>OX940961.1:17500-1390530 GCA_954870475.1 Euphrasia confusa
AAAAAATTGCTATGTAATAAATTTTAAAATAATTTTAAAGCGATTTAAATACATTTTAAACATTAATAAGTAAAAGAAAATAATTTTAATGTGATATAAAATACCTTTACACATTTTAAAGTGTTTTTAAGTGATTTAAAATAGTTATACAATTTTGTAATTTTTGTATAAATTGTCTTAAAATAATTATTAACTATATAAAATATTTTTCAAAGTGTCTCAAACTTATTGAAGTGATTTGAAATAATTTTTAAATGTGTTAAAGTCTCTTAAAAAATATATAAAATACTTGTTAAATATTTTAAAGCGTTTTAAATGATTTCAAATGAGTTTAAATAAATTTCAAACTTTTTAAATTGTCATTTTTTTTTATGAAATTGCAATATAAAAAATATAAAAATATGGAAAATTGTTACATTATCATAACATAACATAACATAGTATTAATAACCAAATTATATTTTTTATTGCATGAGCCACACGATCAAACTTTTAATTAACAACGAAAAAACCATTTTCTTATCTTGCTTTTTTCAAGTTCAAACACGGCAGCGTTTGACGACGAAGCCGAAGGCGGTGGAGTAAGTACAGGAGGAGTAAGTACAGGTTTAAGAGCAAATATTTCCTTGCACCATTCGATACACTCTTTCAATTCCTCAGGCGTGTCGTTCTTATGAAGCTTGTAGCATTGTTTGATACATTTATCAAAACCAGGTTCATAAGGACAAAATTTTTGTGATGTACGAATTAGTTCTCCTCCCGACGCAGCCCACATCAAGAAAACGAGGACAACGACTCTCATCGTTACGTTCTTCATTTGGTTTTAATTTACCTAGTGTTTAGATATTTGAAAATAGTATTTTTCTTAATTTTTGGATTAATAGTCCAAGTAATTTATAGATGAAAATTATGTTTTTGAAATAATTTTTTTCTAAAATAGATCAGATTTTAAACCAATAAACTAGACACTATATAGTGAGAGGAAGAAAAACCTATGAGATTTTTTTGCAATCATTATTATTTTTTGCAATGTTATATTGGCTTGTACTACTTAGTATTTATGCTTACTATTCTTGAAATCTAGATGTAAATTATATTCGGTAGAAATAGAGTATGAAATTATGGTATTATTTATTTTGATGTAATTTATAATTTTATATTGAAACACACCATGTATAAATAAATGATTGATATAATTAATTATATATAAATATATAAAACAAAAAATAAAATTATATTAATCATGGACTAATCTATTTAATATTAATAAAATTATAAAATAATTTTATTTTGTCATTTTAACTACATTACTATCTCATCAATTTTAATTTCATATTAATTAATTTATTTATTTTAAATAAAATTTTATTCTAAAGTTATTAATCAATTTCATATATATATATATATATATATATATATATATATATATATATATATATATATTATTTTGATTTTTATGGTATTGAAAAACATATAATTAATATATATGATTAATATGGTGTGTATAATGTGAGATATATTAAGAAAAATATTGCTATGTAATAAGAGTATGTAATACATTTTTGCTGATTTTGATAGCACTTTGGTTATTACAGTACAGCACCAAGGGAGCACTCTCGATAAGATAATCACATCAGGTAAAGCAAGCCACGATAGTGTGGACGTTTACCCACCCAAATGATTTCGCAATTAGATTTGCTTCGGTCGTACATCATCAATAGCGTTACTTCGATGGGAAGAATACTATGAAGCGCACCTAAGTATAAACCATTACTCAGTACTAAGAAGTTTGTTTGGGACTTGTATATCACCGCAAGCCACGATAGTGTGGACGTTTACGTTGATACATGGATCCTTTACTCCCTTCTATAACTGTCTACATCAATCGTTCCAAAATCCCATTCAGTGCAGCAAGCCACGATAGTGTGGACGTTTACTACACCAAAAGATTTTTACAATTGACATCCTATTACTCGATCCATTGGATTCTCGTAAATCAAGACGCGGAGAATCATAAGTGAAACTCGAAGTTTCTAACCAGTGATTCACTATGCGAACAACCCTATCTCTCATAAATGAGGGAGCCGAGCAGACAATCGATCCACCTTCAAAAAGATGGTACGAAGGTCTCTAATTTGTGTCATCCACATGACCAAGTGGCTTTGGCTCCATTCCACTCCCCGGGGTGAGAATGAGTCGACTTGAAGTCAGCTTCAGAAAGACAAATTAGGCATTGTTTGATAAATTTGATCAATGTTTCTTGTAAAAGAAATTACAAGAATTCTCCTCCAATGACTCGTCTATACGAACTTCGAAAGTCCATAAGAGTCACCAAGAGAACAGCAATGGAGACCATGGGAATGTTTCCATCCCCTCTCCCACTTAGCTTTTTACAATAAAGGGATACGCTATCTAGTGCATAAAGTAAACACATATAGCATGCATACAAGCAATAAAGCACATAGTATCACATAGTCAAAATAATGCTAGAAAAATTATTTTCCCGACTATCATGGCTTTATTCCATCTTCATATGCATCTTCTAGTCTTCAGTCTTCGTTTTTGAATGCTCCATGTGACGAGAATATTAATCCCAATATTTAAATCTATTTATTTTTAATTAATCCAAAAGTTAATTAATTCGAAAATTAAGTCAATCGAATATATAAAAAATTAAATTAAATATTATTAATATTTTATTTATTTATTTTCCTTTCTAATTCCATTAAATCTCTAGAATCCTATCCAAGTAAAAACTTGAATATTCTAGAAGACTTCTATAATAGAATAAGGAAATAAAATAAATTAGGAATCTTCTACTTTCCATAATTAATTAATTTCCATCTAATGAAAATTCCAAGTATAGGAATAATCAAATAGGAAATAAATTAATTCCTAATTAATTCTTTTCCTAATCCATGAGAGTTCCTAAAAATAAGAACACTCAAATAGGAAAACCGAATTAATTTAGGAAAGTGAATCTTGGTAGGAGTAGCATGGGTTGGGAGACCCCACACCACCCCCACCGTCGAACTACGTCGCCCGGGACCACCACCGCCGCCGCCCCCAGCCCACGCGCCACCACCACCGGTGGCCGGCGTGGCCGGAAGCCCTAGCGGGCAGCCCCCTCGATGGGGTCGATCGATCCTCATGGGGATCGATCATGGGGATGATCGACCCCCCCGGTTCTTCGTCCTCTTCGTCTTCTTCGTCACACGTGTTCCCCGGCGGTCATCTCGGCATCGATCCAACGTAAAATTAATTTACAAAATTAAATTACAATTCCGGTATCGATTCTATACATGAAATCGACCCTATACACATTCTGGAAAACATAGAACAATAATAATAAATCCTAAATTCGGTCAACCCCCGAATTTTTACTATTACAAGCATTCATCCACACAAAACTAATCTCGACATGTCCGAGAGTTTAATAAACGAATAATCATGATAATTAATTAACAAATAATTAAACCATGATAGCCGGAAATCCCTGCAAGGTAGAACAATAATTGAACACATACATGAATACGAAACCAAACGCTCTGATACCAGTTGTTGGAAATCGATATTTCAGGGTATCAAAAAATGCGGAACCGATAACCCCGACCGAAATCCTCTCGCCGGAAACCGATCACGAACACCACGAAGAACCGGGCCCGACAAGAGCATCGCCGCGAGATGAACCCGCGGCTAAACCCTAGCCGAACCCCATCCCGGGGTTCGCGATCGCCGTGCATGGCGATCGCCGGGGATGCGGGGTGCATCCCCGCGGGGCTGTGCGGAACAGCCCCCGGCGGTGAGTCCGGCGACTCACCGCCACCGCCGTCGAGGGGAGGGCGGTCAGCCCAGCTGACCCGCCGCGGCCCAGCCGCGGCTGCCCTAGCGATCGACCTCGCGTCGATCGCTTGCCCCGGCTTCAGTCGGGGCCCCCTTCGAGCGCACGCCGCCGGCGAGGGGTGGCTGGGGGGTCCACCCACCGTGGCACCAGCCCACGACGGACCTCCCGGCGATCGACCCTTGGTCGATCGCGTGCCCCGGCGTCCAGCCGGGGCTCCCCTCGTCGCGCGCATGCGGCGGTCGAACCTTAGGGTTCGGCCGCCTCTCTCGATCCTCGCCGGGGATCTCGAATCCTCGTCCCCGAGGTTCGTCGTTTTCTCGGATCGTGCGTTCATGTATATGTCACAATTAATTCATGAATAAATCATACAAGGGAGTTTATGATTTTTACCTTTGATTCGTTGTGCGGAGAAACGAAATCAAGTTGAAGACCTTATGACCTTCCCACGTATTCCTTGCACTAGCTTGAACGTCGGGTGGGCGACGATCCTCCAAGCTTATGGATCTCCTTCACGAAATCTCTAGAATATCAAGTATGATAATCTTGTCTTATGATTTGTGAAGACCATGTAGTGCTTTTATAGGCTACGTAGGGGATCTAAAGGAGGTGGAATATTGGGCTTCCAATATTGATGATTTAAATTGAGCCCAAGCCCAAATCTATTAATCCCATCAATATTAATTAATTTATTTTCCACTATATAAATTAATTGCACTCCCAATATTAAACCATATTATATCAAATAATATTTCTCCGGTAGTATTATTTATTCCGTGTATTTAAGATTTAAATATCCATGAATAAAATTAATTTATTGCTAATTAATTTATTCATCTCTTATATCCGAGAATAGTACCATTCAACCTTAATTATTGTGCGGAACAAATCCACTCATGAGGTTTACACAATAATTCCTTATGAACTCATCTCGGGGATATTATCAACCCTTACGGGATACACTTTCCCGTCAAGTATTCACGGCATGTCATATATAAAATATAGCGACCCAATTCTACCGGTAATTAACCCAATAATTAAATCGGTTAATTCCTTTGGAAAATCAAAGTCACTTATATTAAATATACACACCCGCAATAGTATCGGGGATTAGAATAAAATACTCTGAGACTTAAATCAATTATCAACGGCAATCCTAATTGATAAATCTCAAGCGATCCGCCCAATACACCAAGTGTACAAGTGTGATAAAATAATTAAGACAAATTATTTTCTCTCTCACACAACGACTATACCGATGGATTGGTCCGTGTCCATCTAGGTCGTGAGCAACCGTTCGATTAAATACGAGTAACCGATAGTATGATCTTCTGTGTGACGTCGCACACCATACTAACTACAACGTATAGAATCCAGGACTATGTTATGCATATATTTAATTATCAATAATTAAATGCAAACAATTGTTTATTAATTAAATAGATTAAATGCTATGACCGGGAGTTTACCGATACTTAAATCTAGACATTAAGTACACAACTCCAACATGTTGTACGATGGATAATGCATCTGCTAATGATAAAGCCGTCGACTATCTTCGTGGTTTTCTAAATACTCGAAAGATGACTATTTTGGATGGTAAGTATCTCCACATGCGTTGTGTTGCGCATATCATTAATTTAGTAGTGTCCAGTGGCCTAGAAGAGATGGGAATATCAGTGAGAAGAGTTAGAGATGTTGTAAAATGGATTAAGGGCTCGACCATAAGAAGTGATCAATTTAAGAATTGCGTGAAGGTCTGCTCGATTGATTCGAAGAGATTTCTATGTCTGGATGTGGCAACAAGGTGGAATTCAACATATTTGATGTTAGAGGCGGCTGAACCTTATGCAGAAGCAATAAAAAATGTGTGTATCAATGAGTAATCCTTCGGCAGTGGCAGAGTTGTCTCAAAAGACACACAATGGTCTTACTGTTGGGCCGCCCGGAGAAGATGATTGGAATAATGTCCGAAAAATGATCAAATACTTGAAAAAGTTCTACGACATGACATGTCTTGTATCAGGTCACACATATGCCACATCTCATTTGTTTTTATTGGAACTATGCAACTTAATCAACGTTGTATCCGAGTTAGAAGCAAGTACTGATATAGAAGTTTCTCTAATGGCAACCAAGATGAGGGAAAAAGTCGGAAAATATTGGCTGGAAGAAGTTCTAAATCCGAAAATGAACAAACTTTTGTATATAGTGTCTGTTCTTGATCCACGCCAAAAGATCAAGGTGGTTGAAAAATGTTTCAAGAAGTTGTATGGGGATTTTCGGGCAAACGAGTTGGTGAAACATGTGAAAGAATTGGTGTTTGAGATGTTTGATCATTACAAGGCTATATCGATGACGACTCCATCTACGTCTTCGACTACTTCTCGGTCTTCGATTGAAAGAAGCTCACTTCCTCGAGATTCATATAGTGAATTGTTGGACAATAGTGATGATGAAGACGATGCTTCATATTCTTCAGAATTGCATATGTACCTCGCTGAAAAGTACAAGAATGAAGGTCCATTTGAATTTGATATTCTCCTTTGGTGGTCGAAACATGATTTGCGCTACCCTATTTTGTCGAGGATGGCAAAAGATTTTTTGGCTATTCCTATATCAACCGTACCTTCAGAGTCGGCATTTAGCACGGGAGGTCGTGTTTTAGATAAATTTAGAAGTTCGTTGAGCCCTAGTACGGTTGAGGCATTGATTTGCGCGGAAGATTGGTTGAAATCGAGCTACAATTTGAAAATGAAAGAAGATAAAGAAGATGAGCCCGAATAAATACAAGAAGAAGAATTTCGAAGTAGTAAGTGTTCTTAAATTTACAATTTTAATTTCTTTATTTATAATTTTTTTTTCTGATTATTCTTTGTAGTGTGGAGTTCGGGAAAAGATTGACGATCGTAGCTTTTTGTCGTTTAAGTAATGAGATGGTAAGTTTTTTTTATGATTTGAACTTATTTTTTTTAAGATTGTAAACAACTAACTTACATTGTTATATTTGTTATTTTATGAATATTTATGCAGATATGAATGAGTTGGAGAAAGGCGAGAAAATTACGATCAACGAGTTGAAATACTCAGAACTTCAACGAGGATCGTATTTGCTTGATATGTTTTGAGATTTTATTTTTGTTGTTATGAACTGATGGTTTGGTACATTTGTTTTGGTAGTTTAGGTTTAAATATTTGTTTGGTTTGATTTTGGAAAAGAACAGTGCAGTGCAGTTGATCATATTTTGGATATTATTTTGGTTTAAACATTTGTCTGTTTTAGTATTGATCACAGTGTAGTTGATCATATTTGTTTATTTTGGATAGTATTATTTCTATCAACAGGTCATGCAAAAAAAAAAAAAAAAGAACAGTGAGATTCTAATATTTTCGGTTCCTAGTTCGGGTTTTTGAAACCGAACCGGAATTTTCGGTTTCGTTCTTGTAAACCCGAAAACCCGAAAATCCCGGTCTTCGGTTCCTGAAATGATAGAATTTCGGGTTTGGGTACCCGAAATTTCGGTTCGGGTACCCGAAATTTCGGTTCGGGTAACCAGGAACCGAACCGTTATCCAGCCCTAATCATCTGGGTTCTCAACATCTTCATCATCAGACGATGAAGTATCATTGTTCCGTTGGCTAGTTTCTCCAACTTCAGGTGAAGTGTTTGGAGTAGCAACTTCTGAAGTCACACTAGTAGGAGTAGATGGAAATGTTCGATATTCCAGAACTCCTTCCTTAACCCAATCAGCATCGACATCTTTTCCCAGAAAGTCTTGTTCATCAAAATTTATGTTCACAGTTTCAATCACTTTCTTGGTTCGAAGATTATAAGCATGGTAAGCATGGCTATTCTGACTATAGACAACAAAGATACCACGATCAGCTTTGGCTTCAAACTTCTTTAGAGGATCACGATCCTTCAAGATATAACACGTACAACCAAAGACACGAAAGTGAGAAACTGATGGCTTTTTTCCATTCATAAGTTCATAGGCGGTAGCCGTTGTGCCAGAGCGAATACTTATGCGATTGAGAATGTATCCAGCGGTAGAGACAGCTTCAGCCCAAAAAGTACGAGCAAGATTTTTCGAAATCTGCATAACACGAGCCATCTCTTGCAACGTACGGTTCTTACGTTCGGCGATCCCATTCTGTTGAGGTGTTTTCGGAGCCGAGTATTCATGATGAATTCCCTTCATCAGAAAATATTCATTGAAGCTAGAATTTTCGAATTCAGTTCCGTGATCACTCCTGATCCTCTTCACCTTAGCTTCATGATTCGTTCGAATCCATTTCACAATACCCTTGAAGGCATTGAAAGTCTCATCCTTCGTAGCCAGAAATCCCGTCCATGTCTAACGAGAAAAATCATCAACAACCACCAACACATACTCTTTCTTAGAAATACTCTTCACTTCCATTGGACCCGTGAGATCCATGTGAAGTAGTTCAAAGGGATCCGAAGTGCTCATTAGTGTTGGTAGTGCAGGATGCGAAGATCTTGTCAGCTTACCCTTCTGACAGTCACCACACACTCTTTTCTCGATTTTGGGGAGTTGAGAGATTCCTCGAACTATCTCCCCCTCAACCAATTTACTTAGGTTTCGAGTGCTAGTGTGTCCAAGGCGTTGATGCCATAAATCGACTTCATCAGGAACAGTCACTGAGAAGCAACTATACTCAGTTTTATAGCAATTGTTCTTAGCACGCGGACCTTCCATGATGCACTTCCCTTCAACATCAAAATCTTTACAAGAGTCTCTATCGAAGCTAACATTCAGCCCCTCGTCACACAGTTGGCTGATACTAATGAGATTTGCCACAAGACCCTTCACATGTACAACATTGCGAATTGGTGGCAATCCTTTGATATGAAGCGTTCCTTTCCCCATGACCATGCCTTTAGCTCCCCCTCCAAACACCACGGGAGACCCAGTCATCGGTTCGTATTCTTTTAAGAATTTTTTAGTTCCGGTCATGTGTCGGGAACATCCGCTATCAAAATACCAAATGCCTTTGTTTCCAGATTCGGAGGCATTTAGTGCAACATGGCAAAAGATAAGTTCTCTGGGTTTCCAGACATTTGAAGTGGTGGAGTTAAGTTTAACTTCACTCTTTTGAGGTGTCGGTGTCCTTCTCTTCTTTACATCAAAATTTCGAAATTTTGTCTCAGTCACAGGTTTTATATTTTTCTTAACTTTCTTGATCTGAGAAATGTGTTTCTTCATACTCATAGCAGACTCATCCTTCTTCTTCTGAGTCATCAAACTCCGATTTATGTCATCTCTCAGCTTGTAACAAAATGGTCTTATGTGTCCTGGCATGTTACAGTAATGACAGACATATTCACGCCTTTGTCGAATCTCTCTTCTCCCAGAGGGTTTTATCATGCCAGACTTAGTCTGAGAATTTTTCACATTTGATCTTGAGTTGATGGGTTTGTCAAGTTTCTTAAGTAGAGTCACTTCATATGGTAATATCCCTCGAGGATGTTTCACAATATTCTTTGGAAATTGATAAGTCTCGGATTTAGTGCAAGCAGTCGAGTTCGACTTTTGAGTTTCAGAATCCGAAGACACAACGACTTTCTTCCCTTCAGCAATCTCCTTTAGTTTTGATGATTCAGCATCATCCTTACGTTTATCCTCTGGCTGATCATCTGAAGCTTTGACAAAAATCACGTCTTTCTTCTCATGTGTAGAATATATTGACTCAAACACTTTTTGAAATCCAAGTCCATAACGGTTAGGATTCATATACGAGGCAGCATTGTCAAACACCGAAGAGTTCGTGTTCATCTTTCTCAACAGTTCATCAGTCATATGAAGTTTCTCTTTCAAAACATAGCGCTCCTTGTCAGTCATGGCAAGGTCAGTTTGAACTTTCATCAGTGACGAATTAAGCTCATCGTTTTCAGCATCTGAACTCTTAAACAAGGTTTGAAGTTTCTTGACTTCAGCAGTTTCCTTTTTCAGAGAAGTTTTCAGTTTTGAGTTCTCAGTGCTCAACCTCTCACATGACTCTCTCAGATCAACAACTTCCTTGAAGTACTTGTGTTTTTCTTTGAAGAGATCTTCAAATTTGACTCTCAGAATTTTTAGAGAATTTTTTACTTTCAGACTATCAGAGTCTGTCTTCTCAATCAATTCTCTCATCTCAACAACCTCTTCAGACAGTTTATGGTTCACTTCAGAAAGTTCATCAAAAGATTCTTTCAAAAACTTCAGAGATACTTCGAGTGTGCTATTCTCAGTGACAGCCAAGTCATATAATTGTTCGAGTTCAGAGTAACTCTCTTTCAGTTCAGTAGACTAAGATACACTTCAATTAGCATTTGAAGTCGTCTCTTCCTCTTCGGACTCAGACACAGACTCATCGTCTGAAAACATTTCATTATCACAGAAATTTCGATTTTTGGATGCCAAACAAAAGATATTGTCGACCGTTGCAGTATCCTTCAGGAAAGCATCAAATTCAAAGTTTTCAACTTCGAAGTTCGCAAGATCAAAATTTTCATCCAAGGTGACAATAAGAGCGTTGTCCTCTTCTCCATCTGAGTTTTCAACCTCAGACTCATCATTCTCAGAGATCACATTCTCATCATCTATCACCACGTAGCTGACAGGTAGCTTCTTCTTTCGATGTAAGTTGGGACATTCATAGCATTGCATTTTTTAGACGTCCTTGCTAGTCGAAGTATATGGTGACAGTTTTGTGCCTTTAAACTTCTTGTCCGAAGACGATCCCTGATTTCGGTTGTCAGGAGTACTTGGGTATGAGTTAGAACTTTTCTAAAATTTTCGAAAATTTCGGGCACGGTTCTTTCTCTTAAACTCTTGTTTCACAAGATAAGTGACTACTTCAGTCAGTGCAGCGAGTTTGTCACGATTATTAGAGTTCATCAACCTCTCAATATCCTCAGCCTCCTCATCATCAGATTCATCCAAATCGGCGGAAAAACTATTTTCAGTTTTCTCATTTTTCACATGAGATTTTCGAGAGTTCACATTTCTTGAACTCTTTCCTTTCTCAAAAATCTTAAGAGCGGTCATCGGCTCATAGACAAGAGACATATCTGGGTTGCTTCGTACTTTGAGAGTCAAGTCATAGTTTCTCAAATCAGCCATCAAGTCAGCATAATCCCATTTTTGTTCCCTCTCTTCACGTGCTTCGAGCGTCAGCACTTTGCTTTGGGTGTGATGTTTTTGGACAAGACATTATACTCATTATTTTGGGAACTTGCATGCATAAGTGTTTATATGTAATTTGAACATTTATAACATAAAACATCCTATAACTAGCAAAGCAATTAAATACGTAATCGAAAGGCCCCTAGAACCTCACAACTCTCAAACGAAAAGATTAAAAGCAACAAAATAGGCCTTGAACATTTTCTGGACTGGTCCGCGCCCGCCATTTTAGTTCCGCGCCCGCCGATTGAGGACAACCTTAGTCCGTACCCATAAAACCACGAACGGCGCCCGCCGTTTCACAAACGGCGGTCGCCGAACACCACCGGCGGTCGCCGTTTCCAAAACGGCGCCCGCCGAAAGGGTAAAAAAACTAATCTGACCCAAAATCAGCATTTCGACGGTCGTCGTTTCCAAAACGACGGTCGTCAAATCAAAACGACGGTCGTCAAATAAAAACGACGGTCGTCGTTTTTTTCTAACAGCCCCGGTTTCGCCCGTTTTGCTTCGTTTTGCTTCGTTTCTTCTCGTTTTCGCTTGGGCTTCGAAATCCAACTCCGACACATGGATAAATCCATAGCTTACATGTTGAACAATAAATTTTGAATAGAAAAAAAAAACTTATCTATTACAAAAGATTCCAAGGGACACAGCCCTCCAAAACTATGGTCAATCGTACGTAAAAAACAACAATTTCAACCACCCGACCACTAACAGTGGCCGGCCTTACATCTACTCACGTAAGCACAAATAAACATATAAGTCAATTATGTGATATAAACCATTGTGTCCAACACAAAAGTGTGCACGAGCCCTAGGCTCTGATACCAATTGTTGGTTATGATATACCGATCCGATCGATATACCGTGTGTGCGGAAGCGTGTAAAGCGATAGATCTACTATGCCATGATCTTAGTGCACACAAATATGTATAGACACACATATATTTATATATATACATCCAATATATATAGAGAGAGAGAGATTAACAAGAACACTTACAACCGGTGTAGCGTGCCTCGTTGATGTTGACGAAGGTGGTGTTGAGTCGATTGAACCACCTTGGATCAGCCACTAGATGCTCTCCTTGTGAATGACCTCGTCACTCCTCTTGTCTAGATCGCCCGGATGTTGAAGCCGCACAAATGGCCCGGCCTCTACGTGTTGCACACGAACCCGGATGATAAACACCTTGCTTGTTTGAAGTGGTTCTCCAAGAACACTCTCTCTTCTCACTCTTTCTTGTGAATTTCGTGGCTGATGATGATGGTGTTAGAATCGGAGATGAAAATCTGATTTTCATGCTCATTATATCCCTTTTACTTCACATGTAACCCCCACCATAATGTGTGTGTCATAACCACACATAATGGGGTGTTATGGTGAAGTTCAAAGGTCACCTCCACATAATCATGCCAAATCATGATATGTGGTCCCATTGGCTTGTGTGGCATGTCATGTCACACTATGTGACATGCATTCCATGCAAGCCATGCATCCCATGCATGTGAAAATCCACGTAAATATTGATTCTAAATCAATATAATTAACAAACAACGTATATCATCATTGAGTCCGTGTGTGACCCTGTAGGTATGATTATCGATCAATATTATATTGCTCCCAGCAATAAATAATATTATCGATTTATCAATTAACATCTGAAGACAACCTTTATGACTTTATCGATTGCACACGTTGGATCGAAGGACATAAACCAACAAGTGCATCATGGAAGGTCCGCGTGCTAAGAATAACTGAAGTGCCGAAGTTTTGCTCGTTTCTTTGTTATGTTTTGGGTATGATTTTTGTATATATTGTGTATATATGTGTGTGATCATTGAGGAATTACTTATTATTGATATGACGGAGCTTACGCACGGTATGGTCGAGTTTTTATATGAAAATGCAGGAGAAACGACCAAAATAAGACGAAGAGCCGAACTCGGAAATTGCAGAAAATTCGAGACAAAACCTGCTATCGCTCGGTCAGAACCACGATTCATGACATACACGGCTGGAAAGGTCTTGAAGTCAGAAAATCCGTGGAATTTTGAATTTCGACAATCGGAGTTCGGACGAGAAAGATATGACGAGAAGCTGCGCAACCAAGTAACCAAAATTCGAAGAGGAGAAAGATGTGGCAACAGCTCAACCCGCGTTGAAGCTCTCGGACAAACCCGCGGTAGACTAGTTCAATGAGAGTGACAGGAAGGCAAATTCATTAACCGGGCGTTGACCGAGGGGTAGAATCGACATTTCAAGCCTATTTTTGGTGGGAAAATTAATAGGAACGGTTATTCCATTTGGGTGAGTATAAAAGGATGGGAAACACTCTTCCCACACAACTTTTGACACACGAGAACAATTTGAAGAGCTAGAGAGAGAGAAATTTCATCTTCTTCCAAGAGCAAGTCTCCATTGACGACGGATTCGAGCTCGGGCAAGGACGACGGAATCGAGATCTACTACCTACGATCACGAGACTTCACCTTGGCTATTTCTTCTCCCTTCTCTCTTAATTGCATTTTGTAGAATTTTCATACTTTGCTTGATTTGTGAAAATTGAACTTGGATTGTATTGAATGATGTTGATTGAGCTTGGATTTATGATTTTCATGCTTGAGTTGTTGATTTCCATGGCTATTGTTGGCTAGATTTTCATTAAGATATGGGGTAAAAATCATGCTTACAAGGTGTTTGATAAAATGCTTGAGAGATTTTTACTTGGTCTAATTGTGTATTTTCAAAGCCACGATTGAGGTTAGCCATCGGTGATCGGAGTTAACTACAATTGGGGATTAAAATGATTGCTTTCACCGGGAACGGGGGCTTTCTTCCCAAGGCTCGATAGTACACAATTAGGAAACCAAAACTTAAGGAACGAGTATAGTTAACTAACACACTCATTACCATTTTGGGATGCTTTGTTAGGGAATTAAACGGTTGGTTTGGGTGAACAAAACCTTCCTTTCCAAGCTATACTTTGAACTTAAATACAAGATTATCCGACTTGGAAGACGACGATAATTGGACCTTCTCTCTTGCGTTTTAAAATTCACTTTGAAAGTCGATTATTACTTTGTCTCCGATTTTCTCCCATTTGATACAACTCCCGTTTACTTGCTTTGATTGTTTACTTGCAATTACTTGAACTTTTGAGATATTGAAATGAACACTATTTTGGAAACCTCTCACTCTAGTCCTCCCTCGGATTGATATTCCGAGCGGTTGAATTACAACGAACTCTCGATTTTTGAAGCGAGACTAAACACATTTTCTCTTTCCTTGTGATCGAAAAATGCTTCTTCAATAACTGCTATACAACTGAGTATAGTTACTTCTCAGTGATTGTTCCTGATGAAGTCGATTTATGGCATCAACGCCTTTGACACACTAGCACTCGAAATTTGAGTAAACTGGTTAAGTGGGAGATAGTTCGAGGAATCTCTCAACTCCCCAAAATTGAGAAAAAAGTGTGTAAATGTTGATTTTGGCGACAACATATTTCGTGTTTGGTTTGTTGTTTTGATTTCAGGGTTGAAGGTTAAGATCCAGTTGCTAATAGCTAGAGTCGCCGATTTTGAAGACTTGCATCAAAACCGGCGAACGGCGACTGGAGTCGCTGGTTTGTGAACTTGCATCAAAACCAGCGACTGGCGACTCCTTGCCCCTGATCTAGCGAGCGGCGACTGGCGAATGCACTTGAATCTCCAACTGGCGAACGTCCTTGGATCCAGCGACTCCCTTGCATGACTCGGCGACTGGCGACTCCCTTGCATGACCCAGCGACTGACGACTCCCTTGCAAGACCCGGCGACTGGCGACTCCCTTGCATGACCCGGCGACTGGCGACTCGCCCTTGGAACCCGGCGACTGACGACTCACGCTTGGAACCCGGCGACTGGCGACTCACGCCCATGAACCCGGCGAACGGCGAACGGCGACTGTCTTGCCATGATGAATCCTTCAACCCGGCGAATCCTAAATCCAGCGACTATGTCTTCATGTTTTGGATTCGGCGGTTTTGTATTTCAACCTCAATGATATCGACGACTATGAAGACGAAGATATTTCTAAGCTTCAATACTTAGAGTATTTCACAAGAAATTGAAGATGAAGAATTGAGATCGATTGAGTCAAGATTTAATTGAAGTATGAAATTGTTTTTTAAGAAATTGAAGATTCAAGATTCAAAGATTCAAGAATCCAAGATTCAAGAATCCAAGTTCAACAAAGTGATGCCATCCATGGAGAAGTGACATCAGCCAAGCATGTGACCAATGAGAATGTGCCACATCAACATCTCACATGTGCGGGCTGCCTATATATAGCCATAGATTTCCGTGCCATGACTTGACGATTTTGAGAGAACGAAATCTGATTTTTAGAATCGTATCCTATAGCTTCGAGATGTGAGTCTGTGTAGTTGCGTTTGCGCTGTACGCCAAGATTAGAGTTAGGAGATTTAACTATAGGTGTTATAGTGCTAGGTTACTAGAAAGTGGGAGTGTTGCGACACTCGGGAAACTTCTTGTAATCACTTTGCCTACCATACTCCTTGTAATAGTTTCGTTTTGTTTTATCAATGAAATGAAATATATTACATAAACTTTGTCTTCATAAACTCTATCTTTACTTTGTGAGATACTTCGACTGAAGCTGTTGACGTTCGAGTTTAAGACCAATTTCACGAAAAATTGGTATCCTACGCCGAAGACGTAATTTCAATTGGTATCAGAGAGGGACGTCATACGTATACGACGTGATCCGTTACTTGAATTCATATTTTCGCTACAATGGAGTCGTCAATGTTTGTCCAGAAACCGATAATCCTCACTCATCAGAACTATTCAAATTGGAAAGCTAAAGTTTCTGCGAGAATTAAAGGTCATGACTCGCGTGCTTGGATGGCGGTGTTGGAAGGATGGGAGTGTCCATACACCGAAGATGCTGATGGAATGAGAATTCCAAAACTTGAACGAAGCTGGACAAGAGAAGAGCATGATTTGTCTACTGCTAATAGCAAAGCTCTTCTTCTTATTTGCGAATGGCTAGAGCTCAGCATGTATCAGCTGGTGAAAAATTGCACCTCTGCTAAAGACGCATGAGAAACTCTTTAGAGGACGTGTGAAGGAAATCATGTTGTCAAACGATCTAAAATTCAAACTATCACTGCTCAATTCCATCAACTCCGTATGAGAGAAGATGAGGATATAAATGAATACTTGGATAAGATTATGAGATATGTCAATGAGGTGTGCGAACTTGGAAAAACTTTTCCAGCTGTCATGGTCTATGAGAAAATACTGAGCAGCGTGAACTCCAGATTCGATAAGTTAATAGGTTCGCCTCAGCGGGGTATTACTTGTTATCTTGGGATAGTGGGAGTAAGGGTTAGACCCTTACACGTGTGTTTGGTTTTCTCATCGATAGATCCACTGCAGGCGTGGCTATCGAGACATGAGATGAGAATGGGATTCTCGTCGACCGAGAGTGATATTAGATATCATTGACATGGGTATGTCTACCTATCTTGAAATACTTAAGTGCGGACTCAGTCGGCTTAAAGATTTGCAAGATGAGGATCTCGGGATTGTTTTGTTCTAAGGGACAATGATATTGGATATCAATTGAACAAAATGAAATAAATAAGTACAATTGTTAGACAACCTTATTTGTTTACCGCTTTGTGGATGTTTACATGCTTTAAGTATCTTTCTTTTATAGTTTATCATGTCAAATATCAACTCAATTCAAGTTTGGTTCAATTCTTGATTATGAAAAAATTGAACAGCATAAATTTTCTTGATTCACAACGTAATTTGAGGATGGTTCTCAAATACGAAGACAATGAAAATGTGTTAGATAACCACATCCTAAAATATCATTGAACAACTCAATAGCATGTTCAGGGAATATGCTAAGATTGAGCAGTTCTGAATGACCAGGGTCATCGCTTCAGCTAGGCTGGAAAAGGAGAAATCTATAGGGACCACATGTGCAGCAAATGATTGGATTATTTGCTTTAAGTGATCTCCTAAATTTTTCTAAGATGATGAGTCGTCAATTAAAAATAGACCCTAATAGGGATATTCTTATGATAAAGGATGAGGTATTCAAAAGAGCATGGGTAAGAAGGCTACTAGGGTTCCTAGGGAATCTGAATGCGTCTACTGCAAAGGTGTAGGACACTAATTGCAAACATGTAGAAGTTCATATTTATTCAATTTCAAAACAAATGCCTAAATTGTCTTTCATATGATGGATTCTAAAGTTAGGATTATTTTCACCTCGGAGAGTGATTTAATCCAAAACACTTAGTTCATCAATGACACAAATTAGAGACTTTCGAGCCATGGGATGGCGTTAGTCGATTGTCTGGTTGGCTCCCTCATATTTTATGAGAGATAGGGCTTCAATTGCATGATAATATCGCTGGTTAGAAAACTTCGAGTTTTCACTTACGATTTATCACGTTTTGATATTGGGATAGTTTTGAATGAGAAATTTGTGTGAGACTCAATTATTGGGAATAATTGAATTTGCCCAAAGTTCAAAGAAGATGTGAAGAACGGGGTTGCTTCATCTTCAGGTGTTAATGTTATAAACATTAAATTTCGCAAATTTTACTTCTTGGGTATTGGATGCCAATTCTCACATTTGTATGTGGAGGAACTACATAGAAGTATAAGTTTGGTGAGTATGTCGATCTACGGGCGAGAAATAGAGCGAAGGTCACTGCATTAGCCGTATGATCATATGATGTTGTTTTGCCTTAGGGCCTTGTTTTAGTATTATAACCATGTAATTTCGTACCTTCAATAAACAATGAATATTGGTTCAGTATTGGATAATGATGGATTAGATTTCACTATTAAATAGTTTGGTAACTATTTTAATTGTGAATTATTCTTTGTTTTGGTACGATTATTATATTGTTTATGTATACTTTAACTTGAAAAATCATATATAACATTAAACACCAAAGGCCAAATCGAATAAGTCTCAATGAGACATAACTGAAACATTGTTGATTAGATCAAATCAAAATCTAAACATGTAACGAAGCTTCTTTTAGAATGCATTCTGGAATCATTTGACTTGGAGTCATTTGATACATGTAAATGATAAGTGATGGACAAGATAACAATGTCATCTTTCTTGGAGAAAGGAGAACATGTGAGTGATTAATTAGGGATGATCCATATTGATGTATGTGAAACCTATCAGTTCACAAGCACATGAAGGTTATGTTTCGGAAAAGAGAAAACAAACTATATTAGATATAGTTCGACCATTCGATGAGAGGTCTAAATGAACTACTGGTCTCTTTTGGGAACACACAATTCTAGACTTCAACTTATACACTGAATAGGACGCTGTCAAAAGCTGTTGATAAGACACCATACTAGGTATGGAAAGGGAGGGTCCCTAAATTGTTTTCATCAAAATTTGAGGTTCTAAAAGCTTCTCTGACGAGATTTATCTCTATAGAGCTTGAACTCAAATGGGATAAAAGTTTCTTTATGGTATACATAAGAAACTCGAGGGTATAACTTCTACGATCTATCTGAGAACAATATTTTGTTGCTCGAGATAGTGATTTTCTTGAAAAGAGTTATCTTTCCTAGAAATTCAGTGGGAGCTCGGTTGTCTTGAACGAGGTTCAAGTGAAACAACCAATGATGAATACTCAAGACTGGGTTGAGAGTATTCTTATGGTTTTGGAAGCCCTCGTAGGTCCGAAAGGCATCTCTATTATTCAAATACTTAGATATTGTGACCAATGACAGATATGAATTCATGCTTTTGGAAAGCGGTGAACCTTCGACTTAATTCCAAGCTATGACGAGTCCAGCTACTGAAAATTGGCATGGTGCCATGAAATCTGAGATGATATCAATATCTGATAATCAAGTTTGGAACTTGATTTATTTGCATCACGAGGTTAGACCCAATGAATGCTAATAGATCTTTAAGATCTAAACAGACAGATGGAAAACCTAGGGTTTTCAAAGCAAGGTTGATGGTAAAAGTTTTATTCACGAGGTGGATTATGGAAAAACTTTCACCAGTTGCTTTGATTAAATCATTCAGATTATCTTAGCCATTGCTACTCATCTTGATAATGAGTTATGGTAATATTGGATGTTAAAACTAACTTCTTGAATTGGATTCTAGAAGAGAATGTGTTTTGACACAGCCAAAGAGTTTTATCGATCCTAATAAGGCTGAGAAATTATGCAATCTAATAATTCCATTTATGGAATAAAGCAAAGCATATCGGAGTAGCAATCTTCAGTTCAATGAATCCATACTGGGTTTTGGATTTTAGAGGAATTCGGAAGAGTCTTGTTTTACAAGAAGAACAGTGGGAGTTACGTTGTATACATTGTGTTGTATGTCAATGACATGCTAATGATCGAACAGACCCGACTGAAATAGTATTTAAGATTTCAAGTCATAATACTATTTCATTGACTGTCGAGCAATTTCCTCTGACCTGAGTAGTCCAGAGTGATTCCATTGTGAAATGGTGTACTTTGATACAAGTAAACGCTTTTCGTAAAAGGAGGTTATAAAACTTATTATTGGGTATATCAGGAAGCAAGTGGGAGAGCTTGGATTGACAAGATGAGATTGTCCTTCATTTTATAATGGGATACATGTCTTACCGGCCACTTGGAGAGTCGAGACTGTGGAAAATACGTAGCCACGTCCAGATTCGTATCATAGTGATAAATTTGGTTTTACAGTCTGTCTCAAAGTCCAAGAAAGGTTTGAACCGATTGAGGATGACTCAAGTCTTGCCTCAAGTTCAAACTTAGACATAAAGTGACAACAGGAAATTGGCAGCACACTGGCTCTGAAGGCCATGTGGGAGATTGTTGGTTTATGTCCTTCGATCCTACGTGTGCAATCGATAAAGTCATAAAGGTTGTCTTCGGATGTTAATTGATAAATCGATAATATTATTTATTGCTGGGAGCAATATAATATTGATCGATAATCATACCTACAGGGTCACACACGGACTCAATGATGATATACGTTGCTTGTTAATTATATTGATTTAGAATCAATATTTACGTGGATTTTCACATGCATGGGATGCATGGCTTGCATGGAATGCATGTCACATAGTGTGACATGGCATGCCACACAAGCCAATGGGACCACATATCATGATTTGGCATGATTATGTGGAGGTGACCTTTGAACTTCACCATAACACCCCATTATGTGTGGTTATGACACACACATTATGGTGGGGGTTACATGTGAAGTAAAAGGGGTATAATGAGCATGAAAATCAGATTTTTCATCTCTGATTCTAACACCATCATCATCAGCCACGAAATTCACAAGAAAGAGTGAGAAGAGAGAGTGTTCTTGGAGAACCACTTCAAACAAGCAAGGTGTTTATCATCCGGGTTCGTGTGCAACACGTAGAGGTCGGGCCATTTGTGCGGCTTCAACATCCGGGCGATCTAGACAAGAGGAGTGACGAGGTCATTCACAAGGAGAGCATCTAGTGGCTGATCCAAGGTGGTTCAATCGACTCAACACCACCATCGTCAACATCAACGAGGCACGCTACACCGGTTGTAAGTGTTCTTGTTAATATCTCTCTCTCTATATATATTGGATGTATATATATAAATATATGTGTGTCTATACATATTTGTATGCACTAAGATCATGGCATAGTAGATCTATCGCTTTACACGCTTCCGCACACACGGTATATCGATCGGATCGGTATATCGTAACCAACAGCACTTCCCTTCAACATCAAAAACCTTGCAAGAGTCTCTATCAAAGCTAACATTCAGCCCTTCGTCACACAGTTGGATGATGCTAATGAGATTTGCTATGAGACCCTTCACATGAACAATATTTCGGATTGGTGGCAATCCTTTAATGTGCAAAGTTCCTTTTCCCATCACAATGCCTTTAGCTCCCCCTCCGAACACCACGGGAGCACCAGTCATTGGCTCGTAGTTTTTCAGAAATTTCTTAGTACCGGTCATATGACGCGAACAACCGCTGTCAAAATACCAAATTCCTTTGGAGCCGGTCTCAGAGGCATTGAGTGCAACATTGCAAAAAATGAGTTCTCTGGGTTTCCAGACATTTGAAGTGGTTGAGTTAAGTTTAACTTCACTCTTTCGTGGTGTCAACACCCATTTCTTCTTCTCATCAACATTTCGAGACTTAGTCTCAGTTACAGGTTTCACGGTTTTCTCAACTTTCAGCCTTGGAGAGTTTCGTGTCCTGACAGTTTTTGTCACCAAATCCCGGTTCATGTCATCTCTCAGTTTATAGCAGAAAGGTCTACTGTGTCCGGGTTAATTGCAGTAGTGACACACAAATTTTCGCCTTTGGCGAGTTTCAACCTTTGTAGACGTCTTAACCACGACAGGTTTAGAGTGAGAGTGTCTTACATTCGGCTTCACACTCTGAGGTCTGTTCAACTTCTTTAGCAATGTTTTCTCGTAAGGTAGAATACCACGAGGATGTTTCACAATATTTCTAGGAAATTGATAAGTCTCAGGCTTTGATGAAGTGATAAGGACAGTCTTCTGAGTTTCAGTTCTCGGAGAAGTGACAACTTTCTTCCCTTCAGCTATCTCCTTCCGTTTCAATATTTCAGACTTGTCTTTACATTCATCCTTTGGTGAGTCGTCCGAAGCTTTGATGAAAGTCACTTCTTTCTTCTTAGGTGTAACATATATAGACTCAAACACCTTTTGAAAACCAAGGCCATATCGATTCGGTTTCATGTATGATGTGGCGTTGTCAAACACTGAAGAGTTCGTATTCATCTTTTTCAGAAGTTCATCAGTCATGTGAAGCTTCTCCTTCAGAACATAGCATTCCTTATCAGTCATAGTAAGGTCAGTTTGAGCTTTCATTAGTGAATATTTTAGCTCATCATTCTCAGTGTCAGAGTTCTTAAACAAAGTTTGAAGTTTCTTCACTTCAGATGTTTCCTTCTTCAGAGATGCCTTCAGTTTCGAATTTTCAGAATTCGATTTCTCAAATGATTCTCTTAGTGCAACAACTTCCTTTAAGTATTTGTGCTTCTCTTCGAAGAGATCATCAAATTTGATTTTCAGATTTTTAGAGAATTCTTTAAGTTCAGATTCTCACAATCAGTCTTCTTAATTGAGTTTCTCAACTCAACAACTTCATCAGACATCTTGCGTTTCTCTTCAGAGAGTTCATCAAAAGATTCTTTCAAAAATTTCATAGACATATCGAGTGTGCTATTCTCAGTGATAGCTAAGTCATGTAATCTTTCGAGTTCAGAATAACTCTCTTTCAGAGTGAGTAGCTCAACACACACAGCTTCAGTTTGAGACACTTCAGGTGTCATCTCTCTCTCCACACAATCAGTCTCGGATTCATCATCCGAACAAACTTCATCATCACAAAAATGTCGATTTTTAGAGGCCAAACAAAAGATACGATGTAAGTTGGGACATTCATTCTTGACGTGTCCATATCCCTTACATTCAAAGCATTGCATCTTAGAAACATCTTTGCTAGTAGAAGTGTATGGTGATAGATTTGTGCCTTTAAACCTCTTGTCAGATGATGATCCCTGATTTTGGTTGTCCGGAGTATTCGAGTATGAGTTAGAACTTTTCTGAAATTTTCGGAAATTTCGAGCACGGTTCTTTCTCTTAAAATCTTGTTTCACAAGATACGTGACTATATCAGTCAACACAGCAAGCTTATCAGGATTGTTAGAATTCATCAGTCGTTCAATATACTCTGCTTCCTCATCATCAGACTCATTTACATCAGCAGTAAAACTAGTCTCCGGTTTCTCAACTTGAGAGTGCGATTTCTTAGCTTTCGTGCTCCTTGAGCTCTTTCCCTTCTCAGAGTTTTTTAGTGTTGTCATCAGCTCATGGAAGAGAGACATCTCTGGGTTACTTCGCACTTTGAGAGTTAAGTCATAGTTTCTCAAGTCAGCCATTAAATCAGCATAGTCCCAGTTTTGATTTCCTTCTGCACGTGCTACGAGTGTTAGCACATTGCTTTCGAATCTGGAATTCAGGCTACTTAGAATTTTCTCGTAGACCATGACGGCTGGAAAAGTTTCGGCAAGTTCATACACCTCGTTGACATATCTCATGATCTTATCCAAGTACTCATTTATGTCTTCATCTTCTTTCATACGGAGTTGATGGAATTGAGCAGTGATAGTTCCATCAGCATCTTCAGTATAAGGACACTCTCATCCTTCCAACACAACCATCCATGCACGAGAGTCATGGCCCTTAATTCTAGCTGAAACCTTGGCTTTTCAATTTGAGTAGTTCTGATGAGTAAGCATAATCGGTTTCTGAACAAACATAGTAGACTCCATTATACGTATGACGTCCCGCTCTGATACCAATTGAAATTACGTCTTCGACGTAAGATACCAACTTTTCGCGAAGTCGGTCTTAAACACAACACTTCAGCAACTTCGGATCGAACTCGTTCGGCTGGCGCTTGCTCCAGCAGTCGCACGCTCCAAGAGTCGCACGGTTAGAGTGTGAGTAAACTTGCACTTGACAAACGTAAAGTAAAGGTTGCGAAGACAAAGTTATGTAATAAGTTTCATTTCATTGAAAAACAAAACTAAACTATTACACTTGAAGAGAAAGGTAGAAGGAATGAACTAAGGTCGTATCCCAAGTGTCGCAACACTCCAACGAACCAGAGTCCTAGTACTACTACACCTAGAGTTATATCTCCTAACTCTACTCTTGGTGCACAACACAAACAACTACCAAAACTCTAAGGCTCAGCGCCAACAAACAACGAACGTTGATACTCGGATATCGGATTTCGTTCTCTCAAAATCGTCAAGTGACGTCTTCAGCTTCCATGGGTTTATATAGGTGAGCCGCACATGTGGAGCAAAGAAATGGAGCATTCTGATTTGCCACATGCTTGATTGACATCACACTTTCATGGATGACATCACTTTTGAAGCTTAGATTCTTAAATCTTGAAATCTTGAATCTTTGATTCTTGAATCTTTGATTCTTGAATCTTTGATTCTTGAATCTTCGATTCTTGAATCTTCAACTTCTTCAACTTCATACTTCAACACATCTTGCCTCCATCGATCTCAATACTTCATCTTCAACTTCATCGTGATATACACTCGTCGTTGAACCTTCAACATTTCATCGTCTTCATGGTCGTCGATAGTATTGAAGTAGCAAATAGCACATCTACACATCTTTGGCACTCGAACTAAGATAGACGTCTCATGCTCTCGTTGAGATTGATGGTAGGATGTAACACACCATGCATCAGTTGATGCATAAGGTGAACATGCACAGGCGTGCGCCAGTTGGCGCACGAGATGGCAATGGCAGGACCGTGCGACAATTGTCGCACATGATGGAGGAGAGGCGTGCGACATTAGTCGCATGAAGTGTAGAGGAGAGGTTGTGCGCCTGTAGTCGCATGATATGGTGGAGATGCACAATGTCATGCGACATTTGTCGCATGAGGTAGACAATGGCAAGTCGTGTGACTTCTGTCGCATGCGCCTGTAGTCGCACGGTTTTGACACTCAAGACATGAGTCGCTGGTTTGTAGCTCTTGAAGTGTGGATTCCATAGCATTTTGAATCAAGTCAATCGGAGCTCGCACGAAGGAGATATGGCCAAAATCGACGGACTACACATCCAAGCGCTTTCAGCGCAAGCTGGAGCCGTTTTTCGCCTGATGAGCTGTGCCAACTCCGATTTGACATTACTTGTCATATATGGATACGTAGCTCTTGAAGTGTGGATTCCATAAAAATTTGAATCAACACAGTCAAAGTTCGTACGAAAAAGATATGACAATAGTCAACGGACAACGTAAGGAACTTCAATTTATTTATTTTTCGTAATATTTTGCGTAATATAAGAAATATTTTTTCATATTTTTTAATTTATTTAATTTATTCAATTTATTTTTTTCCTGAATATTTTTATTTAATTTATTCAATTTATTTTTTTGCGTAATATAAAATTTATTTTTTCATTTTTTATTATGAAAGTAATATAAAATTTATTTTTTTCATTTTTTATTATGAAAATAGTACGATAATGAAAATTATTTTATTAAGCGATGAGTATTTGTGAGTAATATAAGAATTTTATCATTGTATTAAGTGACGAAGATTTGTGAGTAATATAAGAATTATTTTTCATTACGATAATGAAGATCTACAATGAAAGATTGTTGTATCATCTATTAATATATAAATCCTGAATCACTTAATTCCAATTAGCCAATCAAAACAGTCAATTTTGCCAACTAGACTAAATTGAATTCTATTGACCAATAGGAATGCTCTATTTCCTCTATAGCCAAACATTTTTCCTTTCAATTGAAAATCTATTGGCCAATAGAAATGCTCAATTTCAATCTATTGAAATTGATTTCTCATTTTTTTTATTTAATCAAATATAAAATATATTAAATATATTAACTCTTCAAATTATTACGTTTCTCCTTCTCATCTTTCTAAACTGCACTCCTCTCCTTATTCCTTTCTCCCGTGAACTTGGATTTTCTAAGTTTTTCATCCAAAATTGCGAATCAATTTTTTTGTATCTTCTTATGTTTTATACTGGATTTTTTCGATTTCAATTTGGAGTTATTTCTAATTCTACCATATTTTCCGTATAATCACAAGTTAATATATATCAGATCGCAGAAGCATATATGTCGGTTCTCATCTCCTTCGAACTTCGCCGAGGTATCATACTTTCTCATGGTTAAATCTTGATGCCTTAATTCTTACAGATCCCTCAATTTCCCAGTTTGATGTATGTGTAAATTTTTCGTCTCTCGATTTTTGTGGTTTAGGGTTTACTGAGGCGAGCGTGATACTTTTTAAAATATATATCCTTCAGGTTAATCCTCACACACCAGCTTAAGTTATGCGACTTTGGGAGTGCGATTGTTTCAGCTCTTAGCCTCCTCTGTTTTTCGCGGCGTTTCGGCCGGTCACTACAATTCCCTCGCCGTCACTTCTCAGGGACACGTATGGGCATGGGGCCGTAATTCCGAATCTGGGGATGTTGGCGGCTCTGAATGCCTATTCAAGAAAAAATCATCTGAATATAAACTCCGAGAATCTGGAGCAACAGCAGCCGCAAGCCACAGAGAGTGACGATGACGACGGGCAAAACTCCTCTCAGTAATTTCATCAAACACCTTAGGTGCAATCATATTTCACATTCACCCACACTAATCAAATTATATAATATATATATATTCCGAGTAATTTAGATTTTCTAATTGATGGTTGCAGATTCAGATTTGAATCGAGTGGAAGGAATGATGCCTGGGTCTCTGTGATAGGCGATGACTTTTTTTGCTTCTCCTGATTTGATTAGGATTACGGAAAATGTCCTATTACTGGAGAGCCATTGAAAATGGAAGATATTATCCCAATCAACAGTGGGAAGGTACCCATTTTGCTAAATTTATGTTATGTTATAACTTGGGATGGATATATGGCCTTTGGTATTCCTTGATGAGATCCCTATCAATTTCTTATGCAAATCGGGTCATATAGAGCTTGATGGTTTGCTGTTTGCAGATAGTAAAGCCCCGACCGGTGCAGGATGCCAGTATTCCTGGGATGTTGGGGATGTTTCAGATTGTACGTGCTTCTGTTCCTTATCTTACCTTTTACCATTTTACTTTCCCGCAACAATATTGCCATTGTAGTACTATTATTCTGAACATTGGGAATTCCTTTCAACTTCCAACCATCAAAAAGAATAAATACTGAAATTTTGCTTATGTAGTTTTCTCCTTTTCATCATGTTTACTGTACAGTGTATACTTCTGATTTTTATCAATTAAACTTCATTTTTAAAGATAGAACATCAACCTAATAAATGGTCTCTCCCAGCAGACCAGTTGGAGTCTCCAACAGTGATATTCCGTCAGTATCTAGGAGCGTTGCGGTGGCGTTTTATTTAATGATCGAGGATGGGTAGTAGAGGGATTAGTCAATCAATGGCACGGCTTGGGCTTCGGCAATCAAAACGCAGCTTTCAATGCTTTTTTTTGGATAGCAGACATATCACACAGAGGGTTCCAACGCGGGTTTGCTCGGAGACGGAGGTGAGCTTTGAAATGAGGGTTTTCACGATTCTCAATATCACGACATCCATTGATGATGTTAATTTTCTCTTCGAGCTTCATATGAGATTGCAGAAATGGTGTGGCCGTTCTTTGCAGGTCCATTATCAATATTATGTTAAGGTACAATTTACTATTTTTTTTTTGCTGTGTGTTTATATCCTCTTTTTCTTAATTGTATTTCAGTCCCCCATTTTTCAGATCCAAAATCCAACCAATTGTAAAATATTTTGTTTTATTTCTAGGTTTTTGAAGGGATCTTATTGAAGGAGAGGAGTGGGAGATGAGGAACTAAGACTACTGAAAAAGCTTTTATCGATGATATGCCAGTGTGATTTCTGCCGGTGTCTTAAGAACGGTCAATTCGCTGCTTCAAGATTAGTTTTTTTATGTTGAATTCTTTCATCATCATTTGATTTTCCAGTGGTGGTGATGCCAAAGTAGAAGTCTCTCCACGTGATATAATTTACACGGAACCTACGGAGCCACTTGAAAACGAGAAACCAGTGATTTTGCATAAACTTGATCTTCATAATGGGTATGATTCCAAACTTCCTATGCATTGTCATATTAATCTATTACTCCATACTAATCAGTTGACATCGTCTCTTGGTAATTAGTAGTACTACTTTATAGTTAATAATATATTTTATTATCAAATTATTAGTATTAAAAAATCTGGATGAACTATAATCAAGATTATTTAAATTTTAGCGTAGATTTGAAATTCAAATTTATATTCTTAGTAATTACAACGCTTTAGGAAATACATTAAAGATGATTGTTTTAATTTGTTTTGGAATAAGCTGATGCTATTTGTGTTAAATATGTATGTGCCTCTAATTAATATTTAATTAACATTTTACCTTTTTTCCCAGGACAAGGATAAGTTAATCGGCAACTTAAAAACAATACAAGACTATCTCTGTTCATCTAAGTCACAGGTAATGATCATTGAGACATTTATCATGCAATGCATCAAATGTCGAACTCTTAAACCGAATTATATATAGTTGCATCAACGTCTCCGATTAAAAGAAAAGCAAAATTTTGGCAATGTTGAAGGTTGACTTTGCATTTTTTTAATATTGCAATTCGAAATGATAATGGATTTAGCTTCTGGCACATTTGAGCAGGGATATACAGTTGTCAACTTATCAGCTACAACCCGCAAACCATAGATTGGCTGCCCAATTATCTTCTTCAGGTAATAAATCATGAATATTATTCAAAAAGTTTACATTTTTTAGTTGAGCCACACAGACACAACGCCGTTTTCATCGCGAAGGGGAAAGAGGATGCACTTTGCACGAAGAACTTCGTACCGGGTGTAGTTGTTTATAATGAGAAGAGGGTTTCAGTTTAGGTAACTTTTATTAATGAAATTTTCTTTTGGTTTAGCTTTCTCTGTTATTTTGTTGTCCGATTAGTCTTTTTTTTTTTTCAATTCGTTTGTTCATTGGTGCAGATTCAAATTTCAGTTCGTGAGCGTTTTTTGGTTTTTTCTTATTTATATTCATTATCCCAGAATAGAGGTTACGATCAATTTGTAATATTCTTGAATTGTTGTATCTTCTTCTGGGGCAATGTACATTTATGTTAATATGGACAGTTTGTAGTTATAATCGTATATTTCTTCATCCCGTGCGTTTATTTTTTGTATATTAGCCCTAGAGATATTAACCGAGCTGGGGCAATATTTATTGTTTACTTTCTTTCCCGTCTCCGTTAGATGCTTTCTGTGAGTGGGTTTTTTTTCCTTTGAAAAAGTAATACTCCCACCGTCCCGACAATATCTTTACACTTTGCCATCAAGGAGAATTAAAAAAAAATGTTATTTTTATTATGTTTATAAATAAATGGGCTTCTGCACTTGCTTGAATATTGAATTTTGCAACGCGCTCTAACTGCTCGATGAAATGTCTGTGAGAGTAATGTGGTGCTTGGCAAGGAAAATGGGTTGTGGTATTGTGATACCGTTTTGAAAGTATCTTCTTTTTTTCCATTCAGCAAATCATCCGGTTGCGAGAATTCGGTTGGCGCCAATGTTAGGATATGTAAAAGGGCGAAAGTGGTTTGTCTCGGTATGTTAGCACCTAGGAAGTTTATGCAGAGGAGGAAAGTGGAGGTTTCAAGGACGCTGAGGATGAAGCCGACCAGAGGAATTGGAGGAAGTTAATGCCTGAAATAGAGGAATCAGATTCTGCCATTGCCGTGCTCAAGAGATTAATCGGTATGTTAGCCATTGTATCAATCTAGAGATTTTTAGAGTCGAGCAGCCGATATTCGTTAGACGAACTCAGGTTAGTTGTATGTATTGGATTTGATTATGGCAATTGTCGTTTGATTTTCTCAATTTGAATGACACAAAACTCTACATTAATAAAAAAACACTGCAATGGAATATTTAGTTGGATAGATTGATTTATACTTGGAAATGAACAGGTGCCTGTACTGCAACATTTCAACTTAGTTGTGCATCCTGGGGAAGTAGTTGCCATTGTGAGTGGTTATTACTATTTATTATTATTATTGATGTCTTCACTCATGTCTACTCACAGTCGATTAAATTTTCTTAAGAGAATATACCTTCAATGGTATGAAGGTAGAAAAAATATTTTATTTTAATATTGGGAGTATTTTCTTGATATTGATTTTATTTTGACAGTATGAACCAACCATATACTAATTGAATTTTAAATATTGAATTTAATTATTTTATACTACTATTAGTTTAAAATATTTAAAATATTAGAGTACGACATTTTTTTTCAAATTTTATTCTTAAACATCTCCTATGTTTGAAGCAAGATATTGTGTATAAATATACAAATTGTGTATAAATATGAATTAAAAAAATTTATGTACAAAACAACACACTCTGGTATATTTAAAATTGGATTTAATTGAATTTGATTGTAAATAGTAGTAGTACATGGTTTCACTCGCGCTTCTCAAGAACATGTATTTTTGTACGGGGGATTTTTATTCGCACTGGTAGCACTCTTTATTTTGGCCCGATCACCGGAAATCCACCTTCGTTCTCATTTTTTAATTTTATTTTCCTGATTATTTGGTCATCATGTTCGTATTTTTTTTCTTTTCCTTTAATATAATAAAATAATATTACTGAGTTTTTTTTCGATGGCCGGCCTTGAATTCTGTGGATTTGATCAGACAGGATGTGGTTTTCCTTTTGGAGATCCCGGGACAGATATTCGTTAGACTAACTCAGGTTAGTTGTATGTATTGGATTTGATTATGGTAATTGTCGTTTGATTTTCTCAATTTGAATGGCACACAACTCTACATTAATAAAAAAACACTGCAATGGAATATTTAGTTGGATAGATTGATTGAAGGACTGTGGGGCTTCTTCAAGGCTGTTCTCTTTTTGTTGCTTTTGTGTTGGCAACCGGTCCTTTTGGGACCAAATTGTGGAGATAAATATACATAATTTCTTTCGTTCGTGTGTGTTTGTGTATATATATATACACATTCTATTAAGATTTTCAGTTGAATTTTATCAAATTTACATTTTACGACGAATATAGGAAAATCCTTGGAGTTGAATTTTGAGCATGTAATTCTCAGCAATCATCAACTTTTGGATCTAACGAATGATTATTGTTGACTGTTTAAATGAGTTGTGTACATGGTTTTTGAAAATTTTAAGTAATCTTTTTGGATAAACCTAGGTCCCGTGGAAAGATAACATGTTAGAGATAAAGATTGCATGTTAGTATATTCTACCATGAAGGTTCTCTGATGGGATACTTTCATCAGCTATTGCAAAGTTGTGCTTAATATTGGTTTAATACATGTGTCACAACATAGGTTTTCTCTTAGGCGAATGTTTCTTCTGCCGAAATAGTTATGCTAGAACATCCACAGAACATGACTCATACTTTCAATATTTTTATAAGCTAACTGGATTTCCTATGTTTGGGATTGATATTGACCAAATAGAACATTTAAGTATCATCTAGATACATGTGCAACATTACTTTGTTTCGGGGGTCCCACACAATTCATGAGTTTGGGATATATGGTAGTGGCAAAAAAAATTTGATGGGGTTACGTGAGAATAAAATTCAAATCATCTTTTGGTTCATTTTTTATGGTGAAATTCTCAAATTCATAAATAGTTAATACTTATCAGTCTTTTATTTTTTTCAACTAAAAGACACATTAGTACATTACTGCTCCAAATCCAATAATATGTATACTTATAGTATTGTAAGGTGCATACATTGAAATCTTTTAGGCAAACTTTGTAGAGTTTGAATGTAATAAATCAAGCGTAGGTTAATGTGAGGCATTTGGTCGAACAGGTCTTGAGCGCACGAGATGCTCCCTCATTTGGCAGGGGCTGAATTCCTGGACGTGATTTCAACCAAATATGAACGTATGAGAACACTGCTTTCCATTAGAGCAAGGGTGAGAACTTTTAATTGAATTCTTCTGAAATTGTTTTGGTGTTCTTCCGCTAATGAGATTATCACTAAGTTTTTTTTTGCAGGTATGTAATTTTTGCTTCTTAACTTCATTATGTTTATCTTTTTTGCAGATTAATGTAAGTTCTTTTTTCTTATTTATATTATTTTATTGTGTATTTTTTTTTTTTCGTTTGGTATGGATATTGAATTAATTATACTCTAATTTTAGTAGATTTTTCATACACACCCTAAAAAAAGAAATAATTATTCTAACTTTTTCATTTTAATATACAATTTTATTCTACTTTACCCCACCTACTTTTTAAACTTTACTTACAACTACTCTACTTTTCATTTTAAAATATATTTTTACTTTCTACTTTTCAATTCAAAAATACAAAAATAACAATTTTCTTAAACTCCGTGTCCGGAAAAAAGTATGACATCTATTAATGGCCGGAGGGAGTATTTTTTATCTCATCATTCATACGGGTTTTTGTGTGTATATTTTTTATACTATTAAAATAATCTCAAAGTGGGTTCAATCATTCACTTTGACCTTAAAGAAAATTACATGTAGTTTGATCCGTGAAGTATGTTTTTAATTTTATCATCTGTTAGTTTTGCTCTTTTTTAGTTATAGGTATTGTTACTATAAGCTCCGTGATCTGTGAGGTATGTTATTTTTTTGCATCTAAATGTATTTTGTTTATTTTTTAGGAATGTTATTTTTTCCTAAGTTTGTATAACTTAGAACACTCATGTTACATCTACATCAGTTGTAGTTTTGTCTATGGTGAGTCACCAAAATCCGTTACAAGCTATAGTGGAATAGGGTTGCCTATAGTTTGTCTATGGTTGGTAAGCCAAAGCCTCGATCGACCAATCCTACTGCATGGACCTGTTTCTCATCTCACACGCTCTCTTAGTAAGATATATTATTTTATATAGAAAAAAATATTTGGTTTCAAAGATCGTCGAATCTTAAGACGTCTGGGTAACTTTGTAAATTACTTGGGCGGCACTATCTGACTTCCAAGAAATAATATTATTATTTTTAAAATTTTAATAATTATATTTGTATTTATGTTTATATGACAAAAGAAAAAATAAGTATTTCACAACTTTTTGGCCACTTATTTGATTTAATTAGTTGAATTGTATGTTGACTTATAATCTGAGAACCATGAGCGCAACATGTTTATTCTTTTCACAACATGTTTATTTGAGTTAGTTGAACTGTATTTTGATTTCTTATTTATTTATTTACGTTTAAGCAGTAATTTTTCAAGACATTAAACAGTAAATTGTTATTTTTATTAATATTTCGATTCATGATTAAATCATTGAGATGTGTGTGTATTTTTGCAGCCCGAACTCATTGTAAGTATTTTTATGTTTTTAATTTTGTGCGTATTTACGATCATTTGACGTGATATTTTATTTTCTCTATAAGATGTCGTTTACATCAAATATGCAAATCTTTGGAGGCACAGAGATCAGCGGTCCACTTTCGCTGATCGCCTCCGGGAACAACGGTTGCATGCTCTGCATTCTCATTACCTGTTTTATTATTTTTCGCAACCCTAATTCAATTATTTATTTTTTACAGTATCAGGTATGTCATATTTTCTTCTGAACTTAAATTTCTTTATCTTTCGATTTTTCCCCATCCATATGGTGAGTGCCTCTGCGTTCAAGTTATTGAAATTGAAAGAACAAGCGGAAGAGTACGCTTTTCTGATCATGGAAGAGTCGGACCCTAGGAGGCTCAGCTACATCGAGATATTTATCACACATATACACTGCTGCACTTACCATGTTTGTTCTTTTTCTGCAACTTTTTTGGGCTTTTTAACGTGCCTGCAAATAGGTCAGTTAAGATCGTATTTTAAATATATGCTTTTAGGTTGTTTACGGGCTTACGCTTTTGGGTTGTTTAACGTGTTGATTCCTTAGACATCTTTCTATTAATACGTAAATTGATTCGTCATTCAGGATGGTTAGTATCTAAAGCGTGCTGAATTAGAATAGAGACCATTTGTTTGAATCTATTGAAGAGGCTCGCTGTAAGTTGGCGTTGCTGATTTTTTACATGTATCTTTTAATTGTGATATATGATATAAGTTTTTCGAAAAATTCGTGTCTCCTTTTTTTAAATCACAAACAGATTTTCCAGCTTAAGTTATCCTCCTTTCCCTAAACGTGTTCTTTTAACATTAGATGTTTAAATATTTAATTGCTGAATCTAATGACAGAGAAGCATTCTTTCTTCAGACATCTTTAAAGACAGAGAAGCGGAAAAAGAGGGAAATGTACTTCCCCTTGAGGAAATTCGCCATCAAAGTTTATTTCCTATGGGTTTTGTAGTTCTGATTGTCGAGGCTATTTTAGTTTTGTCTGAGATTTCAGTTTCAAACTTAAAGATTGGGAACCATTGATATCAGCCAAATGATGCACTCTTTATGCATGTCATGTTCTGTTTCTATTGTTTTGCTTCATCTTAAACATCAATTAATATTTATTTCACTTTCTAAAACGCAGTGAATATTGTTTATAAAAAGGTGTTCAGAAATTTGTAAAGAACCTGTAAAATTATTATAAATTGTTTTTTTTTATCTATGTTCAGGTATGAATATGTTTTCCCGATATTATGGGCTCTTTAAACTATAAGACTCTACATTTTTTAAAAAATTAATAATATTCAATTCCGATATCCGAGCATTAAACGATAAGACTCTTTACATTTTTAAAAAAATTAATAATATTCAATTCCGATATCCGATTAAATTACAAGTTCGTAACATTTATTTTCAAATTTATTACAAATAAATGTATAAATATATAAATATTTATATAAATGTATAAATAAATTAATAAAATAGTATTATTGAAAATTCTTTTAGTTGAAATACAAACAAAAATTTCAAAATATAATGTAATATTAATATAAAAATATATGTATATTTAGTTATACACTTCATACTTTTTTTATTTACTATAAAAATATAAAAGAAAAAATTGATATTCAATTGAATAATATTAATAAAATAAACTAATATATAAATTTCATACTTTTCTTATCTACTATTAAATTTATACTTTCTCTCTCATTTAAATCAATCATATTAAATTAAAATAAAATAAAATATTACTTTATGAATAAAAATATATATACTTTCAATATTTTTTTTAAAAATATTTATTTATCATTATTAATACAAGTAAATTATTAAAATAAATTAAGAATAAGAGATAAGTAAATTATTTATGTTGTTACGATATATCGATCATATCGCCGGATTATGTAGTAGGCGTAGCGTTGATGAGTCCATCATTTATTTTATTTAGTAAGACCTCTATAAGTTAATAGTCTCGAAACTTGAAATTTTATTAAATTAGAGAAAAAAATTATTTATCGAGTGTGTTTTTTTCATTTAAAAGAACAAATCGGGACCGAGAAATTCTATTAATTTAGAGAGGTTATTAACCTATCAAATATTAATTTATAGAGTTTTTAATTTATTTCTATACAAAAACAACATATTCACTATTTATCAGTTGCATTGGTGGATTATCTACATCTCAAGGTAATAAAGTGAGTTGTCGTATGAACAACTTTAGTTCCAATTACTTCAGATATTTTCTGATGCCTAACTATATTTCAAGTTCGATTAATAGACATCTCAACCATGCGCATAACAACAGGAGTCATTCAATTTTACCCTCGCCCTCAGCGTCTGCTGTTAGTCCATGTTTGAAATTAGATCACAAGAATGTGATTAGTAATTTCATAATGCCGACGATATTGGTATTCATCTCAAAATATGATGAATAATTGGTTTTGCAGGTTCTGACTATTTTCGGATCTTACTTATTTTTGTTTATGACATATGCACATCTACTATCTACTGTAAAATATTTTCAAGTTTCCATCTATTCGTATTTATTTTTGTTTTGGTAAAAGACATCTAAGCTTCTTTATTTATAATTTCTTAATCTAACGCATGTTTGTATATACTTCTACTCGGCGTATTCAACCAGTTAATTTGGTCAAAGGAGCTTACCAAAATCACTCCAAAATGAGATCATATCAGATAACATTCACTTTTCGTTAATCTTCTTCCGTTCGATACCGAGACTCTTGGTTTTCTGGAAAATAAAAGATCTCTATTCGATTGTTACATAATTCTACTAAATTATTTAATTTTAGATTAACAATTAAACCATTTGTAGATAGAGTTTTATATTTTTCTTTTGCATATCTATGAATAAGTTTTTATTCTTTTATAATAAAAAATATTTTGTTGCTTATTTGTTTTGTCCATGTTAAGTCCATGTTTGTGTTGGAAACCGACTACCCGGGACATGTCCGTTCGACTACTCGAACATCCGGACAAGCCCAGTCGATCCCTGGCGTCCCTACTGCATTCAGCACGAAGCCCCAGACCCGGTTTACGCCCAGCCATCATGCCCGAGGCAAAACCGCGCAAAACCGAGGGCTTATGCCCTGTTTGTCGTCCGACAGGGCTGTGTCAGCCGACAGTAATACATGACGGCCGACAGCGTCGCTGTTCCAGCAGCGGGTCGCGGCCGTTCGGGCTGTTCTGGCCGTTTTTCTCGATCTGACTACTGTTCCGGCGATCGGCGACCGCCCAGAGGTCCGAGACCATCGTACCTACACCATCGAACTCGATCGGTGGTTCATTGTATGATTACGTACGAGATTGAATCGAAACAATGCGGAATAAGGGTTTCGATTCCATACCTTTGTCGCGTGATTCGGAGAAGCCGAATTGACAGAGACCTCGAGTCTTCTAGCGTGTATCCTAGCCCTCGATTCCGGCCGTTGTGTGGGCAACGATCCGCCGGAATTTTTCTCTTCTTCTTCTCTCTCAAACCCAGCGTTCTGTCTCTCTGAAATATAATTGCGCTAGCTTTTTATTTCTACAGAAAATTAATTGCGCTAGTCTTTTTATTTCTACAGAAAAATTATTGCACTAACAATTAATTTTTCTCCGCAAAAATAAAATAGCGGCGTTTGTTAGGTTTAGAGAAGAGAGATGAGGGATTTATATAGGCCACACTAGGGATCCATAGGCAATTAATTAATTAGGCTTAAATTGCAATTTAATTAACTTGGTGTTCCAACAGGAAAACCTTAATTAAATTCCACAATTTTATTTATAATTAATTCCACTATAAAATTATAAATGATTTCCCAATTAATTAATTCAAATTATTCCGTCAATAATTTTCCCGCCGTATTACATATGTGATATTTCCCCGTGTTTAAGATATCGAATGTTCACGAATTAATTTTAATTACTAATAATTAAATTAATTCATTTCTTATTATCCGAGACTAGTACCACTCATCCTTATTATCATGCGGAGTAAATCCACCTGCAGGGTTTACATGATAAACTTTATGAGCTCATCTCGGGGACATCATCAACCCCATAAATGGGACACGGTTTCCTGTCTATAATCTATAGCATGCCGTGTGTACAATACCGATTCCCAATCTACCGAGAATATTGACTAATCAATTAGTCTCACTCATTGGCACATCAAAGAACCGAGCATTGGACACACGCACCTATAATTATATAGGGATTAAGAACTCACATATCCGTAATATCTGAGGTCTAGTTCGATTACTCCGAATAGTATAAATCGAACGTCCTCCCGTGGTCCTGCTCAATACACCAAGTGTACGAGTGTAACATGATAGTCAAGACCGACTATCTACCAGTCACACTACGACGTACCGATGGATTGTCCATGTCCATCTAAGTCGTGAGCTACTGTTCGATAGTATACGAGTAACCGATAGTATGATCTTCCGCGTGTCTCCTCACGCCATACTATCTACAACGTATACATCAAGGACTATTGCAATAAATGCAATCATGCTTGAATCATATATAGATTAAGGCATAGATAAGGAGTTCCGTATTTGCACTAAACTAGACATTTAGAATACAACTCCATCAATCTCCCACTTATACTAAAAGTCTAGTCGCCCTCTCCCAAACATCAGATTCCCATAACCTTATCACGCCTACCCAACGCTTTCGCTGGAAGAGCCTCTATGAACGGTTTTACCAGGCAATCCTCTCGATGCTATCTAGGTGACAACTGCATCGTCTTACTAGACGATCTCTCGAATCAGGTGGTACTTGCGCTCTACGTGTTATCTCCCACTGTGGACTCGTGACCTTTCAAGTTTGCCAATATACCGCCATTCAAAATAGCTTTGGGCAAACTAGAAACCACATCTAAGTCCCTCAGGAAGTTCTGGAGCCATACTGACCTTTTAACCGCCTCAGAGGTCGTTATCCTTTCAGTTTCCATGGTAGAGTCCGTAATGCATCGCTGCTTTACATTCTTCCATGTGACTGCTCCACTTCACAGTGAGAACACATAGCCTGACTTCGACTTTCATATGTCCTTGTTTGATTGGAAATCCAATTCTATGTAATCCAAAGGAAAACAACTTGACTGTTTTGTAACTTAGAACATATTATCTTAGTCCTGTACAGGTGCCTAAATATGTTCTTTACATCAGTCGAGTGATCCTTTCCAGGATTACTATGATATCTCACCACTATGCCCACAACATAGTAGATTTCAGTCTCGTGTACAGCATTGCATTAAGCTTCCCACCGTCAAGGTGTAGGGAACTGCTTACTTTTCATTTTATCTCCTTATTGTGTCAAAACACAAAACTTTAGATAAATTATTCCACATCTAAAAGGTGAAAACCTTTCTTGGAATTATGCATGCTAAGACGAGCAAGAATTTTATTTATGTATGAGGCTTTGGATAAGTACTATGTTCTTTTCTGGCGATCCTTTATAACTTTGATGCCAAGAACATGCCTAACTTATCCTAAGTCCTTCATATCGAATTGTTCGGACAACCATCCCTTTATGTCTGATAACATCTTCATATTGTTGCCAATTAGAAGAATATTGTCTACACAAAGAATGAGAAAACACCACAACATCTTTTCCATCACTTCTTTGTTACACACAGGATCCAAACATGCCTTGATTGAATCCATAAAATGGATTTTCTCATAGATCTGCATGTGTCCAAGATCTTGAAAATTCCTTCAATCCAAAGATCGATTAAGCTTGCTTACAAAATGCTCTCGGCTCTCTTTGATGAATCCCTCTGGATGTCCCATACAGATGGTCCCGTCAAGACTTCCATTTAGGAAATCCGTCTTGACTTCCATCTTTGAATCCAAAGATTCAATCTCAGATTTCATCGCCTTTTTCCAAGACTGAGCATCTTGATCTTTCAGCGTCTCGTCATAGGTCCAGGGTTTGGCTTCATGTTCTCCAGGTAACAAGTCCGAAGACTCACCTATAAACATGAACCTGTTGGGTTGTCTAACAACCCTCCCACTACGACGACGCTCCGGTGTATCTTTAGTGACTAAAGATTATAGTGGTGAACTACTCAGTTTGGCTGGTTCTAAGTCTTGATCAGTCCCTCTAAGCTCATTAAGTATTACTCTACTCTTGGGCTTGTGTTCTTGCATATATAGTCCATGTTCTTGCCGGTTCGCTCTCCTCGACTCTCGTTTCTCCGGGTTTCGGTCTCATCTCGATCCACCAAAAATAGCAAGAAAAATTACAAGAACAATCCTACTAATTCCGGCATCGATCCTATACAAGGTGATCGACCCTATACATGTCCCGGATACAACGAATAATAAATAAACCTAACGACTCAACCCGTCGTTTTATCTATTACAAACAAGCAACGTTATTCCAAAAACAAAACAATCTCGAAAAGCCCGAGAGTTTAACAAACCACAACAAAATTATCATACAACATCTCATAATGTTGGCCATAATAACCGGGTTCATCCTGCATCACAAAACGTACGAACAATACAACAAACCGATAAACCGGCTCTGATAACAATTGTTGGAAATCGACTACCCGGGACATGTCCGTTCGAATACTCGAACATCCGGACAAGCCCAGTCGACCCCTGGCGTCCCTACTGCACTCAGCACGAAGCCCCAGACCCGGTTTACGCCCAGCCATCATGCCCGAGGCACAACCGCGCAAAACCGAGGGCTTCTGCCCTGTCTGTCGCCCAACACCAGGAGGGTGTCGTCCGACAGGGCTGTGTCGGCCGACAGTAATACATGTCGGCCGACAGCGTCGCTGTTCCAGCAGCGGGTCGCGGCCGTTCGGGCTGTTATGGCCGTTTTTCTCGATCTGACTACTGTTCCGGCGGTCGGCGGTCGGCGACCGCCCAGAGGTCCGAGACCATCGTACCTACGCCATCGAACTCGATCGGTGGTTCATTGTATGATTACGTACGAGATTGAATCGAAACGATGCGGAATAAGGGTTTCGATTCCATACCTTTGTCGCGTGATTCGGAGAAGCCGAATTGACAGAGACCTCGAGTCTTCTAGCGTGTATCCTAGCCCTCGATTCCGGCCGTTGTGTGGGCAACGATCCGCCGGAATTTTTCTCTTCTTCTTCTCTCTCAAACCCAGCGTTCTGTCTCTCTGAAATATAATTGCGCTAGCTTTTTATTTCTACAGAAAATTAATTGCGCTAGTCTTTTTATTTCTACAGAAAAATTATTGCGCTAACAATTAATTTTTCTCCGCAAAAATAAAATAGCGGCGTTTGTTAGGTTTAGAGAAGAGAGATGAGGGATTTATATAGGCCACACTAGGGATCCATAGGCAATTAATTAATTAGGCTTAAATTGCAATTTAATTAACTTGGTGTTCCAAAAGGAAAACCTTAATTAAATTCCACAATTTTATTTATAATTAATTCCACTATAAAATTATAAATGATTTCCCAATTAATTAATTCAAATTATTCCGTCAATAATTTTCCCGCCGTATTGCAGGGTTTACATGATAAACTTTATGAGCTCATCTCGGGGACATCATCAACCCAATAAATGGGACACGGTTTTCTATCTATAATCTATAGCATGCCGTGTGTACAATACCGATTCCCAATCTACCGAGAATATTGACTAATCAATTAGTCTCACTCATTGGCACATCAAAGAACCGAGCATTGGACACACGCACCTATAATTATATAGGGATTAAGAACTCACATATCCGTAATATCTGAGGTCTAGTTCGATTACTCCGAATAGTATAAATCGAACGCCCTCCCGTGGTCCTGCTCAATACACCAAGTGTACGAGTGTAACATGATAGCCAAGACCGACTATCTACCAGTCACACTACGACGTACCGATGGATTGTCCCTGTCCATCTAAGTCGTGAGCTACTGTTCGATAGTATACGAGTAACCGATAGTATGATCTTCCGCGTGTCTCCTCACGCCATACTATCTACAACGTATACATCAAGGACTATTGCAATAAATGCAATCATGCTTGAATCATATATAGATTAAGGAGTTCCGTATTTGCACTAAACTAGACATTTAAAATACAACTCCATCAGTTTGAAATTTGTCGTTAGTCCATGTTTGAAATTTGATCACAAGAAGGTGATTAGTAAATTCATAATGCTGACGATATTGGTATTCAACAATTACAATTACAGTCAATATATGATGAATAATTGGTTCTGCAGGTTTTGACTATTTTCGGATCTTATATATTTTTTTCTATGACATATGCACATATACAACAAAATATTTTCAAGTTTCCATCTCTTCGTATTTATTTTTGTTTTGGTAGGAGACATCTAAGATTCTTTATTTCTAATTTCTTAATCTAACGCAGGTCTGTATATACGGCTACTCGGCGTATTCAACCAGTTAATTTAGTCAAATGAGCTTACCAAAATCACTCCAAAAGGAGATCATATCAGATGACATTCATTTTTCGCTCAAAACGTGTTTTCACACACGGACAATTGTATGTCGCAGTTTCAAGGGTCATTAACAGGGCAGGTTTGAAATTCTTAATATGTGACGAAGATGGAAACTTGACAAATAAAACTAGAAATGTTGTGTACAGGGAGGTTTTAGAAATTTGCAGTAAATTTAAATTGTACTTATATTTTTTTTCTTCTATGTTTTGGAACTCTAAAAGTTTGAGTTTGTTTTTTTTTAAATCAAAATATGTATACAAAAAAAATTATTGTACAAAAAATTATGCATACATACTTAAATTAAGATTTAAATAAATCCGGTAAGAATTTTGAGTTGTAATCCCAGTGCACGCACGGTCAGAAAAAACTAGTGTAATGAAAATTTGATTTTTATAAAGGTTTGATTGTTGTATTAGGTGATAAATATTTGATTAATTGTTGTAAATGAAATTGTTAAAAATTTTAGATCTAAGATTTGATTATTGTATTAGTTATAAATATTTATTAAAAATTCTTAGATCTCAAGACATGAAGATTTGATTTATGCTAAATGAAGATTCATTTAAATATTTAATTTTATAATAAATATTAATAATATGAATATAAATTAAAAAATATTTTTTTATTACGTAGAGATTAAATACTGTTAAAGGGTAGTTCTACAGTGCAGTTAATGTACCATACCTATATTAAATCTAGACCCTACAATATTTACATTTAATATATATCGTTAGATTTTAATAAAAGTTCACGCTATAATCTGTACCGCAAACACAGATAATCACAATATGTTATTTTACTTTTTTATTTTACTTTTACACTATAATATTTTAATTTTAATTTTATCATTTTTAAAATTATTATAAATTTTATATTTACTTAATTCACCATTATTATTACTACATATTTTCTTATTAAAAATAAGAATATAAATAAAAATAACAAAATTATTTTTAAAATATTTTAAAACTTGTTTTAATATATAAGATAAATTATACAATATTTGAAGAAAAAATATCTATAATAATAACATTAATAAATTTAAAATATATAAATATAAAATCAGTTTGATTAATACTAGACTTTGATAAGTACCTTTTAATTTGTTAGAACTTTAAATACGATGGGAAATTAATCATATTTTTTCTGTTAGGTGAATAAATTCTATCTAATCATACAATTATTTTTTGTAATATTTATTTATTTTTATTTTTTGAAAATATCATTTATTTTGTTTTAAAAAAAAGTAAATTTTAGATTTGTATTGAATATAATTTTTGTTATTTAATTTTTATAATTTTAGATTTGTTATTTTTGTTATAAAACTAATTAATCATTGAGTTAAATAAATTATTTCATTTAAAATAAATACTATAAAATCATTATTTTAATTAATAATTTATGTATATTAAATATTTTTTATCAAAATAAATTACAAATATTTAATGTTTTTAATTTAAATTTATAAAAAATGTATGCATATAATACGCTGTACTAACTTATTTTTGAGTTAAATTATTTAATTTAATTAAAATATAAAAAATATGAGAAATTATACTATACATCCAAGTGCACAGATTTTAATAAAATGCACCATACATTTTAAATGATAAAATGTACCGTAGAATTCTCCTATATATTTGTATTATTTTATTTAATGGTGATTTTTTTTAAAGATTTAACGCCAAATTAAAATTTTAATTTGTATTTTTATTAATGTATTGTTACATTGTACATGTTGTTGCAACAATATAGAGACTCCTTTTTAGAATTCACACCTTTTTTATTTTAGAAAAAAAAAATACATCCAAATACGAGATCACGTGACTTTTAGTTCATCAAAAAACAAGGAGCTGAATCACCCAATTTAATCACGTATTTGATTGATTGATAATGGTCATTAATTGTACTTTGTATGATGAATTAATATTTGTTGGTGTTGGAGCCTTGGAGGGAGTCAAGGAATAACTAGTAGTATAATTTAAGCGAAGCTATTGCCTATTTTTTTGTAATTAAAATTAATTAATCACAATACTTGTTACAGTAATTATATATATACTTAGTTATCATTAAATTTGGTCATGAACACATGAAAATCCATAACCACATCATCATTTTAATTAGGTTAATTAAAATAAAAATAAAATTGAAACAACACACCCACCGTAATGATGTGTGTTGGTGGCGGACACAATGAGTACGGAGCAGAGGCGGAGGCGGCGGGGATGATGATTGGTGATGAATTAGACGAAGAAGAAGATGATGACGATATTACGCAGGAGGATGCTTGGACTGTGATCGGCGCTTATTTCGAGGAGAAGGGTTTGGTGAGGCAGCAATTGGATTCTTTCGACGAGTTCATTCAGAACACGATGCAGGAGATTGTCGACGAGTCCGCCAACATCGAGATCCGCCCAGAAGCACAGCACAATCCTGGTCGGAGCTCCGAATTCGTTGAGGTACCGTACTACCTTCATCGTCTATTTTTCAATTCCTGTTTTTATTATTATTTGAATTCGATTTAATTGGTGAGTTGATTGAGCTGGTTAAAACTAAACATAAATGATTCCCCATTGATTAATGTTTTAGCTATCTATCTGCAATTCAATTCAATTGGATGCAGACAATCTACAGGATAAGCTTTGGTCAGATATACCTTAGTAAGCCCATGATGACTGAGTCCGATGGAGAGACTAACACACTCTACCCTAAAGCCGCACACCTTAGGAACTTGACCTATTCTTCCCCACTTTACGTTGACGTCACTAAAAGAGCTGTCAAGAAAGGATACGACTGCGAAGAGGTCTTAGAGACTCAGGAATTTACTAAAGTCTTCATCGGAAAGGTTTATAACAATGAATCATCGATCGTCATGGATTTATAATATATCGACTTTTTTTTTTTAATTTTATTAATATATCTACAGGTTCCTATTATGCTCCGTTCCAGCTACTGCAGCTTGTACAATCTACCTGAAAAGGACTTAATGGAGATGGGGGAATGCCCTTACGATCAAGGCGGATACTTCATTATCAACGGGAGTGAGAAAGTCCTCATTGCCCAGGAGAAAATGAGCACCAATCATGTCTATGTCTTTAAAAAGCGTCAGCCCAACAAATACGCTTATGTGGCCGAAGTCAGGTCCATAGCTGAGTCCCAAAACAAGGCTCCCAGTGGCATGTTTGTTAGGATGCTTTCTAGACCCGGAACCAAAGGGGTTATAATTCATCACATCTTCTTTCCCTTTTTCTTTTTTTCCTTTTTTTTTTTAATTTTATTTTATTTAGGCTGAGATATATACATATATATATATTGTACGTATGTACAGGGATCATCCGGGCAATACATTCGCGCAACTCTCCCATACATTAGAACCGAAATTCCTATCATTATTGTTTTCCGCGCGTTGGGTTTTCAGGCCGATAAAGATATTTTAGAACATATTTGTTACGACTTTAACGACGTGCAAATGATGGAGCTGCTCAGGCCTTCCTTGGAAGAGGCATTCGTGATACAAAATCAAATGGTACGTACTTGCGTTCTATGTGAAATTTATTTTCTACAAGCTAGCTAGGTACAATGTTGCATGCATAATTTTCATTTTATTTTCTTATGTATGTTACATTAATGTAGGTTGCGCTCGACTACATTGGCAAGAGGGGATCTACAGTTGGTGTCACACGAGATAAAAGAATCAAGTATGCTAGAGAAATCCTCCAAAGAGAGATGCTTCCACATGTTGGTACTGAGGAGCACTGCGAAACTAAGAAAGCTTTCTATTTCGGGCAAGTTTGAAGCTCGGCGTACCTTTATATTTATTGGATCATCAGTCGCCAGGAATATATCTATATATATATATATTGTTTTGTGTTTGGCAGATATGTCATTAATCGGTTGTTGCTTTGTGCGCTTGGACGAAGGCCAGAAGATGATCGGGATCACTATGCAAATAAGAGGCTTGACCTTGCTGGACCATTATTAGGGGGTTTATTTCGAATGGTCTGAAGTTAAATTTTCTTTATTATTTTAAAAAAACTTGAAAGGTTAAAGGAAATTAATGTCGTTACTCAATTTTGCTTTTGTGCAGTTGTTCAGAAAATTAACAAGGGACGTCAGATCCTATGTTCAAAAGGTTGAATTACATGCTACGTTGATGATTTCACTTCCAGTATATTACAAGTTATATTCAAAGATTTTATTTGAATGAAACTAGTGCGTTGATACCGGGAAGGATGTGAATTTACAATTCGCAATTAAAGCAAAAACAATCACAAGTGGACTCAAGTATTCTCTTGCTACCGGTAACTGGGGGCAAGCAAATGCAGCTGGAACTAGAGCTGGAGTTTCTCAGGTTTTTTTGTTTGAGTTCATTAATGTCATTAATTAGTACTACTATACTACTATCTCTTTTTTTCTGTTTACTAAGTAATTTTGTTTTTCTGTTTAAGGTGCTCAATCGTTTAACATATGCTTCTACGCTTTCCCATCTGAGGAGACTAAATTCGCCTATTGGCCGTGAAGGTGAGCATTTTTTCTTTCACTTAATCCTAATTATTTATCTCCGGCTGCCGATATTTTCCAGTTTTTCTTAAAACAGTGTTGTTTTTATTTGACAAGGTAAACTGGCTAAGCCAAGACAGTTGCACAATTCACACTGGGGAATGATGTGTCCTGCTGAAACACCTGAAGGACAAGTAATTTTAATTTTACATTGGTGTCGGACCACTTTCCGATAGGAATTAGGAGGTCAAGTGCATACTTTCATGGACAAAATTCAGGCCTTTCAAAACTATTAAATAAATACGTGTTTTAAGTTGTTTCGATAAGTATGAATTTTCACAGTTAAACTATCCAACAGAAGCCTTTTGTTAGGAAACCTGCAGCATTTATTTGATCATGATAGACTACATAATCAATCTTGCATGATGCATCTATTATCGCGCGTATCTTATGCTTCATTTTTTAAACCAGGCTTGTGGATTGGTCAAGAATCTTGCACTTATGGTGTACATAACGGTCGGATCAGCAGCAAATCCAATTATGGAGTTTTTGGACGAGTGGAGTACAGAGAATTTTGAGGTTGAGAAACATTACTGACTGTTTCAAATGCACTCTTAATACACACACACACACACACACACACACACATATATATATATATATATATATGCTTTATTACCTGTGTATTTCTTGAATAGGAAATATCACCAGCTGTGATTCCTCATGCTACAAAGATTTTTGTGAACGGTAACTGGATTGGCATTCACCGCAATCCAGAGCAACTGGTTAAAACTCTCAGATCTCTAAGGAGACAGGTTTTATAATCTAATATTAATTCATTTGTATCCTGAAAAACATGTAAGTAGTAAACATTAGAAGTTTGACGTAGATCGATGTTTTAATCATAATAGGTTGATGTGAACACTGAAGTGGGAATCATCCGTGATATACGCCTTAAAGAGCTTCGTCTATATACGGACTATGGGCGTTGTAGTCGCCCCTTATTCATTGTTGAGAAACAAGACTTGCTTATAAAAAAGAAGGATATCCTCGCCCTTCAGCAACGTGTATGTAAAAGTTTTTTGTTTATTTATTTTTTAATTAATTACCACTTTTACTGGTTTACAGAATTACTGATGTTTGGTCATTCTTCCCAGGAAAGCCCGGAGGAATACGGCTGGCATGATCTTGTCAGGAAAGGGTTTATCGAGTATGTGGACACAGAAGAAGAGGAGACGACAATGATATCGATGACGATAAATGTATTATCAGCTTTTTCTCTCTTTAGAATCTTTAATTAATTTTTTTCTCTCTTTAGAATCTTACAACTTTATTTGTTAACTTGTCTTAGGATCTACTGGGCTCAAAGCACAACCCGGATGACGCGTACTCTGAAACATACACACATTGCGAAATCCATCCATCGCTGGTATTGGGTGTTTGTGCTTCAATCATACCATTCCCTGACCACAATCAGGTTTGCTTGCTCTGATTCCCGGTTTACTTTTTTATAAGCTGAACAAATACCAAATAATGAGAATAATCTTGTTTTCATTCGCATGATGCAGTCTCCTCGTAACACTTATCAGTCAGCAATGGGAAAGCAAGCAATGGGTATATACGTTACCAATTACCAACTACGAATGGTTAGTGTACCCTGCCAACATTCTTTTTCTAGTGTTTGATCCATGTCATAATTTTATTTTATTGAAAACAGGATACATTGGCCTATGTACTTTACTATCCTCAGAAGCCTCTTGTCACTACTCGTGCAATGGAGCAACTGCATTTTAGACAACTTCCAGCTGGCATAGTAACAACATAAATATTCCATGAACTATGTGCATCATATCTATTTCTTAAAAATTGGAATCTAATTATCGTTTTATGCAGAATGCTATTGTGGCCATTTCTTGCTATTCTGGATATAACCAGGAAGATTCTGTAATCATGAACCAATCTTCAATAGATCGAGGATTGTTTCGTTCTCTATTTTTCCGTTCATATCGGTAATGTATATATATATATATATATATATATATATATATATATATATATATATTTCATCCCTCTAAACCCAAATCCCGGCCACTTTCACTCGATCGGTCATTTTTTTTTTTTTTTTGCATTGTTCATCCTAGGGACGAGGAGAAGAAGATAGGGACTCTAGTAAAAGAGGATTTTGGGAAGCCTAGTAAGGACAGCACTATGGTTAGTTGTTTGTGATTTATTTTTATTTGTTAACGCACGTGACACTGCCTAGCTCTCAACAAGAGAAGGGATAAAAACTACATTTGGTGCTCATAGGGAATGCGTCACGGATGTTATGACAAATTAGACGATGATGGCTTTGCACCTCCTGTGAGATAGACGATATCTTATGTTTTTATTTATTCTTTTTGTTTTTTTACTTTGTAAATTCTAATTAACCTCTCAAGTTATTATGTATGCTTGTATCAGGGGACAAGAGTCTCCGGTGATGATGTCATCATTGGGAAGACAACCCCGCTCCCTCCTGAGGAAGCTCAAGGAAAATCCGCAAGATTTACAAACAAAGACCACAGCACTAGTATGCGCCATAGTGAATCCGGAATCGTGGATCAGGTTCATAAAAAAACTGCCCTTGAAGATTGCCAAAATGAAATAAAATGTTACTGTTACTCATCTAATTATTAAACAGGTTCTGTTGACGACAAATGCCGATGGGTTGAGGTTTGTGAAAATCCGGATGCGATCAGTTCGTATACCACAGATTGGAGACAAGTTTAGTAGCAGGCATGGGCAGAAGGGGACGATAGGGATGACTTACACGCAGGAAGATATGCTATGGACTATTGAAGGCATAACTCCCGATATCATCGTGAACCCGCATGCTATTCCTTCTCGCATGACAATCGGTCAGCTTATCGAATGCATCATGGGTAAAGTGGCTGCTCATATGGGCAAGGAAGGAGATGCTACGCCTTTTACTGATGTTACTGTGAGTATTACTCATGTGTATTATTATACTATTAATGCCAAACTAATTTTCTTGTTTATGAAAAATTAGCAAAACAACACACACACACAATGGCTTTCTTTCTCAGGTGGATAACATCAGCGGAGCTCTTCACAAATGCGGTTACCAAATGCGTGGTTACGAAACAATGTACAATGGCCACACTGGCCGTATACTGACATCCATGATATTCCTCGGTCCAACCTATTACCAGCGTCTGAAGCACATGGTGGATGACAAGATCCACTCACGGGGCCGCGGACCAGTCCAGATCCTGACCCGCCAGCCCGCCGAAGGTAGGTCGCGGGATGGTGGGCTCAGGTTCGGTGAGATGGAGCGCGACTGCATGATAGCACATGGGGCCGCCCACTTCTTGAAGGAGAGATTGTTTGATCAGAGTGATGCCTACAGAGTCCATGTGTGCCAAAAATGCGGTATGATGGCAATAGCCAATCTAAAGAAACATAGCTTCGAGTGTAGAGGCTGCAAGAATAAAACAGACATTGTCCAGGTTCGGATTAAATTTTTTCATCAACTCATCCATATGGTGTTAATTTTTTATTTATTTTTTGTTTGTGTGTGTTTTACCAGATAAACATTCCTTATGCATGCAAGCTTCTGATACAAGAGCTTATGTCTATGGCCATTTCGCCGAGGCTGATGACAAAGGATGTAAAAACATTCAAGGAACAAAAGAATGGAGGAGGATGAGGTATTTTGTTCCATGTCTCAGGTTCCCAAATAAGCTGGCTGATTTGTCCTATTGTTTCTAAGTAGAGATAAAATAATCGGTTCAGAATAATCGCCCAAGATTCTACATTTCCGCCCTTGTGCGAGTCCAGGCTGTGGCTGATTGTCCTCTTGAACCTTATGCATCTCGAAACCTGGAGACTAGTTCGAATGACTCAGCAGTCGAGCAGTCTAGACTAAAGACCTGTGGAAATAGGTTCTACTCAGGGTGTTATATCACAAACCAGACTAAGGACCTGTGGATATAGGTTCTACTCAGGGTCAGTATCGCAAAACCAGATGATGGCCATTGTTGAGGATGTGACAAACGAGGCAATTAAGATGTCCTGAACAATAATAACCTATTATTGCTCAGTGCTCTTCCGGTACTCCTAGTATGATTGATGAACAACTTTGAGCACTTTTCTTTTTCCAAGGTTATTTAATTCTTGGTCACATTATCTACATTTTTTAATTTTTTTTGTAATTTTCAAGCCAGATTGATTTGCGTAATACTTTACAAAACAAATTTATCCAAACCCAGAACGACATGTGAGTTTGGTGGAGAGAAACAAACATTGCAATTGATCAACCACAATACAAATTACAATCACTATCATTTATTATCACATTTTTCCAACCTCAAACAAGTTTGATCGTAGTGAGAGACTAGAAAGAGTAACAAATCCTTCCAAGTAAATCTAACACTAACAAGTAATGGAATCGAGGTTGGTTGTCAATTAATCACTAAATATCACTTTTCATTCATTAACTGAGATGAGAAATATCAACCTCGTCCGGAATCCTGAACGTGTTTGCTGCACCAAACTTTCTCCACTCTTCTCCAATAACAGAATCCTCTTCATTGTCACTATCCTTTTCCTCGGTATCACAATTAGCTGATGAAGGTGATTGGTCGAGAACACTTTGGGATCTGCAACCACCAGGGGCCGCAAGCATCTTAACTTGTCCATGATGAGAAATTTCAACCACAACTGTTTCATCATCATCCGGAAGAGGTTGTTTCCATGGTTCACCATCAATCCTCATGTATGTATCTTGAGCTGAAGCCTTATGGAACTCGAACCGAACACGGGATGCCTGCACAAAAGACAAAACAAGATAAATAATGAAAAATGATATATTGGAAAATGAAAGCTTTTGCCATTTCAATTTTCAAGTTATGAAACTGATGACAAGCCCAAGAAATTATCTTGGAAGTCTAATATTCTAGAATAGCTCAAATGGTAATTTGCTAATAATCCTTAAAACTTTATCGAGGGTCACGTACACAATTAAGCTAAAGACAAAGAATTTGGAAATTTAACAAATTCAGGATGAACAAAACATTAATTTTTTTTACTGCAATAAACTCTACATGATTAGAATAAATGATCCAGAAGGTGTATCAAACCTGTGCAAGTCGCCTCCCATGTCCATTTGGTGCAAGTAAGACTAGTCCATGCCAAGCATCTCGAAAGCCAACAATCTCAATTAGTCCATCATCTACAAATGGTGCAGTCAAATCCATCTGCAGAACAAATTGAACACACACACACAAAAAAAAAAAAAGTCAACACACAACCAATCCAAAAGGCCGGCTTTTAACTCCCATTTAAGAAAAATGGGATAGAAATGTTTACAGGAGGGTACTGACATCGCGGCGTTTATTATTATTAGGATTTCCCCAAGGGTTAAATCCACCAGAAAAGCTAGGTAAATTTAGGCATACAATTGACCTGATGCTGCATGTAAAGAACAAAAAACATATTAGTACATTTCACATTATTCCTTCAGTAATCAAAGCACTTAACTTTTACTTCATAAATTTTCATTTTTAAGTTACGAAGGCTGCTTATAATAGCACAATAAATATGCGCTATTATGCTGCAGGCTCAATTTGAAAGTTCAACATCTTGATCAATAAATATGAATATCACCTAGCAAAAACTGTAAGAAATTGTCAGATATTGTTTAGTAACAGGTAAAAAACAAAATTGCGATACTATTTATGTTGCTAGACAAAATTGGAATTAGGGACAGTTCTACAGGGTAAAACTCGATAAAAAAAGTCTCATTATCTATATCTAGACTGGGAATGTTAACAACTGTTAATAGTGGTATAAACTTCAGTCTTAATTCAAGTACATAATGTAACCATACTTGCTTATCTATACTTACGTGGCTGCCATTTACCTTTTTTTCTTTTATTTTTCATTGTCTTTTTTATTACTTTTTACTCAAAGCGGAGTAGTATCTTCGCAGAAAATAAGAAAGGAAAGGAATTGGAAGGTATTATTAATTTTTGAAATTATAGCAATTTTTTTAAATGACCACCAATTCAACATCTCATGACCACTTACTGTCTATTGCTGAAAACAGTTTAGAGGGGGGCATCATCAGAAATGAATTGAGATTGTGCACAGGAAATAAACTACCTGGGAGGAATATTGAGGTCTTCCCAATCACCATATTTTTTCATGATCTTAACTTTGCAAAGTTGAGCTATGTTCCTGCACCCAGATGTTTAATGTCAGTCACTAGTGAAAGAGGAGATACCTTTTATATGTGGTATTCTCAAAGCAAAATAGTAGTAATAAAAATATTGATAAGTTTGTCCGTTTTAAGACAAGGTTGTTATAACTACTATTTTGTACACATACCTTGTTCGTACAACAGTTTAGCTGCAGTGGCAATATGCTTACGGATATTATTTATTTATTAAAACAAGAAAATAAATACTTATGGATAAATATTTATCCATGAATAAATATTTGTTTATTCATGGATAAATATTAGCCATGAAAACTAATTTAAGTTAAGTTGATTTGGAATCATGCAGCTTGATGAAAGCTCAAGAAAAACAGTGGATATACATATGTAAGAACCTTGGTTCAGCCACGAACTCTAAAAGCTATACACTTAAGGTCAAATAAGTACATATAGAACTTCAACTTGTTTTTTATAAATAACATTACAATAATAATGTAAGATGGTCAATATTTTCTTGTACATCGTAATGCTGGATAGAAATGAGGAAGCAGTGATCAGACGATAAGTAGTTTGTATTTTTTAGTTTTGTGCTACAAATGTAAATAAAAACATGTCTAAACTTAGATATATAATGGAATAACAGCTACCTCTTTTTCATTTTTTGAAAAAAAAAAGATACATATATATATATAAAGTAAGAAACCATATATATATGTATACATATATATATATATATATATATATATATATATATAAAGTAAGAAACTACACCTGCATTACAAAGTATATAAAGTTCACCTTGAAGAAGGGTGAAAGAGGGAAGCAAGAAACCATCCCTGTGAGCATCCAAGCTTTGCATATGTACTCTACATGAAGCAAATACCTTTTTACAAGGATAAAAATTTATGCCAGTGCTATTAAAAATATCAGTAATATCATAGCAAGTCAAGCCAAGATAGCATAAAACCTGCTAAATTATATAAAAGCTCTGCATATGTACTTTTAACAATCGTCTGGCAATATAGTTTATAGCATATCTCAATACATGAAGAAAAATCAGAACTTTATGGAATATTAGCAACTTACTTTGAAAATGCAAATTACAGCATAAGAGAGATAATGTGCAATTCATTAGGATTTTATAAGTAAGCAAAAGATAGTCCATACTCGTTCAAGTTACCTCAAATTATACCACATGAACGATTAATAGGAACCAAATCATGTCGTTTAAATGCAATTTGACATATACCTGATTAATTAGCTGGTTCTTGAATTTTTCTGGATGCAGCTTCCGTTCAGAGTGGAAGGCATAAGATACCTGTGCATCCATTCCTGAAGATCAAAAAGCAACAAGCTTTAAGGTTTAAGTAAAATTTAAGTAATGACAGACGGACAGTTGAAGGTGTAGTTCTCTGTTCAAGGGGTGACGGCAGATTTTTTTTAATGCAGAAAAATAAAAACTATCCCCTTCAAGCGTTCGAAGCCTTAATCAAATACAAACTGAAAAATGTGAAGATATATTATCCATTTATTCACACGTTCAAGATCCAGCATTTCACAAAATAATACGACACTCTAAGAGTACGTACACAGATTAAAATTTATAAGGTTTCAGTCTACAACATTTGTGGACCGTTCACTAACCCATGCTGAAGTAGTTCCAAAATCCTCCACGAAATGTGACGTAACCTTCCTGAAAACATTAACAAGTCAAAAACAAAAAAATAAAAATGAGATAAAGCTTCTTCAAGTTTTATTATTATACTGGTAGTTATTTTGTACTTATTTGAAGCCAGAGTAGAAAGCATAAGACTAACATGTACTATACTATTTTTGTACAACCACTGTGAAGTGAAAATGATTACAAAAGAGAACGGAAAGCTCAAGAGATGCCTGAGAAAAAAATGAACTAGTGGGTGGTGAGAAAAGTCCTCTAACCACATTGAGATCGTCTGTTGCAGAAACTCGATGAAATGCATGCAATGAATGTGGTAAATCCAGAGGAGCAATAGGATCACAAGCGTGTTTTGGTGCCTTCATGCGCATTAAGATATGCCAGCTGGAAGATAATAATAAAAAAAATCACCATCAGGAGAGAAGAAAATACTGTAAATTCTAAGCAACCAAACAGCCTCTTCATGTGAGCAGAAGGAGGAGTAAATCAGTTATGGAATATTACTATGTATAAATTTTCTATTGATAAATATTAGTTACATGAACTTAAAAATCAACATATTCATTTAATATAAGATGAAGACAAAAAACACCAGATTAAAAAAAAAATCATTACTTATGGATTTCCTCAAAGAGTCTTATTTTTGTATGTTCATAAAGCATAGAATAAATGATGTATATATAAGTGGCTTTCTCGATGTAATCTTATGCACTGAATTCTCAAAAGCAAGGATAACTCTGTAAATAAGTCGAATTCAGCTGAGAATGCTTTGTGAAAACCGTATTAATTAAGAGAAAAGGCTAAATATAAGATTTAATCTTGAGTGTAAGTTACCTGTCTATCTTCTTTTCTTTTGCAGCCTGCACTTGATCCAAGAATAAAATGACAGAATCACGATCAGTTCCTGGATTTTTCTTGCCCTGAAATGAAGAATTCCCAAAGTGCATTAACAATATGCAGTATTTGGTATCCAAAATGCATGAAATAGAATTATAGTAGTATTTTATTTGTTAGAAAAGCTAACTAGGTTGAATCATGATGGTGGATATGTGATAAAGGCTTCACCATATATAACCATCTCAAATTTTTAATGAAAAGCTTGAAAGATGAATTAAAAATGGTTGGTCAATCATATCCTTCCTAGTGAATCTATTGAAGCAAACACAGTAGCTCCCATTACCCAACCGAATGCGAATGGAAGATTATTTCCAGTTCCCAAAGGCACGGTTGCAATTGGCGGGGGGTGAGATAATTTCAAATCGGAAACAACTCCAAGAAGCCATCCAGCTGTACCATCTCCACCAGCAACCTATGAATAATATGATGAGGATTTAACTGACAGTGTGGATTGAATAAGGGGAAAATGAAAAAAAAAAAGGGCACACAATTAATCTCAATTTGGTCTGGAATAGAGTAGCGAATTGATCTCGTCCGTTATTCTTGAGCGTTTGGAGATTGAGAAAAAGCCTACGGAGTACAGCATCGGGAGCCTCTTCTCCTAAATCGATAACCTGAATAAAATAGTACAGTAGGTGAGAGATGATGAATGGAGTAAATAAATAAAGGATAGTTGGAATTGGAAGAGAGAGATGGATGGACCGGACTTGTTTAGGATTAAGCAAGGAGCGGTATGTGAGGAGAAGATGTCGACCGAGCTGACCACCACTTTTAGAGTTGATGAAGACCAAAACTGGGCAATAATAGTCTTCATCAGGTTGAGGATGAAACTCTGAGTCTGAGTTTTCTGCTGGTTGAAGAAGCAGTATATAACTAGGTATGTAAAAGTTTTTGATAAAATCCACCTCGTCCCTCCTATTCGCCGCCATCAAATCAACTCGATCTACTACTACTTCTTCTTCTTCTTTATATATATATATATAAACAGTAAGGTAAGTACAGTAGAATATACAATACAAACTATGCAAACACAATTCAATCTCAGTATAGGTGTATAGAATTCTGAAATTCAACATTACAGACTAATCGGTCAACGCGTCAATGATGCAAAAAGGAAAAGAAAAAAGGCATGATTCGACGAACCTACTGGACCTGGACCTGGTCCTGGGGAATATAAGTAAGATACGACGACGACGAACCCAAATTCCGATCCAGATGGGCCGCGCCGCGTGCGTAATGGAGGATTTGGAAAAACAGTTGAATCGCAAATTCTATCTCTCTCCTACTTACTACTCTATATACTCCTACGTATATTAGTAATTATTTAATTAATTGCTAAGAAAATGAAATCCACTCATTCTGAATTCTTTTTAGAGTTGGAAAAGAGAGAAGCACCAGCTGAGATTATAGCGACTTACTACACTATGTACTAATTATGAATTAAACGTTTTACATTTCTGATAAAAAAAAATTATGAATTAAACCCTTTAGGAACCAAATAAATGATGTAAGTTAGTTTGTTAGTAAGGGTTTTTTCCATAACAACACTATCATTTCCTTGAGGTACATCTGTTTCGTCATACAATACTATCATAATTCGTTTGTTAAACACACTATTTATACCATACCGATTCATGCTAATTATTCATACATCTTGAAACCCACAAACATACAATTCAACGTCATTACACGAACACGCCCGGTTACACTCTGCCAATATTAAAAGTTAATATCATAACATAACATGATCATATAGTGTATATATATGCATGGTCCTGGAATTAAGTACGAATTAACGTAGGTACTAATCCACCTATATATAGATATCATTGTATTTCTTCACCAGATCATGCATGCATCTCATCTTCTTTCTTCACCTTCATTCGCTCATCATCTTTACGGCGTGCAATGCACTTTTTCCACGAACAGTGCTACTCTGTTGGAGCCTTATGTAGTCTCCGTAGGTAATGGGCTGGTAACGCCCCCCTTCACTTTCATTCACAAGGGGGATAGCAGGCCCAACGCTGCTTGATAACTCAGGCCCATGTCCAACGGCTACTGAGATTCTAGTCTTTTTGGCGTTCACCGTTGCTCGATGCTCCACGCTCTTGTACTTGCCATTGCTTAAAATCTACACACACACACACATATATATATATTATATGGTTTGTATTAAAAATTCAGTTCATCAGAGTATGTGGTGGGTGGGTATGTATACCCAAATAATCTAGGTACTGTACCTCCAAATAATCTCCAATGTTGACTAAGAAAGTGCCCGGCACATGTTGAACAGACCACCATGTGTTATTGTGTTTGATTTGCAAGCCATCAACAGTGCCATTTTGCATCAAGATTGTGATTGCACCATGGTCGGAGTGGGCTGCCAGCCCAAGCGTTTTCTGTGGCTCCGGGCATGGTGGGTAGTAATTAGCAGCAAGAATTTGTAAGCCTGATCCCATTGACTTTTCTATGTACCCAACATCAAGCCCCAAACCTTCTGATATTGCACCTGCTAACTTCATTACCAATTGCCATATCTCCTCCAAGTATTCCTTTGCCACGCTTCTGTTAATTTAATTCATCAAACCATGCATTAATTGAAAATTGTTGAATGAAGATTCATTATTTTTACTAAAATCAACCGAAAGACTCGACCTACCTGTATTTAGGAGGATTGAGTGGCAAGAGATGAAAGCTGTTCTGAAATGGATGCCCATAATGCCTGAAATAATCCCTCCAATGAAGGCTATGCTTCTTTGATGTGTTAAGACTTGTGCCATACCTAACAGGGCTCATCACATCTTCCGAAACATATTTCATTTTCTCTGTCAAACTCAGCTCAAAGAATTCTTCAGCTACTCCAACCATCTCCTCAATCAGCCTCATCTCAATCCCGTGATTTATGATCTATATATATATCAATTATAAAAATTAACTAGTACTACTAATTACTTAAATTGGATATATTGAATTCTCAAGCATCAACTACATTAATTTAAGAAAACTCAATCGATCAGTACGTACCCTGAAGAAGCCCCAGAGTTGACAAGCAGAGCTGATGGCTTCGATAGTTGAAATTCTAAGCTGTTGAGAAGGGCTATGTAGAGCACTTACATCTATTACAGGAACCTCAGCAAATCTTGCAGACAAGGGATTGTCTTCTAGTTGTAGCACAAATTCAGATGGCAGCTTCTTCATCTGAGGTGAAGTTTCCACCAGGTTCTTGACACCTAATCTCTTGTAATCAGGCTCACCATCATTCTCAGCCATGGCAAAATTGTGATGAGTTTCAGATACATGAGAGGTTGAGATGTAATTGTGATCCTTAAATATCTTGCAGGTTTGTGGGCTCAGGCGAAACCTACTTAGTCATGACTCATGTGGCCTGTGCATGCAGACAAAGACAAACCTCTATTTTGTTTCTCTCAGATATTTACAGGTGGGTCCAAAACACGTTCAGCCCAGCATAATTATTAAGAAGTCCGACCCGACTAAGCATATATAATGCGTTTGATCAACCGATCAAACAAACAAACATATATGTCGAGATATATGTGTCTTGGATTATGATGGCCTGAATCCAACTATAAGGGTAGCTAGCAAATTTCCAGGGGTCATCTTTTCATAGTTGAATAAATAAGCACCAAATTATCGCATAGTACAACACCACTTATTCTCAAAGTCAAAACTATTTTGGTAGATACGTGTGATCATAATAAATTGAAATTAGATTCACTCCATAGATCCGCAACATAATCAGAAGATATAATACTATGATGATCATCGTCCAGACCGCTCAGATAATTACTAGATGAGCCCGAGCATGATAATCCATTGAAATGAAATCCAGAATATAAAATATTCTCCTCAGGCAGAGGCAGTGGTGGAAAGTAATGATCATTTTGGCTGTAGGCCTTATCCGCCGGAAATGCATCCGGCCAAGAATCCACTGGGCCTCGCTCTGCGATAGAAATTTCTGAAGGACTAATGCTACTATCGAATGACAGTGTAGGGTCAGGGTCGCTATTTTGTTTGCAAAGGGAAGTTTCATCAAGTGTGGTATCGATCTCAATAATTTTCTTGGCGGGTGGGTTGCATTGCCCTCTAGCGCGTTTCTGTACACGCGTGTGCCAAAAGTTTTTTATTTCATTGTCAGTTCGCCCAGGCAATTTGTCTGAGATAGCTGACCACCTGCAGCATTAAATATTAATCAAGTTCAAGACACAATAGTGATATGATTATATATATAAACTCTCACTATCTGAGTAACGACTGAGAAAGGGGTACGGTCAAAATGACGCGCGTACTTATTTCCAAGTTGGGCATGCAATTCGAGAAGCAGATCTTCTTCTTGCTTGCTGAAGTTTCCCCTCTTGACGCCCGGCTTCAAATAATTGACCCACCATAGTCTGCAACTTTTGCCACATCTTGACAACCCTTAAATTAACATACATATACGGAGTAACTATATATATTACATTACATTAATATACTGTATAATAGAGAGCCGGCCAGGTAGCAAGGAAAAAAAGTGATTCTAATATAATCAATTAATTACTAATTACCAGCATACTTGGGCAGCAACCTCCAGTTCCAATGACCATATCTCTGAATATAAGACCTCAACTTTTCGTCTTCTTCTTCCCTCCAAGCCCCTTTTATTATTCCATTACTATCAACACAAGTTGGCCTCACCATTTTCTTTCGATATATTTAATCGGTCGATCTGATCTCTTAAATTAATTTGATGGATAGATATGATATGATCCACAAACAGATGGAATTAAGCTCACTCTCTTTTATACAGTATTATATAGTCCTATAAGAAACTAAGAAAGTGCATAGAAATACCATGATTTGATCAATCAAGCTTTAGAAATATATGCGTGTGTGCATTGACCAAGGAAGAAGGAACCAAGAACCAGGAGTCTTCTTCTTCAAGGCCAAAGTCACTACTTTTTAACTTTGGGTTCCAAATACGAATTTACACATATCGCTTTCATAACAAAAAGTAAATAATAATAATTGTTATTATAATAAGTTGATTTTTGTTATATCATTTCATCCCTGACGAAACATGAATTAATATTTATATGGAAAAAATAATGCAAATAGTGGTTGGAAGATGAAAGTAAGAGTTGAATTAATAATTAGCACCAAAAAAACCAAACGTGTAAACGGAGAGCACATAATGTGAACTTCACTTTTTTATAGTGCACGTGTAATAAAATTACAATTGATTGAAAACTTAGTATATATTATTACTTGGTTACAGACCAAATTCAAATGCATCTGCTTCAAATTCTCAGCCTATTAGATATATTTCACATTCCTTTCAAGACATATACACACAGAACATTCATGATTCCGAATAAATCAAAAGACTTACAGAAACTAATCAGTCGCCGACACTGTGGCCTTGGACTGATGAGACGAACCACTCTTCATCCCCGAGCTCTGGCTAGCAGACGAAGAGTCCGTGAAGAAAATAATATGCTCATCATTCTCAACAAACACTTGGAGCGACCGTGGGACCGGTGGCAAGTTCACATCCATAAGCCCTTCGAGAATCTGAATCACCTGTCCCATCGACGGCCTCACATTCTCATCATCCTGTATACACCAACAAGCAACTCTACACACCTTCAAGACCTCCTCAAAATCGCCATTTCCCTCCAAAACTGGATCCAACAAACCCAACACGTCACCTCCTTCCACTGCCACACGGGCCGCCCACGATGGGAAATACTTGACTTTCCCATCCTCAGAACTCTCTGAGTTGCGCCTCCCAGACACCAGTTCAAAGAGCATCATTCCATAGCTATAAACGTCGGCCTTTGCAGTTATGGCAACCCCCGATATCCACTCGGGCGCGAGGTATCCCCTCGTCCCTCGCATGGTCGTGAGGACGCGGCTGAAGTCGCGGCCCATGAGCTTGGCCAGCCCAAAATCAGCCACCTTGGAACAGAACTCGGAATCGAGCAATATGTTCTCGGGCTTTATATCACAGTGGATGATGCAATCCCTACACTTCTCGTGAAGATAAAACAAACCCCGGGCTACCCCCAACGCGATTTCGTACCTCGTTCTCCACTCCAAGACCTTAGCAGGCCCGTCCGGATGGAAGAGATGGGAGTCCAACGACCCATTCTCCATGTAATCGTAAACCAATAACTTCTTACTACCTTCAGAGCAAAACCCGCGGAGCCTCACGAGGTTCACATGTTGTATGGTTCCGATGGTGCTCACTTCAGTCCTGAACTGCTTCTCTCCTTGGCTTATGCTGTCGAGTTTCTTCACAGCAATGGCCGTGGAGTCTGGGAGGATCCCTTTGAAAACTGATCCGAAACCTCCGCCTCCCAACTTGTCCGAGAAATTCTTGGTAGCATTTTGCAGGTCTTTATATCCGAACGCAACTAAACTACCCTCGACCGTTTTAGAACTCTCTGCTGTTTGCCTCCTACGCATTCTCCATACGATTAAAATCGCCAAGAGGAAGAGTACTGCAACACCAACCGAACCCAAAATAGCAACAATCAGAACAACTTGATTACTCTTGCCACCAGAAAACACAGACGAAGAGGCAGCATGTCTTATGTAAATTGTCCTTCCACTACCGTCTCCTTGGGAAAGCTGTTGCAGATTGAGTAGTTCCCCATTCCAAAGAGAGCACCCGTTGGCATCATACGCATAAGCCGTGCAAGAACAGTTATTCAAGCAAGTATTCTCGCATTCATCTACACTCCCAGCAGTTGATGGCAGAGAGTTACTGGGCTGGGTCACGTAAGGAGTTGCCAAGAATCTATCTCTTCTTCTCCCGTTGGAGTCCGTGCGGTTATTATTCCCGCACTGCAAATCCGTCTCTCGCATACATCCACCAGAATAATCCTTGAGATTCCAGTCAGTATCGGACGTCTGCCTGAAGCCCGGCAAGCAATTGCAGAATGGCAAAGAGTTCTGATTGCAGGCAGCAAAGGAGCCACAAAAAGCATAAACCCCGCATTGTTGCCTGGGCTGGGACCAAAAGAGATTCCATTCGGAATTATCGAACCAGGATAACTGCTTGATTTGACCGGAAACATCCATGATGAATCTCGATATAACGGATGGATTATATAGGGAATAAGTGAAATAGCTTTCGTTGGAGTTATCAATGTAGCTGAAGTTGTAGATGTAATTGAGCCTCATCTCGGGGACTAAGCTGAAAATATGACCGTTCCAGGGGCCGCTGGTCCAATAGTGTTGAGTCCCATTCCATCGAATGATATATTGACTCTGATTAGGATCAAGCTCGAGAGAGAAAAGGCCAGGAGCAGGGTCCTCTGCGTTTTTCCAGGAAGTCAAACGCTGATTTCTTCGTGTCCTTTTGTCGTAAGCGATTTTGCCACCCGGCAGCCATGTGTCGGCTGGGTGATCAAAGCTCTGCCATAAATATGATGACTCTGAATTTGCATCGCCACCGCGCAAAAGCAAAACCAAGTTCCCACTGTCGAGAAGACGTGCAACTACAGAGCTACTGGAATTTAAGTTTACGGCGGTGGACCAAACGATGGATCGTGACTCGTTTAACACAACTAAATTGCCATCGGAAGATAAGGTGAATTGAGCGGAATTTGCGTCTAAAATCGGGGCTTCTCTGTTGGCAACCCAAACTAGGGTTTGAGTTGGGACTCTTCTGTGACTGTACCATATGCCGATATAGAATTTGGAAGAGTTACCTGGTGTGAAAAAGCCGAGCTCGAAGTTGCCACCGGAAGAGACGATGGTTTGGGTACCGGAGATACTTTGGTTGCCTGAAATCGTGTCAGCTGCGAAGCATAGGCGAAGAAGATTGAGGATGAAGAAGATTAAAATACTACTCCGACATAACTTGTTCTTCTTCATAATGCAAATCATGGAGAGTGAGTATTATTAGATTTAGATCATCATTTCATTCCTCTCCTCTCAGACGAGCTATGTCAACTCAGAGATTGGAAATTATGTGAGTGTTTGAAAAAAAAAACATTATCTTTTTGAATGAGTCAAATAAATAAATAAATGTTTTTTAAATAAATAAATAAATGTTTTTTTTAGTGAAGATATTCAGGTAGTAAATTATGGTCATTTGACTCTATTTGAGCCGGGTCATAAGTCTCTACTCATACGTGTAACGGATCACCCTTTTGAACAAGTCAATATAAATGCAATTTCTCTGCATGCACTCTATTTTTGAAGAATTCATATAAATTATTATTATTATTAAATGTAAAATAAATAAATAAACATTGAATGATCATTGATTCATGCATTTATTTGGCTAGCTACTGAAAGACAATGTTAGCATTGGAAGAAGCCTGCGAGAAGCCCATGATCTGCGATTTGATTTTCTCGCGCAGAAGTGAATCTTTGGGCGTGAGACTACTACTTGTACTTGTGCACAGAAACAAGTCTTGCAATTCTTTTCCATTCTTGAGCAAGAATTTCACCAGGCTAATTTCGTTTGCACACTCTGTGAACCCGTGGATTTTGACCACTCTCAGCTTACTCAGAAAGGATTTCAAGTGCTGACTTTGGGATTCCCAATATCTTTCTTCCCCGGAGCTCGGCGACTGCCATAGGTCCTTGTTCCATTGCTGCATATATATACTTGGAAGTTACGTACGTACTAAAATGCATGTATATTTATATACAGTATGAAGGTTATATATATTAAAGTAGCTAATAATTACTCGTCTTTCAACATCATGAAGTTTGATAATCTTGATGACGATGGTGCGGACGTTTGGAGAACTCCTGAAGAGGCTTGCTAGCCCAGGGTTATTATGCGCGTTGAAACTCGTACTCAACTCCAAGGACTCTAGTTTATTGAAAGGGCACAATGAGACACGATTGCTTTTCGATATAATCTGTAGCCATGCCAGGGCAAGATACACACATAAATCCTGCAGGAAAGGAATTAATATAATTAATTAAGATTGGACGAAATGATTACCTCAATGCATTGGCTCTCAAGTGTCAAGGAGCGGCAACATGAAATCCCCATGAGAAAATTGCGCACACTAGCAACCTTCCTTTCACTGATGATATTGAAATCATCATCATGATCCTGGAGTTGAAGACGGAAGAAGCCAACAAAGGCCTCGTCCATACACGTCAACCCCACAACGGCACAGTCGTCGGTGACAGCATTGTAAGACCAGACGATGACCCTGAGCCTGGGGGCCTCGACCCTGACCCTGCTTCCAAAACAGTATGGGTCAAAGCAGCTGGACACCCTTAGCCTCTCGAGCCTCCCAACAGCAACCTCCAGATCCTGGAGTTGAAAACAGCTCTCCAAGCACAAATCCTCCAATGCTGGGCACTCCACTCGAAGGCGCTTCATTCCGAAGCAGTTTTCCATGTGCAATTTCTTGAGCAGAGGGAAAGAGGAGTCCCTGAAGAGATCTAATTGGTCCTGAAAGACGGGGCGGGAGAGGGTTAAAACGGTCAAAGAGCGAAAGGCGTCCCTCATGATCTGGAATGGAGGGAGGCGGAAGCCAGGGTGGCAGGACTTGAGCCTGAGGGATTTCAAAGTGGTGCTGTGTATGAGTGCGCGTGGGATGTTGAAGTAGTCGCAGGTGGAGATCTCCAGGTCCAGTTCCCGGACGTTGTACTTGACGGCCTGCCGGATGAGGGCCGTCAGGCGGGAGAAGGTCAGGAGGGAGGATCGGAACTTCAGGGCGCGGAGGTCGGAGCGGCGGCGGTCCAGGAGGGACGAGATTTGGTCGGCGGCGAAATTGGGGGGAGCGGCGGTGAAATCGAGATCGGGGAAGGAGTGCCAGAGGGTTTTGCAGCGTTTCGAGAGGACGCTGGTTTGGGCGATGGATTTGATGGGGAGGTGGGAGAATATCAAGTGGAGGATGTCGTCCGGGAGATCTGTCAGCCGGTCGTCGTCATCGTCGTCTGCATCGCCCGCCCCCCGCCGCCCTGCTTTTTTCATTCCACCTCCTGCAACTGCAACTGCCTGCAGATGCAGGTTTTTCTTCTTTCTCTTTGCCGATCTTGTTTCCATTCGATCGATCGGATAAAAATAATTTAATTAATTAATTAGGAGGAATCCTGTTGTCTTCTTCTTCTTCTTCTCTATAATATCAATATTAAAAAATGAGATGCGATTGTGATTGTGATGCGGTTAGTTTGGGGTTAATATTTTGGAGTTTGAAGTTTTCAAAGGAAAGGGATCGATCGATCGATCGGGAGTTAACACGGTATATATATAACTGCTTTTTTTTTAATTGATTAAATCATTTCCTAGTAAATTTCTACGCTTATAAATAGAGAATTTTCATAGTATGAGCTAGGTGCAGAGATTTTCACCTCTTTTATGACTCCTTATTTTTTCCCATGTTTTATCTGGGGCATGCATGATTATATATGTTGGAGATGACATACATGAAACGAGAGTTCGTTGATGAATATATCGACACAACACAACACAACACAACACGACAATTCAAGATAGATAGAAACAATCGATATTGCCCTTCATGGAACATCAACTTTGGTCCTTGGTGGATTACCTACCAGTAAGGAAAAGGACCTTTCAGCAGTGGAATGGAATATATATCACAGTACAGATAGTAACGCGACTAAACATATTCTTCATTTCGAACATGACATGTCTTGACAGTGGCCCTCCTAAACACAAACACAACTCACCTTCCTTACAAAAAGGAACACCTTTTTTTGTTCATCATCATGAATCATGATATGTACAAAGACTAAAGTAATATGCAACATTTTTTCCACACTGTATAAAACAACTTCTATCAACCTTTTTAATTTATTCATCATATCCTATGAACAAAGCTTCGGTACTGAATTAGAACCACTGCGCTTTGCCGACCTTCTTGATCTCATCACCTTCGTCATGTGATTTTGCATTTTCCTGCACACATTTTCCAATTCCACCACCCTACACTGCATGCCCTGGAGATGCGTTTTCAGCTTTTCATTTTCGTCGCAAAGATTTAGCCTTTTTGCATAAAGCACTATTTGCTTACACCCCTCTTCTTCATTATCTGGGTAACTTCTTGTCCCACAAGAAGTAAGAGGAGAATCCGTGAAATTGGGTTGGTTTGTATTTTGATTTTGAAGCAAGCCTTTTAGTTTGCGCTGTTGGGAGACAAGGGCTTGTACAGCGGATTTTTGAGGGAAAAACGGATTCAGTGCTAGGTGACTAAGCCCTTCCGAAGAAAGCTTCTCGTAATTTAGTCCATTACAGAGTTTCAACTTTTCTTCTTCGGCCAACCCGGTGTGGACCTAAAACCAGCAAAACCAAGCATTCCCATTAAGTGAAAAAACAAAAATAGTGACATTTACAAGAGCATGCATTATCATGAGTTACCTCTAAATACAAGTTCACAGCATGGTACGTTTCATCGCAAGTGTCTCTAGCCGAATCGGGTAAGCCACTAATCAGTGCCAAGAACTTGGACACCTTCAAATAAGGATCCGGGGCCACCTCATTTAAATACAAATCCATCAAGCTCCCGGCCTTATTCAATCGGCTCAAAGGCACACTACAAACCCCTCTGCCCAGAAACGATTTCAAAAGCCGAAGAACAAGATTCACATCATACATTGAACTTCTCCGTACTTTAGACGGTACAAGCAAATCATCCAACGTCGCACGTTCAAACTGCAAACCAATCATATTCTCTAATTTTCCTCTGCAAGCTTCGTTCATTGAGTTCATATTTAATGCGACTCTGAGTAATCCGAATAAGCCCCTGTACGAAACTGACCTCATATCCAAACAATCGAGCATCTCAATAACTGTTTGAACGATTCTAACTCTATCTTCATCGCCGACATCATAATAAGCATACCTCGATCTCTGGTAGTGAAATAGAAATCTACTGATAATCCCGTGGTCAAAGTTTCTAGACACCATCGATTTTACCACGATTCGAATTAATTCGGGGTCGAATGCTGCCGTAACCAGGTCATCAAACCACCATGTCACCATCCGTTTGTTACTGTTGTTAAAGCTCTCTGTGCTCCTGGTGTCAGACGAGAGTCGATAGTTGGAGCTGTCGGACGATGAAGAGACAGTGGACGGACAAGGACTCATTTGGCAGGAGGGCGCAACCCTTGCGATTAGAGAGTCGAGCAATTTTTGGATTATGCCCAACGAGGTAACTAGGGGAAGCAAATTCTGGGAATGGTTTAACGCAGTTAGCAGGTCGGGCCAAGTCCAGTAACGAAGATCCTGCAGCGATTTGTCCGTTTGGTGGTGCAGGTCTATGATTTCAAGGTAATGAGCAGCGCAAGCGAGGCTTGAGATGTTGAGAGGGTTTATGGTGAGGTTTTTACCATTGGTGTAACAGAATTTAGTTATGGCTTCGAAGTTAGAAGGGCCACCAGGAAAGTCGTTGAGTATGAGCTTCAGGTGTCCGGTTGGTGATTTGGAGACGAATTTGTATATCCTTCCGGAGAAAGAAGAAATGAGTGTCTACAATATGAAAAAAAATAACAAGGCAATCAATTAGAATCACACTACATTGAATTAGTGTTGTTGTTAGTATTACTTACAACAACTACTACTACTACTTCAAAAGTATTGAAATCGAAAAAAAAAATAAAAAATTAGTAAATGTGAGAGAAGGATAAAGAAAAGTGAGATGTGGTTGTGGTATATCCCCTATGAACAAGGGAACTCGCTCATGGATGACATTTAATATTCATAACTAGCAGCTACCTAGCAACAATGAATTGAATGATATTTAGTACAGTAGTCAGTAGGAGTATAAAATAAAAATGAAAATAAGTACTGTACTGTATATATTCATAGTCATACAGGTAAGAAGAAGATGATGATGACGATGAAAAATAAGCCCAGAATCCAGCAAATTGGAGTAGCTGGTACGGACAGGGGAAATTAATTAATTATTGTGAAATTCCATAAGAAGCCATGTGCTTATTCAGCATGAATGAACAGTATACAGAATTAAGATTGAAGAAGAAGCAGAATAGTGCAGATTTATAATTTGGACAAAAACAGAGGATGAAAAGGAAGGATTTTTATTTTGTAGTATTTGTTTGACTGAGAAAAACAAACAAATTATTACCTTATTGAGCAGGAAAAGCTGTTGGCCATTGACATCCACCTCAAGATCAAGAAAACAATCGGCCATGGAATTGAAAAGTAATCAACAAGACAAATAACAACAAGTAATTATATTAATTAAAGGCTAGTAGAAAAGAAGAAGGAAATATAGATATAAGTATTTATTTTTGAGATTTATGAGGAATGGTTTTTTCTTTTAAAGAAAAAGACACAAGTAGGAGTAGGAATATATTCTCTTAGGATGAAAAACGACAAGCACAAAATAGTAGCTAGCAGTTCTTGGGGTTTGCAATGGATAAATGCCACCTCCTGCATAGTCAATTTTAATTGCAGAAGCAAAAGTGAAAGTAAGTGTGTGTGTGACAAGTAAGAGTGTGAGTGAAGAAGCAGTAACATGTGCAAACTACATTTATATGAATACTATAATACTACTACGGAGTACTATATGTATATATAAATGGCAATGTATGTATATATAAATGGCAATGCAGATGTGTCCTGGAGTATAATATACTGGGACTGGGATATCATATACTAGTAGTATATTCCCTGACTACTGACATTGGTTTTTAGTCTTGTTGCTTAAAACAATTTCAGGATGATTTATTTACTCTAATTTATTGCAAAAAGATAAGTAGGTTCTGATTCATGACGTGTCATCATATTCACCGTTTGTTATGTTATTATTCAACGTTTTATACTCGAAATTGATAGTCATGAATTCATTTGGGCTAAACATGAAGAATAGGAGGCGAATCATGATGACTTCACCAGTACCGAGTACTGTTGTATTTATGCAACAAGATAAAAATGTTGACATCAAATAGCTAGAGATAGGATAGGTATTAAAAGACATACTATGTAAGTAATAAAATGAAAATAATCAAGAAAACAAAAGCATAATCCAAAGCAAAATCGGACAAACTAAAAGTCTGTGATATAAATACTAGTAGTAGCAATTAACCCCGGCTAGGTATCTATCTCCTCACTCTGAGGATGAGTCCATGGAATCATCACATGACGATTTATCATGAATATGATCCCTAGCCCGAATCCTCTCTTTCTCTTCTCTGCCACTCCTTTTAATCAGGACAACATGCGGCACATTGTACTTATCAATTAAGTGGTACCCAAGCATGTGATCCCCAGGGAACAACATGTGCACCAGATGCGTCTTGGCATAAAAAACCGTGTCATTCTTTCCATAGTCCGACACAAGAGCCACCCTAACATTCTTTACGATAGTCGACAAGCTCGTCTGATAACAAATATTCCCAACTTCCAACACCACGTACTCCACAAGATCATTGCTCCTCTGTTGCGCCTCAAAGGGCGATTCCCAATACTCGGCCCCGCCCAAGGAGTCTAGTCTGAAGCTGACCGGATCCAACAACTCCATGCCTTTCCTACTCACTTTGCTGCATATCCTAAGGCCTCCGCCTGATCTCGATCTCATACGGCCATATTTCGAGAGAGGAAGACGAATCAAATCTCCCTGAGAAACGGGGCATATCTCGATGGTTACGGAATACTTGTTGTACACAAAGTCTTCTCTCTGGACGATCCTGGTCAGGGTCTTGCTGCACAGGTGTTGCTCAAGCCCACGCGCGTCCTCCTGCCCGTCGAAGAAGAAGGCGAAGCCGTTCTGTACTCGATTGAACCTAATATTGGGATGGTGATCAACGATCAACCCTTGTATATCAATCGATTCAAGAGATCGGCAACGCAGTACGACCACACAAAGCCAGTACTCTTGGGCCCTGAGGTAGCAGGCCTCACACATATATTCGTGCATGAGGTACTCGACCGTGCATTCTTTTCCACCACCAGCTTTAGTTTGATTCTCTTGGGATGGCTGTTGGTGTTGGTGTTGGAGTTGGTCCACATGAACTCTGAGTGGAGCAGACGTAGGCTGCTCGTGAAGCACTTGAATAAGTTGTTGACCAGAAACGAGAGGAGCTCGTTGTTTTGCAGTTTACTTTCCACCGAGGTCTCTGAGTGCCTGTAGGTATCACACTCGGGGCAGTATGAAATATCCGTCCGTTTGGGAATGGATGCGGTTATGTCAAGTTCCGATCCAACGCATTTCAGGCACATCTTTGTAGAGTAAGTGCCGCATTTGGAGCATGCCAAATACTCCATAGTAACGACCACCTCCCTCTTCGAGGAGGCACCCATTTATCTACTGTATCTGTATGCACAACATTAATTAATATAGTAGAATAGTGTTTGTAAATTACACACAAATTAATTACTACTCCTATACTCCTATACTGTATAAAATTAAAAGGAAGATCGAAAAAAATAGTACTAGTAATAAGTAAACAGAAAAATAATTGCAATTATACAAAGTAGAACAAAAAAGAAACGTACAGTAATTAACTAAACCTATACATACATAGGTTAGATACATAATGAATCCATGAAACACCTAAACAACACAGTTATTTAGTTCAAGGGATTCACAAAATTAATACTACAAAAATAATACAAAAATACAAAATGTTGTTCAAGTGATCTACGTTACGTACCTTTAGGACTCCTATACCCAAAAATCCTTGTGCCCCCAACAACAACAACAACAACACAGAGAGCGGGCGATTTTATAGGTAAGAGGAGTTGGAGGAATCAACAACACCTCCAATGACGGGCCTAAGGTCCGTCTATCCGGCCCCACACACTTTACTTTGGCCCAACCTTTTTTTAATTAGCATGTCATAATTAATTATTCGTTTAATAAAGGCCAAATTTTAGTAATATTTGTAAATCTAATGAGACTTTTTGTAAAACCTAAAAAGTAAAGGGGTGGCTTTGTAATAAGAGACTGTATTTATTTGTAGAAATTGAAAAACCAAATTAGACGAGTAATCAGGTGGTTGGCGGCGGACGGACGGAGATAGTATTGAATGGAGCCCTCCGTTTGCCCAATAGACGCCCGATTTCCCGACCAAATCTCAACTCTTCTCATTCCTCCGACGCTTCATCAAGTTCAGGTCTCTCTCACTCTAACTATGGAGTATATATATAATTGTTCATTACTCCGTAGTATTTAGAATGATTTAATAATGTTTTAAACGAACAGGATTACTTCCAAGCTCTTGTAGCTGAAAGGCAATGCTCTGGACTTAGAGTCAGACCAGAGACCGACCATGGAAAAGGTACTTATTTTTCTATTTCTCATTTCCCTAACAAAATCCATGTTTTTCAATGCTAAGTAAGTTGTATGTTCGATTTATTTATTTTTTTGGAAGTAATATTTCTTCATTTTCCATGTGAAATCGGTAGAATAAAATGTTACGAGCATCATTTTATTACATTTGACCAAGTTCTGATTAAAACAACGGCAGGAGTTTACAGTGAATCAGATTTCCAAGAAGGTGACCTTATTTTGAAGGATCAAATGCTCGTTGGTGCACAACATTCATCCAATAAGGTGTGTTATGTTATGCGACTTCGTTTCCTTGCAGCCCTTTAGTCGTTTTTTTTTTTTTTCATTTTGTTTATTTTCTTAATATTTATATTTTTTTTCATTGTATGTGGAAGATTGATTGCTTGGTGTGTAGTTTTTGCTTCCGGTTCATTGGCTCGATAGAACTTCAAATTGGGAGGAAACTGTATTTGGAAGAGTTAGGGGTTTCTGCAGTTGACGAATGTGGGACATCTGATGAAATCGGGTGTAGCACTTCTGAAAAAATTCATCTCCCACAAGATACCATCCAATCGTTAATGAATGGCACCTTAAGTTTGCCATATTCAGAGAATTTTCATTTGCCTTCGATTGTTTCTTGTGTGGGAGGATGCGTAGAAGCTCATTATTGCAGGTACATGTTCACTCTTTGGTGCATAAACATGTACATACTTTTTCTTTTCTTTAAACCCTGTTAACTACTCTGTTTCTTGGAAAATGGAAACAAAGTCGATCACTATGTTGGTGGTCTGAGCCTTGTCATATGATTTAATTGGTTTGCCTAGTGGTTATGAAACTTAATATATTACCTATGATATAAGTTATAACCATGGCATTTTATAGATAAAATATTAGTATATTTTTTGAGGTTTTCGATTTGCCCATGGATTTTAATTAAAGTTTCATTATTATAGTCGAAATGCTAAAAAAATAAAGATTTTGGTCAAACCTTCTGATTGGAGAAGTGTGATTCGTAACTGTTCTCTATTACTCATGTGTAATTTCGTTATGCTTTATAACTTTTGTAGTAAAACTTGTGCGGAAGCTGACTGGGATTCATTCCACTCTATACTTTGTACTGGGTCTGGATTATCTTCGTCTAATACAGAAGCACTTTCGAAATTCACGAGCCATGCCAATGGTAATTCTGTAAATTGTTTCACTGAATTCACAACTGTCCTTCAATATGCTTTTCTTGATATAATTTTAAAACCTTGGTTGCTTAATAAGCCAACTCCTTTTTTTTCAGAAACAAATGATATCTTCATCCTTGCTGCTAAGGTAAATTTCCTGATGAATTTGTTATACCTTTACCTTGAATGTTTGCATATTATTCTAAGAAATAATTTTTCAGGTTTGAGGAATTTTAGTGTTTTTTTTTTTTTTGCAATGATTCTGAAGATTTTGTTTCAATCTTTTAGAATCAAACTTCTAGTTGTCTTTTGAACGGAATCATGAGTACTGGTGTCTAAATTATTTTTATGGAAATGAAAATAATTTTATAATTAATCGATAAGGCATCAGCTGCCAAGGGTGTTGTTAACAAGTGTGTGAAGGGAGTATCTCTGTGTTCTTCCCATAAATTCATTTTCTCTACATTATTGTTGAAACTCAATATCAGTTCCTCAGAACTCAGAAAGCATTAATAATAACTTCAATATTATTTCATATATTTCTACAATGTCACTAAAATTTAATCAATTTCGTTGTGCGTTGGAAGACTCTATTTAACTCGAAAACTCTTTTTTTACCCCGTCTTTTGGTAGCAGAAATGCAGCATAACTGCCTAGTATTGAGGGAAACTATATGTTTTATCTAGTTAATTTGAGATGCCTCACTGTTAATCATATCATTTATCTTCTTTTTTCAGGTGATTTCATTTACCGTTTTAAAGTACAGAAAGTTGAAAGCTGCTCATGTTGAACAGCATGGGAAGCTTGATACTTCTTATCAACGCAACACTTGTATATTCCCCTTGCTATTGGAGGCATGGAAGCCTGTGTCCATGGGATTTAAGAGAAGGTACTCCAAAAGTCTTTACCTCTCAAAGACTACTATAATGTTGTTTTATTTCGTATGCCTAATTTTTTTTATCTTAACTTATTCTACTATGAAAATCATGCGTTCAACATACATTAGATAGGTTTAAGAAAAACATATATTAGATGATTTCTGATAATAAAATAATTTTATAAAGATTCTCAATTCACATAAAGCACTTTCAGCTGATTTTCTCATGCTTGGTCCACATGAAACACAAATTTTGGTGCTTAAATTCTTAAAATATCAGTGAGAACTTATGAGAAAGCAACTTATATGGCTATACCTATCCTGATAAATGTTTTTGGTAACATACAATGCTAGGTTAACTGGTTTAGTTCTGAGTTGTAATTTTTAAATTTTGTGTGCGTTAAAGATTTGGACTTGATTATAATTTTCGGGCACATTTATCATTTTTTTTCCTAATTGTGATTTGAAATTTCGCGTCATCTCTCTTTCACACGTTTCTGAAATATGTTTCTTGACTTAATTAATTGGCTGTTTTTATTAAAAAAAAAAAAAACCTTGATAATATCTTTTTCGTATTAACTATCATCATATGATTACCTTTAGTCTCATTTCAGCAATATCCGTTTTTTTTCCTTTTTGAGATCTATCATCTTATCAGCGTTTAAATCTTATAATATGTAGGAACCTATAAGGCTAAAACACTATAAGGTATTAGAAAATAAAAGGCACTATGATAATCTTATTTTCTTTGGCACTTAGACACACAGCTGAAGTTCCATACAAATTATTTCAAGTCCGCCTGAGTTTTGTGGAAATGAATTTTTACTGGGGAGTTTATTTGTAGGTGGTGGGAATGCATTGCTCTGCCAGAAGATGTTGATTCTTGTGATGAAGCCGAATTCAGAAAGCAGATAAAGGACTTGGCATTTGAGGTAATCCTCCTTATACTGTAATATTAATAATATACAAGTTAAATTGTGTTATTGTTCTGATTCTTCTCAAAACTTACTTAAATGGAATCTAATGGATTGGTTGAATTTTTCAGTCGCTTCAGCTCCTGAAAGAAGCCATCTATACCGAGGAATGTGCACCATGTATCCTGCTCATTAGCTGACTTAGTATTTAAAATAGTGTCATATATTTTTTGCCCATATTTGAAGACCTTAATCGTTCACAAGTATTTTCTCTTGACATCTATGGTCACATTATTGGCATGTTTGAGCTGAATAACCTGTAAGACTGTCATTATACTTTTTAAGTTGATAGATCCCGTCATTATATCTTCTTTTCTGCATGCTAACACCCCCATATATTAGTGATTTGGTTGTAGCATCACCTGTGGAGGATTACCTTTTGTACATTGATGATCTTCCAATCTCCCAAAAGGTTAAGATTTTTCCTAATCTCGTTAGAATAAAACCATAATTGTGGTAATTGCTATGACTTAAGAGGATGAATTAAAACTCATTTGCAGAAACAAGCTGAAAACATATCAAAATCGCTACTGGATGCTCTTGGGGACGACTATTCAATTCCATGCCAAGGTATTATTTGAGTTGAGTATTCCAGATAATCTGCTTACTGATGATTTAATATCTATGTGAGTCCATACAATTATACCATAAGATTTCTCCAGATATTTGTTGGTGATGCCAAAGACACCAAAGCTATTCTTACTAGTTTAATGGCCATGTATCTTCATATGTTGTTTGCTATTCCACGTTGCTTTTGTGACGTATCCCATTGATTCGGTAATATTATCTTGAATTCTCTAGAACTTGGACTAGAAAGCTGTTTAAAAGCTTTTTCTTATTGAATGATGTCTCCTCATTCCATGTATGCTCCGCGTTGATTTATTATCTGTAACACAGAAATTATGTTCACCCTTTTAAGGAGGCCTTAATTCCTACTGCTCCCATCTTGAATGGTTAATTGCCCCATGTAATAAAGCTGTGTTAATTTCTTTGATTTCAAAAAAATGTCCCCCACCACATAGACATAGGAATCACTTTTTCTTTAATGCATGAATTGCCTATTAATTTGTGTTTAAAAATTATCAAGACCGAAGTCTCCTGAAAATGTAGTGTTTTGGAATTTGCATCAGGCACAGCATTTTTCCCGCTGCAGAGTTGTATGAATCACTCGTGTGTTCCTAATGCGAAAGCATATAAAAGGGATGAGGTATGTATCCGAAGTTATCCTTGTTAAAATTAAGTTATAGGTGAATTACAAAACTACCCCCGAGGTTTGTTAATGATGTGTTGGGCTATTTTTTGGTTTATCAGGACAGGGATGGTCAAGCCACTGTTGTAGCTTTGCGACCAATTACGAAGGAAGAAGAGGTAATTACTTCATTCATTTCAAAGATACTACATGATATTTAGAGATAGTTACAAACTTCGCCAATCCAATACAAATACCACCTTCAAATCTTGTATTTTGTAATGTAAAACTGTTGCAAATAAATCATTTTGGCTATTTTAGGATTTAGGGATTCATTATTTTTTATTTTATTTTCCAGATAACAATATCTTACATAGATGAGGAGCTCCCCTACAAAGAAAGGCAAGAGTCGCTTGCGGATTATGGGTTTATATGCAAATGCCTCAAATGCAGAGAGGAAGAAGGGCCATGAGCCAAGTTTGATCATTTTTCAAGAATGATTTTTCATACAACTCCTGAAGATTTAATTACTGTTTCAGTTGTCATTGAGAGTTTTTTTTTTTTTTTTTTTTTTTTTTTTTTTTTTTTTTTTTTTTTTTTTTTGCTTTCAGATCCCTTTTGAATATTAAAGCAGAGGAAAATATCATTTTGAATATTCATTTATTAGATTATGTAAAATTGATTTTTTTTAATACCAAGTGTTTCTTACTTTGAGTTAAATTTGACAGATGGTACCAAAAGTATATATTCAAATGAAGCTTTAAGCAAATACTTTTACATGTCATCTGCTAAACTGTATCACATACTCACAATGAGATGAACAATATTAAAATTTTGACCAAATATATTCTAAATTATGTTTAGAAGGAATACCATCTCAAACGAGACTGTCATCAAACTGGTAATCTAAATTTTGATGCAAATAAAGGAAAAAATAAATACACAGAGAATGCATTGTTCCCAGACCAAAATTTTATATATCAACAGTTATAGTTTCAGTAATGGCAAAATTTTGCTCCGCGAAATCTATCAACCAAATTTATTAATATCAAACCACATCCACTTCCACCATATCCTCGTCAATTCCATCGATGTCCACACTCTCGTCATCAGCTTTGTACTGCAACCAAAAGTCGAGTTGCCCATTTCAGGTTACATGTGAGCATGTGATCGATAATGCTCCTCTACTTGTGACCATAATAAATATTACGTAAATTAAAGGAAAATGCATACCTGTATATAGACATTTGGAGGGATGAGAGGTGGAGGGGGCGGCAGAAAAGGTAAGCGCCGGATTTTCTTTGATACATCTGTCCCAGCTCCAATTGAAGCAGCTTCAGTTACCTGAAACTTATCACCCACGTCAACATCTTCATCCAGTGCATGAGCAGCAATACCAGTTGATGGCAATGTAATGTCCGTCTCAGATATCTTGTACTGCCAAGTTCCCATGGATATTATTTGAAAACAATATCAAACCAATGTTGGCTAAGATCGCCAAATACATTCATACATAAGTATACGATTAACTGCATAATTCTCCCAAACATATGTAGTACAGATAAATGTCTAAACTGACGAGGAACAAAAAGGACAATCACTAATTGGTAAATGGAACTGTCCCAGTAGTAAACTGTTATCAATTTTACAACTTAGATACTTGGATATAACATGTATTCTTTCATAAAAAACTTTTTTCCCATAATTGCTGAAAATTAGAAAAATATTGCTACCTTCTGTTCCTAAGAATTATCCACAAATCCAGTCATTTATCCATTTAACAATACGAGTCATTGCTTAATATTTTACAGAAATATTGATGGATTACGGTAATAGGTTTTCTACTTATTGCAGGTCAACGAGTTATTCCTTCATATCAGCCATATATCTCCTCCCAAAACCTTCTATGCTGTGAAAAAACTTCTACATTTTGTATAACAAGAAATTTTACGTCTCCTTATAAAAGATGCATAGACTTGTGGATGCAGTTCGACAGATTCAGAATTACACGCATATTATTTAAACAAATTACATATTTCTGTGTCAGTAAATACTAAATTAAATGGGTGCCGGAATAGAGATAGATAAAATATTATTAGAGGTAAAAAGGAGGCACCTTGTCAGCAGAGGCAATATCATCTCTTCTGGACTTGCCTTCATGTGTCAACAGCCCGCGCTCATTATATTCATTATCTGTCCCAGAATTTTTGCCATTACTCAACAGATTATGACTCCTGGATTGTCGAGAACTATTTACGACTCTCTCGCTCACAATTTCAGTCCTCCCCACAAATGGATTCCCTGAATATAGTAAAGTTGACAGGTAAGAGACACACAGTGAATAAATGAAACAGGACCCCAAGGGTGTCCTCATCAAAGGCTCTAAAATGAAGGGTGAATATCTATGAGATTTGGGGCATTTTGCTATGATTTTCTTTTGGTAAGTTCACATGTCTCACCACAACATAGAATCGAGAAACATTTAGAAAAAGTAGGTACTTGGTCAAAATTCAGAAGTACAAAATATGACATCGCATCCCCAAAGGGCAAAGGCTATATGAGATGAATACTGGAGTAGAAAAATTGTGTTATGTATATAACCTTGATTTGATGCATCTGGAACTTCCGGTAAAACTCGTGACCTTTTCCTCTGGGGAGAAAGATTCAATTGTCCGTCGTTAGACACACCAATTATGTCATCATTTATGGTGTTAATTCTGACATCTTCTTCAATATCAGGCCCAGCTGCATTTAAATCCAGTTGCTCACCCAACTTCTGAAGCTGGGCATGTGATCTATAAAAGCAGCCAAATAAGAGGTAACTTGTGATAGAATATTATCTCACAAACTAGAAAAGTAAATCAACTATTAGGAATAGAAAGATTGCCATCAAGCAAAAACCATACCTCTTGAGTTCATCTTGTAACCTCAAATGACGATTATGTGCTTTAATGAACTTCTTGATTTTTGCGGTAAACCTACAAAATAAACACCATAATGTACCAAAAGATTCAACATGGGCATAAGACCAAAGGAGATGTCAAACTCTATAATAATCAAGTTTTTTGGCATGGTCAATGAATCAACACTGAAAACAAAAGGTCATTTCAACGCATAATTAGCCAAATATTATACTGTACTAAAATGCTAGTTATTTTGCTATTGCAAAGTAAACGACCAGATTATGGCTACCAAAACACCTTTATAATATCAGTTGACATCCATCTGTGGTATTTTCATCTTATCAGCTTTTATAAAGTCCACTTTTAAGATCTAAAGTAAGTACCTTTTGGCCTCTTCCTTCTCTTCAGACAGTTGCACCTCAAGCTCGTGTGTTTTCACAGTTAATGTATCTGCTTCGTTAATCTTATCCTCCAGATACATCTGTTTAAAAAGCACAAACATTACAATTCCAGATTTAAAAATTGCACAAAATGTAATGCACAGTAAGTTGTCATATACATCTTATAATAGAACTTCTTTATGATGGAAAATGAGGTGAGCGAAAAAAATCAACAAGAATTGAATCCCACTATATAACCAAATTAGATGGCAAAAATATCAGTTACAAAACTTCACCTACTGAATAATGAGATGCAAAGAACAAACAAGATATCAAACAAGAAACCCATATTAGAACAGAAGTGCTAAAATTTCAGTAAACCACACAGTAAATACGGAGAACAGATTGTGAATTATCTACTATGGTGACCTTTACCAAAAAACAAAATCTACTAAGGTTGAAGGGAATAGATTGATAGAGGAGATGGAATTGGGAAAAACAAGGCAACAAAATTTAATCATGATCTTTTGACAAGCCAATGAGTCTCCAGGTTTATTGTGTGGGGGAAGAAGAAGAAGCAGGGACAACAACAATCAAGGCTAATATGCACTTGTTCCCACTAAGTCAGCAGAATATCCGTCAACCCAATTTGACCACCACGGGCAAATTTTCTTTTCTTTTTCAAAATGAGTTGGAAGTATATGGACTGACAGGATTTGAAAATGTTTATACAGGAAGAACAAAATAAAATACTTGTGTACAGTAATTGAACATGGTGGCAATGATAGTTTCAGGGGGTACTGAGAGGTGACTAAGATGTCTGGTAAGATAAGTGAGTTCCAAAGCAAATTGATATCATTGATAGTTTATTCACAACATTTTGACTAGATTCTATATTCCATATGCGCAGCAAATTTATCAGTTTATTTGGTAAAGATTAAACCAACCTCCAGCTTCCGCTTGTCATCCTCCAGGTTCTTAATTTCAGAGTGCATTTCTCTCAGCTGCACACAATCCAACAAAGAAATGATGAAGACGACAGTGATGGGACCACCACAAGAGAAACAGAAGACATTATAATAGAAAATGTTCTCTTGCACTTTCACAAGATACGAGAAGGCAGTATCTCAAACCTGCTCATTGATTATATCTTCAGTTCCATCCAAAATTCTGCCCGAATTATCAGTATGGTCATCCAAGCGATTTCTCTTCTGGTGATTTCTATTGCTGCAATATTAAATTGATTTTCAGAGCAAGAAGATTTGGAGAAGGCAAAAATTCATCACTAGTCAAAAGCAGACAAGAAATATGTTACGACTTTAACAGCACACTGAATGACATCATATCAGAAAACAGGCCATGTTCAGGTAAGGTACACTGCTGCATTTACAAAAGAAAAGAAACAATAACTTATTACCACACTGTGAATTATAGAAAGAGCTCTAATTGCAACAGCCAACCAAGTCTGACACAACATACAAGAATTTGAAAGAATTTTAATATTTCCAATTTCATTAGCTAAACTCGCAAAGGTAAGTCATATTTATGCACTGAACTCAGAAGCTTTAAGAAATGTCACCTACAAACTTCTCCCCAGAATTCTCAATATAATTAGTCATTTAGGGTGAAGTGACCACCTAATTAGGAGTGTAAATTAATAAAATTCAGCCTTCTTACAATCAATAATAAAGTTAACGAATTTAGAAAATTCATAATCATAGGTTGTTTTCTTATACTATAACAAGTCAATCATTAAAAAAAATCTTGTGTATCATCCAATACCATTAAAAATGAAAATGAGGATTAACATCATTTCAAACTACCCAATGTATTTGAATAAACAAATTTGAACAGAAATATGTATCCCAAATATCAGAAGCAACGAAATGAGAGAGAAACAAAATATAGTTGGTATTTCCATACATCATACAGAGTCCAGACGATAAAAAAAAGTCAAAAACACTAGAATTATACTTACATTCTTTTCCCAGGTGAACGATGACTATCTCCTGCAAATTGCAGTAAAATAAAAATTAAACAATCAACAGTTAAGACAAAGATTTAGAAAAATGCTGAAGAACCATATCAAATTTTTAAGGGCATGTGCATCTTACCATGAGAAGAATATCTCGCTTTGGGATCTCCTCTTACTGGTGACTTGGGCAATGGAGAACGCATTCTGTCAAGCCTTTCTCTCAGGTCTCTAGACTCTCTACCCCCACTGTACTCCTGATTTCCTGCAATTTTGGGTGAAATATAATACCACCAAAAAACATTCAAAGGCCTAATAAAAAAAGGCACAAGCATGATAACCCATAAGCCTTTAACTAACTAACATGGAGATAATAAGCTTACCATTACACAGAATAGAACATATGAATAACATAATTATGAATAGTTTAAGAGCCTTCGTGCGGATTCCATATGAGCCATAGAACTTATAGCTCTTCATATAAGGATAATCATATACCGTAAGCTTTTATAGAAAGATAATCCTTCAAGAATCATAGAAGGAACTCAAATATAGACATCCTCTTGCCCTTGTGAGATAACCATATAAAGCTTTGATACAGAGTTCTTCTTGTCTGTATGAAAAATACATAATATCCTTCCACGTGCAAAATATTATTGGCATCAGTGATCTACAGTTCCAAGCCAAGAAATCCAATAGATTAACTCCCAGTATGATTTGTGGAGGAATGACATGAAGAATATCCCACATTCTCGAAAGATATGCACACTGTGGAATAAAGTAGAATAATTGGTGGGCCCTTTGCAGTATCCTCCACATAGGAACCAGATGAGTAAATAACCATGTTCTACAAACTGTAGAAATTCGTCGGAAACCTATCTGACACCTTTATAATATATCTGTTTCAAGATGGATTACGACAAACCAAGAAGCCGGGAAAAACACCAAAAGCAGCACAATGATAAACCAACCAGCACAATCCATTCTGATAAGAGGTATTAAGTCAGTGTACTAGTAATAATGGTTACAAAATAAAATAAAAAAAGTGGCAGCACGGTCTTTCTTAATTGTTATGGAGGCAAGACCATCCGAGTATAAACAAAAGTTCCTACATATCGTGAGGACTAAAACTCAATATGATTTTATATGATATGCGGGGCAGACAGTTAAAAATCTGAAATCATTAGTTGACAAGATAAACCTTTGATGAGTATTGAGGGTGAGTTATGTCATAAACAAATAAAAAGAATTATCATGTTCAGCGTGCTTAGTCACATATTTGTATGTTCAATCGTCAAAAAACAAGGAATTATGATATTAACTTGTCTACCTAACACTTAACAGTAAAAGAAAAACTAAATAACTAGCCAGATGAAGAAAATAAACGGAAAGAAGGAAACTAGGATAAGATGAAGATGAGTAAATGAAATATAAACTTTTCAAAATTTCTGAAAACAGCTAAATATTTTGAACTATTCATGGAACCCAAAAAATCCCAATAGTGCAGATATGAAAACAACTCAGTTGCGGAGCTCCTCAAGGTATACTTCTATCAGCGCCCATCCCACATGCATAAAAGAATCCACTTTTGCAGTGTCATCTACTCAAACGTGCCGTGAAATGAAACGGGATTATACAAAAAAAAAAAATATACATTACATCATAACTTGCATACAAACAAAATAAAGGCCCTTATTATGCAACAATACAAATCTAATTCTAATCTCGAGGTCCTCAGCTTTAACTGGATTTCTCAACACAACAGTTCCATATTAACAATTTCTGAAATTAGTTAGCATCACCGTTTCCTCGACTTTCAATTCAGTAGTAACATAAGCAAATCATTAATAATAATAAATAAATAAAAGGCTGTTCTAGCTTCATTTTCAGTTTCAGATTCTGTAATAAAAGAATGAAAATTGAGTTTCACGCACATACCGTTGTGAAAGGAGGAGCGACGGAGCTCAGTAGAGCCGTGGGCAAAGTTACAGTGCTGGCGAGAGCATCTTCCTCTTTGGTAGAGCAAGCAAATCTTGGTCTTGTAAAGTTTCCTCTCCACCATCTTCTTCTTCTCCTCTTGTTCCTTTTTTTTGTTTTTCGATTCGAAACCCTAAAACTGGAAATCTGAAAAAAAAAAAAAAAAACTTTCTGTAATTTGATAATGGCCTGCCTCTCTCTCTGTGTATGTATTGTGTAAGCCTTCCTTCAGGTTCTCACTCGTACTTACCTTTCATCTCGTCGTCGCTCTTTACGCAATTTTTTCACAAACTTTTATTACTAGTACAATTTTATTTTATTTTTTAATTCTCCCTATCCCAACTTTTATCACATTTAAATAAAGTGTATACGAAAATTGATACGGAGTATTCATATAAACCTAAATGAAAATTAACATTATTGAATTGAAATTAATTTTTTATTTAGAAATGAAATACAATAATAAAAAATATAATTATAATTGAAATCTTCATTTACCAATAATAGAATTTTTATTAGATTGAAGAAGCTTTGTGAGGTCAGAGTACATATGGTTTCTCTCGGTTTCAGGTAATCTTATAAAAGTGGTAATTTTGCTTAAAAAATGTAATGGTAAAATGCACAATACTAGTGGAGTGAAAAGAAAAACATTAATATTATAATTGGATACAAAGTTACAACATTAAATTTGAAGCACACAAAACAAAAACATAAAAGAAACACAAACACAAATGAGTCTTGAAAACATGCACACAAACACAAGAACAATTAACATTATTATGAATGAGGTGAGGTGAGGTGAGGTGAGGTGAAGCTAATTATTATTCTTATTAAGTTGGCCACATTTGTTGCGGATTTGTCCGTTTTTTCCGGTGAGAACCCCGATGTTTCCCATTTTGATCATAGAAGCCCCGAAGCGTAGAAAGAAATCTTTACGAGTTCCACTCTCGAGCTCACTAACAAGGTCATTGGTGTCTCTGTTTGTTAGCAATGCGGCATCGGAGCTGAAGAGGCCTCTTCTGTCGAGCACTTTGCGATAATAGCTTTGATCGAATTGCTTGCTACTGTTTGGATCCATCTCAACTTTGAAGCTGGTATTAATGGTCGGGCACATGTTTTGTAGATTTTTTTCGTAGCTAGAGTCCAGGGCCGGGTCCGGTTTGCCCGTTCCCGAAAAATTGTAGAGACGGTTAGCAAAGGAGGTGCAATTAGAAAGGCCAATAGTATGAGCAGCGGATAAGAGTACAAGGTCTGTGTAGTTGAGACCCTTCTTCTCAAATTTAGCCAGGAGAGTCGTAATGTTGTCGGATGGAAACGGAAGGTCTGTTTTGACATCTATATCCCTTGAATCATTCCCATCTTTACGTCCTGTGAATACATAATGTACGTACGTACATTATAATTAAATTTATTTAAAATCATGCAATTAATTAATAAATAGATAGTATTAGCTACGTACAATGGCAGCAACGGCATCCCTTGAAACCAGGGCAATGATATCGGCACACGAGACGACTCCACGGCACTTCTTTTCCAAAGCTTCTTTGACTTGGTCGATGAATTCGTAACCTAATAGGGACAAATTAGGTGGAGAAGCTTTCTCTGTGTGTGTTCCATCTGGACTGTAGGATGATGTGTTCAACAACACAGATGCATCACATCCCTGTACAATACAATACAATAGAAAATATTTAAATGATCGATAATTAACTAATACTACTACACACACACACACATATATATATATATATATATATATATACCCGTATGAAGCAATCGTGAAATTGCATCCTGAGGAGGGACGCGGCCATAGAAGCATTATCTTTGATGAGATCTTGGACTTGTTGTTTAATGATGTTCTCGGCATCAGGGCACGTGTCGTTGTAAAAGTTCAACTTCAGATCACCAGAGGAGGATGCATCGTCCTTCTTGCCTCCAACTCCAACGAGTATGATCAGGAGCACACATATTATTGCAACCTCAAACCTCATCACAAATTCTGCCATCTATATATGTATGTATGTATGTATGTATGTATGTATGTATGTATGTATGTATGTATGTATGTATGTATGTATATGATGTTGTTGCTTGCTAATTAATTAGCTTAGTTTGAGTGAGAAGTTGAGAATGCATCCTCAAGATTATATAGGCGCCCTCGTCCCACAAATTAATTATAACTTGCTGCTAAATTAAGGAAAGAAATTAGCTGCACATCATGTTTCATTGAGATCATAAGAGTTGATTTCATTTCTTCATTTCTTTGTGGTAGGTAATAGTTTAAGGTTGACTCCTAAAGTCAAACATCAATCATTATATATCACTTTTAAGGCTGACTCTAATAATAGTACTGTAGTCCTCTGTCCCGAATTAATGGTCATAGTTCTTTTGTAAATTACAAAGGACCTACGACCATTAGTATGAGACAGAGTATTATATAAGTACTCCTAGTATGTTGTCTAATTACACTTTCTCAGAAATAGTTGAAAACACTTTTATTTTTGAAGTTTTTTTTCATAGTCTTCTTTGCCTATTAGGCTTTACTTTTTGAAAAAAAAAAATAAAAAGTACTCCGTATGTAGTATTGTACAATAAATAAAGTAATACAGCTGGTTGAAAAAATTGAAACTTTATACAGTATATATTGCTAAAAATTGAAGTTTTGTTTGAATTGTCTTCTTTGCTTTTCTTCATTTTTAATCTTGTTTGTAACTTTTGTCTGGCATGGATGATCACGACGCGCGTCATTTAATCTTGAACAACGAAATTATGAAATAATTAAATAGCAGTATAAAAACAAAAAGTACGTTCAAATAAATTAAAATAATCTATTAAATCAAATGCAGTAATAAGTGCACTATGGGATAAATTTGAAAATTCTTACTTGGCTGGGATTGAATTGTTTTCAGTCTTACAAATTAAACTCACTCTTTCATGTAATTAGGTTCTTACAAATTAAATACATAAATTTTTTCTTAGAGACATTCTGAAAAAAAGGTCACGTAGAGTAATTTTTAAGTATCTACAATAAATACTTGAATTAATACTACCGTACTAGCTCTCTTTATTCTAAACAATTATGCAGGGAGAATAAATTTTTGAGGTTTGACGAAAAAGTAAAGTGTACAAATACTGTATATGTTAAGTTCAAAAAAGTAAAGTTGTTAAGACAAAATAAAATTTAAAAATAAATAAAAAATAATAAATAAAATTGTATTTTAAAGTTAAAAAATAAAATAATTGTTATATTTTTTTTAAGGTGGCTAAAATATCTAAAAAAAAGTAAATTTGTATAATTATACAAAACATAAATTTACATGAGAGTCCTCTTTTTTTTCTCAATGATCATTTCACTTAATTTTTTAAGTTATTTTAAAAAATTACTATTAAATAATTACATCTATACAAATTGACAGATTACAAAATAGTATTTTACCCGAGGTATATAGTATTTTATTACGTGTATATATATATATATGATCATGCATCGTACTTCCAATCTTGATAGTTATGCGCCCTCACCAAAAACCAATCTTCAACAATGGCTTCCTCCATGATTCCTTTGCTAACAGAGAACCGACGACCCCCCAGAACCCGAATATGAAACCCAAGATGATTGATATCATGTTAGCTGCATTCCAAACATAAAATAAGCTCAAAAAACCATCACCATCATCATCGACACTTCCAACTTCACCATTGGTTGATAGATGACACTCCACGGGAAGTGGGGATCCGCAGAGTTCAGGATTCCCAGCATACGCAGAAACAGGAAGGCTCTGTAGTTGAGTACTTGAAGGTATTTTGCCTGACAGCTTGTTGTTGGCCAAATCAACAACACTTAGGAAATGTAACTTCACAATACTATTCGGAATCACTCCCGACAGCCGGTTACTTGACAAATCGAGGCACTCTAGATTATCCATCTTACCGATGTCCGGATTTATGCTTCCTGTCAACCTGTTTCTCGACAAGTTCAAGGATACCAATCCACTCAACGAGGAATTTGGAATGCTCCCAACTAATCTGTTCATTGAAAGATCGGCGAGTTTTAGAAATTTCAGAGTTTTTCTGTACTCCGACTCCTTGTGTTTCCAAGAAACTATGGCGTAGTCAATGTATTCCGTATCATGATGTAATTCACTTGTGGCATCTACCCGAATGCCCACCCTCCCAGTATAACTCGGCATGTGCGTTCCGTTCAAATCAGTGAGATTGGTGAATAAGCAGGGAGGAATTCTCCCCGATATACTATTTCCAGAAAGGTCCAACACTTGAATCCGATTAAGATGGCATAATTGTGGAGGGATGCCGCCGTGAAATCTATTGTTGCGAAAGATCAAATACGTCATTTTCTCACTGTATTCCCCCAACCACGTAGGGATGTTTCCTGCTATCATGTTATCTCCAATGTCGAGCAGCCGCAGATACTTGTAGTTCTGCAGAGTCGAAGGCAACTCCCCGGACAAGTTATTGTTGCCCAAGTGCAACGTCACGAGATTCGACAAAGAACCCAATGAAGGAGGAATATCACCAGAGAAATGGTTGTTGGCTAAACTCAGCACCGATAACTGAGTCGTGTTCTCCCAGCAGTTGGGAAGCTCTCCGGATAACTGGTTATTGGAGAGGTCAAGGAATATGGCGAGGGAGGGTATTGAGCAGATAAACGAGATTGATCCTGAAAGCATGTTTTGGGAGAGAAAGATAAACTGAGTGCTCGGGGGGAATAAAGGCATATGACCTACAAACTTGTTCCAACTGACGTCTATCGTCTGGAGGAAGTTGGATGAGAAATATTCAGGAAGAGTTCCACTGAGTTGATTATGAGAGATGTTTAAGTATTGTATTTGAGGTGACAAGCTCGGCCAGAACCAGTTGGGGACTTGACCCGATATGTTTGTGAGAGAGAGATCAATCCATGACAACTCACTCTGCGTTTGAAGCCAGAACGGGAAATCCAGGCTAATCATGTTGCAGCCTGCTAGAGTAATAGCATCCAATCGAAAAGGAGGTGTCCAGTCTGGCTTGATGTCGAGAGTCAATGAGTTGTAGGAAATATCCAAAATCTTCAAGCTTTGAAGCTCATTTAAGTTGGCTTCAGTGATTGTTCCTTCCAGGGAATTAAAAGAAACGATAAGCTTTTCAAGCTTGGAAAGTCGCCACACGCCCTGTGGCAGACTTGTCAGATTATTGTTTCGAAGAATCAATGATCTTAGAGTAGTACTGGGTAACGGGTCATGAACTGTCGAAATAGAAGTGAGATTATTTTCAGACAGATCGATATATGTAAGGTTGGCAAGGCTCCATAGCTGAGGAGGAATGATTCCATAAAACAGATTAGACGAGAGGTCGATTTTCTCAAGGTTGGCAAGGTTTCCTATTTGTGGAGAAACAGTTCCAGAAAACTGATTGTGGGAGAGATCAAGTGTTGTGAGTTTTGTAAGGTACCCTATTTGTGGAGTGACAGCTCCTGAAAACTCATTGAAGGAGAGATCGAGTGTTTCAAGGTTGGCAAGGTTCTGAATCCGAGGAGGAACCATCTGAGATAACTTGGAGCGACTGAGATTGAGGTGTCGTAACTGCGTCATGGAATATAACAAGTCTGGAACTTTGCTCCTTGCGAAATTATTTCCGCTCAGGTCAAGAGCTTCCAAGTGACGCAACTGGATCAACGATGCACTAATATTATGAGCTCCCAAATAGTTATAGACATTACCTGACCAGCGACCGGGCAGTAGGAGAGCGATCACGTGACCGCTGGTGTTGCTACACCAGACGCCACTCCATCTGCAGCATTCCAATTTTTCACTTCCCCACGACGACAGAAGACCATGATCGTCTGCAAGGTCTTTCTTGAATTTGAGAAGAGCTTCTCTCTCGGTGTCTACGCACCTACTAGTTACTTCTCCTGTATTATTATAGCCAAATACTACAAATTCATTTTCCATATTCCAAGCTAAAACAATTGCAAGGACTAACAAGTCAATAACCATAACAACATTTCTTCTTTTAACTTGATACATTTTTGTTTTTTATTTTTCTGTTGGATGCAAAGCTATGAATATGTATATTGATTGTGTGATCTGGATTGAATGATGATCAGCATCAGCTGCTACTCATTTTGGGATATTTTCAAGTCCACTCCAAAGTCATCAAAGACTATTATAGTAGTAATAACTTAATGCAATTGTGGGGACTTGAAAACAAGAAAAATCAAACGTACGTACCTAGTTTACTCATTGAGTCATTCTATATTGTTGTAGGACCTAGTTTACTCATTGAGTCATTCTATATTGTTGTGGGACCCGCCGGCGGCCCTTCAAGATTCCAATTATACAATCTGTGTCGAGGGTGGGAATGAGTCGAACTACCCGACAAAATCTTACATACATACATACCTGAAAAAGAAAAATTACACTGAGCAGAGACAATTTCTTTAAAATTTAAGTAATAAATACATCAACACCTAAAGGCTAAAACATGTAAAACTGTTATTTACAAAACGGTGTGGGGTTACTCTGTGATTTTGGAAAATATGAGGGGTCATTATATAAATTCAGGACATTCTGAGGCCAAAAATGAAATTTTTCCAGAAATTGGGGTGGGTAGTTTGTAATTTCAGTCTTTTATATCAGCCCTCTCGGACGGAATTTAATCGGACTCGCACCTGACCTGAGAGTTGGTCACATGACAAATCAAGGGAATATACATGCCCTCATTTATTTTTCCTGTCAACAATGAAATATTTTGAAAACTAACATAACCGCCCTTGGGGTTTGATTCCATTTACATTTTAGCCCATACAAACAGCACAAACTTTACAGATTTTGACTATAATATTAGAAAGTTTTAAGGGATGTAAACGTAAAATGCAAAATGAAAACCTGTCACAGGTGAAAATTGTAACATCTCACAGGTCCTCATCTTGATTTCTGTTGATATACGTAGGTTAGTTGTTCATTAATTTAACTGTTCTTGCCTCTAGTTTAGTTTTTGCATTAGAAATCTCGTACTATTACGAGAACAGGGATGTTTAAATATGGGTCGCGGAAAATGAAACCCGCACAGTGAGAAGTGAGAACCTAGAGCATTAAGTTTGAAAGGATGATCCAAATAACTATCTACAATTTTAAATTTAATTTCATTTCACAATTCATTGATACATACTGAGTAATTTAGCACAAGTCATGACAAGTCAAATGACTTCATGAAAACATAGTACAACGTACATTTTAAGAAACTAGATAAACAATTAAACATCATCCACTAATAACCTTAGTTGCACACATTTGCATCATTATATCTTGATCTGAGCATCCACGAATCATATCTAAACATCTGAAAAAATTGTTCATGTATTGATCATAAATATAATCAATAGTTTTAATCACACTAACTCAGTGCCTAAAGATGAAAGCATCATATAATTAATAATAATCAGAATATTTACCTTCAATTCAATTGAGCTAATTAATGCTTCTTCTCAACTTTCTCCAAAAGATAGTTGCCCTCACCCAGAACCAATCTCCAACATCCTCCCAGAAGTTGTAAAACGCCTTCCTCCATGATTCCTTCACTATCAGAGAACCAACCACCCCCCAAAACCCGACTATGAAACCCAGGATGATCGATACGGAAACTTCTTTACAAAAAGGTAAGCTAAAAAAACCAGCTTCACCAACAGCTCCAACTTCATTATTGGTTGATAGATTGGGACTGTCCCATGGGCATTGGTGGAGTGGGAGTCCGCAGAGTTCAGGATTCCCAGCATACGCGGAAACCGGAATGCTCTGCAGTTGAGTACTTGAAGGTATTTTGCCTGACAGCTTGTTGTTGGACAAATCAACAACACTTAGGAAATGCAAATTCACAATTCTAATCGGAATCACACCCGACAGCCGGTTACTTGACAAATCGAGGCACTGTAGATTCTCCATCTTACCGATGTCTGGATTTATGCTTCCTGTCAACCTGTTTCTCGACAAGTTCAAGGATACCAATCCGCTCAACGAGGAATTCGGAATGCTCCCAACTAATCTGTTCCTTGAAAGATCGATGAGTTTTAGAAATTTCAGAATTTTTCTGTACTCCGACTCCTTGTGTTTCCAAGAAACTATCGCATAGTCAATGTACTCCGTATCATGATGTAATTCACTTGTGGCATCTACCCGAATGCCCACCCTCCCAGTATAACTCGACATGTGCGTTCCGTTCAAATCAGTGAGATTGGTGAATAAGCAGGGAGGAATTCTCCCCGATATACTATTTCCAGAGAGGTCCAACACTTGAATCCGAGAAAGCCGACACATTTGTTCAGGGATGCCGCCGTGAAATCTGTTGTTGCGAAAGATCAAATACGTCATTTTCGCACTGTGTTCCCCCAACCACGTAGGGATGTTTTCCCCCAACCACGTCGGGATGTTTCCTGATATCATGTTATCTCCGATGTCGAGCAAACGCAGATAATAGCAGTTCTGTAGAGTCGAAGGCAACTCCCCGGACAAGGTATTGTTGCCCAAGTGCAATGTCACGAGATTCGACAAAGAGCCCAATGAAGGAGGAATTTCACCAGAGAAATTGTTGTTGGCTAAACTCAGCACCGATAACTGAGTTGTGTTCTCCCAGCAGTCGGGAAGCTCTCCTGCCAACTGGTTATTGGAGAGGTCGAGGAATATGACGAGGGAGGGTATTGGGCAGATGAATGAGATCGATCCTGAAAGCATGTTTTGGGAGAGAAAGATAAACCGAGTGCTCGCAGGAAATGACGGCATAGGACCTACAAACTTGTTGCAACTGACGTCTATCGTTTGGAGGAAGTTGGATGAGAAATATTCAGGAAGGGTTCCGCTGAGTTGATTATGAGAGATGTTTAAGTATTGTATTTGAGGCGACGGCAAGCTCATCCAGAACCAGTCGGGCACTTCACCTGATATGTTTGTGAGAGAGAGATCAATCCACGACAAGTTACTCTGCGTTTGAAGCCAGGACGGGAAATCCGAGCTAATCATGTTGCAGCCTGCTAGAGTAATAGCATCCAATCGAAAAGGAGGTGCCCAGTCCGGCTTGATGTCGAGAGTCAATGAGTTGTAGGAAATATCCAAAATCTTCAAGCTTTGAAGCTCGGTTAAGTTGGCTTCAGTGATTGTTCCTTCCAAGGAATTGAAAGAAACGATAAGCTTTTCAAGCTTGGAAAGTCGCCACACGCCCGGTGGCAGACTTTTCAGCTTATTGTTTCGAAGAATCAATGATCTTAGAGTAGTACTGGTTAACGAGCAGTGAATTGTCGAAGTAGAAGTGAGATTATTTTCAGACAGATCGATATCTTTAAGGTTGGCAAGGCTCCATAGCTGAGGAGGAATAATTCCATAAAACAGATTAGACGAGAGGTCGATTTTCTCAAGGTTGGCAAGGTTTCCTATTTGTGGAGAAACAGTTCCAGAAAAATGATTGTGCGAGAGATCGAGTGTTGTGAGTTTGGTATGTTTCCCTAATTGTGGAGTGACAGTTCCAGAAAAATGATTGTGCGAGAGATCGAGTGTTGTGAGTTTGGTAAGGTACCCTATTTGTGGAGTGACAGCTCCTGAAAACTCATTGAACGAGAGATCAAGTGTTTCAAGGTTGGCAAGGTTCTGAATCCGAGGAGGAATGGTCTGAGACAACATTGAGCGACTGAGATTGAGGTGTCGTAACTGTGTCATGGAACATATGAAGTCCGGAACTTTGCTCCATGCGAAATTATTTCCACTCAGGTCGAGAGCTTCCAAGTGACGCAGCTGGATCAACGATGACTTAATATTACGAGCTCCCAAAAAGTAATAGGCATTATCTGACCAGCGACCAGGGAGTAGTAGAGCGATCACGTGGCCGGTGGTGTTGCTACACCCGACGCCAATCCATGTGCAGCATTCCGATTTTTCACTTCCCCACGACGACAGAAGACCATGACCGTCTACGAGGTCTTTCTTGAATTTGAGAAGAGCTTCTCTATCGGTGTCTACGCACCTACTAGTTACTTCTCCTGTATTATTATAGCCTGCAAATACTACAAAATCAAAAACAATTGCAAGGACTAACAAGTCAATAACCATAACAACATTTCTTCTTTTAACTTCATACATTTTTTGTTTTTTTATTTTTCTGTTGGATGCAAAGCTATGAATATGTATACTGATTGTGTGATCTGGATTGAATGATGATCAGCATCAGCTGCTACTCATTTTGGGATATTTTCAAGTCCACTCCAAAGTCATCAAAGACTATTATGCTGATAGCTTAATGCAATTGTGGGGACTTGAAAACAAGAAAAAATCAAACGTACCTAGTTTACTCATTGAGTCATTCCTATATTATTGTGGGACCGGCGGCGTTCCTTCCAGATTCCAATTAGGGGCGGGAATGAGTAGAACTACCCTACAGAATTTTACATACATACATATACCTGGAAAGAAAAACTATATTGAATATACACCTAAGACAATGTAAAACTGTTATTTACAAAAAGGTGTTGGGTTACTCTGTGATTTTGGCCAATAGGAGGGGTCATTATACAAATTCAGGACATTCAGAGGCCAAATATGAAATATTTCCAGAAATTGGGGTGGGTAGTCTGTAATTTGAGGCACGTTGATTCAACAAGATTTGATGAGAAAATTAACTGTTTTCCAACAAGAAAATATGTCACACTATTATTTTCCACTTGAGTACTTTCCTATATCAACATACACATTGCTAACTACGTTATTTTTGTTATCCATCCAGTATTCGATATGACCTTCAGAGGCTCGGCCGGCGCTCAGTGCTCTTCCTCTTGAGCATATCTTTAACCTCGGTTTCCTTCTTATCCACAAAAACAATCATATCCTTAAAGCTGGAGGCTCGCGAGGTACGCTTTGTGGGCTCCACGGGCTCAGCCAGCTCGATGTTGCTCGACTCCTCTTCCTCCACACTGTATCTACTGTACTGAAAACAAAGCCTGCAGAAAAAGATTGCTAGAGCCATAAAGCAGGCAACCCCGCACAAAAGGAACATTCCCCAGAAGCTCTTCAGTGATAGCCTGTTGTCCCTGGCTGTGGTTGTTTGAGTCGAGCATCCTTTGCGAGAGAGCCATTTATCATGGATCTTTTGGAGATCCCCATTTTCGGATAGCTGGAGGATGGCAGTTGATATGTCTTGCGCAAGGGGTGAGTCCCTTTGGAAGGCCTGCGTCAAACCTATTTTTAGATTCTGAAAAAAAAAAAAACATTTTTTAGGAAGATAAAAAAATACTTACGAATCCCCATCCACTCTTCGTGAACTCCTGCCCGACAATACTAAAAGTGCACTGCGTGTTGGATAAAAAAAGCTCGATATACGGAAGCTCATCAACAATGGCAGCAACACCTCCGCCTTTCGGACCCCGTTCGAGGGCCTGGGCATAGTCTTCTTGGCTTTTCAGAATCTGGAGCCTTGACTGTGCTATATTTAGTTCGTTGATAAGATACTTATACGCAAACGACCCATCCTGGACGCCTATGGGATCAGAACTAGAGATCAACGAGTCTATTCCTTGGATTCGTGTAAAGAGTTGTTGCACAGTGAGGATTGATGTCAAACTCGCAGTGTAGCTCGAGTTTATGATCAACACTACGAAAAGCCAAAATAGTAGCACCGCACGCCCTAAAGTGGTCACCGTGTTTTCTCCTGCAACAAGTCATACATGTGGACAAGATAACAACAGAGTAAATGGAAAAAGACGAGTGATCAGTGACTGGATTATACTTACTGTGTGAGAAAAACATCGTTGAGAAACTAAACCTGAAATGTTGGCAAATAAATCAGTGAAAATACCAATTATATATAAATGAGATTTAACTAGCTGCCTGAGACTGCACATTGTGGAAAAAAAACTAACCAGCAGACAGTTACAAGTTGATGACGCGGAGAGCCACGGAACTCAATGTTGGTCCGATGCTCAAGAATCCAAACAACAGTTCCCACAAGGAGAAAGAAAGTCCCCGTTACGACCCACATTTCCCAAGTGAAGGGCTCGAGGAAAGCCCATGGACTTGACTTAACCTGCTTGATGGGAGCAACGACAACGAGCCCGGATTCAAGGTATGGTTGTGTGAAGTCCACTATCCTTGTTCTATTTGTAGTAATCGTCAGATCTCCAACAGCGGCATCATATTTCTCCTTAAACCAAATTTAATTGAAGAGCTAACCCGTCAGACTTTTGGCCATAAGAAAAATGTTTATTAGACATTTAAAAAAAAACAGACTTGAATTGCACATTTTGATTTTTGCCATTAAATTTCAGTTATTGAGAGAGACAGTTCTTCGATCCGAGAAATGGACCAGGTAAGTATATGTCCTTATATTTTTTTTCTGGCTAAACAATATATTTTGTAAAAATAAACGGGCGCAACAAAATGTAAAACTGGGAATAGAATGCTCACATTCAGTACGATCCCATTAACAAGATTATCGAACGAAGGGTTCCTCAAACCATCTCCATACAACACATATTCGTGAGGAAACGCGTAAGGCAATAATGCAACAGCAGCTTCAAACACATCAATGCAATACCCTCTCGCCCCTAATGGCCCTTTATCCTTTGTCACAAAATCCGGATATGTAACCCTAAAAGGCACAGCAATCTTCATGGGCTGTCCTTTATTCGGGAAAACCCATCCCTTAGGCTTCATGGTAGTATTCCCCGGCCATATAACGCCATACAGATTCGGATTAATATTTGACGGCTTCGAATATAAAGATTCTGGAGGCACAGTAGACAGACCTGAGTAGTTTGACCAATAACCGAGCCTCCTGAAACCAGTCCCACCAAAGTTCAACACATCAAATGCTGGACGGATCAGGTTTTTCTTCGAATCAAACTTAATTTCACCACTTAGACCCGAGAAATTCGTTTTAAGAAGAATCTTGAGCAATTTTTCGCCCTGGTCAAAAACCCGAAGGGACGTTGAACTGAGGGCCGAGCTTGCATTGACCACACGTAATCTCGGGTCATCAGAAAAGCTAATATTTCTGTCGCTTTTTAAGAAAACATCGATTGCTCGGGCTAGCAACCAAACAGAGTCATAAGCATATAAAGCGTACGAATTAAATTTGCGCGTTTTGTTATCCTTCAAATTTCCCCACCTGGAAATAGACCTTTTTTTGTAATCCGAATCCGGCGTATAATGCCTAAGTGCAATCACCCCTTGTAGAGAATCACTCGTATCTTGACTGACAATCTCAAAAGAATCAATAACCGTAGGGAGCCAATCCGTAGCTATCCAAACATATCCACGACTCATCATCCCGAGTCTCTTTGCGGCCAAAAACACATCAATACCCGAATCGGGATTCACATGCACGACAAAAACCCTAGACTCCAACAAATCGACTTCAACCAACAATCTGTCTATGTCGCTTATTGAGGCTCCAGGCGTGAAACACGCCTTGTAAGAAATCTTGACGCTATTTTCTGCAAGGGCATCCCCTAATATGGAAACCCCGTTCCTGCCATAATCGTCGTCCACGAATATGGCAACGACTTCCCGCCACCTGAAAAAGCTGACCAGCTCGGCGACAGCGTTCATTTGGAAATGATCGCTTATAGTGGTGCGGAGGAAGTAAGAGTACTGGAGAGCCGAGAGGGTGGGGTCCGTTGCACCGAACGAGAGAAAGGGCACTTGAAGTTCGTCTAGGATATCTGAGATTACATGGGCTATTCCAGACGACTGTGGACCGATTACGGCAATGACATCTTTACCCATGAGATTTATAGCTACACACATGTTTAACAGAGCAGATGCATTTTTTTCACTTTCTTACATAAATAATGATTAGGAAAGAACACCCCATAATATCAAGAAATCTAACTCTCAATTTTCAATTAAATTAAAAATAAAAATAAAAAAACTTTACCTTCAACTGTTCCAAAAAAGCCACTGCAATTAGTGTCCTGAAATATAAGGTTGAGGTTTATGTCGTTGAGGAAAGTATGATCAGAATTGACATCTTCGACTGCAGCAATGAGAGCTGGGCCGGCAGACCTTCCAATGGCCGAATCGAAGGTGAATAAAGCCCCAACATTTATTGTCACTTTCGGGCCATGTCGACGGCCATCAACAACAGAAGAACATGAATTTCCGGCAACCCAAATACAACAAATCAAGAATGCAAAATCCCCCCTCTTCATAGTTTGATTGTTTGAGTCTTCTAGTTACGACATAATCACCGGTCTCTGTAGGAATCATGAACCTGCCTAACCTCGTGTATCACTGTCTGTTTTTTATGGGGAAGACCAAAATAGTAGTATAATGTATAAAATATTAAGGCCAAATAGTACTACTAGAGTAGTAGTATGATTTTTTTACTTGCCCACTCAAAATTTATTTCCTCTTAATTCACTCAATATTCTTTATTTTCAAATAAATTAAGTTAAAAAAAATCTGTAATTTATTTGCAGCATTTCTTTCATTTTTAACAAAATGTGTTGTTGTGTAATCTGATGTATATCATGTACTAATAAACACAATTTCGCTTCATCCCATTTAGTAAAATGTTTGGCTGCATAGCATTGCCCTTATACCGGTGGCACAAAAATACATCAAAGTGCACCGAATAAATTCAGCCGCAATCAACTACCAGTATTTCTCGTCTACATCTACCAACTACAAACGGAAGGCTGAATTTTATTACAAAAAATGGCAAATGTTGTTCATGACTCGGCAATTGCTTGCCCGCCATCAATGTAACAAGTGAATATCAACATCCCTTTGATGTGAGGGATGTTATAAGATAATGAATCACTTTATTCTCGACCTTTTACAATTGAAGGAAGAGACTAATGCCGATGGCTGATCAGCAGCTTTCCTCACTACTTACTGAATAAGTTGTCGAATGACGTATGGAAGTATACCACCGTGGTTGAAGTAAGCCAATTCCACCTACAATATTGAAGTATAACAATTAACCCTTGATAATCGTCAATTCATCATATAGCTTTAGCCAATAATTACAGCATTTGCATCTATAAACGGTAAAGAAGTAAATGGATAGTTACAAAAACAATCAATTGTTGGCATAATGTTTAGAACGAAATGGTGATCCAAGGAGGACTGAGTTACCTCAGTGTCAAAGCGGACAGTGCATGTGAATTGTTTTCCATTGTCAGTACGAACTGTAATATCTTGACCAGGATGAATATCAGATATATCACTCGGAAGGTCAATATTGTAACGCTCATGTCCAGTCAACCCCAATGTGTCTGCATCCTCACCAGACTTGAAACACAAAGGAACAATACCCATCCCTACAAGATTACTCCGGTGGATCCTTTCAAAGGATTTCGCAATCACTGCTTTCACACCCTGCAATAATATAAGGGGCAATGACAGTCTCAGACAGAGTGAAAGACAATTCTGGGTTTTACTTGATAACTAGAACGTAAGAAGAATAATCAGCAAATAATATTGAAAAGAGACTCACCAACAACATTGGGCCCTTGGCAGCCCAATCACGGGAGCTTCCACTTCCATACTCAGCGCCAGCCAAAATAATAGTGTCCTGCCCCTCGGATTTGTATTTCTGCAAAGAAGAATCAAAGATAATGCAAAACTATTACTTCAAAATTTTAGCTATTAAAATTCAGATTGCCTGTGTTTGTTACAAATATCCACTTGCAAATTGTCATGGGAGTTTTATAATTATTAAAGATAAGTTGTTTTTAAGGGCAAACTTCGATGGAAATGTTCATAATCATCCCAAAAAATTGATGAAAAAATGAGAAAATAATCCAAAAAATTACCATTGCGGCATCAAATACGTAAAGTTTCTCTCCAGTGGGAATGTGGACTGTTTTCGCGCCAACTTCTCCATTCAACAACTTGTTCACTAGACGGATATTCGCAAAAGTACCTCTTGCCATTATTTCATCATTACCACGGCGACTTCCGTAAGAGTTAAAATCCCTGCGGTCAACTCCGCGCTCGATGAGGTACTTGGCAGCAGGACTATCCTTGTGAATGCTGCCAGCTGGTGAGATGTGATCCGTGGTAATACTATCACCGAAGTTCAGTAAGCAGTAAGCATCTTTTACCCCGTGTGGGCCAGGAGGGTGCATGGTCATATTCTTAAAGTATGGTGGCTCATGGATGTAGGTAGATTTTGGGTCCCATGTATACAGCTTGGCAGTTGGGACTGGTAACTCATTCCACATAGGGTTACCCTTCGTGATAGCCTCATATGTGCTCTTGAACATATCAGGCAATACACTAGATTGAACGGCCTAAAAAACAAACTTTTGTCATGATGTATCACATTTTTCAGAACTAGCAAGTTAATGAGAAATACAAACATTTACATACCTCAGCTACTTCTTCGGTTGAAGGCCAGATGTCCCGGAAGTATACGTCTTTGCCGTCCTTGCCTACACCAATTGGTTCTTTCTCAAAGTCGATATCAACCTATCCAAAAAAAAGGAAAATAAATATAATTACAGCTGCAAAACTCATAATTAAGTTCATCAACGCCCAATTCTGAGTTCAAGTCTCCTAGATATTCTATCCCAATCCACACATTTGATTTCAAAAATCATTTGAGTCGGAATCTGAAAACTCAAAAATATACCCTCAGCCCATTACCCATGCATGAAATTGAGCTTGCCGATGAAATATGACAAAATATATTTTATCAGTCTTGATTGTTTGAAGGAAATTCGATTACTAAGACCATTTTAAAAAATAATGCAGTTAAAAAGTTAATAACCGACCGTGCCAGCAAGGGCATAAGCGACAACTAGAGGGGGTGAGGCAAGATAGTTTGCTCTTGTTAATGCATGGACACGACCCTCAAAGTTACGGTTTCCAGAAAGTACAGCAGCTGCAACAATGTCTGTAAAACACAAACAACTCAGTTAGTTAGGTTCAATCACAAGTCAGATACTTTAAATATAATATAGGAAGGTCAAGATTGCAAAATACCATTTTCTGCTATAGCAGCACCAACTGATTCATCCAAGTCCCCAGAATTTCCGATGCATGTTGTACATCCATACCCCACAATATTAAATCCTTGCTCATTCAAGTACTTCTGTAGCCCACTGCATTGTGTGAAGTACTCATATTTACTAGTGCATTTGAAAAATAAAAAAGACTTAAAACTAAAAGTCACGATCAATACCTCTTCTGCAAATACTTTGTAACAACTCCAGATCCAGGAGCAAGACTTGTCTTTACCCATGGTTTTACCTGATAAAATATAGCCATTAGCTTAACATTCAAGTCAGGTGTTCAATCAAATAAGAAGCTTCGTGCATGGTAAAGTAGTTACCTGAAGACCCAGTTCACAAGCTTTTTTCGCTACAAGGCCTGCCCCAAGCATAACACTGGGGTTTGAAGTATTTGTACAACTCGTGATAGCAGCAATGACGACACTACCATGCTTAAGCTCTGCAGGTTGTCCATGGAATGAAAACTTCGCCACTTTATTTTGTGTTTCCTTTGGCACAGCAAAACCCTACAAAACAGTTACTTGTTGATTTAGTTGATTGCCCTGGAATAGAAGTTTCTACTAAAATCCTAGGATAACTTTTTTACAGCAACATAAGGTCACTGAAAGTCCCCTTGGTTCACCCTCGTCTAATGGTGAGTATAATCAGGCGCAAGTAAATAAGAACCAAGAAATGACAATAAATGCTACTAGGATTGAAATAGTTAAATTTAGTATAATTCAGTAAAACATAACCAACAAGCTTCATTCTATACAAGGACATCTCCTCACCTTGAACCCAACTTTGCTATCAAGGCAAGAATGCCAATCAGCTTTCATTTCTCTCAAAAGAACTCGGTCATGAGGCCTATGGAAAGAATACAGTTAGCTATCACCAAAAAAAACACAAAATGATTATTGGGTGCAGTTTGCAAAATCTCAATACATACCTCTTTGGTCCGGAAATGCATGGTTCAACATCTGAAAGATCTAGGCTCAAGTAAGACGAGTACACTCTTTCTTGTTCAGGCTGACATTTGGAGGAAAATGAAAATAAAATATTTGGAAACAAAAATAGAATCGTACAAGAAGAATGCATAGAGACCTACCTCACTGTAGTCCACGAACATATTGTTTGCGCGAAGATATGCTTCTATCATAGATACCTAAATATTGGTGTATCAAAGTTAACATAGTTGGCATACAGAGAAAATAAAATGTTTTTTTTCTTTTATAACTTATGATGTGCATATGCTTATAAAATGTACTTACAGTCTCATCACTTCTGCCTGTCAATTTCAGATACTTTAAAGTGACATGATCTACAGGGAAGAATCCCATAGTAGCACCATACTCCGGAGACATGTTCGCTATGGTAGCTCTGTCAGCTAGTGAGATTTTTCCCACACCAGCACCTGAACACGATTAGATGTGTTATTAGGTCAACTTGTAGAGATAGAGTGTGAATAAGACAACAACTTAATTACATGTGTGGCTAAGCAATATTACCATAAAATTCAACAAATTTTCCAACAACACCATGGTTCCTAAGAATTTGAGTGACGGTTAAAACCAAGTCAGTAGCCGTGACCCCATCCCTTAGTTTTCCTGATAATTTGAATCCGACAACCCCAGGCAACACCATGCTCATTGGCTGTCAGGCAAGTAATAACAATAGTCACACAACACGAAGGCATATGAATATAATTTTTCAACAATAAAAGAGCATCAACATAAAATTTCAAAGTTTGTTTAAGCACAAGTAGTAACTTCCGACACATGATTAGCACTTGCAATGAGCATGGAAATGACAGAATAAGTTACTTAGGTCCTTCAGACATTGTAGAATAACTAATGCAATATGAAAAATTAAGAAATAACTAGGAAGAAAAAGAATGATAAATATAAATTGAACAGATTTCCTCAGTCATTTTACTTCATAAAATATGATGTGGAATAGAGAACTGGCATACTCATACACAGACAAGCATCACGTAACTGTCAACAAATTTAAGAGATTATTACCTGACCAAGCATTGCAGCCTCTGCTTCAATACCTCCAACTCCCCAACCAGCAACTCCCAGCCCATCAATCATAGTGGTATGAGAATCAGTACCAACCACACTATCTGGATATAGTATGCCATCAGTGTTGAAGACAACTCGTCCAAGATATTCAAGATTGACCTAAAATTGAAGCACAACCAAAATTATGAAACATGGAAGAACAAGGTTCCAAGGTAATGCTCATGAAATTGTTTTAATTTGTTTTACAAAACATAATCATTGTAATTAAGAAAAGTTACAATCAATATTATCCTACAAGTATAGGTAGTGCATACATAACATTTTCATGCATTGAGATAAAATGTATGCTCCAATACCTGGTGCACTATACCCGAACCCGGAGGAACAACAAGCATGTTTTGGAAAGCATTAGATCCCCACTTCAGGAAAGCAAATCTTTCCTTGTTTCTTTGGAATTCAAGCTCCATATTAGCTTGAACGGCATTCTCTGATCTTGCAACATCCACTTGAACTGAATGATCAATAACTAGATCTACAGGAACCTGCAAACCCACACAATAATGGAATTAGAAATTCCTTATCTCTACACAATTCCCTTAAATACAATGTTTTCCTTGGTATCCCTTCATCCTGTGCTAACTAAATGCACTCCCAATATACGAAATAATTAATGTAGATATATGTGTTATTAGTTTTGGACCTTTTGGTAAACTTAATACACTTCATTATTACTAGTTCATCACAACTCCTTACAGACGTGGAAATAGAAAAACATAAAGCTAACAATGGAAATAGCTTCCACTATGAACACTACAGGATGGCCATGACATACTACATATCACGCGCATGATTCTAGAGACACTTACTTTTATTTATTGGATGTGCAAAGGTTACAAGGCACCATACTAGTGCCTTTGTTGACAGATTTATTCTCTATTAATTCCTGATTTTTAGTCAATTAATAATGCTTTTGTAGCACAAGATTAACACTTTGTTGTAATCAAATAACACAAACATGTTCATATATCTTTAAATTATAACAAAAGAACGCAGTTATTTCAGAAATTGAGTAAGCCCCGGGGCAATTTACCATTCTATGTCCTCACAGGAACTACTTTGATTTACAATTATCAATAAGATTGTGCTTGTATTAAAATTTTATGTATGTTGAATTCTTTATACTATCGTAGCTCAGGTCATAAGCTATAGATGCACCTAATAGATATTCAATTTCACACTTGTCTACTCTAATTATAAACTCAAACATGGACATGCAGTGCATCTATCTGGGTAAGCAAATACTGTATTTGAAGATCCAAACATAATTTGCCTCACAATATGAAGATCTCATGAGTTCATCAAATGTCCCATTATACAATCTAATATTACGTTTGTCAACTACTAAGTTTTAATGAAAACCTAATAATCTACTTTTGGCCCTAAGAGGGGTAAGAAGGTATAACTATTACCAGAGGATCAAACAAGCTAGTAGAATTGAATTGGTATAAAACATACAACATGGTGCATACCAACGGGTTGATCTTGTTAGAATCACTGCCAAGCTTGTTCATAGCATCACGCATGCAAGCCAGGTCAACAACAGCAGGTACACCAGTAAAATCCTAGAAACAAAAGCATAAAAAATATCAATGGGAAAGCTTCTGGGTTATGAAAGAGTAACCAAAGTCAAAGACCAGTACCTGAAGCAGAACGCGAGCAGGCTTGAAGGGAATCTCAACTTGCTTTGGGGCAGATTTTTCCCAGTCAATAATCTTCTCGACATCTTCCTTCGTCACTTGGAAGCCATCACAATTCCGTATTGCTGATTCAAGAAGGATTCTAATGGAGTATGGTAGCTTATCTGTAGTTAAGTCATAAGCACATAAAACCATCAATATACTGAAACATAAAGTATCATGTTCATGCAAAGACCTTTACTATAAGTCTACGTATAATAAATAATAGATTTGCAATCAAACAGAAATAACGAAAGTGTATAGAGCGAAAGAAGCTTTGAAGGGTTCGGGTCATCTTGGGATCCTTTTGTTTAATAAAACATTTGAGAAATCCCAAAAATATTAAGAATAACTACCTATCCTCGGATCGTTTAACGCAGGCAGACTGTAGAACTTTCCAAATTCACCACCACCAGGCTTGGGGAGACTGGTGAAAATTCCTTTGAAGACATTCTCAGAAGCTGAAACGACAAATTAAGAAAGAGTAAATAAATTTCACTTAAGTAATTAAATTTTCCTTGAGAAAATAATACTCCAAAAGACAACAAAAAATGAATTACTTAGAAACCAGGGACATAATTTTATGGAATGATCATACAAAGTGAGTAAGTAGTACAATATTCACAACAACCCTTGTAACAAATAATATGAGCGTGTAAATTCCACTGAAGAGCAACCAAATAAAATCAGTAAAGCCAAATCAAAATCACCTTTCAAGACGATCAAATCAAAATCACCTTTCAAGACGATCACATACAAATACAGAGTGGGAGAAAGTCAACTTCAAACATAAACAAACTCAGATGAAAAGTGGACGATGATACAAATTTTCAATTCTCCCAATTCACAAATAGAGCAGTAAAATGCAAATTCGGATTGCAGCAGTTGATCCAAACAAAGGAAAAGGGAAAACAAACTACTCACCCATTGTAGCGATCTTGCGGTGCAACAGACTATCCGAAGAAACAGAAGAGATCCTGCTCTGTGCCGCGAGACTCGTCGGCGAATTCCAGTGAACGCCGTGGCTCCACCGCGCCGCCGAGAGATAACTCAGAGATCGGTGGTGGTGCGTCCCCGCAGAACACGGATTACCAGCACGCGGAGGCGGTGGCGAAGACGAGGCCGGCTTAGTAGAAAGGGATGAAAATACTCTTTTCCCAGACGAAGCTCGTCTGAGAAGGGTGGAGGTGCCAGTCTTTATATACATGGCGATCTGATCTCTGATCACATCCAATCCAAGGAAAAGGTGGTTAATTAGGGTATGGGGCTGATGACGAAGCTGGAAATAAAAACAAATTGAAAATGTCAGATCTAGCTCGAACTGCGTGCCGGATGGATGATGACGATAAGGAATACTATTTATATAGACGAGAAAATGGGAGTGTTGTGTTTATTTTCGGTGTTGATGAGAATTTGTGCTTGTGGTGCACATAGTTGGCAAATTTGACTATTTTATTTTATTTTTATTTTTATTTTTTATAAAGAGGAGAGACGAGAAACTCCACCCCACTGACACTTGTGCGAGAGAGCCAGGAATGTGCCGAGTAGCATTTTTATTTTTATTTTTTATAAAGAGGAGAGACGAGAAACTCCACCCCACTGACACTTGTGCGAGAGAGCCAGGAATGTGCCGAGTAGCAGACACCTGTGCGAGAGAGCCACAGGTCGAACCCCAGGACAAACCTTCATAATATTTCAATGAAAATTTGTCCCACCCGAGATTCGAACCCTGCGTCGTCGGGGAATTACACCCACATCATCACAGGCCTTACCACTCGGCTATGCTCCTGGGGACATGACTATTTTATTTTTTGTGTTTTGTGTATGTAATTTGTGGGCAATTTCAACACGAAATAACAAAATAACTTGATCTTAGAAATCATTTATTTCTTATTCACCATAGAGCAATATAACTCAAATAGTGTTTTCAATATTTGTTTGAAAGAAAACAGAAAAAAATCGACTTTGATATTGTTCCAGCCTCCGGTTTTTCAGGAGTCGTTGTCTTTTTTGTTGTCAAAACTAGTGTGAAAAACGGTGGATTGATCGTAAGAGCGCTTCGTGATGTTTGTGGGACTATAGAGGTGGTACGGGTTGTCTAATGGTGAAAAACATATTGTTAATTGTTCATTTGGAATTCTGCTTGAAGTTATTGTATAGTACTGATTAGGCAAGAACAATAATCTCCAGGTATTCGAGGGCAACATGATCGACATTTAATAAAGTTGTGGCAGGTCGCGCTTTTGTCATAGGTCAGTGAAGGCTTGTTTCTCTGCAATTTACCGGGCTCAGTAACGAGCCCTACTCCATCGATTATGGATGATAGAGCCTGCAAGTAGTTGCCATGATATGTGGTTTAATTTGTCTGTGTGTTTTCTTTGTTTTGTAAGTTGTCTAATGAGGCTAGTGTGCTAGCCTAATTGAGTGGTGATCATGGAACTTTTCAAAACTAAAGAAAAAAAGAATATCTATAAAACAATAGTTTATAAAAAGTCAATTTTATACCAGCACTTAATTAATACTAGTAGTACACTAGTCATATATAGTTTATTATTATTAACCTCATAATTAATTGCCTTAATTCTATGTTCTATGTTCTGAAAGTGACTTTATACTTGTATTGAATTTTCAATTTAGCAACAACAAAGTAGAAGTTAAGCTCACATATGTGAACACACTCATGAGGTCAACATTCAAACTAGACTGGATCAAATATATATATCCTGACTGAATCAACACTACGTACAACTTAACTGGGCAAACAAAAATCAACTTTAACTCTTCAAGAATGACTTCAGATAAATGAATATATGAATCAACACCGCCCCCCTCTATGCCCTTCCGCTCCTCTTCTAAAGAATCAAACCAGAATTACCAAACCACGGGCGGGCCAACATTTACTTCCAATAGTACTAGACTACTTGAGTACTATATATTAATTGGTTTCAAAACATGAAACACAAAATGAATTTAAAATGAAGTTTTTGAAGGGGAACTCATTACAAGATTATAATGTCATGACTTAATATGGAGTATTATTTCTCACATGTATAACTATAGATATATAATGTATATATTCTCCAAAATGCCACCATCTTCTTATTGGCTCTGGGGGTTCTTGATAAGTGCATTGCTGCAGTACTGTAAACATATAATAATGCATTTTGTTTCAACGTTCTTAATTGCTTTTCATGTAAAATTACATAAGATCGAGTGCGAACGTACCTTTTAATTAGATGAAATAAGATCTTCTTCTTCTCCTTGTTCATTTCATCATCAGTTGAGTACATTTAGGTATTCTCTGGATTCCATACACCATAGTTTGTTACTTATACTAATAATTTAGGGGACATGAAACAGGTGATCAACTTAGGTTCATTGAACCTGGTCTTGTTGTTTCCACATGTAGTATATATTATTGTACGGCTACTTTTTTAGGTGTTAGAACTTATGTTTCGTGCCCCACTCAGATCATATCGTCACTTTCCTTCCCACCTTTGGAATTTTTCTTTAAGGAGTGTGTTTACAGTGTATATAAATACAGTATATATATGGAGCAAGCATATAAGTATATTTTTAATTTTGAGGTTTTGATATGCAAAAAATAATGTATAACATTTTTAATTTATTTTCAATGTTTTGATTGTTTTTGAAGTTTTGATATGTCAATTTTTTTAAGTGTTTTAAAAATTATATAATTTTAAAGGAATTTGAAATATCTTTTAAACATTTTAAAGTGAATTAAAATAATTTTTAAGTAAATTAAAAATATTTTAAAATATAATTAATTAATTTTAAAATAATTTAATTGTTACGAATATTATTAATTAGTGAATGACTAGTTTACCCTTTCTTGGTGAATAAAACAGAAATCCTACTTTGTATCCTATATAAAGGGGTCTCCCCATATGAATGAAGACAACAATCTTATTCTCCTATCATATTGTCTCTCTTTATACTCTATTATTTTCTCTCAATTCTTTTGAGTTTATAACACGTTATCAGCACGAAAGCTCAACAGCGTTCTTCATCGAAGTTCTACTCATCCAAGATCCGAAGTACAAGGCAAGAATTTATATTTTGTTTATATTTATTAAATAATTATAAATATATCTACTTCTTCTCTCTTCTTCACAAAAGTAATATGTTCCCGAAGAACATATAATTTGATATTCCTGAAGTAATATCATATGTTTCCGAAGAACATTATAATCTGATATTCCTGAAGTAATATCATATGTTCTCGAAAAACATTATAATATGATATTCCTGAAGTAATATCATATGTTACCGAATAACATTATAATATGATATTCCTTAAGTAATATCAAATGTTCTCGAAGAACATTGTAATCTAATATTCATGAACTTCTTCATAAATTGTTTATCTTGAAGCAAGTAAATGTCTAATGTTCCTGAAGAACATTATAATCCTATAATCCCGAAAAAATATCAAAACTAAATGTTCCTGAAGAACATGATATGATGTCGAGGGTTGTTAGCTCAGTTGGTTGAGCACTTGAACTGGGGACTTGAGGTCCTTGGTTCGAATCCCAAGACACTGCAATTGACATAGACAAAAAAAAAAACATGATATGATATTCCTGATGAAATATCAAAATTAAATGTTCCTGAAGAACATCGTGCGAGTTTTTCGTGGTCAAGTCATGTGCGAACTCGACCCATGAATCAATTGAGGTACTTCCTGAATTCCAAAGTGAGTGAAACTTTAGGAAAAGTTAATCCAAACCTTGTTGAATAGCTTATTTGCTTAAATATTGGGATAGCCACATGACTTTGAATCCCCATTTGATATTCATGAAGTAATATCAAATCAATTATTTTTAATATCAAATTAAATTGCTCCCGTAGTAGCAATAAGTTTGAAAATATCAAATTAAATTGTTCTCGTAGTAGCAATAAGTTTTAAATGTTCTCGAAGAACATTATGTTATGATATTCATGATCAAATATCAAAATTAAATTTTAAATGTTCTTGGAAAACATCATGATATGATATAATATCAAATCAAATTGTTTCTAGTGTAATGTATTTTTATTGATTGCTCCCGAAGAAGCAAAGTTCAAACATTAAATGTTTTTTTTTTTAAATAAAGTTATATCATGATACTTAGATAAACGCCAAATTCGGTTGTTCTCGTTGAAACAATGATTACATATGAATTATCCCTGAAGGATATTTTTTGAAAATCGAGAATAAATGTACTATGTGGGTACTCATGGAAGAAAGTCGATTTCAATTAAATGTAATTTTTGAGAAAATTATATATTGAGATATATTTTGATCCCTGAAGGATCATTGATAAAACCTAATATTTTGATCCCAAATGATCATTGGTAAAGATACCGTATCCCCGAAGGATCATTGATAAATGTACTGTATCCCCGAAGGATCGTTGGTAAAAGATACTGTTATGCAAATGATAACATATTAAAAGTTGGCTCAGGAAGAGGTATACTAATTATCCCCACAAGTACTCCAAATGTACTTAAAAATTAAGATGATGCATATCATGATTATTATTAAGTGCGTGGAAATTGTTATTTCCCATCTGCGAATTAATTTGAAATATGCAACGTATATTAATATCACCACTAAAGTGTATGAACGGGCATAATAGAAAATAAGGTATATTAAATATCTTGAGGCCGCGATCCTGAAGATCGGTTTACAACTATTATGTTGATTTGCATATTTAACGAAGATCAATTCTCGGCATTAGGGGGAGATAAGAATATACAAAGTATAAATGCCGAGAAATTTCATTGAATAAAAACGATCTTCAAGTCTAGATCCACGCATCAATCAATTGAACCTGAAGTTCATTAAAATAAGTGACTTGCAATATTCAGCAAGTAATCTGCCAAATTAATGAAGATATGACAAAATCACATATATTTGTGATAAATGAACTATAAGAGTTCAAATACCAAAGAGATCAACTCAAATGTTGATTCTAATATACGCCTGAAGCGTAGTAGATCGATCTTAAGATATAAAATAAATCCGCGGAAAAACAAAGAAATTAAGTCACCTTCAAAATCTCCTGAAGAGAGTTAGATAAAAATCCCATTGAAAAAATATGTGCACATGATAATAGAAAATCGTGGAATTGCGGAACAACCAAATTAAATATTTTGGGAAATGATGAAAGATTTGGTTGAATGAATTGTCATCAACATGGAAAAAGGCGTCAACGACATATTTGCCTCAAGAGTTGCTCTAGAATATTTGGATCCAAAACTCAAATCAATGATAGTGTGCCGGCAGCACTCAAAGAAAAAGAAACGAGCAATTGAGGCTGAGCATGACTCGCAGAATAAAAGAGATATTTGACTCTATAGTACACACCTCAAAATATTATCCCAGAAGGATATATGTGGGTGTTCGTACGAAAAACGAGTAATGATGTGGTGAGATATAAAAGCGAGATTAGTTGCTCAAGAATTTTTCGCAGAAACTCGATGTTAATCAAATATTTTTGAAAGATGACATTAAGTTCCGCTACTTAATATTTATGGCAGCAACAACGATAGATATATGCATCGAAATGTATGATTTGACCATGTAGAAGTTATTAGAAAGATACATACATGAAAATGCTGGATGGATTTTAAAATTCCTGATATGAAAGGAAATGAAAATCAGAATATGTACAATATCATATTACTATGTCATTATGGACACAAATGATATTGAAGACAAGGTCCCGAAGACCAGTGATTTTGGTCCCGAAGACCAGTGAATCAGTTATTGCACTTTTTTTCCCTCTACTAAGTTTTTCCCACAGGGTTTTCTTAGTTAAAGGTTTTTAACGAGGCAATCACCACAATATAAATGTGAATGTCATGTACTCTTTTCCTCGAGTATTTTTTCCTAAAAGATTTTATAACGAGGTTTTTAACGAGGCATGTACATCACTCGATATGAGTTTATTTTCGAAATAAACTGAGATATTGAACCTGAAGTTCAAATGATTGTGAATTGAAGTTTCACATTATTGTTCATTTGTCAAGGATTGTATGTTCGACATTAGACGCATTTAAAATACTCCAGAAGAGTTACCGACCGGTTATAGCAATTGCGAATGCTCTAGTCAATATAGATGTCTGGTAAATGCATGTCTCAGAAGGACGGAAAATATACAATAATACAAATGAATGTGAAACTCGACAATTCGAAGGTTGTGTCCTGAAGACAAAATTTATATTTGAATAACTAAGTTTTTCCTATATGGTTTTATTAGTTACATGTTTTAATGAGACTGATTGTTCACAAATATTTACTTTCAAGAAGTTAAAGATCTTCGGTGATTACAATCAGGGGGAGCAAGTTGTACTCTTTTTCCTTCGCTCAGGTTTTGTCCCACTGGGTTTTCCTGGCAAAGTTTTAACGAGGCAGCAATACTGCAAATAGTCATTCAAGGGGGAGTGTTATGAATATTATTAATTAGTGAATGACTAGTTTACCCTTTCTTGGTGAACAAGACAGAAACCCTACTTTGTATCCTATATAAAGGGGTCTCCCCATATGAATGAAGACAACAATCTTATTCTCCTATCATATTGTCTCTCTTTATACTCTATTATTTTCTCTCAATTCTTTTGAGTTTATAACATTAATATAGTTTTTAAACAATTTTTAAAGTGTTCTAAAATAATTTTAGAAATTTTAAAATAATTTAATATAATTTGAAAAATTAAGTTTAAGCATTTAAAAAATATTTTAAGACATTTTAAATTACATATTAAAAAAAAGTAAAAATCAAATCACTATAAAATAATATTGAGAACATTTGAACATTTTTATAAAAAGTATGGTCGATAAATGTTTAAAAATAATTCAAATACCTTTAAATTATTTTAAACAATTAAAAAAAATTAATTTTATTTTTAAAGGGATTTAAAATAATTTTAAATGATTAAAAAATTATTTAATGACACTTTAAAAATATTTGAAAAGGCATTTCAAATTACATATTAAAAAAAAGTAAAAATCAAATCACTATAAAATAATATTGAGAACATTTGAACATTTGAACATTTTTATAAAAAGTATGGTCGATAAATGCAATTAAAAGGCAAAACTCCAAACTTAATAATTAGATAAAAGGTAAGTAAATCCAGAGTGATGATGATAGTAGTATAAAAAGTAAGTCAGTCATTGAATTTTTCATGCAAATTAAGTATAATACTCAATGATAATTAAACATTTATATAATGCAAAATTTTAATGAAAAGATTAGAGACGACAGAGAAAGTATACCACAAAATAAATTAATTAGTAATATAAATTTGAGAAATGATTTTTATTTATATTATAAGTAATGGAGTAGTTTTAATTTGGATTTGCAAATTAAAACATTGTAAATTGAAGAGCATTTATTTACCTATAAATTGGAGAAAAAACACACACACAACATTCAACACCCCACCTTTGTCTCTGATTTATGGGTCGTCCAGCTGATTCAAGTGCAAAGAGCAGGAGGAGACAGATGGTGAAGAGAGGTCCGTGGACGACGAATGAGGACACGATCTTGGCGGAGTACGTGAAGAAGCACGGCCAAGGCAACTGGAATGCCGTTCAGAAGAATTCCGGGCTCATCGGTCGATGCGGAAAGAGCTGCCGACTCAGATGGTCCAACCATTTGAGGCCTGATCTCAAGAAAGGCGCTTTCACCTCGAACGAGGAAAAACTCATCATTCAACTCCATGCTAACCTCGGCAACAAATGGGCTCGCATAGCTTCTCAGGTATTTATGTGTGTTTATATATGTAAAGTTAGTATATATCTTTATTACTTTCTCTCTGTTTCAAACAAACAAACAAACAGCTCCCCGGAAGAACAGACAACGAAATCAAGAACTTCTGGAATACGAGGCTCAAGCGTCGCCAACGCGCAGGATTACCGATTTACCCTCAAATAATATCAATGCAGCAGCAAGAACACCACCACCCTGTGTTTACTTCTCAAGTACCCTTGATTAGCCCTTTGCAGAACAAATCTTTTTCTTCCAACCAACTTTTCAGCGAGTCCAGTTTTGAGTGTAGCAAGAGCGGTTTGTTGGGGGATTTATTAGGGGGCTCTGCCTCTGATCATGCTTTGGCTAAAACAGATAATAAGGCTTTTGGTTTTGGTCATCGTATTCATGTCAATGCCAATGCCAATTCTTATAATCACGTCTATGTACAAGGTAGACAGCAGTCGAAATATTATTATTATTATATTATAAGTCACCGACTCACCGTTGCTACCAATAATCAAACCGTATAATATTCTTGTTGTGATTGAACAGGTGTAAACAGCACTGAGGCTTCGGAAGAGGGTAGCAGTGCAATAATGGACGATGATCTAATGAACCTTCTCAACAATTTTCCATTGTCTGTTCCGATTCCTGATTGGTATGATGAAGTGCAACATGGACATGGAAGTGAATCTTCAAGGTTTATCACCAACGGTGGTGCAACACAAAGTCAACCCAATCCGGTTGCAAACTCAACGGGAGCAGCAAATCGAGAGTACTGGAACTTTGGCTCCCGCGTTTGGAATAACATGTTTCTTATGTTAAATTGAATTTGTTGAAAAAATCGCGTAATTTGTAGACCACTACCATATCTTGGTTTGGGTCTGAAATTGTTGTTGTATTAGTACTATTAAATAACTTCAAATAATATTCAAATGAATGTTTTTCAAAATTTTAGTTTTCAATTTGTGTACTTGTTTCTCCGGTGGCATCTGCCCGATTTTATGTTTTCGCCGTATAAGTTTCCGGCTACGGAACTCTAGAAGTCCCATGTTTGTACTTCTTTGAATGTAGATTAACTGTATGAATTCTCCATTGTATTAATGCATGACTGCTAAAGATTGTGGTGGTTATTATTAGCCTGCTTTTGAAGATACAAACCTCTTTTTTGAATTTCCTAGTTTTTGAATATGTAAAGATGTGTGCAGGTAGAACTTGTTTATGTAAAATCCCTTGATTGAATAATGGATGGAAAATAATTTTTGCTGGACATTGAGAAAAAGGGTTGATTAATTTGCCATCCAATTTTTTTAATATTATAAATAACATCGGTTCATATAGTAACTGATGTTAAACTAGCATCTGTTATAACAAACACCGATGTCACATAATACTGTAATGATCCTAATGAAATAAGAGAATTAACAACGGATGATGATGATAGGTTGATGTTAAAGAATTAGAGGTTGTTTAAATCTACTTATCATATTGGTTTTATAACCAATGTGAAATGTAATGTTGTTTTTAAAGTAAAATTTAATTGACATACTTTAACATGTAACATCCATTCGTAGAAGTGAATAAATATAAATAGCATGGTTAATTAAGGTAAGACAGATATCCCTCACCTCATTAACATCGGTTCATGGTAACTGATGTGATTTAAAAACATTGGCTACAAATTAACTCCGAGATCTCTAGACCATTTGACATCGGTTAAACTAAACCCGACGTTATAAAGTTATGTTGTTTACATTGACATATCTATTGACATCGGTTGTTTTAAAACCGATGTTAATTATGATATTTCGTACATCCGTTTGAAACCGACGTTACATATTTATTAGATGTACAAATTGACATCGGGTAACATAAACCTGATGTGACAAAGCACAGAGGCTTTACAGAAGTTTTACTTGCGTATTAACATCGATTTTCTTTATAAAGATTTCAGAAGCATTAAACATTGTTGAATATACACCCGATTTTAAATATTGACATCAGGTAATAAAACACCGATGTTACTAATTTACATCGCTTAATTAAAACCCGTTGTTACCTATTTACATCGGTTAATAAATACTCTATGTCACATATATTAACATCGGTTATTTAATACCTGATGCCATATATTAACATCTGTTCACAAAACCCAATGTCACATATTTACATCGGTTATTAAATACCCGATGCCATATATTAACATCGGTTAATAAAAACCCGATGTCACATATTTACATCGGTTAACAAAAACCCGATGTTACCTATTTACATCGGTGAATAAATACCCGATGTCACATATTCACTTCGGTTATTAAAAACCGATGTCACATATTTACATCGGTTAATAAAAACCTGATGTTACCTATTTTCATTCGTTATTAAATTTAGCTAGGTCTCCACCCTTGTATTAGTACTATTAAAAAACTTCTAATAATATTCAAATGAATGTTTTTCAAAATTTCAGTTTTCAATTTGTGTAATTGTTTCTCCGGCGGCATCTGCCCGATTTTATGTTTTTGCCGTAAAAGTTTCCGGCTACGCAAATCTAGGAGTCCCATGTTTGTACTTCTTTGAATGTAGATTAACTGTATGAATTCTCCATTGCATAAAAGTCAGACCTTTTAATTTGATTCATAGTAGTATTAATGAATCTTATTGAATTCGTTGAAGGAAAATGGAAGGTCCACAAAACTAAACTCTTGGATTTTCTTTGGCCTTATAAAATGCATATGATTCTTTGAACAACTCATCAGTCTTATATCATGGATGCCAAATATTCTTTGAAAGTTGTTATGAATAAACAAAACACCAAGGTACTATTTGCAGAAGCCGACTCTGATTTTGCCAATGTTCTGTTCAGCTTCCTGACGTTGCCATTGGGAAAGATTGTTCAACTGCTGCAGAAGCAATGCGGAGCTGACGAGGAGGTCCAGGCCATTGGGAGCTTAACCTCTTTGTACAATGGCTTAGCGAATTTGGACGTTGCAAATTTCTACGAGGATAGTGTTAAGCAGATGCTGCTCGATCCACCAAGACCGGGCAGCCCCATCAAGTACTTTTGCTGCGAAAACATAGATTGTGTCCACTCTAAAAAGTATAATATAAGTTTGTATCGTAGCATTGCTCGATGCGATTGTGGGAAACTACTGATAAGAGAAGTCCGTTCAACTTTCACGGATGAGTCTGAACCCGATGATGATGCTGATGTTGGTGGAGATTTTGCTGCAAGTGGTGCTTCCTTTTTGCTTTCCGATGATCTTATGATATTGCCTAATGTCCCGGGTTCGGTAATTCAAATTCTTGGCATCACCGACGCAGATTTTGGCGATATGCAGAATTTGAGTATTGATCTCAAAGAGGTTAATTGCTCTTGATTATGTTTTTTATGTTTATATTTTTTTTTTGTTTAACTAACTTGTGATTTTTTGTGTTAGATTATGGATTTGCTGAAAGGGCTGTTTCTTTTGAGAACTCCTTTGACCGATATCATACTCAACAACGGGAAGATTAACTTCGCCACACCATTTGATCAACCTGAGATTTTAATATCCAAGGTTGAGGAAAAAAGATCTTCGTCTACTTTGGAAAAAATGACTTTGAAGGTGACTGTTCAAACATCTACGAACAAGTTATTGTTTGCTCAATCTAACGAAGAGTTCATTGAGCTTCTTTTTGGTTTGCTCGCGATCCCACTTGGAGGTGTTGTGCGCCTTTTGAAAGGTAGCACTTGTGCTGGTAACACAGACAATTTGTACAAGAGTGTAGTCGAAAATATCGATGAAAAGTATTTTGAGTCTAAACATGCTAGAGACAGCCTAGTCGTCTCAGAGGTGCCTCATGGTTATATGATCAACCATTCTCTTCTTTTCAAAGAAACAAAATCGAGTAAAATATATTACTACCGAGGCTATGGCACTGATGATGATTCTGTGTCTCTTTCCCACACTATGCGTGGCTCTTGTGTTAAGGTGACTTCTTTTAAGTTCCCAGAAGGATATGTCAAAGGGCCGAGATTGTATGTAATAAACGATGATCTGAGCGTGGAAACTTCGGGTACGATGACATATCTTTCCAAGCTCCGCATGCTGGAAATCCCTATGTCCGATGTCAGTGAGTTGGAGTTGCACATCGGATTGGAAGAGGTAGTTAAATTTTGCATGTAAAAACAGATTTGTTCACATATTTATGTATCGATTCTTGATGCAGGTTTTGAGCATTTTGAAGGCAGCCCTTGTTTCGAAACATGCTCTATCCCATGGTTTGAGTCCCTTGTTGATGAAACAACCGAAGCAGGAACAGTGAGGAAGGGCCGACACCGTCTGATTACAGTTCAATTTCATCAACATGAAAGTGTTGTTTCTGTTTGAGTAATGATGAAGTTGAAATATTGTTACTGGAACTTAATTGAGAAATTATAAAAGCATTTCAATTGATTATATCCGATCCTTTTATTATTCGATACATTGATAATTATTAGTTACAGAGCGTCAAACACAGTGCAATGATTAAGAGAGTTGCAAATGGTGAGTGTAAGTAAGCTGAGGATCCGTTCAAGCAGCTTCAGCAAAGCCGACCTTCATATTGCCATAGTCGAACACTGTGTGATATTGCCCCATGAAAACGTCCCCCAATATCCTGCATCAATGGCAAGCCCCAAACATTAGTTTAGAAACCAAACTATCGTTTGATTCGGCTCAAATGCAAGGAAGAAATTATACCAAAGAGGGCCGCGAGGCGGGGGCACATCTAAGGCTGTGAATCCGCTGATGCACTGAGCTGCATCACCCTCGCCGACTTTAAGGACATACTGACCAATGCAACAACCACAATAATATTTAATTTATCAGAAGAGAAAAAAAAGTGCAGAATGATATCATATCATTCAAAAGTAGATCCAACCTGCTCTGGGCTGAGATCAAATGAATTTCCGCCTATGGTAAACGAAACATTCGGCATAGATGAAAAGACCCCACAGTCTACAGATGATTCTCCCATTGGACTTGGAAGCCGGTCACAGAGCTGCATAGTATATATATTAAGCCTTCATGGGAAAAAGGTAAAAGGAAAAAGGAAAAAGGAAAAAACCCGCAAGTTCTAAGAAAGACCTGGTTAATATAGTCCAAAATCTTTTCTTCTGTTTTATTCTGTCTGAGTTGGTTTTGCATCCATACAACTGCCATCTGGCACGCAGTGCACATTTCATCATGGTCTTTACTGTTATCCTTGTCCACCACGCTCTCGATAATCATACTGCAAAATAAAATCATGTCAGATAAAAACCTATGCTTTCTTGGTGGCAAAATCGAAAAGGCGAGTATCACAGGTTTTTAGTTTTCGATAAAAACTTATGCTTACTAATGAACCAATTGAACCTGACCTGACATCTCGAGTACCATCACTAGAGCATAAACCTATTTTCGAGCAGATGTTATGAGGTTCCGTCTGTGAACACCAAAGCAGGATTCAGGTTCTTGATGAATTGATTATTGAAATAATATTAATAATTTTATTATTATTATTATTATTATTATTATTATTATTATTATTATTATTATTATTATTATTATTATTATTATTATTATTATTATTATATAAGTTGCAAAAGTCTCATACCTCAGATAACAACAATTCCAGTATGGTTTTACCATAAAGGGAAACGACAGACTTGCATTCCTGGCTTACAACCCCAGAAGCTCCAATTGCATGATTAATGAGAGTGATGATAGTCTGAAATAGGATATTTCAGACTGTTAGCCAAGTCAGCATCATGTACATAAACAACGCAACGTAGATAATTGTGAGTACATACAGTTGGTCCAGCCAACAAAGAAGTTCCGGAGTCGGCAATCGCTGAGCAACCTCCCGAACAAAACCCTGTAGAAGAAATGCATTAGCTCCATCCAACAAAATCCAGCAAAAAAAAAAAAATGAAGTGAAGGTTCCATGAATACCCGTTGTCTCCCCTCCAATTAGAACTTCGCCCATGTCAAACTTAAAAATAGAGGAAAATAATTCAGGTGTCAAGGAAACAAGAGTCAAGAACTTCGGTAACTGAGAGTTGAGGAGAGGGTCACCTGCCAATAGCCCTTTTGAGTTACAGGAACATAGGTGTGCTCACCCTTATAATGATTGGGGTCCACACCACCAAAAACAAGCTCACCACCATCCTCTTCGTCGCTATTACGGTTAAACCAAAATGAAAAGACTGGATCTTTCACTATACCTTGATTTACCATGTTATACCTGTTAGAAAAAAAAAAGTGAATGGCATCAAAGCATAAATTGGCAAGACATTGACTTCATAATCTTTAGTCCGATTTTTTTCCTTCTAAAATCACAATTTCTGATATTACTCATGGATTTAGCCTTTATTTGAGTTTATAGTGTTATGTGTCCCTTATATGAACCAATTGTATACCAGACAGGAACAACATTCCCAACAGAAATCTCCTGAAATCCAAGTCCGAGAATTCCATCGAACTTGGATGCCAAGAAGGTGATTCCGGGTTCCTTCGTCGCTTCAATGAAATCCTAATCCAAAAGAGTTTTAAAACATAAAACCAGGGGAAATTCATAATAAAAAAATATGATTTTTATTCTTTGTTTGTCCTATGAATATAGTATATATAGATATACCTGATCCTTTACAATAAGGCTACCAAGTTGTATGTAATCTTGGCTGAAAAACCCGGAGATAGATCCGGTTCCATACTGAATTGCAGCAGATTTACCTTCACAGAGAGCGAATTAACACGTAACTATACAATTCCAAACTATCGCATACTACATATCATCAAATAATTATGAAATTATGAAAATACCATTCTTTTTGTACGAACTCGAACGACTCGACTTATACTTTTTATGGAAAAAGCAAGCAACCTGCATCCAGTACCCAGCATTCCATAAGCCCAACCAACAACTCAAACAAAATTAATCAAACAAAAAAAACACTCACAGAAAAATAGTATTTTGCTGACGGCACCCAAAGGTTAGAACTTCCGGTGTCGAAAATCACAGTGAACTTCTGCGGAGGAGTTCCAATACCAATCTCACCATAATACTGAGCATCAAGATAATTCTTCAGAGCAATAATATCGGTATCCGAGTTTCCATTGTAACGATCCCTAACGAACCCTCCCTGCTTTGATCCCGGGCTTTCGGATAACCGGTTAATCTGATCCAGCTTCCTCCTCTTTAGCCCAATCCTCAACAGCCCATCACCACCATCAGAGAACACAGATGAAAAGAGGGCAAACAACAGCACAAGCGCAGCAAAAGAGTATCTTCGACCCATCACACTAACTGCAAAAAAACAAAAAACCATTGACAAAAAGCTTGTAATTTAGCTTCAACCCCTGTCCGTTGACCAATGACAACCCTAAAAAAACAAATTTTCCGGGTTTGTTAATTCATCACTATTTCCAAATTCCAACAACCTAGGAGGACAAGATTCTCGTATACAGCTGCATGATTTCAAGATTTTCCATATGCAATCTCCGATTAGAAAAGTAAAAATCGAATCTTTGGCAAATAATGAAGAAAATAAGTTACCTTGAGGGAGGAAGGAAATGCGCAACCCGAGAAAATGAAAGTGAAGTCAAAGAGTAATGAGTGAGTATAGACAAGACAAACTACATTCTAATCTTTTCCAAGCATCAACAATTCAACATAATAATTAAACAATAATTAATTTAAAAAGAAAAAAAAATGTCTGCTTTTACCACTACTTCTTACGATCAAACAAGAGTCTTTCTAATGGAAAATTATTTATTAAATTTTATAATCAAAATTAAAAAGTGGTATGAAAATCAATAATTGATTGCAAAAAAACAAAAGAGAACTTTGTTTACTAAATTAGTTCAAAACAAAGGTTTTTCAGTTTAACTTATCACTTCAAAAATAAAAATGACCTCTTGTTTAATTTGTCTTATTAATTACTTTCAAAGAGACGAAAAGAACAATAAAAAATCGATAATTTTACTATGTAAAGCAATAAATTATCAAAAAAAATAAAATTATCTCATTATTGAAGGCAAAAAAAAAATCGCATCTTTAGTGTATTTATGTTTTTTCTATTTTTATTTTTTATTTTTTACATTATTCAAAGGCAAAAAAGGTATAACGTGTGTATCAAGTGACTCGAACTTAGCTTCCTGAGGAAGACCAAACAAAAATCCCTCCCTAAAGAAAAAAATAGAAAATAATTTGAATGAGGGCCGGGCCGGGCCGGGCCAAGAGAGGTTCTTTTCCTTCAAAGTTTCACTTGATAGCTCGATTCGCCGTGGCTGCCATTTCCGACATTGCTAGCTAGCTACTATTGTTGTTGCTCATGGTGGCCGCATTGCTATTATTAATATTATTATTATTCCCATTACTGTTCTGGCCCGGCCCGCCCATAAACGAGGAAATGGCGGCAGCCAAAGCAGCCGTAAAATTAGGATCCGTGGCGAGCGCATTGACCGTCTCGTTCATCTGGCTCTGCTGCATTTGCGACGACATCTGATTAGCGGTTTGCTCCAACATTTCTTGAGACGACATCTGCAGGCCAGAGAACTTAGACTGGTTGTACAAGGCCTGCCCGAATATCTGAGGCAAGAGGTTCTGCTGCTGCCCGTTGAGAAAGGGCAGCGAGAATTGGTTCGGCGGGCGGGGGAATTGGAGAGGGTTGGGCGATTGGGTCAGGTCCAATGTGATGGTGGGGAAAGGGGCAGAAGCGGAAATTGTTGCCATGCTCGATGAGCAAGGGAGAAGTGTTCTCGCTAGGTAGTTGGAGTTCATGATTCCGTCTGGGCTCGGCATTGGGCCCGATAGGAGCATTCGGGCCGCGGAGGAAGTGGTGGAGGCCATGGTCATGGCGGCTGGGGGCAGGGGATGGTTGTGGGTCCCTTCGTAGGTTGTTATCAGTATGGTTGTGTCGTCAGCACATCTTTGGACCTGTAGTGATCGATCGGATATCGGAATCAAACCTAGGAAAAAAAACCTTAATCAAAAAAAGAAGAAGAAAATGTAGTGTACTTGTTTCCGGACAGGACAACCGGTGGCCATTGTGCAGCGATAGTAGGCTCGAGGCCACGGGTTTCCTTTGGCAATCTTCTGACCGTACTTACGCCATTGGCATCCGTCTGTGATCTACGGACATTCAGAGTGAATTTACGGACATGACCTTAATTAAACAGAACACAAAACAAAAAACAATATTACTCGATATATACATATATACCATGGGAGCTTCAGACCTAGCACGAACGGAGACACGAGCCTTCCTCATGGTGGCCTCTGCAGCTTGATCGACACTCCTAGGGCTGTGAGTGTGCTTGGCAACCTTGTTTTCCGGCTCGTCAGAACCTCCTTCGACGACTACTTCCTTGTCGGGGGAAGTAGGCGAGAGCTTTCCAGCCGAGGGGGACAAGGAAACATCGTCATGATTGAGGTTAGCTGCAAAGCCAAGATCCATGAACTGTCTGGGCACTAAGTGCCCATTCTCACTACTGCTCTTGTGTTGGTCGGCATTGGAAACCTCTTGTCGACTAGTTTGATCAGCTTGCTGCTGAGCCAGAGTTAGTAGATGCATCTGGAGGCCATTGTAATTGGTGGTCACCTGATTCAGCATATTCCTAAGACGACCGTTTTCGGAATTCATTCTTTCCATTTCAGCTTGAAGAAAGCTCATCTGTTTGTTATAAATAAAACAACACAATGCAAGACACATAAATATAAACATATCGATACACACGACTAAATTTTCTAGCTCTAAGACCGACCTGATCGTTTTTTGATCTTTTGTGATCATGAGAGTTGGAAGAGACGACACCTCCGTCGTCCACAATGGAATCGTCGCTGCCGTTGTTTGCAAGATGCAAACCGGTCTGTACGAGTTACGTAACAATCATCAAAAAACAACTACAACTACTCGGTATAGAGAATCAGTTAAATAGTTTTTGATTGACCGTATAATAGTGGAGTAATAATTGATCGGATAACATGTACATGTTGATTAAAAGTCAAAATTCAATTCGAAAAATGGTCAAACAAAGAAAACACGCACACGTACGTTTACTTTGAAATCGAGGAGGTCAGGGGCGGAGAAATGCAGCGGCGAGGACCTCCTCCTGGTGGAGTCGGCGGCGGCGGCGTGGTGTTTGTTGTCGGAGAAGAAGTCCATCTCATCGTGTGTGACCTTGCGCTTGTGATCGTGATCGAAGAGGGTGACGGGGAACTGAATAGTGGCGGACGGCGGGGTTGAGTTGACCGGCGGCGACGACGTATCCTCCATTAATTATGAGAAATTAGCTAGTGGCCCCGGGTTAATTATGGAACAGAGAGTCCGTCCGGTCCAGTCCGGTTCGGTCCGGTGAGTGATAGATAGAAGATGATACTCACTCTTCTGTGTCTCTGTGATCGATCTGGATCAAAGGTTAGTCCACTTCCTATAATGTCTTCCTTCCATATATATATATACAGATTGTATTGAAATTAATAATTAATAAATAAATAATAAATAAAAGAGAGCAATGGACTCGGCTACAAAATGGGAGAGGGCTTTGATCGAGACTCAAGAACGAAGACCAAATACTCTTCTGTACATACACTCTCTCTTACTAGGGTTATAGATTTCTTGTTGAATATCGATTTTTTGGGGATTTTTTTTATATTTATATATTATACTTAATAAAATGTTTTATTAAAAAACACACAAAAATAAAATGTGTGAAAGCGGAGAAATTAGATCTGATTAGCTACTAATTTGGTCTTTCTCACTTTGGTCAAATTGAATTTTGTGGTCATTCTAATTTACACTTGTCTTCTTATGGGATGCTTTATTTATTTATTTTATTCACTAATTAATTAATTATTAGTAAGATTTAGTCTGCTGTAATTAATTAATTAATCAATTTTCCTCTTCTTTTCTTTTCTTTTTTATTTACATAATTTTCTTCATCAATTCTTCTTTCTCTATGACAGCATTTTGATTACTAGTACAGATTTATCAACGAAGAACATTACTCGTATTTGTTTTAATTATTATTATTATTATTATTATTATTATTTGGTGGACTTTGTTAGCAATAATATCTAAGTAGGAGTACTTTATAACTGTAATTATCTGAGTCCATAATAAGCACACAAAATACAATTTACAAAAAAATGACTCTTATTAAGTCCAAAAATCACAAATACAAATCTACAAGGATCATCATCTCATCATCCATCATATTCCCAAACATCTATTTCTTACAACCCTTCATTTTACTGTACACTGGAATAGGAGATCTCTCTCCTCTCTGATTTACAACGTAGCCTGAATGCACTTCTCTACTAAAATTGACAAGTCATGCAAAGCTACTTCTCACGCTCTATAAATCGTATTTAGAATAATATCCATCGAAATGATCATCATCTAATCTGAAGAACCTGACATTATAGAGTCTAATTGGCTCTCAGAAAGCTGTAGCCTTCCACACAGCATCCTCGTTTTCACCACACCGACTATGAACCTCCTTCATCCTTTCAACCGACCTGCATATCCCGCTGCACGTCCAATCAAACGAGGCAACACATGCGTTGCCCGCCTGTGCTTTCCACTCACAATCTATATATGCATGGACAAGAGAAAAACATTAATCATTAATTAGGAATTACCGCTCACTAATGTAAAAAAGTACCGAGCTAGCTAGGTTTATTTACCAGGCGGGGTCCCACAGCACAATCTCCGATCATCTATGTGCCGCACATCGAGGCCGATAAACCAAGATCCCAGCGAGACATCCTCATTGGCATACTTGTGCAACACATGTCTGTCGGAATTAATATACATACAATAAATAACATATATATAATGGTAATTAAATAAAAATCACTTCTTTATGCACAAGGTGGAACTTAACTGGTTCACTGAGATGTAAGAAGCCAAGTCCTTCGATATGGCGTATAGTTGTCCCGTGGCATGCCGAAAATACTTGTTTCCGGGCTCACCAAATTTCCAGAATTCGGGTTCATGGTATCTTACTCCCCTGTTTCATGTAATCAAGAAATAATGAGATAAAAAGTAGAATTGTATGTTAGGGCGATTCATCAATTATTCAAAGTTTTAAACCTCTGAGAAAGGACTGGACCCGATTTCATGCATCCTATGTACACCCTCGGCTTTTTCCTGTGTTTTGCCAATGTTTCTCCGAGTGTTGCTGCAAACAAAAATTAAAATATAAGAAAATTACAAAGAGAATATAAAAAATGGATTCCATATACCATACGATAATTTACCTATATTTACATGGACATCATCGTCAACTTTGACATAGTAATCCGCATCCCACATAGACACGGCAGTTGCGAAATAAGTCTTTGTCTTGGCAGACAGCTCGAGATAACCCTCAACATGATCCTGAATGCCGAGTGAAATTAAGATCAAGACTAATGCAATGAATGAGGAAAAACTCAAGTAAAAGAAAGAACATGTATATTGTACTCACCAGCCTCATGAGGTCCCCATGTTTTCTGTCTTCAGCTTCGACAGCTCTGTCGAGTATACCTCCTAACGTCATACTGTCCAGAAAGACCAAAATGAATTAATCGATAAAAGTAGACTAAAAATAGATTATGATAAACTGAGTCAGTTCTCGCACCTATGACCAATGACAAAGCGAACAATGATTCCTTTCTCCGACTCCAACTTCCTTCGTTTTTCACCTGTTTCACAGTTTCAAAGATAAGTACAATCAGAGGCTGTTCAAAGAGGATCAAGAAGTAGTCGATTGGCAAACCTTGTGGCATCCATGTGGCACGAATTGAGTCCCTTCTTTTTCGGCTGCTAAATGCGGTATTGATTCCAATAACCATGAAGTACTTCCTTTTTCCGTTAGATTCACTAGTTTCTGAAGTGGGAGAGCCACTCAAAATCGACTCTTGTGCTGCCTTTGCAGCGGCTAACTCCGACTCCAAGTTCGAAATGGTCTTGTCCAATGTCCTAAAACACGTGCACACGCGCGATTATAAATAAATTAAATAAGAAGAAAACGAATATTCATCAGTGCAGAATAAATGGACTTACTGCACAGCATTTTTGTTCTCGGTTACGTCCTGCAAGATCTCCATTGGCACTCTTTTTAAACTATTCTGATTCAAATCGACGGAAACAGAAAACAAAAATGCTGAGATAAGGTATGATATTCATCAAAGACTAATAAAATCTATAAATAAAAATGTAACACTCACAAAATTTTGATCACATCCTTCAGATGTTAGTTTCAGTCTCTCGGCTTCGACTGCGGCTGTTCTTGTGAAGCCTTTTGCTTCCGGCACGATCCATATTCTGTTTTTCAAAATGCTTTCATCATCAACACAACACAACACTTTCTAATTACTTCACCAGAGTAATGAAGCTTCAAATCCTACTAAAATCAACTAATGAATTCGACCGGAAAAACGGAAACGAGAGAATGTGGTGGATCTTGAACATCAGCCCGGAAATAAAAAATAAAAAAAGCAAACCAAAACCACACCAATTAAGCAAAGTAAAACAAACCCATTCAAATTCATGTGAAATAGATACATAAAGTTTCCATATTTTTTCTTTATTTTTACCTGTTGGTGAAGAACACCCCAACACAGAAACTTGCAAGGCAGAGAAAAAGAGTCAATTTTTTCGATACAACACTTCTTGAAACCAGCTCTCCGCATCTGTTCTTCATGGAAATATATGGCTCTCAATCAATACATACAGATATATATCAACTCCCAATTTATACTATTTTATTTTTCAAGATTCTGAAATTTGAAATCTCAGAAATTTGATGGGTTTTGCTCAGAAAAAATAAGAAATGTTTGCATTGTATTTTTGCTCTCATGTTCCTCTCATGTTTTATACACACTTCACTTTAATATTCTCTTTCTCTCTCTCTCTCTCTCACACACACACAGGCGGAGACGATGAGAACACTTTGCAGGGAAGGGACTTGGAATTGAAGTGAGGGTATTGAGTTTATCGAATTTACCCAAGGGTCCTTGTCAGCAGAATCAAGTTGGCAGGTGAATTTGATTTATTTATATAATATATTTTGGTTCGTTCTAACTGAAAACAAATTGGGGAGCGAGGACATAAGTGTCATTTAATGTGTATGTGTTGTTTACTGATAGATACTGTAGATAATTATTTTATCCATTGATCATGGATAATTCTCCAAAAGGGATGGTTGGCATTTATCTATAGGTTGACAAAATAAAATTAATTCAACCATTTTAGAGAAGGAGAAGAGAAGTCCCCATTTTTATGAACCTATCTTGTTTAATGTGATGATGCCCATAATGTTAGGTGTGAATATTGTTGGCCAATTTAATGTCATTTTGATTGAGATTTTTGGTTACAAATTGTTTAGGATGACAGCGGATTTGATGAGAAGATCGAGTTGAGCTTGACTCTCGTTTGACGTGATTTTGATTCAAAATTGTTTGAACAATTGAGTTGAAGATCAAAAATCATATGTTATGACATTAATTAAGAAAAAAAAACTTGATTTTAAAATTAGAATACAAATGCTGAAGTGATTAAAAAATGTTAATATATATTTTTTTATTATGAGTACAATTGAATTAGTATAATTTGTGGCCTTTTTTAATTTTGATTTTGTATTGATTGATTTTCCTCATCTAAAAAATTAAAATTGAAATAATTATTGTGAGGAGGACCGGAGCGAGCGAGCGCTAATGAAGTTGTGGACAGGGCACGTGACCGGCTCTTACTCGGACATGTGGTGGCAGTATATAATTGGCTGGCTGGGCTCCACGTGGCTGCAGTGTTTTTCATTCACTCAAACGTGAAGTCTTCCTAGTCCATTTTCAACCACCTGCCCCTGACACGTGCCATGATTCCTCACGGGGTATATTAGTCTTTTCGGCCTCGGGGCAAATTTAGGCATTTTCATAAAAAAATAATTTAATTCATTTTTGTAGTATTAAATACTCCATCGGTCATTAAAAGATGTCATACGACACGGAGTTTAAGAAAAATGTTATTTTTTAATTTTTTTATTAAAAAGTAAAGAGTAAAAATATATTTTAAAAGTGAAAAGTAAAGTAGTTGTGAGTAAAGTTAAAAAATAAGTAGGATAAAGTAAAATAAAATAATATATTAAAATGAAAAAGTTAGAATAATTATTTCTTTTTTTTGGGGTGTGTCAACTATTGTTGGACACCTCATAAAGCAAAGTATGACAAGTGTTTTTGAAGCGAGAGAGTATCGTATATAATTTTAATTAAAAAATAAGTGAATTGTTTATCACTATAGTAAATTGGAATAAAAAAAGGTACAATATAGTATTTCTTAATTAAAATCATATTTACATAGCAAAGTATAAAGCGACAAATTTAACAGTAATTTTGAATGATAAATTAACCTCGTTTAATTTCTCATTATATGACATTAGTTTGAATGTACACGATGTTTACTTATGCTAATCTTGGTCGGTTTGGATTTTATGATATGAAAATAAATAAATAATTAATTAATTATATAGAGAAATATAATTAATTAATTAATTACTTAAAATAAATATTAGACTTGCTCAAAGTTCAATATATGCATTTCTTAATTTAAAAGGTGATTAATTATGCATGCACGTGATTAGAAAACATAAAGAAGGATTATGCATGCATGTGATTAACAACTAATTGAAGAAGACTAGTGCGCGTCTAACGTTGTTGTTTCGTTGCTGGAACACGATCATGTGCTGTCAGGGATCTCCGCAAATGTTGCGACCAGAGCTAATGCATATACACTCATCACTAATTAAATAATTATAATTAATTAATCTCATGCATGCCAATAATTATCTTCACATGATAATATAGGTTAGTTAAATGGGATGATCTTAATCTCACCATAGGTCACAAAATGAATGTGTCACGTTTTGTCTCTTGAAATTTAATTTGCCCTACTTCCATGGCAAGATTAGTAATTGAGTGCTTATATAGAGATAGGTTAACGTTTGTGGCTCTCGATCGAATCATTCTCAAAATGTTGAGAATGAAACTTCTATTGAAGTGAATTGCAGAATTCTCCAGATTTTTTTTTTGGTATTTACATCTCCATTGTAGTTACACAAATTTGAATTCTATACATCGCAGATTGTGAGAAATCGAGTAAGTTGCATACATTATCTACGAGTGGATATAATACGGCAGAAAACAAAATAGATTATTGACACTATGCCTCTTCGTAATCTATGTCAAGCACTTAGTTATAATACCATGTATTATACCAAAAACTTGTTTAACTTGATGAATTAAAAAGTCAATGACTTAAAATTATCCAATTCTCAACATCTACCTTATTATTTATAACATGCATTACGTGGGGAAATTGTCTACGTTATTGCAATGTCAATTTCTGAATTTCAACGCATCTATTCTTGAGTGGTTGGTTCATTTGTTATTGTCTAGTATTTTTTATTTTTTTGAAATCAAACTAATCACGTTCAATGGAGATATGTTGTGTTTAATTAATAAAAAATTCTCAATTAATTCTATCAAATTAGTCCATAAAAATATAATTTCAAAATAAGTCAAAATTATAACTTCCCTCCATTTGATGTTATGAATTTGATAACATCTGCACGTGCCCCAATTTTAAATCTGCAAATGAGGCAGACCGATTTATAGTGAATGTAAGCCCGTTGGGCTAGTATCTAATTTGGGCCCCTTTGGATTGGACTTAGGTCCAAACCAATTCCAAAACGATGTTCTTTTTTTCTGCAGCAAAACATCTTATTCTTCTTCTTCAATGGCGGTCTTCTCTGTCGCGACACGCCCTCAAAATGCTCACACTCGATGACGCGATACCTATTTCTCTGTGAGTCTTCGTAGATTCAAAGAAACACGCACAAGAAGAAACATTATGGGTTCAACCTCGGGAGCTCCATCAATGGCGGCGGAAATATACGATCTCGGACCAGCTGCTCTCGCCGTCGCCGCCGCCACCTGTCTCATTGCGCTCGCCATCTCCATGCGCTTAGTCATGAAATTATTCACAATCCCCAAGCGTAAGAAATCGTGTTATTTGAACACCGAACGGAAGCCCCAGCACACGTTCAAGCGCATATTAGCAGACAACTCATATTCCCAATTCAAGCATCTCAAGCTCCACACAGCAGACGAAGGTACAGTAAAATTAGAAATTAAAAATAAATTAATCTCTGTAAAAATAATTGCTGATTTTTTTTTATCTGATTTTGTTAAGAGGAGTTGTTGAATCTGCATCCGTACAAGAGTGAGATTTCCAAGTTGATGAAGAACCCTAATGTAGGGTTTTTGGAGGGGTGTGAAAGGGGGAATTTGGAGACGAGAGGTTCTCATGTGTGGGTCGAGACCGAGGCACAGCTAAAAGAGCTGGCTGAGGTCTTGAGCCGCCAGACGATTTTTGGGGTGGATACCGAGCAGCACAGCTTCAGATCCTTCTTGGGTTTCACGGCTCTTGTTCAGGTTCGCATCGGCATTTCATCAAACACTTTCCGTGCACTGTGAATGTTTTAACTGACGTTTAAAAATGGTAAAAAAAATTAGATATCCACTACAAGCGATGATTATTTGGTCGACACGATTGCTCTGCACGATGTGATGGGACTTCTTAGGCCAGTATTTGCTAATCCCGGGATATGCAAGGTTACATTAACATTACTCATTTAATTTCATGATTTGAATTTTGTGTAGCTCAAGTTATTTATTTTGGTTTCGATAAACGAAATTGTACCTATGCCATAGGTGTTTCACGGTGCTGATAATGATGTCTTATGGCTTCAAAGAGATTTCCACATCTATGTTGTCAATTTATTTGACACGGCCAAGGTGAATTTTCATGATTTTTTTTTTAATTTTAACGTGAATTTCAATATTTCATGATTATATTTCTTATGAATAACGAGCATGGTTGTTGTATTGATACATTGTAGGCATGCGATATCTTATCAAAACCACAGAGGTCGTTGGCATATTTGCTTGAAACTTATTGCAGTGTTTCAGCTAACAAACTGTTACAGGTTCGGTTGTTAGATTCTATATAAAAAATTTGTATTTTCACGAAATCTAAAATTATTTTAATTGGAACTCGATTCCAAGTTTATTATCATCTCTTTTGGCTGGAAACAAGGAGGAAGCTGTTTTAATGGCAAATTTAAGCTAATTATTAATAGCATTTGAATTGTAGAAAGAAGACTGGAGACAACGTCCTTTGTCTGAGGAAATGATCCAGTATGCTCGCGCGGATGCACACTATTTGTTGTACATTGCATATTGTCTTTGTTTGGAGCTCAAACAGCAGAAAAATGGTATATGATCTACTTCATAATATGTTTACTTCAACTTGTCCATCTAAAAAATACGTTATTAGATTTAGAGATACACATTGAAGAAAGAATGAAAAACACTTTAGCATACATAGTCCTGCTTAATTTTTACGTTTCCATACTGTCAACATTCTAAAGAACATAAGTGCATCAGAAAATTCGTCTCCTGGTGACAAATTCCATTTTCTTCTCGAGGCTAGTCGACGTTCAAATGCAACATGTTTGCAGCTTTTTGCAAAAGATATTGAAGCTGGTCCAGGAGAATTAGCTGGGTCATCAATTGTTTCTCGTTGTTTGAATGGTCAGGGACATATCTCATCCAGTCTCTGTGATGCAAAGGTATCATTTTTACTGTGAGGATATTTTGAGACCAATATTCAACATGTAAAGGACAAATAATGATGATGAGTTTTTTGGTTCAGTTTCAGGAGCTTGTCAGGCAACTTTGTTTGTGGAGGGATATAATGGTTAGTCCAAATATATCTAATCATATGCTAAATGTGTTTTATAACTTATTTATTAACTTTAATTGCATAAACTACTTGGGGTTTGAACTAATTATAAGAAAAAGAAGCTTTCAAAATTACAAAAACTACACATGAGAATTTATAGTCTTGTAAAAAAACTTCAAGAGCTTTAAGTAATTTTTTTTTCACAACTTGTCTTCAAGATGTGGGACATCGTGCTTGTCTTTCACTCACCAATAATAACATCTTGAACTTCTTAATCAGACTTGAACGTGTAATATATCTTTTCTTGAATGCCAAATTATATCAGGCCCGTCTCCATGATGAGAGTTTGAGATTTGTTTTGTCTGAGAATGCCATCATTTCCCTAGCTTCCGAAATCCCAACAACTGAAAAAGATATTTGCAGCACTATATCCAGAGCCGATCGAGATTTTGAATCTAAGACTCTTGTACTGCAATCTCCCTCTCCTGTAGTTTGCTGCCATTTGGATGACCTGGTTTGCTTGCTCCGAGAAAAAACAGCCTTTACCGAAAATATATTCCAAAATTTCATCCACCAGCACCTGGGTCCCACTGGTAGTTGTCCTCTTTCAGTGTATAACTATGCTTTGTTATCAAATACTAGTCTGGGACTGAACCATACACCCACCATGAATAATAATGGATTTAGAGGTTCGAAACGTGTGGCGAAGAAAGCTTCCCGGGAGCTATTTGTTCAGAAATTCTCGTGCAAATCCCCAGTTTATCACAACTGCAAGATCTATGCAAATGACGGGCGATTATTATGTTATTGTGACCGCAAAAAGCTTGAATGGTTAGATTACCTTTTATAGATACCAGATAATTTGTTTCTACTTTCTTTGGAAACCCAAATGTTTTAGGGACACAAACAAACTGAAGTTTGTGGTAATTACCAAAAATTATTCAAAGCTTATTAAGTGATGCAAAATCCCTCTTGTTTCAAAGCTTAATCTTATCTTACATTTTTTCCTTCCATAATTAACAAATCTCCTTAAGTTTAAGAAAAAATCAAACTTCAGGTGTTTTTTGGTAATTCTAAATTTTTGTGGGGTTTCTGTAATTTGATGTAACCTTTTTCATTTTCACATATCTCATATCCGTATCCCCATTTTTGCTCAGGTATGTCAATAGGAACCTGGCGAAACTTGTAGAAGACGATCCTCCATCCATCATGCTTCTCTTCGAACCCAAAGGCCGTCCAGAAGATGAAGATAATGACTTCTACATACAGAGCAAGAAAAACATATGTGTTGGTTGTGGTGAAGGAAACCACTACTTGCGATACAGAATTATACCCTCATGCTACAGAGTTCATTTTCCCGAGCATTTGAAGAGTCACCGTTCGCACGACATTGTCCTCGTTTGTGTGGACTGTCATGAAACCGCTCATGCGGCTGCTGAGAAGTACAAGAGACAAGTGGCTGCTGAATTCGGAATCCCGTTATTTATTCGTAAAGTTGCTGATTTTGATAATACACGAGATACACCTTTGCATGCTGAGTCGTCTGAGGAGATTGGCGTCTCTCCTTTACACTTGCGTACTGCGGCTATGGCTCTGCTACGACATGGCCCACACATGCCGTCAGAGCGCCGTGAAGAATTATTGCAGGTGAGGAAGATATTGATATGGCCATGAATTTTATACTGTAATTTTTTTGGGATAAATACAAAAACCCTCAAAGGTTTTGGGTCCATTACAGAAAAAGGAAAATAGAGAATATAGTTTTTTAAAAGCTCAAAAACACCCTAATGATTGATTGTCTTAAATTACATTTACCCCTTCATTAGTATTAAAAAAACTGCATTTATAGAAATATTACTATTAACTCCTTCATAAGAAAAAAAAAATCGATTAGATTTTTCTATATAAAATATTCCTGCAAAAAAAAAAAAGCACATATGTTGTTTGTTTCTTATGAAATATTGATAAGTTCTCACTGTGAGCAGATCGTGAAGACATACTATGGAGGTAGAGAAATAACAGATGAAGATCTCGAAAAGGCTTTGCTAGTCGGAATGACACCTCACGAGAGACGAAGATTTGAAAAAAGGAGAGGTTATGCATTTAAATATCTCTCGAGTGTCATCACCAATCTAGATGATGTGACGGAAAACAATGCCTCCAATCTGGATGAATCAAAAGGTGAAAGTGTTGATTCCCATATGACACAGACCAAAGAAAACCAAGATTATGTTGATACTGTTACGGAAGAGGATTCTGGTAGTAGAGATTTATCAAATGCGACGAAAATCCTGTCGGATGATAAAGACATTTCACTGAAGCATGATTCGAAGTTGTCGCTGTTAGGGCATGGCCCCCACGGGAAGCAGGTGGTCATGTATCTGCTGAAGGAGTATGGTGAAGATGGGGTTCGTGAGTTTTGTCAGAGATGGAGACATGTTTTTGTCGAAGCTCTTCATCCTCGATTCTTGCCTGGGGGTTGGGATGTTATGCACAGGTATGTTTAGTTATTCTTTCCCTGATTAATGTATTGATCGATCGATTGATTTGGCTCTACTGAAACATTTTTGGTTTGATCAAAGGGTTTGACGTTGGACACTTTTTTGCCAGTGGTAAAAGAGAATTCGGTGAATTCAGCGCAGTCAACAAAACCACCAAGAAAGCTTCTGGAATCATGCACAAGGAGAGTGATTCCTCTGGCGAGTGAGGTTCTTCGCGAGAAAAAACAATGCATCACATTGAAAGGACACTTTTACATATCATTGTACTTTATTAAGCTGATTTATTTAGATTTTGGTTTAATTTTTCGACTTATATCAGGTTTATATGTAACCGAAAAAACAAATGTACGTACATTTGAGTAGCTAATCACAGCCTTAACATACACTGTCGACACCAGCTGCATTCTTCGTGGCCTCAATTAAATTCATTAAATCGGCTCGATTGAACAATGTTGTACTAAATTTAAACAAAAAAACGTCTCTACAGAATTGAGCAGGAGTGAGGTTTTGCTGTTGCTTAAACAGAGGCAAAAAAGAGGAGTCTTTTAAGTGTGATCTTGCTCAAGTATTCATGGCGGGTCGAAATAAAGTTTACCCGGATTTATGAAATCCGACCCGAGACCCGTCTTACGGAACTGGGTTTTAAAAAGTCCGTCTCATGGTCTGTCTGTTCTTCATTCTAAACTCCCAACATCAAGCTGCATTCTCAATCATCTTGATTTACAGTCGCTCTGTTCGTTTCACATTGGGAGAGAGAGAGAGAGATTTGAGGGAAATCGAAAAAAAAAAAACAAAGGGGGAAAAATGGCAACAGTAAGAACTGGGGTTTTGAAAGCAGCTATTGGTTTAATGGCGATTTGCTTAGCGACATACATAGTGGGCCCTCCTCTGTATTGGCACTTGATGGAAGGATTAGCCTCTGCTTCGGCCGCTTGCCCGCCGTGCGACTGCGACTGCGATTCGCTGCCCCTCCTCTCCATCCCCCAAGGTACGTAACATTCATCCAAATATTTTGAACTCCGATCTGTGTCAGATCTTTTTGTTTCAAGTTTCAAATTAGTTTACGCTGCTCGGAATCTCAGTTCGGGATGCGATTTCCTGATGCTTGAATCGTTAGGTTTCCTCTTGATTGCAGAAAGGGACATTTTTTGTTTATTTGGAATCGGCGAAGTAATGAAGCGAGTAACTGCATCTTTTACGGATGATTTAGTGTTGTTATGTGTGTGACTTGATAAAGATGTGGATTTCAATCTGTTTGTTTCCCCAATAAACGAACTATATGTGCTCGTGGTGATCCGTATTCGGACTTGGCATTTGATGACTGTAGATCGAGTAGTGAGTCTGTCAGTGTAGTTTTAATAACTTAATGTTATTATCACTTAGTAAAGATGCGATTTTAGCTGCTCTTTACGCATTATCCCAGATTTGGGGAATTCGGTTTGATTACTAAAATCTCATGGGGCCGCTTTAGCAACCGTCATGAATTCGTTATTTATGAGATCTAAAGATAATCGAGGAAAAATCTTTTCAATTTTGGGTTCCAAGTTAGTTTGCATACTAATTCCAAAAACGGAAGTTTTTTTTTTCTCCCTGTTAGATGAATATCAGTACAGGGTATCAGAATGACTTTCATTGTGAGCAGTGTTTATCTTAGAATGTCTTGTGATTAAGCTCTTAAATTTATAACACGTTGTGTCCAGTGGATTCTGGAAGGAGTTTGTCTGGATGCATCTTTTATTTCTCTCTCTTTCTTTTATGGACTTGAATCTTTTGTCATCAACTTAATCGTTCATTTTTTCATTTCGTTCTTGGTAAAGCTTTTTTATAATGATTGTTGTTTATCTTTCTTGCAGAACTGAATAATGCTTCATTTGCAGGTAACCCTTCTATGCTTTGTTGGATTCCATTTTTTCACACATTTTTTATTTGAAATTTATTTTCTTTATATTTATTTATCCAAAGATTGCGCAAAGCACGACCCAGGCGCGACTGAGGACACCCAAAAGAACTTTGTTGAGCTATTGTCCGAGGAACTAAAGCTGCGAGAAGCCGCTTCCTTGGATAAACAGCAGCGTGCTGACATGGCACTTCTCGAGGCCAAGAAGATGACGTCCCAGTATCAGAAAGAGGCTGACAAGTGTAATTCCGGAATGGAGACGTGTGAGGAGGCTAGAGAAAAGTCCGAAGCTGCTTTGTCAGCACAAAAGCAGCTAACGGCTTTGTGGGAGTCAAGGGCCCACCAAAGAGGCTGGAAAGAAGGTGGTGCTAGGGCTCAAGCCTAGTCAAACAAGTAACAAGCTGTTGCTGTTGATTATTATACCAGCAAATTCTGGTCGGTGTGTTCGGGCACGTGCACAGGTTGAAAGGCATCGAAATATCTGGTGTTAGCTGAAAGTGAGCATCAGGGGTTATTGAACCACAAGTATATTCATGTTTAGGAGTAAGGTTATTGATATTCACAAGCAGTTATTCAGTATTCCTTTTTTACATCTTGTTGAAATAAAATACTAGTAAATCTTAAAAAATGTACTATTTCTTTCAGCAAACATTTATGTGGGTTTCATTTATATATATTATTAATTTATTATTATTACTACTGTATTTCTATTATTTGAAAAGTTATCTCATTTTGGCTCTGGTTTCTTAAGAAACACCTTAGTGTGTGTACAAGAGGAGGCTCGAGAGATTTCCAAGTTGTCCTGCTTGATGCTCTAATCAAAAACAAATCAGTGAGACTTGATGAATATGAAACACTCAGTAGAATTACATCTGACCAGAATTTGTGAATTAGAACCTGCACAATCTATGATAACACCTCGCATTTTACAAAGAACATTTTTGAATTCAGTACACAGAAAAACAGAGAATTGTCACACCTAGCAACCGGATAATTTGACCGGCATCCTCGATCAAAAGAAAGAAAACTGGAACACCCCATCCCCCTAAGCGAATAAAGCGCAAAAAAAAAAAAAAAAAATAACCACAAATCAAAACATATCCACAAATACGAGAGAATCATCAACCTTCACATATTTCCAATGCTTGCATAATTTTATACCGTTTCACTTTTTAAGTTATAGCAACAGATGAAGGGAATATAGATACAAGCACCAACTCGGTTTTCGCATCTCTAGAAATGGCGGTGGCATCCTCTAACTGTTTCCAGATTGATTCCCGTCTCTCAAGCATTTCCTTTTCAATGGTTTCGTCTTCTTGGAATTTCGCTAGGCACTCTTCAAAAAACAAAGGGTCAGCGTCTGAGAAAATCTTTCGGACGTTCAGTGTTAGACTCCGGATAGCCTGGTTCCAGTGGTTACTGGCATTTTTCTCCAATGACGGAAGTATCATAGGAAGTATCACCTTTTGGTTCAGAATAATCAGGTTTCTTATGTGGTCGTTGTTCCAGAGGAAGAGTGCACGTTCAGCTACCTGTCAAAAGCAATAGTTAGATAATTTGTAAATGTAGGCAAATATCTCAAAAAGCATGAAGCAGTAGCACAACGCCTCAGACGGAGATACTAATGAACCAAAAACTCATCTGATAGGAGAAAAGTTATACTATCAAAGTCGAAATAAAACAAAGGGCATGCGAATAATAAAACTCGTTATCCCACTTTAGTAAATATCAATCAAACCCTCATCAAAGACAAAAAAAAATGAAGCTTCTTCACGCAGTACCTGAAAATGCGAGCTGTTAACACATCTACCTATTTGGCGGATCAATGGTACCATACACCGTTGAAATTCAGCTGGCTGGGTTGCTTCCAGAACCTCCTCCATCTCACTAATAAACATAACCTCCTTCGAACTATTAGTCACGGGCCAATACTTCAAAAGCCCACAAATTACTGTCTGCTAGTTTCATGTCTTTATCCACAAACTGTATGATACAATAAGACAGCTGTTGGTGGTACACAGACACGCCCTTCGGTTTGTGAAGTGGAATCAAAGCGCGAACAAGAAAATGCTTGTGTTCTGCCTTTAACGGCAAAGCAAACCCGTTAATTATGCTTCCCAATATCTCTAGAAGCTCTGCGATCCCGTTATGTTTCTCCGTCTCGAAAACAAATTGGTAGAATATATTATTGATTGCTTTCCTAATAAACGGCCTGTGCACCATGAATTTCCCGTACACACGGTGCAAGATTGTTTTCAAGTAATCCCTCTCACTTTGATCCTCCGAGTCAAAAAGTTGGAGTAACCTCAGAACAAAAGAATGGTCAATGTATCTTTTAGCGATCTTAGCATCTATCTCGGATAAAGATATGAACCTCAGTAAGAATTCGTACACAACCTGGAGATGTGGCCAAGAGGGATCGACCGCTGGCTCATCATCGTCAGGGTCAAACACGACACCCGGAAGCTTAGTGTCGTGAATGGACGAAGGAAGTGCTCGGAAAAGATTAGCTGAGAGCATCTTGATTATCGGCTGCATGGAAGCCTCACTGAACTTTGAATTTACCGTTGATACATAGTCAACCAATTCGAGAAGCATCCTCCTCTTAATGTCTTTCTCGTTCAAATTTGTGGTGGGGTCCGTGAAATCGAACACTACAGTGCACAAGTTCAACTTCCTGATAAAAATATCCTGCCTTTCAGAGGCTGTAACTTCCAGCAAGCTCGGTAAGGCCTCGGAAGAAGCTGCGTAATTCAGTAATGTGGGGGAAACTCGAGGTCCCATTTTTTCCGCTTGAGGTACCAAATCAGCTACAGTTTGGTCTAAATTGAGAAAGGGAAAAGTTGATATGTCGTTATTGTTGGAATCGTACTGCCCCAGCTTAGACGAGGTTTTCCGTGGAAGCTTGCTGAATATTTGCTTGATCATATTCGAGAAAACCCAGAGCCGAAAACTAGAGTTACCAGATATTTTTCGACCCACGCAAACCACAGGCTAATAAACCATGGAGGCGTCAGGTAATAACGGAAATGAAAGAACGCATTCGTGAAATCACTACATTAATTCATATCTCTGAATTGAATATATGATGATGATGATGACGACGAGGATGGCGATTGTAACCACACAAAAAAAAATAGAAAAATCGTACCGGATCAGAAAATTGAGCCGAGTAACTGAGACATGCATGTAGCACAAAATCGATGCGAGGCTTGAAACTGAGAATCGATCTGAAGGATAATTTCGAAATTTTGGGTTTTCAACTAAAATTGAAAACCCTAATTTCGGGAAGGAGGACGAGCGAAATAGAAAGGGTGCAAATGGGTCAGGGTCTCAGGGACTCGGGGAATATTTGGGTGAAAAAAAAACTGTTTATTTAAGAAAATAAATAAATAATGTATTAATAAACTGTTTATTAATTATAAATTACTGTATATGATTTTTATTTTATAATTTTCATAAACATTTAAAATTTAAAAACATGTTTATCAAAATAATCAATGTATCCAATTTCAAATGTTAAATTCAACATTAGAATTCAGATTTCAACATTCTAAACATTTAAAATAGACAACGTTTTAATAATAAAAAAAAAATCCACTTATTTAAATGAGTTCTAAATTAAAGGAGTTCAAAATCCTTAACAATTTTAACATATTTTTGACATGGCAGTTGAGGAATTCAAACTTGGAACATGATCTAAAAAATAAACACATTTTTCCATGTTGGAATCATAGATCATGTAAACAAGCCTCTGCTGCCAATTTTTTTAAGATCGGTATCTCGTTGCAATGTACAATTTCGACAATACAACAATAAAACTGTAGGCACGAGATCCACCTCCTTCATATCTTTCTACGCTTCGACTCCACCTGGAAATGGAAAGAGAGGCAGAAATTACTGAGCTATTCGGCAAGTGAAGAGTCAAGAATCAATAGCTTGAAAATGAGAAAACATGGGTACCTTTGCCTCAGCAGTAGGTGATGCAGGAAATGAGTTCATAGACCTTTTGGTCTCATCATCCGATGAACAATCAGAACACATGAACTCGTCCAGTTTCTTTGCTTCTTCAATGGTCATACTCACACAAGAAGGATGAAACCTTTGATCAAAAAACACAAAAAGTACAAGCTCTCAGAATAGATTTACAGAAACAACCCTTAAATATCTTATTACATAAGATAAATGTAGCAATAATAATATAGTTAATGTAAACCCTAAGGTCCAATAAATTTACAAAATAAAATCTTTAAACGATCGGAGAAGTCAGTGCAACAATCATTGGCACAAATGATTCAATGACATGAGAAGAGTGATAAAAAGAGTGGAAAGAGTAATAAAACTGTTTCATATTCCAACAGTATAATAAGAGACAAATTACAATTTACAAGTGCTTCACCAGTATAGAAAACAAAAGTTATCATACCAGTCCTTGCATCCTTCACACTGCACCATGAGATCATCAGGGTTATAGGGCATCTCACACTTGCAATACCTTCAACCGAGAAGAAAAATAGAAAGGGATCAAACATCAGTTATAAAATACACATTCTCTGTATTTCTAATACAGTATCTATTATCCAACCACGGAATATGCAAAGGCTTAAGTACCAAACATCACCCTTGAGATTTCACCTAATTAGCAAAAGATCAAAATTACAAAAGTACCACTGAGATGAGACTGTATTCTTTCTTACATTTAACCCTTTCATTATTAAAAACATAAAAACTTCAAACAACACTTCCTTCACATTCAATGTTTTTTTTCCAAAACCTAGCCACTGAATATTCAATGGGCTGATTACATAAAGCCGCAATGTCATTTGATAAAAAAAACTGAGATTTTAAGGGATCCACATTTATAAAAATATTACAGCTAACCCCTTATGAGTTATGAATAACATTTCAGGGCTATCAGTTGTAATTTTAAAAGTTGGCTGGTTCTTTTTTTATTAAGTCAAACCTCAAGGGATACTTTTTGCAATTATCCATATTTCAAAAGGCTAAAAAAGTGAGGCTCACACAGCAACACGGTCAGGAGTGAATCCTCCAGTGGCAGCCTTGTACTCAAACCTGCAAAAGTAATCCTCCGTGCCCACATTCTCGAGCTTGGTATAGTTCTTAAAGGTATGCACAATGCACTTTCCTTCAATGGTGTGGGCACTCTGTAAATCAAAGTGGTCAGACAAGAATAGTTCCTTGGCACCATGGAACTGTCTTCTGCCTCCTGTGGATTCTTCTGGACGGTAGTACCATCTCACCCGTACTTTCACTTGGTTCCGATGGTCGGCCTCGATTTTCTCCACTTTCGCCACGTAAGGGGGCTTGTCTGAGTCAGACGGTCTCATCAACACACAATCCCCGGCTAGAAAAAAAAAAAGGAAAATAAAACACATTATACGCCACCAAAGTTCAAAAGTTTATCTCAAGAAACTGCACGAGATATACACGGAGAAGGGTAAGTCTTGTATGGATATGTTTACATAACCATTTCCAATTCCTAGTGTTGAGTTTATTCAATTTTTTTGCTCGGTATGCGATAGTAAATCAAGAAAATGGACTTTCCAAAATATGGTAAATACCTCTATTTCCGACCTCCCAAAAATGGACTTTTTAAAGGATATTTTTTTCAAGAGCCCGTTTTCAATTAACCACCAAACATTTATTTAACTACAAAAAAGTCGTTTTGACACGTGCTCTAAAAAAGCATTCAATTTCCAATACAGATATTTCACATAGATTCAGTTTCCAATATGAGTTCGCTAAACAAACATAAGTAATGCTGAATCCTAAATCCAATTGGCGATAAAAAGAAGTAGCTCACTAGTCATTAGGATTGTAAAATAGGATCCTTCATCTATTTAATCAATGCAGGACAACTCACAGGTCACATTATTCAAAATAGTGTGTTGATACAATTAGGAACGTGTGTAGCATATATGCATAAGCTCAAGAGCACCCTCTATAATAATCCAAGGAAACACCCCATTACCAGAAAATGTGAGCGGGACAGTAGAAATGGAAACCAGGATTTGAAAATTCAAGAACTCGTCAAATTCAATCATAACCAGTAACATACGTGTGTTGGAACGCAACGCACGTGTGCTATACACAGATACAACACCCAAAGAGCTCCATACGAGCCAAACTCATCCCAACCCTTTTTCGATATAAGTTACATTAAAATTAACTACATTAAACAAAAAATGAAGGAAATGGGCATTCGATTCCTACATCTAAATTCCGAGTTCTGAAATGCCTAAATGTATGGAATTATACAAAAAGAAAAAATGGAAAAAGAAAAAAGGGAGAAAAGAGTAAAGGTGAAAAAATTACGTCTTACAACTTTGTTGGTTCCCTTGATATAGTAAGAATCGAGATCCTTCTTTCCCGGCTTCGTCTTCGCCATATCCGGTCTTCTTCGACTGGTCGAGCTGAAATGAGTTACTGTAATTTATTTTGATGGTATACAAACTCTTAAACAGAAACCCTAATTGCGAGGGTTTGGAGCGGGGAGTGTGGACTGTGAAAAAATAATTGGGGGATTTTGAGAACCTGGACAAAACACTACTGAGTGAGCGAGCAATCTCTTTCTTCCTCCTATTCAATTTATTTATATTATTTAATTAAAAGATAAATTATACTCCAATTTTATTTAAGGTAACAAGAAAAAGCCTAATTCCACGTTGACTATTGACTGCTTATTTCTTTACGTGTAATAATAATAAGTGACAAGTTTTACACGGAGGAATCCGACCAACATTAGCCGTTATCGGTCACTCTAAATCAAACACAATTATTAAATATTATTGCTAATATACTATTTTTACTTATATGCAGTTGTAGTCAACACAATTATTAAATACTATTAGATATTATTGCTAATACACTATTTTTACTTATTTTTACTTATGTAATTGTTGACTACATAGGCCTTCATGTTCATCAATCTAGTCAAATTCAATGAGATCTTATACTCCTATTATTCTACTACCATATATACGAAAACACTAACCAGAGCAAAGACACGATCGATATTCGAGTTAGGGATGAGAACGAGCCGAGCCGAGCTTTGCTCAAATAAGCCTAGACCTGGTGTAGAATTTTTGGGTTCAAGCTTGGCCTATGGCTTTTCATAAGCTTTTTTAAGAGGCTAAGTCTGAGTCTTTTTATTAAATATCCTCGGCTTGAAAGCCTTTTTATAAGTCTTTTTCAGTACAATTCGAACATCAAATCGGTTCAATGGATATATACAAAATTTAATTAAAAATATTAACTTTTAATTTTAAATGTTATTTTAATTAATAATAAAAAATACAAAAATTGTTTAAATAAAGTCTTCAATCAATACAATCAATACGAATAATCACATTTCACTCTTCAACTATAATTAATTTTCTCTACGGATGTAAAATAACATTTGTTAATAAGTACTTACAAAAATTAAAACTAAAAATATTGTATTTTTTCACATAAATTTAAATATGAAATAAATTTTATGAATAATATATATATATATATATATATTAAATAGGGCGAGCCTGATAGGCTTAGAAGACTTAAAAAAAAGTTTAAATCTAACTTGTTTATATAAATGAGCTTTTTAAAAAGCTTAAGCCTGATTTATTTATTAAACGAGCTGAACCGAAGTTTTGTAGGCCGAGCCATATGCCCTCGCTCATTCTCACCCCTAATTCTACTAAAACCCCCGTTTCACACAAAAACAAAAGCCCTCTTAGACCCTAGTTACACCCTGAAACTCCAACTCCATTTTTTTACTAGTATATAGGGTTGAGGGTACTTTGGGTATTTCATTAATTCTTGGGGCTGTGATTCACTGATTAGCACAACTTGAGGTGTTGATAGTTGTGCACTAATGACAAAGATCAAAAGGCAGTGCAAAGCAAAACACCAAGAAACCTCCACTGAAGTCACTCCATTTCCGGGAACTTTTCGACCAACTTGGCCATACTCTACAAAAGCACTCAATACAAACCAAACAAAACTCATTACATACAATGTAGTAGAAACAAGGATACTCACTAAAACTGCATCCATGCTATAGTCGAATAAATCGGACACAAACCCTTTGTTTGTTTCCTTTTCTTTCTATTTAAAAAAACATTTCATAATATTTTCATATAATACAGTAAACTACTACCATGAGTTGAATCTATGAGGTATACAGTATACCAAGTGTTCCATTTTTATTTTTATTTTGTTCTCTCTTCACTGTGCAAGGTTAGGCAACTTCTCGACGGTTAGAAGTCCTCCATAAATTCCTGAAAAAAGGGCCAAAAGAGGTGATCTTTAAGCATAAGATAGGAAACATATGATGTGAATCACTTTCGGTCCCTTCTGTCTGGCAATGGACACACACACACACATACACATTACTTACTACAAAACATACTCCATCAATTATGATATTATTCAACAATAAATCCAAACAGTTGGAGCCTTCACATGACATAAATAGTATAGAGACTACGTATTGTATAAATGAAAAATCACACTTCAGCCCCTGTCCCCGTCTTTATTGTTAACTAAGACCAACTAATTGCTTTTCTTAGTATGCTATATGCATTTTTCACTTTCGTCTGTAAGTTGTGACCATCGGTCCATACTTTAGAAAGTAAAATGGCTTTTTGAGGCACCAGACCAGCTTTTATTTCTGCCGCATACTATTTTTGAGTCCTCGCAGAAATGGAATATCAGTAAAAGACATTAGTTGTAACCAGTTTTGGATCAAGCCCTAAATCCCCCAGAAAACAGCATTAGCCATCAATATTTAATTATTTATCTTAGATTACAAAATCTACCCGAGTTTCTATTTTCTAAGTAACAAAAACCTCAGTCATCTTTCAGAATTCCAAAATCCTCGACTTCTGTTCTTTTTAAAAATTGCACCGTCAATAGGAAAATAATTCTTATGTAGCTTATTTTCTAAAACTTTAAGATGATATTTGTTACGTAGCTTATTTTCACATCAAATTCCACAATCAATAAATCTACAAGTACGCGATAATTTTTAAAGATTTGTTTTCAAACCTACTAAGAAACTTCCCTATTAAAACCATGTTTTACACCCCAAGCTCAAACCCACCTAAACACTAGCTAGCTGAAATCCAACAAACAACATACACTAAACAATCAATAAATCCCATGTCCAATTCTATGGTAAGTAAAATATTACCTCTCGCTGGCCGGAGGTTGTTAATTAACATGCCAATTATTCCCACCATGGCTCCATGTCCTTGAGAGCATACTCGTTAGCCTATTCCCGGAGAGTCTGTGCAAAGCCTTCTTAGCTCCGGCGACATCCATCTCCACCAATCTCTGCAAATGCCCATAAACACCAGCTGCCACCAGCCTTTTCCGACAACCCTTGCTCCCTCCAGCCATTATAGCCAACACCACCGCTACTGGAAACTTCTTATAAACAACATTGTTTCTAGGATCTAACATATGCACAAGCCTCATCATACTCTTCTCATCCCTAACCAACTCTTTCCTATTGGATTTCACAGATAATAACGCCACCAGTGCGTTAGCCCCCACTTCTTGAATTCCATCGGGCTTAAATGACTCCATTAACTTCACCAAAGAACTCATACATCCGGAAATCATGGTCTTATTACAATCGCTAATCGATAATTTAGCAAGCAAAGAAGCGGAGACATGCTGCAATCTTACATTCCCACGCTTTATGAGATCCGAGATTTGCATTATAAATTGAGTCGATCCAGATAAAATTCTATGGCTGGTATCTGAGGAAGATAACGAATAAATCGCATGCAGCACGTGTTCCAAAGTATCGCTGTTTGGGCATTCACGAAACAGATGTAATAATCTCTGCAATCCATTTTCACTCAACAGGAAATTACGAAAATCATCACTGGTTGAAGCCAGAATAGATATACAATTGGCTGCTTTTTCTTGGGCGGATTTGCTTCCGGTGACGAGCAACTGCATCAAAACAGGGAAGGCACCTTCTTCTGCCAAGGCGACTCGGATATCTTCGACTACACAGACGTTCCTAATGGCACCAATTGAGTGTGATTGAGCTGTGAGTGAGTCGGATTTGCACAATTCGATTAGGATTGGGACACCTCCATAGGCGGAGATCGCCCAAGCATTATCAGTATCAGAGGTGATGAACTCCACGGCCATGGCGGCTTTTTCCTTCACCGTCTGGGAGCTGCAATCGATAATTTTCAACAGAGGACCAAGAGCACCTTCCTCGAATACACGTTTACTCGGAATATCTCCGGCGGAGACGAGCAGAGAAACCGCGTGAACCGCCGATTCTCTGATGGAATCGTTAGAATTGACATCGAACAGCGAAATCAAGCAACTTACGTTTCCTTCCTTGGCGACGACGGCGGCGGCCTTCTCGTCCTCCGATAGAAGCTGAATCAACGATTCCAAGGCCTTCCGCTTGAACTCGAGTCCGCCGATCTGGAGTCTGGCGAAGAGGTCTTTGACGAAAAAGGCGAGTTCGGTCTTCGAGGAGGAACTCGGATTAGGGCGAGAGAGAACGATGGCGGTGGAGTGGTGGAGGACGCCGGAGCGTACGAGGAGCTCGAGGTCGTTGATCTGCCTCGAAAGCCATCCGGCGGCCATATCTAGGTCGGACTGCATCAACAGCTTACCGTGGCTGACGGTGGAGGCGTCGCAGCAGTGGTCGCATAGGGTTTCGGTGCGGCGGAGAGTGGAGAGTAGCGCGGGTAACAGCGGCGGGAGGAGAGGATTCTCCGACCAGTGAGGGGATTCGGAGATTTCGGAGAGGAGGGTTTTGAGCGAGGCGAGCTTCGAACGGAGTACATTCCACCGGGATGCAAAGCAGGTGATGGCGAGGGTGGAGGGAAGAAGATGGTTGAGGAGATGCGTTATGTCTTCGAGAGTTTCGGCGGGGGACGGCGGCGGGACGGTGGCGGGATGCATTTTTGCTGCTTTTGTGACATTAACGATCGTCGAGAGTATTATTAATATTGATTATTTAGGGCCAGAGAGAGACCCCATAAATTACAGTAAATAGTAGGAGTAATATTTTCGACAATTACATTATATATAGTTGACTTATAAATAATAATTGATTAATGTTATTCATATAATAAAGTTTACAATACAATCAACCAAAAATGATGTTGAAGAAATACAGCACTGAATAAGATCTTGTTGATGGAATGACTGACTACATCTACAAGGGAGGAAAGAATCTACTGAGACGGAAAGGCAAGTCGTAAAATTCTTCATTCCGGCTATCGCCTTTGAACGTCCTGAACTTGACCCACCACGGCATGCCACGGTCTACTCCCGACTTCTCCGCCTCCAACGTGTTGTCCAGGAACACAGCAACCATGAATCCCACGCTCGGTGGTGACATGAAAAGCGTGTTAAAAAACGCATTGAACTGCAAAAACGAAAAAAAAAAAAAAAAACGAACTTAGAAGATAGATGAAAAAATAAAAAACGACTAGTACGGAAAAAACGAAACTTAAACTCACCCATCCTGCACGAGTATGGAACAATCCACCGTGAGGACTCGAATATTCAGCGAAGAAATGAGGAATAGAGATCCCCAGGAAAAGCGAAAGACCGGTTATGATCAGGTTCCTCATTGAGTTCATATTCGTGAATTGAAGAAACGATAATCCAACCGAGCCTGCAAGGAAAACAAAGTCGAAATCGAATGAGTACTGCTAACACACTGTATGTCTGTGTAGTTATTAAACTAAACGTACCAACAAGTCCAAAAAGAACACAGTATAATCCGCCAAATATTGGGAGAGGTATCGATGCGAAAAACGCTCCAAATTTCCCTGTTTACACAAGTCAGATAAATCATTTAATTTATCATAATATTCGTTTAATTGAAACAATATTCCGACGGATACTGACCGAAAACAGATAGCAGTATCATGAATCCAGAAGAAACCTGAACAACTCTACGGCTCTCCACTCGAGTCAATCCCAGTAGCCCCACATTTTCCCTGAAACAAAAACCAGACACCTTAAACATTTACACTAAAAAAAGTATCAAAGATTATGAAAACACTTACACAGACACAGTAGAACCGACAACTGTTCCAAAAAAGCCATCGAACAGAACAGCTATTCCCTGCCAACCAATTCCTCGGCTGAGTACGTAAGCAGGAGGCGGAGTAGCCATTGCCAGACGAGCAGCCGCCATGTATGCCCCCGTCGACTGGTAATAAAAACAACATAAAAAATATCAGCATTCTCCAAAATGAACACTAATTGATAGTAAAAACTTAATTAATTACCTCGACCATTGACACAAGAACAGCCGATACCATGGCAAACAGATGCCCGGCTGAAAAGGTCGGCGGGCCCCACTGGAAAGGATACGGGACCATGAACCTGTGATAAAAAAAACCAACTGTACATTAGCTAGATGTGCACGAGACAGAGTCACGAAAAATTTAATCGGACACAGACCATGGAGCTGAGGATATAAGGTTGGCTCTGTCTGTGCGACAGCTGTGCTGAGTAGTGTCCGGCCTTCCACGGTAAGCTCCCGTAATCGTTAGCAAGAGTGCGAAGAGCCAAATAACCGCGAAACTAACCAATACGGAAAATCTCTCAAACACCGGATAGCCCTTCAATGGTTTGGCATGCTTCATGTACTGCACATATCGATCAAACATCATTATTCGCGAGATTGTTGGAAAACAAGAAAGTGAAAAAATAGCGCAAATTATGAAACATTCTCTCACCTGCGATAATCCAATAATTAGTAACAGCATTGGCAAACCGATCTCTACACAATTTCCCAGCTGCAATATTAAAAAAAAAAAAGTACGGCGGATAAGAATGAATACACACACTAATATGGAAGCGTAAAAATAATCGGAAAAAGAAAAGTTACTGCCGGAAATCCTTGTCGAAACAAGCCCAAACCAACCAAGCCGACGACAGGTGCCATTCCAAGGGGACTGAAATATCTGCACAGATAAATGGATGTAATAATAAAATGGCGCTTGGACTGCACGATAAACGGAGATAAAAAATAAATAAAAATCGTACCGTGAACACAAACCCCACACTTGGCTGTAGCCGAGAATTATTTGCACGATCGAGGCTACGAGGAGAGCTCCTTGTATAGCCCTCATAGTATGTATGAATCTCTGCACAAGGGTTACAATTTATTTAAAATTTTGAGTATCAATTAACAAAGACTTACGAATCGTTGACTTACTAAATGAGGGTCTTCGATCCTTTGCAACGACGAGTCATTAATGATGTACGTTATGGGGACAACGTAAGCAAATGATCCTCCGACAATGGTAGGCAATCTCGTACCGAACCCCGACTGGAGGAGCGTGTTTATTCCAGCCACGAAGAGCAGTGTTTGCACGACACGTGCCTTATCCGCCTGTTAATTAATTTTATCGACAAAAAATTGTTTCAGCTATAGAAGTTTGCAAGAGAGAAAGCGGTTAATAAACGGTTAAATAGGGTTACATCAGATCCGCCCATCATCGGCACCAGGATCGTCGGAAGCATCACGCTCGTTCCGAGCACTACTATGTAATGCTGAAAGGCCAACAGGATGGTTTCCGCTGAAAAGGGTAAAACCGGTAAGTCGTTAAAGTCGAGGCGGATCAAATGATATGAATAAACGACAAAAGTCTTGATTAGTTTGTTTATCGATCGCAGTTAATAATGTAACGCATTCCGCGAATCTGGTTTCAAGATTTACTTATACATTCCGTACGATTATCCGAATGATAGAATTAAAACGAAAAACCAGATTTTTTTTTCTAGTCTAAATCGAACAAACTTGCTAAAACAAGCTTAAGATCAAACAAGAACACAAAAACAAAACATAAACAGAAGACAAAAAACAAAACATGTAGTGAAAAAGGAGGTGAGACATACGCCACGGAGGATTCGAATCGATGCAGAGGTCGAGGTCGAGAAGCTGTTCCATGGGAGGGTGTGTTATGTCAGCCATTGGTGTGTGTTTGTGTGTCTTCTGTGAGTGAGAAACAGAGAAAGGAGAGAATTGAAAGACAGAAAAATGAAGAGAGTAAAAAGCAAAGCAAAAACAACAACAGATATGAATACTTTATATAAGTAAAAAATTTTGATACCAATGAAAACACACTAAATGGGCAGAGTGTGAAAACAAAATAAAATAATTTGAAACTTTTGAAATTTTAGGTTAAATTACAGCTGAAACAACCTTTTATTTTTGCTAAATTAAAATTTTAAAAATAATTTTAACTATGAAATTATCAATGCATAATTCAAAAAGTGGGGCTGTAATTTCATTTTATTTTTTTCCCAAATCTGTCTCCAATTTTTGGTACACATTAATTTAGTTTTATTCCATCATGTCATTAACTAAAATGTGGCACCGGCTAATGACTGTAGTTAATGCTCCAACGGGGACAATTAATTTAGCAAATTTTTTTTGTGTGTTTTAATTTAAATCCACATCTTGGTAAGAAAGATCAATTCACAAGTATTTTCTAGCTTTATCCCCCTTTCAAATGATTTTACATAAATTTATGTTCAAACGCAATGGGAACAAACATGTAAATTGCAAATCACACCAAAAAAACATGTAAATTGCAAAACCTGTAACTTTGTACATTTGTGAATTGTGAGGTTGAGAGAACTTATAGAAAAAAACAACATTCAGATTTTGAACCAAAAATTTCTTTGTTCATCTCTTTCCCTCTCCCACCACAAAACATCCAAAACAATGCAACACACAGAAATGTCGAGCAAGATCAAGAAGGCGATAGGCGCAGTCAAAGACCAAACGAGCATCAGCCTGGCAAAGGTCTCCTCCTCCAACCTCGAAATCGCCATCCTCAAAGCCACCTCTCACAATGCAATCCCCATCGAAGAAAAATACATTATTGGCATTCTCCACCTCGTCTCTTCCAACAAAGCCCATGCCGCCTCGTGTGCTCGAGCCATCAGCAAACGGATCAGGCGGACCCGCAACTGGGTCGTAGCTCTCAAATCCTTAATGCTCGTCCTCCGCATTTTCCAAGACGGAGACCCTTACTTCCCTCGAGAAGTTCTTCACGCCATGAAACGTGGGGCCAAGATTCTCAATCTCTCGAGCTTCCGGGATGATTCCAACTCGAGCCCGTGGGACTTCACATCCTTCATCAGGACTTTCGCCCTGTATCTAGATGAGCGGTTAGAGTGCTTTCTGACAGGGAAATTGCAACGTAGATACACACACGAGGGTTCGGGTTCGGGTTTAGTCTACCAAAGGAGTAAGAGCCGAGGGGCGATGAGGTCAAACGAGCTCGGTCGGGAAATGAAACCCGCGGTGCTGCTCGATAAAATGTCTCACTGGCAGCGCCTGCTCGATCGGGCTATAGCCACGAGGCCGACGGGCTTGGCAAAGACGAACCACCTGGTGCATATCTCTCTTTACGCGATTGTGAAGGAAAGTTTTGATCTTTACAAGGACATTTCTGAGGGACTAAACCTAGTTCTCGACAGCTTCTTTCACCTGCAGTATCAGAACTGTGTCACGGCCTTCCAGACGTGCGTGAAGGCCGTGAAGCAGTTTGAAGAGCTGAGCGCTTTTTATGTGATGTGTAAGAGTTTGGGTGTTGGTAGGAGCTCGGAGTATCCAAGCGTGCAGACGATATCCGAGGAGTTGATCGAGTCATTGCAGGAATTCTTGAAGGATCAGTCTTCGTTTCCGTCCACTGCAAACCGGCTCCTGAATGGGCCATCAGGTTCTCCTTCGAGCGCTCAGTCGGGTTCTCCTTCGAGTGCCCGACTGAGGCCGGGTAGACAAGATAGCTTTGGCGGGCAGTCGATTTCGTCATCTCCCACGCTGTCCGTGTGGTCGGACACGACTTCCGAGTACGGATCGCAATCTGATTTTGGGTCGCAAAGCACGTCTTTGGAGGATCTCATAAGGGCTGCAGAAACAGGGGTAAGACCGTCAATTTCCATTGATCTTGAGGCGTATCCGGAATGTCAAAGGGGTGACGGGTTCGGGGTAAGTGAGACAGGTTCGAGCCAGTCGTTGCCCGTCATGAATTCTGGGGCAGATATGTTGTCATTGGATGATTGGACGGAAGAAAATGAGTGTGCAGATCAAATGGGGAAAGATAAAGAATATATGGAAAATGGAGTATCGAACTGGGAGACGGTGTTGGCTGAAACCATTTCAGCACCATCATCATCGGCTTTCTCAGACATTTACACAAACACCTTCGACGCATTTACAGAGGAGCCACCAGCGGCTGAGGCAAGCCCTTCCACCGCCCAAACACCTCTGTCAGACAATTACAAAAACATCTTCGATGCATTCACAGAGCCGCTACCAGCGGCGGCGGAGATACCTCCGACCGCCGTAAATGGATTGGACATGGTGTTATTTGAGGCGTCTCCGCCACAACAGCCAATGCCAAATACCAATCATTACAACCCATTTCTAGCGGACTCGTTCGAAATACTCGGGATGTCGAACCAGGAATCTGCTTTATCGGTGCCCACATTCCAAGCGATTCCGACATTTTTTGCGCAAAACCCTAACCACGATCCATTCGCGGCGGAGAATGAGGACGACCCTTTTGCTAGCGGCCTTGAATTCTCAGGAGATAAGGTGTGCGGTGGTTCAGCCACTGCCATGGATGAGCAGAAGTTGCAGCAACAGCAACAGTTATGGTTGCAGAACCAGAACAAGATTATAGCTAAACATTTGTCATAGGTGTATATATATGTTGTACATTTTCAATAAAAAATTGCGCTAAATATATCATTTACACTAGAATTTGTTGTAATTATATTATTTTTATAATTTATAAATTAAATTACTACTACACTTCTTCTACTAATACAATTTTTAAAATAAAAAATAAAATATTGTTTGTTTTTTTAATATAAAAAATTAACGTAATTTCTCTTAAAAAAACACATTTTTAATAAAAAAAATATATATACTACACTACTAAATTATTTTCTAAAATAAGTATCTGAAGAAATTACCCTTTCCTCGAGCTGTTCCCCCTTTTGCGAATTGAGTAAACCCTCGACTGAAATCCTTTCCCCGCCGAAGAAAATGAAACCGATACCAGTCCCCGCCGGCGAAGAGGTGGCCCCCAAGCTCACAAGACTTCTCTACTTCGTCGGCGCCGGAGGTAATCTCGCAATTTTTCATTTTCCCAATTTGCAAGGGTTTCGCGACGTCGTTTGATTCGTAGAAACTTTTAATCTACCTTTCGCCGGCATCTTACGTTGTGCGTTCACTTATTTTTTTCCGGCGTAAGTCATTGTCACTGCGGGCATTAACAAATGGAAGGATTTGGAAAAAAAGTGGACGATTGAGAAGGAGCAACAGCTGGAATTAAATGAACCGGTGGCGGTGGTGCAAAAGGCTGTTGAATAAACACTCACAAAAAAAGAAAAACTTTGTTTTTGATTGCTTGTTTCTCATTATTAATCAATGACTCTTGTTTCGGTTTTCAATTAGGCAATTTGCGTCGATTGCTATAGTTTTGCTACTATAAGGTTTTTCGATTAGGTGATAAATGTTTTCTTCATGGGAAGTTTTATTATTTCAGCTCTATGCTTTTTTGCCTCGACTATCTCCTTGTTTTGTTTATCATTGTGTTTTTCACCATTAGATGTTTGAGGAGTCGGGGAGCCGACAGTGTCTAGTGAGTTCACTATTACTTTTTGGTTGGTTGCAACTCAATTCGAAATATTTTGGGAGATATGAGCCTTGCAAGTCAATGTAGTGATTTCTTCCCTATAACTTTTGCTAGATTTTACCAGTTATAGTTCTTGTTTCTCATATGAGACTTGAAAGTCACAGTAAGATGTCAATGACTAACATTGAACTGCCCGTTCAAGAATCGAACCTCTTACAATTACATCAACTTCTTGTTTCTTGTAAGGTTTGGATGGCTGTGTTGATGTCCAGATATACTATTTTTTATACAGAAAGAATGCATCATTTTGTGATAATGTTTGGATAGTTAGTCACGTGGTTGGTTGAGTCTATTAAAAAGTACCATGAAAACAGAGTTTATTGCTTCTTTTGGATAGAATTGAACTTGAATTTTTATATTACAATAATTTTATTCATAAATATATTACAGTATTATTAAAAATTATACTGTAAACAATATTCAATACGAGCTTAGATTATTTACATAAAATCATTAATAATACCTATTTTTTATTTTGCATTATTTCAAGATTTTGAGTCAATTAAAATTGTAAATAGAAAATTGGGGAAAATACATTTTTTTTAAAAGGATTATTCTTTAATACTCCACATTATAATGAACTTATTACTAGAAAAAAAAAAAAAAAAAAGGTTTTGACATTTAAAATTGAGACCTAGAAACGGTTGAAATTGACTGATCGAAACCGACGTGGTCAACAGCTCGATCAGTCAAAGGAAGGTGAAACTGACGTTGTCAACAGCTCGATTAGTCAAAGGAAGGTCGTAAAAAAAGAAAAATCAAATAACCATCTCTCACCGTCAACGTACAACTACGCATTTCTGTACACGTGTCCGTTCATTCTAAAATTACCCGGCACGCTATTCGCCTGTACTTGCTGTCACGTGACAGGCCGGTCAATTTACCACCCAATGAATTTCTCCCCTATTTCTTCACCACTACCAAATCTGAAATGTTAATTTTTAAATTTATTAAATTATTTACTTCAAGAGAAGAAAATCCCCCTCGATCGATCGATCTCTCTCCGCCCCCCATCCCGAAACGATGTCGTTGAGGCGATCCTTTCTCCCCCGACGAATCATCCATCGTTCGTTCGGAATATCCAAATCGGGCCCAGAGAAATCCGAATCCCTAGATCTGCCGTCGTTTTGCAGCGGCGATCGCGGTCTCGAGGGGGAGGAGGGAAAGAGGGGGGTAAAGGATGGATGCGCCGGAGGGATCCAGCAGCAGCAGCCGCGGCTGGGGCACGACGACGTCGTTTCGGGCGGGCCAGGCGAATCGGGAGCCTGGGCGGGCTTGCTGCCGGAGCTGCTCGGGGAAATAATGCAGCGGGTTGAAGCCACCGAGGAGAATTGGCCGCAGCGCCAAAACGTCGTCGCCTGCGCCTGCGTCTGCAAGCGGTGGAGGGAAGCCGCCACGGAGGCTGTGGAGAAGGCCTCTCTCGATCACCCTGGAAAAATCACGTTTCCTTCTTCCCTAAAAAAGGTATCTTTTTTTTTGGGTGGTCTTAAATGCATTTGGAAAGATCTGAATTTGTGAATGAACGTGATTGTAATTTCAATTAAGTTTGGATTTTCAGCCCTTGAATGAGTAATTAGGATTGGAATTCGTTAAAGATCAGGATCGTGAGATACCGATAATTAGATTGATTTGAAATAATACGTGTTTGATATTTGTTGAAAGTGCTTATTTTGATTTGAAAATGCTGGCATTGTTGTCGAATATATGTGTGTAATGCTTATCCAAGCCAACGTAAAGATCCAAAAAAATATTCACGGATCGTATTGAATGTACTGCAGCCAGGGCCACCGGACACTCCCGTTCAATGCCTTATAAAACGCGACAAGAAGAACTCAGCATTTTACCTTTACCTTGCTCTCTCACCATGTAAGTATATGGCTTTATTCTGGCTTTTTAATGTACTCCATATTAACCTTGAGGTTTGACCTAATGACAAGAATGCCAATTTATTTTCCAAAATTACAAAACATCACTTAAGATGTTTGTGTCGTTTTTCCCACACAAAATGAAATGTCTTTGTCGTAGGATGTTTAATTAAGATGTTTTATCTTCAAGCCCTATATATGTTTCATTTATGTTGCAGCATTCACGGAAAAAGGAAAATTTCTCTTAGCGGCACGTAGATACAGGAGTGGGGCCCACACAGAATACATCATCTCACTGGATTCCAGCGATATCTCTCAAGGAAGTAAAGCCTATGTTGGAAAATTAAGGTAGGTATTGTAGACACTTGTTTTTCTTGATTAACACGTGTGCTGCCGTTTTAATTACTCATATCTCCATTCATTCAGGTCCGATTTCCTCGGCACGAATTTCACAATCTACGACAGCCAACCACCCCATGTTGGAGCAAAGCCATCCAGCAGTCGAGCCGGCCGCCGTGTTGCCAACAAGCAGATTAGCCCCCAAGTCCCAGCTGTAAACTTTGAAGTCGGTCGAGTTTCCTATAAATTCAACCTCTTGAAATCAAGAGGCCCAAGAAGAATGATGTGCTCGCTCACGTGCCCGTCTCTCGATGAAATCTCATCAGAAAAGAAACCGGAATCTGTTGGGTACACTGTTCTGAAAAACAAATCTCCGAGATGGCATGAGCACTTGGAGTGTTGGTGCTTGAATTTTCATGGTCGGGTTACAGTTGCTTCAGTCAAGAACTTCCAAATGGCTGCGACCTTTGATCAGAGTAAGCCGGATGGGAAGGGAGATGAGGACACTGTGCTTCTGCAGTTTGGGAAAGTTGGGGATGATACTTTCACGATGGATTTCAGGCAGCCTCTGTCGGCATTTCAGGCTTTTGCGATTTGTCTGACTAGTTTCGGGACAAAATTGGCGTGCGAGTGAGATGGGGTGTTTGAGTTAATCTAGACACAACTTTGTTCAGTAATATTGGTTTTGTTTATAGTGCATGTGCAGTGATCTTGTTTGACTATGTATGGTGATTGGTGCCTCTGTATATGGATGTTATAATGTTATTATTGCATGAGTTGTGGACTAAAGATATTCATCAAGATTTGTTCTTTTATGGAGTATTTTGTATCTTTAGAGAGTTATTTTTATCATGAAATACAAGTTGAAAATTCCGCATTCAATCAATATGAGAATTGTGTTTGTTTTGCACACTGGTAAGCATTTGATCTAAACATACAAAGGAGCAATATTAGAACTGACATATTAATAAGCAACATTAGATGCACACATTCTTCTATTTCCAGCAAACACAAACAACCAAGATTCACGAGGAAAGCCACATATTACTCTTTAGAGGTATTCGGCACATGAAGCAACACAGCCGACCAAAAGAAAAAAAGGAAAAGAAAATTTTCATGTACATCACCACTTTTAGTTTGTACTCAAAAGGGCAATAACACAGAGTGAAAAGGATCGACTTTCCTTGAGCTGTTTTATTTGTTTATTTATTATTTCTTTCCACGCAGTTTGACACCGAGGGCCCTCTCCAGTTTCGCAATGATCTGCTGGTTGGGAATTGCTTTACCGGATTCGTATTCCTGTATGATCTGGGGTTTCTCATTTATCAACTGCATTTTAATCATCACACATCAATTAATTAGTAAAAAAAAAGAATTATGAAATACACGAATGTGAACCAAAAGTGCGGAATCTGACCTGAGCAAGTTGAGATTGCGTCACTTTCTTATCCATCCGAGCTTGCATGATGGACTTTTTTAGTTCAGTTGGGACCTTATCATCTGTGAACATTGCCAACAAAACATGAGACACTTTAGAGAACGGCCATAAGGTGACAATTTGCTTTTACACTGGATATTTGGATATCTGGTGAGCAATTGAAGCTTTAAAAGTTTGAGTTCAAGTCATGAACTAATCAAGCATTTAAACTTTGAACAGACAAATAATATGTGATGACTTTCTTCCGTCAAGAGAAGTTTCTCAAACCACTAATTATAACTAGAAAATATCGATATATTTAGATCAACCTAATTTATCTATGACCCACACCACTAATTATAACTAGAAGAGTATATATGATTTCATTTGACTTGGTTCCGTAGATAAGAAAGATAAAAGAGATTTGTAAGTAGATATAATTTTGTTTCTTAACAAAACAACTTAACCAAGTTGAAAATGAAATCACAGATCAAATCTCATTCTTCATGGGAAGGAAATACATCCAAATTTTAACACATGGAAATTAAGATCATTTTCAACCGTAAGCAACAAATAATTTAAACTCACGAGAGAGATTTTCAGTGTCTTCATCAAGCTTCCTTGTGTTTAAAGAGGTGCTGCTTGAAGCAGCTCTGTTCGTTCCACCATTTGCTGCATCATAGACACGGTTGATTTCAGAATTCAAATCAAGCACATCATTCTCAAATTCCCGGGAATTCAGCTTAGAATAATTTCGGGCAAACCCGAAAAGTTTGCATCAGCCACATGGAATATGAACAAAATTAAAAACCCTAACTAACAAACATACAAAATGAAGCAGAACCAGAATAAATAATACAGGAAATGAAACCCTAAATAGTCACGAGATCGCGTATTAAAGAAATTAAAAACCTGTGTTTCTCACATGAATATAGGAAACGAATAATAAAATAAGAGCGATTTTTACGCACACTTCTTTACGGTCTCAATATCAGCCCCGGCGCGGCGAGCGGCGTTGACGGCTTTCTCGTCTTTACGAGCGGCGGAGGTGGGCGCCTTCTTGCGGATCACAACCGGCTCCCAGTCCTGAGAAATTCCTGCCATTTTTTTCCTTTTTTTTCTTTTGGCGAAGAATCTGTGCGAGCGCTGGTTTTCTCAAGTGGTCACTTGTTTTGTTTATTTTATTTTATATATAATTTTTATTTTATTTTAGTTAAAAAAAATTATTTGGAGAAATAAAAAAATACAGTATAGAAATAAAAAATGTGATAAACCCCCAATAAAATTCATCTGCCAATAAACCCTACCCCTTCACTCGATGCTTAAAATCTCCACTGCATTAAATCTAACTCACGCTCTCCACAATCCAAGCGACCTACGCCTCGCCGAAGCTGAATTTTCGCGCTCTCTTAGTATCATTCAAAGAATCATCAGCCCGAACTACGGCCGTCTGCGTTTACTCATCGCGTCGGCGGCAATGTCGTCATCGTCGGCTTCTCGGAAAATCATGGCGGAGTACGCGAAGTCGGGGCGTTCGTCGTGCAAGAAATGCTCGAAATCAATCGCTGCGAAGGCTCTGAGGTTGGGTTCAGTGAGCAAGGATCCCCGAGGATTCGACACGACAAAATGGCATCACTTGGATTGCTTTCCTTTCAGCAGTTCCGACGCAGTTTCATCCGCCGAGGGTATCAAAGGGTTCTCATCCCTCAAGGTCCGCATTCTGAATCCTCAATCAAAATCTGATCTTGTAAAGATTTAATATATTTTTCTGTAATTATGTAATTGCAGAGTACTGATCAGGAGTCTCTAAAGAAATTAGTCGACGAAGTAGCTCAGGCTCCAGAAAAGGTATCGCAGTGAAACGCCGAACGCGTATGATGTTTACTTTTCATATACAGATGTATTGAGCTGAATTTACAGTGAAAATGGTTTTGCTTTGTATGTTCATTGTCTATGATAATACTGTCTTCTGGTTGTGCTTCCTGTAGGTTGAAGAAGAGCTGTCTCAAGGAAAGTCGAAGAAGCAAAAGGTAGCTGAATTTACAGTGAAAATGGTTTTGCTTTGTATGTTCATTGTCTATGATAATACTGTCTTCTGATTGTACTTCCTATAGGTTGAAGAAGAGCCGTCAGAAGAAAAGTCGAAGAAGCAAAAGGTAGAAAGTTACAGTAGTTGTATGCCACCAAATCAAATGATGACATGATTATTATATCGAGCTTTAATGGACACTTGGATAAGTTTGTAGCTGTTTCTTTTATAACGTCTATTGGAACTTGGAAGGTGGTTGTGATCATGCTAATTGTAACTTCAATTCACACTAGTTACTTGCATCTGTGGAAGGAGCGAAAGCGAAGCTTCAGCTGGACATAGCCGTATCTGCTTCTGATATTAAGGACAAATATAAGGTATGGGCTTCAGTGAAAATCACAATGCTCTTGAAATGTTGAATGGTATTTATATTGCATGTTTGATATTTTTGGAGTGGATGTTTTGGAACCATGTGTCCATGTTTCTCTCTCTCCCTCTCTGGAACCTAAATACTAATCTTATTCTGTGATCCGTTTGCAAGGTTTTTGTTCCATAGATTTGGTTCTTCTGTTATTATCCATCCTTCTGAAATTTTTGCATGTTTTATTTATTGTTTTAGGATGCTATGCTCTTGCCTAAATGGAAAGCATTTCAGACCGTCATATTTCTCGAAAGGGTGAGCATGTGTTCTTTTTCAATGGTGATTTTGATCAGATTTCTTATCTTTCTATTTGCACAAGGATCGTGAAGTAAATGACATTTTTCTCATCTTTCTGTATGCACAAGGATGTTGAAATAAATTCCATTTTCCATTCATTTATATGCTCTTACTAAGTGGATTTAAATATTAGGCAAAATTCTGGCCATCGTCTGCATTATTGCTAGTGAACCAATTTCCTATATGCGTATTTTGATATTTTTTTTGTTCTTTGAAGAGTTTTCATTGTATGACAATGTATGATAATTAATCTTCCTTCTATCTTTTGCTATCAGAACAATACTTATTTTTTTTTGTTTTTTTAGGATGATGGTCTTCATGATTCAAGAAAAATTGCCGCCTTTGATTTTGATGGTTGCCTTGCAAACACATCAGTGAGGAAGTACGTATATGATTTCCTATTCCTAAAGGCAATATTTTGATGGTTGTCTATAGTCCATTTTGCATTTTTTTTATTCAAACTGAAATTCCCATAAATCTCTCAATGATCTAAAGTAGTGCTCTCATGGGGCTGATTTTTATTTCATAAATGGAGAGTCCCTTAAAAAAGCTCTCTTTTTCTTAGCCTTTTGGTGTGCTGAAAATATGACTTGTTAGTTTGCTGCTAATATGTAATGGAAATGGTACGAGCAAACATGTTTGTTTTTCCCTGAAGCCTTGTCATAGGTGAAATTCATCAAACCTGTTTTGTGTTCTTAAGTGTATATTTTTGTTTTCTTGAATCAGGATTGATATACTAAGGTATGTATATAAATTTTATTATTTTTCTGAAATAGTGTATTTTGTATGTAGAGTAGGTAAGGATGCATGGTCTCTCATGTATCCCTCAATACCAGAGAAGCTCCAGAGTCTCTATGATGATGGTTACAAGCTGGTGTGTTCTGTTTTCATCTGAGATTAAATAAATTTTCAGTCTGAACCTTGTCTCGCAAGTTAGATATGAATTTTATTGGATATGATTGGCATGTGCAGGTTATATTTACCAACGAATCTAATATCGAACGGTGGAAGAACAGGAGACAGGCTGCTGTTGATTCTAAAATCGGAAGGCTCGAAAATTTCATTAAGCTTGTGAAACTCCCCATTCAGGTTTGTTCGTTAAGCTTACTATATTCTTGTCCATATATAATCCATGTGTGTGTGTGTGTACTCATGGTGTGCTAGTGAAATTTGTGTGCAGGTTTTCATTGCTTGTGGATTGAGTTATGCTGAGCCAGTTGACCCGTTCCGAAAGCCAAGTCCTGGGATGTGGAAGATTATGGAGAAGGAGTTCAATTCTGGTCTTCCGATCGATATGGATCTGTAATTCCCTCTACTCGTTATATTGTATATTTGTATTTGCTTCTCACTCGCTTACGTGACCTATCTTCTTGTGTTGTGCGTAGATCATTCTATGTCGGTGATGCAGCTGGAAGACCTGGTGATCACAGTGATGCTGATATAAAATTTGCGGAGGTTTGTGATACAATACAAGCTACTAATAATTAGGTGTTGAATGTTGATCGAGTAATTGACGAATAATTTCACTTTGTAATTTGAACACTACAGGCTGTTGGCTTAAAGTTTTACGTTCCTGAGGAGTACTTCCTCGACTCGGATTAATACTTGTTCTCCAGTCATCAACTGATCACTATGCGTAAGGGATCAGTGTTACATTTCTACTACACTATTTTTTACTGTGTTTTTTTTTTTTTTTATCTTTGATGTACATTGTCGGGTCGTCCTGCTAATGGTACTCTGTAGCCGTAGGTAGAGAAAACAAGCTTTGAGCTAATTACTGCACTGCTTTTTTTTCACTAATTCAAACTAATGCTCTCTTTTTTTCACTATCTCTTGTTTTGGGATTATGATTAAAATCTTCTACTAATATGGATCTTATCCGACTTGCTTCAGCCTTTTTACCCTGTTGTTTCGTTACTTCCTCATCGTCTTCAATCTTCTTAAATCTTAATTATTTGCATCAAATAATTGTTAAAAGAATGATTTTTCACCTGTAAATACTACATAGAGTCCTTCGAAATACAGTTTATCGTGATAATGATTTTAGGTATTAAAAAAAATGGAATTAAAAAAATGATTGAAGCAAAAAAAAATGGATTAAATAATTAACGATAAGCTCTACTGACTGAACTCATCAATGGCTTCCACTTTCTCTCTCTTCCTCGCCACTCTCACCCTCCTCTCCTCTCTGCCCCTCTCCGCCGCAAATCTTCAATCGACCACCGCACTTTTCAGATCTCAGTCCGTCGCCGGAGATCCTCCGACCACCTTCTTCGAAGTCACCAAACCCATCCCACTCCCCCGCACCAAACCCTGCTCGTACTTAGTCCTCGAACGCGACTTCGCCTACACCTACGACAAATCCCCAGTCCTCGCAGACTACAAACCCCCTTCCGATTGCCCAGCCCGAAAATTCGACAAAATCGTCCTCGAATGGACCGCCACCTGCAAAGGCCGTCAATTCGACCGGATCTTCGGGATCTGGCTCGGCGGCGTCGAGATTCTCCGGAGCTGCACGGCGGAGCCGCGCACCTCCGGGATCATCTGGACGGTGAAGAAGGACGTCACGAGGTACTATTCTCTGCTTATGACCAATCAAACCCTCGCCGTTTATCTGGGTAATCTCGTCGACTCCACTTACACCGGCGTCTACCACGTCGATCTCACTTTCCATTTCTACCCCTCCGAATCCAGTCACCACCGCAACCCTAAATTCGAAAATCGACCGGCCGATTCGATTCTCCCCATTTCCAGAAACCTACCTCTGAACGACGGCCTCTGGTTCGAGATCCAAAACTCCACCGACGTCCAATCCAAGGAATTCCAAATCCCCCAAAACACCCACCGAGCAGTGCTCGAGGTCTACGTCTCCTTCCACGAGAACGACGAGTTCTGGTTCGGCAACTACCCTAACGAGTACATTTCCAGAAATAACCTCACCGGAGCCCCCGGGAACGGGCCCTTCCGGGAGGTGGTCGTCGGCCTCGACGGAAAATTCGTCGTCGGAGCAGTCTGGCCGTTCACCGTGATCTACACAGGGGGCGTAAACCCCCTCCTGTGGAGACCGATCACGGGCATCGGCTCGTTCGATCTCCCCACCTACGACATCGAGATCACCCCCTTTCTGGGCGAAATGCTGAACGGAAAATCCCACCGGATTTCGTTCGCCGTGAGCAACGCCTTGAACGTTTGGTACGTCGACGCTAACTTGCACCTCTGGTTGGATGAGAAGAGCGAGAAAACCGAAGGGAAGATTCTGAAACACGCGGAATCGCCTTTTTCCTATTCGCTGTTTTCGAATTTCACGGGCTTTGATGGGTTATTCGTCACGAATGTGACTAGATCAGTAGTCTCTGCTGGATGGGTAAAATCGTCCCGTGGAGTTGTAACAACTAGTTCGATCCAAGATCTCGGTTTCAGTAATACAATGGTGATGGGAAACGACGGGGATTTGCAGATTCTGAATCAGGTTATTAATATGAACAGCAGTGTCTCTACCAGGAAGAAGGCATCTGTTTACTCGCATAAAACGTTTACTCTTTACCTTCACTCTGATTCGATTGACAATGGTGACGGGTCGTATGATTCGGTTGCTAACGTTAGTTTGGGGTTTAACGAGAAGAGGCGGAGGGTTTCGAGTAAAGGGGTATTTAACAGTAAGCTAAGGAACTTACAAACTGCTCAGGGAAGTATGGTGGTGAAAGGGAGTTCTGTGGTTAGGGGAGTGGGAAGCACTCAACAGGTTTATGACTATACGAGTAGCAACGGGCTGTGTTATTTTAGAAACGTGAGCAGCTTGAATTACACGATTATTCGAGATGAAGAGAGCAGTAGTTGCGGGTGTGATCTTGGATCGAGCATTGCTTGTGGTGGGAAGCTTGGACTGTTGGCTTCGTTTGCTCGAGGAACTTCTTGAAGCATACCTTAAACTGTTAATGATGTTTGTTATTACTTGCAATCATATCTTTGTATGTGTAACTAATAACTATCCATCCAAGATTTGAAGAAAAAAATTCATCAATATCTTTGTACTTTTGTTGTGAATTCTAATTCTTTTACTTTCTTTTTTTTTTTCAAAAATAGTTTTTTTGAAAAAAAAAATACTGAATATGTGTGGTGAGAGAGATAGAAATGAGCAAACACGAAGCTGCCTCCCCAGAGAAACCAACAGCTCCATTTTCATATCAAATTGAAATAGTACATACTTTATTATTAGTTTCTGATATCATCATTATATAATTTTCATCATATATATATATAGCAGAGTGTAGGTAACTATTATTTCATAAAAATGACACAGCAATAGACTCATCATTTTGATCTTTGTGGAGAAGAGACAAAAGGACAATTAATCTTACTTTTGGAAAGAAAAAGACATCCCCTTTTATTTCATTTATATATATACATAATACATATATATATTCTGGAGCTACCCCAATACTTAATTTATTAATCTATTTAATTAATTAATTAATTAAGTTGCCTCATGTAATTTATTGATACAGAAATAAATAATTGTTTATAGATTCTGTGCTAGCTCCATAATTGAATTAGGAGTGAGATCATCATATCCTACGATATATATTGACTAGTAGTTGCATTATATTAAAAGTAAATTCCCACAATTATATTAATTCTGCACATATCTTCCTCATATCTAAATTAGGGTTTATGCAAAGCTTCATGAATTCAGCTAGCTAGGGTTCTACAAATGAATCTTAATACATATCAATTATATTTTGGTTTATCATACATACACATATATATAATTAACATTACATTATATCCAAATTAATAATCTTGCATACATATCAATTAATAATCAAGATTATAATCTACTAAGTTCTACTAACAATTAACAACATTCATTAATTCTCACATTCCAGAGGATTGCACCTGATGCTGATGATGCTGCCGACGAACTCCGCTCGACGATCCTTGATCATCGTCTTCGTTCGTCGGCCTTCTCCTCTTCTTCTTCTTCTTGTAAGGTATGCCCCTAGCCTTAGCCTGCGCATCCCTAACCTCCCTTAGGTAAACTCTTATCGCTCCGTCAGCAAACGGATTATCCTCAGCCGCCCCTCCGTTTTCCTCGTAAGCTGCCCGAAGCCGCCCGACCAAAGCATCCAGGCTGCCCCAAGCCTGCCTCAGCGGGCAGGTGCAGGGTCCTGCAGGGTCAGGCTGCCCGAAGAACCCGCACCCCTGCCCGTGCACCTTCGTCTTGCCGAACTGATCGAGGTATCGCATGAAGTCGAGCACGTGCGAGTGGTTGCATCCGGGCAGGCCCACGGGCGGACGCTGGTTGCGAAGGTACTGCCCGAACGTGTTCCAGTCTCGACGCTTCTGTGACTCGTAGCGGCTGAGGTGGGCGGCAGCCGGTGGTGGTGGTGGTGGCGGCGGCGGCTGGCCGGAATCCGATGATCCGGGCATCATATTTTTGGAAGAGGGAATTGAATTTGAAGTGGGAATAGGAATTGAAGAAAAATGGATTTTTTTCAAGTGGGTAATTATCAAATCAAGAGAGTGTTGTAATGAGGAGACATGTGAGAGATGAGATGGGCCAATGCAAAAAAAGGTGACAACAAACTATTTTGATTAATTGTACTAAGATTGTATTGTTAATTAATATTTTATGAGGCAATGATATTTTATTTTAATTGGGGATAGGTACCCTATCAATTTGAAAACCAATCATGTGTTATCAAGTGTACAGAAATGGGACAATGGTTTACTTAATTAATTACCCCTAATGACCAATTGGTAATTAAAGTGGTTCGTGAATTTACTATAGTTGAACAAGGAGAAAGTGTGACAGCATCAAATCCTACTTTAATCTGCTAAGATTTGATTTGTTTTTCTTGATTTTACATTGATTCTTATTTTTTAATTGTTTTGCATAAAATTTCTTCGTGCCACATGTGAGTGTACGAAATACTGCGTATATCATCAATCGATGAACAAATTAAAAAGTAAATACGTGAAAACAATTATGAAATTTTATGAAAAAAAAACCTTCATGAAATCAATGGAAGATTCATTCTCTAACTAACAAACTTGGAATTTTGTATGTTTTGGGTCGATAAAATTTGTTAATACATCATTTGAAGAATCGGAGGGATGTGTGAACTCCGAGCTATGAATTCACATTTGTATCTTTTTGAATAATTAATGAAGTTTGTAGGGTTGAAGAAGTGGTCATTTTTAGTATTTGATTTGTCACTAGTGTTGTTTTGGAAAAGCTAAATTGTTACACTATTTTGATGTATAGACCAAATTATAATTAATGATAATGACATTAATTTCATGGTGCCATTATTTCAACAATAATATATATATATATGAAAACTTATATTATTGTACAAATTATTTAAAAATAATATATATATATGATTTGCCTTGTTATAATAAATCATGAAATATTGATGTTTGCATATTATATTTTGGAAAACTATAGATTATACATTTCATCCATCATACTACTTCCGTCTCAAATTAATAATTTTATATTTTTTTAATTTGTGAAAAAAATGTGACCAATAGAGTATGAGATTAGAGTATGGAACATAAATAGAACTTATTTTAAGTTGACACATCATCTCACCATTTAAAATTTTAATTTAATTAGTATTTATAAATTAATGTATTAAATCTAATGGTTAATATTTAAAAAATGCATCATAAATATAGTAGAAACTTCTCATTAATTATATATAAATGGGGATAAACATAAACAATAAATTAATTATTTTGAAATTCTTATAAATTAATACTCGATACATTAATAACATTTTTTATTTAATAGAATATTTCGTTCCCGAGTTGGTTTTTTAAATAAAAAAAATACACTCAATAAATTAATAATATTTTTAAATTAATAAAATTTCACGATCCCGAACCTATTAATTTATAGATATTTTAGTGTAAATGAGGATAAACAAAAACAATAAATTAATTATTTTCAAAATCTCATATTTCATGTAAACACTAACAAGTAACCAGTAACCACTATCCTGAAAATTGAGTAGAGTACAGCTCAATTTGGGCCTTTATGGGTCTCTAGTAATGGGCTTGGAACATTAGTCCTCCTTGACGAATTACTATAAATGGGCCTGTGTAGGAAGCAAATGAACAATACACTTATAATGGGCCTGTGTTGGGAACAATTCATTTATCATGGAAATGGACCTTGAACGTTGACCCTTCGACAAGGTGGAATGGAAATCTAAAAATTTACCTATTAAAAAACAACCAAATTTTACTCATGTTTAATTTATTTTTTCAATATTTCTTAATCTAGGTGTCGGTTAATCAATGTATATTTAGTTGGGGCTAAGCATCTCCAATGGTATATACATAAACATAAAGTATAATTTATTTGACACATCATCAATAATTTGTATATATGAATTTATATTTCAACATATTATCAATCTCTTTTGCAGGTGGAACTCACAAGATAAGACACATTGTATCTAATATTTAATACTCCAAAATTTTCTCATCAAATTATAACTAAGTCCCCCATAGTGTACCTAAGTACGATTTCATGTCACCTAAGTTGGGATGCTCTAAATATGAGACCGGAGAATTATCAAACAATTTTTTCTATCATATAAAAATGAATTTCCATTCCGACAATTTAGGTACCACTTGCAGCCCAATATACTTTATTCTATTGCTAGACCAGGTCCTATGGACCAGCACGTACCTAGTGGCATCCACTCAAGACCTTGTCCAAATTGGATTCACGTGCTTATTCTATTTTACTTCTTCCGTCCATTTACATAGTGCATAGAGAAATATGTACATAAATTAAGAAAAAATGATTTTTTTTATGTATTTAATAATATAAAGTAAGAGTATAATAAATATTAATATGTAAATAATAAAGTAGTTAGTTGAAAAAATAGTGGTATTAAAGTAAATAAATGTGTATTGAAAGAATAAAGTTGTAAAAAAAAATGTTTCATTTATGAAATGTGCACTATTTTAAGTGATAGACTAAAAAAGAAAATATGAATTGTACTGCATTTGTCAACTCAATAATTATATTATTATATTATTATATTATTTTTAGTTATTAAATGCTCCACACCTCATAGCATGACCACCAAAATCAACCATTTTCTACATTATCCATAACTATAAAATACTAAATGTAATACTACTATAACCAACCTTCTATAAATAACAACTTTCCCAAAGTGAACAATACCACCAATTCCCAACACATAAAAAATGCAATCCCATTGCATCTACACCCTTTCATCCTTCTTCATCCTTGCACTTGCCTTCAAGGCTCAATGTGTAGTCCCCCCTTCTCAAACTTTCAACTATGCCAATAACCGAGACTTCGGCGACTACATAATCGAGTACGACGGGAACTACCAAGTCTTGCCTATAGCCACTTCCCCCTTCGTACTGTGTTTCTACAACACCACTCCCGGCCAATATACTCTCGCATTGCGTATGGGCACCGTTCGATCCGAGTCGTTGCTCCGTTGGGTTTGGGAGGCCAATCGAGGCAAACCCGTCGGAGAAAACTCGACGTTCTCGTTGGGCCCCACCGGCAACCTCGTATTGGCCGACAGCAACGGTGTTGCCACGTGGCAATCGAACACGGCCAACAAAGGAGTCGTGGGGTTCAAGTTGTTGCCAAATGGGAACATGGTGCTACATGACTCCAAGGGTAATTTCGTCTGGCAAAGTTTTGATTCCCCCACGGACACTATTCTAGTGGGCCAATCTCTCCGCCTCAACGGCCCAAGTAAGCTCGTTAGCAGGCTCTCCGAGGCCCAAAACAAAAATGGGCCGTACAGCTTGGTCCTTGAGCCCAAAAGATTCGCAATGTATTACCAATCCAAGAATTCCCCCAAACCGATGCTCTACTTCGACTCGACCGATTACCTCTCGTTGGGGGAAAAACAAACCTTGACCGCGTTGCCGTTCACGAGCGAGCCGGAAAACGACGACGCATTCGCCTACGAATTGAGGTTCGAGAATCCGAACGGAGGGTATCGGATTTTGTCGAGGCCCAAGTACAACAGCACCTTAACCTTTCTCCGGCTGGGGATCGACGGCGGCCTGAGAGCGTTCACGTTCTACGACAAGGTGGATTACGGCGCGTGGGAAGAAACGTTCACACTCTTCCCTCGGGACACCGGCGAGGAGTGCCAGCTGCCGGAGAGGTGCGGTGGGTTTGGGCTTTGCGAGGATAGCCAGTGCGTGGGCTGCCCATCCGCTAATGGGCTTTTGGGCTGGGCCGAGGGGTGTTCGGCCCCTAAGCTGACCTCTTGCAAAGCGAGTGACAATAAGTACTTTAAATTGGAAGGAGTGGACCATTTCGTCAGCAAGTACACGAGGGGAAGTGGGCCCATTAAGGAAGATGGGTGCTCGAAGAAATGCACATCGGACTGCAAGTGTTTGGGCTTTTTCTATAAACGGGCCGAGTCGAGGTGCTGGATCGTCTACGACTTGAAGACACTTACGAGAGTCCATAATTCGAGCCATGTGGGCTACATCAAGGCCCCTATTCACTAATCAAGGCCCAATGAATTTGTTTTTTCTAATTTGCATTTTAAATAAAATAAATTTTCTTGACCGTAGAGAAATTGTTGCTTCACCGTTCTTTTCTCCCCTCCCCTTGCACTATAAAATCATGCATAAATCATTTGTAATATTCAATAACGAATAAAGAGAAATCAAAAAACAAAATAAAAGAAAAAAGGAAAAAAAGAAATGGCAAAGGTCGTCGCCCTCCTCTGCGTTCTCGCCTTTGCCACGATCGCCGAATGCCACAAGCACGAAGTCTTCACGATCAAAGGCGAGGTCTATTGTGATCCATGCCGAGTCCAGTTTCAAAATGCACTGAGCGATAAACTATCAGGTAAATTAATTATTATTTTTTCTTCAGCTGAAAATAACAAAATAAAAACGAGGGACTAACTGGTAATTTTACAAGACCACACATTTCCCCCTTTTTATTCCTAATTATTCGACCTAATTTAATTTTTGATTGCCGATCGCCGCCGCAGGAGCCACCGTGAGACTGGAATGCATAAACCTGGAGACAAAGGCAGTGACGTTCGCCGTCGACGGGACGACCGACGGAAACGGTAAGTACAGCCTTCAGGTGAACGGAGATCACGAGAACGACGAGTGCTCCGTCAAAGCCATCAAGAGCCCGAAGCCCGAATGCAGCGATCCGCTAACCGAGGTGGCGGTGTCGAGGATCGAGGTGACGGAGAACGTCGGGATCCACTCCGACGTCCGTTTCGCAAACCCGATCGGATTCATGACGAAGGAGGCTCACCCGCAGTGCATCTCCGTTCTCCAGGACTTGTTCACAGAGGATTAATAATCACTTTCTTTTTTCACACCTTTTGTAAACGATTTCCCTTTTGGGGGGTTTGACTAATAAATTAAAATACTCCCTCAAATTTTATGAAGAAAAAAATGCAACTATAAATCAATCATACCTTATTTATAAATAACAATAAATACTAGAAGTACTTAGTTATAAAGTGTACTCATAATAAAATTTCCACTCAAATTTGTATAAAATTAATACTCCTATTAATTTTTCATTATAATAATATACTTTTCAATTCAAAACAATGTCATATTCTAAGCTCATACACATATCTTGAAAAAAACATCAATTTTTTTATTTTATTATTCATTAATTACTTTGAAACATATTGAATATTAAAACAATTACTGATATTTAGGTAAATTTTAATTATTTTGATAACAATTTAAGAAAATTTATCATTAATTAGCATTGAAAATGCAAAATAACATCTATTTTGTAAAAAAAAAAGTCAAAACAACTTTTTATTTGAATGGAAGAGAATAATTAAACAAAATTGCCACATTTTCTATTTTGATTTCTTATAAAATTTGCTAAATTATATACCATCAAGCAAATTCACTTTATTTAATTAAATATTATTCATCCTTTATGAATGGACATACCTATTTTTTAAATGTTATAATTTCTGTGAGACATATGTAAGTACAACAAGATTCACATAATAAAATATACTATCATTATTTTTTAAATTTTGTACCAAAAATAATGTGAAATTAGAGGAAGACATATCCTTTTGTTTTCTTGTCCAAAAGAAACATAAATTATACCGGGCCGAGGAAGTACAAATACAAATTTACATTTTTTACTTTAAAATATAATTTATTTTTATTTTTAACTTATTTTTTTATACTTAAACACACTGCAATTTTATTTTTTATATTAAAAATACAAATTTTTTTTGTCAAGAAGTAACATCTTCTTTAATTTTGGCGTGTGTACATTTTCACGTTGTAGTACAGTACTACCGTATACTCCATATTACTCCATGTATACATAGTCTCTGCGTACTACATTAATAACCATAAATACCTTACCCTTTCGCCTCGTACACTTCACCAATCTCCTTATATCAATAATTATCAATCACTTCTACATCTTGCTGTAATTAATTATTCAACCCACAACAAACACAAACAGATATGAACGACGGCGACCACATGCACGCCATGGCCTCGGCGGCGCCGCCGCCGACGATGCCCCACCGCCACATGATGATGCACATGACTTTCTTCTGGGGAAAGAACACTGAGATCCTGTTCCACGGATGGCCCGGATACGATCATCTGGGAAATTACGTATTAGCCCTCGTTCTCGTGTTTCTCCTCGCCCTCATCACAGAGTGGCTTTCCCACTGCAACATCATCCGCCGCCACTCGCCGGCGGCGGCTGCCGCCCGGACGGCCATGTACACCATCAGAATCGGGCTGGCGTATATGGTGATGCTGGCCGTAATGTCTTTCAACGCCGGAGTGTTTCTAGCAGCCGTCGGAGGACACGGTGTCGGGTTTTTCTTCTTCGGGAGTAGGGCTTTCAAGGAGAAGATGGCTCCTGATCTTCCACCTATGAATTGCTGAGATTATGATAAAACCTCATTTTGTGTTAATGTGTTGATTTTTTTTTAATAAGATGTGCTTTCGATTTTCCGATCATTGGTTGACAACTTACAAGAAGAAGAAAACAGAGTTTTAACAAAATCACAGATCACAATAATGAACAACGGGTTTACTGTATCTCGAACACGGTACATTTTCCAGCGGCAGTTTAAAGAACTGCGAACAAGTAGTAAACAAACTACTGATGATGGTTTTGAGCATTAATCATTCTTCCAATTTTTTCATAATTCAATGGTCGACAAGATAATTTTTTTGTAGTTATTTTCAGAGAAATCCTTGGGAAATAATACCCCATGCACTTCAAGCGCCACTTGCATATAAACGTGTCCATTCTTTAGCTGCAACGAGTAATAAAACATACAAACTTTGATCAAGAGAGTGCTCATAAACTGCTGCCTTAAATGAAAATAATAAGTAGTGTACCTGTATTAACAGCTTCAGCCTCATTTGATTTCCAATGCTTGGCAATGTTCTCGGAGAGTGGGTCGTCCGGATTTGGAGCACTCAAGAGTGCTTGAATGCTAAAACATTGGGATAAGAATGTCTGGCTTAGGATTGTTCGGCAACCCCCAATCACGATATGGAATTTAAAATTTATAGTGAAAGAAGAAAGTGCATGAGCACTTCGTTTTTTTGTTGCTGCTTACTAGAACTCAGTATTTTGTATGGGAAACTTATTATTACCTCAAAAGTACAGTTCTAATCTGAAGAGCGGGACTCCATTTGTCCTTGAGAATATCTAGGCATATCCTTCCGAGCTGCAGTGAATTTTCATTAGCCAATATGCAAGAATGTAGGACACCAAATCATAGAAATCATGAAGACCCAAAGTTCAACAAACCTTGTCAATGTTTGGGTGGTAGATTTTTGTGAGGAAGCGAACCTGTAGGAAAATAGAGCAGGAATAATTACAATCTGTTTTAATTAGATTTTTTAATAAATCTCAGTGACAAAGTCTTTGTCACGTAAAATAAAATATTACTGGTACATGTATTTTTCTATAGGAATGTTATGCCGTGCAAATTTTAAGATTTTCAGTTTTTTTATCACCCCATCATATTTCCAGAATCATTGAAGAATCGTACCATCTAGAAACCAAATGTGCATTCTGAATAATCAAATTATGGTATTTCTGAGTGGTTGAGACAAGGAGGATATTTAAAAGCATAAAACAGGCATAAAAAGAACCTAGCACTCTAGCAGGCACAATATTACTCCACGTGTGATATTTTACTTCAATCTGTGAAGTAAGATACGTATTTAATGTCAAAGTTGATAGTGCTCAATTATCCTTCAGGGAAAACATGTTCCAGACTACTACGCCTCAATTCGAATTATTTCATTGTTGGCAAAACTCTATTGAAGAATGAAGATAAGAAAATGCCCAAGCTTCTAACGAAAGAAGAAAGCATATAATTTGACATTCCTTCTCATAAATGTTCCCATGAAAAACACAAATAATAACAAAAAAAAAAAAATCAGAAAAAATCATGGTGTCATATGTATTACCTTTGGAGCAGCCATTGGGTATTCTTCAGGTAAAAATAACTCCAGCTTAAAGACACCTCCTACAGCATGGACATTTAGAAGAGAGATAGGGGATGATTAAGTAAAAGAAAATATAATCATTAGCATGCTATTGACATAATGATTAACAGATTAAGTGACATAGAAAAATAACACAATCAAGTACAAGTCATGCGACTGACACATCAATAATGGCAACATTTTCCACCATGTCCTTCAAATATCACCATTCAGAGATCTAATCCTATTCTGAAAAATGACATACAATATCTACTAAATTTCAAAATACGACATTTCATGAGAAAAACAAACCCATGGCCTAAGTCTGAAAAAACAAAGTAGAGGACACCGACCCCTCTGCTTAGTCAACAAACGTGAATATCACAAGGATATAAAGTCCACCATAAGTAATAAATCACGAGAAAAAGTTCACATAACACAATGTTTGACTAAGAAAAATCCCTCCACACCATCATCCATGGAGGCGTTTATCCAGTAAATAGAAGAATCTACTGTTACCTTCATAAGGAGATTGAGTTGGACCAAGAATCATTACATTGAAGTACCGCATATTCTCTTCTGAAGGAGATGCACTTATTCCTGGAGCTGCATATAAGCATTAAACCCAATCAGTGACAAAAGATGAATCGCATAAAAGCAACTGACCATGATATATAATCATCAGCAACTGGCAAGAAAATCGTATACATAACACGTTCATAGTTCTTCAAAATCAATAAAGTTTCCCATAACTAACAACAGAATCCCATAATTGAAAATTATCAAAATTGTCCGAACACCCTGTTTTGTTATGAGTGCTAAAATCCTCATCTACAAATAACTATGGTATTTTCTCATCGCACATCCATGGTTTAACCATTAAATCATCCTTTTATTTTAAAAGTAACCTTAAAAACTAAACAAAAGCATCTCACAAAACTAAACCAAGATAAAATTAGGAAATCATATGCTACCATCAAGCTTCTATAGCTTCTCAATTATGACAAGAATCGTCACCAGATACAAAGTATGAAATCCTCGTCATCTATCACTTTACTCAATAGTGAATACCCTGCTATTGTCTTTCCGAGTCGTGCCCTCGTCAATTCAACTTTACAAGGTAACAGAGAGCCAAATAAATACAAAAACCAAGCCAACCTCTCATTACAAATCAATCTGACCGAGCAGGACAAAAAATGAAGAAAAAGAAAGTCACAAAAAAATTAAACACATCAATGAACACCACCTCTATATGAAAGTTCTGAAACAGTCATACAAACATTTTCAAAATAAAATAAAATGATTTAAAGCTCATTTTTTAAAAGCAACACCACCAAGTTTACAGCAAATGCGTGCATGGGAAAAATCGAATGTCGTACCAGGCTCACTGAGAAGACGCTGGGTCTCCTGTAAGATCAAAAACAGAAAAACAACACAAAACACATCAAACTCACATAAATATCAGTCAATCGAAACGCAACGCAAACGCACATGAAAACGCAAATGATTCGAAGCCAATTAGGCAATAATACCTTCAAAATCTAGGGTTTATAGGAGAAATTAACCGAGAGATCACAGTAAAAAATAGCGGAGGAGATCAGAAGTTTTACCTTGATGATCCTCCGCGGTAAATTGCTGTTCGCCATCGAGCCGTATGTGTGAGCTTCGTCTCCTTCCCTCGGTTCTTCTAGTCGGAGAGTTCACGCGAGATTTTTCTTTGCTTTCTCTCACTAAGGAGGAAATGGGGCAAGTGTTCGATCGTGGAAAATTTTGAGATGCTTGCTTTTTAATTGCGAATCAAAAATAAAATTAAAAAATTCACATTCAACTTTATTAAAAAATGAGGTTTGACTTGATTTTGAGGAAGACTGAAACTGATTGTACGGGTACGGGTTATGGGCTCGGAACGAATGGGCTTTGGTTGAATTATGTTTGGGTCTGATTCCATTGATCAACGCCTCATAAAGCAACGGCCCAATGATCAGAATCCTATGCGAATATATTTTATTTTTTTTGTTAAGGAGGAGAGAGGAGAAACTCCACCCCACCCGATCGGAGGCGGGTAGGATGTAAATCGAGGAATGTGCCCGAGTAGCTGACACCTGTGCGAGAGAGCCAACAGGTCGAACCCCAGGACAAACCTTCATAATATTTCAATGAAAATTTGTCCCACCCGAGATTCGAACCCTGCGTCGCCTTACCACTCGGCTATGCTCCTGGGGACATCCTATGCGAATATTATCATGTATACATGTCATAATAATAATAATAATAATAATAATAAAAGGGAATTTATTGGTTGAATTAGGATTGAGAAAAGAAGCATCAATGATTGTGTATAAACTACTATACCACTCCTATATATCATCACATAAATACATTACACATGTACACAGCTTCTTCTTCTCTCTCTCTCTATCTCTCTCCCTTCCTCTGTAAATTTCAACGCAAATAGTTTCTTTACACAGCATCTCTTCACTACCACTGTTCTCATGACCATATTCGACGAATACCTGCCTCTAAAGGGGAACGTTCCTTCGTTCAAGCAAACGAAAGATTGAACTGGAACGGACGAAAGAATGGTGTTTTTTATTTATAAATAGGGTGGGTACTAAGCTATGTCTTTGATTTCTTTAACGCGACTTGCGCGTGAAACAGCGACTCAGCAACTTCGTTGTTATCCGGAAGCTCCCTCCTCAAAACCTCATAATCTCTCACGGTTTCATTCCATCTTTCCAGCTATAACAAACAATCCAAAATTACAAATACACCCCCACATATAACTAATACTAAGTTTCATGTGTTTTTGTTACCTTGTAATTCGAGGCAGCCCTTCGAAGTAAAGCCTTCGTGTAACCAGGCTGGATCCGCAGAGCTTGACTGCAATCATCGACCGACTTTTCCCATTGGCCGAGCTTAAACCAGCAAGCAGATCTATTGCAATACAGAACAGAGTTCGTGGGGTCCAGTCGAAGACCTTCCCCATAGGCTGAGCATGCCTCGGTGAACCTTTCCGACTTGAACAGATCATTTCCGCGAGCACGAGCTCGGCCTACGAGCCTCACATTTTTTAGTAGGACAAATATTTCCGAGTTATGTGGGTCCATCTCTCCGGCTTTCTCGATTGCATCGAGTGCACTGTCGAACCTTCCCATTGCTAACTCGATTTGAGTTCTAACCAAGTACAGGTATGCTTCTAGAAGCATCCCGAATATCTTATGCTGGGAATGAGAAATCATGGGTACATTCGACATAGCCAAGAAAGCATCTTCGAGTCGATGGAGTTTCAAAAGGGCTTCGGCTTTGCATGCCCAAAGCTGTAAATTCAAACACGAGATGGTTTTTGGTGAGTATAAACTGTATAATTATACTTTTGGAACAGAATATGCGACATTTGAAAAGACGAACCTGGGGTGAAGAATCTGCTCCGGAGGCAATGGCAGCATCGACTTCTCTCAGAGTACTTCTCCAGTCGCTCACTCTACGGGAATCTGCGCATTTAATCAGATGCTTATCGATATGTTGCAACTTATTTAGCTCTGCAGAATTGGGTTGAAGCCCAGGAAAACAAATGTGCTTCCTTGCATTCTCCGTAAGTCCTAAACTGTAAGCCAAGGGCATAAAAGTCAAAAGGGAATCCCAATCAAACTTGTTAGTTTAAGTGAGCTCACATGACGAGTAAGTAACCTAAGTTCATTTATAATGCAATGCCACAAAAACATGGACCTGAAAAGTGGTCCATTATGAACACAAGACATAATGTGCATGTGTATTCTAACTGCAACATCGAATAATGAAAAAACAAGTACCGGTAAGATCGACAACTGCACATGCACAACGAGATAGAAGCCATTAGCCGTATTGTAATAAATGAGAGTGACTTAACCACAAGAAACAAACATTCAAAACCAAAATTGAAGCCGAACCAGATCTAGTACGAGAAGAGATGATGATCAAATCATAATTTCACTGTTCTCATATCAGACCTCAATACACAACTTACAACTACATTAGTTTCTAAGCAGATATCAACTTTAGCAAATAATATGCAATCGAAGATTGAGATATCATGAAGGAAATTGAGTTCACCTAAGAAGCAGAGATCCTAATCGCTGGTGTGCTCTAATATAACCCGGGTCCAATCTAACGGCCTCCTCGCATTCTCTTGCAGCCTCCGTTATTCGATTCAACCCCATCAAAGCCGCAGACCGGTTGAAACGATAAGCAGCATTTCCCGGCGATAAGTTAATCGCCTTATCGTAAAGGCTCAAGGCCTCCGCAAAATTACCCTTCTTGTAATTATCATTCCCTGTTCTCTTAAATTCCTCTGAATCACCACCCCTACAATACTCCGCCCTCTTCCCCTGGTGATGATTCGTGGGCCCACCCCGAATTATGCTGCCGTGGCCGTAATTCACAGAGCCGGAGCCAAAGAATTCGTGTTTGGTCAGCCGGGAGGGAGTGCCGGTTTTCAAGATCTTGCCGGAGGGGCAGATGTTGCCGGTGGGGAGGGCATTCGCGGCCGGGGACGTGACAGACCCGGATCCGGTCGAGTCGGACCGGGTGTGACCCGCCTTGAAGTTCCGAATCGCGGACGGCGAGCTTTCGGCGGAGAGCTCGCCGGAGCTGCTGTTGGGATTCGAATCGGAGTTTCTGGGTGGATTCGGGTTGTGGCCTCCGCCCGAGACCGATCCGGACGAGCTGGAACTGCTGCTGGTGGTGGCGGCGGCGGCGGGGCCTCCGCCGGTTCGTGACCGGAGGGGGGAAATGGGCGAACCCAGATCAAGTTCCCGGAAGTCCGGCTTGTTGACGTTGTCGTTACCCTCGTAAGCTAACGCGTTTCTCAACCGATCGGAAAGGGACGCCAACCCTAATTCCTGCTTGTTTTTCCCGGACTGTGACGTCATTTTTTTCCCCACTCAGCAATAATACTCTGTGTGTGTGTTCGGAATGCGAGCTCCGGCTGAATTACTCAGCAGCAAGTCAGCAACAGTGGAGGATAACGGAGAAATAAAAGAGAGGGGTTTTAGAAGGAGACATGAAAGCGAAGTGGGGATCCCGTGATTTGTAAAAGGGAGAGGCAAAGAATGAAATGAATGTGAGTGTAGAGAGAGAAACCTGATAATTTTGTTTTATATTTTGTAGAGAGAAAATCAGATGAAGGGGTTTTCCAGATGCAGAGAGAAGGTGAAGATTTAATAAGTAAAGAAATGATCTTTATACAATATTTTATTGTTTTTATTTATGTTTTATTAATTCTTTTCATTTGCCCCACTTATTTTTTTTATTCATATTTCTCTCATTATTGGAGTATTATTTTGGGATAAATAGTCAATTGTTATTAAAACCTTTTTTTTTTTTTTTTTTTATCATTTTTATTGTTAGTTTTGGTTATAAAAAGGGAAATATTATAAAAATAGTGTTTATTTTTATATGTTTTGGTTAAAGCCTGATAGGTTGAGTGGATGGAAATGTTTATTAAACTTCACAACTCTTTTTTTTTTCCTTTTTTTTCTCTATTTTTGTTAAAAGGCATCTTCAATAAACTTGTCTTGAAAGGAAGAATGGGTATAATTTTTTAGGAAAGTGAAATGAATTTGTATACAATTAATTGAACAAATTATGACAATCTTATTTTGAACACAATCTTATTTTTGAGGTAAGTGAAATGAATTTGCATACAATCTTATTTTGAATAGTTGAAATTCGGTACAATTGAACTTATAATAAGTTAATTGTAATTATTACTATTAGAATAGTTGAATATTATTATTTAAAAATTAAATACTAATAAAAAATATATTGTGTAACATTATTATTTTTGTAACAATAATTAAATCCAAACTACATATACTTTTTTTGTTTTAAATTAATGGTTATACTTTAGTAATTTACAAAAAAAAAAAAAAAAGTATTATCATTCATTTTGGATGAAAAAAAGTAAAATATCATGATTGAATTATATTTTGTACATGCAAAACTATTTAACTATAGATTTAATTACAAGTTTAATTTGTTATTTCTCATTCCTCGTATCTACATCACAATCTAAGAGCTCAAATACTCGTCTCTTCTTGGATCTATTTAAATCATGAATATCCGAAAGGAATGGTCATAAATCAGTACATGTTACATGTACATATACGCTTTGACCAATTTAGCCCTTTTAATATGTTCTACGTGGTACACATAATTCACTGATTGCCAGCAATGGGCCAGGCAGGCTTAATGAGTTGGGCCTATATGAGGACCTATGAATGGTCCAGCTCAGGGGCGGATTTAGGCATGGCCCGCACTGGGCTCTAGCCCAGTGCATATTTTTAATATATACTATATTATATATATAGAGAAAGTACTATTATTTTGAATTACTAGTATTTCTTTTGTGGATTTATTTATTAGTTGGCAAATTCAATTTTATATTATGTTATAATAAATAATTTTGTTAGGAAATGTTTGTAGGATTACTTTTTAATTTGTTTTACATTTTCAAATTTCTAAAAAAATCACATTTTTTCAAGCTTAGTAAACTCTAAAAATTTAGGAGATTGAGATTAAATTTTGAATTGATTTTTTTAAGCTTTTATCAATTTGTGGGGATTCACAATTTCACCCCCTTTAACATCTCTGTGAGAATTTGAATATTTGCGCTTTTTTGAACTTTGGTGGCCTCCAAACGTGTTCTGGTTGTCAACCGTCGCAATATAAATTTTAAAATATTTTTTTAATAGTGAATTTAGTTTTAGAAATTTAAATATAGCATCAATCAATTGCAAAGAAAATAAAAATACTTTTTTAAAGATTATTAATCGGATGCTTTATTTTGAAAGATTTTTTTTTTTAAATATTGACATAAAATTAGTTATCTATGAGTTTTATGTTTTTCAAGTCTCATAGGAAACACTTGTTTGAACATCAAAATATTTTTGTTAGGTATAAAATTATTGTGACGAAATATATTTTTCAGCCCACCCCTTTATTGCCCACCCCTTTATTAAATCTTGCATCCGCCACTGGTCCAGCTGTTCCAAAAGCCCAATTTCAACACAATGTGGTCCCATTCCATCTACCTAATTTGTTAATTTCATTTTAAAAAAGTACAAATTAATTAATTTACATTATTTATTACTACTAATATCGACCAAACAAAAAGGCAAGTAAATTAACACCACCCCAGTAGTCAGTACTGTATTATTAATAAGAAGACGAACTGCAACATCGGAATTACACACACTCAGAGTACGGATTTTCGCACTGTTATTTATTCAAGGATTTTTGCAGACCTAATAATTAATCATGCTTCTGAACCCACCATGTTCTGCACATGACTTCAATTGAAAAATAAACTCCTCTCAGAAATGTGAAGACGATTATGTCTCTCAGTTGGTTAAAGAATCAGTTAGAATTTCAAATTGAAGATTTGCAGTAGCGTGGGAGGTAGGGGATCATCGAGGGCCCGACTGAACTCGATACAAACACTAGAGAGTTAACCAGCTAGCGCACGAACATAGTAGCTAAAAGTTCATTCGTTATCACGAGAAATATCACCCCTTAATCTAAATGACAGGAAGTTTGAGTTTTGATGACTCGAATCTTAAGTTGAAATCATGGAATTAAAAACTGCATCTTTCACAGGCAAATAACACACTTCACTAATAGTCAGACAAACATCATTAAACACTTCACGGAGTATAGAGAAATATTAACAAAGCATTCGTTCAGAGAAATGCAGTCAAGAATTCAGAACACGTACACCACTTATATCCCATGAACGGAATTCTTTTCTCCCCCTTCGAAAAACACTTTTCGTCATCATCTTAGCGCTCGGCGGAGGAGGCTGATCCCCTGACGAGCGAACCTCGCCGGTGTCCACCAATAATCACATCTTTAAATCGAGATATGGGACCCACTATCCTGCTCATCCTCTGCACATGATAAGAGAGTTCAATATGGAGTATATGCAGTAAACAAAAAACAACCAATATAACACTCTAAAAGACAGACTAAGGCTAAACAACAAGACCCATCAAAGTCCACGAATAATTCTAATCCATGTGCGTAAATCACAATTATGACTACATTCTTACTAACTTTAGCCATAAGTAAGTCGTTGAGAAGGTAAAATACGAAACAATCATTTAAGAGTTGTTGAAATGTATAATAAGTGGTTTATACCTCATCGTACTTGAGGTGCAAGACCTTCCACCTCTCCTGCTGCCACTGGTGACCGATTATCACAAGCCCCATGACAGCCGCCGCAATGAAAACGGACCAAAATGTGTTTGCCTCCTTCGCATGGGCATACACAGAAAAAGCCTGTCTTTTCCACCAAGCTTCACAAGGAAGCCCCACACCATCGTGTTGGTCTCCCTCGACAGACTTCTGGGAATCCTGCAACAAGGCACTACTGTCGAGGGGTTCGACCGAGTCATCACTCCCCTCACTATCCGCATCATTAGTAGGCATGTCAACTGTTGCTTCACTAAGGAAGGAACGGAACTCAGCCGAGCCGTAAATACTCTGTGCGTTTCCAAGAGCCGCATCAGACAAGGACTTACCCTTATCATCAAACACTGGAATCCCAGATAACTCATCGGACATCATTCCTTCAAATTTCGCGTTTTCATCATCCGACTTAACCCCTTCCTCTTTAACCATCTGAGAGACATAGTCGTCTTCGACCTCCTTGTTGTATTCGGGTTCCAGGGGTAGATTCTCATGCTGACTGGGAGGGAAAACAAAGTGCTTGGACAAAAACATGGCGCTGGAAATTTCTGCCTCGTGATTTGCATCCAACTTATCCTTGCCATCTCCTTCGGTGGGATCAGTCCTTTCAGGGCCGGGTGCAGCAGCATACGCCGATGCAGTGAGTGTCACAACTTCCCACTCGTTCCCTCTGGGAGGATCATTTTCTTTCGACTCTTCGTCTGCCATCTACGTATGGCTCAACAGTTGAGTTGATCAACCTTTCCTGAAGCTAGTAGAAACGAACTTATATATATGTAATCATCCTACTACAAAAAAATTCTTTGACACAAACACAAACATCGAATACAACGGCTAAAACAAAATAATTACTCTGGCACCACGCCAATAATACACGAATTAAATGAAATAAAATCATTGAAAATAATCACATAAATCCCATCCATCATAATACAGATTTTCACAAACACACGGAACACGAAAGAAAAAAACTCGAAGTAATTTTAGATTCCAGAATCACTCCCATACAATCAAAATTTTAACACGAGCAGATCCAAATAAACCATCCAAAAAAATTGTATCAAATGATCGAAACATTAAATCCGCGGACTGAATCAAATCGGAACACTGAAATAATTAATATGAAATCGATCTAAAAATGAAGAATACTTACGGAAGGGGTGTGCGGAGATAACGATCGAAAGGTAAGAGCACGAAATTGCAGCGACGAAAAAAATGATGGATGATGTCTCGGGAACTGTAATTGATTTCATTTTATTTTTTCAGAGTATTTATATATATACTGTATATACCGAGATTTGGGATTTTTAAAGATACCGGAGTAGCCGGTGATGAGTTACAGAACGGACTACAGTAAAATCATTAGAATTATAATTAATTAATTAATTATATTCGAAGACGTTTTGGCGCAACGGGTTGTACGGGTTATCAGTTACCACGGTTGCGTGTGTAGGGATAGAAAGTATTTTGTGGTGAGCTAGCTTGCTATTAGTCCATACTCCATACTCCATTTTACTTAACGGGTTTTGGTGTTTTGTATTTTGGGTTCAAATCCGGCCCATTAGACTTATGAGCCTCCAGACTTTCTTAGTTGCATTGTAGGCCCACTGGACTGTGAATAAACCCCGGTAGAAAATGATTACGCGAAACCATAGAACCATTCTGTTCTGTGTGGCGTGAGAAAATATTCTCACCCACCACAAGCTGCCGCCTCTCTATCGCCGGCGACCCCCTTCTTTTCTGCTTTCCGTTCATTCTCCGTCTCGCCGGTAAATGTTTTTATTTTCTCAATTTATGAAAATAAATTAATATATTTATTGCTTTGTCAAATTGTACAATTGCGATGATCAACATGCTTCGATTATTGAGTTCGTCGTTTTGTTTTTTTTTGTTTTGTTTTGTTTTTCTCGTGTGTTGGTTTAGGGTTTCGACCTATGATTATGTGTTTTACTGAATTTGATTTGTTTATTCTTTTTTTATTTTAATTAGGCTTTGATTTTAGCTTATTTTATCAGCTAAAAGCTGTGTGAATCACTTTTTCTTCTGTTAGGGGCTGATCATCTTGATTGATTTTCCTGGGAAATATCGTATTCGTCGCGATGGATTTAACACGAAAATGCAAATCCTGGGCCGGAAACGTGTGTCACCAGTTTGGTTCCATTTATCAGGATGGCGACGATTTTATGCGCAAGGTATAATTGCTCACACTCGTGTTTTGTTATACAATGATTCCAGAAACTAAAAGACTCGATCAATTTCAACAGGGTACTATGAGCTTTGTTGAAAACCAGGTCCAAAGTGTTGGTACCAGAGTCAAAAGATTATACTCGGACGTGGTTCGAGATGTGCATCCACCTTCTGATGATGATGATGATGATTATCAAGGTATCACTATTGTTAGCGAAAAGCAACTATCTGAAAACCAGGGCCCTGATTGTGATTTCAGAAACTCTGACGCATCACTGGCGGATGGAGTAGAAACCGATGAGATACTCTCTGGAGCTTTCGATGAAGTTTGTAAGAGTATACATCACAAGAAAACTTTGAGTCGTGATATTGTATTTGAGGGTCCGAATTCTGATGAAAGCGGAAGTCGACCCAATACAACTATATCTACAGCTGATGATATGGGTTCACCAGATTGTGATGTAGCAGCTCGTAGAGCCTCAGGGATAGATTGGACCCTTTGTGATGTTTCATCTGAAGTCGAGTACGATGATGAAACCGGGACCTTAGATGTGCTTCCAGGTTTATTATATTTGAATCAAATAGTTAGCATTTTTTTTTCAAATTTCCCCCTGCCCCATCCCCCAAACGTATGTTACTCAATTTTAAATGCTAATTTGGCAGGTTTGGATGGATCAGATTCTGAAAAACAAGACATGGATGTTCTTCCTGAAATTGAAACGACTCCGTCTGAAACCGGTAAATTAGCTAGTATAGTATCTAGCATTTTTTTTAAATAATGTGATATAGTTAGTTGTGCACTTGTGCTGTGATTCAGTGTTTCGTAATCAAACAGTATTCAAACAATGGATAACAGGCTCAGAATTGCAGCTAAATTGTTCCATTTAACGGTTGATCTTACCATTTATCCCCTTAAATAACAGACACAGATGTTATGCACCTTGATATGGAGACCGTTGATATTTCCCCGGACATGAAGCACGATGAGACGAACATCATTTTGAATGGGAACTTTGTCCGTGCTGCCTCCGGTGGAAAACGGAATTTCAGATATTATAAGGTATTGTCTCCTTCCACTTCCTTAAAAAACCTAGGGAGAATTACAACAATCTACACATACTTTTGGAGTACTGTTTTATACTACTATATAAAAGTTGTTTGTGAATGTATTAGGTTTATTGCCTTGTTGGAAAATTATTTTTAAAAATTAATATTGTTATTGTAATTATCATTTTAATTTCGACTTTTTTGTTTTTTTACCCTTGTAGAAATTAATAAAGGATGCCATTACACACCAAAAGAGACTATCCAAAGAATACGAGCATTTGTCTATATTGTATGGAGACATAGAATCCGAAACAAGCCACCTTTTCGTGCCGATTTCTGAACCTTCTACCACAAACCCATCTGTACAAGCAGTGAGATCACCGTCAACTAACGAGATGTCTGAAACAGAGTGGGAGCTTGTCTAAGTATATTACTAGTGGTATATTTTTAGTGTAACAACAAGATTTGAAGATTTTGGACCTCAGAACATGTGCGCATTCATCACCAGGCACCAAGAAATCAAAAAGAGATTATTCTTCCTAATTAAATTGTATGAAAAAGGAATGTTCCATAGGACACGATCAAATCATGGTACTTGTAATCACATCCAAAAACATAAGAAAAGGACACAACAAGCAGTATCTTCGACCACGGTCCATGAATAATCATTTACATGCCATGGTCCACCGATCATTTGTCCTGCAAAATTTTTAAATTGCTTTGTGATATTTTTATATGGTCAGAGCCAAGTTAAAATATCTAAGGGTGTTTTCCACAATGAAATTAATTTCATTCATATCATAATGTAGAAAACAGGATATCTATCTCTCCTATACCTTAATCATATATATCCATTCATGCTCCGGGTGAGTGCTCCGCATCCGATCCATTTGCAGAGGAACTGTCACTATCTGAATCTGTGGTTTAAAACTAAATTAAATCATAATACCTAACACATGCAATCACAAAATGAGAATTCATCATACAAACACTAATGAGAAATCGTCATTTACCGCTTGAAGACGATCCAGAATCACTGCTGGAACTGCTTGAATTAACACTATAGCCCTGTTTTTCACCTTCACCAGCAACAGGTGCAGTTTTCATACCAAAAGCTTCAGAAAATAAAAATAATCTTAATAATGTCAGGAAGTCTTTTAGTCCACACAAGCGCCTAGTGCAGAACACCAAAATTACAATAGAATAAATCGATCACCTGTTCTGCTATCTACCCGGCTATCAGCTACTGCAGTATTCTGCAGGAATGGGAAAGAGATAATAATAATAATAATAGCACAATGAATTTAAATAACATCTGACAAAAAAATCCATAATTAGAAACAACAAAACGGAAGGCCCATCTACCGTCAAACAAACTGCCCGATTAGCTCCACCTCTAGCTTGTGCTGCCAGTTCAGCTTCTCTCTTGTTCTTGCTCAAGTTCTTCTTGTAATTCATCAAAAATCTATCGAGCTCCCACAGGGTCTCCGTATCAACATTGTCAATGTCTACTTCGATCTCTGCATCATCATTCTGGGAAATTGCCGTAGTCCTCTTCTTAATAATCTGAACAACTGTATCAAGCTTCTCGGAGGGCAAGCTCTGAAGACTGGTGCTCAATCTCTGCTTCTCGTCGTAAGTCATGTCCCTTTTAACAACATCTCTAGCTTTGGGCTTCTTAGGGACAGGCGGTCTTCCGACATGAGGTAGTCGCTGAGCTTTGGGATTCCGCAGCACTGAATCTTGATAAACTTGGCGTTTCGAGTGAGTGTTGTTCCTGGCATCTAGACTCGGCCACCTATCTTCGAAAACCCTCAAGAGCTGCTCGGCCATGATGTGAACGTCGTGCCCTTTAGGATTATAAGTCATGGCATTCTGAAAAACAAGCCTCACATCCTCTGCAAACTCAGCCGGAGAATTGTAGCGATTCTGGGAGAGCTGAGTCTTAATTGTGCCCAGGTCCATTGGTTGCTTTATGATGTCATGGTAGTCAACCAGGCCTAGGGCCTTGGCATTGACCGGCTCGTTAAATACCCAACCGTGCTTGTGCTTCATCAGCCTCTGCAGTAAGTTTCCACAGCTCTTGAACAACCGATTCATGCCTTTATCAGGAACAGATCCGAAGCCCTGTCTCCTTCCATTATTTGTTTTCAACCGCTTTACGTTTTCAGGAGGTAACCTGTCCTTTCCCAGAAGGAACTCCGAGTTTCTGTAATACTGATTGGCCTTGGGAGTTCGTTTTTCTTTCTCGAAATATTCATTTACCCTTGAAGCACTAAGCTGCCTGCTATATGGCATCCTAGATTCTACTCTTGTGGCGCCTATATCAGAGCTTGCTCTTGCCAACGTAGTGGGTCTAACTTCCGAATTTACCCTCACATAATCTCTCCTGTCGACCAGATCTACTCGGGCAATACTACTATTATAACTAAGATTGCTATTCCAATTTCGATGATCATACGAAGCAAGGTGAAGCTCCTTGGCCTCTTCAAGCTGTTTAAATATCCTACTAACCTCGTCAAGCTCGGACACCAGTTTATCCCGTAGCCTCTTTAGTTCATCCTTCCGCGTGGCCTTAGCTAACTTAAACCTAATCTTATCGTCAACTTTAGAGATCACCAAGGGCTCGGCTGAGACTTCCATCAACTGACCATTCGACAAAGGTGATGACAAACCCATCGAATTAGGTAACATGTCACCACTTGTGGGATCTTTAGAATGCTGGGCCTCGTTTCTATTGGCCAGAGACTGCACCACCATTTTCCGACTGGAATCTCCATCTTTGTCTGTCGGATTTTCCAGAGGCTCAAGCACAGCATTTTCTCCGGCGTTCCCATGCGCAGAAGTATGACGGGAAGGGGTGGCGGGCGGAGTCGAAGGGGCAACAGTGTCGTCTGAGGCAGGTGATGCCGGAAGCTTGGCAGTGGTCGGGGAGGAAATCTTGGTGTTGGAGCCTTCATTCGGGGTTATGGTGATTGCAGTATCGTTTAGGCTTCTGGGTTTCGGAGGTTTCTTGCGGATTCTTCGAGTATAGACGATGCTGTTTTCGGTCCACCGACACCTTATTCTCGAATTCATAGCATCAATGGAGTCTTCTATAGTCCCAGAATCCATACATAAGGCAATCAATCTAGATTGAAAAGAAAAAAAAAATCTGAATCAACCCTTAAGAACCCTAAAATTTCTTGATTTAGGGTTCGAGAAAATTTGAAGAATCAGACAACGAACATCCAAACCTAAATCACAACCGATGGGAATCGACGGAAGATCAATTATCCGACGGAAACTTTAATTATTTCATAAGCGTAAAACTGACCCAGAATTCAACAACACGATCAAATAATCCAGAAAAAAAATGATATGAAGGCTAAAGAATTAAAAAAATATTATTATTATCGAAAATCAGACGAAGAAAAAGGGGATAAAATTAGGGTTTGAAGGTACGAGAGAAAGATGTGAGCGCGTTTTTCCTGGATCCGACCTCGACTCGGTTTCTCTCTCTAGAAAAAGACGTAGGTGTTTCTCTCTCTAATCGCTACGCCTTTTGGTATTTTTCGTGCGAGCTTAATCACACGCGCTTATTGAAGATAGTGAGCGAGTGAGCAGATATTCTCACGCGCTACTTCTGCGAAGCAGCCTGTGGTTTTCTTTTAAATGAAGGGAGAGATAAAACTTAATAATTTTAATTAAAAAATCAAAAAAAGTTAGTAATATACTCCGATCATTAATAGATGTCATACATTTCTAGACAAGGAGTTTAAGAAAATTGTTATTTTAGATGTCCTACGTTTCTAGACACGGAGTTTAAGAAAATTGTTATTTTTTAATTTTTTAATTAAAAAATAAAGAGTAAAAATATATTTTAAAAGTTAAAAGTAAAATAGTTGTAAGTAAAGTTTAAAAAGTAGGTGAGGTAAAGTAGAATAAAATTGTATATTAAATGAAAATTTTAGAATAATTATTTATTTTTTTGGGGTGTGTCAACTATTGTTGAACACCCCAAAAAAGAAAAGTATGTCAATTGTCTTTGGATCGAGGGAGTACATTAAAATGTGTGACTATTATTTCTGAATGTGTTTTAAAAATTTTAGTACTCCCTCGACAATTAATAAATTTCATACTTTGCTGAACACGAAATTAAAAAAAAAAATGTTATTTTTTAAATTTTTAATTAAAAAGTAAATAGTTAAAATATATTTTAAAAGTGAAACATAAAGTAGTTGTGAGTAAAGCTTAAAAAAACAAGTGAGGTAAAGTAGAATAAAATTGTATATTAAAATAAAAAAGTTAGAATAATTAATTTCTTTTTTGGGGTTTATCAACTATTATTGGACACTCTAAAAAAAAGTATGTGAATTGTCTTTGGACAAAGGGAGTACTACAGTATTTTAATAAAACGGAAAAGCTACAGTTACACAAGTGTTTAAAATTAATTAAATAAATCTTAAAAATCTGATTGTACCAAGCATTAGACACACCATCAATCATAATTTAATAAATAAATTTAATAATAATTAAAATACTACTTATTTAATTAATTAATACATTAATGTCACGTGCCATATTATGATTGGTGGTATACCGAATGCTCGGTGCACCTTGTGTAACTGTATTATCTTCCAAATAATGTATATATTTTTTTAATAAATAATACTCCGTATTCTATATTAAAATATTAAATACAACAATAAATTGTAATCTTCTTAATATTTTTGTATCTATTTTTTTAATAAGTAATATTCTATATTAAAATATTAAATACAACAATAAATTGTAATCTTCTTAATATTTTGTAAACTATACCTGCAAATTTGTTATATTTGAAAAAATACATATTTTTAATATCATAAAAATAAAATTTGTGTAATAATAAAGAGATTCATATCATTCATTCATGAACTATTTTAATGCGTAAAAAAACTGTTTTATATATTTATATGTATTCATGCATAATATATATATATATATATATATATATATATATTTCAATATAAAATTATAAATTACATCAAAATTAATAATACCATAATTTCATACTCTATTTCTACCATATATAATTTGCATTAAGATTTCAAGAACAGTAAGCATATATAACTCAATATAACTTTCCAAAAATACTGATTGCATAAAACTCATTATTTATTTAATTCACAAAAATCATATTATCCCGTGTCTACTTTATTACTTTAAAATCTAATCTATTTTAGAAAAAATGTATTTCTTTACTCTATATATATTTGCAAAAACACAATTTCTCTTTATAAATTACATGGACCATTAATTCAAAAATTAAGAAAAAACTATTTTCAAATACCTGAACACTAGGAAAAAACCAAAATAAAGAACGAAACGATGAAAGTCGTTGTCCTCGTTTTGTTGATGTGGGCTGCATCGGCACGAGAACTAATTCATACATCACAAAAGTTTTGTATTCTTGGTCCTGGTTTTTATGCTTGTGTCGAAGCATGCATGGAGTTTCATCGACACACCGGACCTAATGCTTTGAGAGAGTGTTACGAGTATTGCAAGATCGCACATCCTCCTGAACATACTCCATCGCCACCGGCTTCGTCTTCGTTGTCAACCGCCGCCGTGTTTGAACTTGAAAAAAGCAAAAGAAAAAAAAAGGTTTTTCGTTGTTAATTAAAAGTTTAAATCGTGTGGCTCGTGGAATAAAAAAATAAAATTTGGTTATTAGTATTATGTTATGACGATGTAACAATATTTGTCATATTTTTACATTTTTTATATTTCAATTAAATTAAAAAAGATAATTTTAAAGGTTATAATTAATTACATTATTTAAACTCATTATTTTAAAGGTTATTCTCGAATTCATAGCATCAATGGAGTCTTCTATAGTCCCAGAATCCATACACAAGGCAATCAATCTAAATTGAAAAGAAAAAAAATCTGAATCAACCCTTAAGAACCTTAAAATTTCCGGAATTTAGGGTTCGAGAAAATTTGAAGAATCAGACAATGAACATCCAAACCTAAATCACAACCGATGGGAATCGACGGAAGATCAATTATCCGACGGAAACTTTAATTGTTTCATAAGCGTAAAACAGATCCAGAATTCAACAACACATGATCAAATAATCTAGAAAAAAATGATATGAAGGCGAATGGTTAAAAGAATAATTATCAGCGAAAATCAGAAGAAAAAAAAGGGGATAAAATTAGGGTTTGAAGGTACGAGAGAAAGAGGTGAGCGCGTTTCTCCAGAATCCGACCTCGACTCGGTTTCTCTCTCTAGAAAAAGACGAACGTGTTTCTCTCTCTAATCGCTGCGCCTTTTGGTAATTTTCGTGCGAGCTTAACCACACGCACTGGTTGAAGATAGTAGTGAGCAAATATACTCACGCGCTACTCCTGCGATGCGGCCTGTAGTTTTTCTTTTAAATTAATCATATTCGACTTTAAGGTTTAACGGAGATGTATTCGTTTAGGATCTTGTAAGATTTTAATTGACTTTAAGAAGTCCATGGATTTTACAAATCTGATTTTTAAAAATTTCAAAAAATTGTAAAATATATCCTTATAATATATAATTCAGCTAGCAATTGTCCGAGGTGTCGTATGTTTTCACCGTTTGATTTTTTTGTGTTCACACCTATTATTAAACAAGCACGTTAGATTAAATTTGTGTTCACACTGGTCATTATTAATTATTATTTTTAGGTAATTAATAAGAATTTTTAACGTAATTAATTGAAACAATTATTTTTGATTAATTAACGTAATTATTTATTTCTTTATATAATATAATTTTCATTTATATTTTTTTTAATATAATTCAATATTATTTTTAGCATAATTAATTAGTGTAATTATTTTTAATTAATTAGTACTTATTTGAAATTAATTATTATTTTTAACTTAATTAATTAGGTAAAATAATAATTAATTACAAATAATTGCCTAATTAATTTAGCGTAATTAATTAAATAATTATTATTTTTAATTAATTAGCTCAATTATTTTTAAATAATTAATTAGATAATTATTATTTTTAATTAATTAGCTCAATTATTTTTAATTAATTAGCGTAATTATTTATTTCTTTATTTATATAATATAATTTACATTAATAATATTATTTTTAATGTAATTAATTAGTAATCCTTATAATATATAATTCAGCTAGCAATTGTCCGAGGTGTCGTATGTTTTCACCGTTTGATTTTTTTGTGTTCACACCTATTATTGAACAAGCACCGTTAGATTAAATTTGTGTTCACACCGGTTATTATTAATTATTATTTTTAGCGTAATTAATTAGAATTTTTAGCGTAATTAATTGAAACAATTATTTTTTATTAATTAGCGTAATTATTTATTTCTTTATATAATATAATTTTCATTTATATTTTCTTTAATATAATTCAATATTATTTTTAGCGTAATTAATTAGTGTAATTATTTTTAATTAATTAGGCTATTATTTGAAATTAATTATCATTTTTAACTTAATTAATTAGGTAAAATAATAATTAATTACAAATAATTGTCTAATTAATTTAGCGTAATTAATTAGATAATTATTATTTTTAATTAATTAGCTCAATTATTTTTAAGTAATTAATTAGATAATTATTATTTTTAATCAATTAGCTCAATTATTTTTAATTAATTAGCGTAATAATTTATTTCTTTATTTATATAATATAATTTATATTAATAATATTATTTTTAGTTTAATTAATTAGCGCAATTATTTTTAATTGATTAGAGTAATTATTTCTTTCTTTATATAATATAATTTACATTTATAATTTTCTTAATATAATAAATATTATTTTTAGTGTAATTAATTAGCGTAATTATTTTTAATTAATTAGTATAATTATTTATTTTTTTATATAATATAATTTAAATTTATAATCTCTTTAATATAATCTCAGTAAATATTGACTTTTGAAATATTCAAAATATAACATTTATTCCTTATTTATCTCTTTTAATTACGTTTATACTACTAAAATTAATTATTATAATAAGATAGAATCTGCATATTTAATGGATAAATTAATTAATTTTTATTATACAAACAATAATAACGAAATTTAAAGAAATTCAAATTAGTTATATTTAAAAATAATAAATATTATCAAACCCTACTTCAAATCCGTGTCTATATAAACACGTCATCTTCACTCACTCCCTACCTTTCACTTTTCATTTAACTATTTTTTTATTTCTTCATTGCTCACATTTATTTATTCACTTTTCATTTAGTTTTTTTTTTTATTTATGCTCACATTTATTTATTTTTTTGCAGAACTCTAGGTAAGTTTTGTTCTTTTTTTTTTGTTTTTTTGTATTTTTTGTAGCTTTTTCATTTCAGCTATTTTTTTATTTGTTCATGCTCACATTTATTTATTTTTGTGCAGAACTCTATTCAAGTTTTGTTGTTTTTTTGTTTTTTTTATTTTTGCACTAACTCTCTTTTTTAATTTCAGCTATTTTTTTTATTACATTTATTTATTTTTGTACAGAACTCTATTTATGTTTTTTTGTATTTTTTGCACTAGCTCTCACTTTTATTTTCAGTTATTTTTTTTATTTGTTCATACTTACATATATTTATTCAATTTTCATTTCAGCTATTTTTTTTTATTCATGCTCACATTTATTTTTTTTTGTGCAGAGATCTATGTAAGTTTTGCTTTTTTTTTTGTTTTTTGTATTTTTTGTAGCCTTTTCATTTCAGCTATTTTTTTTATTTGTTCATTCTCACATTTATTTATTTTTGTGCGAACTCTATGTAAATTTTGTTATTTTTTTTTTTGTTTTTTTGTATTTTTGCACTAACTCTCACTTATATTTTTTTTATTTGTTTATACTCAAATTTATTTATTAAATTTTCATTTCAGTTATTTTATTTATTTATTCATGCTTACATTTATTTATTTTTGTGCAAAGCTCTAGGTAAGTTTTTTTTTTTTTTTTTTTTGTTTTTTTGTATTTTTTGTAGCATTTTTCATTTCAGCTATTTTTTTTTATTTGTTCATGCTCATATTTATTTATTTTTTGTAGAGCTCTATGTAAGTTTTGTTATTTTTTTGTGTTTTTGTATTTTTTGGACTAACTCTCACTTTTAATTTAAACTATTTTTTTTATTTGTTCATGCTCACATTTATTTATTCAATTTTTATTTCAGCTATTTTTTTTTATTTATTCATGATCACATCTATTTATTTTTGTGCAGAGCTTTATGTAAGTTTTGTTGTTTTTTTTTGTTTTTTTTTTATTTTTTTTAGTCTTTTCATTTAGCTATTTTTTTATTTGTTTATGTTCACGTTTATTTATTTTTTTGCAGAGTTGGTTTCTGTATTTTTTTGCAGCTAAGTATTCTTTTACTAATTTGATTTTAATAACTTTTGCAAGTAAGTCATTTTTTTTCTAGACCTTTTGAATTTCTTACTCATTTTTTGTTTATTTTGTAGGTTTATTTATAACTATTTATTTTGTAGGTTTCATTATAAGTAAAATACTGTGCGTATTTTGTAGGTTTCATTATAAGTAAAATACTATGCGAAGTCCTTGAAAAAAGATCAAAACATTTAATAGCACAAATTTTAAATGGATTCCAAGCTTTTATTTATGTTTCTTTGATAAAATTAGAGTAGTTTGTGTTAATTTTATTTATGATGTAATTTTAAAGTAGTTTGTTTTCATTTTATTTATGATGTATTTTATCTATTTAATGTAATTAATGAAATTTACGCAGTTTACAATAATTCTATTTAATTTTATTCTAATTTTGTTTATTTTGTAACTTAAGCTACAATATTTTTATTTGTATTATTTACAAATATCACTAAAACATAATTAATTTATGTATTTTAGTTTGATGTTTTTTCATATATAAATAATAATAATAATTTTGATTTAATTAATTTATGTATTTTAATAAATTTATAAAATAAAATTTATCTTTAATTAGAGAAATCAAATAAAATTTTTATTATCTCTGATTATAAATTATATATCAATTATATTATTAATTATGAGAATGGTAAATCTATTTTTTAGGTTTTAGGGTTTAATAAATTTAATGACAACTAAAATTATATATCAATAATATTATTAATTATGAGTATGTAAATAAGTAAATCTACTCCTTATTTTAAGCAACTAAATAAATTTAAAGGTAAACTAAAATTATATATTAATAATTATCTCCTACTTTAAACTAAATTAATATATTTTGATTTATTTAAATAAGTAATATTCAGAATATCACGTTTATTCCTTATTTATCTCCTTTAATTAGGTTTATTTATAGTACTAAATAAATTTGTGATTCTTCATTCTTTCTCATCCCTTTTGTATAATAATTTTATTTTTTTTCAACTTTTTACTAATCATTTCAATCAATGTCTTGGTCTGATGTCAATTCCTTCGAAGAAGACTTTCGTTCAGTTTTACTAAATGTATGTTATTGAATTTAATGTTTATAAACCTAAATACATTTTTTTAATTATATATGTGTAATAAATAAATGATTTATAATTGTTATTATATTTAATTTGCACAACTTTTAAGAATCTTCTCTTACTATTTAATTTTATATAATTTATCTTTATAAATTCCTTAATTATAGTAAAGATTAACTTGAAAATTTTAAATTATTAAATAAATCATTTTCTAATATCTTCTATTAATATCTTCAGTTTATTTCTTATTTATCATATATTATTTATTTATTTACTTTATCTCTTAATAGATAATAGTATTAATATTAATTTGTATTAATCATTATATCAAGTAAATTAGGTTTGATTTAATTTAATTTACCATATTCTATTTTCATTAGTCAATTAAATTATAAAATTTCAACCAAAATATCTCGATTTGATCCTATAATTTGCAATTTTTATTCAATTAATTTTCAAAAAGTATAGAAAACTTAATTCAATTTTACCCCTATAATTTGATAATGCATTATTGTTATTATCATCATCATTAATAATTCTTTTTATGATTAAATCGAGAATATCAATTTTCTAGAAAGAACGCGAAAATATGTTTGATTAAATGTGAGTTCTTAAATACCAACACGTGTTCCAAACTATCAAACAATTAAGTTGAAGGTTGGTATTATTATAATTTTTTTTACTAAAATCTAAATATATTAATTAATATAGTAATACATATATATATATATATATATATATATATATGTAGACTTATTTTTCTTTAAGCAACAATTTATATAATCATTTCATATTCTATTTATTGTATATAATATACGAATTAATTAAATGTTTTGACATTGTATATAGTTTTTGATACATGAACTGTTTTTAGGTTGGGGTGACCGTTATACTATTGCGGAATATGGATGCCTCTGTCGGACTATGCAATGGTACTATAATGACTATGCAATGGTACTAGGATGATTGTAACATTATCCACGCGAAAGTATTAAGAGGAAATAATTCTGGAAAAATGATTTTTAATACTCGAATTGTTCTGACGCCCTCGAATACCAAATTTCAGTTTGTTTTCCAACGAAGACAATTTTCGATTATGATATCGTATGCCATGACTATTAATAAGAGTTAAGGTCAATCGTTGACAAATGTTGGAATATTTTTGAAAAAACCAGTATTTACGCACGATAAATTGTAGTTGCCTAGAGTAACCAACACGATCGGGTTGAAGCTTCTGCTTTGTGACCAGCGTGGTTGTCTTATGAATAGAACAAATGTAGTCTATAAAGAAGAAGTATTTCATAATTTGTAATATGAATGTAATTTTATTTATTGTACTATTTCAATTAGATCATTTACTTAATATTTATTTGTCCATTATCAATATCTAAATTTAATATTAAGCCGAAAGAGCACTACTCCGACTAACAAATAGTTGAATTAAATACACGTGCATCGCACGGGTAGGAGGACTAGTTTTTATTAATTTATGTAGACTTTCAAAGACTTCAAATACAAATTTATATAATAAAAAATCAATTTTTAAAAAAATAAAAATAAAAAGATAATTATTTTAATTTTAATTTTGGTACTAAACGACAACAAAATTTCGGTTATGTTGTAAAATGTAAAAACCTTAAACATGAGGTTGCAAACTGTAATAAGCTCTAATTAAAAAGTGTGACTGTTATTTTTGAAACGTGTTTAAAATTTATTTTACAGTATTTTAAATATTGAAAATTAATTATTCAGAGTATTATTTAAAGTAAAATTCCAAAGAAATAAAAGTAAGAATATCGAGAGCTTACGTAAGCATGAAATAATCCCGGAGCAGCTTACGTTTAGGAGTATTCAAATTACTTGTTTTGTTTGGAAATATATCTATGCATCCTTATTTTCCAATAAAATGCTTTATGTTTGATATTTTACTTTTCCTTTTTTAATTTTTATGTTTTCGATCATAATATTAATGAAAAATAATTTACTCATTTAAGAGCATCCTCAATGGTAGGTACAAATCTTATGTGGCCAAAATTTGTATCTAGGTATATCATTGGATACTAGGTACAAATTGGTTTTGTGTCTTATAATATGGGTCCCACATGCATAAAAAGTGAAAAATTGTACCTCAAACCATTGAAATGGTAAAGTACAAATTGATAGGTATAATTATTTTGTGATGTGTGAACTAAATTGTACCTCAACATGAGGTACAATATTGGAGATGCTCTAATTATATATACAATTGTGTAAGCATGCATCCTTAATGAGTTAATGATGACATGGGTATATTTTAGACTTTTAGTTTTGTGGTTCGATTTCTATTTAATTTTTTTGAGAAATCTGAGGGTAAATTAGTATTTTGATCTAAAAATAATCATGTGTCTCCGGTGATTGGAATATTTGTTGGTAATCTACAACGATTTTCTTACGAGATTTAAAATTGTAAAAATACTTAAATCTCAAATTTTACAAGATGTAATTATCATTTTAAAAATAAACAAATTTCGCATATTATTTTTGAACAATTATATGATTATAGCGTCAAAAATTGTTAAATCAATTAGTTGAGCACTTGAATTAAATTGAAGGCCAACGATCGAACTCAGATATGTCAATTGACATAGACAAAATAAATGATATTATTAGCTTTAAAATATTCTCAATATACATTCATAATATAATTATGCCTACCCAATATAAAAATATTGCATTCATCACATCTTATGTTATAATGTTAGGCAACTTTCAATTAATAATAAATTAATTAGCTACACATTTTCTTTAAATTACATTATTAGGGTTAACTTTATAGGAGTAGAATATAATAAATTTTATTTTTCTAATTTGATTGTTTTGTTTGGATTTATATAATCAACTGATGTTGATTTAACGTTATATATAGGGAGCTTAGATATCAAGATTTGCATGTATATATTATGTTTCCTAGTTTTTTATTTATTTATCACATCGAAAAAGAGAAAAAAAAAATAACAATAATAAAATTTAAAATAATAACAATAGTAGGCTACTTTCAATTTATTACATCTTCTTGTTAATTATCATGATGTTTCAAGTAATTATGCTTCTTTAAATTACTTCAATTAGGGTTACTTTAATACTCACGTAATTATAGTATAGTATTATACTATACAGTATACTCAATGTTGAGAAATGTATTTTTAAATTAAAAAATAACTTAGTTATAGTAAAGCTCAAAAATAGAGAATAATTAAAATAAATTAAATTATACTCACATAAAAGTTCGACACATTTTTTAAATTATAGATGAAGCATGTCAATTTTTTTGAGATATAAAAAATATTTTAAAATAAAAAAGTTGAAATATATATTTTTTTTTAATTTTACTACCGTGAGACAAATGCAATATATATACATATAAAGTGTTTCAATTTAATTAGGACAAGAAATAACATTTTTTTTTCTCTATATAAAGGTATTCATCTCAACTTGAAAATATATCAATTACTTCAAAGATAAAAGACACTCAATTCCAATTACTTTTATCAACTTCTATCTAGCTATATTTTGTTTTCCATGGCAACTTTATCGATCAAATCACTAGCAACAATGGTTCTTCTCATCATCATATATTCCATGCTTGTGGTGAGCTCGAGTTCCCGAATTATGTCTAAGCAAGGGCAAATCGAAAATACTAATAGGATATTGTTTCTTATGTTAAATTCAAATGAATCCAAATTGAATTATCTTGCAAGAGCCATGATGCCGACTATATTTTCCGAATTTAGGGAAGCACCTGCAGGGCCGGATCCTCACCACCACTAATTAATATCCACAAGTATATATGTGGCATCTTAATAAGAGCCTGTTTGGGCGAGCTTATTTAAAATAGCTTATAAGATGTTACGTCTTATAAGTTGTTTTAAGAGCTGATAAGCTGTTACGTTTTATTTAATAAATAAGTTGTTAAACCGTTTGGATAAAATAGATATATAAACTTATAAGATGATAATTTGTTTGACAATTTAAGATCTTATATAAATAAAATTATCAAAAATAAATTGTTATATATGAAAAAAATATTTAAAAATAATTATATTAACTAAATAATAAATTTGGAATTTTTGTATATATATAAGGTAATAATTTTAAGGGTATTTTGTTTTTTTATTGTTTAAGTTACAAGAGCTTATAAGCTGTTTAAAAAAAGTACCTCCCCCTTACTTTTTTTTAAACAGCTTATAAGCTGTTAAACAGCTTATTTTTAAAAAAATTAAGATCTTTTTTTAAATGTTTACCAAACAAATTTTAGGTACTTATAAGCTCCTAAACAGCTTATAAGCTGTTTTAAGGAGTTTATAAGCTTAGCCAAACAGGCTCATAAAAAAAAATAAGTGCATGTTTAACTTTATTTGTTAAATCATCAAATAGTTATAAGTTTCTTATAAAAATTTTATTTAATCAGACATATATAGTTATTTGCACAGCAATAAATATATCAATATAGTTGTATCTTTATTTTCCAATAAAATGCTTAAATATGTTTGCTCTTTTATATATATAAAATTTAATTTTTATTATTAAAAAAATCCAAAAACTCGAAGCCGAAGAAAATCCCACAGAGGAAGGAGGTTTTGCATGCCGCCGATCGAATTAATCCCCGGAGCGGTTAAAATATCCGGAATCAAATGTTTCGCCCTTTCGAATTAATCCCCGGAGCGGTTAAAATATCCGGAATCAAATGTTTCGCCCTTTCGCGCTCTTCCCTAGCCACCAAAGGTTCAAGAATCTATATCAGACAAACAAACTAACAATATTGTTGAAGCAGAAGTTTAGGTTAATTACGAAATGACCCCCAAAGTTTAGCCTAATTCCAAAAGGATCCTACTTTCAAGTTTAGCCTACTTTCATTTGTAATGCATATAATTAAGTATAATCTAATGGATCAAATCCAAATGAGAGCATGTTAGAATGATATGTCTACCATTCCATGTGCACTGTGCTTTGATTTGCCCCCAAATCACACTCTTACATGGCCCCAATCCTTTACATATAATATAGACAAGTGAATTTAATATAAAGCTTACAAGTATCTTATGAGTAATTAGCTAACAAACATCATTTTTCAGTTATTTTTTTATATCATCTCGTTCTCTTTAACTTATTCAACACACGAATTTTTTGTTTTAACGCATTGCAGCGTACATATAATCGACAATTGAGACTAAAACTTGACGCGGGCGTGAACTGTGAACAAATCCATGTTTAAAATACCTACATATATACAACAGTACAAACAAAAGAAAAGATACTTATAGTAATCAATAAATAATTAAGCTCATGAATCATGTCATTGTCTTTTAGTTTTGTGTTAGTAATTTATAGTGGAGTGATTGTGATCCCCAAAATTCCCAATAAAATCCGTACATGGAATGGAATTGAGAGACCGCACTGGTATGTAGTAGGCCCAATTAAATATGTTAGCACACAAACATCAATACGCCTCCTGGGCTAAAATCTCTAGGCCCGTTTGTTAGGCCCATTCTTAAGTGGGATAGACATTGAATGAATAGTCCATGAACGACTTTTATTTGAAGTATAACCATAATTTTAATCCATATGAATATAAAATTATAAATGATGAATCCCAATATATAAGTATAAATTGTAAAATTAATTAATACAAATATGTTATTGAAATATTAAAAGAATTTATGTGGGATTTTAACAGTGATTGTGTGCACTGCTGCTTATTAAGCAATAATTTTGTTACTTTCTCGATCTACCAAATATACAATGTTGCTTCGAATCATTGCTATTTGACTCGGACCTGTTCTAAAAAAGTCGAGGTATTTCGAATTGTTTGTTGACACACGGACAAAGTCAGGGAAAATCTCTGAAATTATTTCAATATTGAACCTTGGACATATAAGAGTTCCGGATCGAATCTCTTTAGAAAGAAGATCTTTTGTCTCATGCTAGCCTGCTCCAGTCCTCTTATGAAACTTTCGTTATTGGGTTAGCCATACACTTCACATGTTTCTAGCGATTCACATGGCATCATCAAATGATACAAGTCTTGGATAAGAATCTACAACGCACTAGAACGCCCTTGTTGACGATCCGATATTGGGGGTGACCCATCTGCCTTGCCCAAGGGACAGACCATAATTTATTTATTTATTAATTGAAAGTTGCCTAATATTTATATACCTGAGTTGTGACGAATAATGCATTATTCATCACAACTTACGTATATAATGTTAATGTTAGGCAACTTTCAATTAATAAATTAATTAGCTACACATTTTCTTTAAATTACATTATTAGGGTTAATTTTATAGGAGTACAATATAATAAATTTTATTTTTTTAATTTGATTGTTTTGTTTGGATTTATATAATCAACTGCTGCTGATTTAACCTATTATATAGAGGGAGCTTAGATATCAAGATGTGCATGTGTTGTGTTTCCTTTTTATTTATTTATTTACCAAATCGAAAAAGAAAGAAAAAAATAACAATAATAAATTTTAAAATAAGAACACTAGTAGGCTATAATTTCAATTTATTAACTAGACATACACTACATCTTCTTGTTAATTATCATGATGTTTCAAGTAATTAGGCCTCTTTAAATTACTTCGGTTAGGGTTACTTTAATACATACCACATAATTATATTACGTACATTGATTTTTATGTTGAGAAATTTATTTTTAAGTTAAAAAGTAAGTTAATTAACTTAAAGTTTAAAAATAGAGAATAATTAAAATAAATTAAATTGTACTATACTTTTCCCACATAAAAGTTAAGACACATTTTCTTTTGTCTAGGTTAATTGCAATGTCTTGATTTCAAACTTTGCATCTTACATCCTCTTTTTAAATGCTCAACTAATTGAGCTAACAACCCTTACTTATTTTGTAAAATATTTAATTATTTTTAAATAATTATCTTATGTGTCATTTTTCTGAGATCACATAAAATAATTTAATTGTGTAACTATTGTGAGACAAATACAATATATACATATAAAGTGTTTCAGTTTAATGAAGACCCATAAATAACTTTTTTTCTCTATATAAATGTATTCATCTCAACTTGAAAATATATCAGTTTATTGAAAGATAAAAGACACATACTCAATTCCAATTACTTTTATCAACTTATATCTTTATTTTGTTTTCCATGGCAAGTTCACCAATCAAATCACTAGCAACAATGGTTCTTCTCATTATCATATCTTCCATGCTTGTGGTGAGCTCGAGTGCCCGTTTACTGTCTAAGCAAGGGCAGATCGATAATACTAATAGGATATTGTTGCGTATATTGAATTCTGATGAATCCAAATTGAAATATTATCTTGCAAGAGCCATGACGCCGACTATATTTTCCGAATTTAGAGTATCACCCGGAGGCCCGGATCCTCACCACCACTAATAACCCACAAGTATATGTGGCAGTTTTCATCTTTTGAATAAATAAGAAAAAATAAGTGCATGTTTAACTTTATTTGTTAAATCATGATCAAATAGTTATAAGTTTCTTATAAAATTTGATTTAACTAGGCATATATAGTTATTTGCACAGCAATAAATATATCAATATAGTTGTATCTTTATTTTCTAATAAAATGCTTAAATATGTTTGCTCTTTTGTTTTTTATATATAATTTAATTTATATTATTAAAAAAATCCAAAAACTCGAAGCCGAAGAAAATCCCACAAGGAAGGAGGCTCTGCAAGCCGCCGATCAAATCCTTGGAGCGGTTAAAATTTCCGGAATCAAATGTTTCACCATTTCACGCTCTTCGCCATCTTCTTCAGAACGCAAGGTTCAAGAATCTATGTCAGACAAACAAACTAACAATGTTGAAGCAGAAGTTTAGGTTAATCACAAAATGACCCCTAATGTTTAGCCTTATTCCAAAAGGATCCATCAAGTCTTGGCCTACTTTCAAGTTTAGCCTAGTTACTTTCATTTGTAATGCATACTACTGATACTAGTACGTAAGTATAATCTAATGGATCAAATGTACGGAATGGAATTGAGACACTAGTATGTAGTAGGCCCAATTAAATATGTTAGCACACAATCATCAATACGCCTCCTGTGCTAAAATGTCTAGGCCCGTTTTTAAGGCCCATTATTAAGTGGGATAGACGATTGAATGAATAGTCCATGAACGACTTTTATTTGAAGTATAACCACAATTTTAATCAATATGAATATAAAATTATAAATGATGAATCCCAATATACTATAAAGTATAAATTGTAAAATTAATTAATACAAATATGTTATTGAAATATGAAAAGAATTTATGTAGGATTTTAACAGTGATTATGTGCACTGCTGCTTATTAAGCAATACTTTTGTTACTTTCTCAATCTATAAGAATTATCATACTAATTTATAAAAAGTATTAAATGAATAAAATTGTAGAAAACAACAACAATTTGAATAGTAATTTGACTCACTCAAATTGCATGCATACTTAGTAGAAAATCGAAATGAAGCAATGAATACATTGTGTATTGATTACACCCACCACCATGATTTTCTCGGGAAATAATAAATAAATAAATAAAAAAAAATATATATATATATATATATATTCCACTCTCTTTCTCCCATTACCGTGTTCCCACTGCCATCGCCCAGTGCCAACTAAAATAAAAAGAAGAAAAATAAAAATAAAATAAAAATATATATATCTTCCTCCGGATCGACCGCGTATATAAGTTTCACAGCACAGATTGGCTGGCGATGGCGGGTGGTTACAGAGCGGACGACGACTATGATTATCTCTTCAAGCTCGTTCTGATCGGCGACTCCGGCGTCGGAAAATCCAATCTACTGTCCAGATTCGCTCGGAACGAATTCAGCTTGGAGTCCAAGTCAACCATTGGAGTTGAATTCGCCACGCGCAGCATTCGCGTCGACGATAAGATCGTCAAGGCTCAGATTTGGGACACCGCCGGCCAAGAGAGGTAATTCCGCTACTTAATTTCAGTTCTAATTGGTTGTGATTCTTCATCTGTAATTCTATTTATAGGATATGTTTTTTAAATTTTATCTATTTGAATTTTAGCTTAATGGAGAGGGGTTTAGGGTTGTGAATTTTGAATGCGATTTAGAAGAATGTGTGGATCGGGTGATTTAGATCGTGTAGACGATGACGCCAGCGAGTATCGAACAAAAACCAGATCCAGCTAAATGCGTGCGTTTTTTTTTTTTTTTTTGGAAAATGAAAGTTTCAGGGAAGTTGAATTTTGCCACCATTGTCTCTAATTATCTGGGAATAATATTTGGGGGTAACAGTAACTGATAAGTGATAGGTGGTGTTTAGTACAGAACCTGTAAATTTCATAATAAAATGTAATGCTAGTACTTGTTTGGGGTTGCGGTAATTGTTCTTGTTAAATGTGATGCTAAACTATTGTCTCTGTGATGAATTCGACTCGCGTAGCATACTGTCGAGCGAGAATCTGAAATAGTTACCTACGAGCCTGAATTTGAATCACGAGTTCTATTCATGTGAAGCATAGGTTTTCCGTTATGGTTTGGGCACTTTCATCAAAATCATCAGATGCTATAAGTGCCTATTTTCTTTTTTGGATTTTGTTTTTCAGCGAGTATGCTATTTATTTTGACTAGTTTTACATTGTCTAATTTGGGTTTAACCACTTTACCAAAAGAAAGAAAAGAATGTATATTAGCCATTTTTTTCTAAAATATCACAAGTCACACTCATAAAACATTCCTATAATTAGTTTTAGAGGAGGGTTCATTACAAAAAAAAAAAAAAAAAAAAAAAACTTCCAAAACTGTAAAATGGCCCTTCTGTCTTACAACTATTGTTAGTCTCTTACATCAAACATGGGTATTGTAAATTAGAAAGTGGGTACTTTGTAATTCGTATAGTAATTTCCGATTATTTATTTATTGTTCTAATACTCTTTTTTCCCCAAGGTACCGAGCAATCACGAGTGCTTACTATCGTGGAGCCGTGGGCGCATTGCTTGTCTACGACGTCACCCGCCATGTCACCTTTGAGAATGTCGAGCGGTGGCTGAAGGAGCTGCGTGATCACACTGACCAGAATATCGTGATCATGCTCGTCGGAAACAAGGCGGATCTCCGCCACCTCCGTGCAGTCTCGACTGAGGATGGCCAGGCCTTTGCCGAGAAGGAGAAAACCTATTTCATGGAGACGTCTGCTCTCGAGTCCATGAATGTGGAGAATTCTTTCACGGAGGTGTTGACTCAAATATACCATGTTGTTTGCCGTAAGGCCCTTGATATCGGGGATGACCCTTCTGCCTTGCCCAAAGGACAGACCATAAGTGTCGGGTCCAAAGATGATGTTTCGGCTGTGAAAAAGGTCGGTTGTTGCTCGGTGTGATGTCTGGGAACTTACACATTGCCTTGGTTTTTTTGGAGTTGAGGCATTGGGGTTGGGAGAGCTGCGTCAGTAATGATTTTCGGTTTCTTCGAATTATGTTTTGATTAGCCTTTTTAAAATTTACCTAGCACTTAGTATATATACCTATTTGTATTGCTTCTCTCTTATTCGAATTTGGACTCCCTTGTGTACTATTATTATGATGCTTTTAACAATAGTTTTCATATTAATGACTTTTGTTCTTTTGGTACTTTAGTCCTTTTTTTTTTTTTTATTTACAAAAAAAGTATTGGACATATTGGACAGAAGAAGTATAATACTGAAAAAGTCATATTTTTTATTTTCGTCAATTACAAATTACTCTGTCTCCTCTCACGATAATATTTTTAAAATATGTATAATTTTAAATTTTTTAATTTAAAATGTTATTATACTACTATTACTTTTTATTTATTTAAAATAATTTTACTCATAACTAATTATTTTTATTAATTTTAAAATATATCTTTAATCGTAATTTTTTAATTTAAAAATTAACATTTTTTTTAATATTTATGTTCAAACACATAAATATTTTATTTGGAATTCAAAAATTAGTAATTTGTGAGTATTAATATTATGTAAAAAGATTATAGTAGTATACTACTGTATTATGCAAATTGTGCCGGATAAAAGTCAACTACAAATAATACTAACCCAATTGAAATGCCACCCTAATTTATTGGTATTTTATACGGAGTAAAATTTAAACCTGGTTAAATATATAACGTGGTTCGACACATTTGGTTAATCATCTATGGCGGGCAAGCTCAAAAACCCTAGCAAAAACCTGAACCCTAATTGGGCTCAGCTTCAGGAGGTAATGTATCATCGCACGAAAATCATCACTACGAATGTATGAATTTCTGTATTTGGATTCCAGTTCCCTTAATCCCGTATGTAACGTTTTTGCAGAAGCTCAAAATCAATGGCGGTAAGAATCACTTCTCCAAACGTTCAGGCAAACCCGACACAGACGCTGATAGAAGCATATTGGGTACGGCGCAGTTTTCTTTCTCTTCTATTTTTGTAAATTGAATTTCGATGTTTGTTAATTCGCAGATGAATATTTTACTTGATTTTAATTTGGGTAATTTTAGGGAAGCGCAAGGATAGGCCGGGTGAGGATTCTCAAGCTTTGGAGAAACCGAATCCGTTGATTCCTACTTCTTCAGACAGCAGGTGAGTATATTTCTACACACAAGTTTATAAAATGGTTTGCTGATTTGGGTTTTGAAACTCGAAAATGATTGTTTATCTAGTTTTCATTTGTCGACAATGAAAGAAATGAACGAACTAACGAACTTTTTTTGTCGATATTTACTGGAAAATTGCATCACGTGCTCTGCTGTCTCTGGTGCGAGCAATCATTGAATGTTGAATCGAATCACTAGTTTGAGAAAATAAGTGCAAATGAATTATTAGATTGACATTTTCCGTCTTTGGAATGGAAATCTTAATTCTTCTTGAGCTTGTTTGATTTTGTTGTATGCTATTTCCTTGTATATGTTCCTTATTTTTCGTTTTGTTTTTTTTACAATTCGATTATTTTGGTTGCGCTTGGATTAAGATTTTTTATCAATCTCAAAACTTGTGAATTGTGATTGTCTCCCAACAAACAACAATTACTATTACATCACATCGAGTGTTGCCTTTTCATCTCACTTCCAACCACACTCCCAATATTCATTTGATTTCAACATTTTTCTATTAATTCTCATGCTCATAATCTTCTTGACAGTCTCACAGATGTGCTGGCTATGGATTGCGAGATGGTAGGTGTAAGCTCGTCAGGAAACAAGAGTGCTCTTGGAAGAGTCACACTGGTATTTTATTTTTCAATTCCTTTCTACATAGGTTGAGACAATCAATATCTAACTTAAAACATATTGCTTTCTGTGAAGATGGCAATTTATACATAAACCATTTGCGTGCTAGCTTGAGTTTAGGGTCAATGCTATTGACTGGGTTTGTATTCTTTTGATGGGATACAACTTTGTTTTGGTTATTGAATATATTTATCTTCACGCCGTGTGGCAGGTGAACAAGTGGGGAAACGTTGTGTATGATGAGTATGTCCGTCCCGTGGACTATGTTGTCGACTTTCGTACGGAAATCAGTGGAATTCGACCACAAGATTTGAGAAAAGGTTACAATCTTTCTTCTTTGCACTCAATTGTTTGGATATCATGTTGTGACTTGTGAGAGAGAGACCATAATTTAGGGTCTATTATAAATATGACCAGTGACCACAACAATTGTTCGAGATGTTTCTGGAAACGTAATACATTAATAATTTTTTATTATAGTATTAACGATGTGGGTTCAACAAACACGTAAACTGTGTAAGTATGATTATGAATTTATGATTGATTTTCATTGGTTTCTGTGTGGACAATCTGCAAAATCTTCAGAATATGTCCTCATTCTCTGATTTCCAATCAAGGTTGTTTCAAAATAGTGTAGTATTTTTTGTCATTGACAACTACTTTGTATTACTACATATTATCTTTTGAAATATTTCCACAAATCAACTCGAGTCCTGATGACTGTAAGTGTGGTTGCTGTGGTTTGTAATAATAGACTATAGCAATCTGAAATATAATTTTGACTTGGGAATGCATTGTAGATGGAATCAAATATTAACAGTAATAAATTATTGTGTATATTAGAAAATTTGTATGAGAATGAATCTATAGAATCTGATTTTGTGATTTGAAAGAATGTTCTGGAAAGAGTATGAGCTGAAAAAATAAACTAATCTAACAACTCTATACAAACGCTTTCGGGTTTTGTAGAGTCTTGGAGTTGGATTTAGAAAACAAATAGTCGAATAGCAAAACCCTTATTTACATTGATTATTCTAACTTCTAAGAAGGTTTTGTCATCGTATCATGTCAAACTACATCTGCTCTTTTTTACACTAAGATCTTTGCATCATATTTTTTTTTTCTTTAAAATTAAATAATACTACAGGTGTATATGTACGTTTTAGGATTTGGATTTTTTCAAGTAAGTGCAAGTCCAGCATTAGAAGGACCTTGTCCAAACACACCCAGTATACCAAACATATTTTGCTCTGTTTCCATTTTCCTGTGATACTTGTGATGTTATGTCAATTTCCAACTTATATTGTCACTTGCAGCTAAGAAATTCAACGAGGCTCAGACGAAAGTAGACGAGATGATTCGTGGCAAAATCCTTGTTGGCCATGCATTGCGCAATGACCTCAAAGTGCGTTAATTGATATGTAGTACAACTTTTAAAATTTTACGTATCTAATCTGAGTTTCCATTAACACCAATATCTGTGTAGGCATTGCTGCTGAGTCATCCGAAGAAGGATATACGGGACACATCAGAATATGCACCTTATTTAAAGTACTATTGTGTTCTGTTTGCAGATTGCATAATTATACGCCAGCGAATGCTAAAATATTTGACTTAATTGTTTTCTTGATGAAGTGGGGAAGGACGGAGTCGGTCCCTGAAGAACCTTGCAGCCGAGTTTCTCAATGTCGAAATTCAAAATGGCGAACACTGCCCGGTTCGTTCTTTTTGGAGCGATTTGTTATTTCTAAATTACCCCCTTTTTGTCCCTTTCCTTGATAACTGTTCATCAACATGCTCAGTTCATATTTCTTTCCTTGCATAGATTAGTTTTTGGCCTTACCGATTTGCATTTATATGTTTTCAGGTAGAGGACGCCCGGGCTGCAATGATGCTTTATCAAATAAACAGGAGACAGTGGGAAAGGTTCGCAAAAGATTTCGCAAGGCTAAAGGAAAAACAGAAAAGGCGAAGGCCGAAAAAGAAGGCAAATAGAGAAAAGCAATGACAGGTTGTAGCTATTTGGTTGCTTGATATTAGTGACGACAATCACTTCAGAGTCATAGTTCAACTGTATCGAAAACTATAGAAACGTTGATCAACGAAGACTGACTGGACCACATTATTATTTGCTGCTTGATTCTTCTCTTGTAGAATTTGTTGTTTTGCATTGGCATTTGGCTTGTTTAAGTTTTCTGACTGAAACACAATTTGTCAATTTAAGTTATTTGGTTGGAATAATAATTTCCATGATTTTTTTTAAAGAATATTACAATATATTAAATATAATGAAACCATAAATTAAAAATAAATAAATTGCATATTAATATAAAAAATATTTTAATTGAAATAAAAAACATTAATAGTGATATTAAAAATATTCTAATTGAATTGACGGAATATTAATATTAATATAAAATATTGAAAAAAAAATATTATTAATATTATAAAAAAATATTCTAATTGAATTAATATTCGGAATAAAAAAAATATTAATACTACTATAAAAAATATTCTAATACTACTATAATACTTACTTAAAAAAAATATTTGATATTGTAATTGAAATAATATTAAATAAAAATAATATTACTTTTTTTTTTTGATATTGTAATTGAAATAATATTAAATAAAAATAATATTACTTTTTTTTGTTGTGTGGAGAAGACTATAATACTTAATATAAAAAAAATATTTGATATTGTAATTGAATTAATATTAAATAAAAATAATATTACTTTTTTTTTTGGTGTGTGGAGAGCTAGTTGTTCGTCTGGGAGATACGGTTTTCTTGCGCGAAGTTTTGTACATTTACACTTTTTAGGAGGTAGGAGTTTTCTTGCGCGAAGTTTTGTACATTTACACTTTTTACTTTTTATAAAATTAAAAAATATTCTATATGCTTTTTAAAAACTGTCGTTCGGAGGCTCTTACGGTGAACTAACTAGCACTTTCGGTGCTGAAATGGTTTCAGCCAGCACCGTCTCCCAGTTCGAAACTCCATTTTCCGTCTCTCTTGTTCTGGTTCTGCAACCATAACTGTTGCTGTTGCTGCAACTTCTCCTCATCCATGGCAGTGGCGGCACCACCGCACATCATTTCCTCTGGGAATTCAGGGCCGCTCGCAAAAGGGTCGTTCTCGTTCTCCGCCGCGAATGGATCGTGGTTAGGGTTTTGCGCAGAAAATGTCGGAATTGCTTGGAATGTGGGCACCGATAAAGCAGATTCCTTGTTCGATATCCCGAGTATTTCGAACGGCGGTGTTTGGGCGGTGGAAGGGCTGCTCTCGGCCGCTGTTGGCTCATTTGCGTCGAAGGTGTTTGTGTAAATGTCCGAGAAAGCCGATGATGATGGTGCTGAAATGGTTTCAGCCAGCACCGTCTCCCAGTTCGAAACTCCATTTTCCATCTCTTCTTTATCTTTCCCCATTTGATCTGCACACTCATTTTCTTCCGTCCAATCATCCAATGACAACATATCTGTCACAGAATTCATGACGGGCAACGACTGGCTCGAACCTGTCTCACTTACCCCGAACCCGTCACCCTTTTGACATTCCGGATATGCCTCAAGATCAATGGAAATTGACGGTCTTACCCCTGTTTCTGCAGCCCTTATGAGATCCTCCAAAGACGTGCTTTGCGACCCAAAATCGGATTGCGATCCGTACTCGGAAGTCGTGTCTGACCACATGGACAGCGTTGGAGATGACAAAATCGACTGCCCGCCATAGCTATCTTGCCTGCCCGGCCTCAGTCGGGCACTCGAAGGAGAACCCGACTGAGCGCTCGAAGGAGAACCTGATGGCCCATTCAGGAGCCGGTTTGCAGTGGACGGAAATGAAGACTGGTCCTTCAAGAATTCCTGCAACGACTCGATCAACTCCTCCGATATCGTCTGCACGCTCGGATACTCCGAGCTCCTACCAACACCCAAACTCTTACAAATCACATAAAAAACGCTCAGATCTTCAAACTGCTTCACGGCCTTCACGCACGTCTGGAAGGCCCAATACTGTAAAGCCCATAATATGCTTTATTATCCCCCGCAAGTGGAACATGGAGGTTCTTCAGGTTCAACTTGGATTGAAGTGTAAGATATTGATGTGATGGTAGAGGTTTGGTGAACACATCTGCAAGATGATGGTGAGTAGTCACATGATATAGTTGAAATGAGCCAGACTCTATTTTTTCTCTGATGAGGTGACAGTCCAACTCAATATGTTTTGTGCGTTGATGTTGAACCGGATTATGTGCAATATAGTAGGTGGACAGACTGTCTGTAAATACCTGTACATGAGAAGGAAAATTATTAAAATCACTTAGGAGATATGTTAACCATTGACCTTCACAGACAACATTTGCGGCTGCCCTATATTCTGCCTCTGTGGAAGAACGGCTGACCACAGATTGTTTCTTGGATTGCCAGGAAATAAGAGAAGACCCTAAGAAAAAACAGTAGCCAGACACGCTTCTTCTGGTATCTACACAACCTGCCCAATCTGAGTCAGTGTAGCCAATTAGAGAAAAATCAGAATTTGTACTATAAAACAATCCCTGACCAACAGATTGTTTGATGTATCTCAGAACTCTGTGTGCTGCAGCCAAATGACAATCAGTAGGATGTGATAAAAATTGATTAAGTGTTTGTACAGAATAGGCTATATCAGGCCTAGTAACAGTTAGATATAATAATTTTCCAATCAAAGTCCTGTAAATTTTGGGTTCAGAAAGAGAAGTCCCATCAGTTTTAGATAGTTTTAAGTTGCAATCCATGGGACTTTTGATAGGTTTACAATCTAAGTATCCATGGTCAGATAGAATGTCGAGAGAATATTGTTTTTGAGACAAATAGAGGCCATCATTATTTCTTATAATTTCAATGCCTAATATATATCTAAGATCACCAAGATCTTTTATGGTGAACTGTTCATGTAAATGATGTTTCATAGAATTGATCTCAAGTAAGTCATTACCGGCAAGTATAATATCATCAACATAAACTAATAAAACAATGATATGTTGCCCAAGTTTTTTGAGAAAAAGAGAAGGATCAGCGGCAAATTTAGTGTATCCAAAAGCAATTAGGGAATTAGAGAGCTTGTTAAACCATTGTCTAGAAGCTTGTTTAAGCCCATATATACTTTTTAACAGTTTGCATACTCTTTTATCATTTTTATCACAATATCCAGGTGGGGGAGACATATATATATTTTCAGTTAATTCACCATGTAAGAAAGCATTATTGACATCAAGTTGTTTTAAAAACCAACCTTTTGAGACAGCTATGGATAAAAGAACTCTAATAGTGATAATCTTAATCACAGGAGAAAAAGTTTCTAAATAATCTACACCCTCTTCTTGAGTATATCCTTTTGCGACTAATCTAGCTTTATATCTTTCTAGCCTACCATCTGATTTTAATTTTGTTTTATATACCCATTTGCAACCAATAGTATGCATACCTTCAGGAAGAGCAACTAAGTCCCAAGTGTGGTTTTGTTCAAGGGCTTTTAATTCCAGAGACATGTCTTGCTGCCATTCAGGAAGTTTTATAGCTTGTAAATAGGTTTTAGGTTCTTTAAGAATAGCAACACTAGGAGCATAGCATTTAAAATTATTAGGTAAAGAGTGATGTCCTATGTACTGAGAAATGGGGTACCTGACCTTACCAGTGGGAGAGTGTACCTCTGTATGTTGAATCATGTTGGAGGAAGGATGTTGAATTTCATAATCTGCTAGGTGGGAGGGTACCTTTCTGGCTCTGGTAGATTTCCTAATTCTTGGATTGTCCAGAATTGGTGCTCCTGGTTGTAGTGTGTCATCTGCCTGTTCAAAAACATGCTGTGGAGAACTAGAAATAGTGTTAGTAGGAGGAGGATTATTAGGAATAGTTTCAAGAGTGGAATTAGGAGGTGGAGCAGGAGGTGATGAAGTAGTGGTATGAGGAGTGTCCTGCCAAAATAAAATAGTGGAGGGATCCAGAGTTGTAGGAGATTCAGACAAGTTTGAAAAAGTATTATTTTGAAAAACTTTATCATCATGATCTCTCTGGAATGGAAAGGTTAGTTCATAAAACTTAACATGAGTAGAAACAAAAATCGAATGAGTTTGAAGGTCATACAGTTTGTAACCTTTTGTGCCAAAAGGATAACCAATTAATACACACTTGGAGGCTCTGCTATCAAACTTATGCCTGTTATAACTTAAGGTGGAAGCATAACATAAACATCCAAAAGTTTTTAAATAAGAGTAATCTGGGATTTTTCCATATAATATTTCAAAAGGGGATTTGTTTTGTAAAATGGCAGAGGGAGTTCTATTTATGAGATGTGCAGCAGTTTGAATTGAGTCAGTCCAAAAACTTAAAGGTAAGCAAGATTGAAAAAGCAAGGCTCTAGCAACTTGCAGTAGGTGTTGGTGTTTTCTTTCAACTCTGCCACTTTGTTGAGGTGTCTCAACACAAGAAGTTTGATGAATAATGCCTTTGGAAAGAAAAAAATCAATGAAAGCAAATTCAACACCATTATCAGTTCGTATGCATTTGATGTCTTTTTGAAATTGAGTTTGAACCATAGCATAAAAGTTTTGCATGTGTGATCTAGTCTCAAATTTTGTTTTCATTAAAAAAATCCAAGTACATCTAGAGTGATCATCAACAATAGTAAGAAAATACCTGTATCCTGCATATGACTCAACTCTAAAAGGTCCCCATATATCCATGTGGAGAAGATCAAAACAATTAGTAGCATAAGATGAACTTTCAGATAAATGAATTTTCTTTTGTTTAGCAAAATGACAAATGTCACAAGGTTTATTATTAGCAGTAGAATGAATATGCAAAGAATCAATTGTGTTGAGTTTTTTGAAAGGCAAATGTCCCAGCCTATAGTGCCAAATCAAAGAATCATCAGGAGAAATCACAGTAGCAGAAGCTACTGGGCTTTTATTTGGATGAAAATTAGGAAAATTGTCCAACTTCAAATGATATTGACTATTAGAGAGTTCAGCAGAACCAATAGTTAATTTGGTTTTCTGATCCTGCAAAAAAAAAAATTTGGATACAAAGTTTACTGAAATTCCTTCAATCATAGTTAAGTGTGAGACAGAAATAAGGTTAAATTTAAAAGCAGGCACACAGAGAACATTATGTAAAATTATAGATTCAGACAAGAAGACAGTCCCTTTGTGTGTAGCTATAGTATAGTCTCCAGTAGGTAATTGGAATTTAGAATTAATTCTAACAGGTTTATCACAGAATAAATTTATTGAGTTAATCATATGATCCGAAGCCCCAGTATCAAGAATCCAAGTGGTAGAAGCATGCACAGCAGAAAGAGCTTTAGGAATACCGGGAATCCCAGTAGGGTTTGTCAATATACCAGATGCAGGTGAGTTATCCATACCAATGGCTACTGCAGCAGTGTGTCCTCCCTTGGATTGCTCTTGAGTCTTCATAAAGCTGCAGAATTTATCATAGAGGTAGGATCACAGAGTTCCAATTCATTGTGGTCATCACCAGTGGAGACTTGGTTAGCAGAAGGTGTTCCAAGTAGACTAGGATGAAGTTTGGAGGGAGGAGTGTGGCCTGGTGCGATCCTTGTTGCCCTTATTCCTTTCCAGGTAGCTGGATATCCCTTGAGCTGAAAACACCTTTCTGTCATGTGCCCAAAATAACCACAAAAATCGCATTTCCCTGCATATTTAGTTTTAGCCTTGGTGTTAGAATTGATCAAACATGCAGTGGGATTCTGGTGGGGAATCATATTCCCAGTATTTTCAGTGGAGGTGTTGCTGTAGAAACTCATCGGGGCCTGGTTGTGCTGCAAGGAGCGCTGGCTTTCTTCCTGCCTCAAGATATAATAGGCCTTGGTAGCCATGAGAATCTGACTACGAATGTGAGAGAAAGAATCATTGAGGCCCACCAAGAATTTTAAAACTAAATCCTTCTGCTGCAAATCAAGGAAGGCGACCCCAATATTGCAAGTGCAATTACCACACGAGCAAAGAGGAATGGATCGAAAATTGATATATTCGTCCCACAAACCCTTGAATATGTTGTAGTATGTGGTGAGATTCTGGGAACCTTGTGAAATCGTGCCGAGGTTCTTTTCCAACTGAAAAACCCTAGGTCCATCACTTTTGGCGTATCGTAATTGGATCTCGTCCCATACGTCTTTGGCGATGTTGAAGGAGAGAAGGGTCGTTCGGATCTCCAGGCAGATTGAGTACACTAACCAAGATAGCAGCAGGGCATTGACTCTGTACCAACCTGAGTAGAGGGGTAAATCTGTTGGAGAGGGCATCTGGATCGAGCCATCCAAGAATCCCATTTTATTCTTGATTGCGAGCGACATCTGCACGGATTTTTTCCAGGCTACAAAGTTCTTGCTCGTAAAAGTCTCAAAAATTACTCGCACGCCAGGGTGATCAGAGGGATGAAGATAAAAAGGAGATGCAGGATTTTCGTTTGGAGAGGCGAAATTTGGCTGAGAAAGTGTAGAGCCGATGAGGGTAGAATCGGTGGCGGCAGAGGTATCCACCATCGTAGGAAGGAAGAAAAGAAAAAGAGAAAAAAAAAAGCGGAGGGTTAAAACGCTATCTCTGATACCATATGAAGTTTCTTAGTATTTGAAATTGTAATGTATTAATATCTTGTATTAATCGAATGAATTAAAAGTATTACATAACAGTATATTATATACTACAAGCTATATTATAATATTCCTTAAATACAAAGTCAATAAGGCCCAATACTGTAAAGCCCATAATATGCTTTATTATATTTATCGATGGAGAATACGGATTACCCTCTTTACCTCGGATTACCCTCTTTACCTCGGATTTCTAGGTGAACGTTTATTTATTTTTTTCATCAATAAAACTTAAAAATTCAATTTTTTTTTCAGCTTGCGCTTGTTCCCTCCGAGTTTCATGCTTCTCAGATCGTATCAAGCTTTGGAGGTATGCTTATCAAGTTCTCATTCGAGATTTTAAAAAATTGTTTCCCACAGAACAATTTTACCAAAGCTGGGGCAACATCTGACTGAATTGAGCGACACTAGAACTGATTTGGGTGTTTACAATTCAGATGGTATGCTTATCAAGTTCTCATTCGAGATTTTAAAAAATTGTTTCCCACAGAACAATTTTACCAAAGCTGGGGCAACATCAAAATACTGACTGAATTGAGCGACACTAGAACTGATTTGGGTGTTTACAATTCAGATGGTCACTGGGTTATACTCGTTTTTCGCCAACGCCACATGTACTTAGTTGGGTTTTTAAATCGTAATGTCTTTAATCTATTAAATAAAAGGTTACCTCCTATAGTATGTCTCTTATTAATATTTTATAAAATGTTTTTATATAATTATGAAGTTAAATTAAATTAAACAATTTAAAACAAAAAAAATATTTAAGTACTTGATTAATTTAATTAAATAATACACATAATAATATATTTATGTAAAACATTATTTTAGAGTTGGTTGATAAATTATATTTAAATGTGGAGCGAGTATAGAATTAACATGTTAGCTCCACACTCGCTCCACAGTTAATTAGTGGGGTTTAAGAACACTGTTAACTTATTTTGGAACTCAAAATTAAATTACAAATCCAAGATAAGAACAAAATTAAATTACAAATACGTAAAAGTTAAATATCTAATTTGAGAAGAAATACTTACATTAAAGGATCTTTCAAACAAAGGATAATTCAATCACGATACTTGTCGCGTTGATTTTTCTAATTTATATTTAATCTTAAAATTTTTACTCCTTAAATTTAATGAATACGTTGATTTTTTCTATTTTTTTTAATAATTTTGTATTTATTATATTTAATCTTAAAATTTTTACTCCTTGAATTTAAATGAATACTCTAAATTTTATGAATTTATATTTGGAAGTAAAAATATTTTATGAAAACATATACCTTTTTTTTTGTAAAGGTGAATCACATAGGAAAATAAAAAGTATAATACAGTACTACGCATAGGGAATGAAACTCCACCGCATTTCAGAGCTAACATGCTAGCTCTCCCATCAACCAACCAACAAAAAAACATATAGCACTAAAAGTACAAACACAATCACCAGGCTATATGTCATACCCTCTTCAATGTCCGTGCCTGAAGAGAATCAAGTAGGCGTAACGAGAGTATCCTCTCTCGTATGATAGAGATCGCCTGAGCAGCCACCACTCCAGACGACACTGACCGAGCCTCGTATACTTTATCAAATGACTATCATTTATATACTAAAACAATACATTATATTTTAATTAAATAAGTAAATTATGAATTTATATTTGGAAGTAAAAATATTTTATGAAAACATATACTTTATCAAATAACTATCATTTATATACTAAAACAATATATTATATTTTAATTAAATAAGTAAATATAAGAAAGTTATATTAGATTTTATAGCCAAATTTTTAATAAAATATTAATTTATTTTACCTTTTCATACACAATTTATAACAACAATAATTTTATAAAATTTTCAACTTTATTATCAACCCAACTCAATCTAATATTATTTATTTATTTAAATACATATAATCAATTTTAATTATATTTAGAAAATAAGTAAATTACTAGTAATATAAAAAATAATTTATGGGAATAATGTTTTATTTTTTTAATAAAATATGAATACATTTATGTGTTATAGTAAGTTTTTATATACAAATTTAATTCAAATTAAATATAATACACTAAATGTGAAATGAAGCTTAGTTTAGAGGTTGTTAATACAATCATTTTCCTTTGATCTAACGTGTCAAATAACACGTTGATTTTAAGGTGCTCTCTCAATTTCGAACTCTCTATATATATAGATATATCTGCAATGCCCACACCCTTCCGGAAGCTGATACGGTTACACATAGGGCTGAGATACCGTACCGTATTGAAATTGTCATACCGATACCGTACCGAAAATTTCAGTATCGAAAAAATCTATACCGATACTGTACCGAAAATTTCGGTATACCGATTATCGATATACCGAAATTTCGGTATCGAAAAAATTCATACCGATATCGTACCGAACTTTCGGTATACCGAAAATATCGATATACCGAATCATATCGAAATTTTTATTATTGAATTATACCGAAAATATCGATATATCGAATCATACCGACCTTTTTTTTTGCATACCGAAGTATATATATACCGAAATATCGAACTATACCGACCATTATCGATATATCGATATATACCGAAATACCGAAATATTAAAAATTTCATACCGATACCGTACCGAAAATTATCGATACGGTATCATACCGTACCGAAAATTTCAATATACCGAAATTTTTGTATTTTTCGGCATTTTTCGGTACAATAAGTTCGATATTTCGATATTTCGGTATTTTTTTCCACCCCTAGTTACACACGGTGTATTGACTTTTCAATACACTTTCAATTAATTTTTGACACTGGTAATTTATTTGTTTAGTTATTTTTTATTTTTTTTATTTTTTTTATTTTTTTATTTTTTTTTGCACGTGTGCTCGAAGGTAATGAAATCAGTTAGAGATTTAGTCCTTTTTTTTGGAAAAAAATTTATATTTTGAAAAAAATTATTTTTAAATAATTTAATTAAATATATATAAATATAATTTTAAAAACTTATTTTTTTTGGGGGAAAGACTACTTTTTTATTTTGAAAAAATTATTTTTGAATAATTTAATTAAATATATAGAGTAAATATAAATTTTTTTGCGTAAAGAGTTTATTATTTTGAATTTTTTTAAAATAATTTAAATAAATATATATAATGAATAAATATAATCTTTAAAACTTTATTTTTTGCGTAAAAAATTATTTATTAGAAAAAAATTATTTTAAATTTAATATATATAGTAAATATAATCTTAAAACTGTATTTTTTTTTTGCGATAATTTAATTAAATATATACGTGAATATAATTTTAAAAAGTGTTTTTTTAGTAAAGAGTTTTTTAGTTAGAAAAAATTGTTTTTAAATAATTTAATTAAATATATACCTTGAATATAATTTAGAAAACTTTTATTCTTGTATTTTTTTAAAAAAAAATACTAAAAATGAATTTTAATCATTCATTGTAAAATAATTAGATATTAAAATAAAAATAATTATTACGCATATCATATTTTGATGAAAAGTGTAATCAATACACTTCTTATTAATAATATTACACTTTGTATATATTTTTGTATATATAGCTTTTTCCCACCCTTCCCACAGAATTATTACTCGACACCCCCTCCTGAAAAACTTCGAGGCATTCGAAGGTAAGCGTTCATCATATGTTTGTTTTAATTTTAATTTGTAATCTGTTTTCTAATTTGTAATTTGTGGATTTTATGAATCCGTGCGTGGATTTAAGCGTACTGAAATCCAAAATCTCAATTCCAGTTGCGACTTTTGAATAGATCGTATCGATGAGTTAGGGTTTCCACCAATATTCAATTCAATGTTTCGAGCCCTATTTCCCCAAATTCATGTTGTCGTGGAGTTAGGGTTGACTTGTAGATTCACTGTTTTTTAATACTGTTTGTCTTGTTATTTTACAATGTATTGAAAAACTTATCTATTGATTTATCGCTGATTCTGAAAAGATTGTCTAATTGACATTCCTTTATAACCTGTTTTCGTCGCTGTGTTGGATACATTAATGATTTATCACGCCATCCGTTTTGTGGCAAGTGTTTTTGTATTGGGGTTCTTAGGGTAAATCAATTGACTTAGTTATATATTGTCGCCTTTTTGCGTTAGTGGCCTGAAATGAGTATATCCGTCAGCCGCAAATTAACCCTTTTTGAATTTGCAAGACAATTTTACCTTTGAAATATGCTGAAAACCCCCTTTAAATCTATTTGATGTGTTGTCTTTTATTTATTTCGCCTTTCTTATTTTGCATCTCTTCAAATTGCTTGTGATGTTTACCTATGTATACTGTATTTTTTTGGTCATGTTGGCAGAAGAAAACAAATTGTTGTAATCATACTGAAAGATGGGCAAGAGGAAGTCGTCGGCCAAACCACCACCAAAGAAGCGGATGGACAAGCTTGACACCGTCTTCAGCTGTCCCTTCTGCAACCATGGTACCAGTGTTGAATGCCGCATGTAAGTGGTCCCCACATATTTACCACTTTCCTTTTTCTCGTATTATCATGATTGACTTTTTAAAACTAAATGGGAGATTATAGGTTTTTGAATGTGATGAATGCGGGAAGTTGAAATACCTCACTTGCTGATTTATTTTCTCGCTTTTATGTGTGCCGTGTTTAAATTCCAATCACTGACTCTCTTTTATGTACTGACCTCGTGTCAAAATGGATTTCTGACTTGTCTTTTCTTGTACACTTCCACGGATACATGGATGTGGTGGGATTCGTTGGAGGCTTGGAGCAACATTTTTTACAAATAATATATTAATGATTACTACTTTTATGTTTTCAGTGATATGAAGAATTTGATTGGCGAAGCCACATGCGGGATTTGCCAAGAAAGTTTCAGCACTAATGTTACTGGTGTGTGCCTGTTTCTTTTTTCTCATTGACACACGATACACTCATACACAGTTACACACAACCACTATATATAACAACATTTTCCTTATGGTGATGATACGAACTAACAAAAACTTATTTTATGTGTAGCTTTGACTGAGCCAATAGACATGTAAGTGAAAGATGAAGCATTTCTGTGTAGTTTTGTGTATACAGTTGGAATTATCGACATTTATCCTGAATCGTTTTTGTTTGGGTTGTTGCGTACAGATACAGTGAATGGATTGACGAATGTGAACGTGTCAATAACCAGGAAGAAGATGATGACGAGTCTTAGAGAGTGGTCTATGACTCTATGCTTTTTATTGAAATTTGGAGCTTTCTTATCGACTTTCAAGAATAAACAATTCGCGTCTTGGACAACCTAATATTACGTGTGAGTGTATGTATATATATTATGGATGCAAAAGTACTCTTATGTATGCATCTCAGTGTTCTAGAGAGTAAGAAATGATACGCAATTTAAGACTTGCCATGTTTGTGAGAAGGATTATGTATCTGATGAATTTGCTTCTTGTGTCAAACTACGAAGTCGGGTTTGGATTATCGGATTATCGATGTTTCCTATTGCATATAGAATAGGGCTAGTATTTTAAAAAAATATATTATGATACCCACAAAAAATTATAAATTGTACAAATGCCCCACATAACTAACTTAATTACACTGGCTCTCCCTTTTCCCTTCTCTATCCTTGTGTACTACCCGGACTTTGATCCTCGGTGGCTCTGTTTGTATCATCATCATCACCCGATTTTGAATCTGCTGAGCTTGTGGATGATGATTGGCTCTTCTGGTTCTGGCTCTCACTACCAGAATCTTCTTCCATGAACGAGTTGAAGGCAAGCTGCCCCGAGTAAAGAAACAAACCAACAGCATTAATCCCAAACACAAATGTCGCTAGGTAACACAACCCGTTGATGATTGTCCTGTGGGGGAAGAAGTCATAACAAGGGCTTACATTTAGTCTATAAGTCGACAAGGAAAAATCATTTAACTCCTAAAGAATGTAATTACCTTATGGTTATGGTTATCTGACGTACCTGGAAAAACGAAAAAAAAAAAAACAGATTTCAATTTCATCATCAATATCAACATCGAATACTCGGCTGGGAAATGAAAACCATGAATCGAAGGACTGACTGAATAATTATCCGAAATTGTCTGGCGGTTGAGAGAAGACTCGACGGTGGTTGCGAATTTGAAGAGGACGAGTGCGATCACGCCAGCTGTAAGTGCACCGAGCAGGGCCTGGGCGGGCGAAGGCGGTGACCTGGCACCGGCCGCCGGAGACAGAGTCACCGATTTTAAGCTCTCCATAGCCTCCTCCGCCAGTGATGATTTCTTTTCACCAGATGACCTAAATCTCTGATTCAACTCAAATATGATAAAATCACTTCCTCAAAAAACAGATTCTAACAAATTTCTAACAAATTATCGATACCGTTTCTTTCACGCGCTTGGCGCGGCGGCGGATTGAGCGGAAGAGGAACACGGTGATGGCGCCGGTGAGGAGAACGCTGGCGGCGGCCTGGAGAGGCGTGGAATCGTCGGAGGTGGAGAAAATTGGGGACGTCGACGGAGGGAGCTCGACGGGACCATCCGGAGGCGGAGCCGCCGTAATTGCGGAGGCGGTGGGCTCTTCCGATAGCTGCGCAGCCCATGCTTTGTGAGATGCGCGCCGCGAATTCAGATCGGTGGGCCGGATAGGAAAACGGAGAGAAAGTGGAAATCGGAACGGAGCAGGGCGTGGCGGAGAAAGGAATTTGGCGGCGGAGAAAGGGCGGAGATGCGGCGGGGTTAGCAACATCTGGTCGGATAGGGGGTTTATGGGTAATGGCTGATATCAATTATTTTGAGTATTTATTTATTCATTTTGTTTTCTCTGCAAAAACAGAGGAAACAAATATCAATGAAAAGGTACAACTTGTAAAGCGTACTGTACAACGCTGCAAAAATAAAATTAGGGCTTGATGTGGAAATCTTGTCCATCATGTATACAAGGAGGGGTTAGATAAATTGCTCAATGTTCGAGTACCGATCGATGAAGTATCGAACGACCTTTGAACAAAAGGGTAAACGTATTCGGAACACACGAGTGCATTTGCCATTTTCTAGTTCGAATGGTCGAGAATCGAGATACAAATGGTTTTACTAAGTAGAGTAGTTAGTATCATACACATTCACAAAATTCATGGTAACATATGTTACTCATCCATTGTTAATTACTCTCTCTAATCCATAGTTTTAGTATGTAATGTCTGTTATCAGCTCTCCAGTCGCACGTTTGATGCCACGGCCCGTGCCCAAAACTTGATCTTTGCCTTGATATCCTCCGTCGATTCCTTGTACATGAACTCAAGATCATTGAAGCTCTTTAGTGTTTTGAGTTGTCCCATTGGGCCTTGAGATCTTATTAGCTTATGTGAGGCCCTCAATGTACCCAACTCCAATTTGGTTATTGATCCATGCCTTGATATGATTCTTGATCTTGATGTCAAACCCTGCAAAGATTTTCTTGTCTGAATATTTTGGAAGGACAAAAATAAAAAGAGTTGAGAATCACTTGTTTCTGATCAGTAGTGTACCTTATCGACAACATGTGATTGTCTTGGAACGAATGTTTCTGAGTTGCCGAGAGAAGCTTGTCGGATCAGTTTCCCCATACGAAACTCGCTCTCTTCATCTTGAATAGTCTCCTCATTTTCCGGGTTGAGTTTACTATAATTTATGTCGACAAGAGGCGGCAATGACGGGGCAAGTGTCAAACTAGTCTGACGTGGCTCGTCGTCCCCGGCCTTGTTGATCAATTCGAAGGTATCTTCGTACGATCTTCCGGGCTTCATGATTTCTCGGCTTGATGGAGTTTTGGACATGACATTGTTAAAGAACCAGAAATGTTCTAGTAGCTTCAAAGGCTCTAGTTTTGTAGATTCATGAAAACTTTGATCCATAATGAAGCTTCTTGATTTTTTATTTTTATTTTTGTTTGCTAATTTATATGGTTGTAATGAGAGAAATTGCAAAAAAAAAAAAAAAAAAAAGGAAAATAATATAAATTAATATGGTTATAGATAATTTAAGGAGGGAATTTATGTTGTGTGATAGGTACGTATGAGGCTCTGCTTAATAATAATAATAATTCATTACATTTACATGGACATTTTATTCATAGTTACATTTAAAATTCAATTTTATAACTTTATTTTACATACTTTTTAACTTTAATTATTTACAATTATTTTACATTTCAACTTAATAATATATTTATATTTTACTTTTTTAACTTAAAAATATATTTTTACTTTTTATTAATATGATCAAAATGTTAAATACTAGAGTATTATTTTTATTAATCTTCATGCTCAACTTATTACTTAGAAGAATACTACTTATTTAGATTAAAACTCATTTTTATTATGAAACATATTTATTTAGAGTTTGTTTGGTTGAACTTATAAGCTCCTTAAAACAGCTTATAAGCTCCTCAAATTTGTTTGGTAAAAATTTAAAAATAAGCTGTTTAACATCTTATAAGTTGTTTAAAAAAAAGTTAGGGGGAGATACTTTTTTTTAAACAGTTTATAAGTTCTCGTAACTTAAACAATAAAAGACCAAAATACCTTTAAAATTATTACTTTTTATATATATACAAAAATTCCAAATTTATTATTTAGTTAATATAATTATTTTTAAATATTTTTTTCATATATAACAATTTATTTTTGATAATTTTATTTATATAAAATCTTAAATTTCCAAACAAATTAACATCTTATAAGTTTATATATCTATTTTATCCAAACGTTTTAACAACTTATTTATTAAATAAGACATAACAGAAATAAGCTCGCCCAAACAGGCTATTAGTACAGTTAATAAATTATAAGCTCTTTAATTAAACATGATAAAAAAAATAAAATATATTAGACCTAACTTATTTGTACAATTATTTGTTAAACCGTTTGGATAAAATAGATATATAAACTTATAAGATGTTAATTTGTTTGGCAATTTAAGATTTTATATAAATAAAATTATCAAAAATAAATTGTTATATATGAAAAAAATATTTAAAAATAATTATATTAACTAAATCATAAATTTGGAATTTTTGTATATATATAAAAGATAATAATTTTAAAGGTATTTTGGTCTTTTATTGTTTAAGTTACAAGAGCTTATAAGCTGTTTAAAAAAAGTACCCTTTACTTTTTTTTTAAACATTTTATTTTAAAAAAAATTAAAATCTTTTTTTAAATGTTTACCAAACAAATTTTAGGAGCTTATAAGCTCCTAAACAACTTATAAGCTGTTTTAACTTTTAAGGAACTTATAAGCTTAGCCAAATAGGCTCTGAGACCCATATTTGTTTAATTAATATTATGGTAGAAAATTAATATAATAAAAAAGTGCAATAATATTAAGCAAGTATTTTATTGAATATTGAAAGATACAAAGTGTTCATACACAGGTAAATATTTATAGATATACGTAGTATTTATTACTGTGCAAATAACTATTATGGATTAAACAAAAATTTATAGTAAGAAACTTATATAAATATTTGATTCAACCAAAAAAGTTAACACTTATTTTTTGTTCCAAAAGTTAAAAACTACGACAAAACATTTTGTGGATAATTACTCGAAGTGGTGGCGAGGATCCGGTCCTCCGGGCGACACCCTCTTTTGATCACCAAACTGGTAACCTAATTGCGTCATAGCTCTTGCTCGATAATATTTCAATTTGGACTCATCAAAACTTAATATACGCAACAACCTATTATAATTATTATTATTATTACCGATCGGTCCTTGTTCAGAAAGCAGACGAGGACTCGAGCTCACCACAAACATTGAGCATATGATAACGAGAAGAACCATCGATAAACTTGCCATGGAAGACGAGAAGAAGAGACAGAAGTTGATCAAAGTAATTGGAATATAGATCTTTTATCTTTTAAGTAATTTATGAAGACATTAATTAACTTTTTATAGAGTAAAAAAAGGATATAATTACTCGAGAGTCGAGACATAATGATAATTAACAAGAAAATGTGTGGCTAATACTATTACGTCAGTCGGTGTGTATATATGTATATTAAATTCAAGATGTAGTAACTCTTACTTTTCATTAATGAAATTATTACCTCCTTTCCAATTTACACACAAATATTTAAAAAAAGAAGTAAAAAATAAATATAATTTGAAAATTAAAATAGTTATCGATGAAATTCACAAAGCATGTGACAAAAATAAAAGTAAAATTATACTCATTTGAATGGTTACATTAAATATAATTGACCTTTACAAAAAAAAAAAGTAACAACTACTTTGAAGAAAAATATAATACGGAGTATTAATTTCATTTAAATTGCACTATAACATGATTTTAGCAAATAATTAAACCAAATAATCATCATGGTGATAATTTTGAAAATGTGCTGGCTAATTAAATAATTGACCGCCACCTTATTTTATTTTGAGCCTTTACTAGCTACTAGCTAGTGATGATCAATTAAACAATAAATAATAGTAGTATAAAATGCGAGTATTAAAAGTAGATTTTTATATTAAATAATAGTAGTATAAAATGCGAGTATAATAAATATTGATACATAAATAATAAATATTTAAATGAAAAGATAAAATTAGAAAATAAATAAATTTAATAGATGATATTTATGAATGTTCAATTTTTTAAATCAAAAACTAAACTAATAAAAAGTACTGTAAATTAATTGAAAGGTAAGATCTATTTGAAAGTAAAAATGTACTTTTTTGTCTTTACGACTTCCTATTTTTTGATAATGAGGAGAGATTAGAAATTCCACCTTCAGTCGATCGTTATCTTCTCAATCGAGTAAGATGTAAATTGAGGGTTTAGCAGTCACTTGTAGAAAAGTCAACCAGTTTCACTTCAGAACAAATTTCATAATATTTTAATAAAAATTTGTCTTATTCGAAGTTCGAATCCTACCGTCGTCGAGGAAATTATACTCACTTGACTTTCTGACGCAGGGAAGCTAGAACACACAGATTAAAACTCGTTGATTCTGAGAATACCCGATAATTAGTTAAATCAAAGTTCGTTGATTTCTCAGAATACCGAAAATTGATAAACTTCAAGAAAACCTTGGAGACGAGATAAACTCTTTATTTCATTTCAAAACAACTTATTAACTTAATGAAAAAAGAACATATAAATAGTACTAAAACCCTAATAAAATAAATTAAAATAATAAATTAAATAATATTAATAGCTTGGGCAGAAAAAAATAATATTTTCTGTATCTGCATCACTTTCTATTTTGTATATTGCGAGGATATTGTAGTAGTCTTGTTTTTATTAGTATTTATGAAAAAATGGTTATGTTTATGAACAAAGGAAATATTAATTAATTAATATTAATGAAAAATGGGTTACAAAAATAAATCAAATAAGTGATAAGAGAAAATTAATTACGTGGGGCGTGATGATTTAAATCATCATCACTATAATTTTTGAAATTGTGTAGCCTAATTAAATATTTAAAAGGACCTAATTTTGTGACACTTAAAATACAAATTTTAATGATTAAAATATGTACTTAGGCTTTGAATGGAAACTTCCTAAATTGAACCGAATATATTTGAACTGAACTAAATGAATCTGAATTGAACTAATTGATTTTCTTATAAAAATAATAATAACTTTTATAAATTGTTAAATATTTTTTTAAAAATATTTATAATATTTTAGAATTAACTTAGATTTTATACCTAAAATTATTGATTTGAATTGTTTTTTATGTATTTTGTTTTAATTTATTTTGAAACGAATTTAATAGATTTAAACTGAACTGAATTGAAATAATCTGAACTAAACTTAATAGAGCTGAACTAAAACGATCAGAACGGGACAAATATGAGTTGAACTGAACTAAAACGATCTGATTTTAGCATAACTGAAATTAAGAAGGGAATTTATATTGTAGGATGGGAATGCATGAGGCTCAGAATAATACTACAAGTTCTTTACATTTACATGGACATTTCTCTCACAATCACCTTTAAAATTCAATTTTACGGACTTTTTTTTACATATTTTTTCAATTTTTATTCACAATTTTTATTTTTTAACTTAAAAATATTCTATATTTTTAATCTTTACTCAATTTGATCAAAAAGTTAAAACTTACATATTTTTATTAATTTTAATTTTCACTCAAATAATTAGTATTTAGTACCTTTTTCGTCTCAACTAATTATATATGAACATTTTTTTTATATCTCAAAAAATTATGCATATTTTTAAAAAAATAATTTTTTTACTTTTTTTTTTTTTTTTTACTTTTTCATTTTAAAATATAATTTTATTAATACTTTATTCACATACTTTTTAAACTTTAGTGACAAAACTTTACTTTTTAACTTAAAAAATACATTTTTACTCTCTAATAAAAAATTATACTTTTTATAGTTGGAACGGAGTTAATTAGTTGCATAATTAAAAAGTATTTCAATTAAAACTCAACTTTATTACGAAACATAGTTATTTACATTATACTTAATAAATGATAACCTCTTTAAACATGATTAAATTTTTTAAATATATTCTTAGACCTAAATTATTTGTTCGATATATGAACTTTGTAACTTCAATTATTTACAAATATAATGTTATAAAACTCTCGCCTCACACTACTAACTTTTATTTTTATTTTTAATCATGTAATTATAAATTTTTGTTCATAAATAACTTGAATTATTTGAAGTTTTAATTTTATTTTGAATTTTGAATTTAAAAAATCACCTTAGTAGGGATTCAATATTAAGATAAAAAAAATTAAGAAAATACTAAAAAAGAGCAATAATATTAAGCAAGTATTTTATTGAATAATGAAAGATACACTTCACCTTACTAGGGATTCAATTTTAAGATAAAAAAAATTAAGATAATAATAAAAAAGAGCAATAATATTAAGCAAGTATTTTATTGAATTATGAAAGATACAGAGTGTTGATACATAGGTAAATATTTATAGATATAGTATTTATTACTGTGTAAATAACTAGTATGGATTAAACCAAATTTTATAAGAAACTTATATAAATATTTGATTCAACCAAAAAAGTTAAAACACTTATTTTTTGTCCCAAAAGTTAAAAACTACTACATTAGTGGTGTTTAGGATCTGGTCCTCCAGGCGACAACCTCTTTTGATCACCAAACTGGACTAATTGTGTCATGGCTCTTGCTCGATAATATTTCAATTTGGATTCATCAAAATTTAATACACGCAACAACCTATTATAATTATTATTACCCATCGGTCCTTGTCCAGACAGCAGACGAGCACTCGAGCTCGCCACAAACATTGAGCATATGATCGCGAGAATAACCAATGCTACTAGTGATTTGATCGATAAACTTGCCATGGAAGACGAGAAGAGGAGCCAGAAGTTGATCAAAGTAATCGGAATAGAGTGTCTTTTATCTTTCAAGTAATTTGATATATTTTCATGAAGACATTAATTAACTTTTTATAGAGGAAAAAAAGAATATAATTACTTGAGACATAATGATAATTAACAAGAAAATGTGTGGCTAATACTATTACGTTCAGTCGGTGTAGTATACACGTAGGATTTCCTCTATCCCTTAAAATTGGGCACATAAAAAAAAAAATTGCATGTGAATTAAGAAAAAAATAATTTTTTCTGTGTTTTTTTAATTTAAAGTAAAGTAAAATAAATATTGATATGTGAATAATAAAATAGTTAATTGAAAAAGTAGTGGTATAAAAGTAAATAAATGTGTACTAAAAGGATAAAGTTGTGAAAAACTATTTTATTTATATATGTGTTTAATGGAAAGCTAAAAAAATAAAATATGCATTGTTTTGAGAGATGAATGGAGTTATAATAATTTAAGGATGTAGTTAGAAGATGTTCAACTGAACTGAACTTAATAAATATAAACTAAACTAAACTTAATAAATTTAAACTGAACTGAATTTAGGTTCAATTTAATTAAATATATAAATAAATTATATTAAATGAGTTTTTTATATTAAATAATAGATTATAATAAGTATTGATAAATAAATAATAAATATTTAAGTAAAAAAATAATAGTAATAAATAAATAAATTTAATAAAACAGATATATTGTGTTATTTATGAATGTTCCATTTTTTAGAAAACAAACAAAAAAGTAAATTAATTGAAAAGTAAGATCAACTATTTTGAAAAAGAAAACTACTTTATGCATGTTAAACAAAATAGAACTTTCTATTTTGTATTTTGCAAACAAGGTGTTGCAATTTAAAACACAAATCGCACACCACTTAAGAATATATATGAGATGATAAAAAAAAGTGGGGTATTCGAAAGATGAACAAACAATTTAAATGGAAATTTAAAACACGAAAAACACCACAAAAACAAAAAAAATCACTACATATCGTTAAAGTTTACAATAATTCACTCTAAGATTTTTGTCTATAAAAAACCACAATTTATAAGTTTAGCAAACTTATTAAATTAGAAATAATTATAATTAAAAATAAAATTATTTTATTCTTAAGACTCACAATTTTCTCCGACGAATCCGCCGAACAACGCATGTAACTTAATGGGCCTGATCCAATTGTAAACTAAGTTTTCAATTTTTGGGGGATTTACGTAAATTGCAATGTCTTAAATTCGAACTTAAAACTTTTAATTTTTAATTCAAATGCTCAATAAACTGAACTAACAACATTTGACCCAAGTTTCCAATTTACGTGGTGAACAACAAGTCAACAACCACATTATGAGAGAAACATACTCTAAGCAATATAGACGTGAATTCATTCGGTCTCACGCTCGTCTGATCATGTTGTCTATCTGTTTTAATCTTCATTTCTTTTATTTCGATTAAATACGAACCACTTCTCAACAAATGAAATATTAATATTAATTAAATTTGGGTTACAGTATGATTAAATCAAATAAGTGATAAAAGAAAATTAATTACAAAATTAATTATGTAGGCCGTGATGATTTAAATCATCATCATTAAAATTTTGAAAATGTGTAGCCTAATTAAATAATTAAAAAGGACCTAATTTTGTGACACTTAAAATACAAAATTTAATAATTAAAATATGTACAATAGTATCTTACTTTAAAATTTTCAATCAAAAATAAGAAAGTTGATTTCATATTCATGCTTGGAAAAGTTACGTACTTAATAATGAAATTTTTAATGAATTAATTAATTTAATTTTCAAATTGATTTTAACTAATTAAATCGTGTGTTAGCGTAACCACAATTACCGGTTCTCAAAAGAGCATTAACAATGGTAAATCCTCCTCTATGATTATAAAAATATACTAGGAAAAATCTGAAATACATTTTCACCTATTTTATAATGTTATTTTTACTTTCAAATGAAAAATACAATTTTACACTATTTTTCTGAAGTTTTGTGCAAAATTTTAAGTGCTCCGTTTAAAACATATACTTAATTATTTATTATAATTTAATAAATTAAATTATATACTCTTTAAATATGATTAAAATATAATCTTATACGAATCTAAATTATTTGTAAGTTATTTGAACTTTGTAACTTCAATTATTTAAAAATTGAATATTTTTTACACGTTTTACACTATTTAAAAATACTTTATTTTTAATCATGCAATTATAATATTTTGTTCATACAACTTTATATAACTTGAATTATTATTTGAAGTTTTTCTATCTTGTTTTTTTTAATTGAAAAAATTTACCTTACTAGGGATTCAATCGAGACCCATATTTTTTAACTAACATTGTGATAGAAAATTAAGATAATAAAAAAGAGCAAAACGTTAAGCATTTTATTGAAATCCTGAAAACTACAACATGTTATACATAAGATACAATATTTCAGGATATATTTATTACTGTGAAAATAACTACATGTTGATTAAACCAAAATTTATAATAAACTTATATAAATATTTGATTTAACCAAAAAAGTTAAAACACTTATTTTTTGTTCCAAAAGTTAAAAACAACCGCAACATAAACATTTTGTGGATTATTAATTGTTGCGGTGAGGCTCTGGTCCTCCTGCAGGACCTGGTGTCCCGTTGTGGTGAGGATCCGGTCCTCCTGGCGCTACCCGATCATTAAACTGGTTAGTTGATAGTGTCTGCATGGCCCTTGCTCGATAATATTTCAATTTGGATTCATCAAAATTTAATATACGCAACAACCTGTTATTATTATTATTATTATTATTATTATTCTTGACCGATCTTTGTTCAGACAGCAGACGAGCACTCGAGCTCACCACAAACATTGAGCATATGATCGCGAGAAGAACCATTGCTCCTAGTGATTTGATCGATAAGCTTGCCATTGAAAATGAGAAGAAGAGACAAATATTGATAAAAGAGTATATTTTCATGGAGAGGTAATTAACTTTATATAGAACAAAAAAGGAGTAAAATATAATTACACTAGGTGGTAAATTTGATATATTTTCACTTAAAGACGCTAATTACTTGATACATAATGATAATTAGCAAGAATTTGCGTGGTTAATACAATTACGTCAGTCGGTGTGTACATATATAGTATATTAAATTCTGTAATGCTATTGGGAAGATTCTACCTATAGACAGAACGGTCTAAATTTAGTTATTTATTTTATGTTTTATTTTTATATAATTATAAATATAATAAATTTAATAAATATCTTAAAATGAAATTTGTATCTTTTCTTTTTTGTATTTAATTGATTTTTTTTAGTATAAATATAAAAATATGCATTATTTTTAATTAAAAAAATTGATTTTAAAAAAAATATATATTTCATATATATATATATATATATATATATATATATTCATAATAAATGTCAAAAAAATAATTAAAAAATTATTACATTTATAAAAAATGAAAATTAAGAGGTTCTTTCCATCTCATTTAGCATTGTCCTATTAAATTAAGGACATAGTTACACTAGCTTTTCATTAATTAAATTATTACCTTCTTCCAAATTTAGTTGCAAATATTAAAATAAAATAAAATTGTTTTTATTTAAATGATTACAATGAATGAATGAATTAAAAGGTAGTAACAACTATTTTAAAGGTAACATATATTACTTTCATTTAAATTTATAAAATTGTGATTTTTTTAATATTTATGAATGTTCAATTAAAAAAAATGAAAAATAAAATTAATAGAAAGTAATAAATTAATTGAAAGTAAGAACTATTTTGAAGGTAAAAAAATCATTAAAATGATACAAATTAACTTAACATGATTAAATCAAATAAGTGATAAAAATAACTTAATTAATTAATTACGCAGGGCGTGACATTTAAATTATTATCATTATAACATTAAAAATGTGTAGCCTAATTAAATAATTAAAAACGACCTAATTTTGTGGCACTTAAAATACAAAATATAATGATACTACTTGGAAAACTGCAAATATCAATGGTAAATCATAGGATTATAATTTATAAAAATATAGAAAAATTCTAAAATACATTTTCGAGTCAGTGGAGGACAATGTGACATGAACTAAATTACATTCAATATGGGATAACTTCGAAAAATAAATTATTAATCGATACATTAATAATCTCTCTAAATTAATAGAATTTTTTGATTCCAATTTAATTTTTTAAATAAAAAATACCTCAATAAATTAATAACATCTTTAAATTACATTAATAAAATTTCACGATCTCTATGCTATTAATTTATAGAGGTTTTACCGTAGTTCATTTTCTGGGGCAAGCCCAACTCATTAGGAACGACACGCGAAGAAGAAAACAATCACCCATGTACTAATCTTCTTCATCGTCGATTTGAGTGAAATCTTCTATTACATCATCTTTTGTGTGTTGCTTACTCATCGAGCGCAGTTCGTACACCACTCTTTCTAACCGCAATTTATTCGGGCAACTTATACAAAAGGGAGAGATATTATCACATGTCGACACTCGACATAAGCTTGACACACAAAAATTCGAAAATGGTGGGTGATTCCGCACAACAACATTGTTAGGAAAAATGTAACAAACGGGATTAGTCACGACCGAAAAATAAAAAACAAAAGAACGGAAAGTAAACGTTAGGATGCTGCCGAGGCGTTTGCACTTTCCGCAAATCAGTAAAGCCCCGTGTATGCTACGGTTAACAGGCTTTCTGACCCCAAAGATACAACGGCGAAGCGGGGATCGAACTTTTGCACACTGAATCGAACCCTCTCGATTTGAATGGAAAAGGTTGAGAACAGAGCAACTATGCAAGTGATGGCATGAGATGTTGTATTTTTTCGTGCGTGAAATGATGCATGCTGGACTCCTTTTATAGACATCACTCAGAGGGAGTTACACCACTTGGAGTGGTTGAGGGCAGTTCCACCGAGTGGATGGAGGCATCACTCCAACTGCTGCTGCCCACTAAAGCACTTATTAAACTATTAATTAATTCAGAAATTAATTAATATTCCAAAAGCATCTGGGCTTATAAACGAGCCCAAAGTATATTAATTAATGTGTTCAGTTGGGCCAATCAACCACGAGCCCAAAACACAATAATTCAAATAGCCTTTCAAGTGTTCAACTGGGCCGAATAAAATCGAGCCCAAAACTTCAATCGGACCGTGTCCAAAAAGATAGGTACAGCCCAACCCATTAATCCCAATTGGCCCAGTGGGCCCCGGGAAGCCCAGGTCCAGCCCAGAGTCCAATTGACCAAATCACCAAGGAGCCAGGACCAAGCCCACGTCCAAGCCCAAGCCCAAGCCCAGGCCCAGGCCCAGGCCCAGGCCCAGGCCCAGGCCCGAGCCCGAGCCCGAGCCCGGGCCGGGTCGGGACGGGACGGGACGGGACGGGGCGGGGCGGGGCGGGCGGGCGCGCGCGTGTGGCCCTTGCCATGTACCGCTAAGGGTGCATGGACTTAGTCAACTTGTTGAACACTCATACTCTCTTATCACATTTAAAGAGAAATGACTTTTGGTATTCTTTCTATGTGGGATAACACATTTCCCAATAAAATAATAATTGCTTCCATTTACCAAAGTAGTATTTATGGCAAACTTTAAACATTTATTTCTCACTCACCGATTAACGGATTTTGACGAAATAAAAACTCATAATTACCTCGTAACACGTAGATAATTATAGTAACGATTAAACTCGAAATCGAGTACATTTTATTAGCCATTAAAATTACAAACTTTGGACAAAATACATGAATTATTAAATACAACAAATAATAATTCCAACAATCCCCCACATGAGTGAAATCAATGCAAATGCCATGAATGCAGACTCTTGTGCTCGGTTCTCGGAAGGATCTACTGCTTCTGGAAAGGTAGCTTGTGGCCTTGAACCTCCCTTAGTGAAAATCATCGGATGTACTGGCGGGCTAGTGGACGCGATGCCTTGAACTATTCCTCCAAAGTGTACAACGAGTCAATGATAGTCACACAACAAATCCCTATCAGTTTCCATTTCTCTGTTGTGTCCGTTTAGGCCCTGGACAACTCTTTGGATTCATAAATGTTTACATTTGAAGCGGCCTACACTTCACATTTATATAGGTGACCTCCCAGCATGAGTACCCTGAAATACTCCACCTTTTCGAGGTGTGGGATTCATTAAAAGTCTCAACGACTTAACCTTTACCACATTTCAGGTTCTAGCACTTATTTGCTCATAGGGATGGAAACGGAAATCTTTATTTCCAAGTGCTTAACTGAACTATCATGACTTAGTTTTCCCTTTGAACCAAGTTCGTGGGATCTCCACTCAGCATGGTAGGGTTACCGCCATGGTCATTCTTTAGTTGTGGTTTTTCAAACCCATTCCCTTTAGCAACACGCTTAATTGATCTCTAGTCATCCCTTTCGTCAAAGGGTCGGCTAAATTTTCCTGTGACTTAACATAGTCTAAGGAAATCACTCCATTTGTGATCAATTGCCTAACGGTGTTATGTCTTCGACGTATGTGTCGAGACTTTCCGTTATACATATTGCTCTGTGCTCTCGCTATAGCCGATTGGCTATCACAGTGCATCATCACTGGAGACACAGGCTTTTTCCAGCATGGAATATCTTCTAAGAAGTTTCGAAGCCATTCAGCTTCTTCACCGGCTTTGTCCAAAGCGATGAACTCTGATTCCATGGTGGATCGGGCTATACAAGTTTGTTTCGTGGATTTCCACGAGACTGCTCCGCCTCCTATACAGAAGACATAACCGCTAGTGGAATGAGATTCCTTTGAGTCCGAGATCCAACTAGCATCACAATATCCTTCAAGTACACTAGGATATCTTGTGTAGTATAGTCCATAATCTCGAGTGTGTTTCAAGTATTTTAACACTCTTTTAAGAGCATCCCAATGTTCATGACTTGGATTGCTCGTATACCGGCTCAGTTTGCTAACCGAATAGGCCAAGTCAGGACGAGTACAATTCGTTAGATACATTAGACTTCCGATAACTCGGGAGTAGTCTAACTGAGCTACCGGTTCACTCGTATTGACTGATAAGTTGATACTTCTGTCAATCGGAGTCCTACATTCAGGACCATCTAGGGCATTGAACTTTTTGAGCACTTTCTCAGCATAGTGAGATTGTGACAAAACAATTCCTTCTTCGGTTTTGCTTATCTTAATCCCGAGGATTAGATCTGCAACTCCCAAATCTTTCATGTCAAAGTTTCTTTTTAACATGTTCTTAGTGTTCGTGATTTGATCACGGTCACTCCCCATGATTAGCATATCGTCCACATAGAGACACACTATCACAAATTCTGTTGGAGTACCTTTAATGTACACGCATTTGTCACATTCGTTGATTTTGAAACCATTTGACAACATAACATTGTCAAACTTTAAGTGCCATTGCTTAGGAGCTTGTTTAAGTCCGTACAACGACCTTATCAGTTTACACACCTTTTTCTCTTCACCAGGTGCAACAAACCCTTCAGGTTGGTCCATGTATATTTCTTCTTCTAATTCACCATTCAGAAACGCAGTCTTAACGTCCATTTGATGAATTTCAAGATTGTGCAACGCAGCAATCGATACTAACACCCGTATGGATGAAATCCTAGTCACAGGTGAGTACGTATCAAAGAAATCATGACCTTCTTTTTGTCTAAAGCCTTTGGCTACTAGCCGAGCTTTAAACTTATCGATCGTTCCATCGGCTCTATATTTTTTCTTTAGGATCCAACGACATCCTAAAGGTTTACAGCCGGGTGGAAGATCTACTAATTCCCATGTATGATTTTGCATGATGGACTCTATTTCGCTATTAATAGCTTCTTCCCAAAGTGGTCCATCTGGGCTAGCTAGAGCTTCACCATACGAGTTCGGCTCATCGTCCAACATGTACGTGATAAAGTCAGGTCCAAACGACTTAGCTGTTTTGACTCTTTTACCACGTCTTTGTTCTGTAACTACATCATCACCATGTTTATTACTTGGTGGTGCAGAACTTTCTTCATGAGTTCTTTTGGAAGAACTCGGACCAGCTCCATCTTTGCTCAGAAAGATATTCTCGAAAAATGAAGCATTTCTCGACTCAATGGTCGTACCTTTAGTCACTTATGGATTTTCAGAATAGTGTACTAAGAATCGGTATGCCATGCTATTCAAAGCATATCCAATGAAGATACAATCGACTGTTTTAGGTCCTATCTTCATTCGTTTTGGCTCAGGAACCGACACTTTGGCCAAACACCCCCACACTTTAAGGTAATTGTAAGATGGCTTACGACCTTTCCAAAGTTCGTGAGGTGTTTCATTTTTCCCTTTAAGAGGAATCTTATTCAGTAAGTGGTTTGCCGTCAGAATGGCTTCCCCCCACATGTTCTGGGGTAACCCAGAATTGATCAACATAGCGTTCATCATTTCCTTTAATGTTCGGTTCTTTCGTTCAGCAACGCCATTTGATTGAGGTGAGTACGGGGCTGTTGTTTGATGTATTATTCCATTTTCAGAACATAATTGTTCAAAAGGAGCTACGTACTCTCCACCTCGGTCACTACGGACTATCTTAATCCGTTTATCAAGTTGATTTTCAACTTCAGTTTTGTACTTAGTGAATGCCTCTAAGGCTTCGTCTTTACTAGTTAATAAGTACAAATAACAAAACCTCGTACAATCATCAATAAATGTGATAAAGTATTTCTTACCGCCTCTTGTCGGTGCAAACTTTAAGTCACATATATCGGTATGTATAAGTCCAAGAGGTTCGGTACAACGATCAATTGATCGAAACGGTAACTTAGCCATTTTGGCTTCAACACAAATTTCACACTTATGTTGTGAATTTATTTTAGAAGTTGGTATTAATTCCAAGTTCATAAGTCTTTTTATTGCATTTTTATTTACATGTCCTAAACGAAAATGCCATAAATCATAACACTCGATCAAGTAAGAGGAAACAACTTTTTCATTAGTGCTCGAGGCAACGGGGGGGCGAATAGCCATTACAGACATTTTAAACAGACCCTGATCAAGATAACCCCTACCTAGGAACAGTCCAAATTTAGAAAGTACAAACTTTTTAGCATCAAAAACAAGTTTGAAGCCATGCTCCACAAGAACAGAACCAGAGACCAGGTTCTTTCGGATGTCCGGGACATGCAGCACATCAGTCAGCTTCAGCTCTTTTCCAGAAGACAGTTTGAGGACGACGTTCCCAACTCCAGCAACTTCAGACGATGCGGAGTTTCCCATGTGGAGCTTGCGACCGGTACAAGGAGCATAAGAGGCAAAGGCATCCTTGTCAGAACAGACATGTCGAGTGGCTCCGGTATCAATGAACCACTGCTTGTTGTTGCTAACCAGATTGGCCTCATAGACCACAGCAGTCATATCAGCACATGTCAGCTCGTGTTGAACCACGTTGGCACTTGGTCGCTTCTTTTTCTGCCCGTTTTTCTTCGGCTTGTTGCAGTCTCTGGCCATGTGGTTCGGCTTGCCACAGTTGTGGCAATTCCCAGTGAACTTCCAGACTTTGGCTGGCTCTTTGCCCTTGGAAGTGTTCTTCCTTTTGGCAGAATGTGGCTCAGTCAAGTTCACCCGAGCCTCCATAGGAACTTTCCCAGGCTTGACCTCTCGATCACGGTTGTCTTCTTCGATCCGAAGCTTGACAATGAGGTCTTCAAGGCTCATCTCCTTTCGCTTGTGCTTCAGGTAGTTCTTGAAGTCCTTCCACCCGGGAGGCAGCTTCTCGATGGCAGCCGCCACCTGAAAGGACTCACTGATCTTCATCCCTTCAGCGGCGATGTCATGTAAGATCAGTTGATACTCCTGGACTTGAGAGATCACAGACTTGGAGTCGACCATCTTGTAGTCCAGGAACTTGCCGACGACGTACTTCTTTGTACCAGCGTCCTCGGTCTTGTACTTCTTCTCCAAAGCATCCCAGAGGGCTTTGGCAGACTTGTACGTGCTGTATACATTGTACAGCTCGTTGCACAGGCCGTTCAGTACGGTGTGCCGACAGAGATAGTCACTCTGCCCCCAGGCTTCGAAAGCATAACGCTTCTCAGCAGTGTCATTCTCAGTTATTGTCATAGGGTCCTCAGTCAGATGCTTTTGCAGGCCGAGAGTAGTCTGGTAGAACATCATTTTGGACTGCCACCTTTTGAAGTCAACGCCGGTGAACTTCTCGGGCTTCTCGGCGTTCGGGATGGTCTGGGTGTGGATGGGCAGTGCCACTGGAATCTTACCGATGAAAGTTTCATGGTTGATTGGTTGTTCAACGTTGATGATAGGAATCTCCTTGTTGTTCTGGGCATCCTTGTTTTGGGCATCTTTGTTCTGGGCATCATTTCCGGCAGTAGACATTTTTACTTATTTTTCGGTCGTGACTAATCCCGTTTGTTACATTTTTCCTAACAGTTACACCACTTGGAGTGGTTGAGGGCAGTTCCACCGAGTGGATGGAGGCATCACTCCAACTGCTGCTGCCCACTAAAGCACTTATTAAACTATTAATTAATTCAGAAATTAATTAATATTCCAAAAGCAAAAATGTTGGAATTACCGGGCATCATTTCCGGCAGTAGACATTTTTACTGATTTGCGATTGTTAGTCGCAAAAGCATCTGGCTGAGTGACTATCTCAGTCGATCCGAAGCTTGACAATGAGGTCTTCAAGGCTCATCTCCTTTCGCTTGTGCTTTTGGAATATTAATTAATTTCTGAATTAATTAATAGTTTAATAAGTGCTTTAGTGGGCAGCAGCAGTTGGAGTGATGCCTCCATCCACTCGGTGGAACTGCCCTCAACCACTCCAAGTGGTGTAACTCCCTCTGAGTGATGTCTATAAAAGGAGTCCAGCATGCATCATTTCACGCACGAAAAAATACAACATCTCATGCCATCACTTGCATAGTTGCTCTGTTCTCAACCTTTTCCATTCAAATCGAGAGGGTTCGATTCAGTGTGCAAAAGTTCGATCCCCGCTTCGCCGTTGTATCTTTGGGGTCAGAAAGCCTGTTAACCGTAGCATACACGGGGCTTTACTGATTTGCGGAAAGTGCAAACGCCTCGGCAGCATCCTAACGTTTACTTTCCGTTCTTTTGTTTTTTATTTTTCGGTCGTGACTAATCCCGTTTGTTACATTTTTCCTAACAATCGCAAATCAGTAAAAATGTCTACTGCCGGAAATGATGCCCAGAACAAAGATGCCCAGAACAAGGATGCCCAGAACAACAAGGAGATTCCTATCATCAACGTTGAACAACCAATCAACCATGAAACTTTCATCGGTAAGATTCCAGTGGCACTGCCCATCCACACCCAGACCATCCCGAACGCCGAGAAGCCCGAGAAGTTCACCGGCGTTGACTTCAAAAGGTGGCAGTCCAAAATGATGTTCTACCAGACTACTCTCGGCCTGCAAAAGCATCTGACTGAGGACCCTATGACAATAACTGAGAATGACACTGCTGAGAAGCGTTATGCTTTCGAAGCCTGGGGGCAGAGTGACTATCTCTGTCGGCACACCGTACTGAACGGCCTGTGCAACGAGCTGTACAATGTATACAGCACGTACAAGTCTGCCAAAGCCCTCTGGGATGCTTTGGAGAAGAAGTACAAGACCGAGGACGCTGGTACAAAGAAGTACGTCGTCGGCAAGTTCCTGGACTACAAGATGGTCGACTCCAAGTCTGTGATCTCTCAAGTCCAGGAGTATCAACTGATCTTACATGACATCGCCGCTGAAGGGATGAAGATCAGTGAGTCCTTTCAGGTGGCGGCTGCCATCGAGAAGCTGCCTCCCGGGTGGAAGGACTTCAAGAACTACCTGAAGCACAAGCGAAAGGAGATGAGCCTTGAAGACCTCATTGTCAAGCTTCGGATCGAAGAAGACAACCGTGATCGAGAGGTCAAGCCTGGGAAAGTTCCTATGGAGGCTCGGGTGAACTTGACTGAGCCACATTCTGCCAAAAGGAAGAACACTTCCAAGGGCAAAGAGCCAGCCAAAGTCTGGAAGTTCACTGGGAATTGCCACAACTGTGGCAAGCCGAACCACATGGCCAGAGACTGCAACAAGCCGAAGAAAAACGGGCAGAAAAAGAAGCGACCAAGTGCCAACGTGGTTCAACACGAGCTGACATGTGCTGATATGACTGCTGTGGTCTATGAGGCCAATCTGGTTAGCAACAACAAGCAGTGGTTCATTGATACCGGAGCCACTCGACATGTCTGTTCTGACAAGGATGCCTTTGCCTCTTATGCTCCTTGTACCGGTCGCAAGCTCCACATGGGAAACTCCGCATCGTCTGAAGTTGCTGGAGTTGGGAACGTCGTCCTCAAACTGTCTTCTGGAAAAGAGCTGAAGCTGACTGATGTGCTGCATGTCCCGGACATCCGAAAGAACCTGGTCTCTGGTTCTGTTCTTGTGGAGCATGGCTTCAAACTTGTTTTTGATGCTAAAAAGTTTGTACTTTCTAAATTTGGACTGTTCCTAGGTAGGGGTTATCTTGATCAGGGTCTGTTTAAAATGTCTGTAATGGCTATTCGCCCCCCCGTTGCCTCGAGCACTAATGAAAAAGTTGTTTCCTCTTACTTGATCGAGTGTTATGATTTATGGCATTTTCGTTTAGGACATGTAAATAAAAATGCAATAAAAAGACTTATGAACTTGGAATTAATACCAACTTCTAAAATAAATACCAACAAACATTACCTGCCACAAGACAACGACCCTGATTGGATCTTATATGTTTCACGATAGGCTTCTTCTCGAATATGTGCTTGCAGTCCATACTGCACCAAATCGTAAAATGCATATAAATCGCACAGACAACAGAAATGATCTGGTAGAGATTTCAATCAAAAGGTCGTTTTACCAAACACGTCAAGCTTAATTATGAATATTCCATAAGCTTATTGTAGATTTGTAGTAGTCATGTTTTTATGATTTATGAAAAAAGTGGTTATGTTTAAGAACAAAGGGTGTTGATTTAAAACACAAATTCTACAGCTCAAGAATATATATAAAATGACAAAAGAAAAAAAATATACGAAAGATGAAAAATAATTTACGTGGAAAATCAAAATAAAAAATAAAATTATTTTATTCTTAGACCGAAAATTTCTTCCATCCAATCTGCCAAACAACATATGCAACTTAATGGGCCTGGCCCAATTGTAAACCAAGTTTCCGATTCACGTACGTGAACATAATAACCACATTACGAGAGAAACATACTCCAAGCGCTACAGACGTGAATTCATCCAGTCAATCTCGTCTCATTTTGTCTATTGTTTTAATTTTAGTTTCTTTTATTTCGATTGAATTCAAGTCACTTCTTAACAAAATGAATATTAATTAATTAATATCAACTAAAATTAGGTTACAACATGTTTAAATCAAATAAGTGATAAAAGAAAATTAATTACTTAGAGCGTGATTATTTAAATCATCATCATTATAATTTTGAAAATGTGTAGCCTAATTAAATAATTAAAAAGGACCTAGTTTTGTGACACTTAAAATACAAAATTTAATGATTAAAATATGTACTTAGTATCTTACTTTTAATTTTTCAATCAAAATATAAAAAAAGTGATTTCATATTCATGCTTGGAAATTAAATTAAAGTGTCTGATTAATGAAATTAAATTTTTACACTAAACTGTATAACTTTTGATCAAAAAATTAAGCAATTATATTTTTCTTAATTTTTGTGCAAAACTTTTAAGTGCTCCATGTAAAATATAGTATTTATTATAATTAAGTCCCTTTTTCAAAATAATTCTTAATAAATTATATGCTCTGTAAACATGATTAAAATATAATCTTATACATCTAAATTATTTGCAAGTTATTTGAACTTTGTAACTTTAATTACATAAAAATTGAATGCTACTCCCATCAATCTTAAGAAATTGTCATAGAGGGAGTGTGCACGATTTTTAAGAAAAATATTTTTAAAGTAATTTTCTTTTATTGTTTGAAGGGTATAAAATTCTTTTTAAGTTATAATGTAAGTAAGTGGGGTAGTGTGTAACTATTGATTTGAAACACTAATAAAAGCAAAATGTGACATTTTTCCAAAAAACAATTAGAATGTTTTTTTAAACGTTGTACACTATTCAAAAATACTATATTTTTAATCATACAATGGTAATATTTTGTTCATATAACTTAAATTATTTGAAGTTTTTCTATCTTTTTTTCCCTTTTTTTTTTTACCTCACTAGGGATTCAATCGAGATTCGAGACCCCTATTTTATACTCCATAATAAACATTACGATAGATAATAAAGATAACAGAAAAGAGCAAACATTAAGCATTTTATTGAAATCCTGAAAGGTACAACGTGTTGATACACAAGGCACAATATTTTAGGATATATTTATTACTGTGAAAATAACTATATGTTGATTAAACCAAATTTTATAAGAAACTTATATAAATATTTGATTCAACCACAAAAGTCCACTCACTTATTTTTTATTCCAAAAGTTAAAAACTACCACAACACAACCATTTTGTGGATTATTAGTGGTTGTGACGAGGCTCCGGAGCTGGACCGGGTGACTCGTGGTGGTGAGGATCTGGTCCTCCTGGCGCCACCCGATCAACAACCTAGTTAGTTGATAGCGTTTGCATGGCCCTTGCTCGATAATATTTCAATTCGGATTCATCAAAATTATTATTCTCGACCGATCCTTGTTCAGACAGTAGACGAGCACCCGAGCTCACCACAAACATTGAACATATGATCGCGAGAAGAACAATTGTTGCTAGTGATTTGATCGATAAATTTGCCATTGAAAATAAGAAGAGGCAGAAATTGATAAAAGCGTTATCTTTCAAGTATATTTTCATGGAGAGGTAATTAATTAACTTTATATAGAGCAACAAAAGGAGTAAAATATAATTACCCTAGGTGGTAAATTTGATATGTTTTCATTTAAAGACGGGAATTAATTACTCGAGACATAATGATAATTAACAAGAAAACGTGTGGCCAATGTGTGTACATATGTAATACTGTATCTCTCTCCGTCCCAACTAAATGAATGTTCACATTTTCTTTGCAAATTGCAAATAAAATGTGATAATTAATTTAAAATTGAAATAATACTAATTTAAGGATTGTACTTATCATTAATTAAATGATTACCCCTTTCCAATTTAAATACAAATATTAAAATAAAATAATATTATTTTAAAAATATATTTTCAAATTGAAAATTAAATTATTTATCAATATAATTCACAAATATTGTTAAAAAAAATTATATTCATTTAAATGGTTACAATGAAATAATAAATGAATCAATTGAAAAGTAGTAGGAGTAACTATTTTGAAGGAAAAGTATATTAATTTCATTTAAGTCGCACTACAGCATGATTCTTGTAAATAATTAAACCAAATAATCATCATAATTTTGAAAATGTATTGCCTAATTAAATAATTGAAAGCCACCTAATTTTATTTCTCTCGCCTTTACTAGCTAGTAATCAATTAAATACTCAACGTGGCCTACGAATTTGACAACATAATAGTACAAGTATTTGTGTAAATAGTAAATACTTTAAGTGATCATGAAAACATAATACTTCAAACTAAATAAATTTATATAGAATATATAAATTTTTTATTTTTTATTATTTATGAAATGTTTATTTTTTTTTTAAAACAAACAAAAAGTAAATTAATGGAAAGTAAGAACTATTTTGAAGGTAAAAAAAATCATTTAAATTAGGTTACACCACGAATAAATCAAATAAGTGACAAAACTAACCTCACTAATTACGCAGGTCGTGACGATTTAAATCATCATTATAATTTTGAAAATGTGTAGCCTAATTGAATAATTAAAAACAACCTAATTTCTTGGCAGTTAAAATACAAAATATAATGATTAAAATGTGTACAGTACTTAGAATATTACTTTTAATTTTTCAAGGGTAAATATAAAAAAGGTGATTTCATATCCAGGAAAAGTTACTTAATAATGAAATTTTAGTTAACTAATTAATTTATTTTTCAAATTTAATTTAATTTATAACTAATTAAATCGTGTGTTAGACTAACAACAATTACCGATTTTCTTAAATTATTTCACGAGATTTTAATATTATTTTCAGTTAATTAATTAATTTAATTTTCAAATTGAATTTAATTAACTAATTAAATCGTGTGTCAGCCTAACAACAATTACTGATTTTCTTAAACTAGTAAATTCGGCCCGTGCGTTGCAACGGGATGATTAATTGTAGTTTATTCCAGTATTTTAGTTGTTTTTTGAGAAATATATTTTTTTGTGAATGTATATACAAAGATGTACATATCAAATTTTTGTATTGGATTTCTTTTGTGCTAAATGTTTAGTTTGGCTGGTTAGAGAGCTAGTATGTTAGCTCGGTAATGCGGTGGGGTTTTCATCGCTATGTAATGTAATGTATGATACACTTTCTCTTTTCTATGTGATTTATCTTTATGAAAAGAAATATTTTTTAGTGAGATAATAGATATGTTGATATTTTTTTACATATAAAAATTTATAAAAAAAATTATTAAAAATTTGAAATAGCTTCACCTGTAAAAAGTATATGAATAACTTGAAAAGACTAACTTAAATTAATATACAATGTACAATTACAACAAAGTAACAGTGTCATTGCAAATTTCTAAACACCTCTTTGTAAACTACATTAGTAGTCTTATTTGTGAGGTTACCATTTTCATCACAACATAAAAATTTCAATCCTGCTCTATTAGTAACCCTTGAAACTGCAACATACAATTGTCCGTGCGTGAATACCGTCATTCTTAAAAGAATTCCCACATTTGATAAAGATTGCCCTTGACTTTTGTTAATAGTCATAGCATAAGATATCATTATTGGGAATTGCCGACGTTGAAAGCGAAATGGCAATTTTGAATCAGACGGAGAAAGTGATAACCTTGGAATGTAAACAATTTTATCTTTGCCTTCGCCTCCTAACACTTTAGCTTCAATGACATAGGTTCCCAATTTTGTTATTACCAGTCGAGTGCCATTACATAAGCCAGCCGTGTGATCGATATTTCTTAATAACATAATTGGAACTCCAACCTAAAAAAATGATAAACATGCCAAAGTATGTACTGTCAGTAAATATTACACTAAAACATAAATATTATTATAATGAAATATATTATTCAGAAAATAAAATTCATATCATGACAAAAATATAATATATAATAATTGGAAATATGAAGTAAAACAGTTAATTGAAATCGCCTACTAACAACAGATTAGGAACAAAAAAAAGTATAAAAAAATTATATTAATATAGATATGAAAAAAATAAAAACTATAAACTAATAAATTAATGCACTAAAAAAAACATCCATCAGTAATAATTATATAATGAAATACTGATAACATTGAATTTGAACTAACCTTAAGCTTCAAAATATGGTTTGGCAATCCGGAACATTTGATTGTGTTTAAAAATTCAACGGAATGCATTTGGTCAAACATCGAAGATCCTTTATCAGCTGTATCTATAGAATCGGCACTAAGATAGACCTTCTCTTCGGTTGAATGCAAAGAAACCATATAGTCATTAACTGCTTCGACTTCTTCCAAAGTAGGAGCCAAAATAGCTCGACCTTGCAAGAAATTTATGTCTCCAATATGATCATGGAACTCTGGATAAATAGTCTGTACAATGGAGGCTATGTAGTCGTTAGAAGTTGTTATACAGAGATCATTCGGAATTTCAACAATCGACTCTCCATCAGAACTGCCTCCCAAATTTCCATCTCCAATGGACATCATCCAGTCTGCAAAATTTCGTAACTGGGTAACATCTGTTCCCTGGTCAACATTCTCCAATCTCATATTTCTCGTCAGTGTCAAAATCTTACAGTCATTCCAGATATGAGATGAATTGATAGTAGCATGTATAATTTCTTGACGTGTTCCTTTTTGAATAACAGGAAGAATTTGACGAAAATCTCTTCCAAAAACTATTACTTTCCCCCCAAACGGACTTTTAGCAGCATCAGGATTATCACGTTTCATAATGTCTCTTACTGTTCGATCAAGAGCTTCAAAGCAGTGACTGAAAAAAAATTGAATTGGTACGAATCAATAACTTGCATTTTTATAATTTTATCAGGAAAGTAATATGGAAGAAACTATTTATATATGAAATATATTTATTCAATATGTAATAGGAAAGACAATAAAAAGAATTCAATGAAACAAATTTTAGTTACCGATGCATCATCGGAGCCTCGTCCCAAATAATAAGGGCCGCCCGTAAAATCATTTCCGCGCTGTCACTGTCCATATCTATGTTGCATGTTGCATTTTCATTTAATACCAGTGGAATATGAAATTTTGAATGAGCTGTTCGACCTCCAGGTAAGAGCAAAGATGCAATTCCACTTGAAGCAACATTAAGGACTATGTTTCCTTTAGATCGTACAACAGCAGATAAGGTTTTCCAGACAAATGTTTTCCCTGTTCCACCGTAGCCGTAAAGAAAGAAGACCTGACCCTTTCCAACTCTCAAAGCTTGAATGATGCAATTGTAAGCATATAGTTGCTGTTCATTTAACATTGAAAAAGAACGTCTATGATCGTCTGCAAGTTGCCCTCGATTGTAATTTAATTCATTGGCTAAGAGTGAATTTCCAAGAAATGAGATATCTACATCTTCAGGGTACGACATGGAAGCATAATCCTTTAATGATTTACCCTTGGACTGTAACAGAGTTTCAATCTCATTCAAGCAAAGATTTTTGAGTTGGTCTTCGGTAAGAATGAGGGCTTCATAATAAGAATAGATAAATTTAGATCATAATTGAATGTATTACTGACCAAGATATAAAAAAAAATAACAGTATAATAAAATACCTGGACGTTTGAATTGAAATTTTAATTTTAAAACGCAAAGTACATAAAATATGAACTGAATATATAAATAATGGCAGCCATAAAGAAAAAGGATTTTCAAGAACAGAAAATATTTTATATGAAATTGTAATTAATTTTAAGAAGATCAGAAAAATAATAATTTATTTTATTAATAAATGAAGCGCAATAATATTTATTAATAACTGATAAATTATTTTAATTATTAAAAGAAGCGCAAAAATATTATGTTTGAATTACTGATTTTTTTTAATTAATATAATGTCAATTTTTTTAAATTAATAAATGAAGCGCAGGAATAAGTTTTTATTTTAATTAATCTAAATGTAGCGCAATGATATTAATTAAAAATATTTTTTTTAATTAAAAATATGTTTTTTTTAAAACAGAATAATATTAATTTATTTTATTTTATTAATAAATTTAACAATATATTTTATTAAAATTCAGATTTTAATTCCAAGATATAAAAAAATAACAGTATAACAAAATACCTGGACGTTTGAATTGAAGTCGATACTTGCTCAGCAGGTCTTCTTTCAACCACTTTTCACACTTTACCCATACATGGCCAGGTCGAACTATAGAGCATGAAATGAGAAGATTCACAAATAAGGATCTCAACGTCGGCCCTAATCCCCAATCTGCAGCCTCTTTTATAGCATCAATATATTCCTGATCGTCATCAAGAAGACCGCGAGCATAGCATGCTTCCTGAAAAGTTTTATACACTTCTCCATTATACGTTCTAATATCTTCATAACAGAAGCAGCCTCTGACGAAATTCAGAAGTATTTTCATGTAATAAACTTCCCCAAGGGCAGGATGAACATAAGCCAAACGTCCAAGAGCTTTTCCTTTTTTCCGCGGTTGCCAAGATCTCTTGTCATCGTGCCAAACAAATTTAGTTGGGAACTCACCATAAGTCAAGTGTCTGCCTTCTTCGTAATCTTGATTTGCAATCATCCATGCAGTGAACATCGTATGATTTGAAGAAGGCTTGGCCATGACATCATCAACTGTTTGACCATCTTGAAAAACTATACATTGTTGATCCTTTAAGTGAATAATAAGCCTCACAACAGTTGGTTCCATAAAATGAATTTCATAAGCAAACAATCTCCATGTTGACTCAGATGCAGAAATATACCTACAATCCAAGTACTGAGTTATTTCGTTTACTTCCTTACTTGTGTTTTCTTCTCTGTGAGATTGATAAAATACTGCTGTTGCCCTGTCATTTCCCTTGTGCACATATTTGAACAAATATTTTATGGAACGCGCCCTATTGCACCACTCTACATTTATATGCGATCGATACTTTACCAATAGAGCACGATTATGAGGTATGACATGCCTGTTACATTTTTTTTTTTTCAGAAAAATAAGTGTTATAAAAAAAAGTAGAATTATTTTAAGAATGATCAATAAATTGTAAAATAGAGATTTAACCTGTTGTCAAGATCAATTCCGCCTTTTAATACAGATAGTCCAGTATTCCTTCTTCGATAAACCACATAACCGTCATCATTCACGGAAGATTGGTCCACAAATTTTTTTGGATAATGTTTTGTACAGTTTGATCCACTCATACAGGGGGATTTCAGATTGGCAAGACCGCATGGACCGTGCATCATGTATTCTACGACCGCACCGTGGTACTCCTCATCTTGCAACGGGTTAGGAATTTCTGCGGAAATGATTTTATCAACATTTTCTGGAGTTGCTGAAGTTGGAATTTTTTTTATCCACAACAGAATATGAGCATGGGGCAGTCCACGCTTCTGAAATTCAATAGTATATATAACTACAGATAAACAAAAAGACTAAATCAGAGAATATACATTTAAATTCAGAAAAATATAAAAGAGATAAAAAGATTTTCGTTATGAATTTTAAAATGAAGAAGATACATACCTGCTGCAGTTTCACCAAAAAGCTTCTTTTTTCGAATGTCTGTCATCATATTATCCAATTTTGTATGAAAAACTCTGGATATAATATCAGGTCTATCGACAGCAGTTAGACCAAGCTCTTTGAGGCAATCAGTAATTTCAGGCCACTTAGGGTTGCACGTGAAAGTGATGAATAAATTAGGATAACCTATCCATTTACAAACGGCCAATGCGTCGTGGTAGTTTTGGATCATGTAACGGGCTCCGCCGACAAAAGATGAAGGTAAAATGATACGTTTTCCTGTGTTGTCCGTGTTACTTTGACCTTGTGCCAATGAATCACCCAAAGAAGCATAAGAACCGCACCTGAAATCTTTCTGATGGTGCTTTACGTACTTTAGCCTAAAAGACTCAACCATTGCGTAAGCGTCAACTAAAAATTGTTGAAACAATCTCCTGCCATATAAAAGATGTGGTGACTCATTATCTCTGCTTTGAAGCTTATATGTCAGGTACTCCCGCATCGTAACTGGCCGATCTCTTGTTTCTTTAGATCTGGATGTTTTTTGATGAGGTATGTCGTCTCTGTAACCATCCTCTCCGTAAAAATACAATAACGGATATTGAAGCGGTAAGTAGCTTGGGTGCAACTCATTTATACGTTGCAAACTTCCTGAGCACCTTTGAATAATAATATCTCTGTAATTCTCAAGGTTTTCAATGTCTCCTTCAATTAAAGCTGCAACCTCATCAGCCTGGGGCAAGTTATGAACTCTACCGTCAGAAGTTCGTGCTGAAATTAACCTTAATTTAATGTCAGCTGTACGATCTTCAATTAATTTGTCTCGAGCCGTTCGAAACCACTTCACCAATACATTATGTTGATCAAGCAAATCTTTTAGACTCTCCACAATTTCAACCTCTTCTTCATCATTGGGAGTTTCATCATTTGAATTTTGACCAGAAGTTCTGATATTAAATAATAGGAAATATCATATGTAATACAGTAAAATTGAAAAGATTAAATGAGAATTGTTAAACTTAAATATTAGACGTACTTGACAGAGTTTATCCTGTTATGTGTCTCGTTTTGAGTGTCATGAATGTATAGCTGTGCAAATGCAGGCTTTGAAGTCTCTTCTTCTGGAAGTAAACTACCAATTCTATGATGAGTGGAACCATTAATTCTGAAATTGGGAGCTGAAGTTCCGGTGTTGTAGGAATTGTCAACCTTCCCTCCCATAGAAGTGAATGCAAAAATCATGTTGAACATTCTCATTTTCGATTGAAATTTTTTGCACTTTCGTTCTGTTCCGTACAACAAATCTTTGTATCCTTCAGGGGGATCTTTGGATGCAGCCAATTTAATTTTTCCTGGTACAGAATAATATATGAATGTGAACTGGCTGGAGCAAAATTAATACGTGAAAAATTAAAAAATATAATTCTCATATAATAACATGCAAACTAACCGTGAGAGCAACATAAATTGAACAATGGGGATGTTGTTTTTTTCTTATTTTTCTCCATTCTTTCATCGTACCAAAATTTAGCGTCACAATGCTGACACTTCCAAGTACAACTACCAAGGTGATGATAACCTTAACATATTTAAAAATGAAATGCCAAGAGTTAAAATACAAAAACATTCCGTAAATTTTATTCGTATATAGAAATGAAAATGAAAAGAAGAAAATAATTGGATATTGAACTCTGTATCCTCCCATTGATGCAGCTGCTGATGATTCACCGGTATGATAATTAGAACTGAGAGTTGGAGCTGACAATGTAGCTGTAATTGAAAAATTATGAAAAAAAACACACAACATGTGCAGTTATAATTTGAAACTCCATTTAAAAAATATATATGCATAACACCAAAATAATATGACAATAAATGAATAATACCTGTTTCAGAAACAGAAGCAAAATGTGAATTGAAATTACTAATAGGAGGTACACTTTGAATGGATTTGCCATTTTTTTTGGATCTTAAATTACTTCTTCTTTGTGGTCCAAATATGTTGAGAATAGAAGATTCTGAACTTGGAACAGAATTAAAATCTGGACAAATACTTTTATCTAATTGAAGAAAAAAAAAACATGAGATAAATTATGCCAAGTAACATAACTTCAGAATTGGACAATGATATTTAAATATAAATAATCTTACTATTAGTCATGCCAGTTTTTGGAATTCCTCTACAGACTTTATTTTGCATATGTAATCGTGGCATTATTGTTTTCAACTTTTTTGTTGAATTTTTCTTAATACTGGAACATTCAGCAGGAGTACCACTGGAGAAGTTGTTAAGTTCAAAACTTTGATGAATAGTAGATTGTATGTTGACAAATGTTCCTGTGGAAAATTTGAAATAAACTATATCAATCATTCAGAGTTTATATTAGGGAAAAGGTTAGTTCTATTAAAAAATGTAATGATTCATTATATATTTAAAATTATATTGAATATATCATAGAAAAAAATACAAAATACCTGGATGATAAACAGAAGGGAATTGAGAATCCAAATTAGATACAGCAAGTAAACTTCGGGTAGATTGTACATTTATAATTGCATTATGAGTTAAATTACTGTCTGTTGGAGGTAAACTCAGATTGGAAGACTCCAAAATTGGAAATTTATTCAAATCAGATTGAATACTTTTATCCAATCTGGGCAAAATTCTTTTCACCTTCTTCTGGTTATTTTGACTTATTCCAGAACTTGGATTAGAAGAACAACACGGGTAGGAAACCGATGTATAATTAGGATGAACCAAAGATTGTATATTTGTTGTGCCTTAAGAAAAGATGGAAATGTTCATTAGAGAACTAAATTATGAAATTCATGAGCAGAGTTATTTAGAAGCATGATTAAAATAACTATAATCAAATCACTTACTTTGAAGGATTGATCTTTGAACACTTTCTTCTCCATTTTTTCTGGCAATTTTTGTAACAGGTGATTTTTGAGTATTGCTGCTACATTGGGCTTAAAAATGATCGGCAAAACATAATAGTTTATCACAGTTGTATGAGAATAATTATAAAGAATTTAGGAACAACGATTAAAAAAAATAATAAAGAATAAGAAATTTACAGAATATATTATTGTTTCCGAACTTGTTATTCTGGTTTTCAGGAATGGCCGGCACATTTTTTTTCTCTGCAATATAAGAAAATTATAATTTACAAAATTCAGATGCAAAATAAATGTGTGAAGTGTGAATCATTTGAACATACCGTAATTAAACTTTCTTCTTCGCCCCATCTGCGTATAAGCATTAGATTAATAAAAAATTTATGCTAAAACATAGTATGAATCTAACTGTATGATTCAATTTTTTAAGTATTGATTGATGATTTTAGGTAAGTTATTTTAATATATTTACAGAAACTGTTTTAGTTAAATTTATTTTGATATTGTGATATATTTTTAAATTTATTTACAAAAACTATTGTGATATATTTTTTCTATTTAAATTTATTTTTTTTATAAAAATGTCATTCCAATATATATATATATATATATATATATATATATATATATATATTTTATTTATTATTCTCACTGTTTTAGTTCATGATTTTTTTAATTAATAAAAATAAAATATTTTAAAAATTAATAAATAAAACGCAGGAATAAGTTTTTCTTCTAATTAATCTAAATGTAGCGCAATGATATTAATTAAAAATATGTTTTTTTAATTAAAAATATGTTTTTTTTATACAGAAAAATATTAATTTATTTTATTTTATTAATAATTTTAGCAATATGTTTCGGCAAAAATATATTTATTAATTACTGATCATTTTTTATTATTAAAAGATGCGCAAAAATATTATGTTTGAGTTAATAATTTTTTTTAATTAATAAAATTATAATATTTATTTATTTAAAAAAATGTAGCGCAGGAAAATTATGTTTCAGTTCCTGATTTTTTTAATTAATAAAAATAAAAAAATATTAAAATTAATAAATGAAACGCAGGAATAAGTTTTTCTTTTAATTAATCTATCTTTTAATTAATCTAAATGTAGCGCAATGATATTTTTTTAATCCAAAATTCAGAGTTTTAAAGCGCACGAATATGTTTCAGTTCTCAATATATATATTTTATTTTTATAAAATAAATTTAAAAAGATTGCGTGTATATTGTGAACGCAAGTTAAATTAAGAGTTTTAATTGGTCAGTTAATGTGACGCAGCAAAATTTGGTGTTTTTGTTGGATGCCGGTGAAAATTCGGTGTTTTTATTGGATGCGGGAGAAAGTGGATTCAGGATTATATATATATATATATATATATATATATATATATATATATATATATATATATATATATATATATATATATATATATATATATATATATATATATATATATATAGATATATAGATTAGGCAGCCTAATATTTCATATACAAACATAAAAAATAAATAACATAATATAGATGAAGAAATAAAAACATATTTATTATAAGATGTTCATTAAAAATAAAAAAACACTGTCTTAGAAATGATGAAAGCAAAGGGGAAAATGATATAGAAAAGCATAAACAAAGATCATAATTATTGAGATAAATAATGAAACAGATTAAGCACACTTTGACAACTTGGTGGAAGAGTGTCCTTCTGCTTCCTGTAGAACATAATCAAAATTCTTTTTACCAGATTTTGGAAATTCAGGGGTCTTCAACTCTGTACCGGTTTGACTGTCATTTTCTTCTTGTACAGAAAGAGTCTCTTCAATGCTCTCCTTAAGAGGGGATGAAGTATTAGCAATGACATCATGTTTGGTCTTCTTGTAGGACTTTATCATATCATGGTCATCTGAATATCGATCAACAATATAGACTTTTTCTGTTCCATCCATGTGACTTTCAGTTACTGTAACCTTGAATAGAAACTCGCTACCAATCAAATGTTCAATTGGTTGAGGAACTCTAAATTTAGAGAATTCTGAGAAATTTGATTTATCAGAATCTTGAAGCTCTCCATGTTCCTAAAAATAAAACAAACACATCAAAATGTCGACTTTAAATGCTTCATAAAATAAAATAAATATATATTGTTAAATATAAATTACATATTTATTTACCTCATGAAATATATTCCAGACCTCAGGCACACTCTTTCCAATCATGGACTTAGCTGTTTCATTCCATAGCAAGAATGTAGCATTAGAGGTCCCATCGACAACGGACATATGAACCTTGAATCGTTCTTTAGCAATTACAAATTTGTTGCATATAGTGCACCAAAATTGATTCTCTTTTTATGTAACCTTCTTCTTGCATATTGAACAACTAATGTAAGACCACCCAAGTGCAGGTTTGATTTGAGCAATGGTGGCAACCACCCAAACCTTGCCTGGCTTCTGTACAATTAAGGACAAATAATAATTTAATTACATGTAACTGTTGAATGAAAATAATAATATGTATTTAAAAAATCAACAGCATAGATATTGTAGTTTGCAGAAATGAATAATTTATATACAACACTTACTACATCTGATGCCTTCAACTCTTGCAGTGCATGAAAACAGATTTTGGGTTCATTATATCTCCCTTGACAGATAAATAAGATGAAGTGGATATCTGTGATCCATCAAAGGAACTGGACACTGCAGTTTGCTGTAAGCTGTAAGAATAATAGGAACAAATTTGGTGAAGTACCAAAATTAGAAGAATTAATATGAAAGAATCTGTGTTATCTTAAAGTTTGAAAAACATTACTTGGCCTTGAATTCTCTAATTTCATCATTATTTTGATCCATTATCAACTTTGTAGTATCAAAAGTGTTAGACACACCAATACCATCTGTTCATATTATACAGTAAAAAATAAACATTTGGGGACATATGAAGTAATATTTTGGAAAACAAATTGTAACAAAAACCTGTGAATTCTTTTGCCCATGCAGAGTTGAATTATAATGACCTGATGATCCTTTATTCCTCTTTTGCCGTCCAAATAAGCCTTTAATTCATAGCAAAATGGTTCCCACAGTAAACACCGTGCTCTTACATTGCTAGATATAAGATGAACTTCCAAAGTTAATTAAAAAAAAAATTTAATGCCTAACAGAATAAAATACAGTATGTAAACTTCTAAATCATTACAAAAAACTTCAATAATAAAAAAGCTAGATAAAATATTAAAATCATACTTTAAATCTTCAATCAAAAGTGTCATACTTTTGCTGCCTTTAATAGATCCATCAGTTTTCATTCTATCCTCGTTGATGTCAACAACTCGACCAATGACATCTACAAACAAAGGTTAGAATCACAAACTGAATGGTAAGCTGAAAAAATTTAAATTAAACATTCTTGATGTAAAAATAAAATGTAAATTAAGAATAATAGCAGACCATGAAAAACTTACCAAATACAGGACCATTATGTTTCATACAACCATCTAGGACATCCTGTAAAGTCAAGAAATTAAAGGTAGACAGTGGGAAGCTTGGATCTTCTACTTTTGTAATTATAGTAGAAGCATGAAACATAATTCGAAAATGATTCCCTGTTACTGGAAAAGCTGGTGGAGAATTAACAACTGAAAATTGGTGCACAACACAAACGTCCCCTTCCACAACTTTGTTCTCATATTTGGAGATATGCATTTTTTTAACCGAGGCATGGATTCTATAACCCTGAAATTAAATTTTGTATGAGTATCGTTAAAGGTAAATTAATTATTAGAAAGCAAGAAAAAAGATTAAGAATTATGCACTCACAGTTATATACATTAAAGACTACATAGACAAACCTGCTTATCAACAAAGAGAAACTCCAAGGATTCTTGAATCTTAGCTTTAGGAGTAGTTTTCCATTTCCGACAAACTCTAACCATTATCTTCCAATCCATCCTGTTTTTGTTAATCTCAGAAACCGGAGTAAAAGAGGTTTCCATTGTACTGTTTTTGTAAATTGAAATTGAAAAACAGGGAAGAGTCTAATTTATATTACAGAGCAAGAAGCCTAAATAAAAATAATTCAAATGTATTAAATTAATATAATGATTTATTTATGATAACATATATAAATTATATTTTTAATAACATTTAAAGAATAAAATTGTCAATAATATTGAATTAGATTGTAGGATTGGAAGTTGTAACGCAGTAAATTAACTGTACCATATGGAACGTGACATGGGAAGTTTAAAATAGCAGTTTTAAAAATATTTATTTTTAATAGATGACATTTGAATAAAAATATAATTAGGTTTGATCTTATTAATTACTGATCATTTTTTATTATTAAAAGAAGCGCAAAAATATTATGATTGAGTTAATGATTTTTTTAATTAATAAAATTATAATATTTTTTATTTAAAAAATGTAGCGTAGGAAAATTATGTTTCAGTTCATGATTTTTTTAATTAATAAAAATAAATAATTTTTAAAATTAATAAATGAAACGCAGGAATAAGTTTTTCTTTTAATTAATCTAAATGTAGCGCAATGATATTTTTGCAAAAATATTATGTTTGAGTTAATGATTTTTTTTTAATTAATAAAATTATAATATTTTTTTATTTAAAAAATGTAGCGCAGGAAAATTATGTTGATTTTTTTAATTAATAAAAATAAAATATTTTAAAAATTAATAAATGAAACAGGAATAAGTTTTTCTTTTAATTAATCTAAATATAGCCGAAATGATATTAATTAAAAATATGTTTTTTTAATTAATTTTTTTTTTATACAGAAAAAATATTATTTTATTTTATTTTATTAATAAATTTAGCAATATGTTTCAAATGAAGGGCAAAAATATATTTATTAAGTACTGATCATTTTTTATTATTAAAAGAAGTTCAAAAATATTATATTTGAATTAATGATATTTTTGCAAAAATATTATGTTTGAGTTAATGATTTTTTTTAATTAATAAAATTATAATATTTTTTTATTTAAAAAATTTAGTGCAGGAAAATTATGTTTCTGTTCATGATTTTTTTAATTAATGAAAATAAATAAATTTTAAAATTAATAAATGAAATAAGTTTTTCTTTTAATTAATTGTAGCGCTACGATATTTTTTTAATCTGACGTAGCAAAATTCAGAGTTTTAAAGCGCACGAATATGTTTCAATTCTCAATATATATTTTATTTTTAGTGTATAGTGTGAACGCAAGTTAAATTAAGAGTTTCAATATATATTTTATTTTTATAAAAAAAATTTTAAAAAATTGCGTGTATAGTGTGAACGCAAGTTAAATTAAGAGTTTTAATTGGTCAGTTAATGTGACGCAGCAAAATTCGATGTTTTTATTGGATGCCGGTGAAGATGTTTTTATTGGATGCCGGTGAAAATTCGGTGTTTTTATTGGATGCGGAAGAAAGTGGATTATACGAGATTTTAATGTGCAGTATCAATAGCAAATCCTAACTTCTTATGATTATTAAATATAGGAAAAATTCTAAAGCACATTTATGCATTCATGCGTTGAGGACAATGTCACATAAACTAAATTATGTTCGATATCAGATAACTTAAAAAACAGAACGACATAATTCATTATCCAGGGCAAGTGCAACTGATTAGAAACGACATTATGTTCGATATCAGATAACTTAAAAAACAGAACGACATAATTCATTATCCAGGGCAAGTGCAACTGATTAGAAACGACGCAACATAAACTAATCTTCTTCATCGTCGAGTTGAGTGAAATCTTCTATTACATCATCTCTCGTGTGTTGCTTACTCATCGAGCGCAGTTCGTCTATTTCTATTGGCAATAACGGGTCGCACACCACTCTTTCTACCCGCAATTTCTTAGGGCAACCTTTAAAAAAGGAAGAGATATTATCATCTGTCGACATAAGCTTGACACAAAAATTCAAAAATGGTGGTTGATTTCGCACAACAGCATTACCTGCCACAGGACAACGACCCTGATTGGATTTTATATGTTGCACGATAGGCTTCTTCTCGAATATGTGCTTGCAGTCCATACTGCACCAAATCGTAAAATGCATATAAATCGCACAGACAACAGAAATGATCTGGTAGAGATTTCAATGTCAAGATCGGTTACCAAACATGTCAAGCTTGCTTATAGTGCGTTTGTACCTTCGAACCGGTTCTGCTAATTCAGTTACTGGCTTTCCAGTCAGCGGACAAGTAACATTCCGGAGATTGCTCTCTGTGCTCGTCATTACTATGTCCTCCTGCTCTTCACCTGGCATAGGTTGTCCAGCATGATGAACATTCTGCAGAATAACAATGAGAAACACAAGCAAATAAAAAAGAATCACATAAAATTCCCAACAAAAAATAGCAATGTTTCTTGTTTTTAGACGTGCATACCCAGATAGCTTCACGAAACTGCCGTACCCACAGATGCTTCTCTGGGTCAGTTGATGAGTCAGCTTTTAGTCTTTCAATTTTATCATCAAACAGCTTGCTGAAGTTGGTTACCTGCACACTCAAACAACATATCAGATCCAGTAAAAAAATTGTAGTGAAGCCCCTAAACACGACACCATACATAACTATCACCTCATCCCGAGGCTGGTACTCTTGTCCGATTGATTGAATAGCGTTTGAAAGATGAGTACAGTCTTCTGAGGCTTTCACTAATTCAAGAACACTGTTTTCAAGCTCCTTCACCTGCAATACATACCAAAAAAACATTTTTGTAAGACGGTAACTTAATTTTTGCATTACCTCGAGTTTTTCTATCTTATGAAATGCAGAAAAGATTCATCATTGCAAACTAGAAAAATCATTACAGCAAAGCATTCGATTGAAAATTGAAATTTCTATTATTCAGCAAAGTAAATGGCAACCACCCATATAAGCGCAACAAATTAATCCAAAAACACAACGGTTATCGACCGAAAGGCATACACCAAATATATATTGCTATTTCACCAGCCACAACCTGTGCAATGCATATTATATTATTAAAGAAAAACGATAGCTATAGAACCGAAAGAAAACGATAACTATCAAAAACGAATATCTGTAAAAAAAATCCCCCAAAAAGGTTTACTAGGAATTCAACAAACAAATATAAAGCATATGTAACTGGCGAAAAACCCAATTTACCAATTTCAGACAACAAACCTAATAAATCCCCAAACATAAAACTAGGGTTTAAGCACTGAAAAATTACCATTTCGGATTTGTGGTCCCTCTCGAGATCCATGGCCGTATCTTTCATCATCATTGTAGCTTTCCTAATTTCCTGAAACAAACAATCACAGTAGATCCAAATCCAGACAACTCAAAACACTCACAACTGAAATTGTCAGGTTAAGAAATTGAGCGAACAAATCTTACAACGATGAGACTCTGGTTATCGGAGTAAAGCGTCGAAGCCGCCGTCGATATTCTTCCATACGCCGCGCCGCTGCGTGGCGCGGAGGTGGACGCCATCGGGAGGTTTTCGATGGTTTTTTATTTTATTTATTTTCCTTTCCCGCTTTTGAAATAGAAAATGTATTTGTGGGTTCGATTATTTGGAGGGAAATAAAGAAATAAATAACTTTGGGTCAAATTACCCGACCCGAATAAATAAATTAATTAATTTATTAATAGTAACTCATTGTACAGTACAATATACAGAGTATACTGTATACCACAAATTCACTCCACTACAATTCAGTGTCATTTGTCACGCGATAGGAATGACGTTGGCAGAAAGACTTCACCCTCTCCAACGCTTCCTCGAGACTAGCCGGCTCGACTGCAAACGTGATCCGTACCCAATTGTCGAGCCCTACAGCAAGTCCTGCAAAATACGAAGTCACTCTAAAGTTCGATTATCGAATCCAAATCTCAATCAAGTTATAAGAATTCACAGTCACCTGGAAGAACAATAACCGACTCCTCTTTCGCCAGCTTGAAACAAAAGTCGATATCATCGTTTACATCCTTCAGCATCGAAACGTTCAGCTTCACCATAAACGCCATCGCCCCTTGAGGCTTACAAGGACAGCTCATGCAATCAATCTCCTTCATCTTCTCACAGCAAATATCCGAACCTTGCTTCAGTATATTTATCGTCTTTCTAAAGAAAACTTGCTGCGTTTCTTCCACTATGGTCGGGACAGCTGCCTGTATGAAAGTCGCTGGACCTCCATTGATGTCGCAGTACTTCTTGAGCCGCTCGACAAACTGAAAATCAAATCATAATCAATAAACGTGCCCAAAATCGTGAAACAGCATAATCGAACTCAATCGACCTTTGGGTTCTTTAAACTTCCGTCGGGATCATTCGTAACTAACCACCCGAGGCGCCAGCCTGGCACTAACCACCTCTTCGACAACGACCCGAGAGTGATCACTCTCGTAAGAGATCCGAAAACTCCCATGGGCACAAATGGGTGGGGCCCGAAAGCAAGATGACTGTAAACTTCATCGGAAATCACAACAACGCGAAGCTTCTTAGCAGTTTCCGCAATCTGATTGTAGTTTTTTAAGGTTTTATAAGTTCTTCCAAAAATTAGTTAAGAAAAAGGTAAAAACATATTTACCTCCTTCAAATGTTGATACGTGTAAACATTTCCACATGGATTTCCGGGGTTTATGATAACCATAGCAACAGTATTGCTATCCGCGATTTTCTCTACCGTGCTGAGATCGACTTCCCACTGCTTCTCGTGGACAAGGTCGAAATATCTGACTTCCAGATTTCTGAATGATGCGCAAAGCCCGTAAATCGGAAAACCGGGCCTCGGGAGCAAGATGTTAGATCCGGGTCGGGCCAATACCGACACCGCCATCTCGATAGCCTGTGTGCAGCCAGCTGTCACGTAAACGTCGTCGGGTAGGAGATCGTACGGGAGATCTCGCGACAGATACTCTGCCAATGCCCTGTTCGGAAGAAGTTGAAAACAACAAAAAAAAAACAAACCCAAAATCTCCTAGGAATTTCCGAACAAAAAACCAGACACAAATATATATATGTGCTTACTTTCTGGTTTGAGGAAGACCAGCTGTGGGAGAGTAGCCATTGAATTCGGCCGAGCGCAGAGCTTCGACAACAGCTTCTTGCGCAGCGGCAGTGGTGCGGAAGCACGAGTAAGCGGTGGGGTCCCCAATGCCCAGCGAAATGACCCTTTTGCCCTCGCCGTCGCCGGCGTCCGTATTCGCCAACAGCAACCCCAGAATCCCTTTGATGGTGATGTTGCTCGGAGCTTCAATTTCTCCGCCGTCCATCAAAAATAAATCACTGAAAAATGGGTTTTTATTTCCGATGGGGTTTGGGAATTTAGTAATTAATTAATTAAATAATGACTAACAGGTTGGATGGGGTTTCCATTAATTGCTGTGGTGGTGCTGCTGCATGCTTCCGAAAATGTTCCATATGTAAGGGGACCCCGTTCGGGTCGGGTCGAAAGGGGACCCGGGTTTATGAACCGCTACTCGCTGTATGGTTGACAGCGCTCCACGCGCCTTACGTGTAAACCGATTGCTGTTGATATGTACCGGAAAAAATAAACATACGGTCCACAACAAAAGCAAAGAGTCGGGTTGGAGTTAGACACGCATCTAAAATTTTCTGAAGACGGAGTTAGTAACATTTGCTACGAGAGGAAGAGTACTTAAATAAAATGTGATTTTTTTTTATTACTACTCATTTTGTGTTTGATTAATAATCAAACTTTTTTTGTATTATACGAAGAAAGTGTGACCATTGATTTGGAAGAAGGGGTCGACGCCTCGATCCCTCGTATGATGGGATTGCACTCTCCGTTTTTCAACTTCGATTTCATATCCTCCACCAATAGCTCTGTGCTCGGCTCAGGCATCATTCCCTTCGATTTCATCTCTGAAAAATACCCCAAAGACTCTATCACCATCCCTCTCTCGTAAAGCCAGCGAATCATGATCGTGTAGGATCGATTATCTGGCCCGAACCCTCTCCTCTCCATCTCATCCCAAACACACTTCACCCTTCGTTCGTCCCCCCATCCCATAAGCAACTTCAAAACCAAGTTATAAGTATCTCCTTCCATCTCACACCCACTTCTCTTCATCCTCTCCAGAATCCCATCAACTTCCGCACGATTCTTGGCAGCTTTCAACAGATAACTGAACGTTACTAGATTAGGGACGAAACCCTTCTCTTCCATTTCTCGTAACAGCTCCTCGACTTTCTCCATCCTCCGAATCTTGCACATGTGCTTGATGAGCGTATTATACGTCGACACATTCGGAGAACAACCCCTTTCGACCATCTCCTCCATAATCCGAAAGGCCTCGGGGATTCGTTTCTTGAAACACAGCCCATCGACTACAGTGTTGCAAATAGTCACGTCCGGTTCTAATCCCTGGGCCCACATGGACCTGAGGAGCTCCGTCGAGGTGGTGGTTTTGCCGGACTTGGTCAAGGAGTTGATGAAGACCGCGTACGTGAATTTGTCCGGACGGGACTCGGATTCGAGGATGTCTTTCCAGAGCCTCTTGGAGTCGGGCAAGCTACGAAGCAAGCACCACCCGTTCAGGATGATGTTCCAAGTCTTGATATCGGGTTTGAATTCGTTTCGCTTTCTTCGGAAAAATGCTTCGGCATCCTCGACGTGCTTGTGCCGGCAGAGCGAGAGCAGGAGCGTTTGGAAGGCCGATGAATCTCGGTCGAGTCCAAAGCCTTCCATTGAGTTGAAGAAATCGATGGCTTCGTCGACTTTGTGGGCCGCGGCTAATCTGTTTACGACGATCCCGAACGTGCGATCGTTTATCAGGGATTTTTTTCTCACGGACATTTCGTCGAGCACCTGGCGGAGTTCCTGGAAACGCCTCGCGCGGCCGAGGATGTCGAGGGTTTCGTTGTGGACGGATGCGTCTGGGGAGAATTCGTTCGGGTTAGTGCTGTCGCGAACCCAGGAGAAGAACGCGTGGGCGGGTTTCCAGTCGGAACGGTGTCGTTTAAGGACGTTGAGAACCAGTTCCTGCGACAAGGGTATGTTGCGGTCGTCGAGCTTCCGGGAGATCTCCTGAGTCGGTCGGCCGGAGTGGAGTTTGAGAAGGGTTTCGATTTCGAGAGCTTCCTGATCGATGGAAGGGTTTTCCGGTGGTGGGGTGGTGGGTTTGTGGCTGTTCGTGAAATTACTTTGGATACTGACATGGTGATAGTGTCGATTGGAAATTGGGTATTGAAGAATTGTGCGAGCAATGGCTGTAATGGAAATGGTGGGGAAGAAGGAACTTAATCTTCTCGGTAGATTCTTCATTTGCAGGGATCTGGAATACATGTTCAACTTCAACATCTGGGAGTAATTTCATACTGTATTTTTATTTTACGTTTGTTTATTTGTTTTCTAATACTAATAAAATTAAATTAAAATATACGTGAGGGCTATAAGTGTCAATCCGTAAAAGATATAGGACGGAATTGCTATTTCTCCTAATTGAAAACATGCCCTATCGCTATATTATACAGAGAACTTGAAACAGATTTTGAGAAAAAAATTGCTCGTTCGCCGTCCTTTGTTTTTGTTCCGGCGATATCTCATATCTGCTTCTCAATTTTCTAATAAATCGTGTTAATTTGTATGTAATTTATCCTTTTTCCCTCTCTTTTTCACTCTCTTTTTGCAGGTGGAAAAAAGCGTGCGAGGAGTATAATAATGGGCGGTAGGGATTCTTCCTCCAAGCGAAAATCTTCGAAGAAGAAACGCGACAAAACTTCCTTACAGGTTCCCCTTTGATTTCGATTTAGATTTTCAATTGATTGATTAGAATTAGGGTTTTTGATTTCTTATGTTAATTTGATGATTAGAATTAGGGTTTTCTTTTACATTGGATCGTAGCTGATTCATGTTTTGCCTGTAAACTTATTTCAGAAGAAGATTCGGAAAAGGGAATCGAAGAAGGGTAGTCGAATCCGCGACTCTGACTCGGAAAACACTTCTTCCTCCATTTCAAAATCGGATCGTAAAATAAGAACACGTAAAAATAAGAAGCTCCGACGTGACTACTCCACGTCTTCATCATCCGAAGAAGATCGATCCTTGAGTTCAGATACGTCGAGTGATTATAAGCGTAAGAAGAAAGCCAAACGATCACGGGTCGCTGTACAGAGCATAAAGAAACGGGGTCAGGAAAGATCCAGCAGGCTCAAAGACGATGGAGAAGCAAACAGCAGTCGGAAGAAAAGGAAAAGATCGAGTAGAGATTATGTTGATAAAGCGAATAAGAAATCCTCAAAGAGGAAAAAGACCAAAAAATGTTCGAGCAGTTCTTCAAGCCAAACCAACAGCATAGAATCTTACGAGGCTCGGAAAAAGCACAAGTTAAGGTCTCCAAGTGTAAGTGAATGGCCCAGTGATGGGGAGTTGTTGCCTGTGTATAATGAAACTAACAATAATAATCCTAGACGGCTGAGATCAGTAATTGCTGTTGTTGATCATCAACAGCATGATGAATCGGAAAACAGGTGGGACCCACACAAAGAAGAGATTGTGTACGACCCTAATGATTTTCCTTCTCCTAAAAGCCTCGATAGTAATGAAGAAGGAATTGAGATGGAGTTGGATAACCAATCCTTTTCGGAATCTAGATATAATGAAAGTGCTCTAGATAATGATGGTGACCGTAAGTTAGAAGTGGTTGATACGATTAATACTTTTGAGGAGAAAGATATTGACACTTCTGCCCCTGTTTCTGCCTTAGGTGGTGATGTTCTGGAGTCTATTCTGAGGCAGAAAGCTTTGGAAAACTTGAAGAAGTTTAAAGGGAGACTTCAGTCAGACAGACCGAGTACTAATTCAAAATTGAATAAAGAGAGTGAAGTAGATAGGCCATCCGATGTAATGGTTGAGAAAGAATTAATTGAGCCGGCTACCCTTAATTCTCAAGAGATGGATATGAATAGTGGATCCACAGAAAAAAATGGTATTACTGAGATTCAAGAACTTTCTGGTAGTGAAAAAGTTGTGAAAGAAATTACAGATGCTGGCAGTAAGTCTATTACAGAGCCGTCTCCTTCAACTAAGTTAGAGGGAGAGAATGAAGCTAAGGATGGTTCTGAGTTTAAGGAGAAAACGATGTCTGTAATGAGGGGTGGAGAGATGGTACAGGTAATTTATATGTTTAGTTTTTATTGCAAACCCTAATAATGAAGTTTTAGCATATTTACAAATTGAGCATAGAGAGTGTAGGGTATTCGTGTTGTGTATTTGTAAGATGGAACCTGGTTTTCTTATGATTTTCGTATTTTTTACCAGGTAAGCTACAAGGTTTATATCCCGAAAAAGTCTCCAGCCCTCGCCAGGAAGCCGATCAGGCGGTAGTGATAAGCATCGTCTGGATTTTGGTTCAAAGGATTTCTATCAGAAATTTGTCCCCAAATGTGTGAATCCCAAACATGCAGTTTGGATTTGTTTGAAAACTAACTTAAATAATTGCTTTTGAATTTTTTTTTCTTTTTCTTTTAATTATGACAATATTTTGTATGTTTTTTTTTTATTATGACCCAGTGAAAAAATACATTTTGGTTTCTGGTGATCTTTCACTCGTTGTACTGAGGCTTTGGTTTCTGGTGATCTTTCACTCTGTTGTACTGAGGCTGTTTTTGGTGAAACAGACATTGTTAAAAAAACTATACTGTAGTATATTTTTACATAATACTTACAATTAATAAGTGTAAACATAGTATATACTATTAATTCAAAATCTATTAATTCAAAATCTTAGGTTAGGAATTTATTTCAAAAAGTTGAAATTAAAAAAAAGAAAATATTTAGTTGAGCAAAGATTACAGACTGTTCTGTGTATATATATAGGGCGAACTAAAAATTCAGTTGTCTACAATGTTTTGCAGCAAATACAGCACAAAATTTATATAGAAAGAAACTAACAAAAATTAGCATGCCAATAATCTACAGGTTTCTTGAATGATATATGTATGTACACTGCAAATTTTTAACTTACAAGGAAAGACATAAATTTTAGCCCCCTCAAAAAATAAAATTTTACAATAAAACTTTTCAAGAATTTAGATCTCGCGAGACATGGCCTTGCCATCTGCATACATAGATGAAGCAAAGAGGTTAGTACACAGCATGATGCAGTAATGAAGAAAGAAAGTGAAAATAGTTTTGACCATATGCAGTAATCTAATTACAGTACAAAAAATTGCAGCTCTTTCAGAAATTACAAATGCCCCCTAGATCGTTTTATTTATTTTATTGGGGTTGGGTAGGTCCAGGGGTATATTTCTCAAGTATATGCAAACTTTGAAATATTTATTATACATGAAGGGGATATTTGTAATTTTAAACAATAACTGGGTTTCTTTCATAACTAGGGAAAACCTCATCGGCAATTTTAGTAAATTTACCCAAATGATATTAAATGAGTTACCAACCTTGAGAGCAAGAATCTTGCCAGTGGGCTCATATTGGAGTTCGACTCCTTACTCTGCTGTTTTTTCTTGCTATCAGCTTCTGGAATCGTAGCCGGTACTTCTGTCTTCCCCTTTCCGAATATCTGAGCAGCCAGATCATGCAGGTCTTTCAGAGATCCTTCCTTCGAACTACAAAAAAATAAATTGAACTTTAGTTGAGCAAGACTAGTATATCATCAATTTCTTAGTATGCTTAATAAGGACACATGGGGATTTAGTGCTAAGAAAAAAACCTGGACAGTCGCTGAAGTAACTTGGTGACAAGTAGTTCGGAAGAACCAGGATTTGAATGTTCCATGTCCATTAAAGAGTTTGCCACTGTCTGAAAGACTGACCCTCCGGAATCATCAGCAATTGCCTAGGTTATATACACATCATGTATGAAAAAAATTAGGAGGATAAAATTCTCCAAATTAGGATATCATTTGGAGAATTTTGGACACTTTAGACTCAACGCGAAAACGTTGATGAACAAAAAAGCTGAAACCAAGATAAACACTTCTAGGAGGGTGGGGTGGGTGGAGTGGGGGTAAATGAGAATAAGAAGAGCACGATTTCAATATCTATGGCCGAAAATAGTCTCTAAGAGCTTACATCTTTAAGGGAAGGAATTAGAAGGACCGATAATGGGGCAGACATAGCTGCTGCAGAACTCCTTGCATTATCCTCATCGTCACTTGAATGGTGTGATCTTGAAAATGCTTTTTGCGCATCAAAATAATCATGAGAATGGCTGGAATGAAGAATTCATAACCAAACAATACACAAAACGATTATGTAAGGTCCAAAATATTTTTTCTAGAAATTAAAATAAGATAATAAATGGCCGTCCACAAAATGCAAGTAAACTAAGGAATAGCTTTAACCTTATTGAACCAGAGCTGCTAGTTGGTTGCTCAAGTCTTCTGTTCTCCTCCACGTCACTCTTCTTCAATGCAGGTCTTTCCCTCACATTTCCTTTTCTTCCTCCCTGAATTGCAGCCTTGGCCTATATGGAAAAAAGCATCGAATAACAGTCATGAAAGATGCAAATAAATCACTCAACATCTTGGAGAGCACCAACTTCAGTTGTGCCACAACTTAGTGAATGCCTTAGTTCTACTATAATATAGTTTATGATAAGACTGAAAATAAGAGTGCCTGTGTTAGACTAAAATGCCTTAATTCTACCTTCGCGAGGTTTGCTTCACTGTCTTCAAGATCTGCACTAACAGTTCTCTCTTGAAGCCCCAGCCTAGACTTTGTGGTTTTAGGAGAACCGGAATCTTCATTCTGACCACGATATACAACCGTTCCGCTGATGGAAGTATCTTCAGAAGATGCAGCAGTGTTACTACTGGACTGGAAAACGAAAATGAACTCCATTCAAATCTATTACAAAACAGGGAATATAACTAATTTTCCAGTAAAGCTTAATCAGTTGTAACTCATACTGTGAAACTTTGGTTGCTGAAAGAAGCCAAGGGACGATCTGATCTGGGAGACCGTATAACAACCGTTCCTGACAGACTAGTATCTTCCTAGAAGTAGAGAATAGAAATAGAGGATTTTGGGACCGAGTGGTGAAATATAGCACATTTTTAAAATTAAGTGTCGACTGAATAAATACATCAAAAAAGGATAAGAAAATCATACATCATCCTCGTAATTATCTTGCTTTCCAAGATAGTTAGAATCTTTCCTCACGGAGAACTCTGATGAAGTACGAGGGGTCGTTCCGGAAGAGGAGAACTGCTTGTTACCACTGTCGGAGATTTTCTCTGAAGACGATTGAGTAACTGGCACTTCTGGCTTCCTATTTCTTGTCTGAGGTGGTTTTACTACACTTCGAACTGTCCCTGTCCCACTTGATCCACCAATACTAAAGTCCCATCCAGCATTTTTCAGTCCTGTTGGCTGACTACTGATCAATGATGGCATCAGCAAAACATTCAGTAAATATAAATAAGGTGATCGAACTGATCAATGTGTCAACTGACCTGACTCTAACAGTATTTTTAGCTGTGGGATCTCTAATGACCTTTACAGTTCCAGAAGCTTCCCCAAGTGCAGTTGGGCTGTTATTTGTTGACTCTCCATCAACTGGGAACTTGGGACGATCTCTGCAACAATTCCAGGTTTTTACATCCTAAAATGACTTTGGACAACTTCAAAGTTAAATTCTAAGGCGGTAGAGCCTTGTATGATTATGATTCCATAACAGTCATTTCGAGATTCAGAAGTTGGGAGATGGTATTTTGGAAATTTATCGTTTTTCTTGAGAAATTGATATTGTATTGGTTACATATAAGTTTAGAAATAAAAGAATTAAAAAAAGTATATCTATATGGATGGAGTAACAAATATAAGCCATCGATCCTATCATCGGTAGATATTTGAAATAAATGTTAATGGTAAAGAAATTAAAATGAAAGTATTCACCTGATTTTCTCCACAAGTCTTGGACTCTTCCTAGCATTTCTAATAAAACGATGCTTAAGAAGTTCCTTAGCACTTGGCCTCTATAATCAACAGGTAAAAGAAATGTACAACGTTAGAGAAGAAAGCGGGAAAAAAAAAGCGGAACACTTTGATAAATATGGAATTCTGAAAACAAATAATTATCTTACTTGAAAACAAAAACAGAAAAAGATGTAAATAGACAAGGTCTCACACCCAAATATACATACAGACACGGGGTTTAATAATATACTGAAGTACAAAAGGCTACCTCTGCTGGATTCTTTTTCAAACACAACGATACAATTTCTTTCAGAGGACGAGAAAAATGCTCGTCTAGCTGAATATCAGAAAAAAAAAAGTGAATCTATAAATTACAGAAGTTTATAAAAGTAGTTATCTAAAGTCACTGCAAAAGACAATAAAAACTAAAAAGTAAACCTGAGGTGGATTCTCTCTAGGGATGATAAAAAGCACTCTCATAGGATGAAGATCTGAAAGTGGAGGTTCTCCTTTAGCCATCTCAATTATAGTAATCCCTAAAGACCAAATATCTGCCTGTTTCAAACATAAATTCCCACATCAGAAATAAAATAATTTCATTAAAGTATATCCACTAATACTATAAACAGAACAGTGAGGTTTTAATAAGGGTAAATCATGGATGTTGATAAAAAGATGTACCTTCTCATTGTATCCTTCAGAATTCTGAATCACTTCTGGAGCCATCCAGAATGGTGTTCCTACAAAAGTCTGACATTTAATTGAATTAGATAGAGCTTTGATGACTCTTGGATAGTCAGTCCGACTGACCTTAAAAATATCCAAGAGAAAACAACATAATAGTGTATTTCAACTACATTTTACTTTGGTTACAAAATGTAACTGTCCACTGTTCCTTGTTCTTTTAGATACTATGGAGTATGGACACGAGTTAATAAGGTAAGTGATAGAAGAGACGTGGTCGGTGTAGAGACGTTGTCATTGGAAAAGCAGTTATAGAATCCAAACTGTGCCATGTCAGCACATTACAAATGTTATGAAAAGTTTACGTTAGTTCAGTAAACTCATACATGAGCTTGGCTAAGAATAATGAAGGATGAGACACTTGCACAGTTCTCTGAGGAGAGTCGATAGATGGGAAAGTAGGTAGTAAAGTTCATACTTCATACCAAAGCAAAAGAAAGATGACGGGTTTCAAGCTGCAAAGTGCATATTCAAAGAAAAAATAATCTTAAATCAGATACCTTCCTTCTCGATATTGTCCGCGTTAATTGAGCAGAAACACCAAAATCTGCAACCTGTTTCGGATGAAAGAAAACAGTAAAAAGGTTAAATTTGCTAGCAATTAAATTTTACTCTCAAAAGACAGCAACTTTCAATTGGTACAGATTGCGTAATATAGATAAGATAAATTTCTCTAACCACAAAAGCCATACCTTAACATCACCATTCTCAGTTAACAAAATATTTGCCGCTGTAAAAACATTAGAAGTAACATTATTTTGAAATATTCAGGAAGCTTTAAGAAAGTAAATGAAAAGGTCAATTTAATAGCTCAAAAAAGTTGCATCGTGCTTTTTTATGAAGATTGAAGAATAAAATTTGACAGCTAAAAGAAGTATTTAACTTCATATTTGGTCTGAAAAATTAAAATAAAGTGGTATTGATGGGTCATATACATTGTTCGAAAGTTAGACAAAGCCTGATTCAGGAATACTAAGTGATGCCCCTAATAACAAACCTTTAATATCTCGATGAATTTTCCCCTCGTTGTGGAGATAGTCAATTGCATGGAGCAAATCACGTAAAATGCAAGCTATGGAAACTTCATCCAATGGTTGATTTGGTTGAATCTGCAGATGGATAACACATTATAGGTACTCAATCCCTAAAGCACACAATCCGGTTTCTTAAGAACCATGATAACTTTACACCTTTTAGGTTGCAAGACTAATGGATTTAAGAAAGAAGCAAAATAGAAGGATCCATAAGTCAGATACCAAATCAGCAACTGAGCCACCAGCCATGTATTCCATTATAATCCACAGCTTAGTTTGATTTAGATAAGAACCATAATAATCAGTGATATATGGAGATCGGCATTCTTGAAGAACCGCAATTTCCTATTGACAGTGAAAATGAGATCATCTATATTGCAATATAAGAATCATGAAGTTTTACAATTTCAATCCAAAGTACATATAAAATTCCAAAAGTACCTTTTGGATGTCCTCTATTTCATCCTCCCTGCGAGTAAAAAAAAAAATAAACATGATATTATTATTTATAATAACAGCAAGGAAGAGGTTGAAGCTACAAGTATAACAAGAAGAGGCTTGATTTTGATGTTAGATACACAATTGATCTTTTATATACCAATAACTGAAGCCTCACTAACCAATAGTAGGATTTAGTAGTTTGCCAAAGATCTTTTAAATATTTTTTTGTTTTCAGATTTAATACCTTGAGAATTGAGATCCTGTTTTATTCTAGAGCTATTTTGACCTAAACTACACATACAATGTTCATACGTTAGAATGATATACACGATGCAGGGCATTTCTAGACTATGTCTTGACCTTCCCTAATGTTTTAGCTTTGAGCATATACATTAAAAAATCTGGAACGCACAAGATTCAGGGTCATCGGAGGTTTCTTAACAAAGTATGGCATATTATAAAGTTTTCAGCAAAAAACTATATCAATATTGTACATAAACAGATATAATTTCAGGTCATATACTCACGATTCTTCTAAATCAATGACTTTAATGGCAACCTCTTTGTTTAACTCTTTGTCAAACCTGCATAAGGAAAAACAACAAACCCAAATTCAATTAATTCAGCAATTAAAGAATTTTGCGAGGAAAATATTGATGCAAACAGAAGAAAAATATAAAGAAGGCTTCATCACTTCATACTACTATTTTGACCTTTACATATCTTTATGATGTTAACTTTATTTAGTAATTATTCCAAGCAATCTATCTTTTTGTATATATGATGTGGCATGGGGTGGATTTTATCCGCCGAGGGATAATTAGTAAATCAAATAACACAATTCACAATATTTTGTATAATCAAAGGGTCAATTCCAAAACAATTGGCAAGAAATTTAAGCAATAAACTTATATCGTGTTCTGTCAAATTCGCCAAACACATCTACACATGCAGTGTGCTCCGAAACTTGAGCAAAATTCACCCTTAAAATTAATTATCAAGGAAAAAAAAGGAGATACTTAGTAAAGTGGTTTTCTAAAATTCATACATAAACAGAACCAATGTTATGAAAATCTGACTTAAGCTAACTATTATTGACTAATAATGACACATCACGCAACGGCAAGATATTATGGAAACTACTAAAAAGTAACTCCAGAAATTTACACATTCAGGCAAGATACAACGAGAGAACATAATAGGAAAGAATATTGTGCAATGTCATAAAGTCGACCGTTTCTGGGTTCTTCAAAAATCAGAAGCTGCTAACATAATAAATATTACATATATTCAAGAGAGGCATGATGCATGTGTCCTAGATTGCAATAAAACCTTGGGGGAAAAAAAGGATGCGCATAAGGCTAATGCTAAACCATACCCCTTATACACGTCCCCGAAAGAACCTCTTCCAATTAGCTCCAAATTGCTAAATCTTGACCCTGAAGCCTCTATTAGAGCCGCCGCGTCTGCCATTGGCGCTCTTATTTCGAGGACAGAATCCCCCCTTTCTTCAGAGTCCCACTAAATAAATAAATAAATAAATAAATAATGTGACCAAATGCCCCCAACACCACCCTATATATCACAGCATTGACCAACTAAGTTTCATCTGCAATTCCCGAAAACTCGAGAAATAAAATAGAGAAGGCACCTAAGAATGAGATTAACAGCAAGATCCAACGGGAACAAAGTGTAATGTGAAAATGCAACGGGCCTCGAATAGGATTAATCATCTATGGTTAGGTTTTCTACATTGACGTATCAACAAATCTCATTGAAATTATTCATATAATTGTATCATTATTATTTTTATTTTTATAAATAAATAAATAAACGAGATTGCTAAACAATTACGCCATGAGTGACTTCAATGTGAGGGCATGTGATTTTCCTTCACGTTTAAAAATGGTGAAAGGGAAGAACGCGGAGGAGAAACTTACCTCTCCGAAGCCGATTCGAGGAACTTGTTTTAATAATTACAGCGTCCAACGATAAATCTGCAAAATAAGAAAACGATGATTTGAAGTAAAAACGGAGATCCTTTTTTCCTTGAATATATATATTTACATACACAGAAAATCCTTTTGTATTTCTCTGCTCTTTTAATTTTCTGGATTTCGCAGAGTAAGCAAGGATCGATAGAGACGCAGTAGAGTTGCTGTGTTCTAAAATAGATTTGACGATTTACAGATGGAAAATCATTTCTCTCAAAGGGGAAAACATAATTTATTACTATTATACTGTATATATATATTATAATTAAAAAAATAGATAAAATGGTTTCGGGCCGGGTTGGGTTGATCAGGATTAACCGGAGGTGTATGCTTTTTGGATCAAAAACCCGAAAATTAACTTAGAAAAAATATTTCGTCACAATAAATTATCCACACTTGAATTTTCTTGTATTTCTTAGATTGTGCCCATCCTAGTTCTACCAACAATTACTTTTTTGCCCCTTTTGGAAGGAAAACTGATTAGTGGACTTAGTAAGTATTTAAGGGTGTGATAATCACAATTCACATATTTATATCAAATCATTGGGCACAATTAACCATCAATTTCAAAATCAATCAAAGATTTTTAACTACTACATTATGCGAAGCAAGTATCCACTCCAACAATATATATACGTCTTGGTCGAATAAGAAATGTTCAGTTAAACTCATGAACCAAAATGGGTTAGGTCAATTAAAAGAGTGATACTATATTTAAAGTAAAAACAACACAATGTGACAAATTTGAATCACTAGTAATATGGGAAAAAAACAAAATAAATTTGCTTGCTACATTATTCAAATAAAATTGACTTCATTTGATTTGATTTATATTTCATTTCATATTAATTTATATTTTGATATTCCCAAAACTACCCTATGGGCCCATTAATTAGTACAACTTAAAAGCCAATCCGGCCCATTAAACAATTCAATTCACATTATGGGCTTTAAATTGGTTTGGTGCATCTTCCTTTCATCTATGATCTATCTACATTTCCAAATTTAACATCCCAAATGTCACCAATTATTTGGCAATCATTTCGGGTTCTAATAATTAATTTTGTGATGTCGCATATGACATTTACGTGCTATATTTAATCGTATTTTAATATTCTCTAAAAACTGACAGAAAAACTATTTATATAGCCAAGTTTCTGCGTCAGTAAGTAGTATCTAGACTGCAAAATCATAGAGGGAAAATCATCAAACAGATGGTGGGCACAACCGCCGCCGCCGCCGCCGCAGCTCAGGTGATAGCCCTTCACGCCGCCCTCAGAACCGTCTGTCTAACCTCAGACTGGACTTACTCTGTTTTCTGGACCATTCGACATCGCCCGTCTCTCTCTCTCGATTTCTCTCTGTACTTATTTTCTCGACGTTTGATGATAAATCTTAAAAAAAGTTTCTTCATTTGTAATTATTAAATGCAGGAGAGCCAGAGGTGGCAGTGGTGGAGGCAACGAAGACGGTAGCTTGTAAGCATACAAATATACATAATTTTTTTCGTTCGAATTAACGATCTTGTTTTTCTCTTTCGTTAGAATGATGATGTGGGAAGACGGGTTCTGTAACGAGGATCGAGTCCGGAAAGCCTTCAGCAAGATGTCGATTCAGCTGTATAATTACGGAGAAGGGTGGGTACTTGGGGTAGGTTCTTTCGTGTCTGTGGTGGATTATAAGTTCTTTATATCGTGTATGTATGCATGTATTCGTGGTATATAAACGATGAAATTTTGGGTTGCAGATTGATGGGGAAAGTTGCTTCTGATAAGTGTCACAAATGGATTAGTCTGAACGAGCCGCCGGATAATTGTGAAGCAACAAATGCTTCTGGTAGTCGGTTGCAGAGTTCACTCGATGCTGTATGTTTATATACAAATCATTGTGTTTCTTGATAAAAAAAAAAAAAAAACGATTTTGGTTTATAGTGTCGTCGTGTGATTTTTTGATTTGTCGAGTAATTGTGCAGCTACCTCTCGAGTGGACCGATCAATTCGAGTCAGGCATCAAGGTCAGATTGTATATGTCTTGGATAAAATCTTGAGGTTTTTTTTGTAATTATAGAAAGTTTTCGGGGTGTTTTTGTAGTTTATAACTTTTCGTTTTTTAACCAGACTATTGTTGTTATTCAAGCTGGGCATGGTCTTTTGCAGCTTGGTTCCAACAAGATTGTGAGTTTCGATTATATATATACTAGTGTCTCGACTCTAAAGTAATAAATCGATAAATTTATGTTTGGTGTTATTCAGATACAGGAAGATCTTCACTTTGTGCTGAGAATGCGGCACACATTCGAGTCTTTAGGCTTTCAATCCGGTTTCTACTTATCCCATTTGTTCTCGTCTATGAAGAAACCGGCCGTGTTTGATTGGGTATTCGAGCCGTCCCCTTCGACCATGGGCCCGCCGCAACTTGAAATTCCACGGCCCAAATGCCAAAATATCTCGATCCTGATTCCTAATACGACCGGAGGAAATCAAGACAACGGCATCAAATGGCCTACCCAAACTGTCCCCAGCTTGGACCCTTCGAGTTCACGTGAAATGGCGATTTCGCCCTCCCCCACATCGATCGATCCTGGAGATTACAGTGACGTAGGGTTAATATATGCTGATGTTATGGAAACTTTGTAGGAGTGATTCACTTGGATTATGTTCTGTCTATTAACTAATAAAATAAAATAATTATAAGTGATGTTGTGACGAGAAAGGCCAAAGTCCACCGTTACCGATGACGTTTGGTGGTGTGAATGACAATTAAACGACAAACAAAAGACATGTATGTGTCTCTATCTACCTTGATGTATGTTGATTCCATTTTAACACTTTTTTTCCTTGCTAAGAAAAAATAAAAAATTGCATAATAAACCAAAAAATTACAAAAAAAAAAGTGTTACAAATATTCTCTTTTACTTTAAATTTATCAAACATATTAGAAATCCATGTAATAATACCAAAGTGTGACATGTTTATCGTCTCATTTGCAATGTATGAATCATGTATCAAAACCAAAATAATCAATCAACGATGATAGATGATACGTTTCCCTTGAGACGATGACTAATACAATATCCAGTCGTGATTTTGATTTTACAAAATTTTCGAATCAAGTGAGGTGAAGCAAAATGTTAAAAAATTAGGGTCGACGATATGTCACACTCTCAAACTCGCCTCGAATTATTCATCAAAATATCAAAAGTTGACACAAATCATGTAAAAAAAAATTATCAATTTTTTGAATCAATTACATGTCAAGTTTTACATGACATTTTATATGCAATTTCCGAAATCAAATCAAAAGTCAAAACCCAACCACAAAAAAAATAAAAATAAATAAATAATCGATTTCACGTAGTAATAGCATGACATTCTTTGCACGCCGAAACAAACGTCTTCAAAATCTTCTTCCCGAACCAGTAACTTTTCGCGCCGCCGTGCCCCTCCTGAACCGGCGCCTTCCGGCCAATACTCTCAGCCACCGACTTCGCCCCGACCCGATGCTTCAACACCGGCGCGGCCGCGATCAGCTGCCACCTCTGCGAACCCGAATTCGCAGCCTCTCTCCGCGCACACAACCTGTTCGACGAAAGTCTCCTTTCAGAAGAAGAAGCAGATGAACCCTCGCTCGTGCTGGTTCTCGCGCTGCTGCAGTTACTGCTCCTGCTATTGGTGCTGTTGCTCCGAGAAGACACCAACGAGCCCTTGCTGCTGATGCTGCTCGCCCGAGAAAATGAAGAGTAAAAATTGCTCTGCCTCTGGACAGGAGGGAAAACGTGTGGCAAAAGCCTGCCGTTTGAGAACAGGTGGTCGGCCGGAGATTTCGGGGATATGCACCCGAATTCAAACTCGTGGTGGACGGGGAACGAGAACTTCTCGCCTGAGGAATCCATCCAATGTGAGTTGTATAAGGTTGTAACTTGTAAGTTAGAACATATATAAATGGTGGTATAAAGTGCTGATTTTTTTTTTATATTATTATTATTAAAAATTAACAGAAAAAGGGTATCGGGTCGGGCCTTTTCCATCAGAGGGGACCTTATATTGGTGATGAATGAATGAATTAAAACGTGATTAGCAATAATCACTTATCATATGTGCACATAGTCTTCATCATCATCGCCATGTTACTAACCGCTGCATGTAGTTTTATTGCTTGTAGTTTTAATATTTTTAAGACCAATAACACCTTTTGGCAATCCCAAACGCAGGCGACAACTCAGGTGTTTGTGATTGTCCCTCGAATGGAGGGTGCAATGGGGCCGAGTCTCATGGATCACTTTCGTATCGGGACCACTTTTTTTAAAACAAAAATTCCTTTTTTTTTTTTGGTTTATAATTTCCTAATCCATCTGGTCTGGTCTGTTACTTTTAGGACTGAGGGACTACTTTACAATGCCACCTGAACTCGTTACTCATTAGGGTGTGTCGTGTTTGTTCATGTTCCGAGTTGTCGCAATGGTTCATAGCAGATTCAATCTCGGGTCGAGTCGAAATTGCATCTCTTTCTTTCTTTCTTGTTTTTGGAGGAACATACAATTTTAGTGAAAAATCATATTTTTATAACACTGATTTTTATAACAGGTAATTAAAGTGAGTGGAAGTATTAAAATATGGCTACGGATATTTACACCTCTATGTTTAATTTGTACACCCCTAAATTATTTTATTTCACCATTTTACCCTTCAAATTATAATTAAATTATCAGCATAATTTTTTTCTCACCCCTTCGTCTCCCCCTCTCTCCCGTTGCCCGTCTGAAATTTCACCACCACAAATTGGTGATCAAGTGTATTGGGTTGGAGTAACGTTCACCCAACAATTCAAGCAAACATTCTTATAAATTAAGAAAAAAAATATAAAATTACTTATCAATAATTAAAAAATATAAAAAGCAGACAGTCCCAAAATTGTGTTTTCAGTGTTCAAGAGGTGTCTTCTCGGTTCAAGGGCGGCTTCCCCTTGCCCAACAATCGTTGACGGAGCAAAATTAATAACAAGAACCAGCGCTTTTGGCTGACACTTCGACGCCGTAATCAATTTTGTGCCCTTGCTAGATACGACCCCGCCGACGAGATCGAGGCTGGCTTCCTCGCCTCCCACTCCATGTTTGAGATCGCCTTGGGAAGCACACCTACGTCGACGAGTTTCAGCAGATTCGGCGGAGCAGAGGAGGGAGGACGACGGCTGCGGTCTCTTCCGCTCTCCGAGCGCGAGGCAGTGATGCAAAGGAGGGGTGCAAGTAGTAAACTCCGTGTAAAGGGTATAATAGGAAGTTTGAGCAGATATAATTAGTTTTGGTGGTGTACAAATTAAACATGGAGGTGTAAATATCCGTAGCCTTAAAATATATTTGCGGGCCTTTGTGAATGGGGCTTGATGGCCCAATGGGCCTGATAAGATTGAACCCAACTTTCAACCGAATTGCGCGCTGAATCCAGCTGTATACTGAAGACACGTGTCCAGACCATAGCCCTCGTCAGCATTTCATTTCTCTCTGCCCTCTCTGCAAATTAACTGTGAAATTACATCATCTGAAGTCTCTACTGAAATCGATTCCCAATATGACCGGAAAAGAAATCATCCAGAAAATGAAGGTACCACCTAATAAATACTCTCAATTTCTCTGTTTTTATTTTATATCGGAGTTTTTATTTTTTATTTTTATCTGCTGCTTTTTTTACAGTATAATTTTATCGGGTAATACATGATTTTGATGTTATTTGATCATGAATTTATGGGTGCTTACGTAGAGAATCAAATTGAATTGAATCGAATGAAATCTGAGTTCAATGATTTAGGGCTTTTAGATTTAGGGAAGAATTAGTTAGTGTTAATTTTGATTGCAGGAAAAGGTAGGTTTAAATTCAACCGAGACGGGGAAGGGGAAGAGTAAGATGTCAAAGTACATCACGCACGGATATCATTCGGTCGAGGGGAAAGCGGGACATGCAATGGAAGATTACGTTTTTGCGCAATTCAAAGAAGTCGGTGAAAACGAGCTCGGCCTGTTTGCAATATTCGATGGTCACTTAAGCCGTGACATACCCGATTACTTGAAGTCTCATCTGTTCAATAACATTCTGAATGAGGTAAACGATAGGTAGATAAAGCGTCTATTTATCACATCATGACGAGCATCTCTTTATTTTTATTTCTTTGTTTTTAAAATTTTATGGAAGTAGCCCGACTTTTGGGATGCCACGGAGAATGCAATAAGGAGAGCATACAGAATAACAGATCGTACGATATTGGGGAAAGACCAGGATCTCGGTAAAGGAGGCTCGACAGCTGTCACTGCTATATTGATCAATTGTCAGAAACTGGTGGTTGCAAATGTCGGAGATTCTCGTGCGGTTATCTGCAAGAATGGTGTGGCCAAGCAATTGTCGATCGATCATGAGCCCGAGAAAGAGAGGAATACTATTGAGTTCAAGGGGGGCTTTGTATCAAAGTACCCAGGTATAATTTAACTTCAGAGGATTACTATTATAAAATATCAGGTGGCTCGTTATCGAAAGATTTAGGTGTGCTGAAGGTGGTAAATGTAAGACAAAATAAAATATCGTGGGTAATTTTGAAATTTTGAAAATTACCATTTTTTATTTTATCTTTTATAATTAGTTATAACCTCACGACTCACGAGTGATAATTTACCTGAAGAATTAGGATATGTTGCATTGTTTGCCTTCAGTTTCGTTTTGTTTTTTATGTTTCTTTAATTTTAATTTGAGATGTTGAATATCATTTCTTACATTGTTTTCCCTCGATAAGGTGATGTCCCGCGTGTGGACGGGCAATTAGCAGTGGCAAGGGCATTTGGTGATAAAAGCTTGAAGGAGCATCTTAGTTCGGAACCAGATGTGGCGGTGGATGTTATAGACGATGACACTGAGTTTTTGATCTTGGCCAGTGACGGCATTTGGAAGGTCAGTCGGTGGTTATATATTTCAGACTTCAGTTTTCTACGTTTCTTACAAGAACTTATGAGACAAGAGTTGCACGAAACGGAAACGTTTTATGCGATATTTGATCAAATTGACGAACATGATGTAATGAACAGGTTATGTCGAATCAAGAGGCGGTCGATTGCATCAAGGGCATCAAGGATGCGAAAAAGGCTGCTAAACATCTTAATGAAGAGGCACTTGCTAGGAAAAGCACAGATGACATCTCATGTGTAGTCGTGAGGTTTGGTTAGTGTTTTTTCCTAGTTTAATTGTTCTACTCCGAATCTGGTTATGTATGTTCTCTTTCTGTCTCGTTTGGAAACCTCTATGTAGACGCATTTTATGTTCTCGGCAAAGCAATAATATTTTTGTCGATAGTATCTTGCCTGGTGCATACTCATTTACATTTCTTGATCTGTGAAACCAGTTTTAATCATGTGATTATTTTTTAATTTTTTATCTCTTTGACAGAAAACGACAATGAATGATGGAATGGATAATTACAAAACCTGCCCATTTGTTTTTGTACATTTTAGTTAATACCCAGACCTCAGGGGTGGTTTCGTAATTATGCGTAAAAAGAAAAGACGGGTCAGAGTTAAAATGATACATTATCACTTAAAATCTTATTAAGATATGAACCCCAGCTCTCTAAAAGTCTAATTGTCTGAATTTAGAGAGGCATTTAAGTTTGATAGGATGATGACAGAAGAGAGCAAGCAACTTAGTGAACCGTTTATAGCGACTTGTAGAGGATTTCGAAATCTTTGTGCCCCCGGGGCTCGACTTCTGTTTGTATAGCGTTGAGGTGTCTTGGCAGCGTTCCATTTTTCTGAGACTCGAGTGAGCTTTTTCTGCGCCGCTCATTGTGGCCAGCTAAACGCCTTCGGCAACTCCTCTTTGTCTGATCGAATTCAGTGGTCTCGTGAAACCTGAAATGGGGGTATAAAGTATATCACGTGACAATAATTTTGTTGTGTTTTTATAGATCTGTTTTGGGTTTGTGCTTAAGCCCACGAAAACCTGGGACCAAAATACTTGTCCGATTTAGCAGAGAAAAATCGCTTTTGGACCATTAAAAAGTCTTCAATGATTACTCCATCAATTCCTAATGATGATGAATAAAACAGTACTAGTTACCTGCTACACTGTTGGCAAAACCTTTGCCTGATCCCATCAACCGACACTGCCGGAGCCTTAGCATGAACCTCACAAACCCTGTGCCTCTGGTAATACTTCTTGCAGCCAGTGAGATCAGTATGGCAGCTCTCCACCAGACAGCTTGCTGAAATCCTTGACCCACCTTCACCTGTAGAGCTCAACCTTTTCTTCTTCTGCTGCTGCTGCTTCAGCTGAGAGTCGAGCTTCACAGATCTTTCTCTCTCTGCATCATCATCATCATCATCGGCATCATCAGCTTCATCTTCCTCAGCAGATTCATCCTCATCCTCCTCCTCCTCCTCCTCCTCCACTAGTTTCTTGATTTTCAGGTATGACATCATGTCCATGTTGTTGGGATCCATTTTTCGCCTTGCGGTTTTTTTCTTCAAGAATTCGCAGGGAGAGTGATAAATGAAGCACGAGGCATGTTTGAGTGAAGGTGAAAAAAGGAGAGAAAAAAGGAGAACAGAGTAAGAAGACAAAGGCAGGGAGTACAACTGAAAACAGAGTGAAAGGGTTGTGTAATTAATCAAGGACCACAAGGTTGAAAGGTCCACAGCTGCAACTACCCCTCTCTGGTGTAAATTCTCGTGGTAATTTCTTTTTCGTCGTTTTCTTTCTATTTTTTCGGTTCAATACCGAGCAGATTATTGAGCTTGAATTGTGCTTACCCGGGTTTTCGTCGACTGCTGATCGAAGCGAGTATAAAAAAAACCCGGTCGGAATCTGTGTTATTTGGGCTAAAGAAAGCAATAGGACATGTATAGTCTCCAAGTAGGTCTGATCATCAATGACAGTTCCAGTAATTGTGGGTTTGCATTTCCTTCCTCATAACAACAGGACATGTGGGCATATGTTACCATAGACTTTCTTGTTTTTAGCTTCTTTTACTACAATAATGTAATGCTTCTTGTACTTGGACTTATTGTATACTATGTCATGATATGTATATGGTGTATATATCATGTATGGCTCGCTTGGACTTATTGTATACTATGTGATGATATATGGTGTATATAGCATGTATGGCTCGTTTGGACTTATTGTATATTATGTGATGATATATGGTGTATATATCATGTATGGCTCATTGGGTGATTGAATTAGTTAGTTCAGTTCAGATCAAACGGTTCAAATAAATAGCTTTGTTGAAGGTCAATTTGGGTAATCTAATCATCTAGTCAGTTAGTTCAGCTCAGATCAAACAGTTCAAATAAATAGCTTTGTTTAAGGTCAATTTGGGTAATCGAATAATCTTCAGATCAAACAGTTCAAATAAATAAGCTTTGTTGAAGGTCAATTTGGGTACTCAAATCATCTTCAGATCAAACAGTTCAAATAAATAGCTTTGTTGAAGGTCAATTTGGGTAATCGAATCATCTAGTCAGTTACTTCAGTTCAGATCAGTCGATTCAAAGAATAGCTTTGTTGAATGTCGATGAATCATCTAGTCAGTTACTTCAGTTCAGATCAGTCGATTCAAAGAATAGCTTTGTTGAATGTCAGTTAAGATCAGTCGATTCAAAGAATAGCTTTGTTGAATGTCGATCGATTCAAATATAATAGACTTCAATGTAGACACTATATAGATGTGATTTTTTCACAACAAATTAGAATTTTGCATAATACTATAAATGATTAGTTCTTGCACTTATTGAAATTACAATTGGAACCTTGAACTTTGAAGAAATTACAAACCAACCCCAAACAAGTGGAGTATTTACTTATTAAACCCTCTTGGCCCTGATCTCTTCTCATCCGCCACCGTGTCTCTGACTCCCTCCGCCGTCCTCTTGGCCACGTCCCAAATTCCGTCCATCGTCTGCTTCGCCATCTCTCCGAATCTCAGCCCCACATCCACCGCTCCGACCACCCCCGCCTTCGCGATCTCGGCAATCTCGTTGACGGCGTCCTCCCCCTGTCGCTCCGGCGGCCTCCTTTCTCCGGCCGATCGTGCCGGAGCTTTCGGGACCGCCGCCTCGTTTATCGTGCCGGAGCTCTCGGGCCCGCCGTAGCCTCCCCCGGATCCTTCCACTACGGCTCCGTGTCCACTTTTATCCTCCCGGATTTTCTGGCTTAGTTTTCCGGGCGTCGTGCCGCCCTGAAAATTGATTCAAGAAAAATCAAATAGCACAATTATTTAATCATGAAAATTATTTATTAATTACTTCTAATGTGTGCGTTACCTGGTCATGAGTTATAGAGCTGAATACACGCCGGTAACGGCGAGTGATGTTAGAAGCGGTAACGGTTCTTTTGCCGGCGGCGAACATTGTAATTAACGATTTATAAAGAAAATTATACTCGTATTACATAAAATAGTTATTGTGTATATATATATTAATTATATATATCAATGCCTCGTGTTCATGTTTGAGTGACACGTGTCTTCGTAACCCGACACGTATAGGAACAAAAATGCCCCCACACACCTCTCAGTTGATACGACCTTTTCAACGGTCAACGTTAAAAAAAAGTAACGGTTAATAATTCGTTTATGGCACGAGTTTTGGGTCAAAAACATGTCCCAGAATTGTTACTGTATTTGAAATCATTAAATAATATTTGGAATTAAATTACCACGTTACATGTACTCTCTAAATCGCCTATATATAATAAACTCACATTTTCAGTCCTTTCTTAATTTCTCATAATCGAAGTAACATTGTAGTTTGCATTTGCATTTCTCCATGGCTACATATATTTTCGTAGCTATTTTCGTGTTATTTACAACCACTTCGCGTGCTTGTCCTCAATTCATCGTTGGCGGGAACGACGGATGGCGTCTGAACCCCTCCGAAGACTACAACTATTGGTCCAAACGAGTCAGGTTTCAAGTCAACGACACCCTATGTACGTAAATGTATCGATCGAGCACCATATAAATATAGTAAAAATAGCACAAATTGAAAGAAAATGTTGATCTTTTTTTGTGTGTTTATTTTGTAGTGTTCAAATTCAACAAGGGCTCAGACTCGGTGCTGGTAGTGAAAAAGCACGACTACTCGCAATGCAACCCTATCTCAAAAATGGACGATGGAAATTCAACCTTCAAGCTCGATCGATCCGGGCCGTTCTTTTTCATCAGCGGCAACAAATCCAGCTGTCACCACGGCCAGAAGCTGGCCCTCGTCGTGTTAGCCGTCAGGAGCAACATGTCTCGTCCACCAAGGTCGTCCCCGACAGATTCCTCGGCTCCCGGTAGCTCACCATCTGAGTCGCCTGGAGCCAGATACAGACCTCCGTCTGGAAATGACTCTTCTACCCCTGGCGGGGGATCTTCATCTTCGGATACGCAGCATCGGTCGATTGCCACCACGGCGGCGTGGTGCTCTTCGGCGGCGTTTGTGTCAACGGTGTCACTTTTCATTAGTGTGTGCTTAAGTTAGGTGACTTTATTAATTTTATAATTTAAATGTTTTTTTTTTTTCATTTTTCACTTTTTAAGTGTTTCAGAGAGTTTTCTATTTGCATATTACTGATATATTCCACTTATTTCAAATATTTTAGTTATAAGTATATTTTTGTTAACAATATGAAAGTAACAAAACTAACTTGACCGGCAATTACTCATTCACCATTCATTGTTAAATTTTCGTTTGAATGAAAAATATTAAGATAACAAAGCAGATTGTATATGTAAGACAATCGGTGGAGTAGTAGTTTCAGTAGCTCATAGTAACATAGAGGAGACCGATGATCATTAGGAGCTTATGATCATTTGCACCACGGAAGAAAAACGAATAAAATAAAATAAAATAAATCGACGAACCTTCTGTCAAAGTGCCCTGGCTACATTTTTGAACTCGTTCAAACAGGTATGAAGTATTTTCTGGCGTTTCTGGAGGGACTGCCTCTCGGTCTCAAGGACATCGATTGCTCCAGGAGCGACAAACATGTCCATGAATTTCTCATCAGTCACAGCGAACAAATCCAAACCGAGAGAAACCATGAGACGCTCTCGGCTGCACAAACGGAGGTAGTAGTAAATAAGAGAGAATAAACGATGTTGATTTAAAAATAAAAAATAAATAACATTTGACCACGTACCAAGGTGTCAAGAACCCAGAATTCAAAGTCGACGCCACACCCCTCTCGACCAGCACCTCACGAATCCGGGCAAAATGCTGTGCAGCCGAAGAACATATCTCTGAGTAAGCTGATCCAGATCTAGAGCCACCATCTCCACCTCCAAACAGAGTCCCACCTCCGTTTTGGATCCTAAAATGATCGAGATTCCGGTTACTATTATTGCTCACAATCCTAGACTGACGTTTCCTAGCTCCAACCTCAACACAGTTCCCAAGCTCCTTCTTGACCGCATAGTTCACATCACACGGCTGATCTGGTGATGGGGTCTCGGGAATTGTCATCTGGCATTCACGTAGAGCTTCTCTGTGATCTGCAGTTTTTCCAGGAGTGATTTCAGTTCTTTCCGGGGGGATGTTTTCTCGGTCGTTGATGATTTCTCTGCGTGATGTGGGCTCTGCCTCAGATAGATCAAGGCCGAATGATCCGGATGAGATCTGATTTGCTCGATAAATTGAACTGGAACTCCCTGGGACGTCACTTGCATAGCAAACCAGAGAGTACGGGCTGGTGACTGAATCGAGATGGTGGCGGACTACCTGTTTGCACTGCTTGGCGAGATCTTTGACAAAATTGAAGTAAGAGTGCCTCAAGGCAGCATGAAAACCAACATAACCATCCATGTCTCCAGATTGTTGAACGTCTTTTTGTAGAATCAAGAAGAAAAAAATAACAATAAAAATATTTATATTTTGAAGATATTAAAAGAAATAAGTGAAAAACAGCAAATTTTTGCAACACTCATTCCAGGCAAAGTGACAATTTTCTAAAAAATACGGATTTAGGTCTTCGCGCGCGATCTTGCAAGTATAATAAAATTTTCAGGGAGTTGCGAATATTTCAATTTATTGCTAATAGGGTGTAAAATAAAACAGAAATGAACACACATTCTTAAATTCTATAAAACTTACATCCTGCGTGACAAGGGCGATTTTTCTCAATAGCAATATCGAAAAGATTGCACAAAACAAAAGCAAGTCGATCACATGCTGTGTCAAGAAGTGGAGCCAGCCATGATCTAGCTGCTGCACGTGCAATCTCTGCAGCAGCCTCTGTGACTCCTCTGCTCCCACCCCTCCCGGCATGAGCAAGTAAGATATTGGCAACCTGAAAAAATAAAAGGTAGGAAATCTTACACACAAAGATAAAATTTTAATACACACACACACGGGGAGAGCTTGGTGAAAATTACCTTCTCCCTAGAGACTACTGGGCATTCCACAGAATACGTGGCACACCTAAACTCATGCACCACTCTCTCAAAAGCAGCACCCCCATAAAGACGGAGAGATGCATTGGGAGGCTTTGTTTCCATATTAACACCAGGCCACCCACCAATACCACTCTCTAACTTCTCTTCTTCTGTAGTCTTCCCCCACTGCTCTGGTGCTGGATCAGCTGCTCCATCAAGAAGCGACTCCTTAAGAAACCACAATAAAACATCACGTCAAACTCCATACGCAAAATTCAAATAAAATGGAAGCTTTAATTATTGAGATAAATACACACCAGATGGTTGCAGAGAGAAGAGGAGTGCAACATAGCCGATCGGCGGAGATAGGCAATATCGGAAGTTGCTTCTATTTTGCTTTCCATTCGAGACAAATCAGCTGATACTTCACCACAGCGTTGTTCTAGTAAGGCCAATGTGGCAGGGGCAGCTTCTTTATACTTCTTCTGTAGTTCTAATTCTAGATATTCTCTGAGAGAGCCAAAACCTATGTGGGATTTATACTTTTCTTCATCAAATCCACCTTTAACACTGTCACGTAGATGGCACATTACATCAGTATCTACCTGAGCTATTTGTCTACGGAACTCGTCATTAGAAACCATGGTTTTGTCCTTTGGCAGGGCAACAAAAAAAGGTCGAGTATTCTCTCCAAGGTATCCACTTGCACTCAAATAGCGATCCACTTCCCAGCGATCACTGAATTCCTGAACAGAAATTTTACCCAAAAGAAGAAAACCTTAAGAAGGAAAAAAGGTACATGCTGACTGAATGAAACATGAATTTATAGTAAATCCTCAAATGAGAATAGAATACATACCTTAAGGCGGTTATCAAATTTGGAGACAACAATGATTGTACGTCTGAAGGCTGGATCTATTTCCCGAATAGCATCCAACCACAGAGACGAACACCACTCAACACTAGACTGCTGAAGAAATAGAAGAATGCGGTGTGGGGGACTAGCTAATGACTTCACCATTGACAAGATTTCATCCGGGGTGCTCTCAGGTTCACCTTTCTTTGCCTGTAATAATTCAACCTCAATTTCAGTCACAAAAAAAAGGGAAAAAATTGAGAATGAATGTCGGAATTTATTTACGTACCTTGAGAACGAATCCAGGAGTGTCTATAATAGTAAGATTAGGACAATGAGCATATTCGACCCTCATCACAATGGACTTGGATGAGACTGCAGTTCTGGTGTTCCTCAATAGGGCTTCAGTACGAGACTTTATGGTATCAGCAATTGCGGTAGATGATATAATAGCACCCCCATATTCTTCAGAATCCTCCTCCTGTTGGAAGAAAATAATTTTTAATGTAAAAAAGAAAAACAGATTCTCTTAGTTCAGAGTAGCAATCAGCGCGATGATCTCTGATTCTATAAAATAAAAATGCACAGACACGACTACATGAAGTACAATTCATCGAGAGGCAAAACACAATCATGAATTCCCTCATATTTCACTATGCTCCATTATATAATCCTTCCCCAAATGAAATTAAAACTGAGCTCATAACTTCATACAGTGTTCGAATTGCGGATTTGATTAGAATTTCAACTACAAATCCATGGGTTCACTATTATAATTGAAGTAATTTGTAATTATTACTAAAAACAAAAGGAAAAATCAAAACATTATTGAAATGCATAAATGACCTGAAACCGGCATCTAGGATCGAGCGCAGTGGAATCGTGAACCATCTGTAGAATGAGCGGTCTTCGGGTTCCCATTTCAACTTCCCGGACATTGAATCGGAACCCTAGGAGCGCTTCCAGCAGTGAGCTCTTGCCATCGGACTGGCCGCCGAGAGCGACGATTTCCGGAATCGGTAATTTCTCACCGAATGCCACTGCGGCGGCCTGAAGCCGGTTGTAGGCCTCGAATCTCATCTTCAATTCGGCGGCGGACTTGCTGGCGGCGTCCGTGAGTTGGCGATGCTGTTTTTTCGAAGCAGAATTTTCGGCGGACGCAGTTTTCGACGGAGTATTGAGAAGCGGCGCGTTGCTTTTAGTGATTCCGTTGGTGCCGCCGCCGGTTGACGCCATTGAGATCGACGAGAGAATGTGTGGGGCGATGGAGGGAGTGAGAAAATCGAGAGGGATTCAAATTTCAGTTTGAATTTTGTGTCTAATTTAAAAGGATGAAAAATTTGAGCCGTTTGCGATTCTTTAATGGGCCGTCTACGGGCTACCCAAATTCGTTTTACGCAGCCCAACATGATGATATAGTTTTGATCATGAAATTTGAATTGATACCAATTTCATTTTCACAATATATAATTTGTATAAAAAAATTGTCATTTAATAAAAAAATGTTACTATACCACTTAATTGTTATACTTATTAGTTAGTAAGACATATTTATAAGTCAAAAAAATTAAATATCAAATTAAAAAAAAACACATAATAATTCAAAATTATAATTTTAAACAATTTCAATAGTAGAACCAAAAAATTCCATATAGCTCAAAACTTGCTTAAATTCCATATAGTATTTTTTTTTTTGCATTCCAAAATAGTACTCACTCCGTAAGTAAATATCTTCTTACTTTTCTAAACACGTAAAATTAAGAAAAAAATATTATTTATATTAAAGTGAATAGATAAAAAGTAAAAAAGTAAGTAAGAATTTGAAAGTATAATTATATTTTAAAATAAAAAATAATAAAATTATTTTATTTTGGGGGTGTGATATGTATAGACAACTAAAAAATGAAAGTACGAAAATATTAAGAGGTAGAGAAAGTAGTCACTATTTATTTCTTTGAATGAACTCACATTATAGTAAATTTTATATTAATTATATTTTTAACTTAAAAATATTTTTTTGAATTTTTACTTTTTAATTAAAGGTACATATATTTTTAGTTCAAATAGTAATATTCAATACATTTCTTAATTTACATGACTGAGAAGAATTATGACAACTTATTTTGGACTACTTATATAGCAAATATTTTTCTATAACTTTTCCAGGACAAGATTTTATACTAGTACTTGTATAACAAAAATAGTCGGCCCAACTCGGACCATATACGGGTCTGGTTTTTTCAACTCGTGAGTCGTGACAGGTGGATACTGTATATAGAAAGACTTTGCTACATCGGTCAATACTCAATAGTCAACTTTCAAGTGGCCATCATGTTCTATTATTGTTTTCCAACTTGAACACTAACTATCAAGGACATGTTTCAGTTCAATTTTAGTTCAATTCATCTTAAATAGTAGTATCATTTAGTTTACTTCAGATATTTCTAACTCATTAAAAAGTTCAATTAAATTTATTTCAAAATAAATTTAGAAAAATCTTGAATCAATAATTTCAAATATACAATTTAGTTAATATTATAATATTATTAATATATTTTTAAAAATATTTAAAAATTTATAATAAATATTATTATTTTTATAAAAAAAATAATTGAGTTCAGTTCTATATATTCAGTTTAGTTCAATTAATTTCAGTATGGAAGTTGCAATATGTCAAAGTTGGGCCAATAACACCTTAAAAAGCCTTGTTAAGGTGATAAGGGCACTCCCAATGGGGGAGGCAATGGCAAAATTTGCGGTTTGCCTCCCCACCACCACTGTAGCAGCCCCAATGGGGGTCTTCAAACCGGTGGCAGAATAGAGATGGTGAACAGTGGGCGGCAAATTTGTCTACCCACTGTTCATCGGTGGCAAATCATTTTTTTTTTTTTTAGTTATTATATATATTATATATTTAATGTATTTTTATTTGATTTTTATGTTGTTAATTTAAAAGAAATGTGACATTTTATTTTTTTAAGCCAAAATTTTATATTTATTATTATTTTAAAGAAAATAAAATTAAAATTTAATTAAGACAAATGTAAATTTAAAAAATACAAATACAAATTAAACTTTAATATTAGGAATTTTAATACAAAATACTAAAACATAAAATACAATAGAGAAATGAAACATAAATTCAACATTAATTTTACGAATATTAATAAGGTTCAAGATCACTTCTTCCCGTTCCTCCAAGGTCAACAAAATATTGTTGAAAAGAGCCTGTTTGATTTTCAAATTAAGCCATATTAGATTTTTGCATAATTTTATGCTGCTCAATTTTCGTATTTTTTTTCTAATTTATATATTTTTTATTAAAAAAATATGAAATTTTAATTTATTTATTTTCAAATTTCTAATCATATATATCATATTATAAATATGATTATATACAAATGTAATTTAAATAAAATTATTATTTGATAAAATTAGGAATATTCTCAAAAAATATTCTTTTTGAGTTAAAATTTGAGTTTTATGATTGGAGATGATTTTACTGTTTGTGGCAAATTTGGTGGCAAAATTTGAGAAAGTGGCATTTTTGCCTCCCCACCATTGGGAGTGCTCTAAGGTAATCCAACTTATATGTGAGCTTTAGGACCTTTTGCCAACCGATGTGGGATACTTAACACGCCCCCTCACGAGTAGGCTCGGTTTTTGTCGGCTCTACTCGTGGACACAATGCCATCTTTGGGCAAGCCGGAAATTTCATCGGCTGGGGCACCCATCATCGTGTTGGGCCCGCTCTGATACCATGTCAAAATTGGGTCAATAACACCTTAAAAGGTCTTGTTAAGGTGATAAGGTAATCTAACTTATATGTGAGCTTTAGGACTTTTTGTCAATCAATATGAGATACTTGACACAATATTTTATTTGTAAAAAAAGTGAAAATTCTATAGAAATGATAGAGTACAATTCAAACTTCCATACATTTTATCTTATGTACTAGTATATACAAGTATGATGTTTTTTATCTAATTTTGTTTTTTCAAATTTCACTCCACGACCACTCATAAATACTCTATTGCTAGTAAAATAAGAGTTGCCACGAGTATGCATGCACACCGGCTTGTTTTAAAATTTCAATTTATTTTACCTAATGAGAATCTTTCAAGGTAGTTTAGTTTTAATTCCGTTTATGCACACATTACACTTAGTGTTTCGTTATATATATAGGAGAATACACACAATTGAGATTTGTGAGTTGCCTATGTAGGTATATATCATCTCTTAATACGCTACTATCTATATGTAATTAGTTAGAGAATATTATTGTGAGATGTCCGAATATATTACAAGTAAATATAGATCGAAAAGTCTTTGGCAATAAAACTAAAAAAAACTTAACCGAGTATTATTTTAATTAATTTAATATTCGAGGTTTACTTACAAAGGAATAAAAGATAGGAGTAATTAATACTCCGTACTAGCCAAGTGTGAAATCAAGAAAAGTGTGAATTGAGTTTAATTTCGTAAAAAGACAAATGACTTTAATTTCCACATGTAAAGCCATGACACGAACAATTCTATTTCCGGCTAATCCTCCGGGAATTCGGATCCTACACGACTCACTCGAAGTCTTGTTTTATTATGTGTTCATCTCGCGGTAAACAAATGTAATCAAATTCAAAGAAATATTGATCATACTGCTAGCATTATAATCAATATTTAGTGTCCAATAATTGGAGTTAAAAATAGTTAGTAAGATAAAAAGATCGTTTAATTGGTTTTCAAAATTATAAAAAAACATACTAGTAATATATGAATGTACTACTTAAATTACTACTGTAAATACTATCGTACTCTATGTGCCTCTTGAATCTTGCTCGGTCGGTTGTCAGCCTAGCTAGCAGTTGCGTATATAGGTTAGATTCTGGACCACAGCCGAGTTGACTTTTTAAGCTAGGTCAACGTTTTTGGGCAAAAGTCAACTTATTATGCAGTGTCAACCGCTTATTAAATCACAAATTAGTGGTCAATATTTTAAACCTTATAAACATGTTCGTACTTTCATGTTCCAACCTTTTAGACTGTAACATGTCACCAAGTACACTCTAAACAAATCCTTTTTTGTTACACATATTTCAAATATATTGCACATATATATTATAGTAGTAAATATATATTCAAGGCATAACATGTTCTCCACCAATCAAGCAAAGTAGTACTAAATAAAGTATTCACTAAACGTACTAAACAACCACTACATAAACTGCCCTCCAAACACCAACACAAACACGAACAAGAACTTCCCTCCATCAATCACAAAATGGCGAAAACCCTAATGAAGCTCAAGCTCACAACTCTCCTAATTCTCCTGCTATTCGTAATCGCCACCTCATTCGAGCCCGAGGAAAACGAAGACGACGACGGAGAGTACGTTCTCGACTCCGTTTTCTCGAACAACGGCACGAGAAGGAGCCGATTCCTGGCCTCGGCCGTGAAAAAAGGCGCACAATGCGACGTGAAGAAAAAAGCTCGAGTTTGCAACGGAGTGTACGCGAACAAAGGGAAGAGTCTCCTCTATTGCTGCAAGAAGCATTGCCGAGATGTGTTAGGAGATCGGAATAACTGCGGAGGGTGTGGCCGGAAATGCCGCCTGAACGAGCGGTGCTGCGGGGGGAAGTGCAGGGACGTGATGAGGAACAAGAACAACTGCGGGAAGTGCAACAAAAAGTGCCGAAAAGGGGTCAAGTGCGAGTATGGTTATTGTGGCTATGCATGAAAATTTAATTAATTATTCATTTCGTGTGATGATTAGTGATTCTTCTTCTTCTTTTTTTTTTGTTTTTTCGTTTGTTTGTGTTGTGATTAAAAATGTGTAACTCGCACATTAATCATTCATAATAAAGTTGATACTTTTGATTGTTAATTACTACTCCTATTAATTTGTGTTTGTCTCAATTTACTAGCATTTTTATTACATGTTTGCAATTCGAGCTATATTTTTGAAGTTGTTTTAACATTTAATAACAACCCATAATTTAAATATTAACTACAAAATTTATTTAACATATGTAGTGATGTTGAGCAAAATATTAACATTAATTCATTTTAAATATTTAAAATAAATAATAATATGAAATATTATATGTGAGATATTTCAGTGATATTAAACAGAGTAAATTTGTATTGAATGTCTAGATATACTATTATGTAGGTTAAGTTTGAGGAGCAACGCCAACATTTTACTATTTAGGTTCATTATAAAAGATGTTTTTTTTAACTTCTTGACACATAATGAAATATTAAAGTAAAAGTTAATCAAGCGCGCGTTTATTTCAAAAAGTATTGATGTGTGTATTATGAGGGTGGATTTATACTTTTTTTTTAAATATGAAAATTTTAATTAATTTTCTGTATATATTAAATTTCTTTTGTTTTAATGTGACATGTTGAACACAAGAACTTCAGAATCAAAACACTATATTTATGTTAAGTTTGAGGAGGACCACCAACATTTTAGGTATATTTTAAAAAGAAAAATTGGTGTTTAAAAAATATTGACGTGACTACGGCTCTGTTTTTTTAAACTTAATTTCATTTTGTTTTAGTTCAAATTGGCTAGTTTTAGTTCAGTTCAAATCTCGTTTCAGTTCAATTCATTTTTTTAGTTCAGATTTATTCGTTTTAGTTCAGTTCATATCGTTTCAGTAAGTTTCAATTCAACTCCATTTAATTCCTTACAAAATAAATTAAAATAATATAAATAAAAAATAATTTAAATATATAATTTTAGATATACAATCTACTTCCTTGATTCCAAAGAAGATGCAATACTGTCAAGGGTTGAACTCAGTTTTTTGACAACTCAGTTGGTTGAACACTTGAATTGAGGACTAAAAATTTTAGGTTTGAACTCAAGATATTGCAATTGATCTAGACAAAAAAAAAATGCAATACTTTCTTTGTAATTAATAAAAAAAAGTATTATAACTTTATTGAGAAAGAGTAATTAATTTTAAAATACTATTAATATTTTTAAAAAAATATTTAATAATTTATAAAATTATTATTTTTTCTAAAAAAAATCATTCAGTCCATTAAGTTCTCCATTAAGTTCCATGCAACAAGTTTTAGTCCAAAAGACTTCAGAATCAAAACCTATATGTAGGGGTGTCAATGGGTCGTGTTGGGTCGGGTTCGTGTCGTGTCAAAGGTATTCGCGGGTGACAAAACATAAATCCAAACCCAACCCATTTAATAATCGTGTCGAAAAATTAAACTCAAACCCAACCTATTTATAAACGGGTTACCCATTTATAACCCGTTTAACCCATTTAATTTTAAAATTAAAATTTTATAATTTTTAATAAATAAAAATATTAAAAAATAATTTAATTTCTAAAATAATGACATATATAATTGTAAACCTAATTGTAAGAAAAGGAGAATTAATCGATCTTTCTAAACAAATAATATATTAATATTATTTATTTATTAAATAATGTATCTATACATATATAATTTCTGAATCTCTCCATGCCACGTGGACCAATAAGAAAGGTTTAATATTATTGTGTTCACACTATAAATTATAAATAAAAACAATAATATTAAATATAAATAAAAATAAAAATAATAATATAATTATTAAGTCAAATTTTGTACATTAATATAATTATTTGGTAGGTTTTTATATTCAGTAAATTTAAATTTGCACAGTTTAGAAATATATAATTCTAATTAACATTTTCTATTTTAAAGTTCTATTTTTGATGAGTTAATTACGTACGGGCCGCAGCCGCTGTGGTTCTCGACCTTGACCTACCCACATCATAGCTTAATCATGGTTCTCGACTCTTGCTCTCTTTTTTCTATATTTTCTTAAATTGTAGGTGAGATCAATATGATGGTGTCGAATTTTTAAATATTAAAAATAATCAAATAAATTAATATCTTCTATAATGAGATTTTATACTTTATTTTCATAATTTTATTATTATTTCGTTGAAAATGAGATACAATTAGTTAGCGAGATAAGATGTGATTAATTTTAAAAATAGCAATCGCGTTTTGTCCCGTCCCGATTTATTTTTTTCATAATGGGACGAGATGGGATCGGGACGGAATGGGATCGGGACGATCCCATTTTATCCCGTCCTGTCCCGCAAATTTATTAATATACATAAAAAATATTATTTTTTCACATAAATTGATATAAATATCAAAATATTAATCACACTTTCGATTAAATTTATTTCTTAATTAATACATTTTCACAAATCTCATAATAATTTATTTTTTTATATAATTTGTTTTGAAAATACTTAAATATTTATATTTTAAAATTTGTAAAAAATCTTTTAAATTGAATAATTTAACTTATTTCTCTTAAAAACTTAATTTTTTTTATTGTATTTTGATTATTTTATAAGTTGATAATATTTAATTTAATTTAATTTTTAATTTTATTGTTAATTTTATAATTTTATTTAAAATTTTGGGAGGTCCAGATCCCGTCTCGATCTCGACTCGAATATAAATTATCAGGACGGGACGATATTCCCCTAATTCCGTCTCATGCTCACCCCTACAAATTATAGTGAGAGTAAGATTATGATATAAAATAAAATTTTCATTTTATTTTGATTTTTTTTCATTTATAATTATTCCATTTATTTTGATTTTTCCCTAGCGGTTTTAGGTATTTGTTGGATGCGTTTGACACTAGAGAAATGCATAGACGATAAACTTCTCTAGGTATTTGTTGGATGCGTTTGACACTCGAGAAATGCATAGACGAGAAACGTCTCTTCCATCAGATCAGAGGTTTTTCGATCGGGTAGGATGTGCCCGGGTAGCAAACACGTGGGAGAGAGTCAATAGGTCTCATCCAATGACTAGCTTCATAATTTTTCAATGAAAATTTCTCATATCCGAGATTCGAACTTTGGGTCGTTGGAGAATTATACCAAAATCACCATAGACTTTACCACTCGGCTATGCCCCAAGAAGCTTACATACTATAAATTACATCAAACAGACCTTTGAAAATAATAAAAATTTCATAATTGAGATAACGGTTAATAATGAGATTAATACGAATTTACAAATTTAAGTGAGAGTTCGATTATTAAATAAAATAATCTGTTAGTTCATTAATAAATTTTTGGCTGAAATACGTTGGTGATTAAATAAAATTTTAGATTATTTCAAACAAATAAATCACGTGCATCGCACGGGCAGTGGTACTAGTTATTATAATATAATAATTAAAATTAATTTAATAAATGGGTTAAACGAGTTAATTTCGAGTTCGCAGGTCGACTCGCGGTTGACCCATTTAATAAATGGGTCATGGCGGGTTGACCCGCCGTTGACCCACTTTTTAATCGTGCGGGTTCAACCCGCTTTATTTCATGCGGGTTTCGAGTCGTGTTATCGGGTCGTGTCCAAATTGACAGGCCTACCTAGTCGTGTTATCGAATCGTGTCCAAATTTACAGGCCTACCTATATGTTTGTTCCTCAAAAAACATTATGAGTTTTATTGTCAAAAAAAGGAAAAAAAAACTTATAGAAAAAAAAAAGGTCCAACAAAAACTGTCATGCTTACTAATAATATCAAAACATAAACTTTCCTCTTTCATCCCATACTTCAACTGAGATGGTTGTATCCAACAAACACAAGTAAAACAATCGCCACAGCCGCAGCAGAAGCAGCCCCCCACACCCAATAGTTTGTTCCTTTCTTGCGTTTAAGTATCGCTTTGGGAAGCGAGTCGAGACCTCTAGGGCGGGCCCTCTGCCTCACCGTATTTTCCTTCCGGCCCCTCGTCTTTTGGGGTGTTTCCTTTTTCTCCTCAACATTCTCGGGTTCTTCAACCTCTTCTACGACTTCAGTCGCTGATTCTTCCGACTCCAACGCAGTAAACGCGCCTCCGGCCTTCTTTTTTGCCTTCTTCTCTCGCTCCTGAATATATATAATCGACACACAATTGAATTTAATTTTAAATATATTGAAATAATGAAAAATAAATAAATGACTGAACTGAATGAGTCTGAACTGAGAATAAGTTCAAAAGAACAGATTTTTAAGTTTTGTAAATAAATAATTTACCTTGAGCTTCTTTTCAGCTTCCTTTTGAGCTTTGATAGCCGCTTTCGCGGCAGCTTTCTCAGCCATCTTCTTCTTCCTCTCCTCTGCCTCCTTCCGCTTGGCTATCTCCTCCTCCCTTCTCAGCTCCTTCAGCTTCTTTTCATCAACTTCCACCTTCACGGCTTCCTTTGGTTTCTCAGAAACGAAATATTCTTCCTCCTCGGCGTTATTTTCCGAGTCGATTTTGTTAGTGTTTTTCCCGCCCTTCGTCTTCGAACCCTTCTGTTCATCCTCCTTGGCAGGGGCAGCAACAGGTTCCTCTTTCGGAATTTGTTTCGCGCTTGCTTTGGGAACAAGCACCTCGGTCGAGGCTGGAGTTGGTGCTGCTGTCTCCACTCGGACCAATGGCTTCTCGTTCGGATTCCTCAGACGCCCGTCCTTACTCAACTGCCTCATGTCGAGTGATGAAAGGATTCTTTTTTCATAGTCATCCCGGAAGCCTTTGTTAGTGTTCCATAGGGACATGAACTTGTCAACCTAGCAAGATAAGATTGGAAAATTAGTCGGCTTTATTGTCCTAGATAAAATAATAATTCCCAAAATGCCCTTATCTCAAACCTCGGTCTCTGAAAGCTCCTTCAGGGAATCGACTTCCTTGTTATCAGCCAATGCTTTCATTTTGTTCAAGAGATAACGGTATTCGTAAAATGGGGAATTCTGCAAAATTCAAAATTCAATTTACAGAATGTTATGAGCATTATATTCATTATATTCAGCATTATACCCCTTCTTCACGTTGTTTCCTCATATCTCTAATGGTTTCAAAAGTTTTGTCCCTCTTTTCGGTAACAGCTGTCAACTCCTCTTCCAAATTATTGATGGCTTTCTCGATAACCAATTTTTCCTCGTCGAGCTGCTTAAGCTTGGCATTTATTACTTGCTTTTCCTTCCAAGCACCATCAAGGTCAACTCCTATCAACTAAACAAAAACAGTTAATTATAAAACGAAGTTAAAATATTAATGCCAAAAGTTTTATACGACTTTCGACTTACTTTGACCTGGCCCTGAATAGCATCTTTTTCACCCATCGACTCTTGAATCCTTGCCCTCTCAGCAGAGTTTGCAATAACCTTCGGCCTCGTCCCTTCAAGCAGCTTAATTTCTCTCATGATTTGTTTCTCTTCGGTGAGAGGAATGCTTTCGTGCTGAATTCGTAGCTGTAAACTTTTAATCTGAAAATTTTCATTTCAGCAACAAAATAGATTAAAACAAAAAAAAGAATTTAGTTACATAACTTAAAAAAGAAATCAACAATAAAATGATAATGACTTATTAAATCTTACGAGGTCATTGAGTTCTTTCTCGGATGAACATATACCCGAGCCTCTGTCTCCACCTCCAGAACCCCTCAACTTCCCAAGAGCCTGTGTGAGAGGTTCCATTTCTTTTCTTTTTTCGTCCATCACCGACCTATACTGCCTATTCTCGACACTTAGAGATCTTATTTGGGCTACTACTTGGGCCCGTTTCGCCTGTAAGACCATACATACACTCATTAGTACTATCAAACAAAAATAAATCAAGAATACTAACAGTGAAAAAAAATTACCCTTTCAGCCTTTATTTTTTCGACATTCTGCATCCGAGCCTGATTCTTTTTCTGCAGCTCTTTCTCGGCCAAGTCCAATTTTCCCTTCAGGCTCTGATCTTCCAAGGCCCGATATCTTACGACATAAAACGAGTGCACCTGTTGGGGCTCGGGCCAGTCGTCGACTGCATCCTTGGGGACATTGGGCTCCGAGACAAAATTCGCTTCGACTTTGACGGGCTCTTCCACACTATGAGAGCCGAATTTTATGCTCACCTTTTCGTCATCAACCGTCAAGTTGGGTTCACTCCCGTTTTCGACAATGACAAAGCCCGAATCAGAAACCTCCACAGTCATGATGCTTAAAAAACGATAAACCAAGAATACATGATTTATATTGAGGAAAAATGACTCACAAAAAAATCAGATCTTTAACTCAAAAGGGTTATGAACAGTACATGGGATCTGATTCATACAAATTAAATGAACAAAAAAATAATTCAGATTATCTGAAAAAAAATAATCGATCGAAATTGCACATCAAGATCACATAACATATAAAATTAAATGAATCATGAACATGATTTGCAGATACATTTGGTGCAGCAAACGCAATGCAATTTCAAAAAAAAAAAATCAACGCGAAGAAAAAGTCAACACCCAATTATGGTCGATCGGAAATAACAGAGTCAGCCGCGTTCATACATATAGGATCGGGATCAAACAACCGGCGATCGAATATCAAACTGAAATTGGGGAAATTGAATTAACAATTAATAAAATTTAAATTATGATTTTAGTTACCTGAAATATAGATAAAAATTCAGGCGGGGATTTATGAAGAAACCCTCCGGCCGAATGAGAGAGAACAGAATTTTCAGATCTCTTCGCCCTTTTTTTAGAGAGAGGAGATGAAAGAAGAAAGAGTGACTCTGTATTCTTGGTGGTGGGATGAAATTAAATTAATTAATATTAAATGTTTTTGATATTTTTTTATTAAAAGAAGGAAAAGTTAGTTATATATGGATATAGGTGAGAGAGAATGAATCTTAAATGATTATTCTTTCTATTTTTTAATATCAAAATCCAAATAATAATAATAATAATTAATAATAATGTTTGTGTTAGTATGGCCTTGGGCCCATTGGGAAACATGTGTTGGGCTGAATCTATGTGCTTCCAAACTCGATGATTACGAGGATGCATATTCATTGCATTACTTGATTTGTCTCAAAAAATTATACTGTATTCCTTCTGTTACCAATTGAAAATTAAGAAAAATATAATTTTTTTTATTAAAAATTAAAAAATAAAAATATATTTTTAACTTAATAAATAAATAAATTTTAAGTGAATAAATATAGTTGGATAATTTACATTTAAAACTGTATTTTAAAGTATTATATAAACTAGATTCTTCTGCCCGTGCGTTGCACTGGGAGTGCCACTCAAAGCTTCGCCCGGATTTATTTTGAACATAATTTTATTAAACACGTTAAAATAATTATAAAAATCTATTTATGTTTAAATTGTAAATTCATAATTTTATTTGAAAAATTATTTAGATGATTAGGCACATATTTAATGAATTTGGATAGTTCAAAATTTATTTAGATGATTAGGCAATAATTTAATAAATTCTAGTTTATTCGGCTCGTGCGTTGCACTGGGAGTGCAACTCAAAGTTTTACCCAGTTTATTTGAATTTTAATATAAGTAAACATGTTTAAACTTTTGTACAATATTTTTATTTGTATACATATTTTGAAATAAATAAAATTAAAAATTAAAGAAACCTTTCGAGTACCAAAACATAGAAAAAAAATATATAAATACAATTTAAATTTACTGCAAATTTCTGAAAACCTCCTTGTACACAACATTTGTAGTCTTATTCGTCAAGTTTCCATCTTCGTCACATATTAAGAATTTCAATTCTGCTCGGTTAGTGACCCTTGAAACTGCAACATACAATTGTCCGTGTGTGAAAACAGACATTCTCAACAAAATTCCCACTTTTAATCAAAGATTGCCCTTGAATCATAACTTTTGGCAAAATATATGATTTAAGGGTACGGGACATGGGAAAAACATATATTTTGGTAAAATATATTTTAATAATTCCATACCATAAATTGATCGCGTTTTGGGTTTTACGGGACTAAATTAAGAAAGTTAAACGAAATGGGACCAAATCGAGATAAGAGCTTCTTTATGTGACTAACATAATTTTTATCTCAGGTTAGATGTCTCTTACCAAAACAAAAATAATTAAGAAGAGATGGAAACTTGAAAATATTTTTGCAGTAGATGTGCATATATAATGTAATAGACAAAAATAAGTAAGATTCGAAAATAGTCAGAACCTGCAAAACCAATTATTCAACATATCTTGACTGTAATTCTAATTGTTGAATACCAATACCGTCGGCATTATGAAATTACTAATCACCTTCTTGTGATCAAATTTCAAACATGGACTAACGGCAGACGCTGAGGGTGAGTGTAAAACTAAATGACTCTTGCTGTTATGCGCATAGTTGAGATGTCTATTAATCGAACCTGAGATATAGTTAGGCATAGAAAAAATTTGGAGTAATTGGAACTAAATTGTTGATACGACAACCCAGTTTATTAATTTTTTGGAATGTAGAAGATCCACCCAATGCAACTGATAAATAGTGAATATCTTACTTTTGTACAAAAATAAATGGAATAAATGATGGACTCGTCAACGCTGCGCCTAATACATAATCCGGCGGTATAATCGATATATCATAACAACATAAATAATCTATTTATCACTCATTCTTAATTCATTTTAATAATTTATTTGTATTAATAATGATAAATAAATATAATAAAAAAATTGAAAGTATATATATATTTATTCATAAAGTAATATTTTATTTTATTTTAGTTTAATATGATTGATTTAAATGAGAGAGAATATATGAAATTAATCGTAGATAAAAAAAATATGAAATTTATATATTAATTTATTTTATTAATATTATTCAATTGAATTTCAATTTTTTTTAATATTTTTATAGTAAATAACAAAAAGTATGAAGTGTATAACTAACTATACATAGATTTGAATAAATATTATTAATTAAAGTAATGTAAATCACTCTCATTAATTTTCAATACCTTCGAAAATCTATTGTTGTGATTAATTAGAAAATATATTACACGTTTTTTTTGATTAATTTTGGAACAAAAATCATAGAGGGGGTCATTTGGTAAGCCTCGTGTAGCAATATGGTTATCAATTGATACACTTCAGCGTATGACTTTAGAAATCGTAAATCGTTTAATTAGTCTTCTTAAACATATAATCTTGTAAATTATTATTGTGAAACAATTAAATGATTAATAAAAAGATCTACACTATGGTGAAAGAAGATGCAAATTAAATATTGAATAGATAAAATATATAGTATCTATTGGCTAATAAATTTTTGAATCAAATTTTTATTTCTCTCTAATGTCAAAGTATATTTGTCTCAAATTATGTTCTTTCATTTTGCAAGATCTCATTATTTATTTATTTATTAGTTTCTGTATTTCATATTAAATATTGAAACAAAGTTATATCATTATAAATCAAACCAAAACAATGAAAATAAAATTTATCATCAAAGAAATACAATGAAACTTCTTTATTACATAAACAAAATAATTTATATTGTAAATTATTATCGACCAATTAAAATAAATTCTAAACTAACTATTCTTGAAAAAACATGGGGTATTCAAACTTGACATCTCTTAGCAAAATTTGTCACAATAAATTAAATTCATGTTACAAAACATAAGACATTTCAAACTTTGAACAACAATTTTCAGAATAATTACACCCAGGTCATCATATGTATAAGCTTCAAGATTCTTCTTTCGTACAATTACTGTACATTTCCAAATATCTTTAAAGTGTTAAAATTAAATACCAAGATATATCCCTTGTGATCAATACAAAACAAATAAGCAACAAAATACTTTTTATTATAAAACAATAAAAACTTACTCATAGATAAGCAAAAAAAATTAAACTCTATCTACAAATGATTTAATTTATAATCGAAAATTAAATAATTTAGTAGAATTATTTAACAATCGAATACAGATCTTTTACCTTACAGAAAATCAAGAGTCTCGGTATCGGCCAAAGGGAAGATGAGCGAAAAGTGAATATTATCTGATATGATCCCCTTTTGGAGTGATTTATATGATCTCCTTTTGGAGTGATTTTGGTAAGCTCTTTTGACCAAATTAACTGGTTGAATACGCCGAGTAACCGTTTATACAAACTTGCGTTAGATCAAAAAATTATAAATAAAGAAGCTTAGATGTCTCTTACCAAAACAAAAATAAATACGAAGAGATTGAAACTTGAAAATATTTTGCAGTATATGTGGATATGATATAGACAAAAATAAGTATGATCCCAAAATAGTTAGAACTTGCAAAACCAATTATTCATCATATTTGACTGTAAATTGTAATTGTTGAATACCAATATCGTCGGCATAATGAAATTACTAATCACCTTCTTGTGATCAAATTTCAAATATGGACTAACGGCAGACGCTGAGGGTGAGGGTAAAACTCAATGACTCATGCTGTTATGCGCATGGTTGATATGTCTATTAATCGAACCTGAGATATAGTTAGACATCATAAAAAATTTGGAGTAATTGGAACTAAAGTTGTTGATACGACAACCCACTTTATTATTTTTTTGGGATGTAGAATATACACCCAATGCAACTGATAAATAGTGAATACGTTGCTTCTGTACAGAAATAAATGGAATAAATGATGGACTCGTCAACGCTGCGCCTAATACATAATCCGGCGGTATGATCCATATATCATAACAACATAAATAATCTACTTATCTCTCATTCTTAATTCATTTTAATAATTTACTTGTATTAATAATGATAAATAAATATAAAAAGTAAAATTGAAAGTATATATATTTTTATTCATAAAGTAATATTTTATTTTATTTTAGTTTCATATGATTGATTTAAATGAGAGAGAGAAAATATAAATTTAATAGTAAATAAAAATGTATGAATTTTATATATTAATTTTTGTTATTAATATTATTCAATTGGATATCAAAAAAAATTTAATATATTTTTATAGTAAATAAAAAAAGTATTGAAGTTAAAATATGCGCGGATCATTTGGCCAATACCAATGGTTCCCAATCTTTAAGTTTGAAACTGAAATCTGCGACAAAACTAAAATAGCCTCGACAATCAGAACTACAAAACCCAGAGAAATTAAACTTTCATGGTGAATTTCCTCAAGGGGAAGTACATTTCCCTCTTTTTTCAGATAATGTCTTCAAAGATGCCTGAAGAAAGAATAGCAAGAACAAATAAAATCGAAGTACATAAACATTAGATTCAACAATTAAATATTTAATCATCTAATGTTAAAAGAACACGATTAGGGAAAGGAGGATAACTTAAGCTGAAAAATATGTTTGTGGTTTATAAAAAGGATACACGAATTTTTCCAACAAACTTATATCATATATCACAATTAAAAGATACATGTAGAAAATCAGCAATACCAACTTATAGAGATAATCCCAAATGAATGATGCTTGAGCCAAACTAAAAAGGTTATTCATGTGCATGCATCTAACACTTCTTTTTCAGACGTCTATATAATGAAAATGATGCTTCATGATTCAAAGATGATTCTAGTTGTAAACATAGAATTATTGTAGACAATGTGGAAAAGTGTCAGAAAAACCATACTTGGCCGGAGACTGTCTCTGGTGATATTATTTTACCAATTGTTTACAGTAGTTAAAAGAGATAATATGCCTTAACACCTAACTAAAAGTCTTGAGATGAAGAATTTGTAAACTGAAAGAAGTTGTTCATGTCACCTATATTGTGAAAAGAACTGAGAATCAACATCTCAAGACACAAAAGAATATACAGTATAAAGCATATAAACCTAAGCATAATATAATTAGATTTCTCAGTTTAAAACAATATAAATTAGAATCCCGCATATACAAAATGTAACAACAAAAACATACAATCAAATTCATAGAGCAAGCTACTGATTTTTTTTGGCTTCATTAGCACCAAATTCAAGATTCGGATTGCAAAGATCTGCAAGAAAAGGAAAAACACATGAACAAATCATAGAGCAAGTTATGAAGAAAATATTTGTTTCACAAAATTTGGTTATGAAAAATAGTCGATAAGCAGATATATATTTTACAGTACCTGTGATGCCATTTTGAACATTTTCAGATACATTACTGCCATTCAAACAAAGAGCTTAATCACATGTACTAAATACCAAATAAATAAACAAATGAAGTTGTATACTTACATTTTTTCAGTGCGAAATTGCATCTCGGCATCATTAAAGCAATCAGCAATCCACCCTTCAGATGTTGGATCCAAGCGTTCATCGTTGGAAGCAGACGCGTCCTCTGTAATTCAAATAAAATTTATCACTAATCATCCATAATCAAATTAATTTCCATGTATTTAAAAATGAAACCTGTGAATCCAGCGACCAACTGAGACATTTCAGATATAGCATCTTCAAGAGAATCATGCGTTTCCTAAAAACAAAAACAGACAATCATAAAAATAAAAATAAAAATTACATATCAATATCATACCTGGTGTTTGGCTTTCGCAATGGCTTCGTCCACCTCTTTTCTCAGTTCCTTCTCAGAGATTTAAGATATAAAAAATAAAAAAACATATTCAAGCAGATAGAAATGTTATAGATACATACATATATACCAACATATTGAATTTGAACTGAACTGTTTTGATTCGTCCCGTAAAGCTTGTTCCTGACTTATCGCATACGATATCATAATAGGGAATTGTCGACGTTGAAAGCGAAATGACAATCTTGAATCAGAGGGAGTAAAGATCTATTCCTTTGGACTTATTCTCAATTTCAGTTCAGTTCGGAACTATTATGTTCAATTCAATTCAGTTCAAATTCATTAAGTTAGTTAAATTCAGTTAGTTAAGATTCATTAAGTTTAGTTTAGTCATTTAAATTATTTTTTAATTTTTCTTTATTCATATTTTCTTATTTTAAAATTAAATAAAATTGAAGTTAATTTCAGTTCATATTTCCATTACATAAATTGACGGTATGATAGATATTTCGTATTAACATAATTAGGCTCAATTGAATGTTATAAACCCATTAGAAACCGAAAGAATGTGATCATTAAAATATGTGGTTGAAGAGTATTGTGATTTAATTAATTAGTTTGTAATTAGTTACCAAGTTGGAGCATATCTTGAGTATAGCCATGAAAAGATATCCGGTTGAGTGGGCACCGATGACAGGGAAGACTGCATTTCCAAACCTGCAAAACAAATCTGTACAAATGTAAATTGTGGACAAAGGTTCAATAAAAACGAAAGATAGATAGGTAAGGGTAAATTGCGGACAATTTCAGAAATTGTTATGAAATATATAAAAAAATATTTTTATTTTTATATAATAGAATATTATCTGAAGAGTTATCCGTTAATTATAATTTAAATAATTATTTTGTTTTTGTTTCAACTATATTGAATTCTAACTAAAATAATAATAAAATTAATTAAATATATAAAATATTCATGGTATAGATAAATTATTAAATTCTTATTTGTTTTATTATTCATTAATATAAAGGTATTATTGGGAAAATTGGTATATTGGATTTACAAATTATCAACCATTCTCCATGTTTTTTTGTTTAAAATATAAGATAACATGTTTTTAATTATGTAAAAAAATATGGTGCTAATATATTTTTAATTATAGTGGAGGATAAGTTTTTAATTATACAAAGACTATAATACCCTTTTGTAAAAAATTAACAATTATAATTAATAAATTAATGTATTACTTTAGTTTTAACCATTTAAATTAAAATTTATAAAATTAATATTTACTTTGAAAATTAATATTTTCAATAATATTTTTGTAAGTTTTCAATTCATTTGAATCTTATAACTCGTATGAATATTTATAAAGAATGAATAATTATATCATTAATAAAATTAATTCGTTGAACAATTGTTTTTTATTATATTTTTATAAGATATATATAAATAAATGATTACTTTCGTGAAAATACGTCCACGTAGTTTTAAAATCACTGACTAAGTTCTTCCATTAGCCAAGCCAATAGTAATCTTGGACTTTTTTAGTGCCCCGCATATCTACATCTACTCTAAATAGCACATCTACTTCTTCGGTCTAGGCTCCAATATACAGTAAGGCTCGCAAGGGATATTGGTCAATACCTAAATCTCTGCAAAATAAATAAATTAGAATTCATAAATTTAACAATCAATTTAATATAAAAAAAACACAAACAAACATTAGCGGAAGAAATATGAAATGAAACTTGGGAGATTTGATAAATATAGAAATAAATTATATACATGAATCAAATATATAGGTTCAGAACCAAAATTTATAAACCTGAATCTGGAAAAAAAATTAGGATCAAACACACTTTTATGAGATGAAATATGAAGTCAACCCTCAGATATTTGATGAATAGAAAAATAAATTGCATACATGAATCAAATATTTAAGTTCATGATACAAAAAATTTTAAATTACAGAAATATACTTATTTCATGAACACTGCAACTCAAGCAACAAAGAGAAAGAATGAAAAATGTAAATTTATAGGTGAACCTCCATAAACAACAACCACCTTCACACCGGTTTGATATGCAAATTTCTTTGCTTCCTCATGAATCTGTATAAAGTCCCTTAGAACTTAAAACAGTATATGAAAAACAAACATATTCTAAACGACAATCAATTAACCTTTCTCTTCCTCTTTGCTGACATTTTCTTTGAAAATGTTTAAGATGATTACCCTATTAATCTGGCAAAAGAGATTTCAAAGCAATTAGCGGAGATAATTATAAAAAAATGGATAACGACATAAAAATGAGACTATAATAATTATAAAAAAAATGAGACTATAATAATTATAAAAAAATGGATAACGACATAAAAATGAGACTATAATAGTAACAATTTTTATCAGTACATTTAATCAAAGTCGATGAATATTTGTTGACCTTAAAACGGAAAAAATACCTTGAATTAACAAAGTTGTAGCTCCATCCCGAGGGTTTAGGGTTTTACCTATGCTGACAAATGTCGCACCATTTAGAACCGGCCAACAAATGAAAATGAATAGAAAACATTAACATCAACCAACCAAACACTAATTTTACGCTTATATACATTTTACAAAATAATTAATCATATAAATCCCTAGTGATACTGCCTGTTGATCAACCTCAAACTCTATCAACTGTATGCATCAGAACTTTCAAAACTATCGACTTTATATCTTTCCACAAATACTTAGCTACTACTGTATATAGTATCACTAAATAACATACTGGATTACCTCATCAACTGAGTTATCAAGCAGTTCTGCCAATAGAGGCAAACACATGACATGTAAAAGAGGGTTAAAAATAATCATCAGAAGTACCCGAGAAGATTATATATATTCGAGTTCATACAGGGAAATAACATGTGTAAATATATACATTAGACATGGGAATTGGCATCGGATCTGATATTCCCGAATTTTTTTGAAGCTGAATTTGTGGGTTTGAACCACCAAAATGAAGAGCGACCTGTTGCTGATGAAATGGCAGTGGCATGGTCATGACAGGGATATTAGGAAGGCTTCTAAGTTTGAGTCATATGTGGTGAAGCTGATACTTGGGCACCCCTCTTGGATTTGAAAGCTTGCTGAGCTTCACCAACGTTATTAGGTTGCTCAAGAATCGCTGCGTCCATTTTAGGCAAAATCTGGTTGGAAACAAATGATATTTAAACTGGGGGCATGCCGCAGATTTTAATGGTGAGACTCTCACAATGTAAAAACATCACTGTTTATCAATTGATAATAATAATATATTAAGAGTAGATGTTAAGAATCAAACATTACATACCTCGCACTGCAAAAAAAAGATAGTTAAATTAGGGGCAGGACTACTTTAAATAATACAAAATTGACATTAAACAATTTACAAAACCATGGCGAAAAAATTTGAAGTGGCAGGATAAATTCTACCAAAAAAGAACATGAAAAAGAAAACTGATTTAGGATTAAGAAGAAAATCATGATTGAACAAATTAGATGCAATGTCGTCTGATTATATCCAGCTTGATTTCCCCCTTCCTGCCTGCCTTGCCAACAACCCTGTTTGCAAGAAAAGAAGAGATCATAACAACATAGTGCTGGGCTTCGAAAAACTTACAGAAATCGAAATATGAATCCCAAGGTAATTCGAAGCCAGGACTCTGAATCCCCCAGGAGTGCAGTACGACATCTCAATGTGCACGTCCATTCAATGTCTCAGAAGTCATTCCCCAACCTCGCATCTCTTCAGTTTAATTGGTTGGTCCACATGCTGCAAGAAACAGTTTGATTTTCGAATATCATCGTATCTAATCAACACATGGATTAAAGTTAGAAATGAAAATACACATGGAGTACAATATAGGGCATTTGGGGTACATTTCATTACCATTGTATATAATATAGACAACTAATAACTGATTTATATATATGGCCATGTTTGATGGAGTATTTCGGATGAATGCAAAAATCGATTCTTTATCCAGATGATCCATAATGAATAAATCATTGTTCAGGCACACAAAGGTACTAATGATGACAGAACCTCATACACACACCTTAATTTTCAAACAAAATTATCTAATTCTTATTGGACAATTAGAATTCAATTTGATATACGTGGCGAAATTGAGAGTTTCTATGGGCTAATTGGAAATTAATTTATTCAGTATTTATATATTATTAAGATTAAGATGCCATTAAGGAACCTAGTCAACCTACAATTAAACGGTAACTCATTTTTAATTTAAACAATTTATTTAATCGTCAATGATTGAATTTAACACATGAATAACCTTTAAATAAAAAAAGCAAGAAGAGAAAGTAGGCTGAGAATAAGGAAATAATAATATATTGTATTTCATTTCAAACAATATATTTTGTCTGTGCTCTATCTTCACCTATGGAGAACCGAAAGAGAGTACTTAATTTCTACCAATAACTAAAAGGCTAGAAGCCTAGAAGTAATAGCATAATATTATATGCTTACTTTTCACGATTGGAGGCAGCTTTATCCCTTACTTGTTGTATCTTGTCTTTGTCATTGAAAAGACCAGTAATGGTTTCAGCCTTTTTTCTCACATTAAGCCCCACATCCTTTCCATTCGGTTCAACATACTCAAAACTCGACAAAAAATACAGAAACAAAAAGGAAACAATAAATAGTTGCACCATTATCAATTCATAATTGGAATAGTTATAATATGTACATCTGGGAGAGCTAAACAAACAAACATAAAACGGCCAACCTTTTTTAAGATAATTTAATTGTCATACATTCATCCACCCCGTTCAAATTTTTATTTTAAGGAGGGAACAAACTATAATACATTAATACAGGCATATTCATCTTCAGATATCATAATTAATGCAAATGACAAATGAAGAAAGATACGTACAGATATCTGGTACGTATGTTCTATTATGTCATCAAGAGCACGCTCAGATCCATTCGCCACCAGATACTCTATAACAGACAATGACTACCAAAGTAAAATATTAGTTTTTCCCCAATGCTAGAAAGACCGCTAATGGAATAAAAAAAATTAGATATCGATTTTACGCATTGAATTATGTAATATACACACTGGCATCTATTTCATTAGTTAACTGTAGTTTTTTTAGAATTTATCTCACCGTTGTTTAGGATAGCGATGATCAGAACCATGAAAGGAGCAAAGTCAAATTACTACCTGCAATAAGCATGAATCCAAACTAATAATAAAAGTAAAAATAAAAAGGAAAGTCGCTCACAGTGTAGTTCTTCATGCTAGTGGGACTTTAGAAAATCCAACTTCATGAAAAGAGTCGACAACTTTCGGAACATATCTCACAAAAAAGAATAGCCAACCTTCAATAATGGTGTGTGGTGCTTCTTGACCTGAAAATTTTAAGCAATAAAAAATGAAATCAGATTCAGAAGTAGAAGACCATCAACTACTTATTTATATTCGATAGTGGATGTCCAACCCATTAATGGATTTTCCCATCTACAAACCAGTAAAGAATATACAATTGCTGAAAAAAGGTATCGGTATCGGTGAATAATTGAGCATTCAAAAAAATTAATACGACGCTTTGGAATGGAATAACATAGAGAGATGAAAATCAGAAATTAATAATCAATCATCAATGTGTAGCATATCCATTAATAATCAAAGCAATAAGCATGAATCCAAACTAATAATAAAAGTAAAAATAAAAAGGGAAGTCGCTTACAGTGTAGTTCTCCATGCGCTGAAATTTTGCGCGGCTAGTAAGAATCGCGCTAATTATAACACTCAGACCCACAAACTCAATTCACTTCAACACTCTCGGCCTCAGATTCAATAGCTGCCTTCGTCCCTTGCCTCAAGAATCTCTTGCTTATGGCAACTCGAACAGGTCTCCCCATGAACTCCTGCAATTAACAACAACATTCAATAAAGTAAAAGAAAAATAAAATATATTAGTAATTCAACAGTCAAAACAATGAATATAATTTACACTTCCTAAAATCAAATTTTACTACCTTCCCTTGAAAGGTGAGGAACGCTGCCTCGGCCTCCGCCTTTGTGTTGAATAACGCAAAGCCATATCCCGCGGGTCGTTTAGGAGTTCCATTATCTTCATGAAAAGCAGATCAAATCTTTTCAATTTTTAACCATCAAATTCAATATTCAGTACCATCAATATTATGAATTCAATATCTGTACCAAAACAAAGAAAAAATAATAACTTGAAAATTAGCAGAAAAAAAGTAGCAATATTTTAACTTACTCTAATGAGACAAAACCTCAGTGGCTACTTCGCTAAATTATCGGCCTCAGATTAAATAGGGATTCTAGTAAATTTATAATTTATATCAACAGGGAAGAAAATAGTTGCTTGTGTACCGCATTCCCCCCTCCTTGAAGGGCACTAATTTCTTGAGGAGAAAATTTAGCCATAGATACGGACTTCACTCTGTGGGTGAACTCTCGACTGCAAGTAGTTCCAAAAACATAATTAATTGCATGTTAGTTGCAGTGAAGAGGAATTCACAAAGATTTAGTACTGGGCTACTGGCAGACCCCTCCACTCTAAAAGTTTGTAAATTTAAAAAAAAATGTAAACTGGAACCCCAACGACTTAGTACTTTCTGTATTCCACTGCAGGTTGTGCAGACAAAAGTTGAAAAATTAGTGCATACATATTGAGGCACCTGATTGGAAAGAAGAACATATAGTCATATAAGAAGGATGCCAGGCTTTGAAAACAGATAAATCAAAATGAAGTCGAAGACGGGACTTCGAAGTTTTAGGCACTATAGGCCTGTAATATGTAAGACAGGAAAAACCTCCAAAGGCTCAAAGAAAATCAAAACTCGAATCATACCAAGCTGTTGCAGTTGATACACCTGCGATTCTCCGAGAGCTTGAGAAGATTCCTTAAGATTCTCTCGCTCTTCTCGTCCTCCTTCATTCGATTCTCCATTCACAGCAAAAACAATAAAACCCCAATACTTATTTCTCGGAATCCGCTGTAGCTGCCAGTAACCGAGCAATCAATCAGTACAACGACATTTCAGAAGAAAAAACAAACATCAAAATTAAAACCTCCATAGAATTAGAATTGGTAAACGAAGGTCATCAAGATTTTGACTTGCCGGTAACAAATAAAACTGAAGAACCACAAAGCGTTTCTACTTACTTTAACGGTTCAATTGAATCGGTAGAAGATAACGGCTGAACTGATCGGCAAGCCCCCTGTTTCAATATTTGTTGTACATTGAAAACAGAAAAAAAGAAGAAAAATCAGAACATGAAACCCTAAACAATAATTCGGAGAGGTGCACACTATAAGCTCACCTCGATATCAACAACAGTGCCGTATTTCTCGAACAGGGAGCGAATATCGTCTACGGGGCACGTCCACGAAACATTCTGGGCAAGCAGCCTCGTCTTCGAAGCTTCTTCTTCACCACGGATGATCGAATGGAAAAAAAAAATTTGATCGAAACCTAATTCTGAGAAGGAGAGCGATGAAGGTCGAAGAAGATGAGTCGAATATGGAAATCGAGAAGGAGAAGAAGGGGAATAGAGCCAGTGTAATTGTGGGATGTTTGACCAAGCATTTATTATAAGCATTTATTATTACGTTTCAATTACTGATCGTAATTTTGATTAAAATAAAAAATATAAGAAAAGATTGAGAATGGTTGTGAACCCGCAAGTGAAATTGAACATTCTTATTGGATAATTAGATTTCAATTTCATCCTAGTTGGCAAAATTGACTGTTCCTATTGGCTAATTGGAATTATTAGTATTCAGGATTTATATATTATTAAGATTATTGTGGGACAAAATTTTATTTTCAAATATAATTTTTAATAATTAATGTTATATTTTATTAATATATACTGTTTATTTATGGGAAGGAACTCGTAGATCTCAGAAAAAATACACAAATCACCCGTATCACTAAAATTTATGAGAATCAACTTAAAAGGATAATCATAAATCAATCATACTTAAACACAAAATTGAATACAACTTCTTCCTTAATAAATTATAATTATATAAAAATTTCATTTAGAAATACGCCTCAGAATTTAATAAGAAAAAATTGAAAAATGAAAGGTGCCTAAAGCCTAAAACTACACAGTGTACTTCGTCACCGTCGTTTCAACTCTTCAAGAATTATAATTTCTGAGCGGGTCTAATGGAATCGCCCGCATCCGGTTCTCGATTCGTCGCCCCGGGTTCAAAGTAATTTATTTTCCCTTTTTTTCCCTGTTTTCTTCTTTGTTTTGTGCGTGTAGATATTTATATGGGTGGTGATTGTTCAGGAAAAGGGTTTTTCCGGGAGGAAGTTCGTCGCCGGGGTTTAAAGAGGCTTCGATTTCGAAAACGACGCCGTTTGAAAAAACACTGACGAAACCCACCACATCCTCCAAGAAAACAGAGGTTCAAGATTTCATCTTTACTGTATTTATTTGTTTATTTTGTAGGTAAATTGAAACTGATTGAACCGTATTCAATATCCGATTTTTCTTATTTTTTGGGGGTTTTGAAGGTTGATTGTGAAATAATCAATTTAGATTCAGACGATGAAGTTTTGATTATTGATGTGGATGCTGATAAAAAGGGAAAAGGAAAGGTACTTCATTTGTGTGATAAAAATATTTAAAAAAATAAAATGAAATAAATAATCTTGGTTTGATACTGTTTAGGATTGTGTAGGAAATCTCTTCCAGTTTATCTCCTGTTGTTTCCCAGACTTTTAAGAAATTTGATACTGTTGAGGATTGTTCGGATCACCACTATGCCAAGAATCAGAAGGCGAAAAAGGTTTCATTTTGATCGATTAAAAATTGAGGTTTGAACTCGTCTTTCGAAACCAATCGTTTATTGTATTGATAGGCGAATCCGCCGAAGAATTGGGCCAAGAGAATCCAGGAAGAGTGGAAGATTCTGGAAAAAGATTTGCCTGGTATCTCTTACCTCTACTGTTTATGTGTCGACAATTTGTAGGGGTCTCATTTCGTTTCATAACCATATGTACAGATACTATCTTCGTGAGGGTGTACGAATCGAGGATGGATCTCTTGAGAGCTGTGATCGTAGGCGCCGAGGGCACACCATACCACAACGGTCTCTTCTTCTTCGACGTTGTGTTCCCCGCACAATACCCCAACACTCCGCCCAAAGTCCATTACCACTCCGGAGGGCTTCGTTTGAACCCCAACTTGTATGAAGGTGGGAAAGTGTGCTTAAGCCTTCTCGGAACATGGGACGGAGACGAGAAAGAAATGTGGTTGCCGGGGGTCTCGACTATGCTGCAAGTCCTCGTCTCCATCCAAGGCTTGATCTTGAATGCGGAGCCATACTATAACGAGCCTGGATATGAAAACTGGATTGGGACCAAACGTGGAGAAGAGAGCTCCATGCAATACAACGAGTCGACGTTCTTATATAACCTGCAGACAATGGTGTACACCATGAAAAGGCCTCCAAAGGTAATTTCAGCTCTGTTCTTTTGGACTGAAACTAACCGAACTGAACTTATTGGAGATGAACTGGTTTTCTCAAAGAATTAAAAAAAAAAATACTATCGTGCAAGTTTGAGTGTGGAGATAATGATAAAAGTAATCGAGAGTTGAACTGAATTAGTCTGAATTGATGTGAAATTAAGTCCAAAAGATGTGTTTTTGAGTATTTTGTTGCGATTATTTTTGCAGCATTTTGAAGAGTTGGTGTTGAGCCATTTCTGCAAGCATGCTCGACACATTCTTGTATCGTGCAAAGCTTACTTGGATGGGGCCCAAGTGGGGTGCCTTGCTAGAGGGGGTATCCAAGATGTAGACGAGGGTGACAAGAGCTGCTCGGAGGATTTCAAAAGTAGATTGGCTATGTTCATCACCAAACTGATAAACTCGTTATCTGAAATCGGGGCCAAGGGGTGTGATAAGTTTCTTCATCTGGCTCCTCCTCCTCCGGTCGCTGCCCCAAAAAAGTCCAAAAGCAAGAAGCTGAAAATTCAATGAGTTGTAGATAGATTGTGATCGGTTATTTTAGGTCATGCAGATGCAACCCTTACTATACTTCTTTTTTTCTACAAATGAATTGTGCATATATTTTCAACCCGCGGTTTAGGTGTTTAAATAAATTTGAATTTTTTTTGTCGATATTTTTTGGTACGAATAAGTATTTGTTGAAAATTTGGAGATAATATCACAAAATGTTTTGTAACATAACTTGATTCAAAATTTAATCCTTTAAATTTATTGTGAAATGAGAAAGGAAAAACAAATTTGACATATATTCTTATATCGATCTCAAAACATATAAAATAGACCGAGGTGTAAGTATCATGCCCTCTAAGACGTTATTATTTTTTATCGGCATCTATTACAACTTTGGCCCGAGTGGCTTACCTCGTTTACAAAGCTTAATACACACACGTATATGAAGGTCACGTTCCATCATGCATTGCATAACACATTTAGTAATACCTACATTTTTTGGTTTTTTCAATTTTTTTTGCTGCAGTAATCGTGATATTGCGAGCCGATATCACAAACATCAACAAAACGATGACAACAACTTTCATGCTTATCACGTTTTTTATTTTTCTTTTGGATTCTTAGGGTATTTGAAAATTATGTTTTTCAAATATATATAGAGGAAAGAAATAAATTTTTTTCTAAAATAAATTAGATTTTAAAGCAATAAACTAGAAACTTTAAATAATGAGAGGAAGAAAAACATATGATATTTTTTGAATTAAATAAGTGTTTTATGTAATAATTATTTTTTGCAAAGTTATGTTGGCTTATACCACTTGGTATTTATGCTTACTATTTTTTAAATCTTGATGCATATTATTTAAAGTAGAAATAGATTATAGAATTATAGTATTATTAATTTTTAGTAATTTATAATTGAGGAATTTCGGAAAAAGTACATTTGAATAGTTGTTTATAATTAAATATTTTTTCTAATTTATCTAAGAACTTATAAATTATTTAAAAAAAGTAGAGGGATATTTTTTTTCTTGACAGTTAATAAGCTGTTGCAGTGTTAATAATAAAATAAAAAAATATCCCAAAAATTATTATCTATATATAAATTGATTACAAATTTAATATTCACTTCACACAATTATTTTCCAATTTTTTTTACCGTCCATAACATTTGTTTGTAATTATATTTCTAAAAAATCTTAAATTTTCAAACAAATTAAGAACTTATAAGTTTACATTGGATTTTTATCCAAACAATTTAAATTTTTATTTATTAAATAAAACATAACAATTAGCTCTTAAAAGAACTTATAATCTATTTTAAATAATCACACCTAAATACCTTGTGATCAGATCCAAAAAAAATTCAAAAATAAAGTAGACATTTTCTATGTAATTTATTGGAGCAAAGGAAGAACACAAAAAATTTTGCAATTATTTGATCACATTAAAAAATATAAATTAATGTAATTAAAAAAATTATGAAATTTTGGGTGATTAAATAAATATTTTATACAAATAATCATCTTTGTAAATTTATACTTATATTTTAATGTACTACTTCTGTATACTTATATTTTAATGTACTTCTGTTAGAGAGCGGTGACTTCTTTTGTAAAAAATATAAAGAAAAGATCTTTATTTTTTTGAAACATAAGGAATAAGAAATTTTAAAATAATTGTTCTTCTTAGAAAAAAATAAAATACTATGATAATTATGCTTGAAATAATAATGGAAATAATGTATGAAACTATGAGTGTTTGAGCAATATATTTTGATATATACTTATATGTATCCCCTTTGAAAGGAATGAAGTAATTCAATTTTATTTCGTAGTACTTATTTTCTTAAATTTTAATCAATTATAGTTATTATTTACATTAAAAAAATATAGAGTAATTTTCTAATCTTAAATTTGTTATAAATAAAATAAAATATATTTTGTTAGTACAAATATTATATTCAATGTTTTAAATGATTGCAACGGTTATACTTTAGGTGTATTGTTCTCTTTTCATATTAATAGTAGATTCATATATCATACGTCGGTGTATTATGTATGTGTACTTGTATAAAATAATAACACATCTACGTTTATTAGATGGATGATGTACTTCACCAGATCTAAGAATAGATTAAACCCGATACGAATTAAATATTCTTCGTGTTACTTAGAACTAGGGATATCAATCAGTCTGCTTAATTCAGTTTTGTCGTGAGTTACTTAGAACTAAAACTGTCAATCGAGCTGATTCACTCGATTTCGATCAAACTAATTCAAATTGTAAATTAATAGCTTTAATTTTAAAATTTTCAATTTCGATTTTGAGCTAAGAAAATTAATATTATTATAATAAAAAATATTTTTTAATGTAAAGTTATGTTTAATATTAATAAATTATTAATAGTAATATTATATATTTTTTTACTTTTAAATATTAATTATATAATATTTAAAATTAAAATTTGAGTTGACATTTTTTTAAATATTTAAATACAGTATATTTAGTCAAAATAGTTGTATCTTGTACAACTCCAGTGGCACAAATCGTAATATACTGCGAGACTGGAGGTCATTTTTGTACAACTCTGCCTATTACAAAAACGAGATTCATTAAGTATTAATTAACCCTTTATCTATAGGAAATACAGTTCATAATCGGGGACGAAATTTGAGGGGAAGAACCCTAATTTAAATTTTGGAAGTTGTAATTTGGGGAGCAAGTTCTCATGGATTCGCCCACATCGAGTTCTCGATACATCGACAAGATTCCTAAGTAGTTTTTTTATTTTTTTTATTTTTATTTTGTCTGTTTTAGTTGATGCGGATGATGATGACGATGATGATGATGATAATGCAGGAAAAGTGTTTTTCCGGGAGGAAGTTCGTCGTCGGCGTTTAAAGAGGCGGATAGTCTCGAAACGATGTCGTCTAGCAAACCGATCACTTGTACGCCGTCGCTCTCCGAGAAAAAAGAGGTTAAAGATTTCATCTTTTTCACTACCCTTTGCATGATCCAGATTAAAAAATTAATTTAATTTTATATTATTAATTTTTTAATTATTTTAAATCTTGAAGGTTGCTTGTGAAGTATTAGATTTTGATTTAGAAGAAGATTGTGAGAATGGGTTGATTATCAATCGGAAAGCTGGTATGAAAAGGAAAGGCAAGGTACTAAAACAAGTAACATTGTTTGTTGTAGTATTTTTCTTGCTGCCCATGCAGTAGCATTAATCTTGTTCCTGTTTTTTTATTCGCTCCGTATGAAATATTGACTGATTTAACATCAAAAGAGGGTTCAAAAAATGTCGATTTGGACGACCCTGACTCTGATCTTTTCTTCGGAGAGGACGAGTGGACAGATGCGTACTATGATGAAATCATTTTCGATGATGATACGTATCTGCAATCACAGTTTGATCACATGGATATTCCAACTGGGGTCGAGGTTCTTTTTCCCTGGCTGCCTGGTGGCCCTCAAATGACCCCGAATAGTGATCCTCCCGCTACTCTGGGCTTGAAAATTGAAGCAAAGCCCGAGAAAAAGGCTTTTAAAAAGGTTCGTTGGGCTGATAAAGAGCTGGCTAAAGACGCAGCAGGTTCTATGTTAGAGACGGGCTTGGGTTGGGGAAAATCACCTATGGTTTCGAGTGATACATCAGCCAATCTGAATTCTGGTAACGGAAATTGGTTAGCTTCAGGGAATAAGATGAAATATCCTGGTTGGGTAAGTGGACCTATCAACCAGTGGAGGGGCTTCTCTCTGAATACGGCAGATCGGAATGGTGACATTCGGGTACATTCAAATTTGGACGAGATTTTGAGGGACTTTGAGGTTTTCAAGAAGTTTGATACGTCTGAGGATTGTTCGGATCACTACTATGCCAAAAGTTCCTCAAATCAAGTGAGTCCATTAAAGTTTAGTATAAACTACTAACCGATATTTGTACTGAATTATTTTTACATGTTAGGTAAACCCTCCAAAGAATTGGGCCAAGAGAATTCAGGAAGAGTGGAAGATTCTGGAAAAAGATTTGCCTGGTGATTCTTAAATTATATTTCTGCACTCTGTAGTAACATATTTTTTATACCCCAAATGCCCTTCTAATGTTTGGCCATCTCAAACAGATAAGATATTCGTGAGGGTCTACGAATCGAGGATGGATCTCTTAAGAGCTGTTATTGTAGGTGCCAAGGGTACACCATACGAAGATGGTCTCTTCTTCTTCGATTTTCACTTCCCTGGAAGTTATCCCAATTCCCCACCCGTAAGTTTCTTTTTAACCAATAAAAAATGTGATACACTCTGACCTAATTTGTTGTGCTTATTTATATTTTGTTTTCGATTTTTGTTGGCAGCAAGTCTATTACCATTCGGGCGGCCTTCGGTTAAACCCCAACTTGTACCAAAATGGGAAAGTGTGCTTGAGCCTTCTCAACACTTGGTCCGGCAAAAGCCCAAAGGAAAGGTGGATACCAGGGGTCTCGACTATGCTACAGGTCTTGGTCTCCATCCAAGGCTTGATCTTGAACGATGAGCCATTCTATAACGAGCCTGGATATGCAAACTGGATTGGGACCAAACATGGAGAAGAGAAGTCTCTGCACTATAATGAGAAAACATTTTTATATAGCCTGCAAACGATGGTGTACACTATGAGACGGCCTCCAAAGGTAATGAAAACGAAACGGTATACTATATATATTTTTTTTCAAAAGTTTATTATAGCAATATTAATTAGAGGGTTCTTAATTTGGCATGTTATTGTTTGCAGAATTTTGATTTCGTTGGTGGTGGGCCATTTCTGTAAGCATGCACGCGACATTCTTGTATCATGCCGAGCCTACCTTCTCGATGCACAAGATGTGGTGGACAAAGGTGACAAGAAGAGCTCGTCGGATGATTTCAAGCACCATTTGTCTGGGTTCATCAACACTCTGATCGACACATTTTCAAGAATCGGGGCCAAAGATTTAGAAGAGTTTCTTTGTCTTTCCCGAAATGCCAAGAATGGCCCGCCTCCTATCACTGCTAATCGGATCTTGAGACCCATGTAGAGGAGGTGCTTGTTTTTTTATTTAACGAAGCACACGACATTTGCATTTATATGTTCATATGAATGATTTGGCTACGTTACGAGATTCAACAATTATTATTATTATTATTGATCACAAGATATATAACTTGTTAAGATGTTACAGAAACATACCATAAACAATTACTTGTCTGAGATCATTTTTTTTTCAGGCACGGATTGTCGAAGAAGCTAGTGATGAATCTGCAACGCCAATTGAAGACAGATGTCGACCCCTACGTGGATGTGCCTCCCTACAATTCGCCATACACATACCGAAAACCACAGGGTGGAAGATTGGTCGTAAATGATTGCATGCTAGGTAACACACAGTTAAATCAGTAGTATGTGCCTCCCTACAATTCCCAATACACACAGTGAAAACCACAGGGTGGACGATTGGTCGTAAATGATTGCACGCTATGTAACACGCAATTAAATCAGCAGTAGGCTTAGCAGAGACAACACATATCAATAAAAAGATGAGAGCAACTTTCACCATTACATATTTCATTTTCGTAATAGATCCCAAATTATTTATTCAAAAATAAATTATAATTTGGATTTGTAGGTATTTGAAAATTATGTTTTTTTCAAATATATAGAGAGGAAAGAAATACATTTTTTTCTAAAATAGATTTGATTTTCAAGCAATAAACTAGGCACTACAAATAATTAGAGCAAGAACGAAAAACCCTAATAATTAGTTTTTGCAAAGTTATATTGACTTGTACTGCTTGGTATTTATGCTTACCATTCTTCAAATCTTGATGCAAATTATATACAATAGAGTATGAAATTATGGTATTATTAATTTTGATTTAATTTATAATTTTATATTAAAACATAACATGTATCAATAAATGATGTAATTAATTATATATAAATATAAAATAAAATTATAATCATGGATTATATATATATATATATATATATATATATACTAGAATTTTCTCCGCCTTGCAATGCAAGACGGGGCCCGTCCATTTTATAATTGTAGAGAAGAAGAGGACGAAAACGCATCATTTTTTTGCTTTTAAATCTACAAGATACCTATGAGTATTGAACGCAAGATGTTGAACCTGTGCATATATCGACCATAACATCACAAGTATTCCGATGCAATGATAACAATTTCAGCTCAATAACTAATTCCACAATGTACAGAAAAGAGGATAAAATATAAATATAAAATGAAGATTTATTCATGTTGATCCCAAACAATTTGAAAAATGTCTTTTGCTAATGGCACACCATATAGATCTATTAATGACTCCTAAAATATGTCTTACAAAACCATAATGTTACATCAAAGTTGATAAAAATTGACACAATCCACCACATTGGGGATATGAGCAAAGTGAAGGCACAAAAACACCTCAGATATTCAAACTTACTCTGCCAGTTCCTTGTACCGAAAAATCAAAACGTAAAAATATTAAACATATCTGTAAGAAGACTATTAAACTCAGAAGTTGGAGAAGCATAACCAAGAACCTAGAAAAGCAGGTAATTAGGAAGTGGGATGGGGATGAACACGTTAACAAGGGAAAAGAAACATTTATTTTGAATTTAGGAGGTGGATTTTTTTTGTGTCGAATTAATTTCTCATAAAAGAAACATAAACACAATTTAAGCCAATATTGTGCACTAAAATGTAGATAAATTTGTTAACAGATTCTTAAACAAGCATTTCATTAAAATTAAGAAATACTCTTAATACATTGGTAAAAAATTATAGATCTAAAGTATTGAAAAAGGCTAAAGATTTCCTATGCAATACAATTACCAAAGTAATGCACCCAAAAACATACAGATGGTTCAGAAGATAATTGCATGTACTTGATTGCAGTATAAACTAAATGTCCTTGTTTCATTTTAAAGTTAGCATATGTTACATTCAAGAATGTACAAATATATCGAAAAGAAAGAAAAGTAAGGGAGTACCTCGTCAAAGGGATCATCAAGAGTTCCTTGTAAAATCCAGAAATCAAGGTTCTCAATATACAGCACCAAACTTCCCACAAGTATATAAAGTAGCATACAGTACGCATCCTCCCAATACCATCATGTTATATGATTAAATCTCAATACTTAATAAAAGTATCAAATGAGTATTGAATCCCATTTTGAACAACTATTTAACAACCTCTCCCCCTTGTACAAGACAAACTTCATTGACCTTCACGTAAAGATGATTCAGAATATGGACAACAATATCTGCAGCTGGGACATAGCCATCAACCTCGATATATAATGGATGAACAACTCCATGTACTATTTGAAACAAATATTGAGTTCCTGAACAAAGGGTATACATATAAGTAAAACATAGAAATCGATAGGCTGGTCCTAAATAATTAAGACATATATATTTCTTAGTATAAAATACAAGGATTCTAATCATCCAATACCAAAGAAATGCTGAATCGTGCAACACTTATAAATCTGGGTTACAAGTATAATAACATGATAAAAAATGAGATATAGCAACAATCATATTCTAAAAAATGAAATCAATAAAATAAAATACTAATAATACTTAAACTGATATGCGAATCAGTCAAATGAACATAATTCAACAGTAACATAAACAACTATAGTGACAAGCATAATCACCTTGACAACGAACTCGACAACCCCAAGACAGACACTGCAGCGCAACCATTTTTGGGCTATTCACTTTTACCTCTTCTTTTAGCGCAACATTTCCTATCCTCTAAAGAAAAGAAAACAAAATTTTTAAAAAATGTATAATAAAGGCCTAAAAAACAGAATCTTAAATCTATGGTACCAATGACACATACTCTAAGCCATGTGCTAACGGAGCAAGCAAATGCTCTTAAAGTTGGAGGAGTCGAACTCTTTGATTTATCTGTTTTGTTGACCAACATGTCGACCAATTGTAAGCACGTTGCAGCGTACGAAAACTGATCAAGGATGCGATGCAAACTCGTCGACAAAAGATGAGTCACGTAAATTCCACTTTTGAATTGAGAACACTGCTCGGGTCAACACCTGTTCACCGGGATTTAATGGATTAGATAGGGTTAACAAATCAATAAAACAAAACATCTAGTGTTTTAATTACTCAGGTATCAGATCAAATTTAAAGAATAAAGAGATGAAAGTTCTGAAAATGGACTCAAGAAATACTGAAAAGGTAAAACAAGAAAAGAAAGAAAAGCATATAACACAACAGAGAACCCAAACTGCCCTTCTGGATTTGGATTTCTGAGACTTTTCTCCACAACGTACATACTCTTTTACACACTTTCTCTATATACAACACTCCAAATAATAATATAGATAATAATCATCCAAATAACAAAAATGTGGATGAGGGTCAAATCTGTGAAATCAACCAGTCTCAAAGTTCCGAAACCATTTATGATTTATAAACACTAACAATGTTTATAATTCACCTCTATTTAGTAAGATCTCCATAATTACTAAATTGCAACTGCTTGCAGCAGATTGGAGTGGAGGCCAGCCTTCTTCATCAGAATCATTTACAACTGATGGGATTTCCACAACCTAATCCATCCACAAAATTAAAATAAATACAAAAACAAAAGTAAGTTAAAACATATTCACAAACAAACTACAAAAGACACATATTTTAGAAAATCTCTGATGCAGCGCATGATAATTATTCATATGGCAGAGAAAAATATGGACAACAAATAAATTAAAATTTGTGCTTACACTTGGGGAAAAAAACACCATAGAAATCGGGAAGGGGGATTAAGAGGAATCAGAGAAATGAAAACTCAAAATCAACACCCATATCCAAAGAAAATTTGGAAAAATCAAACTTTACATTCAGAGAAACCGAAAGGAAGAATCTCACCAGACAAAAACTCTAAATTCACCCGACAAAAAAGTCTCCGGAAAATCCGGAAAGAGGAATCGCACCAGACAAAACCCTAAATTCACCGTGAATCAACTGAGCTACAGAAGGAGTTTGAGTACCTGATTCTTAATCTGATTTGCGCTTTACCAGAGGGAGAGAAAGAAACCCTAAACTCTGGGAATCACGTTAGGAGCAAAAGTGAGTGAAAAAAAAAATGTAGAAGCTATAATCAGGAAATCAAGAAAACATGTAACTCAAAAATAGTCAACACATTAATAAGTACAACAACTGACTTTTTACGACATTACCTTCGGAGCGGGCCTCGCAAATGCTCTAATCTAAAAGAGTACTGCTCTCTGCTCCTTTCCAAAAGAGGGATTATCTCATCAACAAGATCCAAAACAGCCGAATCCACATCCTTATGATGATTGATCACGACTGCTCTAAGGGACCGACAATCAATCTGGAGCCGAAAAAATTGGTGATGAATTTATGAAATTGAAAAAGAAAGAAAAAAGGGTGTAGCGAGATGTGTAATTACCAGCGGGAAAAGTTCAAGCAGTGACCGGTAAACTTCGTCGAATCCCATCGGCGGACGGCGATTCCTGCAATAGGGTCGGATTCAAAATCAACCAAAATATAGAATAGCGAAAACCTTTTTGGAATCATACTCGAATTTACAGGATTATCGCAATACAATATTTTTTGAAAAAAAGAGAGAATCGCCGAAAGGGGAATTTCGATTTAATGGATAATTACCGAGTTACGAAGAGACGGTGAAAGCTCAAAGTTACCACAAAATCTTCAACAGGATATTGTGAGCCTCTGTACTGTACGTCATAGGATATATGCCAACAAAAATTGCTCCATCCAACAACTCAATATGCGAGAAATCTTTTCTTTACACGAAACCCACAAACTTACAAAACAAAGGGAGAGAAACTTACAAAAGGGTTGCTGAGAAGAAGAAGATTTAATACACCGGCAATTGCAGATAAAGAAGTAAGAGGTCGATTGTAGATCTGTGTTTGTTTTTTCTCTTTGAAAGAGATAATGCTTAATTAACTAAATTATTTTAAAATACATAATTAGTATATAGATACAACAAACACATACATAAGTTGTACGTAGTTTGTAAGCCTATTTGGGGAGACGTGGCTCATTTCAGGCAAAAATTACATCTTTCTATATAAGTATTAGATACTAGTGGCGGCTTCGTCTTGCGAGCAAGACGAACGCCCATGCGTCTTGATACAACCTTATTGCATAACATGTTTCAAAATGTTGCAATGTATAAAGAAATGTATAAAGAAGTGAAAGCCTAAACAAAATGTGAAAAATATTACATGGTGCAAAAGCTGAAGTTCTGTTCGGCATTGGACACCAATCAAACACCAAATATATTTAAGTAAAATACTATTGATCATCTGTGCAAGCATCCAAGTCACCTGAAAACCAAAGCGTACAGCAAGGCATCCCATAATGTCATTTACTGTTCTTTCCTTTCCTTCTTACACTTGGAAAAATGGAAGATAATCTACGTCACGGTTAGCTCGAAGTGCCATTTTTATCTAATTAAGAAACAAGGCAACCCTATTAAGAAACATATATATTGTGAATCATTTATTTTATATTGCGGTGTCGGTAATACAAACCTCAGGGAGTTCCATAATTGCTGGTTTAATGCCAATGGTATCCAAAGGCAGAAGAATGTAATAATGTCCATAATAAATATGTAACTCTTCTTCGTCTCCCTCACTCTTGGTGTATATATAGATCTTCGTTAACTATACTCGTTCCAGCTGTTCCTAGTCCTGAAACGTTCGCATAAAAAATATAAATATAAATACAACAACAAACTCCTAGAGTACATGCACATCTATACCCTCTCAATTTTTAATTTACCTGTCGTTTTTACCTCTTTTTTTTCTAAATTATGATCATGGACACTAATTTGATTATTTCTTTTTATGTAATTAGGTGAAACCTCGAGGATAATTTATGTGATTGTGAAAGACATTGTAAGGTACAAGTTTGCATAAAACTTACCTTGAACACATGCTAAAAAATTGTTGTCGGTATTCCTCACTAATGAAGAAATTATGAATAAAGTAACCATTTGTGCTAAATGCAATTTGGCTTTCTCCCTCATAACCTCTTACAAAAAGAGAATGCAATAAAACTCACAGACCACAACTGCAAAAGAAATTAGAAATGTCAGGAATGCTTGCTTTGAAGATTACAATTTACATCTATTCATGCTTAATCATTCTAGAGAGTTTTCTATCATTGCAAGAATATAAAATTGAAAATGTGAATTTTGCGACGATAAACTCAAGTGTAGGCATAAAACTTCAGAGAATTTAATAATAAATATCTTACCTAGAACTTCTGGTCACATTCTTGCTTTCATGACAAAACATCTATGGAAAACAAAACATTTGAGATTAATATAATCAGTAGCTTATAAAATTAAAAAAACAGTCCCTAACATAAAATGGCGGCATTTTGAACAAAAAAATTTAATTGGAAGGAAGGAGCATTAAACATTTTGATGACTTAACGGTGAAACATATCCGATTAATATAATCTGCATTCTATTTTATTTTAAAACCCTTGAGGCATTAGATGTATTGGTTCTATAAAAACTTAACTCTAACGCATTAATAAAAGATGATAGTTACAATAAATTCTTTAAGTTGAACTGTATTAATAAATAAAAATATAAAAAAGATTAACCACCTTAGCACTTGGATATACTCCAGACCACATTCCAAACTGTTGCGGTGCAGCAGGGGCTTTTTTCGAGCTATCGAATTGCAGATGTTTATCGATTAATACGATAGGAACGACCAACACATAGTTATTTAAATATGTACGGAAGCAAATGACAGAATAAGAACTACTTTGAGCATCTTGTGAAAGAGATAGTACCTTTAATTTCTTCCCATCAGAAAATTTGATAGAGGCATGTGGAAATTGAGTCTTGATGTGTCTTTCTCAATTGGTCCATCCGAAGATAAAGAAATTCCATGTTTGAGATATATGCTTTGTTTGTGTTACTTGTTTGGCAACGAATTCAGGGTAGTTATCATGGAGCAACTGAAGGGCATGGCTGGTCTCCTAGCGGAGCTCTTTCTTGAAGAGGATGAGTCCGAGCGAGTTCTTGAGATCGGTGACCTGGACGATGATGCAGGGCCCGTGGGGGCAAAAGTCAAGCCACGGAGGCGACTGAGTATCTAATGATTGCTGTCAGAGCTTCCTCCATTCGTCTACATTTGAGTCAAATGATTAATTCAGATAAAAATGAATTAAATACTATTATATAAGAATCTGATTGAATGAAACCAGAGGCTCACCGGAACACTCGAAAAGCTCCCTCAATGTCAGCTCTATTATTCAACTACATAAAATTAAAAAAAAAAAAAAATAGATGTGTAATAGTTATAGAATTAAGTTAGCAGAAGAAGAAAGAAAGGAATATACCGATCACCATCGAATTTTTGCTTACGATTTCTTCGCAAAAGGGATTGTGGTTTGGTCTGCAATATCAAACGACAATTCTTTTTTCATGCCATCAATCTGATGGTGTTCAGAAACATAAATTAATGTATGAGAGTACTCAATAAAAACACAGATCAGGATTGAGCTCATCAGATTCGTCATGGTTACTCTAGTGGATGTACAAACGAATTATTAGAGCCAAATTTCATAGTTAACAAGGAGGCAAGTGATAACACATCAATCAACTGTGAAGAGCAATCCACAAACTAACCAGCTAGAGATATAGAATGTGCTAAAATAGTATTCCTATTACATAAATTCTAAAATCAAATCAACAGATAAATGCATGGAATCCCTGAAAATCTTTTAGAAATATAAATCCACAAATAATTTCATGGGACAATATGCTTCCCATCTAAACAAGCTGAAAGGTCAACTCAAAATCACAATCACAACTGAATGAGAATAGAAATTTCAAATTAAAATGTGCTCTAATCAAGATCACATACCGCCAAATAAGGCGATTGCGACGATGGGGATCGAAGGCTTTGAACACCTGATCCATTTCTCTGCAGCGAATTCATCTGGATTTTACGATTTCAAATTACACAGAAAACAAAAAAAAAAGGAAAAGATTTATAGTATCGATCGATGCAAAATAGTGGCATAGTGATTTTACAATTACCGTAGGGAAGGGGGCGGTTTTTTCGGCGTCCACATCCAGGGGTGAAAATTAAAACCCTCAATTTCAAAGCAAATTCCTAAACATCAATTGAACTGAACACAGTGGAAAATTGAACATCAATTAATTACAGTGACAAAGCGATTGGAGATTGGAGAAGAAGAGGCATGTACCTGGTACCGACTCCTTAAATATATAGTCTAATGTCGTTCTTACAGGGGTTCGGTTACAGATCGGTCCACGCAGAGATAAGTTTTTGTGAAGCTCTGTAAAAACAATAAAAATTAATCCGCAGAGATTCGCAATGAGAACGATGAAGAAGAGGTCTTTTTTTCTGTGTAAAGATAATGTAAGAATTTATGAAATTATTAATTCAATAATACCTCTTAACGTGTACATATAGTCACACGTGTCCTCCCCTCGGCCCATTAAGATAATGGACAAATTAAAAAATGATTTAATTGTGAAATTATTCTTTACTTATACAATACACACAGATGATATGAAATCTCAATAAAAACTATGCATACAGGCTGTATGCATAGATTAGGGATCGACGTGGGCAATTGCCTTTAGCTTTATATATATAATGATATATATATACTAGAATTTACTCCGTCTTGCGATGCAAGACGGGGCCCAGTTCTTTTTCAAATTGTGTTCGACAGCCGTGAACTTAATTTATACATCAAAATCGTTTCAGATTTCCCTTAATTTATACATCAAAATCGTTTCAGATTCCCCTACGCTGGTACCAGCTCAGAGGTACTTAACATTAAGGTAGCCCGGTTTTCTGCTATTACTTGGAGCGATAGCCGTGACTTCCTGGACTGCTTCGTTGGCTGCGTAACTCCAGCTATTTTCAAAAACCTGTTTTCAAAATTCAGTATGAAAAGTTAAAGGTCTAGGAGAACCTACAAAAGAATTGATAACACGAAAACCTGGAGATCAAATGAAATTTCACAAGAGAAAAACATGAAAAATACGTGTAAACATATTAAACAAATCTATAAGAAAACTATTAAACTCCGAAGTTGAAGAAGCATAACCAAGACTATTTGACAATGAAATATACCTTTGCAATGAGTTGCCGAACAGACTCCAGTATTATTTGCAGTCCCAAAGTTGCCATTACAGATGCAAATACAATAATTCCCTGTGAAGAGAATGTATTTAGTTGAAGAAGACAAATTAAGCTTTAACAAGTGTACTATTAATTCCTACATGTGGAGAAAAACAAAATGTATAACCTTGTACAAATAATTAGAATAATATAAAAATATATATAAAACAAGTCTACCTACTTGCTGGAGAGGAATACAGTAATGTAGACTTACCACCGGTTGCATCCGTTTTCTTTCCAATCGGGTAGTGAAACTGGTTTGGGTTTCTCATGGCATGAAAAGTAAATCAGAGGATCAGCCCTGATAACAGGTCCAGGGAAGAATCCATAGTTGACGCAATGACAGCCAAAGATCTACTCTCATATTCGACGTATGTACAACCATCCTTTCACTCTTGGCAGCAAATCTGATTCAGTTCATCCTGACAGATAATTGAGAATATAAAGAAACAAAATTAGTACTGCTTCATAAATTGTGGATAACTACACGGACTTTATTAATGGTATTTATCCAGTCTAGTCTTCAAGCATACTTTTGTGGAAAAAACTAAAAAAGGAACACGATTTCTTGTTCACAAATGACTAAAATCTAAAAGTTTCTTCCAAAAAATATCTTAATTTTTTTTTCACGAAAGACAACAAAAAGAAACAGCCTCTATCAGAGCACCTGGTAAACCACCAGATTCATGAATAGTCTCCATTTCATTGAATCCTTTCAAGAGCCTCTCCTGCTTTTTGTAATAATCAGCAACGTTTGGCTGTTTTCCTGACAGTAGATACATATGAAGAACATCAGATAATATATAATATAAAAGGGATATCGATTCAGTTCAGAAATGGTGCAATCTATCGTACAAAAAAACTGGCAACGACCTTCCATAGGACATGTAGTTCTAATGTATTAGCCTCATATGTATAAAACTTCAGTCCACATATTGCTACTCGTATGCCCAAAATTTAACAACATTGAATCAGGAAATTAGGGAAATTAATTTATAAATAGAAATCTGAAATATATATAAGCACGGAAAAATCTGAAATAAGATTTTAAATAGAATTCATAAATACAAAAATGATGAACCACACATAATTTTCCCCTGTTCTGAAGCGATTCACCAATTTCAAACGAAAATCAATAACAGGTATAACTAAATAAACAGAGAATAAATCAAATTAAAATAATAGTCATCATCGGCAGCAGCTATAGACAGCCGAGTCGAACGTACATACATACATATATGAATGACTGATGACGATGGTTGGCATCTCTCACCGACAACCGGAATTTGTCTATAAATGAAGATGACTTGATCCTAGATCATGGTGGCCACCAAAACTAAGCAAAACCCTATTACCAAGAAACAGAGAAGTCATCAATTCCCCCAAACCCCCAAAAAAGAAATAATTTGCATCAAAACATAACGGCTGAAGAACGAGGAAAATGCGTTGATTAATTACCCTTGATATCATAGAGAGCGAGCCGAAGGAAATCGCACAACCCGGCCGCGGCACCAATTTTCCTCCGAAGGCGATCTAGTGGGTGTTTTTGTCTGCAACTATGAAAGCGATGTATTTATTAGCTTCTCTAGATTGATTTTGGAAAAAATGATCGTACCATGCCAGTGACATCATGCCTTGCAGCTTTTCGGTACTTTTTTATGGAACGGACAACTTTAATCGCGAGAAGCTCTTTCCTTTCATTATCTACACATTCTAAAACTTGTCCAAACGTCCCTGCAACCATAAAAATCAATGGTAAAAGAACATATCAGATTACAAAATGAAGACAAATTTACAAAGTTACTGCAGCATCACAATACAAAATAAGTGGAAATGGTGGAAAAGTCGGTGAGCAACAAACAACTAATACTAACCTTCACCCATTTTACTCGGTATCCTGTCTGCAAAATGAGCGGGAATAAGATATTAGATAGAGAACAGTTTTCAAATAAATAAATAAAATTATATAAAGACAATGAACATGTTATAAACCCCAACATAATAAATTCATGCAAATCAAACTCAATCATCCCAGTTTCTATTTAAGAATTAAGATGTTTCCTTTATTGATGAAGCAATTTTGTTCAAATGCAATGTTACATACGAAAGAAAAAACATAATTAGTCATCAAACACAGCGAAAAAACACTAAATCAATAACACTGAGAATGTCACAGGTACACGAAGCAATGCACCCCATAAAATAATTGTTTGGGGTATTTCAGGTATACTTACAACGAGGAGCTAAGTTCTCCCCAATGGTGAGAACACAATGCCCGCCTTCACCCTCTGGCCTCCAAGGTGGAGATCCATTACGAAGAAGCCCTATATAAAATATCGAAGAATATGCATAATTGAGGACAGACACAGTATATAATTCGTTCATTCCTTATAAATCGACCGAAATACCTTCGACACACGTAGATTTAACACGAATTTCATTTTCATGGCATTTACTGAGTATATAACATAGAGAAACACATGGGGAATAAAACATAATAATATTTGAATTATTGTACCCTACCCCAGAGAAAGTGAGAATACAGCCCACAACAACAAAAAAAAAAAAAAACAAGAAACACAACTTTTTTGCCCTCTTTTCACATTAGATCCTAATCATTACAACCTGAACATAAAATCCAGAACACACAATTTCAATTTCGAATTTCGAATTTAATTGTTTATTGAGGAACAAAAATAATAAAGAAAAAAAAACGTACGAATCCGTATCCCTTGGACTTGCCCGTGTTCTTGTCGTTGATGATGATGGCCTCGAGAATCTCCCCAAACTGCTCGAAGTAAGTCAGCATTAGATCGATCGGAGTTTCCCAGGCGAGAACTCCGATGAAAACCTTGGTCAGAGTCGTGCCGCCGAACGACAATTGGTAATCTCAACTTTAAGAAAAAATAAAGCAGCTCAAGAACGAGAAGAAGAAGGCTTGCTTTGAGATGATCTACTAATTAATTACATGTAATATAAATAATTAGGGAGTATATACTTACAGGTCGAGATCGAGTATGAAGGTACAAAGGGAAGCGAGATCTTGAGGATAAGAAGAGAACAGATCGAGATCGAGTATGAAGGTACAAAGGGAAGCGAGATCTTGAGGATAAGAAGAGAACGCAGTAGATCTACTTTTACATTTGCTAGATAAATGTATTAATTAATTATATCTAAAATATATAATTAGTACATAGATGCATTATGTATACGTATATTGTAAGTAAGTGTAAGTACAGTTTTAAGGGAGACGTGGCTGCTCTATTTGCAAAAATCCGATATCTTTATATAAGGTATACTAGATTTTACACCGTCTTGCATTGCAAGACGGGCCCAGATTATTTTATAATTGTGATCAAAACCTCTGTTAAGTTACACATAGCGTGAAATGAGTTTTTTTTGTTTCATTGAAGTTGAAGCTAATTACAAATCGTTTCAGGATTCTCCGATGCTGAAATCAGCTCACCATTGTAAATAATTTAGATAAAAGGAATTACAAACCTTTGCCGAATATGTAGAACCTAAGCAAGCCACAGCCTGTAACTTGGAATGTTGTCGATGGTTCTCTTGAACATGCTAAAATTGCTGCAACAATTAAGTTTAGGTATTAGTTAGGCATGTATATATAGTGAGAAAATTACAAGATCTAAACATCCATGGTCAGGTTAGTGTCTATGCTGCTATACACACCTACCACTGGGATCTAACAAGCAAGAGTTCTACTCGCTAAATCAACAGCAAGTGCAGTACCTTGGGGAAGAACGGCAGTTAGGGCTATCGAGCGGCGGCAGCGGTACGGAGTGTGGTGGGAGACAGAATTAGCGGGGTAAAAGCAATGAGATTATCTAAAATCGATCACCCAAAAAATCCGAACAAAGAAAAATACTCTAATCAAATAATCAAAACAAAACAATTTCCTCAAAAAAATCTAATTCCTAATTTAGAGAACCCCAAGTCCAAGAAAAAGAATGCGGCTGAAGAACGAGAAGAATAATTACCAGAGAAGAATAATCGTGGGCGATAAACTTTTAAGAACCTGCGGTGCATCTGTTGGATTTTCTGGATCTGCTGCCATTTATGTGTCCTTGAAATGTAAGTAAAAAAGTTTTAGATTGTCTGTAACTTCAGTATGTGTGTAGTATGTTTTTATATTCAGATGAATTTATCGACTTATATTGGAAAAATAGATCGATAGAGAACTCTTATTAACAAAATATTTAAACAAAAATATATACAATCATGTATTGAATGATTTATGAAGGAGTAACTGAGCATACCTAAATTTTATGCATACCTGTATAAAATCTGTATTGATCAGCTTGTCGAGCTCGAGCATACCTAAATTTTAGGTGAGCAAGCTCAATTAGCTTAAAACTCAACTCGGCTAGACTCATTTGCAATCCTGTAAAACCAAAAAAAAAATTATAAAATCATCAATGGTGGGGAAGTGGTGTAATCGGTGTGTCCTGCATCAACCCAATTTATTTAGAGTCTATTGAATAACCAAGATTCGTGCTCACTTTTAATAATTTCATCCAATGACTTAGGAGAAAGTTGCTATGTAAGTTGATGAATTATAGCCGACACAAATTTATTTCTGGCATACACAGCATGTAACTCTAATACGAAAAGCATATACAATATTATCCTATTTAGTTCAAGCTAAAGTCAAAGAAAAAGAAGTGGATGCAGCAGAGAATCTTGAAACAAAAACCAAGATCAAACCAAAAAAATAACGAACATACATAGTTGTACGTATCATTGTAAGTCTATTCTAGAGACGTGGCACTCTCCTGCAATAATACGACCTTAATCCGTATTTATTGAAAATTACAGAAAAATTGAAGTATATACCTGGTTCCCTGAGTAGACGATATGTCTCCTATCAAACCAAAACCGCAAAAAACATGAATCATTTAGTTGGTACATTCAGAGAGATAAAGCATACAAAAAACCAATCAAGCCCAACAATTTGTTTCCCCAAATCTAGGGTTTTAAATCGAAGTAAAAGAGGAATCGAGAGTGCAAGGGAAATATCGGGATCGTCATACCTGAATACTTCTGTATGGTAAAAATTTGAGTCATACTAAACATCAAAGGAAACTTTGAAATAATTCAACCATAAGTTCACTGAGAAAGGCAGAAGATGGAATCGCAAGAGAAAATATAATGAATTGAGAAATCACAGCATAATTCACTGAATAAATTGAGGTAGAGGAGGCGGATACCTGATTTTGATACGCTTCCAGCCTTTACGCAGATACAGAGAAACCCTACTATACTGGGAACGACGAAGAAGAAGAATGGAGTTTTTTGCGTGGCTTGGAGATAATGTTTTCATTAAATTATAATCTAATAATATACAATTTACATAGAAATTACTTACAAAGGGGAGTGCGAGATGGCTAATCCTCGTAAAGGAGGAAGAAGAATTGCAGAGAAGCCGTTCTAATACAAATCGATCAAACTCCAGAGAAGGAGGAAGAAGAATTCTAGATCTGCTTTTTTTCCTTTTTTTGCTTTGAAAGGATAATGCCATGAATTGATTAATTTTTAATATCTAATTAGTACACAAAATTATAGAGATACAATAGATGTGATGGAGACGTGGCATCTTGTAAGGCAACATACGAAGGTATCGATAAACATGTATGTATATTGTACGTAGGTGTGTAAGTATACCAAAGGAGACGTGGCTCTTTCCTGGGCAACTAACCATCTTTGTATATAAGGTATAGATATATATATATATATATTCTAATTTGTGGTCATGCTATATTGCCATCTCATCAATTTCATATTATTTCATATTACGCTATTAATTGAAAAATAAAAACAAAAGATGAATATAAAAAGCACGTGAGTTGATAAAAAATAATTAAAAAAAAAAAAAAGTTGAAGGGTTTCTATAATTTTTTTTCTTATTATATTATATGTATTATATGTATCGTCGCTCCGAGTCTAGACCCAGCGCTTGCCCTGACAATACTTAATACAGTTAAGAAAACCAATACCACCCTCTCTCGCGCATTTAAAAACACATGTAGCAATACGTCCATATGATGGTTTTTTGTTTGGTGCAGCACTAGTTGTGATATTTGGAGACAAGATCAAACACACCAACATAACGATGACAACAACTTTCGTGATTCTCACGTTTTTCATTTTTAATTTGGATTGTTAGATATTTTAAAATTATGATTCTAAAACAGATTCGATTTTAAAACTATAAACTAGACATTTCATATAAGAGAATATTACACAAACTTACTTAACGTTTACACATTTTTACACTCACTTAGTTAAATGGAAAATTGTTACCGTTACCTACCTTATCTTTTCGTCGGTTTACATATGCCTACTTTTTTTGCCAAATGGCAATATTCCAAAAAATATAGCTCAAACTTTTGATAAAAGCTACAATTTACACAATTTTTATTATTTTAATGTTTAAAATGTTAAATTCTTTAGTAAAAAATATATTTTACTTCAAAAAATGTCATAAATAAATAAAAATCTACTTTCAAATAAAATATATTTTCGATATTTTTTATTTTATTATACTATACTAGTAATTTTTATTTGTTCTAGTTCATAATTTAATTTATTTTAATAATCTGAATTTAAATAATATTTCATTTTTTTTAAAATCAAATAAAAATGAAAATATTATTATTAATCCAAATTTAAATTTAATTTTTTTAAATTTTAAATTTTAAAATAAATTTTTTCTTAAGTAATATTTAATTTAAAATAAATACTAATAATATAAAATTTTCATTTTTATTTTTTAAAATTATAATTTTTTTTATTATTTTTTAAACGTTTTATTTTAATTCGTATTATTTAAATTAACAAATGGTTATATAAAATTATAAATTAAATTATTTATAAAATCAATTCAAAAATTCAAATTAATAAAATAAAAAATGTTGTGGTTTTTGAAAATTGATTTTTATTTATTTATAATTTTTTTAGGCTAATCACATTTTTTTACTAAAAAAATATTATTATAAACATTAAAATAATAAAATTAGTGTAAAGTGCAATTTTTATCAAAGCTTTGTGTGTTTAATTGTATTTTATTAAAATTTTCAAGGTAAATCTTAACTTTTACGAATGCTTTGGAATTTAAAGGTTTTTACCCTTAAAAATATTAATCGATTAAAAAAAATAGAGATACTATACTTTCATATAGAGGAAATGTATACTGTATGTTGTTCTCTTGGACAAATGAAGTTCTATAATATACTTGTATATATGTAGAGAATAAACCAATTCAATTTTATATTTGCACTTACTTTTTTTTTTTTAATCAATTATTTTTATTTTTAAACTTTAAAAATAACATTTAAAAATGTTAATTTTCTATTATGTAATACTTGAATAATTTTAATTTTACATTATTTTATTATTATGTATTGTGTTATTTTAATTTGAAGTTGGTACGAATACGATATTCAATTCTTTATAATATATGCATAACTTTCAAAGTATTCGGTTTAAATTTATATGATTTATTTAAATTTGCATTTGTGAAATGAGAAAGGATCGGGAAATCAAATTTGACGAATTCGTATATTGATCACAAAACAGGTATAAAATAGATGTGTAAATATCATTATGAGACAATGCATGTTATATTAATTATTCGACACGATACCTTTTATTTTTTATTGGCATCATATATTCTACTAGTACAACTTTTGCCCGACTTACTTGCTGTACTCCAACAATTGCCTCCTTTACAAAACTTAATACACGAAATTAAATGAGTACCACGACTCTTTAAGCATTGTAAAACACATTTAGTAATACCTGTAAATTTTGGTTTTTTAACTTTTTTGGATGCATCAGCGGTCGTGATATTTCGAGTCGAGAACACAAACATCAGCAAAACGATGACAACAACTTTCATACTTATCACGTTTCTCATTTTTCTTTTGAATTTTTAAGTATTTAAAAATTATGTTTTTCAAATATATATAGAGGATAGAAATACAGTTTTTTCTAAAATAGATTAGATTTTAAAGCAATAAACTAGACACTTTAGATAATGAGAGTAGAAAAACTTACGATAGTTTTGTGAATTAAATAAATGTTTTATGTAAACATTATTTTTTGCAAGTTATATTAACTTGTATCACTTGGTATTTATACTTACTATTCTTGAAATCTTGATGAAAACTATATATATAAAAATAGAGTATGAAATTATGGTTAATTTTGATTAATTTATAATTTTATACTAAAATTTACCATGTATGAATATATAATGTAATTAATTATATATAAATATAAAAAAGAAAATAAAATTATTATAATGGATTAATCATATTTTTTTTATTTTAACTATATTCATATCTCATCAATTTTAATTTCATATTTTTTTAAAAATTAATATTAATTCTCATGTTATGAATTATTTTGATTTTTATGGTATTGAAAAATATATAATTAATATGGTGTGTATAATTTAAGATATATTAATTAAGAAAAATATATAATTAATATGATTAATATGTATTACATTTTAAAATATTTTTAAGTGATTTAAATAATTTTTAAACATTAATAAGTAAAATAAAACAAAATTTTATGTGATATAAAATACCTTTAAACACTTTAAATTATATTAAGTAATTTTAAATAGTTATACAACTTTTTAAAATATTTTATAAATTGCCTTAAAATAATTATTAACTATATAAAAATATTTTTTGAAGTGTCGGTAAATTATTAAAGTGACTTAAAATGATTGTTAAATGTTTTAAAGTCTATTAAAATAATTTTAAAAAAATATATAAAATACATATTAAATATTTTAAAGTGTTTTAAAATAATTTCAAATGAGTTTAAATAAAATAATAAATTATAAACTTTTAAATTGTCTTTTTTTAATGTAATTGAAATATAATTTTTTTTTTGTATATGTCAATTACAATCTCTTGGGGTTCGAAATCTTTGATCCTCAATTCTGCTCAACCAACTGAGCTAACAACCCTTAACAATATAAAAAATGTTAAAATATGGCAAATTGTTATATGGTCATAACATAGTACTAATAACCAAATTTTATTTTTTATTGTATGAGCCACACGATTCAAATTTTTACTAATTAACAACGAAAAAACCATTTTTTTCTCTTGCTTTTTTTCAAGTTCAAACACGGCGGCGGTGGAGTATGTTCAGGAGGATGTGCGATCTTGCAATACTCGATACACTCTCTCAAAGCATTACAATCGGTGTTGATGAAACTCCATGCATGCTTCGACACAATCATTAAAACCAGGACCAACAATACAAATTTTTTGTGATGTATGAATTAGTTCTCGTTATGACGCAACCCACATCAACAAAACGAGGACAATGACTTTCATCGTCTCGTTCTTCATTTTGGTTTTTCCTAGTGTTTAGGTATTTGAAAATAGTTTTTTCTTAATTGTTGGATCCATATAACTTATAGAGGGAAATTATGTTTTTGCAAATATATATATATATATATATATATATATATATATATATATATATTATTTTCTAAAATAATATATATTAAAGCAATAAACTATAAATATATATATATTTCCATTTTAACTATATTGCTATATATAATATATCAAATCAATTTCAATTTAATATTAATAAATTTTTTAGGTTTTTAAAATAAATATTAATTCTCATATGAATCCATTTCATATAAAAATTATTTTAATTTTTATGGTATTGAAAACTATTACAATTCATGGTTTGATATGAATCTATTTATTATTACACAATTTTTATTTTTATGATATTAAAAATATGTAGTTTCGTCCAAATATAACAAATATGTTATAATAATTTACAAAATATTAAGAAGATTACAATTTATTGTTTTATTTAATATTTTAATATAAAATATTACTTATTAAATTAATGTCACACTTATTTTAATATAAAACAGAATTTTAGTTTTTTAAAAGTTGAATTAAAGAATTCACACTCATCACAATCACGAGAAATAAAAACGATATTTGGCACATTATTATTATAGAATAGTGAAAAATCAAAGTTACCATCAATTACTCAACTCAATTGGCATCATTTACACGATTGGCCGAAGAGAGTCTAGCGACGACAAAAGTGGACGAGTACACAACGCGCGCTTTGGAATTTGAAAATAATCAAACAAAATGATGCAGGCAAAATTAAAATCAAAAACTGATTTTAATTATTTATAGTATGATTTTAATTATTCAGTCCCGGATCGCGGAGCAGGGGGGATAGTAGTGACAACTTTGTTTTTCCTAAAATTTACCTTATTCCTTCGGAAAGGGTGATCGGCTTCAAGAAACTTCCGGTGGTTATCAAACCACGATTGTTTTCCACTGCATCGTAAGCTGAACGCTTCAGAACGTTCCATACAGTAGGGACATGCTTCTTTACCTGCAGTACTTCTACCCGATAACATCGAATAAGCTGGAAAATCACTAATTGTCCACAACAATGCAGCACGAAGCACGAAATTTTGTTTTCTGGATATGTCATAGGATACAACACCGGTTTCCCACAAATTAAGCAATTCAGCTATCAACGGTTGTAGGAACACGTCAATTTTGTCCTTCGGGTTTTTCGATCCTGGGATCAATACGGTTAAAAACATGTATTGGTCTTTCATGCACATATGCGGTGGCAGATTGTAAGGTGTGACTATTACGGGCCATGAAGAGTACTGTTGACCGAAACTTCCAAACGGTTGAAACTCATCGGTACATAAACCTAATCTGACATTTCGAGAATCAGCTGCGAAGTCTGGATATTCTTGTGTTAAGGAAATAAATATAATCAAATCATATTGATTTGATTATTAGTATAAGATAAATCTTTTATATTTAGGATTAGTATATTATTTGATTTGCGTCTATCTTTTCCTTAATTATGAGATTCTATTGTACCTATAAATAAGAGTATTATCGTACTCACCAATCATCGGTGATTTTATAATCATTCTCTCATGGTATCAGAGCACCGGTCCTAAACCTGGTTCTAAACCTAGTTTAGTTTTTTATTTTCTTCTCGCCCACTTTTCTTTCTTCCGCTTCCACTCTTTTCACGTCGGACTGGTATCCTCCATCGTGTTCTTTGTTTGTACGTCGGACTGGTCTCCTCCGTCGTACCGTCAATCTGCTGCTGCTGCCACAACCTTCACGCCGGACTTGTCTCCTCCGACGTGCGTCGTGCCGCAGCCGCAACCTCCTCCTCTCTCATGCCGCAGCGCCAGAGCAGTCTCCTCCCCTCTCCTGCCGCAGCGCCAGCGCAGTCTCCTCATGTCGCAGTGCCAACGCATTCTCCTTCTGCCGCAAAGCCAACGCAGCCTCCTCCTGCCGCAGAGCCAGCGCAGCCTCCTCCCTCCTCCTATTGCAGCGTAAACGCATCCTCCTCCGTCGTGCGTCCTGCTGCTGCCGCAACCACTTCCTTACCAAGCTTTGCGTTTGTCTTCAACCCACGCATCGCTTGACGGGGAGTGTTAAGGAAATAAATATAATCAAATCATATTGATTTGATTATTAGTATAAGATAAATCTTTTATATTTAGGATTAGTATATTATTTGATTTGCGTCTATCTTTTCCTTAATTATGAGATTCTATTGTACCTATAAATAAGAGTATTATCGTACTCACCAATCATCGGTGATTTTATAATCATTCTCTCATCTTGGTTGAAATGCTTCCAAGCCATAGAATCTGATGGATGATGCATAATATCATCTTTGACAACATGTTCGGCATGCCACCTCATGTCCGCAGCTGTGGCATTAGATGCATACAAACGTTGCAGACGGGGCGTCAAAGGAAAATAATGCATTCTCTTGTACGGTATGCTTGTCTTCTTCCGTTTGTTATTGTTCGAGTTCACTGGTTTGAATCGCGGATGATCACAAATCTTACAACTCTTTCTGTCACGGTCTTCGCTTCCCCAGTATATCATACAGTTATTGATACACGTGTCAATTTTCTCAACCGGTAAACCCATGCCTCGAAGTAGTTGCTTGCTCTTGTAGAAGTTTTCAGTTACCAAGTTACCTTTGGGCAACACTTCTTTGAACAACGATCCGTATAGGTCGTAACCTTTCTCTGAGATGTGACACTCGGACTTTATATTCATCGTTCTAGCAACAAAAGACAACTTCGAATGAGTTTCACATCCTTCGTACAATGGGTCATTCGCTGCTTTCAACATATCGTAAAACTTTTGAGCCTCTGGATTGGGTGGTTCTTCAACTGTTTCAGACTGATTAAATGAAGGACCAGCAGCATCACGGATCATATCGATGTATGGATTTGGATCGGCCGGAATGTTTGATTGGCTTGGAACAGGGATCACATTCTGATTCAGAACTTGTTCATAAAGATGGCCTTCGCCGTGGAATAACCATGTGTGATAACCCTCTTTCGACTACAAGGACATTTCAACTTATCACCGTCTTTCCATTCAGCATTTTTTCTTGCGAACTCAATGAATGACTCGATTCCATCCAAAAACTCTTTAGACAGATAACCGCCAACCCTCCGTTTGTACATCCAATTACGATCAGAGTTCATTCTATAGAATTAAAACGATAATCTTTAAACAAAATAAACAATCATACACATTTAAGAATGTATAGTAAACAATCATACACATTTAAAAAAGTTAATGAGATTTTGACATGAATTCGACAACACATATGCGTTGTAATTGCTTTATTGGTAAGGGTCCTATCCCATTCAAGAATGTGATATGATGTTCTTTGTTAGTTAGTGTCTCGAATGGACTTAAAAAATTTGGCAGCACTTCCCTACAGTTCTCTAAGTACACGTGTTTCAATGTACCCGAGAACGTAGAGAAATAACTAACCAAATCTTAAAATAAGTCCATAATCGAAACACATATCAACTAACAAAGAACATCATAATCACATTCTCAAACTGTCCAAAAATGGGACAATTCAAGATTAAACATAACTTGTAACCAATTTAACATATTTAACATATCTCAAATAACTTGTAACCAATTTTTCAAAAAATCAAAATATTTATAAAATCCAATTTTATATTTCAAATTATTTATACATACTCATTCCAATATTTCAAATTTTCAATATACTCATTCTAATATTTCTAAAATCCAAATATTTATCAAAAATCCCAATATTATTCAAATCCCAAATTTCTACTACTTAGAACAAATAAATTTCAACTTAATCTATAAAACTTGTGGAACTCACCAAATCGAGCTCATCAAATGGAACTCATCAAATCTGGGGCTAGAACAATATACAAAACCAATAAAACCCAAAAAATTCCAAGAAACTCAAAATTTACGAAAACCCTAAAATGACAATTCTCAACAATTCAAGAATCAAAATCGACATATACATGATATACATAACACAACACTGCTAAATAACATTTATACGAAGATCTCTCGAACAAAAATCGAATTTTTCTCAAAACCCTAATTTTGTCAAAATATAGAAATTAAACCGGTTAAAGAGAGAAAATCGAGTTCTAACCTGATAGCCTTGGGGAATCGAAGTGCTTGAGGTTTTGGTAGCTTCAATTCGCCGGACGTAGCTTCAATTCGCCGGAAATCGCCTTCCAAGTCGCCGCCCCTCTCTGTGTTGGATGAAAAAACGAAATGAATATGTTTCTGCTGTGCCCGCTGTAATATAGACGCCCCCTACGGCTCTTCCTACGGGATAAACCCCGTAGGGCATAAGTATACGTATCAAAACGGTGGCGTTTTGATACTCCCCTACGGGAGACATTCCCGTAGGGGTCCCTACGGGATAAACCCCGTAGGGGTAGAAGTAGTATCAAAACGCCGCCGTTTTGATACTCCCCTACGGGGGGGCAGTCCCGTAGGGGCCCCTACGGGCGTAGCCGTAGGGGTTTTCTAATTAATAGGAGGGAAGGCTTCGCGCCTCGTCCCCTACGGGGACAGCCGCCGTAGGGTCATGTGGCCTACGGCTACCCGTAGGGGAGCCCGTAGGTCCCTTTGGAGGGAAACAAGGCGCGAGCACTCCCGCCTACTGCCCTACGGGAGACCCCTACGGGATTCTACCCTACGGCTGGAGCCGTAGGGGACGCCGTAGGGGATTTCAAGATAGTATGTCCCGTAGGGGACGCCGTAGGGGCGTCCCTACGGGAGGATAGCCGTAGGGGATCCCCGTAGGGGATCCGCGAATTTTTTGTAGTGTAGGACAAATTAGTTGATAATCTATTTTAAAAAGTACAACTCGTAGGTAATATTAAATGATAAGCAAATCTACCAATCTGTTAGGATTTTCGCCTAACTTCGTAGCTGCAAGAGACGATAAACACGGAACGAGAAATAAAGACGAAAGAAATAACGAGACACAGAATTGATAGTGGTTCACCCAAATAGGCTACCACTCGCCGCTGCAGAGATTTCACTAGAATAATATAGACGAATCCGGGAGATTACAAACGCACACGCGTTACGCGTATCTCAGTATTCTCGCTATCGTCTCTCACTATTCTAGATTTCTACTCTCGGGATTCTTACGGATACATAATACATTGTTGGGGGCTTTCTTATATAAACTAGACATATAAGAAACCCTAAACTTAATTAAGGTAAGAGTCCACGCCGAAAAGAACACAAAATCCGCGAAACTTGGCGAGCAAGAAAACATCAGCGCTGCCAGCACGAAAAACGGCGCTCGCCAAAACCATTTCGGTGCCCGCCGAAATGCACCTGCGACCGCCGGAAGCCAAGCCGCGCCCGCCAAAAGGGCCTCAAATCGTGCAGTCCACCTGACTCGATTTTCCTGGTTTCGGCGCCCGGCGAAACCCATTCCGCGCCCGCCGGCCATGCCCCGACGACCGCCGTTTCTGTCCTTGGCGATTTCGTCCTCGATTTTCGACTCCATCTCCCAAAACAACCATCGTGATTACTCCAAATAAAAGGTCGACTCGTTTTAACAATAGTTTATAGTGTTGACTAGGTGTAAGATGTGCATCTTGCACATGGGAGCAAGATATAAATTGCCCAATTTTTCGCTTATTTTTCACTTTATTATTGACCTTATTTAATAAATAAACAAAAAATTGTTTATTTTAAAATATAACTATACATTTAGTTTTTCTTTAGTTTTTAATTGGCTTCCTTTTTTTTTATTTTTTTTATTTTAAAGTTTGATTCGTCCAACTTACCAAATATAAAATAATGCCAAATAAATTGTAACTGAATCCACGATGCATAGTAGTATATTTAGTTTACATCACTAGAATAAAAATATTTATTACATCAATACATAATATATTTCAATTAATTCAATTTCATATTTATTTTCTCTATAAATAATTCCCAAGTATTCTAATTAACAACTAAAAACACAATTTATTAAAAAAAAAACTTTTGTTTTAACTTAAAAATGAAAAGCACAAGTAAAAATAATAAGGTTGCCATCGTCATGCTGTTGTTCTTGATGTCGATTGTATCGGCCCAAGGAGCCGTGAGTGCTTATTTGAATTGTTTGTGGATGTGCATGGTTCACCAAGGACACAACTCCGCATTTTATGCTGCGTGCATTGCAGCATGTTTGGTAGCTTATCCACAAAATTTGGCGTCGCTACCTTCTTCTTCTCATGAATATCCAATGCCTTCAGCTGACTCTCTCAACTCGTTCGAACTTATTAAAAGTAATCGTGTGGACGATGCAATCGAAAAATAATGCATTTTTTGTGATATCATTATCAATAAAATCTAAATTTTATTTCCTTTAATGTAATTTTATTCTCTTATTTCCAATAATTCCTCCGACAACGCGCGCTTTAGAATTTGAAAATAATCAAACAAAATGATGCAGGCAAAATTAAAATCAAAAACTGATTTTAATTATTTATAGTATGATTTTGTACTACTTTTATGAAGCAACTACGCACTTTCCTAGTTTTATTTTTAATTCAATTAATAATTTTCTTGTAATTTTGATAGAATTTTATTTCTCATTTTAATCTAGTGAAACTTAAAAAGTAAAAAATAGAAGAAAAAAAACTAGTTATAAAACAATCTATTATTTCAATCCTATTCAATGAAAAAAAATACTACTACCCAGTGGTTGGAATAATTTCCTTCTCCAAATTATCTTCATGGACGCCCAACAACTCCTGCAAGCTAAAAAGATCCTTTTGAACAGGAATATCGTCTATGTTATTCTGCTGGGACAAAAAACGGGATTTTACCCCTTTGCCAATCATGGAGAACCATCTTTGCAGCAGTCGTGTAGTCGTGTTCATCACCTCCCTAAATAATAAAATAATTGCTTCTTTTTGTTTAATTTCGTCATAAACTTCGAGCAACGAGATGTGTGTTTTACCTTTAGAAGTTTCCCAGATAACTTGCATAGCTGAAAAAGGAAATCATTATCATCCTCCCTGAAAAAATAACCACAAAGTTCAATTCATTATGTTATCTGCTACGTCTGAGACAGTTGAATTGTAGGAATAACTCACCAATCATTTATCTTGTACGCTTTCACAAGGCTTTCCTTTTTGACACGTTTCAAAACTTCACAAATATTCTCAGACGCATCCTCCAAATTCGTCACTTTTACCTGGCAACCAGGACAAATTAATTGATAATCTATTTTAAAAAGTACAACTCGTAGGTAATATTAAATGATAAACAAATCATCCAACCATCGTGATTACTCCAAATAAAAGGTTGACTCATTTTAACAATAGTTTATAGTGTTGACTAGGTGTAAGATGTGCATCTTAAAGAGTTTTATGGTTTGAGCTGAACAAAAACGAGAATGGATAAAAGCGGCTTTTATATATCCAGAAATAGTAAGAACCCTAGCTTACTAAAGCTGGTGCATGTCAGCATTTATAGAGCATACGACAAACCCTAAGTTGTAGAGACACATAAGATTATTACACGTGTATGCTCAGGATCAGCTACATAAATAACATGAATGGGCTGATAAATAATTAAACAACAGCTGGGCCTGAAGTGCTATTAATACTGGGCTTGGTAACAGCACTTGTAGTGGGCTTTGTAGTAGTAGAATTATGAGCCTTTTTACTCCCCCTCAATTCAAACACGGTGGAGGGAAGAACTGAGAGTTTCAGAGCTAGCCGTGAGAAGAATTGACTGCTCAAAGCCTTTGTAAAAATATCTGCAGTCTGATCAATGGAAGGAACAAACTGAACTCTGAACAAAGTGAATATCTAACTCAACATGTTTAGTTCTTGAATGAAGAACTGGATTAGAAGCCAATGCAATGGCAGATTGATTATCAACCCAAATTACAGGTGATTGAGTAGATTTCACTTTGAGTACTGTGAGAAGAGATAGAGTCCATTTAACTTCAGCTGCTACATTGGAAAGACTCCTATACTCTGCTTCAGCTGAGCTTCTTGAAAACACTGATTGCTTCTTAGAAGACCATGAGATCAAATTCTGACCAAGATAAACACAGAAACCTGAAATGGATTTTCTATCATCCACATCTGCAGCCCAGTCTGCATCTGAGTAAGCTATCACATTAAGGGATGAATTCCTTGTAAAAGAAAGCCCTTGAGTGACTGATCCAGCTAGATATCTCAAAATCCTTTTCACAGCTTTCCAATGGAGATCAAGGGGACAGTGCATGTATTGACAAACCCTATTCACACTATATGCAAGCTCAGGCCTAGTTATAGTGGCATATTGAAGAGCACCTACTATACTCATGTACTGGGTAGCATCAACTGTAGGTTCACCATTGAACCTAGAGAGCTTAGATGCAGCCACCATAGGTGTTGGAGCACCCTTTGCATCAATCATGTTAGCCCTTTCAAGTAAGCTCTTTATATACTTTTCTTGACTGAGATGGAGACCTGCTGTGGTGTGTTTGATTTCTATGCTAAGAAAATGATGAATTTCACCAAGATCCTTCATTGAGAAATGACTGTGTAGTGTCTGTATTATTGAAGAAACTCCCTTCAAATCACTTCCTGTAACAAGGATATCATCAACATACACTAACACCCAAACACAACCTACTGCAGCATGTTTAAAAAAGAGAGATGAATCTGCTTTTGAGCACTTGAAACCATGATTGAAGAGGACTGTTTTGAGCTTATCTGACCAGGCTCTAGGGGCTTGCTTAAGACCATACAAAGCCTTGTTGAGTCTGCAAACTGGGGGCTGAGAAGAAGTAGAATTAATTTCAAATCCAGGTGGTTGATACATATAAACATGTTCTGTGAGATCTCCATTTAGAAAGGCATTCTTGACATCAATTTGCCTAAAAAGCCACCCTTGAGTAACAGATATAGCAAGGACCATTCTTATAGTAGTAGGTTTGACTACTGAACCAAAGGTTTCAAAATAATCAAATCCTTGAGTTTGATCATATCCTTTTGCTACAAGTCTGGCCTTGTACCTTGCAACTGAGCCATCTGAGTGTGTTTTAAGCTTGAAAACCCATCTACACCCAATTACCTTCTGGTTTGAACTTGGTTTACACAAGGTCCAAGTGTTGTTTTGGATCAGTGCATCATACTCTTCCTCCATAGCTTGCTTCCAGTTTGGATTACAAAGAGCTTCTTGATATGTCTTAGGCTCAGCCCTGTCTTCAAGTAGATACACCTTTGGCTTTAGAGAACCTGTTCTAGATCTAGTAATCATATGATGCTGATTACTAGGTCCTCTAGTTGCTGCAGGCTGCACAAAGTCATTAGAAACAGGTACATCATTTAACTCAAATGGTAGTTCTACTGTCAAAGGTATGATAGTGTTACTGGAAGCATTGGAGTCAATGGTGATGGGTGTATGATGTGACTCAGAGGATGGTGAGGTGGAGATGTGATCAGAAACAGGAGAATTATTGAACTGTGGTAAATGTGCATCACTACTACTGTGATTATTTGAAGAGGGATGTGTGTTGGCAGATTTTTCATTATTTAAAGGGTTTATTTTTTGTGGAGGTCCCAGAATGGAGGTATTATGGAGAGGAGTTTCCGGCTTAGTGGCAGTTTTGGCATAAGGAAAGGTAGATTCATCAAAGATTATGTTTCTGGTAACAACAATTTTACCACTTGGAATCAGAGCTTTAAAGCCTTTATATTTAATATTATATCCAAGAAATGTTGATGGTTGTGATCTGAACTCAAGTTTGTTGTTGTTATAAGGTCTAATATGAGGATAGCAAAGGCAACCAAAGACTTTTAAATGATCATATGAAGGTTTTCTGTTATAGAGAAGTTCAAAATGGCTTTTCAATTTCAGAACAGGTGTAGGAAGTCTATTTATAATATGAACTGCAGTAGTAAAAGCATCATCCCAAAATCTAGTTGGCAAGTTAGAATGAGCAAGAAGGGACAAACCAACCTCTACAACATGCCTATGTTTTCTTTCTGCAAGGCCATTTTGTTGTGGTGTATAGGGACAAAACATTCTATGTTCAATACACTCATCATGAAGAAATTTAGTGAGGCTTATAAACTCTCCACCACCATCACTCTGTAGGCATTTAATTTTTGAGTTAAACTGTGTTTTCACAAGGTTATGCAGATGAACAAATGCAGAATATACTTTTGACTTGTGTTTAAGTAGGTAAAAACAAGTGTATCTAGTGTGGTGGTCAATGAAAGAAACATAGTATTGGAAACTATTTCTGGTTTTATGAGGTGAAGGGCCCCAAACATCAGAATGTACAAGATCAAAGGGATGTGGATAGACAGTGGAAGACAAATTAAAAGGCAGTTGATGACTTTTCCCTTTCATGCAAGAATCACAAACTTCATTGTCATTAAATATAGGTTTCTCATTACAAAGATTTGAATCAGAACCTAATACAGTTTTCACTATTTTATTTGATGCATGACCTAGCCTTCTATGCCAAATGGCAACAGTATGAGTCTTCTTATTGAGGAGGAAAACAGAGGGTGGTAGCAATGAAGTGACACAGGAAGCTTTTTGACTGGAGACAGCAGGGACAGCTTGGACATCAAATTGATAGAGACCTTGTTTAAGAGCCCCTTGCAGAAGTATTTGACTGGTTACCTTGTCCTTAACACAGCAATATTCAGGGTGAAACTCAAAATAAACATTGTTATCTCTAAAGAACTGAGACACACTAATAAGGTTCTTGGCAATATCAGGAACAAGGAGGAGTTTGGTTAACTGGAAAATGTTTTTAGATGAAGGGGATTTGACAGCAGTACTACCAATATGAGTTATAGACAAACCTGCACCATTGCCAATGTGAACCTTGTTCCCTCCATGAAATTCTGCAGCTGTGTTGAGATTGTTGAAGTCACTTGTCACATGGTTTGAAGCTACTGAATCTGCATACCAAGAGAGGTCAGAATCTGGTTCAGATGGTGCTGATTGAGCTGCAAAAGCTGATGGAGCTTGTGACTGTTGAGATGAATTCTAGGATCCTTGAGGTGTAAAATTTGAATCAAATCTGTAGTAGCACTTATCAGCAAGATGATTGGAGTAACAAAAAATTTGACAACCTCCACTTTTCTGACCAGACCTGCCTCTACCACCATTTCCACCACCTCTTCCCCTTGAGGTGGATCTACCTCTTCCCCTATAGTTGTTAGTACCTCTCCCTCTTGCAGCTTGGTTACCACCATTGTTGTTTCTTTGATAAGCTGCATTCACAGAGGGATTTGAGCCATCTGTATTAACAGATGAAGGGGAGAGGCTTTCAAGCCTGGTTTCATATCTCAACAACATTGCATAAACCTCACTAACACTGCAGGGTTCAGATCTAGAGGAGATTGCAACCACAATAGGGTCAAACTCACTACTCAGACCAGCCAAGATTTGTAAATTCTGATCTTCTTCAGACACCATATGACCAGCTGAAGCAAGAAGGTCACAGTAATTTTTAATCTTGTTTAGATACTCTCTCATTGGGAGTGACCCTTTCTTAATAGTAGTGAGCTGCAGTTTATACTGCATCTTCTTAGCTGCCGATTGAGAGACAAAATTCTGACCAAGGGTTTTCCAAATATCTAAGGAGGTTTCGAGACCTACCATCATCACCAACAGATTTTTTGACAGAGATGATAACAACCACAAAGCTAGCAGCTGATCTTGACGAACCCAAGCTTGATATTCTGGGTTCAGTTCTGACGCACACGTCTCTAGATTCAGAGAAATCTGTTGTGGCTTTGGCCCAGGGAGCAAGAAGGACTCAAGTCCATATCCTCTAACCGCTGTGAGAATCTGCATCTTCAACAAAAGGTAATTTGAATCAGTGAGCTTTATCGAAATGAGTTGGTGTTGAGGGTGAATAAGGGTTCCCTGTGAACTGAAAGAGAGGGAGTGGGAACCCGACGTTGCAGAGTCATTTACACTCATTTTATTTTTCGAAAAAGCTCTAATATATCCAGAAATAGTAAGAACCCTAGCTTACTAAAGCGGGTGCATGTCAGCATTTATAGAGCATACGACAAACCCTAAGCTGTAGAGACACATAAGATTATTACACGTGTATGCTCAGGATCAGCTAAATAAATAACATGAATGGGCTGATAAATAATTAAACAACAGTTGGGCCTGAAGTGCTATTAATACTGGGCTTGATAACATCACTTGTAGTGGGCTTTGTAGTAGTAGAATTATGAGCCTTTTTACATCTTGCACATGGGATCAAGATATAAATTGCCCAATTTTTCGCTTATTTTTCACTTTATTATTGACCTTATTTAATAAATAAATAAATAAATTGTTTATTTTAAAATATAATTATACAATTAGTTTTTCTTTAGTTTTTAATTTGCTTCTTTTTTTATTTTTTTTTTATTTTTTTTATTTTAAAGTTTGATTCGTCCAACTTACCAAATATAAAATGATGCCAAATAAATTGTAACTGAATCCACGATGCATAGTAGTATATTTAGTTTACATCACTAGAATAAAAATATTTATTACATCAATACATAATATATTTCAATTAATTCAATTTCATATTTATTTTCTCTATAAATAATTCCCAAATTATTCTAATTAACAACTGAAAACACAATTTATTAAAAAAAAACTTTTTTTAACTTAAAAATGAAAAGCACAAGTAAAAATAATAATGTTGCGATCGTCGCGCTGTTGTTCTTGATGTCGATTGTTTCGGCGCAGGGAAATCCTATTCATGATGTCGCTGGATATTTAAATTGTTTGCATCTATGCCTGGTTCAGCAAGGACACAACCCCCTGATGTATGGTGCGTGCATTGCAGGATGTTCGGTAATTTATAAACAACATTTGTCGTCGCTACCTTCTTCTTTCGATGACACGCTTGAATTTCCAGTGCCTTCAGCTGCCTCTCCCAACTCGTTTGAACTTAAAAATAATGCAGACGATGCAATCGAAAAAGAAGAAAATAATTAATGAGAGAAAATAGTTAATTTTTGCATTGTACTAGTAACTTTGACTTACAATTATATGTTATGGTGCTACAAATTAATTATCTTTTTCAATCACTTACCTTCGATTTCATCAACAACTTTTAATATGTTTTTTTAATCTATTATATATTATTAATATTTATAGTATGGGAAATTTGAAGGCAATCATGTTAATAATGCAAATTGAAGGTATATAAGTAAATGTAAAAGATAATTAATTAATTAATTTTTAGCACCATAACATATTTGTAGGACAAAATTACCACAATGCAAAAATTAACTATTTTCCCTCATAAATTATTTTCTTCTTTTACGATTGCATCTTCGTCGATATTACTTTATATAAGTTCAAACGAGTTGAGAGAGGAGAAGCCGAAGGGGATGGAGAAGACCACTCGTCGAATAATGTGGAAAAGAGCAGACATAGTAGAGTAGGGAGAATTTTTTTCTTGGTCCCATAAAGTTGGGTCATTTTCGATTTAGTCTCATGTAGTTACACATTTTCAATTTAGTCTCATATAGCTCGAATTTGTGTCTAATTTAGTCATTTTTGGCCGGAATCTTCAATTTTGAACGGTCAACTGATGACGTGGCAAGCGGGGAGACGATCGTCGATTTGCTTTGACACGCGTCATCTCCTGATTGGCTCCTGTAACAATTTAAAAAAAAAAACAAGTCAGCACATCTTAATTAAAAAATCAAAAAAGAAATTGAAAAATTGTTTTTTTAAAAAGGCTACGGGTTTAACAGGTGAACATATTCAGAAACAAAAAATCACTTCTCCCCAATTCAATTTCTATGAACCCTAATCCCTAATCTCCAAAATTCTCCGTGTCGCCGTCACCGGATTGTGATGTTGGGTTGGGGTTGAAGATGCAGAAGTTGCACCCCACCGAATCTTACCTCTATAATTAATTATTAAATAATATAAACCAACAACAACAATGATATGAAATGGGTTATTCCAATCTTCAATTTTTATTTTTGTTTGCAGGTGATGGTGGGCCCCTCTTCAGTTACTCGAGCAACCGCGTATCCGACTGCGCGCCCGCCCATTTCAACCGGACTTCCGATAACACCACCACCCTTTTCCTTCCAGCTGGGATTTTTCAAAATTCCCCTTTCAAAGCTTCTGGTAATCAATTTTGTTTTTTGGATTTTGATTTTTGGTTAATTAATTAATTAATTAATGTTTTTTTTTTTGCAGGTGGAATAAATATGAGTGGTAAAGCTCTGTTCACAGATTTCCAGTTGCGAGAATTGGAGCGTCAAAACACGATACACAGATACATATGAACCCTATAGGGATTAGGGTTCATATAGAAATTGAATTGGGGAAAAGTGATTTTTTGTTTCTGAATATGTTCACCGGTTTGAACCCGTAGACTTTAAAAAAAAAAACGATTTTTCAATTTATTTTTTGATTTTTTAATTAAGCTTTGCTGACGTGGTTTTTTTTTTTTGAAAATTGTTACAGGAGCCAATCAGGAGATGACGCGTGTCAAAGCAAATCGGCAATCGCCTTCCCGCCTGCCACGTCATCAGTTGACCGGTCAAAATTGAAGATTCCGGCCAAAAAGGACTAAATAGGACACAAATTCGAGCTATATGGGACTAAATTGAAAATGTGTAACTACATGGAACTAAATCGAGAATGACCCAACTTTATGGGACCAAGAAAAAAATTCTCCCTAGTAGAGTACATGCCGCTTCCATGAGAGGATCCAACATGCACTTGCGGTAACAAGTTCTAAAGGAACCAGCTTCGATTCCCTGTGCTCAAAAAATACACATAAAGAACATGATCACAATGACGACTACCATCTTTAAGTTTTTCATTTTTGCTTCTTTAATTATTTCGAAATTGTATTTTCAATTGTTGAAATGCTCCAACTATATATAAATTAAATGAATGTAAAATTTTGGTAAATACATAAATAAATTAACATTTTTATGCAATATTTGTTTTTTTACAAAATTATTTTTGAAATATATTATGTATTGATACAACAAATATATTTATTCAAGAAATGTATACTGAATATACTAGCGTGTGCGATTCATTTACCATTGCACAATACATAGTAGTATAATCGGTATACTGTGTATTGTGCGATTCATTTACCATTGCACAATACACAATAGTATATATATTCGGTATATTACTTCGAATTGTGCGATTCATTTACCATTGCACAATATTTGTAAAAAAAAAAAATATATTGCATAAACATGAATCGTCATTGTGATCATGTTCCTTGTGTGTGTTTTCTGAGCACATTGAGTCGAAGCTGAAAAATTTAGAACTTTGTTATCGCAAGTGCATGTTGGGCCAGAGAGGCAATCCTCTCATGGAAACGGGCGTGTACTGTACTATGTCTAATTTCCACATTATTTGACGACTAATACTTCTCCATGGCTTTCAGTTTTCCCTTTCAACTCGTTTGAACTTATAAAAATTAATCGTAGAGATGAAGATTGAAATTACGTCTTTGACGTAAGATACCAACTTTTCGCGAAGTCGGTGTAAAAGGCGTAAAAACATTCGAAGAGTCGAACCATTCAGCGCTCACTTAATACTGGACACCTAAGATTCAGGCGCCTAGGAGAGGCGCTCAAATCAGTACTCGACGCCTAAGAGGTATGCGCTGAGTTACACATCTCTGGGCGCCTGGAAGCAACACACTCTGAGGTAAATGCAAGTCTCTTAGAGAATCACCCTCTCAAAGAAAAATACTCAAATCACAATCTTGTAATCTTGAACAACAAGTAGCTATAGGAGACAAAAGATATGTAATATGTTTCATTTCATTTAGAATCAAACAAAACTATTACAAGGTAGAGAACGGTAGATAAAACGATCAAAGGATGCAGACCAAGTGACGCAGCACTCTAGCACTCCAAGGATCCACCGCTTTGCGCCTAGAGCTAAATCACATAACTCTAATACACGGCGCTCAGCGAAAAACAACTACACGAAAACTCTCTCACGGAATGCGCAACAAGCGACAATCCTAAAACTCCTAAAAGTAAACTAAGTAAAAACTCGATTTGAAAAGTAAGAGCGCAAGAAGTGATTTTCCAAATCGGGAACGAGGGTATTTATAGGAGTGCCGCACGTGAGAACGCCGGAGGAAAGTGATCCTCATTGGTTACACGTTCGGCTGACGTCAAACGGAAATTCTTGACGTCACACTTTCAGAACCATCTTCGAATCTTGAATCTTCGAACCTTGTGATGCAGCCCAAGAGTCGTCGTTGATACAAGACCCGGTGCGAGTTCCAGCTGGACCAGTAACGCGCTCGAGAGCCAAGAAGTTCAAGGCAAGCTTGATGGTGATGATTCAAGAAGTCTGGGAGCAAGAGCTAATGAAGAAAACCATTGGAGAGGAGGAGAAGCCGAGCCTTGTCAACTTGATTACGTACGAGGAGGCTATTCCGACAGAGGACTTTGAGTTTCAGGCTGGAACGACAAAGAAGACGCTGAAACAGAGGTCAGACGTGAGTCGAGGACGCGCCGCTGATTTTGGCTGCGAAAATGACCGTGTGTTGGACGACATGGGAAGCTGTCGGCCGACAAGTGGTTTGTCGGACGACACCCCTAGGCTGTCGGCCGACATGCAGTGTAAAACAGGGACGGGACAGACATGATTCGCAGGATGAGCCTGCGAACGACGGAGGTTTGTCGGCCGACAGTATTTCCTGTCGGACGACAAGAGGATGTCGGACGACACTCTTTTCTGTCGGCCGACATGTGTCCAGATTTTTATGGAAATCGCGTTTTCGCGATTTTGAGACTTTGCTGCGTATTTTCCTTTTCTTTTGTGGCTTTTTAGGTCAGCCTATATAAGGCCTTGAACCCTATTGTTTTAAAACACAACTTTTATGATAATTAATATATTTTGCGAGATTATTCTCTCTACTCTTTTCGTTCTCTTTTCGATTGTGCCAAAAGGGATCAACCGACGAATCAACGAAGCATACATACTTCGTTCGTGTGTCTACATCGTTTCCAAGTAGCTGCATCAATTCCGTTTTGGGGGTTAGGTTTTCAATCTAATCAATTTAACGAATTAGGTTCAGAAGTTTGGGGATTTTCATCTACCCAGGTATCCGAAACCCGAATTCCGTGTTCTTCGTATCCATTCAATTATCTATCAATCGAGGTACGTATCATCTGGTATCAGAGCCCAGAATAGGGTTTCAAATTTCTGATTTCGTTACCTTGTTTCTTTTTCCTTTTTGTTCTTTTTTTTTCTCCTTGTTGAATCGGATCTCTTTCATCCGTAAGCACAAAAAAAAATTATAAAAATTATTTAGACTCGATTTTTCTCGAATTTTTTTTGGATCATCGTATTCTTGTTGCTGTTCGTATTTCCAGCCATATAAAAAAAATATATATATATTTTGGCGGGAAAATTTTTCTTCAACCAAATTTTTGTGTGTGATTCCTGAATTTTCCGGCATCGTTTTGAGCCAATTTGGTGCTATCTAATTTTTCGTTCCGAAATTTCCGATTTTGTTCATTCCTTTCTACGTAGTCGTTGTGTGTTTTTCGTGAATCTTGTCGGGTCTGAGCTCAACTGGTAGATCGAAGAGTTCGATACAGTGAGAGAGAATACGAGTGGTAAAAGGCAGAGTAGTGAGAACATTAGAGTGAAAAAAAGCCATACTTGAGTGAAACACGAGTGCTGAGTGAATCCCATCTTGAGTGTGATACACGAGCGTTTGTGAGGTGGTGAGGTTCTTTTTACTTTATTGCTTTTATTTCTAACGTTTTCTGTGCAGGTATGTCTGAAGAATCGAAAAATAAAGAGACAGCTGAGGGGTCTACTAACAACCTCCAAATGCAGTTTCTCATAGAAGCTTTGCGTCCCGAACTAGCGAAGCTCTTCTCAACTGAGATGGATGTGGTACATGACCGACTCCTTGCCCTAGAGGAAAAATCTCGTCGAGAGAATGCAGAGAGTCGGAGAGTCGCAATGCGCAACGTCGGTCGAAATGACCATCATCGTCATAATGGGCGAAACATGGATGCCAACCCCGAAGACGATGAGGCTGAAGAAATTGATAACAACTTGAGCAATATCAAGATGACTGTTCCCACATTCATAGGGAAGAACGATCCAAAGTTGTACATCGAATGGGAGAGAAAGGTCGAAATCCTCCAAAGGTTTGAGCTCCAATATCCAATACTTCGAGATGTCATCCTTTGAGCTTTAAACCCTGCAAAATAGAACAACGAGGGAAAAACAAAGTTGTAGCCAAAACAAACATTCACAAAGATGCAATCAAAAAAACAAAAAAAAATATATGTTCTATGTATTATAATATCTTTACATTTTTTTTTTCGGATTGTTTATCTTCGCACGGAAAAAAAATATACTCAACTTTTCGCTTATTTTCCACTTTATTTTTTACCTTTATTTAATAAAAAAAATAAAATATATTTTGTTTATTTTGAAATACAATTATACATTAAGTTTTTCATTAGTTTTTTGCTTCTTTTTTTTTTACTTTTTTATTTATTTTTTATTTTAAAGTTTGATTCGTCCAACTTACCAGATATAAAATGATGCTAAATAAATTGTAAGTGAATCAAGGATACATAGTAGTATATTTAGTAGATTAAAAATATTTATTGCATCAATACATAATATATTTCAATTAATTCAATTTCATATTTTATTTTCCCTATAAATAATTCCAAGTATTCTAACAACTGAAAACACAATTTATTTATTTTAAAAAAACTTGTGTTTTAACTGAATTAAAAATGAAAACTGCAAGTAAGAAAAATAATGTTGCGATCGTCGTGATGTTGTTCTTGACGTTGATTGTATCTTCGCAGGGAGATACTGCTGCATATATAAATTGTTTGTATGAATGCATGGTTCACCAAGGGCACAGCCCCTTGATGTATGCTGCGTGCATTGCAGGATGTTTGGTACTTTATCCACAAAATTTGGCGTCGCTACCTTCTTCTTCCGATGACACGCTTAGTTTTCCAACTCCTTCAGCTGCCACTATGGGAAAATGTCTCATAGACACCGAGCATTGACCGGTGTTAAAAAAAAACTTGTCCGGTGTCTTTGTGCGTGGTGTTAAAGATCAACTATGTTTTAACACCGGTCAATGACCGGTGTTAAATATAATTATAACACCGGGTTTTGTAATCTGGACCGGTGTCTATATTATTAAAAACACTGGTCAAAACTAGCAAAATCAACCGGTGTGAAAAGTAATAACACCGGTCTTTTTCATATCCGACCGGTGTTGTTGATAATAATTAAAATAAAAAAATATAATTTTATAAATTATCAATAATTAAAATTATATTACATTCAAGATACATCACCCTTCTGCCGTCACACCATAAATAATAGTTAGTCGCAAGTCTCAAAGAAAGGTATATAGATCAACAATATGAAGAGAAACTATTAAAACCGAAAGTGTAGAATTGACTCTGAAGAGCATAAATAATCTACAAGGTCAGGCCTTTTTAAGCTTTCACACAGGAAAGACGATGAGGCAACAACAACCAGAATTGGAATTAACTCAGTTCTGCACCCGAAAATGATCCAGCCGAGTTTCTTCAACCACAGCCTCAATGATCTTCTTCTCCAACTCAGCTTCGTCGACCCATAGAGAACTCTGTCTGTGCATAAGCTCCTTATCCTGTTTCTTCCTTTCCTCAATTTTTTGTTCTCTCATCCTCCAATACTTGAGTTTCTCAGCTCATTCTTTCATCTACCCCATATCACAAGAATTGCAGTATGTTAAAAAAATGACGCTAAAAACATAAAAACAGGCTATATGATTGAGAACAAGATCGTTTGACATAAACTAGAAGTCATTGTCCAGACCAATAATTGCTTCATTTAAAAATTTTGAGTGCCCCCATCAGAAGAAACTCTACCTGCACTAGCTTACAAGTCATGTACTCATTTTCAATTATCATAAAGTTCTCTCATCTTCGAATTCTAAATTAAATTAAATGAATCAAAAGTGATAGCATGTGCAACAATAATGCCAATTCTAAAGTCGATAGACATTAGCTGGTTTCATATTTCGTAGGAGCACCTAGGTAAAGTTACCAATCTACAAAAACAACACCAGATTCTTATTTCTATTTTGTTAACTACAAAATGTATCATATGATTTTTAAGTAAAGTTCTCAAGCCAAGTTTTTTCTTGATATTTTCACATTGTCATCTACATATGAATCTCCAAAGCTACATGATTTCTATAAGAAAATATAAGCACTGAAAATAGTTTAAAAATAATGAAACGATGTTTTGTATAATTTTAATCTTGTTTTCAATAGAGTTGTATCAGATGCTTTAGAAGCAAAGTTCTCAAGCTAAGTTTTCTTAATATCCATACTCCACGATAAGATTGCTATCTACATTTGAATGGACAAAACAACAAGTAAAAATGGATGTGATTGAATTCAGTTTCTACCAGAAAATAAGCACCGACAGAATCATATATAGGAAAAATAGTTCCAAAAAGGATGTATAATCACCAATCGCCAAATCGGAAAATAATCGAACATACCAGCATTTGGCGGAATTCCTTTTCAGCAGCTTGTCGCTCGATAGCCACTGCCTTCTTCTTCGCATCCTTAGCGGCTCGTCTCTCCTCGTTCCCTATCCTCAACGCTTCCTTCCTCGCCTCGGCCTTAAGGGATTTATCGATTCTCTGCAATTCCATTTCCTCAATGTACTCCTTCCGCATTTCCTTCACCTTTCGGTCGTAATCTCGGCGGAGAAAGGCCAACCGCGCGGCGGCCTCCTTAGGGTTTTGCGGGGGTTTCCACGAGTTTATGTAGTCGGTAGGAGGGAGGGACTTGTGGAAGTTTCGACCAGAGGGTGGGGATTCTGCGGTGGAGAAATGGCGGAAGACAGCGGACTTGGCCGGCATCTCAAGCTTCATTAAGTAATTATTAAATCAACAATTAAGGAGGAAGAAGGATCTGGACTTACCTCGCGGCCGCCGGAAGTGAACGGAGCAGGAGCTCGACTTCAGGGGTGGTCGGGTGGCGTCGACTGGGCTGCAACGGCGCTGTCGGCGCGGGTCAAAGAAGCGGCTACAGATCTGAGGATAGAAGTGGTGTCGTCTCGTCGACGGGTCAAAGAAGCGGCTACGGCTCCGACGTCATCTCGACGGGTTGGATTTTTCGAAAGAGGCAGAGCTGAAGAGGGGTAGGGTTTGTGTGTTAGAGAGAGTAATAAATCGTTTAAGGCTTTACTTATTTGTGGGAAGTGATAATTTGTTAGTTTTTTAACATCGGTCTTGGCTAATAAAACTCGCGTTAAAAAATTTAATAATTTTATTTAAAAAATGTTATTACAATTAACATCGGTCGGAAAAAAATTGGTGTTATAAATTAAAATTGAAATTTGAAATGGATCATTTAACACCAGATTGTATAGAAACCGGCGTTAAAAATAATTTAACCTCCTCTTTTTTCGCGACCGGTGTTATAAATATTTTTAACACCGTTCCCAAAGGCGCCCGGTGTCTATGAACTGATGTCTATGTGACATTTTCCCATAGTGTGCTTCTCCCAACTCGTTTGAATTTAAAAGTAATGCGGACGATACAATCGAAAAAGAAAAAAATAATTAATGAGAGAAAATAGTTAATTTTTGCATTGTACTACTAATAATTTTGCCTTACAAGTATATTTTATGATGTTACAAATTAATTTATTAATTATCTTTTCAATCACTTACCTTGGATTTCATCAACAACGTTTATTATGTTTTTTAATATTATTATTATTATTATTATTATTAATATTTAAAGATTGGGAAATTTGAAGGCTTAATAAGGTAAATAAATGAAAAAGATAACTAATTAATTAATTTGTAGCACCATAATATATTTGTAGGGCAAAATTACGAAGTGCAAAAATTAACTATTTTTTCTCATCAATTCTTTTTTTCTTTACGATTGAATCTTCGTCCGCACGATTACTTTTTATAAGTTCAATCGAGTTGGGAGGAGAAGTTGATGTCGAAATCCGAATGGGGGTGCGAACGTGCGGTCCCACACCTAGCGCACACACGAGAGCGAGAGCTCGAATATGCATTAGAGAGCCTCATTCTAACTCAAAACCATATGGTATTAAGTAGGAGAACTCCCTAGGCTTATATCATAGACTCCCCTCTCACAATTATTCGATGTGGGACAACTCACAAGTGGCCTTCACACATTAACAATTTCAACACACACCCTCCACTTCTGAGTCCTAGTCAAAGGGTGGTCAAACCACTCACAAACAGGATCGAGCTCTGATACCATGTTAGGATCGATTTATATAATCAAACAAGGATTAAAGAAAATGAAAAGATAAACGTAGAAAACTTGTGTTATTAGAACAAAATAAGCGTTATCTAAAATATACAAGAGAGATGCTTTATATAGCCAAAACAAAAAGTAAACCCTAATTCTATAAACAAAAGGTAAACCTAATCCTATAAATATAATAACTAATATATTCTAACACCCCCTCTCAAACTCACGATGGTATAGCAAGAAGCATCGAGAGTTTGTCAACGAAAAATCTATGAGCGCAACCATATAATCTCAGCCATAGTGGAAGCCATAGCACGATACTCTGCCTCGGTGGATGGAAACAAAAGACTCTGAAGCCACATCCAAACGAACACCAATTGACTGCAACGAGTCCTCACTAGGAGCCATTGGAAAACAAGCGAAACCGAAAACGCCAATTGACCAAAGCGAACCAAAATTAATCAACAACCAAAACGAACCAAAATTAACCAACAACCAAAACGAACCAATTAACCAAAACGAACCAAAATTAACCAATTAACCAAAACGAACCAAAATTAACCAACAATCAAAACGAACCAATTAACCAAAACGAACCAAAATGAAAAAATCGGGGCTTCGCCCCGAACCCCGAAAGGGGGCGCGCTGCCCCCGTACAAGGATTAACCTGACTCTGATACCATGTTAAGATTTATATAATCAAACAAGGATTAAAGGAAAGGAAAAGATAGACGTAGAAAACTTATGTTATTAGAACAAAATAAGCGTTATCTAAAATATACAAGAGAGAGGCTTTATATAGCCAAAACAAAAAGTAAACCCTAATTCTATAAACAAAAGGTAAACCTAATCCTATAAATATAATAACTAATGTATATTCTAACAGTTGAACGGAATGGAGAAGTACCAATCGGTCGAATAATGTGGAAAGCGCAGACATAGTAGAGTACACGTCGCTTCCGTGAAATGTAAATGTATCAAGAAAGTATCGAGAAATTAAATATTTATAATGTACTTACATTTTCTTCCATCAACGAATAAAAGAAATTTATTTTTTAATTGAAACTACTGGTGAATTTGATCAAATACAGGTGAAAATTAAATTCTAGATGTAAAGAAATAAAAAGTTGATGTAATCAGATCACAAAGGTATACCTTTATGGATGAAAAGAAATATGTATACTAATATTGATGTAATAATTAGATCACAAAATATTTCCAAAATATAGCAAGCTGTTGCATCATCAAATAGCAATTTCTAAGTAATAATAATAATAAATAAAAAATTAGTCAAATTCACATATTATTTAGTTTTTTAATTTTCTGAAAAATCAATACTCGTTCTATTGGATGAAACACTATTTTATAGTAATATTAATTATTAAACAATATTTTAACGATAAATATGTTTAGTAAAAATATCATTCAATCCAAGTTTAATTATTTAATTTTTTATGAAGCAAAATTCACCATAAACCGAAATATAAAAAAAAAAGGTAAATTGTTACACTACATCATAGTAACATTTTTTACAGTGCAAAATCAAAACATTTTTTATTTTATTGCTTTCAAACTTATCAATTTTTATTTGAACGATATTCTTTTCTCTGGCAGTCATCGCTTACACGGTTGGCTGAGGGAGCTCCGGATGAAGCTGCACCGGGTGTTTAGGCTTACAAATCGTACTGCATTCTATGCACCGAGACATAAATGCAACTCCTTGTCGACCAGCCACGCATCCAAAAAAACATCGAATGAAGAAAAAAACAGCCCCTAAATTGATTTTTTCCGATGTATTTGTGTTCATGATATTCTGGGCAGAGACAGCCCACATCAATAAAACGATCACGAAAATTTTCATGTTTACATGTTCCATTTTTGGGTTTTAGTATTTGCAAATGATAGCTTTCGATTTTCGTTGAAGAAATTCAAATAATTTATAGAGGAAATAAATTAATACAAATTGATGTAATTTAGATCACAAATTAATGTTTTAAAAAATAAATTACACACATTTATGTAATACTACTATAATGGGAGAAGAAGAAGACTGAAACTAAGCATATAAAAATTTGGTGATTATTCTTGAAATTATGATGGGAAATTAATTATGTCTAGCGGGGTGGATGAAAATGTGAATAATCACAATTTTTTTTATAATCATTGTTGACCATGTCTTGACTTGAATTAAATCAATAATGCATGAATGTTTATTTGGCATATATAAATTTTTATATTATGATATCTAACATATGGAAAAGTGTAAAAATATACATATCAAATTGTAATCGTCAAAAAAATTTCAACTAAGTGTAAAAATACGACATCAAGAAAAAGACGAGAGCAACTTTCTTCGTTACTTTTTTGTTTTTTGTTTTTAGGTTTTTTCGTGTTTGGAAAGTGTATTTTTCAATTTCACAGAATTTATAGAGGAAAAAAAATAATACAAATTGATGTATTTCAATAGAAAAAATACAAATTGATATTATTTGAAATTCGAAAAATAGAAAAACGTGTTTGTATATTTAAAACGCGTCTTTAGTGATCGGTTCAGTATAAGGATCAAGGACCCGCACCGGTTCGCTCGTTCGTCACTCGATCTGAAAAAAAAAAATGGGTAGAAGCAAATACTCCGAAGACGAAAACGGAGCAGCTCCATCTACAGGCGGCCACCGTAAACCCAAGCATTCCGAATCGGAGACTGATTCGGATTTAGACTCCGGCAACGACGGAGACTCTAGAAAATCCGACGGTAGCAGAAATCGGAACAAGAGCAAAAAGGGGAAAACTCGAAAATCGAACTCCAAACGAAGGCGGTCGAGAGAGAGGAGCGACTCTATTTCATCTTCGTCTGAGTACGATTCCGATTCGGATTCGGAGTCTGAGTATTCGGATTCGGAGGAGGAGAGAAAGCGTCGGAGGAGAGAGAGGAAGAGGAGGGAGGAGAAGAAGGAAAAGCGGAGGAGAGAGAAAGAGAAGTCTAGAAAGAGGAAGAGAAAAGAAGACGATAAGAAGAAGAAAAAGAAGAAGGATGAGAAGAAAGGGAAGAAGGGCGCCGTCACTAATTCATGGGGAAAGTACGGGATTATCAGGGAAACTGATATGTGGTATGTGGAAAGTAATTCTGATTTGTGCTTATTATTGGTTGTGTTTTTGTTCAATTCTGATTTACCTGTTCTTGTCTATTGATGTTGGGACGAGTTGTGTTGTGAGTTGTTGCTTGTAGGGCTGAAAAATCGAACCGAGCTACACGATGCTCGACTCGAGATTGTTTAAAGCTCGTTTGAGCTCGGTTCGTTAACATTATGAACCAAGCTTGAACAAAAATGAAGTATCACAACACTTTATCTTGACTCGATTAAGGCTTCTTCGGTCTCGATTCGATTGTTAATCAAACAAGTTTGAACATCATGGTGTTGGACTTGAGTCGAGTCAGTTGGCTTAACTTAAATTAGTTGCATCCTTAGTTGGCTAGTTGGTTGTTTGAGCTCGGTTCGTTAACATTATGAACCAAGCTTGAACAAAAATGAAGTATCACAACACTTTATCTTGACTCGATTAAGGCTTCTTCGGTCTCGATTCGATTGTTAATCAAACAAGTTTGAACATCATGGTGTTGGACTTGAGTCGAGTCAGTTGGCTTAACTTAAATTAGTTGCATCCTTAGTTGGCTAGTTGGTTGTTGTATTTACGGAATAAAAAGAATGACATGCTTGCCTGTTATATTGTAAATTGGATTTAAGATTGTATTATATGCTAGTATCAGGTTATAAATTGAGTTTCAGTTGGGCTGGAATTTTATATAGAATCGGTAGGGAAACACTTTCTTTGAGAGTAAATTTATGCATTGTTACCTTCGGTTTAATGGCTTAGAGCTAGAAGTTGGTATTGTTTGTAAATACAAGTTAGAAATTGATTTAAGAGAAAAACTGTAATAGTGCTTTATGTTTAAAAGTAAGTCAGGAGAATGAGAAACCTAAAGCACATACCTGTACTGCTGTTCAATTCTAATTAAAAGAAGCATAATCGGAAGCAGAAACCCATATTGCAAAAATTAAAATGAGATACTTTCTAGTTTTGTTTAGTTATTTATTTATTTATGTTTATATGAGATTATGTGCCACTTTTTTGACTAGTTAGTTTGATTACATTGGTTTTGTACAGGAATAAACGCCCTGAGTTTACTGCCTGGCTATCAGAAGTGAAAAAGGTATTACAGTGATGAAATGTTGATTTGCACATTTTTTTGTGCACGTGATATTGATTGATCAACTGACTGGACAATTTGAAAATCATTGAGCAGGTGAACCTGGAGAGTCTGCCCAATTGGGAAGAGAAACAGATGTTCAAAGAGTAAGCTGCTTGATTTAGATGTATAAATTCATAGATTCAATGATTGGGATATGCTTAGAAAAATATTAGTTTTTTTTCTAGCTGGCATACTTCGGTTTTTATGTTTCAGTGAGTCAAATAATTTGTGCTAATATTTCATATCGTCTGTGTCAAATGCAGCTTCATGGAAGACCATAACACAGCTACCTTTCCATCGAAAAAGTTAGTTCTCTTTGGTATTATTATTGCATGCTGATTTTGTATCAGAGGTGAAGAGTAGTAGGATACTTTCTGATGGATGTTTAAATTTTCTCCTTTTCATGGTTGCAGGTATTACAATCTTGATGCCTATTACCAGCGTCAAATGGAAAAGGAAATGAAAAAGGGATTCGCCAAAGCAGTAGAGTCAGAGCGTACTGTATTTGACGATGAAGAACAACGGAGGTATATTCTCTTTGACTGGGGACATCTTTTCTCATTATTGATTTAGCTATACATTTCCCAATCTTATTCAGCTTTGGCATCACACTCTTGTTTGATTAATAATCGAATTGAGCCTCAACTAGGTTTAACTTAGTCGTGTTTTGATATTTCATTATTTTGACATGCCATACTAAAACAAGTCATCCCATTGATAATCACTTATTGTCTCTCACTGCTTGATTTGTAGACAAGAATTACAACGAGAACGTGAAAGGCGAAAAGAACAAGAGGTGGAAGCATTGAAGTGTTCCATGCAGAGTGGAATGGTAAAACCTCTTGCACTTTTTTATTTGTCCATCTTAAGGTATATAATAATAAAAGCGATGCTCGTTCGTTTGTACGATTGTGTTTTTTACTGTTTGTATTTTTCCAGGCTCAAGCTATGAAAGAGCAAGCTCAACTCCGAGAAGAGATGGCTTACCAATACAAGATTGGTAACTTTGAGGTGAGACATAGTATAAAGGATCCCATTTTTATTACCTATTTACCCACTGTCTGCTAACGGACAAGCTTTCTTTTGATTCACAGGCAGCGGCTGCTATTCAGAGGAGGTTGGATCCAGATGTTGCCATGTAGACGACATTCAGAGAAGTTTTTCCGTTCTAAGCTACGAGTGAGTTCATGAATCAATTCTAGTGTTGAGAGGTGATTACTGAACTAGCGTAAGGGTGCCCATTTTTCTAGGAAGATGCATGCTTCTCCTCTTGTTCTGAATTTATAACCAGTTCTTGACCTGAACAATTTCTTTCTCGACCCAGTTTTATATTTTTGCCAATTTACAAACCCCCCATATTTGTGGTGTCCAGAATTGGCAAATCAGCAGGAGAAATGGGGCAAAAATGGGAATTATCAAAAGACGTTGGAATTGGTAATGACTAATGAGCTATGGGCGATATATATTTTTTTAAAGTACCTCTGTTTTCCTTATATTTACGAAAAATCCCCTCGACATTAATTAGATTTCAATATTTAATGAAATTTATGTAATTACATTAAAAATAATTTTTTTTTTCATAAAATTAATAATAAAATTAAGGAATTACAATTGGGAAAGCCAATGATAAAATTAGGGTTTTTGCATGCTCAAACTGTCAAACATTCGTCCAGCCCCACTTAAAAAAAACATCAATTTTAAAGGTATAGTTTTTTCTTCTAAAAAATACTAGTAAAAATAAAATGCTAATGTTCAATCATTTTCAAACAATCTTGAAAAATGAAATAACTACACGACAAAAAAACACGATTAGACATACTTAATCACGTGATTTACGTTTAGCCTGAAAAAATTATATAATCCTTTTTATTTTGTACAAATATATTTATTCTCGAATATTTCAAACTAATAGTAATAATTACATTTTTTAAATAATTTTTTTTACCTGTTTTTATCTAAAATACTATTTATTAATTAAAAAACACTAACCTTAATTTTTAATCAAGATTTTAATATACATATTTTTAATTTTTGTGTTCAGAACCATATTATAATTTTACAAAATTGTTTTAGGAGAAAAATGACAATTAGACATTTTTTCAACATTTTTTTGGCAATCAAGCCAAGTTCCAAATAATTAGGTAATTAGTTCGAAAACAAAATACACATTTGTCTAAACAAAGATCCGAGTTAATTTAAAGGGTTTGCATGTGATTTTCGGAGAGGGAACTTAAGAATTTGGACCAATAATCTTCATCAAGTGAAGATTTTCGTCATCTGGAAACGTAGGTGGCGGTCACGGTAGTCGTATGTGGTGAAAGAGACATTAATGAGGCTGTGCCGCAAGATCTGGCAAGCTCCTCGGTCCAACCCATGGAAAAAACGAATGTAAAAGAAACATAGAATTGTAATTAGAGATTTGTAATGATTTGGTTCTTTTTGTTTTCCAAAAAGGTTTTGGAGCCGATCGAAGGAGGTAATATGTTTGTGAAAACATGAAATCAAAATACTTTTGTTGAATATGAAAAGAAGAAAAAGAAACGGCGATTAATAAAAGACTTTAAAAATTACGCGAGTATCACCAATTTAACACTAAAGTGCAAAAAGTATATAATTCAGTCACTAAAATGTAAAAAGAAAAGTTCCACTAAATCAAAATACAAAAATACATAAGTTCAGGTACTAAAATGTAGTAATTTATAACAATATTGTTAGAAAAATAATTTTTATATTATTTAAAATTTATATTTTTTTTCAACTTGTAATATATAGAATGCTATTAAAATATAAATTGGATATAAATGGTAGTGTTCAAAAAATTCTCTCTGTACTTAGTATATTTAAGTATTAATTTGTAAAATTAAATCCTTGAATGGAATATTTAATCAATAATCATATACATATTTTATATTTTTAAAATAATTTTTGCAAAAAAAAACTATTGCTTGAAAATGTCTATTTATTTACCAAAATCTCACATTCATTTCATTTATATATAATTGTAGCATCTCAACAACTAAAACACAATTTCGATCAAAATAATCAAAAAGCAAAAATGAAAAACGTAAAGATGAAAATCGTCGTTGCAATCATGCTCCTTATGTGTGCTCTCTTGGCACAAGGAGTCGAAGCTGACTTTAGAACATGTTACAATGAGTGCATGAGGAACAGTACATCTAGAGGTCATATCTATACCAGGAAAGCGGCGTGTACTTTTAAATGTATACTTTCACGTGGAACACCCAAACGATCCAAAAGAAGGGTCTACCCGTATCCTGAACTTATATAAAAAAATAAGATAAAATTGATGAAAGGAAATAGTTAATTTTTGTATTGTACTAATTTTGTCATGCAATATATGTTATGGTGCTACAAATTAATTAATTAATTAATTAATTATCCTTTTCATTGACCTAACTTCGATTTATGTACAATCATTGTGGTCTTAACTTTAACAATTTTTAATATATTTTTTCAATTTATGAGAGTTTATACGTGTGAAATGATCTTATATAACCTCGTCTTAATACATAAACTTGAATCCCGGTTAGGTATGGTCGAAGTTGATCACGAGTGAGTATAGTTACACTTAGCATTGTTATTCATGTATTGCATTGAACTCACTCCAATAACTACGATCCCATTTCCTAACATTTCACTTGATCTTTTACATTTTAGATAGTTTAGTGTTAGTTTGTGCATATTACATTTTGTTTTACTTTGATTTTTTTAGTTGTTTTCCTTTTCACTAGTCTACGATAAATTCTATTGACACATCACACAAAATCAATAGCATTGCTCTTCGAGACATCGACTCGGGCTAAATAATTAGCTAAGTGGTTAAGAAAACAAAACACACATTTGTCGTAAACAAAGATCTGAGTTAATTTAAAGGGTTTGCATGTGATTTTCGGCGAGAAATCTTAAGAATTTGGACCAATAATCTTCATCATGTGAAGATTTTCGCCATCTGGAAACGTAGGCGGCGGTCACGGTGGCCGTATGTGGTGAAAGAGACATTAATGGGGCTGTGCCGCAAGATCTGGCAAGCTCCTCGGTCCAACCCATGGAAAAAACGAATGTAATGTAGGATCGGGATTTATAGAGATGGCTAAGAACAGAAACAGGACGAGGCTCGTGTTAGACACGATCTCCTTAAAACAAAATTCGACCTCTACCGATCGTTTGTTTCCCAGGATACAACGTCTCAAGCAACCACGTTGCACGTCGAACCGAGAGTTGCCTGAAAGACTTCACCGGAGGGCCAAAGATTATACGAAAGAAGAGGAGAGGAAGGTAGCAGAATGCTGGAGTGGTTTTGATGTGTTTCTTCTCAACCATGAAGCTCGTATTTATAGGCGAGCATAGGGAGCTGAACGATTCATCCATTGAAAATTTGCACCCCCCAAATCGGACCGACATTCGTGTACGCAGGTCGCGCTCGCACACAAGTCCGGGAGTTCGTAGGCTATTTCGGGAGAGATTTGCACCCCCCTGCGCGCAGGTAGGAGGCGTAGCAATATTATAGCAAGTCATTCATAAGCCACTAAAGTGAAAGCACTATATATGCCCACTTGGTTTTGCATATTTTTCCGATGTGGGATAGCAACTCCCTTTATTAATTTCCTTCTCTTTTTCTCATTATTTTTTATTATTTTTAACAATTAATTTCTCATTCATTTTAACTTCGATTTGAGCAAATGAGATATCGAATCGAAGCTCTTGTCGATCTCTATATTTTCCAACATGTGAAAGGCGAAAAGAACAAGAGGTGGAAGCATTGAAGTGTTCCATGCAGAGTGGAATGGTAAAACCTCTTGCACTTTTTTATTTGTCCATCTTAAGGTATATAATAATAAAAGCGATGCTCGTTCGTTTGTACGATTGTCTTTTTTACTGTTTGTATTTTTCCAGGCTCAAGCTATGAAAGAGCAAGCTCAACTCCGAGAAGATCGATGGCTTACCAATACAAGATTGGTAACTTTGAGGTGAGACATAGTATAAAGGATCCCATTTTTATTACCTATTTACCCACTGTCTGCTAACGGACAAGCTTTCTTTTGATTCACAGGCAGCGGCTGCTATTCAGAGGAGGTTGGATCCAGATGTTGCCATGTAGACGACATTCAGAGAAGTTTTTCCGTTCTAAGCTACGAGTGAGTTCATGAATCAATTCTAGTGTTGAGAGGTGATTACTGAACTAGCGTAAGGGTGCCCATTTTTCTAGGAAGATGCATGCTTCTCCTCTTGTTCTGAATTTATAACCAGTTCTTGACCTGAACAATTTCTTTCTCGACCCAGTTTTATATTTTTGCCAAATTACAAACCCCCCATATTTGTGGTGTCCAGAATTGGCAAATCAGCCGGAGTAATGGGGGCAAAAATGGGAATTATCAAAAGATGTTGGAATTGGTAATGAGCAATGGGGATATATATTTTTTAAAGTACCTCTGTTTTCCTCATATATTTACGAAAATTCGACATTAATTAGATTTCAATATTTAATGAAATTTATGTAATTAAATTAAAATTAATATTTTTTTCATAAAATTAATATTAAATAAAGGAATTACAATTGGCAAAGCCAACGATAAAATTAGGGTTTTCGCATGCTCACACATTCCTACAGCCCCCACTTAAAAAAAACGTCAATTTTAAAGTATAGTTTTTTCTTTTAAAAAAATACTAGTAAAAATAAAATGCTAATGTTCAATCATTTTCAAACAATCTTGAAAAATGAAATATCACGTGATTTAAGTTTAGCCTGAAAAGAATATATATAATCCTTTTTATCTTGTACACTTGTACAAATATAATTATCCTGAATATTTCAAACTAATAATCATATTTCATTAAATAAAAAAATATATTTATTTTTACCTGTTTTTTTTATCTAAAATACTATTTATTAATTAAAAAATACTAACCTTAATTTGTAATCAAAAATTAATATACATATTTTTTAATTTTTGTGTTAAGAACCAGATTATAATTTTAAAAAATTGTTTTAATATTACTATCATAATTACACTAATAATAAATTAGTATTTGTCTAAGCAATAAGCTTTTTTTTAAGATGTCTTTTTCAGTAAATTATAAATGCACCCCTCTAACAATTAAATATTCCTAAAAAAAATCACATGGTCAATCATCAAGAACAAAAATCTGTTTTTTTTCTTCTCATCATTGTCGGTTAGAGATTAACAATTTCTGTATTAATATATATAGAAATATTAATATATATAATTTTTTTATTTCTAAGTTTTGTAAATGATTGAATCAAATAATTAATATTATTGTAATAAAATTATTTAGTACAATTTAATATATATAAATTTAAAAGCCGGCGTGTTGCAAAGCGAAGAGATCATAAATGGTGTAATAATATATATAATTTTTTTATTTATAAGTTTTGTAAATTATTGAATCAAATAATTAATATTATTTTACTAAAATTATAGTACAATTTCTGTATTAATATAAATAATTTTTTTATTTCTAAGTTTTGTAAATGATTGAATTAAATAATTAATATTATTGTACTAAAATTATGTATTACAATTTAATATATATAAATTTAAAATAATTTTACAAAAACACACTTTAGAATAATATATCATTTTTATTTGTTTTTAATAAAAAAAATTCAATACCAAATTTTTTATTTGTTATCTACTACTCCCTCTGTCCCAGAGCTCTACTACTTCCTCTGTCCCAGAGCTATAGTCACTTGTGGTCAACGCTGACTTTTTTTGACAATTCAATACGTATGATAAACGGTATAAAAAAATTATGAAAAAATAACTAAAATAAAATTTAATACGTATGGGAAGGTAAAAAAAGTCAGCGTTGACCAACAGTGAAGTGACTATAGGGAGTATCTTTTAAGAGTTATCTATCTTTTAAGAGCATCTCCAACCGATACCAAAAACCAATTTTGGAGTAGGATAGATGCTCCAACCGATACCAAAACATAAACCTATTATAGGTTTTATGGTTGGACCCACTAAAAAAATACTTAAATTTACGTCTACCGTAAACACAAACCAAAAAGTATTCATTATTTATAAAATGATCCTTTTTTTATAAATTAATAAAAATGACTCATTAATCTTTTTTGTTTCTTATTTAATATTTTTTGTAACGTAATGTTTTTAAATAATCATATCATTAATAATTAAAACAAATTATTTTATAAAAAAATAAATATCACAATATGAAATATAACTAAATATTAAATATTTAATTGATAATAAAAATAAAATAAAATAAGATACTTAAAATAAAATGCTACAAATTACAAAAATAAATAAACTATGAATCACAACAACAAAATTGATCGATAAGCAGGTAAATTGAAAATAATATTTATTAAATTTTTTTGATATCAAAAGTTATGTGGTTAAATAGTAAATTTATAAAGATGTTGGTTATTTATAAAAATAGTATAAATAATTGTATAAAAAGAATATTTAAAGAATATTCTTTTAAGTTTGAATATTGGTTTTTCGTTGGAGTCAAATTACTGTAAACTTAAACTTAAACTTAAACTTATTTTGAGTTTAAGTTTTGGTTTCTCGGTTGGAGATGGCCTAAGAGCCTCTTTCCGGAGTGGATCCTCTCCTCATTAAAATTTGCCTAATATTTCCTAATAAATAAATCTTAGTCTTTCATTAAATATAAAGGGTCAAGATTTTTTCTAATTTCACTTTCTCCATTAATATTATTAAAAAAATTAATATTATCTACCGTATACATACATACATATATATATATATACACACATATATATATATATATATATATATAATTTTAATTTTTAATAAACAAATTACAATAATAATTATTGTTCAAAATACACAAATAAATATTTATATATATATGATTTTAATTTTTAATAAACAAATTACAACAATAATTATTGTTGAAAATATAAAAAATTACTATATTTAATAGAAATTTTAACTTATCCACTATATATTTTTTTATAAAAATATATATTCAAACACGATAAATTTATATAAAAAAGAATTGTAACAATATTACATGTCGTAAAAAAAAATTAAAACTTTAAAAATATAAATTAATCTAAAATATTTTTATCATATTTTTTTATAAGTTCAAATACGATATTTATTAATGTAGTTTTTTTAAACAAAAAATCAAATTATTATTTTATAAGTTAAAACACAATATTTATTAATGTTGATTTTTAATAAAAAAATATAAAATTGTATTTTTTTTAAGTTCGAACACGATATTTATTCATTAAAAGATAAAATCATGTGTAGATTAGGCAGTTCTCATAAAAGGAAAGGATTTATTCATTAGGATTAATCTTGACCCTTTATATTTAATGAAAGGCTAAGATTTATTGAGTAGGAAATATTAAGCAAATTATCATGAGGAGAGGATATCATTCCAGTAAAATGATGCACTTGGAAATTCTTGACCAGTTGAGGAAGTATGTCTCCTGGTTACCATCAATTGAGACGTCGTGATCCGGTTGCAAAGCAAAGAGATCATAAATGCCCGAAGCTTCGCACATCATAAATACGCACACCGTTATTGAATATGCCTTCATTTCGTCACTCATGTGCTCATCGGGTGTTCCAGTCAGAGAGGGTTTCGACGACCACTTGGAGCTTCAAATCCCCTGCTTCAACCTGAAAAAGAGATTGCCCTGAATCGTCATTTAGCGTATGAACCACTTGAAGTGTTTCAGTAATTTTTTTTCTATTTTTACTGATACAAATGGGATGATGGGTAATTTAGTAAAAAAACCATACAAATAGGAGATTAATAAATTAAATTAACCTAAAAACCAGAATATTCTACATAATATCATGTTCCGTCTATAAAAAGTAGTAAAGTGTAAATCGGAGAAAACTTGAAGTAGACAACATAACATTTTTCTGTTCGAGTAGGTGAGTGTAAAAAACACGAACATTGAGTAGGTTTCTGTAATATTTTTTAAATATAATAATCAAATATATAAAACGTGGCACATTCCTTCTCAAGCATTTTTCCAATGTGACACGTTCTACGCGTTGGTTTTTTTGGGTTCACACGATATCAACTTTCTAACCTTGTTCGACCAAATACAGTCTTTCGGTTTATTGCCAACTGTGGTTGACAGGTTAAGCATAATGTCTTGATTGACGCATGCTCCAAAAGTGAGAACTCGCACCTTAAGTATAATGTCTTGACTGACGCATACTCCAAAAGTGAGACTCGCACCGTGTCCTCAAAATTTTTTGTTCCTGATCATAAATTCTCGTTTTTAACTTATTTCAATAATATTTTCCTAGTTATATTTAATGTAAAAAAGTAAAAGTACTAAAGTTAGAATAATAAGTAAATATATTAATGAGACAATTAGAGGATTATGTTTATGGTAAAAAAACTACTGTTTATTTATGAAAAAATATCAAAAGTTTTAATTTAAAAAAAAAACTAAATTTTAAAATTTATTATTGTAAAAAATATTGAAAATTTTACTAACTAATTTCAATACATATATGAAATCTTAAAATTTATTTTTAACAAAAATATAATAAATACTCTCTATTCTGCACATTTTTTATTTTTAAATATTTCAACTTGTATGTATATATATGTTCTAAAAAAAATACTAACTTGTATGTATATATATGTTCTAAAAAAATACTTTAATTTTCATTTTAAATTACAATTTTACTTATAATTCTTTGCTTTTTAATAAAAAATACTAAAAACAATATTTTTTAAGTTACTAACTAATCAAAGGTCATCAAAGGGGGGTGCATATTGATTATTGAACGAAATATTCTTTCGCAATGTTTTATACAATTAGCAACACTATATATCAAATCCTTCAATTTAAAAAAAATTAACCGTATAATTACAAACAATCTGCTTTTACTATTAAAAAACAATGAAATTATAAATAAAAAAAACAGCCGAAGAAGATCTGACTTTCGATTTAATTCGTTTTCTGTGTGCGGTTGGAGTGGTGGAGAAATCGGTGAGGCCCAGTGAGTTGTGGCTGAGATTGGTCGGACCTTGAGACCCCAAAGGTTTCTGGTTGTCCACAATGCGGCAAACGACACGTATACATTTTCGAATCTTTACTTGGATTTTTCAATACATATATGTAGATTGTTTAAGAACTTAATGTAGGGATTTAAGTGGGTTCGATTCCGAAACCCCATTCATTCGAGAGTATTTAACTCTACAAAAATGACCAACCGTAGCAAAGAAATTGCTGAAAAATCTGTGAATATATAACTATAAGTGCTCTTTCCCGAGTTATATATTTTTTTCTTGCAGAGATATGTGGCTGACATTGGAAAAGCATGGCCTGTGTTGCTCGTTTGCGGAGGATTTTTGCCGCTCTTTTTATCGATGGTATGGCTTTTGATGATCCGTCATTTTGTAGCCGGGATGCCGTGGATTACTGTCATCGTGTTCAAGTTTCTCATGGTTTCTGTGACCTGATTTCTGTTTATAAGAGTTTATATGTGTGAAGTGATCTTATATAACCTCGTCTTGATACTTAATTAACTTTTCGGTTGTGTATGGTCGAAGTTGGTCACGAGTGAGTGTAGTTTCACTGAACATTGTTATTCGTGTATTGCATTAAACCCATTTCGATTACAATCTCATTCACATACTTTGATCATTTGCATTTTAGATTGTTTAGCATTTATATATCGTTCCATGCTTACATGTTGCTTTATTTCACTTAGCTTTCACCTTTCACAAACCCTCTTTCTTTTTACTTTAGTAATTTTTCTTTTGTACTTGAGTGAGACAAATTATCTAGATACGACGCACATCTCCGATATTATTGCTTTTTGAAATATCGACTCGGGCGAAATAATTCCGTATTTAGTTCGGATAAAAACCCAGACATTTTTCTTAAATAGGTATAAAAAAAACTTTAAAATGATAAATTTAGTACACTTACAATTGTACTGTAAAAAAATTAAATAAATTATTAAACTATATGCAAAATACAGATTAATTTAATTATTTAAATTATTTCATAAAAATTGATTTTCTAAAAAATTTAACGTGCATGGGGAGTGATTCTAGTATACTTAATTTTTCGCTTATTTTTCACTTTAGTGTTTGACTTTATTTAATAAAAAATAAATTATATTTTTTCACTGTAAAATACAATTATACACTTAATTTTTCGTTTTTTTTTTTTTACTTTTTGTTTTTATTTTAAAGTTTGATTAGTCCAACTTGCCGGATATAAAATGATATGATGTCAAATAAATGGTAAATGAATCGCACAATAGACAATAGTATGTTCAATATACATTTTTTGAATAAAAATATTTTTTGCATCAATACATAATGTATTTCAATTAATTCAATTTCATATTTATTTTCTCTATAAATAATTCTAAATATTCTAACAACTGAAAACACAATTTATTTATTAAAAAAAAAACTTGTCTTTTAACTTAAAAAAAAATGACGAGCACAAAGATGATCATCGGTGTCATCGTGTTGTTCATGTGTGTAGTCTCGGCACACGGAAGCCTTAGCGCTTTTCTAAATTGTTTCAACATGTGCATGAGTGAGCACGCCTACGATCCTGCAGCTGCGATGCCTTGTACAATGGAATGTATTCACCTTCCCCACTTGTCGTCATTTCCTACTTCTTCAATCTCACCATCACCAACGAACTCTAACGTTGAACCGTTTGAATTTGAAATCAACGGTGTGGATGCCGCGGGAGATGAAGTCGAGAACTGATCTGAGAATTGAAAATATCGTAATTTGATTGATTATAGTATATTTTTATGATTTGCATTATGTTACGATGAAGTAATAAAGTTACCAAGCTTGCCCTCTACTTTTTATTTTCATGTTATATAGTAATAAAAACCACTATAAATGATACTCGTATTTTTTACTATGGAAAAACACAAATAATTTAATACATACAACTAAAAAATTATATTAAAATAAATAAAAATGAAAAGCGCAAGAAAGGAAGAAATTGCGATCGTCGTGCTGTTGTTCTTGAAGTGTGGCAATGCATGCATGGTTCACCAAGGTCACGCGACGCGAAGATCTAAAAAAGTTGCACACAACTCTTTTACTATCTATAAACTGCCCAAAGCTCAAAAACACACGATCAGAGTGCAAATCAGGCAAAACTAATATCTAGAACTAAAACAACCCAACACCATGACATACAAATTATGAAAACATCTCGAAAAATGCACCAAAATCCATCTAATCATTAGGATAAAAATTATTATATATTTTAATTTTTTTTCTTCTCAATTCTCACTCTTCAATTTATATTATATTCTATTTAAAAGTTAAATTTATTTATTTGTCAAGTTTTTTAAAATTATTTAAATATGTTTTTTTTCAATACGATTAATTTTCTATATGATAATACATTTTATTTAAAAAATATTTTATGTTTTAATTAAAAAATTTAATGGATCTTTTTAAATTTTCATTTTAATTTTTTATCTTATTTTACAATACTTTATTTTGTATATCGCACTGCTGGGATAATACATTTTTAAGCCGATGATATATTATCACATTTAATTAAATTACTCTTTAATTTTAGGTTTATTTTGCTTAATTCATATATTATTTTTTATATAATTGTTTGTTGTTTGCATTGAGTTAAAATTTAAATTATTTTCCATAAAACATATGCATTTTATATTTTAAATTTTATGCACGTACAATTATAGTACGTGAAATATTTCGTTCAACTATGGAATATTTTGTGCAACTACAATTATAGTGAAATATTTTAAATATACTCTTGTTTCACATTAATTAATCCACTATAAATGATACTCGTATTTTTAACTATGGAAAAACACAAATAATTTCATACATACAACTAAAAAATTATATTGAAATAAATAAAAATGAAAAGCCCAAGGAAGAATAATAATGTTGCAATCGTTTGTTCTTGATGTCAATTGTATCGGCCCAAGGAGCCGTGAGTGCTTATTTGAATTGTTTGTGGCAATGCATGGTTCACCAAGGACACAACTCCGAGCATTATGCTGCGTGCGGCATTGCAAGATGTTTGGCTCATCCACATTTGTCTTCTTCCGACGAAACGCCTGAATTTCCAATGCTTTTAGCTGCCTCTCCCAACTCGTTTGAACTTATTAAAAGTAATCGTGTAGACGATGCAATTGAAACATAAGAAAATAATTAATGAGAAAGAATAATTAATTTTTGGATTGTAGTAGTAATTTTGCCCTACAATTATATGTTATGGTGCTTACATTTTAATTAATTAATTATATTTTTCATTTATTCTTACGTTCGATTTTAATTAATTAATTGTCTTTTTTATTTAACTGTTGTAACTTTTAATAACTTTAAATTAATTTAATAGACAATCAAATTAGTCAAACATTGGATAAAACCTAATTTGATTTATAGATTTTTCCAATCGTAACTAGATTGAACAAAATTTGCTCTCTTAAAAACAATTACTTGCATTATCAAAATTTCTCTTTTTTTATTTGTTTAATTATTATTATTTTTAATTTAGATTTAGCAAGAGTTTTTCATTTTTTAAAGGGAAATTATATATACTTTTGTAGCTGAACTATAGACACTTTTGTACTTTGGTTACACAACTTGCATTTTGTACAACTCGATAATTGAACTTTATCGAAATTGCACTTTCATGCAAAAATGGGCGGAACCCGACGACACGTGAGATGCACAAAATTAGATTAAAAATACCAAACTTAGGGACAAAAATGTAATTTTGCTCATTCAACCAATGAAATAGCGCCATTTGGAATTGAGAGACACGTGATTTACATGCGTCGTCGGGTTCCGCCCATTTTTGCATGAAAGTGCAATTTTGATAAAGTTCAACTATCACGGTGTACAACATACGAGTTGAATAAACAAAGTAAAAAAGTGTTTATACTTCATCTACTTAGAGTACAGTTTTCCCTTTTTTTTTTTTTTTTTTTTACGTAGCCAGCCCGAAAATTAATGTGGATCACTACGTGAAATTTGAGTCTACTTTTTACACGAAAATTGGAACAAAATAATTTGTTTCGACTTTCTGACATATGAGTAATTAACGTTAATGTTTCAAAAGTATACAGTATTTCGATATATTTTTGCAAAAATGAAATCTTGCATACAAGGTTCTTGTAGTATCATTATCTTCTTTTTTTTTTCCAAAACATTTGTGATTTGTGGATCCAATTATTCTCTCATTTCGAATAATTCATCTATAAATAATTTAGTGCATCCAACCGTTTTCAAATTAACTTATACAAAAATTATGAAAAACATAAGAGATGGAATTTGTTGTAATCATTTTTCTTGACGTGGATCTTCTGGGCACAAGGAAGTGGCAGTGCTTACGTAAATTGTTTCGTCCGGTGCATGCAGGAGCACGATTAGTCGATTACAACCCAACCGAGGTGTCTAAATGAGTGTGCACACCATCCACATTTGTCGTCTTTTCCTACATCGACCTCTCGACTAACCTCCTCCGACAATGCTTTGGAATTTGAAAATAATAATTTCTCATTTTAATCTAGTGAAACTTAAAAAGTACAAAAACTAGAAGGAAAAAAAAACTAATTATAAAACAATTTATTATTTCAATCCTATTAAATGAAAGAAAAAAAATTACTACCCTGTGGCTGGAATTTCCTTCTCCAGACTATCTTCATCAACGCCCAACAACTCCTGCAAGTTAAAAAGATCCTTTTGAACAGGAATCTCGTCTATCTTATTCTGCTGAGACGAAATGACACCATCGATAACTATTCTTGCTGCAGAAGCTTTCTCATCATCCACAACCTTGTCTTCATTGGGCGGCTCATGCACGCTTTTCTCTTGCTTTGGTGGTGGGACAAAAAACGGGATTTTACCCCTTTGCCAATCATGGAGAACCATCTTTGCAGCAGTCGTGTAGTCAGGTTCACCTCCCTACAAAATAAAACAATTGCTTCTTTTTGTTTAATTTCGTCATAAACTTCGAGCAACGAGATGTGTGTTTTAGTTAACCTCAGAGGATTACATGATTAAATATAGAGAATCGTACTTACCTTTAGAAGTTTCCCGGATAACTTGCATAGCTGAAAAAGGAAATCATTATCATCCTCCCTGAAAAAATAACCACAAAGTTCAATTTATTATGTTATCTGCTACGTCTGAGACAGTTGAATTGTAGGAATAACTCACCAATCATTTATCTTGTACGCTTTCACAAGGCTTTCCTTTTTGACACGTTTCAAAACTTCACCAATATGCTCAGACGCATCCTCCAAATTCGTCACTCTTACCTGGCAACCAGGACAATAAGTTGATATCCTATTCTAAAAATTACAACTAGTTGGTAATATTAAATGCTAAACAAATCATCCAACTACTCCAAATAAAATTATTAACATATATGATCGATCACAATTAATTACCACTCCCTTCAAGACGATATCTGTCTCCGTGTCCTTACTCTGATAAACAACTCCAGGGCAATCAATCAGAAATATCCTATTTGAGAGTTTTATGTATTGCCACACTTTAGTCTCCCCAGGTATAGGAGCAACCTTGCAGACCTAATCACAACAATAAATGATTTATATCTGCTTATTTTGAGAACACAAATGCTCATCAATCCCAATGAAAAACTCCAAGGAAAAGCCAACTCGAAACTAGGAGATTAAGCACAAAGAGAGCCATACGTACATTCTTTGTACGTAAAGTATTGATAACTGATGATTTCCCAACGTTGGGATACCCTACTAATCCGACAGAGATAGTTTTCTTGTCACTTTTCAAACGGGAGAACTGCCTTAATACCGAAAGAAGAGAGCCCTGAAGCAACAAAGAGGGGGGCTATTAATTTTAGCACGCATATTTTTCAATTCATGAAGTAGAAAATTTAAATTAGCAAACCTTTCCAAACGACTTGTTTATGTTTGCATGAAAAGCAAGAGTGGGGTATTCCTTCGACAGAGTTCCAAGCCATCCCTTTGTGACCCAAGCTGGGACCAGATCACACTGCCGAGCGGTGGGAAAGATATCAATATAATAGTAAAAAAATAGTTATGGTATTAATAAAGATGAGGCGAGCCCTGCCAAAGATCCAAGAAACTGATGCAGACCTTGTTCAATAGAAGAATCATGTGTTTATGCTTGGAATGCTCCTTCAAATGCTTCTCCAAATGATAACATCTTGTACCTTGTGGATCCCTGGAATCTAAAACCTGCCAATAAGAAATGACGATCAAAGACTGAGTACTGTTGCATAAGAATTGGTAAGAAATACTATCAAAAGAGTCCTGTCAACCTAAAGTTATGACATGCGGAAAACTGTGAGTCGAAATCATTTAGAAATTGCAGGTGGTTTGGAAATATCCACCTGGATAATAACATCTGAAGAGTCGATCACTTTATAGAGTTCTCCCCATATACGCTTACTTTGACCCTTATCAAACATTGTGTGGCGTACACGATCTCTAAATCCACCTTCATCTCCTCCAGCAGATGTACTATCACCATGTTTCTCTTCAAATGAATCTGCAACGTACACTTCAAAAGTCATCCACTGTCTTCACAATTACCAACGCCAAATGAGTACACTACTCACCTTGAGAACCATCAGCTCTCTTAGCTAAAGAATCATAATCGGATGCCAGCAATTTCGGTCTCTTCCTCTTTGACTTAGTACCAAAAGCATCCGAGAAAGGCTCTGTGTCTAGGAGATGAACTCTTGCTTGCTGCCAACACATTCAGAAGAAAAATAAACTAATCGACAAACAAACGCAAACAATACAGTACCGAATTGCATGAGTTTATACCTTTTGATGATCGTTCAAAAGGGACATGGGTAGCTTCTTATCCCTCAAGATTACATTGTAGCTGCTTTCCATGCGTTTTTTAAGCTCCTCTCTGAAAAATTCTAGCTGTTTCGGATTCACGGAACGCGAATTATCTGTCGGCCACAAACCAAATTCAGATTCACCGATAGCAAACAGGCCCCATAGAGTAATACTACACTTAAACTTTTCGGACAGAAAAAGGAAATGGATAGAAAAAGACGAACCAAACAAGTTGCGATTGGGCATAATTCGAGTGGAAGGCAATTCCGTCGACTGCAAATCGTGCTTTAGGATTTTACCCTTGGCGCTGCGCTTGGGGCGATTGTTGTACATTTTCAGGCGGCGCACCGTGGCGGCGCTCCGCCCTCCGTTGCTGGATTTACCTTTGCCTCCTCCGGCTCTGTTCGCATCCAGCGAGTGCTTTGGCTTCCCCGAAACATTGACCGACCTATCTCTCTTCTTCGCCATTGTCTTTTCGTGGAAACTAGGGTTTGATTTTCTGGGATTTGAGTTTTTATTTAATCCCGCGAGATTGGAAAACAAGGAAATATTATTTCATACTATTCCATAATAATATAACAAATAAACTAATTATATTTACTTTCTTAAATTAAAATATATACTTTTTCTCTTATTTTTTTAATTTAATTTAATTATAAAATATTTTTACTCTTTACATTTATTAATAAAAAAAAGTTTTAAAAAACATGTTTGTGTCATCATTTCCTGATCCATCCGCACCACAGAGAACATCCTAAAACACACATTTGGAGTTAGAGGTGTGCGGGTTGGATCCAGCCCGCCCGGCCCGCCCGATTTCCGGGCTGAAATTAGCCCGGCCTGGCTAACCCGCACAGCCCATTTAAGATCCAATCCGGGTTCGGATCCAGATTTTCTGACCCAGTGACCCGCACAGCCCGGCCCGCTGCACTAACCCGCCCAACCCAGGACCCGAAACCCGCACACCCACTTTCAAACCCGCACAGCCCATTTAAGATCCAATCCGGGTTCGGATCCAGATTTTCTGACCCAGTGACCCGCACAGCCCGGCCCGCTGCACTAACCCGCCCAACCCAGGACCCGAAACCCGCATACCCACCTTCAAACCCGCACAACCCGGCCCAACGTAATTTTTTATGTATTCTTCCTCTTTCCAATACCTTTTAAATTTAAATACTAATTCTTTTGATATATATATACTCCATATACATGCAATTCTTGAGTGCGCGCAGCAAGGGCGTGAGGCCATTTTTACTCAAATTTTAATTATCAAAATTAATTAATTTAATTATTTTACTTTAATTATTAATAATTTTAATTTATTTCAATTATAGAGTAGTACGTATATTCTTACAAATTGTACGATTTATTATGTACTCGGATTTTTCATTATTAATTTGATTATACTAGAATCACTCTCCCCGTGCGATGCACGTATAATTTTTTTGAAAATTAATCGTATAAAATAATTTAAATAATTAATTTTTATTTTGTAAATTTTATTTTTTTGAAAATTAATATATTTAATAATTAAATAATTAATTTGAATTTTGTAAAATTTTCTAAAATTAATTGTATGAAATTATTTAAAAAATTAATTTGTATCTTTTAGATTATTAAATAATTTATTTTAATTTTAATTTTTTTTATTAATTATTAATGTATGTAATAATTTAAATAATTCGTTGTATTTTGTAAATTATTTTAAAATTAATCGTATAAAATTATTTAAATAATTAATTTATATTTTGTAGATAATTAAATATTTTATTTTGATTTTAATTTTTTTATTAATCAATTAATTTTACTAATAACCGTAATTATTTACTTAAAAGTTTAATAAAACAAAATTAATTATTTTTTTTATTTAATATTAATATATATATATATATATAAGTAGCAGTTTAAATTAATTTTGGTAATAAATTAATATTAAATTTATTGTATTAATTAAATTTTGGTAATATTTTTTACTATTTTCAATTAGTTAATTATTTTTATACAATATTTTTTTGAAAAATAATAATAATAATAATAATAATAATAATAATAATAATAAATTCTGTTTTTATTTATAATTTTGTAGTGTGAAAACATCAATATTAAACCTCTCTTATTGGTCCACGTGGCATGGAGAGATTCAGAAATTATATATGTATAGATTTGATTATTTTACTTTAATTATGTAGGTAATTTGTTTGGTAAGATAACTTAATTAAAATTTATAAATGTATAATTTACTATAAATAATTAGATTGATTGTAAAATAATTTACTATCCGAGTATATTATTGTTAATTATTCTATTGTCATAAATAATTAGATTGATTCTAAGAATTTATTCTAAGAATAAATTTATTGTCATAAATAATTAGATTGATTGTTAATTATTATTGTTAAATAATTAGATTGATTCTAAGAATTTATTGTTAATTATTCTATTGCCATAAATTTAGATATGTATTAATTGTACTTAATTACAATTTGAAACAAAAATTAAAAATGACCGATTATTATGTTAAATCCACTAGAAATGTTAATAATAAATGTCACTAAAAATGCGGAGTATATCCTTAAATAGATCAATACAATTAATTTAAAAAAAAATAAAAAATAATAAGATTGATAATTAATTAATAAAAAATATGTATATAGTGGGGCCACAGGCTTGTCCGAGCTGGTTCTGGGTTGAACCAATCCAAACCGGTGCTTGACCTTTAATCTTCAATTCAAGTGATCAACCAATTAACCTAACAATTTTGACTATTTATTTTTATGGTTTTGTAATAACAATATTTGAAAACTGTGAAAATAAAATTTTGTAGTGGTCTTATAAGTTTGTGAAAGAGGAGGGTGTTTTTTATGAATTTGAAAATAAAATGGAGTTGGTGATTTATTTTTCAAACCACGTGCATATTGAATTGGCAATACCTTTTATTACTTTTATTAATTAAGGTATTGTCAATTCTATAATTTTTTATTAATTAAAGTATTATCAAACTTATAAATATTTGATAAATGTGAAAAATTGTGAAATACCTTATTTCCAAAAAATGCAATTTTATTTTTTCTAAAATACCTTATTCTTACTATTACTATTATATATTATATTAATTTACATAAAAAGTGCATGTAATTACCCAGATTTCGTATTTTGGTAACTAATCTCACGACCCTATAAATAATTTAGAGTATTCCAGCAATTGAAAAACAAAAATGAAAAACGTAGCTATGAAATTTTTCGTCGCGTTGGCCATCGTCATTTTCTTGTTGTGTGCTGTCTCAGCACGAGATATTAGTTCGTCACCAAAATTTGTTAATAATCATGCTTTTATTACTTGTTTCAGAGAGTGTATTGATACAGATGCTCGTCGGAACTACAACCCTAAGGCTATATATGAGTGTGTTGACATTTGTTCACATTTTTTGTCCTCTCCTCCGACATCAGCCCCGTCACCTACTTCTCATCCATGACGCATTTCATTGAAGGCAACCGCGTGATTTGAATGTCTAGAAAAAATAAAATGATCGAAATATGCATTCATATTAATGTTCTGAATTTGCAGTATGTGACTATGTGTGGACGTGTGGTGTAATAATAATAACAAATCTCATTTTTCTTTCTCGGTTTAATCGATCACAACTGGTAACATCCGAGTCTTCGAGCATTTCTTGTGTCTCGTAATTTTATTTTTCCTTTATTTTGAATTTTGATATAATTTGGTGAATTTTATATTATTTTAATGTATTTCAAATTTTATTCTTTTCTAAAGTTTATTTGTCAACTTATCATGTATAAAATGGTGTTATAAATATACACGTGCCATAAATTGTACATAAACTTTCAATATAAATGACTGACAAATACTAAGTAATTACAAAATTTCATATTATTGTAACTAAATAACATTTATTTAATAATTGTTATTATTATTATTATTATTGAGATATTGCACTCAATTAACTTAGTAATTAAGTGTATTTTATTAGGATTTTATTATATTTTTTTAGACTTTAAAAATTACTTGGATTTAGAAAATATATTCACATAAAATTTATTCTCGTGGAGTTTTACTGATTTTTTTTATTTGTATGTTTTTATAAATTTGAGTAAATTGTGTAAAATATTTTTTTATGAATTTACATGAATATATATATATATATATAGTTGGAACATATCAACAATTGAAAATACTATTTAAAATAATTAAAGAAGCACAAATGAAAAACTTAAAGATAGAAGTCCTCGTTGTGATCATATTCTTTATGTGAATGTCGAAGCTGATAATTTTAAAGCGTGTTACGACGATTGCATGTGGGACCATGGAAACAATCCTCTCATGGAAGTGATGTGTACTGTACTATGTATGCGCCATCCACATTATTCGACGATTAATACCTCTCCATCGCCTTCATCTTTCCCTCTCAACTCGAATGAACTTATAAAAAGTAATCGTACGGACAAAGATATAATAAAAAAAAAATGAATTGATGAGAGGAATTTAGTTAATTTTTTGTGACCTACAATATATGTTATGGTGCTATAAATAAATTAATTAATTACCTTTTTTCATTTACTTACCTTCAATTTACGTACTATCATTATGATCAACATTAAAACAACTTTTAATATGATTTTTAATTTTTTTTATTAATAATAATATTTACCAGTCAGTTATGTTAATTTCGAAAACAATTGTGTTAATAATGCAAAAGAAACTGAAGCCGAAAACTGATCGATTTACCATCATTATGTTTTATAATATGAAAATTTGTAATTTAGTACACCTGAATTTATGATATTTTTGTACTTTCATTACTAAATTTTTATTTTTACTTATTACTGAACGCTTGAAAATTCTCACAATTTGATGTCAAAATTTTAGCAATACGAGAAAATTATATTTAATCAAAAGATAAAATATATTTTCTCTTCAAATATTAATAATATATGATAAAAATATATTTAATAAAAAGAAAATATATTTTTTGTCTTATAATATTTTTACACTTTTTTTGTTTTATTATATTCACACCAAAAAAAATTAGATTTTCGCTTATTTTTCAATTTTCTTGACTTTATTTTACAATAAAATAAAATATATTTTTTACTTTATTATTATACAATTAAATCATTAGCTTTTTGCTTTTTTTTTTTTTACATTTTCAGTTTTATTTTATTAGGATTTTATTATATTTTTTTAGACTTTAAAAATTACTTGGATTTAGAAAATATATTCACATAAAATAAAATGTATTCTCGAGTGGAGTTTTACTGATTTTTTATTTATTTATATGTTTTTATAAATTTGAGTGAATTGTGTAAAACATTTTATATGAATTTACATGAATTTTCATTTTTGTTGATTTATAGTATGTTTTTATAAATTTGAGTGAATTGTGTAAAACATTTTTTTATGAATTTACATGAATTTTCTTGATTATATATCGAAAACTTTAATATATCGATTTAGTTGCTTATAGAAGTATATATGTAATGAAATAATAAATTGTATCAATTATTTTAGATGTGTCCGTAAAAATTACATAAACAAGAAAATTATTGATTGTATCATAATATACTAAAATCTTCAATATATCGAAAAATTTAATATTTTTTGATACGATAAATTTGATAGATATTTCAATATTTTTATTTGCAATTCCATTATGTGATCCTTCGGGTAATATAGTTCCTAAAAAGATTATTTTCAACCTATTAATTAAGAAAAATATCGAAATGGAAAAATAATTTTATATTGTTTTAAATTTATAGTTTTTTTCAAACTTATAAAATATTGAATGCTATTAAAACATAATTTTTTTATAAATGGCTATGTTCTATATCCTTGAATGGAATATTTAATTGCTTCGAGAATAATCATATAAGTCTATATATTTCAAAAATAATTTTTAAAGAAAACAAATATTGCATGAAAATGTAAATTTATTTACCAAAATCTAACATTCGTTTTTTTTTTTACTTTGTTTAAAAAAATAAATATATCTTTTTATTTTAAAATAAAATTATACCTTAAGCTTTTCAAACTTTTCGTTTTTTTTATATATTTTTTTATTTTAAAGTTTTATTTGTCCAACTTGTTATATATAAAATGATGTCAAATAAATGGTAGATGAATTACACAATAGACGTTAGTATATTCAGTATACATTTTTTGAATAAAAATATTTATTGCATCAATACATAATTTTATAATTCAAAAATAATTTTTTGAAAAAAATGAATATTGCAAGAAAATCTCAATTTATTTATTTATTTACCTTAATTATCCCTTCATTTCATATATATATATAGTTGGAACATTTCAACAATTGAAAATACTATTTAAAATAATTAAAGAAGCACAAATGAAAAACTTAAAGATGGAAGTCGTTGTGATCATATTCTTTATGTGTGTTCTTTGGGCACAAAATGTGGAAGCTGATAATTTTAGAGCGTGTTACGACAATTGCATGTGGGACCATGAAAACAATCCTCTCATGGAAGTGATGTGTAGAGTACTATGTATGCGCCATCCACATTATTCGACGATTAATACCTCTCCATCGCCTTCATCTTTCCCTCTCAACTCGATTGAACTTATAAAAAGTAATCGTACGGACGAAGATGTAATCAAAAAAGAAGAAATGAATTGATGAGAGGAATTTAGTTAATTTTTTGTGACCTACAATATATGTTATGGTGCTATAAATAAATTAATTAATTACCTTTTTTCATTTACCTACTTTCAATTTACGTACTATCATTATGATCAACATTAAAACAACTTTTAATATGATTTTTAATTTTTTTTATTATTAATAATATTTACCAGTCAGTTATGTTAATTTCGAAAACAATTGTGTTAATAATGCAAAAGAAACTGAAGCCGATCGATTTACCATCATTATGTTTTATAATATGAAAATTTGTAATTTAATACACCTGAATTTATGACATTTTTATACTTTCATTACTAAATTTTTATTTTTACTTATTACTGAATGCTTGAAAATTCTCTCAATTTGATGTCAAAATTAAAATTCTCTCAATTTGATGTCAAAATTTTAGCAATATGAGAAAATTATATTTAATCAAAAGATAAAATATATTTTTCTCTTCAAATATTAATAATATATGATAAAAATATATTTAATAAAAATAAAATATATTTTTTGTCTTACAATATTTTTACACTTTTTTTTGTTTTATTATATTCACACCCAAAAAAATTAGATTTTCGCTTATTTTTTAATTTTCTTGACTTTATTTTGTAATAAAATAAAATATATTTTTTACTTTATTATACAATTAAATCATTAGCTTTTTGCTTTTTATTTTTTTTATTTTTTTTACATTTTCAGTTTTTTATTTTAATGTTTCATTCGATCCAATTTGTCAAATATAAAATGTGATGCCAAAATAAATGGTAAATGAATCGCAAGGATAGTATATTCAGTGTACATTGATCTTGAATAAAACTATTTATAGCATCATTACATAATGTATTTCAATTAATTCAATTTCATATTTATTTTCTCTTATAAATAATTCCAAGTATTCTAACAATTGAAAACATATTTTATTTTGAAAAAAAAAACCTTGTGTTATAACTTATCTAAACAAAATGCTCAGCAAAAGGATGATCATTCATCGGTGTCGTCGTTTTGGTCATGTGTGTAGTCTCGGCTCACGGAAGCGTTAGTGCTTTTCTAAATTGTTTCAACATGTGCATGATGCATCTGTTGGGATAATCTTCTCTCTCGTGTCTTGTAATTTGATCTTCAAAATAAAATCAACATCTTCTTCTTTTCAAATGAATTTTTCGTCAACTTAAAGTTGTTCATTCTTGTTCAAACCTGCACAATAGCATATAAAAGGTTATGGGTGAGGCCACGGCAAGCCGTGTTCCCTTAAACTTATATTTGCCCGCCTCGTTGCTCCGAGACTTCCAATGGACAATTAAGTTCCCAAGGTACAACACCCTCACGTTAGAAGGAAGCAAATTCTAACCGTGATCGAACTCTCGACAATATGTAGAAACTCTCTACTAGACTCTCTATATGAAGACATCTCTTATGCTTCTAATTGTGTTTATGTTCTTCTTCTTATGATGTGATGCATGCAAATGACCTTATAAAGGTGATGAATGAGAGCATCCAATGCAATCATAAAGGTGGAGGTTACAAAAATATTCATGGTGGTCATTAATCATTTGACCAACATTTGAATTTAAATAAATCACATGATTTATTTAATTAATATTCTTTTAATAAATTAATATATATAAATATATATATAATTCTCCAACAATCCCCCACATGAATGCATTGGTTGCACATGCACATGATCCTAAAATGCACATGCAGACATTAGAGAGTTTCTTGACAACTCCTCGCATTAGGAGAGGTAGTTAAACAACTTTGAACCTTCCTTAGTGAAATAATGTCGAATATACTCGCAAATCAGTGGACGTGATGCCTTGAACTGTTCGACTTTTATGTATATTAAGACAACAATACTCACGCGAATCGTTATCCATATTGTTTTATGATTCTCGTTGTTGTCCATTTTGGCCCTGGACTGCCTTGGTATTCATCGAATGGTTTAGAGATTTAGCCTTTTTAAATCATCTCATAGAAGCGGCCCCTTCACATTCGATATAGGTGATCTTTCATTTAAAGGTATCTTTCATATACCCATCATACTAACATTATTATGATCATTAAAAGCTCTTTAGATTAACCTTCACATGTATCACTTCTTCATCATAGGAATAGGTCAAGTGATTTGTTCGATTTACCCCCACAATTCGGTTGTCCCGTTGAACCTGTAATTGGACTTCACAATTTAGGTTGGGTTGCCATCATGAGTTAAAATCATTTTTGATAGGCTTCAAAATCCTATTCCTCTCGATGATATATCAATTTTGTCTCTCGTCAGAGTTTTAATTGATATATTTTATTATTATATCTTTAGACTTTTCATATTCTATAGATATAATTTCCTCAACAACCTGATTCTCAGCAGAGTTTTAACTATAAAGTACATTTCAATAGTAAATTTCATTATAAATATTCATATGATTTTCACAAAATCACACTATTATAATTTTTGAAATCAGATTTTTGTAAGTATTACAATACTTTTCAAGTAATCGTGAATTAGTAACTTTAAAATTTTATAATGAGGACTCTTCCTCTACAAATATTATTAAAGTCCTTTATTTATCACATACTTGTCGAAAAACTCGTTCCCCCCACATTGATATAATATAGTATAACATTCACCATGTTAAATTATATACTCATTATTTGTGCAATATTACATTGCTCGAAAAATTAGTCGCTTATGTTTGATAAATTTAATTTTTCAATCACAACACGAACTTAATTTTTTTTTTCCAACATTCTTTATTTTACTTATCATAAGTAAATTACAATTTTCAATTTGATTGTACAAATCATTCATATTTCAATATGAATTTCAAAAGTCTTATATTTACTTTTCATTAAGTAAATATCAATTTTATACAATATTAAAGATGAAATATTAATCATCTATTTATTGTATATATATTACTTATTAATATCATTCATATCTTAATATGAATTTCAATTTTAGTATAATATAATAAATCTCATTATTTATTATATTTTCATTTTTCATATTTCAACATTATGCTATAATAAATTTTGTTATTTATTATATTTTATGGTAGTGGTAAGTTACATTTGACTTATTTTTCCACCCCATCACACTATAATAATGAGTCAAATATCATTATTAATCAAATCAAATAATTAAATGATAATAATCATTTTATTATTAAATCACAAAAATAATTAAATACACATAAAATATCATGTATAATTTAATTATTCAAAGAGGTATATAATATTTATATACTTCAACATCAAAGTGATTTTCCACTTAATCGTCAATTACATCAAGCTCGTAAACATCATATTCATCTATATGTACTCGAACTAATTTGTTCGCCGTTGACTTTTTCTTGTCAATATGTATATCACTACTTGTGACAACAATTTTTTTAGATTTAAAACAAATATTTTAAATCATTTGCTATTCAACTTTAGATTTGAAGAATTCTCATAAAGCAATTCTCAATTATAAGTTAATAAAATGTGAAATATTCATTTATTTGCACATATGTGGTGAGTGACTTCATTGTATACTCATCAATATATCGGATTAAGTAGTCCCGACAAGATTCACTTCATATGTGATTCTTTCGATAAAGACTCCGATTTTACATCTTGACCCTCAAAGTCGATTGCCTTTATCAATGAAACCTCCATGTTTCATTGACATCATACATATATAAATATATGTGATTCTCCATTTTTTTTTCTTTCTTTTCTTTCTTGGTTACATATTACAACATAATGTAAAAAGATAAAAAATTACACGAGAGAAAAATGCAAAGCAAAATATAAGTTTAAGATTGTTGGGATAATCTTCTCTCTCGTGTCTTGTAATTTGATCTTCAAAATAAAATCAACATCTTCTTCTTTTCAAATGAATTTTTCGTCAACTTAAAGTTGTTCATTCTTGTTCAAACCTGCACAATAGCATATAAAAGGTTATGGGTGAGGCCACGGCAAGCCGTGTTCCCTTAAACTTATATTTGCCCGCCTCGTTGCTCCGAGACTTCCAATGGACAATTAAGTTCCCAAGGTACAACACCCTCACGTTAGAAGGAAGCAAATTCTAACCGTGATCGAACTCTCGACAATATGTAGAAACTCTCTACTAGACTCTCTATATGAAGACATCTCTTATGCTTCTAATTGTGTTTATGTTCTTCTTCTTATGATGTGATGCATGCAAATGACCTTATAAAGGTGATGAATGAGAGCATCCAATGCAATCATAAAGGTGGAGGTTACAAAAATATTCATGGTGGTCATTAATCATTTGACCAACATTTGAATTTAAATAAATCACATGATTTATTTAATTAATATTCTTTTAACAAATTAATATATATAAATATATATATAATTCTCCAACAGCATCATCCACACTTGTCTTCGTTTTCTACTTCTTCGATCTCACCATCACAATCGACCTCCCCGTTTGAATTTGAAATTAACGGTGCCGATGACGCGGGAGATGAAGCCGAGAACTGATTTGGGAATCGAATTTGGATGAATTTGAAAATAAGAAATATGGTTAATTATATCGTTTTAAATGATTTTCATTTGCAAATAAATTATTTAAGCTCTTTCAAAAAAAAAAAAAAAAAATTGGCGAGTTTTCTAGGTCATTAATTTTACCAAATTTAACAACACTTTAGAGCATTTGCTAATTATTGGATTAGGGATGGAAAATAAATTAACTGGATGAATTGAACTGCTATAGCTCAATTTTATTTTATCTTGCATCCTAGTTTAAAAATTAAATGTTTATTTGGGAATTTAAGATCCTATATTAACAATATTATCAATAGAAAAAATAATAGACGAAAAAAAATCTTTAAAAAATGTATGAATAAAATAGTAAATTTGAAATCATTGTATGTATATATTATGTAATAATTTTAAAGATAATTTGGTATTTTAATGTTAAAGTATATAAGTGTATAAGGTGTTTATAAGAAGTATATTCCCTACTTTTTTAAGTCTAATAAACTCTTTTTAAAAAAAAAAATTATATAACAAATTTGAAGAGCTCTAAACTATTTAAGAGTTTATAAACTATGTCAAACACAACTATAAATATTTAATATTGTTTTATAAGAATATTTTTTTAACTGAATTATATATGTTAGGACAATTTCATGGTAATAATAAGATTTTAAATTGTAATTAGGTTAACTTTAAATTTTGAGCCTTTCACCTCACCAATATCTCGGTAAGGATTCAATCTGTTATTTATTTGGACTTCATATAATAGGACCGGCCCAGCAGACCCCACCATTTGACAACTCTCATGTTGTTATTATAGAATTAATAATACTCTAATTAATAATTATAAGTTTAATAATATATTAATTAATAAAAATTAAAAAAAATCCTAAAATTTGAAATATATTTAGTTTTTAAATATAATGTAATAAACTAAAGTGCCCATTTTTCCAAAAATGCAATATTTTTTTTTCAAAAATACCTTATTATTATTATTACTATTATATATTAATATTAATTTACATAAAAAGTGTATCTAACTACCCGATTTTGTATTTTGGTAATTAATCTCACGACCCTATAAATAATTTAGAGTATTCCAACAATTGAAAAACCAAAATGAAAAACGTAACTATGAAATTATTCATGGTCATGGTCATTTTCTTTATTTGTGCTCTCGGCACAAAAAATTAGTACTACATCGCGAAAAATTATTATTGATCGATCATGCTTTTATTACTTGTTTCAGTGTATGGATACTTGATAGAATATATGATTGACCATATATTCGTGTATAATATCTTCACATTTGAGCGCTATAAAGCTCGGCTTGTCGGAGATGGAAAAACTCAACAACAAGGGATAGATTGTGATGAAACTTTTAGTCCGGTAGTTAAACCGGTCACCATTCGTACTGTGCTGACTATTGCCTTATCTAACTCTTGGCCTATTCACCAACTAGATGTTAAAAATGCATTTCTACACGGTAACCTCACTGAAACAGTATATATGCACCAGCCATTGGGATTTCGTGATTCACGACGTCCAGATCATGTTTGTCTTCTAAAACGATCTCTTTACGGTTTAAAACAGGCTCCTCGAGCTTGGTATCAACGGTTTGCAGATTACGTAGCTACGATTGGCTTTTCTCATAGTCAGAGTGACCATTCTCTATTTGTCTACAAACACGACAAGGATACATCTTACATATTGCTTTATGTGGACGACATTATTTTGTGTGCATCTTCGGACAGGTTGCGGTGTGAAGTCATGTCTAAATTGGACAATGAATTTGCTATGAAAGATCTTGGCTCCTTCAGTTATTTTCTGGGTATTGCTGTCTCCCGAAATGAGCACGGTGTATTTTTGTCACAACATCAATATGCAACAAATTTGATTGAAAGGGCAGGTATGTCAAATTGTTCTCCTGGTGCCACTCCTGTGGACACGAACAAGAAGCTTAGTGCTTCTACTGCTTCTCCTTATGATGATCCCACCAGGTATCGTAGTCTTGCAGGTGCTCTACAATATTTGACTTTCACAAGACCAGATATTTCATATGTTGTGCAACAAATATGTCTACATATGCATAACCCGATGACTGAACACATGAATGCCCTTAAGCGCATTATTCGATATCTCAAAGGTACTATATCTCACGGACTTCAACTATTTAAGGCGTCCCTTACTTCTCTCACGGCTTATACAGATGCAGATTGGGGTGTGTGTCCTGATACTCGAAGATCTACATCCGGTTATTGTGTATATCTTGGTGATAATCTCATTTCCTGGTCCGCTAAACGACAAGCTACATTGTCTCGTTCAAGTGTTGAAGCAGAATATCGAGGAGTTGCAAATGCTGTGTCTGAATCTTGCTGGGTACGTAATTTGTTGCTCGAGCTATATTATCCTCTTCACAAAGCAACAGTGGTATATTGTGACAATGTCAGTGCGATATATCTCTCCGGCAATCCGGTCCAACACCAGCGTACTAAGCATATAGAGATGGACATACATTTTGTACGCGAAAAAGTGTCCAAGGGAGAGGTACGGGTTTTACATGTTCCTTCTCGCTATCAGATAGCTGACATCTTCACTAAGGGACTTCCACGGATCTTGTTTGATGATTTTCGTGACAGTCTCAACATTCGCCCTCCTCCCGTTTCGACTGCGGGGGTGTGATAGAATATATGATTGACCATATATTCGTGTATAATATCTTCATAGTATAGCTTTAATGTAGGCAAATAATTAGTCAATCAAGTTAATTTAGTTACCAATAATATAGGATTGACTGGAGCTAATCTCGGGAACAATATTGTATATATTGACGATTTTATCAATGAAGAACGCAACCATTCATTTCTATTAGTTTATTTGTGAACTTATCATGTATAAAATGGTGTTATAAATACACACGTGCCATAATTAATTAAGTTGATCACGGGACTAAAATTAAAAAAATACAGTTCCGTTGAAATTCGATTAGGAGAGAACACGTACGAGGACGACATGAGCAACGCCCGCATCAGCAGAGGACTCCCGGCAGCGAAAATAAAACTAATGTTACGTAAAATTGATGTTTTTACATTACGTGCGAAAATATTTACTTTGTAAAAATCAATTTTAATTAATATTTTCGAAAAACATGTTTTTAATTAAATAATAATAAATAAATAAAAAGAAAAACGTAACGTCTGAGCCGTTTAGTATGCATATAGCATCAGTCGTTTAATAGGTGGGCTAACTAGAAAATATTCTCGGGAAAGTAGTACTGAAGAGCTATTATTTCCTTGGGATACACTGGAGAGGATGATAACATTTTTGAGGTTTCACATTTTTGCAATGGTAGAAATTATATAACAAAGTCAGAAATTAACAAAAAAATAAGAAATTTTAAGAAAAATAAGGACAATGTTGACTCAATAAGCCTGTATGGTGAGTAATATCGAGCTATACGGTCGGGAGTTATCGTGCCGATCGCTGATCTATTGATTCCTTCACTCGTGCAAATTAACTTCATTATTTTCAACTCGTTCAACAATTCTCTATCTTCCTTTACCCAACCTTGCCTTATATAAGAAATTAAACTCTTAACTTCTTTGGGAGTGACTTGTCTTCCAGGAGAGCCTAGTAAATTTACATCAACTGACGAGACTCCAAAAAAATATAGTTTCGGGCACACCATGTTTTTATTGTTGTAGGCCATATTATGACTTCCATATTTTAGTTGCATGTATATGCTTAAGCCCCCGAGATCACAGTCAACCACGGACGGAAGTTTAAGACGAGTCGCTACTTCTCTAAGAAACAACTTGGTTGAAACGTCAGCATTCCATTTTCCTGTGATGAGTAAGCAGCGATAGTCATTGTGGAAATTTAATTGAGCCAGATTGAAAAATGTAGAATATTATTTTTTAACGTAGATAATAAACAACACATCATCTGCTTCCATACGAACAACGGTATCTAAAAAGAGTGGGCTTTGAATTCCAATTTTGCACTTACGATGGTTTGACTTTTCACGGTTGCAATCCACTAATTACATAACTCATGTTTTCTGTAACTATATTATTCCCTATCATCTATAGATAGAGTTTGTAAATTACATCGTCCATATTATTCCCTATCATCTATACATAGGGTTTGTAAATTACATCGTCCATTGCTGAAAAAAATAAAAATTAAAAACATAATTTTTTTTACATTTCATAATTTCGGAAAAATTAACTTAGTGATGGATCAGAAGATAAAATAAAACTTAAACAACCAATAATAATAGGAAAAATTAACTTAGTGATGGATCAAAAGATAAAATAAAACTTGCCAATAATAATAAATAAATAAATAAACTAAAACACGACAATTATTTTTTTAGAATAATAGTAACTATAACAAACTTAGTGGTGTAGTGTGCACATAATTTTTTCTTTATAAAGATTTTAGCCCCTCTTAAAAAAAATTCTAGATCCGCCCTTATCTGGTTGTGTGGTGTGAATCTTAAAACTTTGTGGAGTAGTTTGTGTAGTGTGAATAATAATAAATCTTTATTAAAGCATTAGAACTTGTGGAGTAGTGTACATAAACTTGTGTGGAGCGTTGTGTGGTGTGAATAATAAAGAATTAAAACTTGTGTGGAGTAGTGTGCATACTTACGCTTATGTGAAGCGGTAAATGGAGTATGTGTAAAAAAAATTGGTAGATAGATACGAGTGAAATTAAGAAGGTAATTACTTCATACTATTTAAGTATTACTTTGTTTTCTTTTCATATGTTTTGATTTTTATTATTATTATTTTATTCTTTTTATTTCGACAGAGACTTATTGTGTCGGATTCATGTGGGTTTGTCTTTACATGAGTTTCTAACTACACTTTAGATTTGTTTTTTGGTTTCGACAGCACCCTATCTTCTACTCTTTCCTACCACTTTGAGCTTCAAAACCCCTGCTTCAACCTGACAAAGAGATAGCCCTGAACCGCCCTTTAGCTCCCCATATGAACCTCCAAACGATAATTTTTTAAATTTCGGGATAGAGTTGTCCTTCATTTGAAAATTCCAATGACGATTTGAAAACCCGAGTAAGTATAAGTCGCGTTTGCAAAAAAAACGAGGACAATCCAATGACCATCCGAATCGTAAACACTCAATTCAACTCTAGAGTCAATCAATTCACTCAATATTTGGATGTTGCCGTGCTCCCCGTAAAATTATTCTTGTTAAAATATGACTCGAATCCGTAGAATTTTGTTTTTTTATTTAGGAAAATTAGAATATAGTTTCACCCTACTGAGCGTTGAACACATCCCTTTCAACACGTTGAATATTTTCAGAAAATCGAGGATTTATTTTTAATTATATTTTGAGTAATGCCTAAATGTTTATTTAAAAGTATTGTTTTTATTTTAAAAAGTGATTTTTGAAAACGGGGCGTTACAAATAATTGGGTATGTGTTTTTTTCTCTTCTTCTTTGAAAGTGTTTTTTTTAAGGATTTTTATTTAATCCCAAAAGTTCAATTGTATGATTTTTGATTTTATTTATTTAGCACTATCATTCGAGAAAAGATCATATCACATGCTTATGGGTTTTTAAACGTTGAGCATAATCCTTACTATGATTATGAACTACCTGATAAATAACTTTTTTTCTGATGAAGAAACATAAGAGGATGATCAAGAAACTCTTTGAATTTTTATTTTATCCTGATTTCAAGTTGAATTTTGTTTTTATTTTGATTTTATGACTTTGAATTTTGTTTTTATTTCCCATTTTTTTGTTGAATTTTGTTTTTATTTTGATTTTGAATGTGTCCCAATCATTCCCTCATACATCTTCAGACCTCTTTATTATGCAACAACTTTCACAAAATCAAATGTTTTATGATTCCCTCAAATCTTCAATTTCTTTATAAAAGTAAACTTGAGCCCTCAATTTCTCCAACTGAAAATCTAAGAAACAAAATAATTAAACAATAGAAATGTGATCATAAAAAAATGGGAGTATTTATTTTTTTATTACAAAGTCTAATATATATATATATATATATATATATATATATATATATATAAATTACCCAAAATATTGCATAAAATATTTATTTAATAATATTATTATTGAGAGATTGCACTGAATTAATTAAGTTAATCTAACGGAATTAAAATTTAAAAAATAGAGTACCTATATATTGAGCCTAATTTTCATTTCAAATTATTTTCAGTTCAATTTGAATTCAAATCAGTTCAGCTCACCATTTAGTTCAAGTACAATTCATTTTAAAATCTTGAAAAATAATATAAATATAAAATAATTAAGATGGATGAGTTCATATATAACAAATCGAGTTCATTATTTTGAATAATACTATTAATTTATAAAAATTTATAATGTATTATTTTAAAAAAAAAACAATTCGATTTAAAGTTTATATCGAATTCAGTCCAAAAGAAAGATGTTTAATATTTTAATTCCATGAAATAAAAATATGTGTCCTATAATATATTTTACAATTCTTACTTGAATGTAAAGTTTTCGACCGGTGCTTACCTACTTCATAAGTTTTTTTAGTATTATATTAATTTATATTATTAATTTTTTTTCTCTAAATATATATTAATAAAAAGTTTTTTGTGAAAATTGTGAATTGCTTTATTTTATTATTTAGACAAAAAACTAAGACAAAGAAATAAAAAAAATAGATTGAATTGTATTGTATTTTTTATAAATGTAATAATTATTTTTACAATGTTAAATATTTTTTAAGAATTATGAATAATATTATAACATTAATTTGTATTTGTAAAAATATATATATATTTTTTTGGTTTTTAAATTAATTGAATAAAATTGAATTGAATTTATTTGAATTGAAATTAAAAAAATTTAAAAAAGTGTTTAATCTAAGTTTTTTGTCCAATTACTAAAAAATAGAATAACTACAGTTCACCCATTCAAGAAAGAAATAAATATATATATATATATATATATATATATATATATATATATATATATTAAAATTAATTTAATATAAAAAAATATCTGAACATGTTGTAGGATTTTTTTTATTAATATATATTCATAAACAAAATTTTAATATATATTATTAAGAAAGAGACTCCTTGAATTCCACGCTTTATATGTCAAGTGACACATAATGATTATCCACCCACACAAAAATTAAACATTACATGCATGTTATGAAATTTTCAAATAAATTTTCAAATATATATTGACAAGTATTGATTTTTCGTAATATGAAAAAAAAAATCGTAATATGAAAAAAATTACGTTATGAAATTTTCAAATATATATTTGACAAGTACTCTCTGTATCTACTAATAATAGTCCCGTTGATTTTTTTTACCGGTCATAAATAGTATACAAAAATTATGAAAAAATTACTAAAATAATATTAAAAAAGTACGTTATGAAATTTTCAAATATATATATTGACAAGTATTGGTTTTTCGTAAAAAAAAAAGTGAAACGTAATTTATATTTGAAAATGATTTGTGATGTTATCATCTTTAATAATGAATAAATTGCAGTAATTCTTTTCATAATTTTAATTGTAGTAATGTTTGACCAAGTATACATAAATTACTCCAATATTGCATCAACATTTTCGTGATATAATCTATAATAATGAATTGCAATCATTCTGTTCTCTATAAATTATTTAGACCATTCCAACAACTGAAAACCACAATTAATTAATTAAGAATACAAACCAAAAAAAAAAAACACAAAAATGAAGAACGCAGTTACGATGAAAGTTGTTGCGCTCATTTTCTTGATTTGTGCCGTCTCAACAGTGCAGAGCGCTCCTATATCGCAGCAAATAAACGCCGTTATTATTTACCTTTCATGTTTGAGGCGATGCATGATCTCGCACAACGACAATCGATCGGTACTACCGACGTGTATGACTTCTTGTAAGGGCAGAGCCAGTGCAGGTTTGATGAACTTGAAGATCAATTAAACAAGAGATTGATCCAAGAATAAAATGGATCGACTTACATTATAAGTATAGTATGGTGGTTTGATTTCAATTCGCACTATTTTATAATGTAAGGAATATTACTTGTTTTTCGATCATAATAATAATAATAAATAATAAATCTCACATTTTATTTTGATTAATTAATTTGTAACATGAAATTAATCAACGCAAACCTTTATAACAAGATTCACGACAAATTATTATAAACACAGATTTGTGACCATGATCCTTCATGCATTGTAAAAAACACGGAACAGTACCACCATTTCCCTTCCCTTTCACGGCCACTGTCGATTTTTCTGATGTAGTCGTCGGGATATTTTGTGCAGAGACGACATGAGCCCACATCGTCAAGAAAATGACGATGACAACTTTCATCGTTATGTTCTTCATTTTTTATTTTTTTGTCGTTTAGGTTTTAGGTTTGTCCGATTGCTTCAGATAATTTATATAGTAAAAGGAAATACAAATTTTGAATGATTTGGCATGTACTATGTATGAATAATTTTTTGAAGTATTATTGATGCAATATTTTATTCTTGAATAATGTATACATAGTGAAATATTGAAATATACTATGTGAAAAAAATGATGTGATTCAAGTTCCATTGCCTAAAATGTCAAGTTTATTATTGTCTTAAATGTCTAATTTATTTTTTCTGATCTGATATTTTAATTACAACAATTTGTAATTATTTTTCATATAATACTATAAATTATAGATTTTTTTTTAAATTGAATTAATTTTAAATGTTTTTATATAATTAGAGCGCTCTTTACTTTTTTATCATAATTATAAATTAAATTAAGGTAAATGTTCATATTCAACCTTCTTAACATATAGAATATTATACCTAGGTTCTGCAGGTTGGTATAATAGTCTCTATTATCTCTTTTAAAGTTATTTTAAAATATAAATAAAAATATTTTAGTACTTTATTTTATAAACAATAAAATATATATAGTATCTTGATTTGTTAAATTAAAAAATGTATATATAATTTTTTTTAATAATAATAAAAACCTATCTACCGGTATTCCTTAATAATTACATCACTTTTATTATACTCCATTTTCCTCTATATATCATTGGGAGCATTCTCACAATTGAAAAATACTACAATTTTCAAAATAAATAAAGAAATTTTCAAAATATCAATTTTATTTTCTTAAATGTGTATTTTATTTCGAAACATTTTAAATCAAAAATTATAAAGAACAATGTCATGAATTAAATTTGAATGAATAATTGATAAAAATAAAATAAAATTGTAACTTCCAAAATTTACATAAATGGGTATCTAATCTCTATATGCTGTAAAATCCTCTCTTTTTTACTCTTTTCACCCCCAATCCCCTTCAGAAATCTAAGGTTTTACCATGCCCAATCCACAGGCCTCCTTCACCCAAAAAAAAAATTTGTATCCAACATTACAATCTCAAAGGTACCCTATACAAATATCCTTCAATAGCTTAAATCACCACCCCCTCCTTATAGTTTTTTTACCACCTTTCTGGCACAGCTTATATTCGAACCGGCAATCCGAAATTCTGAAAAGTCCTGATTTCTCCTCTAAGTCCGGCAGTAACAATAACCATACCCCACGCCGACCTGTTCTGATAAAACCCGTTTGAAAAATCCACACTGACACGTGGGCTCTCGTTTCTCGTACCTGACACAAGCTTCTCTTCTTGCCAGGTCACTGAGATTTTATCTATCAGGCAATCATTCGTAACACTAGAAACAGTTCCATTGAGCGGGCTATTACGACATTCGGACATTGATGATGAGTTTTCGCTGCTGCCACTGGTCTCATCGACAGGTGCTGTCGGGTGGTTGGGCGTCGAGGGATCCTCAAAGCAGTTGAAAATACCATTTTGCCCCCACGTGTTGGCCAGCCCGGGCCAGGGGATGGCGATTGACACGTCCTGGCAATGGAAGAATTCGTTCGAACGGGTAACAGTGACACCTTTACTCCGGCTCGGACGAGACTCGTTTTCGTGCCTCCATACGTAGATGCAAGAATCCTCACTGGCAGAGACCACGTATTTACCATTGGAGGTCATAGAGGCCGACATCTGGCTACTTGTGTTACGGAACCCTGTTAAGAATTGAGAGAATATTAATTATCATGAGAAGTGAGAACTATAAGCTCTCACCTTTATATAATTGAAAAGAAAAATTACACTTTGAAAGATGTCGTGTAGACAGGTCAGCCTGAATTGAGAAAAAAAGACTGTCATCTCTATACCTTTAAACTTGTGAGAAAGATCAACACCATCCACGACTCGGACACGGGAATCTGACGACGTGATGAGCACTTCGGATGTACTTCCAGGTGTGAACTGCAAATAAAAACTATAATTAACTGCACACATATATGGATATATTAGAATTTAAATTTTGGGAATAATGAAATGCTGACAATATAATTTAGGAAAAAAATTGCAGCAACTTGGAATTTACAGGACCAATAATGCAAGTTCCTTATAGTTGCAGGGTCGATTTTGCAATTGATTAGTTAATCAAAAGTGGGCAATAAAAAGGTTTTACCTGGAAACCTGTTATTTTCTTCAAATGAGATTTCTTCTTCTTATTCTGCAGGTTGATTTGGCTTTTCTGCTGCAACTTATTATCTGTGGATAATATTCAAAGTAAAATCAAAATTAACACGTAACAGTAAATTTATCCTTATTCAAAGAGCTATCATCATATCATACCTGATGTGTTGTATAAGCGACAGCTGCCCTTGTATGAACCAACTAAAGCCCCCTGCCAAAAATTTGCAAAGCATATCTTTGAGAAACAAGCCAAAACATAAAGAATTAACAGTGAATTTCCTCTAGAACAATATAAAGCAACTAGTTCCCATCTAATGAAAAATTCATGCCTAACCTGTCCATCAGGTGTATAGCAAGCTGCAGTGACCATTTCACGCAAATCATTCCAGTCAACAACTTGGCGATCAGGAATGCTCCATATCCGCACCTTAGCATCCAATGATCCACTGATGAAGTATCTATCGTCAACAGGATTAAATTGGATGCACGTTACTGTATCAAGGGAAATATAGAGAACTTGTCAATAGACTGAAACGTATACACATTTTTTTTGTAAAGCACATCAAACCAGCCTGATATTCAACGACCATTCAATATCCACATCACTCCGACAAAACCAGTCATTTCTTGGCAGTAGTTTTACAGTAACAAACTGCTAGCTGCTAACCATTTTCTCAATTAGTCAATTCATCAGCAAATCATTATTTACAATTTTGCATTAATATTAAAACAGATTATGACTAGTATTGGCCAAGGCTTGTTGCATTAAGTATTTAAGTACAATCAATGGATGGCATGGATCGCTTCAATTACCATAGTCACTATGTGAAAAGATCTTCAAACAAGCCTTATGCGACAAGTCCCAGAGCCGCACAGTTTTGTCCATTGAAGATGATAACAGTTGCTGGAGAAGAGAGGAGTGTGAGGGATTTGAATATCCTTGATTAAAATAAAAAATAAATAGCCAGAAAAATAATGTCTGTGTAGCCTGAAGGAAAATACTAGAATCACCCTACATATGAGTATGTCGGGAAATGCATTTACAAAGAGCACATATTGAAATAGGGAAATTTTATATTAACTGACCTGTGACTTCGACCAAGAGAGGTCCAGCACATCATCTAAATGTCCTTTAAAAGAACATATGGGCTTTTCCGAAAGAGCAAAAACTGTTTCTGGCACCAAAATCTGCTCTAGACTCACGGTTTTTCTACTAACAGATGACCTCCCTTTTCTCTTCTTCTCTGGGAGACCATCTACCATTGGTGACATTGATGAGGGCTCCGGCGACCCATTCGCTGGAAAATTGAAATTCCCATCTTCCAGTTTATTAGAAAAGAGATCCCCCTTTCTCTCTGTTTCCATAACCTGCCATACATGAATTACAGAGTCCTCACCAGCACTAGACAGATATTTTCCGTCCAGACTAAACTTAATGGTCCAAATCGACCCTTTATGAGCCTGTATCTCTTGGCTCTTATACAGTGCTGAAAGCTCTTTAACAGACTTCCCATACTGCTTCACCCGAACTCTTTCCGGGCCGTGAAAGGAAACATCCTGGCTATCATCAGTGGCTGAGCTTGATCTCCTGTCACACTTCTCAGATGATGTATCCCTTTCATCACTGCTTCTTTTCTCCTTCAGTCCCGCGACAGAACTAGCCACGTTTCTGATACTCTTCAACCAACTTCCCTTCTTTTTCATTTTAGATCTATTCCCAGAAACCCCTTCAGCACTTGATTTCATAACTTCAGTATTCCCATTTTCAACATTTTGCCTTCTCATTAATTCCTGTACAATAGGCGAAGTCCCAACACACATTGAGAACTCCTCCATTGTTAGCTGCCGTCCGGTTTCCACTTCCTTAATCTTTTTACACATACCATCCTCCATCACCTCATTCACTACAAATTCTTTCCCGTTATCAAGATTCTTTATCATACACGCCGCACTACCATCATCAGCTCCACCATCATCCAGCTCATCAAGCCCTGAAGCAGGCAAAACAGTTTCAAAGCTCCTATTATCGTCAAAACCCACTCTAATCTTCCCCTTTGGTGGTTTATTTGGGGAAACAGTATTTCTCGAAGGTGATTCATTACCGTACCTTAATATCCCTTTATTCACATGTATACCAATCCCATCAGTTGGCAGATCACTGGATCGAACTTCTGAAGTCTCACATGAATCGGTCGACTTGTCCGAATTTGACCGTACAATCTCCGAGACTCTGCTGGCATATTTATCAGTACAATCACAATCAACGTAATCGCTACTAACACTATCATTAATTAGAGCTTTCGGAGAATTGACAGTGCTGTCTACATTCAATTGGCGTGATGATAAGGAGGGCGTGGGGCGGTGCCGGAGGAGCGACGAGTCTCGGGTGAGGCCCATCTGCTGGAGGAGACGGAGACGACGCTCCTCCACCGACGATGGCTGAGAGATCCATACGCTGTAGTTCCGGGAGACGCCCGGAGGGAATCTGGGCACCGGGCCATTGTAATCGGTGCTGCAATTAGGGTTCCGATCGTATTCCTCGTCGGGCTCGGATGCGGCAGGCGAACCGGAGCAGGAAGTATTGGTAGAAGAGATGAGACGGTCAAACGAGTCGTGAAAGCACTCCTCTTCTTCTTCTTCTTCTTCTTCTTCTTCTTCTTCTTCTTCTTCTTCTTCTTCTTCTTCTTCTTCTTCTTCTTCCCCGGCTTTATTGCTCATCGTTTACCATACCCCATCGGGGAACGGTTCACAATACCCGATCCATCTCTGATCGGGCCGGGCCAAGGCCTGAAACCCGATTCGATATAATCTCCCCCTACTACTGGGTTTGGAGATACGTAGAGATCGGAGAATAATCGGGAACTCTCAGATCCGATGATGAATTGAGAGGAAACGGTGTCGTTTAGTGGCGCGTTTTGTTTGGTTGTGGGCGTGAGCGAATGAGAGAGAGAGTGTGTGTTTTCCGATCCGGGACCGGGGGAGGGAGTTAAGTTGTGAAGATGATAATAAATTCGGGGTTGGTTTTGGATATTAAATTTTTTTGAGGGGCAATTTAATAATAAATCAAATAAAACACAAATTTTGTGGACATAATCAAAATTAAAATTAATTTTATCCTTAATCTGATTTCAAAATACATTATAAACCATGATTTGGTAATTATATACTCCATATATTTGATTGAAACTGAAAAAAATAAAATTAAAAAAAAATGATCAATGCTTGTAAGTTGTCATGCCAACTCCAGCTTCCCCTCGATAAAGATCGAATCTTCCTCGTGCATTCGCGTAGCAAACGTAATAAACCTCGGAGATTACGGCCGTGAGGAAGACAAACGAAGCTCCGGCTGCGAAAACACCCTTCCTCACGGTCTCACACGAAGGCGGGCTCTCGAAAAACCGAGTCCTATACTTGGTGTGGTAGGCATTCCTCACCGAGCCAGCCAGAAGGCATACCTCGGCGATGAAAAAAGTAACCCTACACATCATTAATTTCTCGTATATATATTCATCGATAAACTCAAATCAACGAACAAATCATTTTGAGCTTAATTACCAGCAGACGATGAAAAGAAGAATCGCGCAAGCCCTAGAGCTCCCGTGTTTCAACGGATTTCCGCAGCAGAAACACCTGGATTGAAAATCGAGCAATATGTAATATCGACGATCCAAAAACTGAGAAAAAAATTAAAAGGTACCTTGTTGTGACCATTGTGAGAAATTGACTGGCCATGAGGAAGAAGAATGCACCAACACCATATCCAGTTGCAATGTCTGAATCATACACACAGTAGTTGTAATTATCTTCTGTGTCCAAACTTGATTTCCCCTGCCCGAAATCGAGTCGAATTAAATTGAAAAAATGTGACTTTATTTCTATATAATTGAATATAAAAAAACAGAGAAATTACGGTGCTCCTTCTCTGCTCTGCAGCAACAGCTAATGCAAAAGCAATGAGATCAAAAATAAATACAGTTATCATAACAATTTTGGAAGCCATTTTTAGAAATTTATGACTTAGGTAATTTCACAATGTCTTCGTTTCATTTATATATGTAAATATAATTGTGTGATAAAGAAGCAAAGAGCAACAACTGAAAAAAAAAAATTAAGTAGTTACCAAACCTTGATTAGTAACAAAGTACCAAACAATTGAATCAAAAATATAGTGCAAACTTCATTTATCACACAATAGTACATAATGTTACAACATTACAATATGAATCGAGCAACAATTGTGAAGTGAAATTACTATATAATAAGAGGAATATCGATTGATCGATCAGAAGCGCAAGATGATCTCGGGAACATAGTACGGGACGACGAAATCGAAAGGTTCTGATGGAACGAGACGAAGAAGAGCTGATTTAATCAACTCTGCAGCACGCAGCAACACATTTGGCCTTACAAAAACTGCACATAAACTCATACCCCAAATTATAACTATTTCAGCAGCAACCATTCTTTATTTAATATTTTCAATTTTTTTTTTTTTTGTTTTGTTTTTAAAAAATTAATTTTTCATGTGGTAGTAGCTATATGAATCGTTGTACCTAATTTTTTTGGACAACAACCGGGCGGATATGAGGTGGCCACCGGTCAAATGTTAATTGATATAAAATCGAATTTCAATTAAATGATTGTCATATAAAATTAGGCCCGGCTCAATTAAACCTAAGCCCAATTGTTGAGCTGAAATTAACAATACTCATTTTTGGGCTGAGGCCCAAACTATTGAATGATGTGCTTAAGTTTTAAAGCCCTACTGAAACTTATGAAACTCTAATTCACACCTTGTTTTGTAAAAAAAAATAATAATTAAAAATAAAAGTAAAATTGTATTTTCACTAATTAAAGTAATATATTAAGATATTTTGGGAGTGAAATATGAATAATTTTTTTAGGCGAAAAGATTAAAAATTTAAATTTGAAGAACAATGCATGTGGGCATCATTTTCAACAAAATATAAATGAAAGTGATGATAATAATTAAGATAATTACTTTGTAGCATTCCATCTTTTTTATTTCCATAATTGGGTATGCAATAGCATCTCTTCACACCTGACTAATCAATTCCACTAATCAAAATTAGTAAGCATAATCTATAAATTATTTTTATTTTATTTTGTGTCAAAATCAAATTACGCAATTAATGGTAGATGTTGCGCATTATTAATTCACGGTTGAAAAAAAAATACTTCAAATGATACTCGGTTGGATTGATGTATTATTTCTTTCGATTTTAACTTGCGACACGGAACCCTGAACTCAAGATTAATACGTAACTGACGGTACTCGTCGATAATCGTTTAAGAAAACGTCTTATATATCAATTAAAAACTAATAAATTTTCATTGGAAATTTTGATTTAGATCAAACCATGGACAAATATCATCTGGCACGTGAATTTGACACGAGTATATATGTTAGAGATTAACAATGATTTTTTGATATGAACTTTTGATATGTTTCGATACATACATATATTTGATCTTTAATCGTCTGGGTTAAGCAATTTTGATTAGTGAAAACAATGTTTAAGCCGTAATTAACACTTAATCCCGTATTAGGGTAAGCAAGAGTGGGGCCCTTTAGCTAATATGATTGCTAATTTTAGCTCCTTTCAAATTAAATGTCAAATTTGATTTCAACTTTTTTCATTCAGAAAATGAAATTAATATATATAATGGATCGAATTAATTAATCAATTAAGTAAGTATTAGTAATTAGTAATAATCACACTGCTTAATTTTATATCTATATTATCAAATAAAATTGTTTTGGTAAATTTATAAATTAAATTTTTTTATTGTTTGACGTACTCTAAATATAATTAATTTGGAAATTAACACAATAAAAAATGGTAAACAAATTATTGAGTACGTAAGGAGAGATTGATAATCATGTGAAACGGATTTGAAGAGGGTTCAATAAATTACTACATGTGAATGAAATCAAATAAAATAAAAATAATTTTAGTAAAAATCATCATATAGTCATGCAATTGTGACTTTTGTCGAAACGGTTATGCAATGCACGGTATGCACCTCATTCTTTGTTTTTAAAAATGAAATGGAATCATTAACCATTAATTTTTTATCATAATTTCCACGTTTTTTAAGTCAACAAATTATAAACTACTTTATTCATCGCGTATTTCTTTTATATAAAAGGTTCTATAACATGCTAATTATATTATTCATCGCGTATTTCTTTTACTCGTTCAATAAACACATAAAAGGTCGAGTTAGGTTTTCCTAGCTTGAAACCCATATGGAGGGAAACCGATTGATACCTTATTCTCACGAGAGAGCTTGACTACAAACCCTATTGTGGTGTGCAACCCACATGCTATCTACATCATTCTCATAACCTCCTAATATATATTTCTATATTCGTTTATTCGACAACTTGAGTATGTATATCGTACCGAATGTTTCAGTAAAAAAAATACATTATCGAAGATTAGAACATTATATCAACTTTCGGTATAACATAGATTCCATTTCATCAACATGCATGGTTGGATACATTTTCGTTTTATTTTTATATTTAATTAATTATTTAAAAATAGATTTAATTATAACATGTTTGAAAAAATTGACGTTCTAATTTATTTTTCCCACAGACAATACATGACTCTTTGTCGTGTACTTTCCTAAGATAGAAACCACTTTTTTTTTCGTTGTCATTGATTCATTCGTGTATGTATGTATATATATATTAGACAAAGTTATTTTAGGAGGTTGTAAAGTATTGACATCAAATTAACATAAGAAAACTTAGTCAAACATAACAACCAATACATTGTGATTGCGACATTATAATATGACAAAATTATACTGTATATGTTATATATGCATCCAATAATTTGTTGTAAATCATACACTTTCAAAAGCACCATATACTGTATATATCATTTATTTTGTTTTATAAACTGATCGATGACAAATATAATAAAAATATGATAAATAATAAACAAAAAAATTTGAACATGAACACCTAAATTGAGAAATATTACTAACATAAAGAAAATGTCAATATATATGAAAAGTTAGGGTTAAACAAATTTATTTGACCAAGTTAACAAAGTTTCTTTTTTTAAGTATGGGAGATTATATATAGAGTAAAAACTTATACTAATTGACTTACAAAAAAAGGCAACAACAAAATATAATCTGAAGAACTTAAAAAATTAAATTTCTTTATAATTCAAATCATCTATGTCAACCACTTAAACTCACTTTCAAATTATACAATTAAAATTCCAACTTACATATTATAATTATTAATTCTATTATATATATATTTCGTGTATATATTAATTATGTACATATTGAATTTGATCGAGATGTAAAAGTTGTGGAAAACGATTATTGGAGAGGAATAAATATCTACGTACTTTTCAGCGATTGTTATTTTTATTTTTACACTCACATAACAAAAAATCAAATATATTCGAGAACAAAAATTATAATACACACAAAAGTGTGAGTATATATATTTCATCTTTGAACATATATGAAATTTGATCCCATGTCAAAATCGATCGACATGAATTGATGATAAATATATCTTGTTGTCATTATACGAGCATTTAATCAAAGGTGTAATTCAGAATTTTAGGTCCACACAAGTATTCATAATAAGGTGTAATTAATTGTAATTGGACTTAATTTAAAGTGTGTGTTTTACATGATAAAAATGGACAGCTTGATTTGACACGTAATGGGACTTTGGTCTGTCATCGAACCGGCATTGGAATATCTCATCAGACTTAACCCTCGTTAATACTCATAAACCACTGTAAATTAAAACAAGACAATTTTGAAAAGGCGAAAGAGCTAAAAAACGAAATGCATTGATCGACAACAATTCGCCAAGTTAAAAACGATCAAATTTATATAAAAGCTTACAATGTTTTATAAAAATATTATATATTTATTTTTGAATTATATATATGACCCCAACAATAAACAAGGAGGTATTGAATACGGACGTGACAATGAGCTATTAATATCGCACCATTAAACTAACCAACGCTAATTATATTCTAAATCCCAACAACCATTATTAATTATTAGGGTTGGACCATTCATTCCAATAACCCAATTATTACCTTTTCTTTTCCTTTTCCTAATGTTTAATTACCCTAATTTAATTTCCAGTACATAAATACAAATATTTATAAAAATCAATCAAATCCTTTTTTTTTATATTTTGGAAAATTACGGGCCAAAAGAGTAGACACCCATTTTCACCCACTTATTTAATTATTTGTTTGTTGCCTTCTATGTTGCCATGTGGTCCCCCACACAATCTCCCTCCACGTGTCGTTTCCCGATTCGCTCCACATTCACGCGCGTGTCGGTTCATTAGTCGCCTAATTTCAGGCCCAAACAATATCTAATCACCTAATTTTACCGCGTAAAAAGTTTGTTATTTTTACAGTCTTATTCTGTTCACACTGCTTGTTATCAATAACAATACAACGTACGAGATTTTGTTCATATCGTATGTTCGTACATATATAAATAAAGGTCGGCCACCCTAATAAAAATTAAACGAAAAAAAATAAAAATAAATAAAAAAATCCATTTCTGATCATACTTCATATTTTCTCATACTGTAACATGCTCATCTTCTCCCACAAGCATCCAAAAAGCACATCATAGTTTTCGATCGATCGATCAAATGGAAAGCGCCGATTCGATCTCATCCGTCGAAACGCAGAAGCCTCATCTCCCTCCAGGCTTCCGTTTCCACCCCACCGACGAAGAACTTGTCGTGCACTACCTCAAGAAGAAAGTCGCTTCCGCCCCTATCCCCGTCTCCATCATCGCCGAAGTCGATCTTTACAAATTCGACCCTTGGGAACTTCCCGGTAATAAATAATAAATAACATATTTTCAAATTATATTTATTTATTTAACTTAATTTAATTTAATTTTGTTCGATCTTGCAGCAAAGTCTGTGTTTGGAGAGCAAGAGTGGTATTTTTTCAGCCCTAGGGACCGGAAGTATCCGAACGGGGCCCGCCCGAACCGGGCCGCCACGTCGGGCTATTGGAAGGCGACGGGGACCGATAAGCCGGTTCTGACGGCCGGCGGGACCCAGAAAGTCGGCGTGAAGAAAGCCCTCGTTTTTTACGGAGGGAAGCCGCCGAAAGGAGTCAAGACGAATTGGATCATGCACGAGTATCGACTAGCCGACAACAAGCCGCAAACCAACAAGCCTCCGCCGGGCTACGACGGGACCAAGAAGGGCTCTCTGAGGGTAAAATCGTCATTCTCATTTTACAATAATTATAAATTGCTAATTGCAGTAAAACCTCTATAAATTAATAGCCTCAGGCCATAATGTCAAATATTATTAATTCAGAGAAATTACTAATTTATCGTTTTTTTTTTGTTAATTGCCAGCTGGATGATTGGGTGCTATGCCGGATATACAAGAAGAACACGGTGCATCGGCCTTTGGATCCGATAGGGTCGGTCCACGAGATGAACCCTTCGTCGTCTAGTTACGGTTCGATCCTAGAAAACGAGCACGAGTTTTACGATCTTCATCATCAAGGGATGATGACAACGAAGGCCCCACTGCAGTTTCCGTTCATCGGAGCCCACGACTCGAGTCTCCAACTCCAGGGCAAGAGGACACTGCCGAGTTTATATTGGAACGAGGACGAAAGCGGGAACACAAACTCTCCACAGACGAAACGATTCCTCGCGGAAAATATTTGTGATCCGACGAGCAATTCGTTTGGGACGATTCTCGGACAGCTGCCGGAAACCGATCATAGCTTACAGCAGCAACAAGCACTAGTGCTTGGGGATGGGGTTTTCCGGCAACCGTATCAGGTTTCCGGCATGAATTGGTACGCCTGAATTGAGTGCCGGTGAGTTGGGATTATAGTATAGGTGAGACAGAGTATAATTAATTAACTCTCTTTGGATGATTATTAATTTTGGAATTATATTATGAATATGCATGTATGAACATAATGTATTAATTAATCATTGGGGGTGTGTTGAATACTAAGGTGATTTTTTTTTCTCTTTCTTATGATTTATTAGTAATTTATGTGAGATGCATAATAATTAAACCCTAATGAAAATGTGTACTTCAATATTTTATTTAATTATTAATTTATTATAAAATACAAAAATAATATTATTGCGAATTGCTATATTTTATTTAAATATTTATATTTTTAGGCAAATTACCTAACAAACTTAATGTGCCATCTTCACTAAAAAAAGTGTCCACATGCCATATTCACTTGGGGGCATTGAAAAGTAAGCCATAAACAAGGCAAACTAACATTTTTTGCAATAAAATAAAATAAATTATTAATGAAAAAGAAAAAATATATTAAAAATAAAAATAAAAATAAAAATTAACTTAATTTGTCCTAATGACAGCTTTCAATGCCATTTTCTTAATTAATTAGCTCTTGCACTTAATTTGACAACAAACAAAGTTAAAATTGAATTTGAAAAATGTCTTTTATTTTATTTTATTACTTTTTTATGACATTGGGGACCATTGAGAGATTATGATATACAAAATCTTAAATATTTAGTGAGTGTTAAAATATTTGTTCACTGTCAAATTTATAATAATTTTATGATATAAATAGAACGGTAAATACAGACTATATTTTTGACATGCAATCTAGTGAAAGTTCAATTTACAGAGGGAAAAATTCAAAACTTTACCAATGAATTATATGCAATACAAGAAGAAATACTTGAAAAGGGCACAGTTTGCGATATTGAAATGTCGAAAAATCGAAGTTTATTTCACTCTTTAATAGTGCAATTTCTCGGCTTAATACTCTAGCTAGGCCGCAGATCATACAGAATAATGTTAGGATGGCTCACCATACGATTTTTTTTTATATGATCTCCTTGTAATAGCTCTTGCTTGGGGAAAAAGCAGACGGAGTGAATCCAAATAATCGGAGAACAACTCCATCAACGACATACTTACCCTGAAATAATTTGAAGTGTTGCACAAAGTATGTCAAGATGCTACATCAACATTAAGACGATAGTATAAGATAGCTAGATGCTTAAACCAATACAGTAGACGACAAGTCAACAACTTGACATCCACCCTTTAGAAAAATAATAATAAATGAAGTGGGCCTTACCTTGCAGCAAGTACCAAGATAGCTTCATAGTCATCATCTTAGGTTTCTCGGCGAAAATAATAAGCTCACAAGGTAGACGATTCCCAGCTGGCATAAACAGCTCCAATTATTTTCTCGTGCAGCTTAAGCCCGGAACAGGCAATTATGCCTCTATCAAGGCCTTCTAAATATATGCCTCGGGAAAAATCGAGCGGGCGACCTCCGGCGTCTGTGACCACACCACCTGCCTCTTGCACTATGAGGACACCAGCTGCATGATCCCATATCTTCTCCTTGTATCCGGACCGTGCAAATCTCATGTATATCTCAGCTTCACCTCGAGCTATGGCTGCATATTTTACCATGCTGTAAACGCGCAATGGTTTATTTCTGCGTTTATTGAAGGGTGGAAATTTTGATTAAATGAAAGGAAAAACATTATAAGCAGCATATCAAAGAGAATTTTATTATTATGAAAAACAAATCGTTAATGAGAACTTTTAGGAAATACATTGTTCACTCACTATTCTCTAGCAGAAATTAACTTTCCAAAAATGTAAGTATAGTCAACCACAACCTTCAACTTTCTTGGAACTATGCATATAGGTAAATAGATGACAATAGCCCAACAATTATAAGAACATATTTCTAACTAACTGTTAACGAACAAAAAACTTTAAAAAACAACGTATTCACAGACCTTAACCCAATTGTATCAGCAACCCCAGCAGTAAAAGAGTGATCAGTATTAGCCTTCTCAACCGGTTCACAGAAAGTCGCCATCTTAGGATCATCCACCGACGAGACCCTCACAAGCTTCTCATAATTCGTCCAATCAAAATTCTCGTCAAAACGAATCAAAGGCTGCATATAAGCCTTCCCGCTTCCTCTCCAAGTGTACATCACGCAGCCCACCTCACCAGATAAAATCCCCGACCTGACAGCATTCTCTGCAACACTGCAATTATTCAGCCCGTCATCCTTCACGGAATAATTAGGGCAACCGAGAACTCCAATCACGACTTTCCCGTTATCGATCATAGCAAGAGCCACTGCATACTGGTCTCCACGGACGAAACCTAAAGTCCCGTCGACAGGATCAAGGACCCAGTGCTGGCCTGAGGGCCCCCCACGCGAGTTGCATTGGCTAATGGCTTCTAGAATCTGCTCAGGGCTCAATGAGGTTTCAGGTGCCTTGAGGCCGAACCTCGGAGCCTCGGATAAGCATTCGTTCACGGCGGTGACAACCATGGATAACAGAGACGAGGACTCTGGTTTGGATAGGGCTTTGATATCTTCTTCGGCTACTATTGAGATGCTTTGGGAGGCGAAGGCTTTCGAGAGCATCCAGCTCACGGTTGCTTGGACACTATAGTCTGCAAATTGCAATCACGATAATTCTATTCATATGCATAAGAAACATATACAAAATGCAATCAACAGCGAAACCCTAGATGCAATGAAAGTTCCCCAATTACGAATTAGGGCAAACGCATGATAAAAAATTGGGGGAAATAAATAAAGCCCGCGAGAGTGTACCTGCAACAGTGACGAGGGAATCGTCGTCTTTTGACTTGACCTGATCGGAGTTCGTGGAGATTAGCTGTTTTTGGACCTTCGCACAGAGCGAGCAAGCCATGTGGACCACTCTCACGGCGACGTTGAGCTCTGCCGAGTATTTCCCGATCTCCATTATCTGTGCAGTTCTCGAGTGGGTTTTTCGGTATCGGAAAGCCCGGATCGGAAATGCGAGCGGGCGCTATTTAGGTGGCCCAAAACTCGTGGTTTTTGCGTTTGCGTGAACCTGTACGAGAGGCGTGTACAGATACATCGATCTCTGTTTTTTCTGTGAACAGAGAATGTATGTGAAACACACACGGTGGAGAAAACAATATTTTTTCCCCATTTAAATATTAAACACGCTTTAATTAATTAATAATAATTTTAGAATCTTAAAATAATATTTTTTCCGTCCCACGCGGGCCTCCTAATTTTGCACGCTCCAAAATGAAAATAAAAATTTAGAAATAAGAAAGCAAATGACCGAATTGCCCCTTTCATGAATCTCAATTTTCCAAACGGTTTCTGAGGCCCAATTAAAAGCCCGTCGCTATTCCTTATTGGGCCTATTTAACAGTCCAAAATCTGTAATTTCCCTCCAATGCCCAACGTCATAATTTCCTGAGAACTGAAACTTCATTTTGTGCAGTTATTTCCCCTAAAAAAAACCCTAATTCCGAATACACCTAAATTGTCTCCCCCAGCATTTTGAATCTCCCTTCAATGGTATGTTCTACTCTCATTTCTCCAATTCCCGCACCCTAAAATTTTCACCGGCGTTTTTTTTTTTTTTGTTTTTTTTTTTCAATCAGAAAGCTGAAAATTCATCAGTAGATTTTTTCGTTTCAATTTTATTTCAAGTTTTTGTTTGTAGTGTTAATGGATGTTTTTGAACATTCTTCAATGGAGGTATACATCGATTTTTTGTTTTCAGAGCATTTGGGATTGATTTCTAGAAGTTATGGCGTAAGAAGATATTGGTAGGGTTGTGTTTTAGTATATGACTGAAAAAAAAAAAATCATTCTGTGTTCTTAGGTTTTGATGATATCTTAATCCTTAGTGTGGTTTGGGAATAAAGATCAAGATCTGTATCTTCAAAGTCGAGGTTGAGGTGTCAGGAAGTGGAGAAATCAATGGGGGAGGCTGGGGATACTCCTGTGTCGAAGAGGTCGTTAAGAAGGAAACGGGAATCAAGAAACTACGACGAGAATCTGATGGACGACTTCATAGACCAACAAATCGGCTCCTCCTCGAGAAAGAAAAATAGGACCGGTAAGGATTTGCAGAAAGAAACTGAAACAGAAGCCATGATAGCTCTATCCTTGGGATTCACAATCGACGAGTTACTTGACGAAGAAATCAAAGGCGGGGTCGTCGCTGAATTGGGCGGGAAAGAACAGAACGACTATATAGTCGTGAGGAACCACATACTCGCCAGGTGGAGGGGCAATGTCCATTCGTGGCTGTCCAAAGGCCAGATCAAGGAAACAGTTAGCAACGACTATGCCCACATAATAAACGCGGCTTACGACTTCCTTCTCAGCAGAGGGTACATTAATTTTGGGGTATCGGCTAATTTCGAGTCGCAGATATTCGAGGAAATAACTAAGGAATCTTCCGTGATAATAATCGGGGCAGGCCTAGCTGGCTTATCTGCTGCCCGACAGCTCAGGTCCTTTGGTTTCAAGGTGTTTGTCCTCGAGGGCAGGAATCGACCTGGCGGTAGAGTTTACACTCAGAAGATGGGGCAAAAGGGTTATGTGGGTGCTGTTGACCTTGGCGGAAGCGTGATAACGGGCATCCACGCGAACCCGTTGGGAGTTCTTGCTAGGCAGCTTTCTATCCCTCTCCATAAGGTCAGGGATAATTGTCCTCTGTATGGGCCTGGCGGAAGGCCCGTTGATAAAGAAACTGATTCCAACGTTGAGGTGATATTCAACAAGCTGCTCGACAAAGTCTCGCAGCTCAGAGGTATAATGGGTGGATTCGCTGCTAATATCTCGTTAGGTTCTGTTTTAGAAACTCTTAGACAGTTGTACGCAGTCGCCAGGAGTAAAGAGGAGAGGCAGCTTCTCGACTGGCATTTTGCAAATTTGGAATTTTCTAACGCAGGAAGCCTTTCGAATCTCTCCGCGGCCTACTGGGATCAGGATGACCCGTACGAGATGGGTGGGGACCACTGTTTTCTCGCGGGCGGGAACTGGAGATTGATCCGGGCTCTGTGTAAAGGAATACCAATTTTGTACGATAAGGTCGTTCATACTATTAGGTACGGAGATGAAGGGGTCGAGGTTATTGCTGGAGACCAAGTGTTTCAAGCGGACATGGTGCTTTGCACGGTTCCTTTGGGAGTGCTTAAGAAGAGGGCAATTAAATTCGAGCCCGAGTTGCCTGAAGAGAAGGTGGCTGCGATAGATAGGCTCGGGTTCGGTTTGCTCAATAAGGTGGCCATGGTTTTCCCCCATAATTTCTGGGGTGAGGATCTGGATACGTTTGGGTCATTGAACGAGAACAGCCATATGAGGGGAGAATTCTTTCTGTTTTACAGCTATCATACTGTTTCTGGTGCTCCGGTTCTTGTTGCACTGGTGGCAGGAGATGCCGCACAGCTGTTTGAGGATGCGGACCCCGCTTATTCTGTTCATCATGTTTTGAGCATTCTTAGAGGTATTAATTAAATTCGTGCTTTAAGGTAAAATCCAGGAATTATGAAACCACCCCTCAAAAATTGTTAGGATTTGTAATTTTGAAGGCTAACCGTGTTTATTAGTCTTTTCATTCAATTTGACTAAATTTCAAGGGTATATTAGTAATTTTACGAAACTACGTTTTTTTTACAGGCATATATGGTCCAAAGGGAATCGACGTGCCCAACCCGATACAATCTATATGCACGAGATGGGGAACTGACCCTCTCTCCTACGGCTCATATTCCCACATCAAGGTCCAGTCCTCGGGAGACGACTATGACATCCTTGCCGAAACTGTCGGGGCCCGCTTGTTCTTCGGAGGAGAGGCCACGACCAGGCAGTATCCGGCCACAATGCACGGTGCCTATCTGAGTGGCCTAAGAGAAGCTTCTCGCATCCTACAAGCCGTGAAGTCTCGCCAGACTAATTCCAAGAAATCCGTGCAGAGGATTAATGGACAGATTACTGATGCTCTTTTGAAGCTGTTTAAAAAGCCCGATTTAGTGATTGGTGAATTCTGTTTTGTGTTCGATCATATTTCCCCAGAGTCTCCCGGGTTGATGCAGGTGGCCCTAGGGGGGGCATTTGATGAACGACAGCTGCCTCTGATGCTTTATACGGTGATGTCGAGGGAGCAGGCATTGGAGTTGCAGAGGGCAGGTGAGGAGTGTTGGGATAGGTTCTCGTTGCTGTCGCAAGATCTTGGGCTGAAGCTGATGGGGCCCGATGCGTTTGGGCTTTCGGAAAGTGGGTTGATTTCGAAGATTGCGAGCGGGCGGAGGAACAACAGGGGTCGACCCCGTAGCAGCGGAAAGTGAGAAGATTTGGTAGCATGGAGCAGTTTTGAAGTGAAATAGTTGTCCTTGCTTGTTGTTGTTGAAAATAGGTGTAAGCCAAGATACTTGCAACATAGGCGAAATAGATTTTTGATATGTTTTGGAAATTTACATATACAGTGAAGCTATTGTTTTTGGAAATATTTCTCATTTTATACTTTTTTTTTTTTTTTCATTTTTGATATTTCTGGAAAGATTTGAATTTTTTTTTATAATTATAATAAAATTAGTAAATGATTGATAAATGATAATAAATAGTAAAGAGCAAACAAAACCAACCCCACGAAAAGTCGAAAACGTTAAACGTCTTGATACTTTTCTTTTCATCTACTTCACTACCCCAAAGCTTTATCCATGCCAACAGCAGCAGCAGTACAAATCTCCCTCAATTTCTCACCCCTCGTATCCAGCAACACATGGTTCATCAAATATCCAAACCCCATCAATTTCTGCTGCCACCGCTCAAGAACAAAGGTTGGATCTTTCCGTTTCAGGGCTGATGATTTGAGGGGCGGGTACGGGTTGTCATTTCCGGGAGTGGGCAGGGGTAAAAATGGGATTTATCCGAGCGAGGGGTGGAGCTGGAGGAGGAGGAGGAGGGTTGTGGTGGTGAAATCTAAAAATAATGGAGGAGGGATAATCAACAGTGAAACAGGAAGGGTTTTGGGAAATCTTTCCTTGGCGATCCTATTGGCTTATCTTACCTTGACTGACCAGTTGGGGTGGATTCTTGATGCTGTTGTTTCAATTTGGGTATTTTATTATTATTTTTTTTACAATTTTTTTTTGTTCTGTTTCTTTCTGTATTTATGTATACATGTGAAAATACTGTTTTAGGTTTGAGATTATTCTTTGAATGTTCTTGTTTATATCCACCCGATGGAGATAGGATTCACACTTATGGAATTTTATGGTGTCTTTTGTTCTTTTTTCATACTGGTTTTCGGTCTGTGCTTCTGGTTGATGTATCGAATACTAGTTAGGTATCAGTTTGCTTTTGAGAATAGATAATCTTCGTCGGGTAAGTGATTGCTGTGAGTTTCAGCTTCTTGCAGTGATCGTACCGATTGTTGGCATAGGAGCTTTTATATGGTGGGCGGGTCGCGATATAGTCCAAAGCAGTGTAAGTTCCTGAGACTTTTATTGTTTCTATAACATGCATGATCTGTGTGCATTAACCAAGCTGTTTTAAATGCAGTGCCCGAACTGTGGGAATGAGTTTCAAGTATTCAAGTACGATATACTACCTACTCTTTTTTAACCCTGAAGAATTTAGTCGTTGGTTGATTTTAATTCTCGAGTTTCACGTGTTGAAGGTCTACCTTGAATGACGAGGTGCAGTTGTGTCCATTCTGTACTCAACCATTTTCAGGTAAAGGCAATTAAATTATTTCGCAGAAATTAGTTTTATTGTGTTCAGTTTATCTTGTTTTTAGTTGAGCTAAATAATTTCTCATTCAACTGTTATCATATTCAGTGGAGGGCGATAAGTTTGTGCGAGATCCAGTGACATTCTCCAACCAATCATCGGCATTTGAACAATTAATCAAAGAATTCTCTCCCCAATCAAAGAAAGGTTATTTATCAGTGTTTGAAAATTATACAGTATGTAATTATGTGAATTCTCGTGTGCTAAACCTAAACCACACTGTTTCATATGCCACCTGGACAGGAAAACAATCTAGTTCTATCGTTGATGTGGAAGCAGAAGTAAGAGATGCAGATTGATCAAGACAAAGTATGAAGGTTGATATGAAGGTTATGATTTCTGCCGTTGTATAATATTTTTGGTAGGGTTGAAACTAATAGCTTCACATTTACATTATTGTGTAGACCATGTATGTAACACAGTATATTGAGTTTCATAATTTGGTCATCAGCACATATCTTGTAAAATCATGGCATACTGATACATGAGGTATTTAAGGAATAATTACGAAAACTACCTTGAGATTTTTCTTATTTACAAAATCAGCCCCAAATATTCTTGATCATTATGAAACCCATTCATTAATGTTGAAAGGATAAGTAGATTCTTACAAAAGCTTAAAAAGTACAGTTGATTAACTTTGTACCTCAGAATAACACTAAAAGAAAACAATAGAGGTTCACAAATTGGACCCCTCTCAAGAATTCATTCGCAACTAGGCCTCACAAAACTCGAGCATCTCAAAAATGGTTCGGAAATTTTGCTGTTGTAACCTTCAAGAACCAAATGCTCTTGATAACGACTTATTTCGGATTTCACACAGATTAGTGAGCTCCGTCTCCAACTTTCTGCAAAGATAAAAGCAAAATAGAAAAAAAAAATCATATTTTTGCTAGAATGTCTTACATTGCATAACAAATTCTTTGGAATGCTCTCTAATGTTGACATATCACACCGCAGAATCGTGGATAATAACCTATGAACAAGCTTTAAAATTTACCTCTTCCTTCTTGCCACCTGCGAATAGTTTGTAACCCCCGAAAATGACCAAGCCCCAGCCAGTAAGAGACACAATCACAAACTGCAAAACACAAATATTGAGACTGTATATTATTAGAACGTTTCAATTGTATGGTTACACATCTTCACACGAGCAGCTCGTATCCACCTAAACCTGTAACCACTGGAACCCCTGGAAATCGAATAATCTTTCGAACTCTCATCACATGACTCAGAAACTACACTGGATCGTCTCAGTTAAAAAACCATAGCATCTAATATACATTCAAAAAGGGTATTCTGTAACCTAGATACTGAAGTACAGTATTCCACAAAAATTAATAATGATAATTAAAAATTAAAAAAAAAATCTGACCTGCTCTTCTTTCCATTTTGATGGGCTCATTGGATCTTGCCAAACATTCACTTTTGGAGGGCCGTGGTGATCTAAATTAAATTACCCAAAATTAAAATTCAAATTAAAATACAATCATATTTATCAAAAAAACAAACCATCAAATTTATAACACGGAACGAAAACTCAAGCTTTAATCGAAAAGTGAAGCAATGGAGAAACCCTACCGCCGCCGCCGCCGGACAGTCCACGGCGCTGGAGAAGGATCGATGGTTGAGCTGATCTGGAATTCGAGAGCCTAGCTACATTTGCAGCTCGGCGAGCCGCCGCTGTCCACAACGCCATGTTTTTTTTACCGATTGATGTGAGTGATCGAGTGAAGGTCGGAAACGGGAAATGGAGTGTTAAAGAAAAGCTCTTTGGAATTTACAGTTTGACCCCAAAACATTTTGAATATTGTATTTTGTACCCCAAATATTTATTTAACTGCAACCAACTCCTTAATTTTTGGTTAATTACCATTTGCCATTTTTATTTTTCTCTCTTTAGTAAGTAGTCTATTAAATTACCATCCCACAACTTTAGCATTAAATTACCATCCACCCCCAAGCTCTATATAAACTGAAAGTCTGAAACACTATCCCCACTCTCTCATTAATTTAACAGTCGCCGGAAAAATAAACGCCGACGAAATCTCAGCCATCAACATGCCTTCATTGAAACTCGTGTTATTATCCACCGGCGTTTTATCAGCTGCGATTATGCTGAGATTCTCGGCTCCGGCAATCTCGGAATGCGTGCCTTCGATCTACGCCGGCTTCGTTTCGTGGCTGAGCCCTCCGTACCTGTACCTCCTCATCAACTGCATCATCGCCGCCGTCTTCGCTTCGTCCAAGCTCCATTCCGGGAAGGACGATGACGTGTCACTGTCCGCATCTGGTTTCAGCGACTGCTTCTTCGCGATGAGCGATTACGGTTACGAAAAGGCGGAGAAAGAATTGGAGGTAGGCATCGACACGCGCGACGGGTCGCCGCCGCCGGTCATTGTTAGCGGCGCCGGTGAAGGCGGCGCGTTTGCGAAAGACGCGACGAGCAATAAGGAAAACGAGCACGTTTTTCGTAAATCCAGTTCGACGAATTTTGTTCCCGAGAACAGAGGATTGTCGGAAAATTCTCCGATAATCGTGAAGCCAACGGCTTCTGCTAGGATCGGGAATCGGAGGATTGCGAAAGCCGGTCCGGAAGGTAATATTCTTTTTGATTATTTTCAACCGTAGTACGTCCGCCGGAAACAGAGATTTGCCGGCAAAAAATAAATAGTACTCCGTAGCCGATGAGTCAGATGAGAAGTTACCGTTAGAATTTTGTCCCACTGCCCAACTGACATAAATTGACAAAACTACCCTTATACAGTTTTTGAAAAAAAAAAGTAGGGACCACCACACCCCATACTCATTAATTTTTAAATTTTATTTATTTGGTATGTATATACTAAAATATTAAATTTTCCAAAATTACAATATAATTATGTTAAAATTAATTTATTTTGTGTTTGTCAATCAAATGGTTTGTCTATCTAATAATCATTCTGAATTTCTGATCAGGGGTAAGAACAGTGTTGGGAGTATTATCGAAACCGAATAAGCAAGACTCGCTTGAGAGGAACAACAACCACAAGCCGGAGAAGAAGATGAAGAAAGCAGAAACCTTCGACGAACGGACAAACACAAGGAGCCCTGATGGCGGTGGGAAGCTCGGGCAGGACGAGCTCACTCGGAGAGTGGAAGCGTTTATTAAGAAGTTCAATGAGGACATGAGGATGCAAAATAAATAAATAAACTAATTATTTTTAGTTTGCATTTCTTGAATTCATTCTTTATATTTTTAACTGTTTTCAAAGCATAAATTATGGAAACTGAATTAAAAATAACCACGAAAATTATAATCAATTGTCACTTTGTCACAAAAATATTTAATCGCAAAATAGAAAATTTGATAATATTTATATTGCAAAGTGTTGAATTTCTGATCATAATGATATATTTAAAAATAAAATAAAATAATTGGTTGTGTAATACTTAATTATAAATATGTAGTAAATCTTTATAACAAAATATCTATCATAAAATGCGTGGATGTCTAAATATTTCAATTAACACGACGTGCTACATTCCTGTCCCAGATTCGAGCTGCTACAAATACCACATTTATATTTATTATTATTATTATTATTATTATTATTATTATTATTATTATTACAGTTATTATTAGTAGATAATCTCAACTGTTTTTGCTTTCCATCTTCTCCAAACTTTTTTATTTTCCAAATCCTGTTTAGTTGGTTAATTTCCCTAATTATATTATATATAACCCCCTCAAACCCCCATTAATTCTGCAAAAAAAGGAATCTAATTCGTCATCGTTGCATTTCCCCGAGCTTCTCTTTCCTCAGAAAACTCATTCTAACCGCGGCTTTACGAGGGCTCTGGTTTTTTCGGTTCGGCCACGAGAATCGCGTTCGACGAAGAACGAAATCGGTATATCATTTCGCTGAGGCCTTATTGTGCTTTTAGGATTCTCGTTTTGGGTTAGGGTTAACAATGCCGTTTTAGACATTGTTCTGGAGTTTGTACGGAGGAAGATTCTGGGTTTGAATTGCAGGGGGTTTGAGAGAGGAGAAAAAAAAAAGTTTGTAAAATGTTGCCGATATCCCCAACTTCTTCATTAGAGGAAATGCTGGATTCTCTCCGGCAAAGAGATGGTAGTGGGAAGCAGGATGACATCCCTCCGGCTCTCCCTACACGCCCCAAGCCGACCCCACGTGCTCGCCTTCCTTCTCCCAAACGCGTCCTGCCTACAAGCTTTGGAACTGTGGAGGTTCAGACAGAGGCTTCATGCTCTAATGTGAAGAAGGAAGGCTCGGAAGGAAGGAAAAGGAATAGTCTTGGGGCTAAAAAGGTTATAGAAATTGCACGAAAGGGATCGTCTTGTCTTGAGGCATTGTCGGAGAAGAAAGGACACAGCGGGAAGTCAGAAGACAAAGACTGTGCGAAGCTCGCAAACTCATCCTCTGAATCTCGGCCGACCAAGTTGGAAGATAACCTCGGATATTTCATTCACAGGGTAGTAAATTACACGGCTTGATTATATGTTAACATCACTTGTGCTACATATATCTGACCAATTTTCAGAAACTAAATGTCTGGTGTCGACTACATAACGGCACATGGGAATCAGGGCAAATACAATCGAATTCAGGGGAGAAGGCTTCTGTTCTGCTCTCAGATGGGAGTGTGAGTTCATATCTTCTCTTGTTTTTTTTAATGTTTATGGGGGTAGAAGTTGAAGTGGGGGGTATACGTATTCACCAAGTTATATCTGTAGGTTGTGACAGTTCCCACAGTGGATATCTTCCCTGCCAATCCAGACATTCTCGAGGGGGTGGATGATCTTATAGAACTTAGTTACTTGAACGAGCCTTCAGTTCTTCACAATCTTCAGCACAGATATTCTAAAGACATTATATATGTAAGTAGTATATAATTATATTACATGCTAGAATCTTAGATGTTTATGTTGAGCAATTTGTTGTTCCCTGTTATTCCTAGAGCAAGGCGGGCCCTGTTTTAGTAGCAGTCAATCCTTTTAAAGACGTGCCGCTGTATGGAAATGACTTTGTTACAGCTTATAGACAGAAACTTCTCGACAGCCCTCATGTGTATGCTGTTTCAGACGCAGCCTACAATGATATGATGTCAGGTGCTTACAAGTTACAATCTTCAAATTATTTGGGATGCTCTCTAATGTTGACATATCTCTTAGGCTGGGCGGTTAGCTCTCTCTTTTTTTTTTCTAATATATATTGCAATTTTTTTCAGATGAATTGAACCAGTCCATTATCATAAGGTTTGTTGAAGTATTTATGCCTCTTTAATTTTGTAATGCTATTAATCTATTATATTCTCGCAAGTTTAAACGTTTTAATTATGATGGCTCTCTATATATTAATTTGTTATTGGTTAAGAATTTATTGTATGGTTTCATTCTAGTGGGGAGAGTGGAGCTGGGAAGACTGAAACGGCTAAGATTGCCATTCAATATATGGCTGCACTTGGTGGAGGTGATGGTGGAGTAGAAGCTGAGGTGATGCAATCAAGCTGTGTATTGGAGGCCTTTGGTAATGCTAAAACAGCAAGAAACGATAATTCCAGCCGATTCGTGAGTTCTCTATATCCGTGAATCCCTTATTGATTGGCATTTTACATTAATATTTACTAGCAGTCAATATTCACATGTAAATATTTGGCTTGATAATGTTCCAAATTTCTTGCAGGGAAAGTTAATTGAGATCCATTTCAGTCCTACTGGGAAAATATGTGGTGCAAAGATACAGACTTGTAAGCATGCTTGTACTTTCTGAGTTGAACTTTGTTAAAGCTACTATTTGTACTTCTTATTAACTGTTAACTGACCTTTTATTTTTCAATTTGGTATATGCCAAACTTCTATTCCTGAACTAATGTTAAAGTCCTACTTGAAAAGGTCAGTTTATCTATGTTATATGACAAACATCTAATTCCCAACTTTTTATATCTCATTTGATTTTTAACATTTTTGGAACAAAATATCTCTATGGATCTCAGTCAAGAGTTGTTCAGTTGGCTCAAGGAAAGAGGTCGTACCACGTTTTCTATCAGCTATGTGCTGGGGCACCTTCTGAACTCCGAGGTCTATTTTCAGCTTTTGTCTCATCTTTACTGGTGCCAGTTTTGTATCTCTGTACTCTTTTGAGTTCCCCAAGTTCATTTTACGTGTGAATATAATTGTCTGGTTTAACAACAAATTAGTGTCTTCTTTTGAATAACTTGTGGGCATGGTATCCTTTTCAGGTAAGCTGAGGTTGAAAAACGCTTGTGACTACAGCTATCTCAATCAAAGTGAGTGCTTGGAAATCCATCAAGTTGATGATGCTCAGAAGTTTCGCATGCTTATGGTAATGTACATCTGAGTGTGTTTGAAGTTTTATTTGAGAAAAAATCACGCTTCTGGGTCAGAACACTGTTTAGATTAAAGACCATTTTCACGAATTTAATCACTTATTCATGTCTACAGTTTTTCATTTCAATACATTATCTCTTCTGTTACCGAGCTTTACCAATTGTGTAATTCCTTTTATCCTCTAGGGATCATTAAATACTGTCAGAATTTGCCAAGATGATCAGGAGCATGCCTTTGAGATTCTTGCTGCAGTATTGTGGCTTGGAAACATAGTATTTCGTGTTATTGACAATGAAAACCACATAGAGGTCGTCCCTGGTGAAGGTAGCTATCTATTTCTGCCTCTTTTTTATTTTTGTTGCTTAAGAATTTGTAAATCCTTTATATGAAAACAACAAAGAGGACTTGTATTTTGTTTCTTTACCTGGATGCTATGACCTAACTATCGGTATTTCCCATATCTACAGCTGTTACCAATGCTGCATGTTTGCTTGGCTGTGCTGCTCAGGATTTAATGCTTGCTCTATCAACCCATAGCATACAAGCTGGGAAAGATAAGGTTGCCAAAAGGCTGACACTACAACAGGTTAGTGTGGAAAAATTCACTTCTGTTATACGTAAATTGAATTTTTTTATGCTACTCTCGTGGGACTTGATTGCTTATAAAAAAAAACATATATCAAGCCACTCGATCCATACACATGTGATGTCAAGGTTTTTCTTTCCCCTAATTTAGGCAATTGATACTAGAGACTCATTAGCTAAGTTCATCTACGTGAGCTTGTTCGACTGGCTTGTAGAAAAGATCAATTTATCACTTGCAATGGGAAAACAACACACCGGGAAATCTATAAGCATTCTAGATATTTATGGGTTCGAATCATTTAAGGTAAATTGCACCATGTATTTATGTTATTGACAATATAAATTAGCCATATTCATATATTCTCCCTTACCTTTATTTTTTTTTGGGCTCCAGAAGAACAGCTTTGAACAGTTTTGCATAAATTATGCCAATGAGAGACTTCAGCAACATTTCAACCGACATCTTTTCAAACTTCAACAAGAGGTAAGCATCTTCAACATGTTCAAATGAGCTGCAGCATCATAGTTATCTGATTTTTCATAGCCATAAAATGTATTTTCTCGCTACCAAATGAAGCAATATAATTAACTCCATTCTTACTGGTGGTGGTTGGATTTCTACTATTTGACATGTTTTGGAATCACTCCAAATCCTTACATGTTTATATTCTTATGTTATTTTAAATTTTTTTTATATAATAATTTAATTTTGTGTATTGTATATTTTCCAGGAATACGAATTAGATGGAATTGACTGGACAAAGATAGATTTTGAAGACAACCAAGACTGTTTGGATCTCCTTGAGAAGGTATACCTTCTCCCACGTTAAAAATGTCAACAATGTACTGTTTTGTTTCTTTTCCTACAGGCCTTGCCCTAATAAGTCATTCACTTATAATTTGACAAGTCTAGATATTCATATTATTAAACTTTTGGTGAACAAATATTATTCGCATTTTCTCCTAAATATCACTGTTGAAAACAAATGAAATGATATTGGATGAAAATTCAAAATTTTAACATTGAATCTAAAACCAATAGCATTGAATTTTTATCGATGTTATTGTTTTCCATTCTGTATCATTGTGAGTTTTTATTGGTTCAGTATGGTATGCTTTAACAGAAACCTCTTGGGCTAATATCTTTACTGGATGAAGAATCGAATTTTCCCAAGGCTACAGATCTCACTTTTGCCACTAAGCTTAATCATCACTTGAATGCTAATAAATGCTTTAAAGAAGAACGTGGTGGAGCATTTAGCATTCGTCACTATGCTGGGGAGGTGCGTTTACTTTACGTCTACCCCTTTGTGGAACTTCTATAGAGAACCCTTTCTGAAGAATGACTATTGTTCCTTGAAAGTATGAACAGAATAATGAATTGTATCATTCCTGTTCATATTTTTAATTAAGCATGTGTTTCATAATTACATTTTTATTGCACATTAAACATGTGAAATAGGACAACACATGAATTCCTAACTCGAAGTGTGCTTTCACTGACAGTAGATCTTTTGTTTAGGTTCTTTATGACACAAGTGAATTCCTGGAAAAGAACAGAGACACTTTGTATTCTGAAATCATCCAACTACTGTCTTCGTGCACCAGCCAATTATCTCAGTTATTTGCCTCCATGCTTAGACAAGCCCAGAATCTGGAAAGTCCATCATTCAAGCCAGGGATTCCTGCTTGTCAGAAGCAAAGTATTTCCACAAAATTCAAGGTAAATAGTTATGTCCTACTGGCTACTCTCTCATTCCTGGCAAATACCTGTGTCAGACAAAAGTATTCTTTTCAGCATAATAGTCATGGAACAAGAACTAATAAATATTTTTTTACTTAACAAACGAGAACTTATCAGCCTGCATGATATGTTCCATATGATGCAGGGCCAGCTATTTAAATTAATGCAGCAGCTTGAAAGCACATCCCCGCATTTCATTCGATGTATAAAGCCAAACTGTAAGAAGATTCCTGGCGCATTCGACAAAGATCTTGTTTTGGAGCAGCTTAGATGTTGTGGGGTTCTTGAAGTTGTGCGGATCTCGAAATCTGGGTACCCTACCCGGATGACCCATCAAGAATTCACAAAACGGTAAAGTGCCGTCAATATTTTGTTCACTTCTTATGATTTAGCTTTAGATATCTCTATAATATGCTGGCATGACTTTCAGGTATGGGTTCCTAGTTCCTGAAAATAACGCATGTCAAGATCCTTTAAGTACATCACATGTGATTCTGCAGCAGTTTAGTATCCTCCCTGAGATGTATCAAGTTGGTTATAAGAAATTATTCTTTCGAGCAGGACAGGTGAGAGGCCCTTTTCTGTATGAGGGAATTGGGAAATAGTCTATGGTGGGAAATTTATTTGCCTTATCCAACGAAAGAAATTCCTTGATAGACTATCATTTTTCCTCACCATACATAAACATTAGTTTCTGGCTAATATCCATTAATTCTTCCCCCAGTTATGTTATCAACTTGACTTTTTGCCAAGAACTTATGCCCCTGTCAATTTTAATTATATTTTCAACTCCGATTTCTCGAATTTTTGCATTGATAAATGAAAAATATTTGGAGATTCCTTATGGAAAAATAAAATATCTACTAGAGTTTGTCTGAACTTCTGTTGTTTGTGATTAACTCAGATTGGTGCCCTGGAAGATGTTAGAAAACAAGTTCTGCAAGGTACTCTTGAGGTTCAGAAGTGCTTCCGTGGTCATCGTGCTCGTCGATATTTTCAGGAACTCAAGGGAGGGATAGTAACATTGCAATCATGTGAGAAAATCTCCTTCCACGTTGTTTGTAGTAGAATTAACTAACCATTTTTCTCTTTGAAATGAATATACAATCAAGAAATACAATTTTATTCATTTTTGCGATAATTTTCAGCACTTTTCTGTGTAAATCTTTATCAAAATACAAATGATTTACTCCATCAGTTACAATTAAATATATCTGTAGATATCCGTGGTGGGATCGCAAGAAAGGAGCATAATCTGTTGCTCAGGTTGCATAAGGAGGTTGCATGCAAGAAACTGGACGTGCAGCTTATGGCAGTTGTGCAAATACAATCTTGTAAAAGCTTCTGTCCTTATATAGCTATAGCCGCTGATTTGGAGTTAACACTCGACGCCTAATTTAAAACGTATTCTCTTGTGCAGTAATTCGTGGATGGTTGATAAGGAGGCTTTTTAGTAAACTTCAGGATAGACATTCAAGTGGTGGCAAACGAAAATCCGGGACAGGGATTTCTGAAATCAAGGTGCGTTTTAGGCCCGGCCCAAAACGACGACTGCTAATTTTGGAGTCCATTTGTGAATTTGATATAATTTCAGCTTTTATTGCTTCATCAGGATTTGCCAAAAGAAATGCCACCTTTGGTTGTTGACGAACTTCAAAAGCGGGTCTTGGTAGCAGAGGCCACAATCGTAATAATGGAAAAAGAAAATGCTGCACTAAGAGAACAAGTGCAGCAATTCGAGGCCCGGTGGTCGGAATATGATTCCAAGATGAAATCCATGGAGGCCGCATGGCAGAAGCAGATGGCATCTTTACAAGTAAGTTCACACTTCAGAGTATTATTTTTGCGGGAATTGTTATTAATAACATGACACACTAAACTTAGTAAGTTGCTATAAACAGAAGTTGTGTATACAACTATTAAGCTCTTAGATAACATTTTTCTAACGATCCTTGTGGGGATTGCAGGTGAATTTGGCTGCAGCTAAAAAGAATCCTGGCTCTGACAATACAATAAGTCAACCTGGAAAGATTGGTGCTCAATCACCTTTCTCTTATGATTCTGAAGATATGTATTTAGGACCTCAGACTCCTGTTGCTAGCAATGAAGCCCGTTTTCGAAACAACTGTATTGACTCTGCTGAGACAAATGGTGCCTTAAATCCAGTCAGCACTCTTGCCAAGGAATTTAAACAGAGACAACACAAATTCAACGACGAAGCCCAAGCTATTGGAAATGTCAAATCAGGAGGAACTGAACATTCTGAAAAGCTTGTTGAGGAATTACAAAGGCTTAAACACCATTTCCAGACGTGGAAAAAAGATTTCAAGGTTCGGTTAAGAGAAGCAAAGGCGAAAGCACATAAGCTCGGGCACGTTGATGCTCAGAAACATCGTCGAAAATGGTAAAAGAATTTGTCATCGACATGTTTTCTTTAACACGTTGAATGACTGAGATGATGCTTATTTTCAGGAATGCACTTGTTGCAGCACAGAAGCGGTTCGGTTTGCGCAAAGGAGAGTGATGCGTGTATTTATAGTTTGGGTGTAGATGGTGTGGGAAAAACTCTCCTGTACTGTACGGAATTCTTGTCCAATATAGCCATTACTCATTGAAAAATAAAATAAAAAAATAGTTGAACCTCCTCTCAAAAACTAATGTTTTTTTTTGGCTTTTTCAAAAAAATAAACAAAATTCATATCTCAAAACCAAAAAAATAAACAAAATTCATATAATAAATCATTATTTATCATATTTATTTCCATTATTAATTAATTATCCATAAAACAATTGAATAAAATAATAAATGTGGGTTTGAATTTGCTAGCAACACAGAAAAACAAACAAACAAAATGTGGACAAATACATGTTTTGCGGTGAGCGTGGATTGAACACGCGACCTTCAGATCTTCAGTCTGACGCTCTCCCAACTGAGCTATCCCCGCGATTTGTTAATAAATGTTAGATTGTATTATTAATATAACTTCAAAACTTGTTCTCCATGCATGGAAAAAATTTGTACACTTAAATTTTGTTATTAAAAAAAGAGGATTCATACTACCAAACTTTTGTATACTGAAAATATGGATAAATTGAACAGTAAAAGTTTTTCAATATCAAATTAGATGAAAATATCAAAATACCAATTATATCAATTATTTGTACAACAATATACATATATATATCCTAGCGAAAATTAACACGTGCTATACCGAAATTTTATATATATTGAAAATTTAATATTTTTTGCTAATTTTCAGTACGATAAATTCTTTATTTTGACATTTTTTTTTCTACTTCCAAATTAACATGATAATTTAATAATAGTACGTATCTGATTTAAGTGGATTTTTTAGAGTATAATTTCATATTGCTTTATATATAGTAATATAGAGCTCAATTACAATTCGATTTATTGTACTGCATGATTTGTTATGTGTTCTTTTAATAATTTTAATAAACTTATGATGGTGTTTTTTTTCTTGTTTGTAGTATTTTTCTAAATGAATATAATTAAAATAAATAATATATACTATTTTTCTAAATTAGAAGGCCCGAGTTTAATTATTGAACGCAAAATAAAATTTTCGCCCGCGTCCCGCCAAAAATTCAAAATCCGAGTGAAGAGCGACTCAACTCTGCTGCATGCCGCCCAACGCGCCGTTAACTCCCCGTCTATCTTGACGCCGTCTAACAATTTATCGTAACTAAATAACCGCCTATAAATTGAAAACCCACTAACAGAGCACGCACACGGCGAGGTCTCTCATTTCCTCTGCACTCTCTCTCTCTCTAAAACACACGCACACGCGCACTCTCTCTCTCTCTAGAACGAAGAAGACGATGTCAAGCTCAACAGAAATTCAACCAGCTGGCGAAGCTCTGCAAGCTCAGGATCCGCGCTTCAGCGTCTTCGAATCTCCTGGGAAAGAGCTGTTCGCCGGACTCTTCGACAAGGAGGAGCAGTTCGTGGCGCCTGGAAGATACGTGCACGACGAGGCCAAAATAGCTCTGCGCCGAACCGCCGCTGCAACTGTGGAATCGGTACGTTGAATCAATTAGCTCGATTCTGTGTAATTTCTGCGTGTCAATTTATGAATCGATTGATGCTTATTTGATTTCGATCGTTTTTTTTTCGTTTTTGTATGTGCGAAGCTCTGCAGCAATTGCTCCGATGCTCTGATCCCGTACGTTGCGATGACCTACTTCGACCGATTCCTTTCTCGCAGGCGCGCTAAAATTCCGGTTCGTAATCTCTCTCTGTTGAGCGTTCTGATTTCTTAGTGTTTGTCGATTGCGATTTGAGTACAGTAGAAATTGAGAACAGAACCTGGAGCGGATCGATTCTTTGATTTCGTTTTTTTATAACTTTACTTGTTTAATTTTTCGAATACTGATGTTTAATTTCTCTCTGTTGAGTGTTCTGATTTCAGTAGCAATTGGGAACAAAACATTTCGTTTTTTGAATCTCTCAGTTGAGTGTTCTGATTTCTTAGTGTTTGTCAATTGCGATTTGAGTACAGTAGAAATCCTTCTTTAATTTCGCTTTTTGTAACTTTACGTTGCTTAATTTTCCGAGCACTGAGGTTTAATTTCTCTGATCAGAATGTGGCTAGAGAAAAGGAAAAGCTATTTGCGATCTGTTGCGTCACGCTTGCTTGGAAGGTCCGGAACAGCAGCTTCAAACGCTCAACTTTTCTGGTAAGTTTTCCGGTTTCGATCATCAAAATATGTGCCTGTGCACGCATTAAACTATGTTTTTGGTTAGAAAATAAACATTTGAACGCGATGATATGTACCACGAATGTTTTGGTTTCAATTCGGCCAGGAGGAGAAGGGTCTTCTCGAGCAGTATCGGATCCAGGATGTGATCGACATGGAGTTGCTGATCGGCGAAGGTTTGAATTGGCGGATGCGAACTCCGACGCCGTTTTCCTTTATCGAATTCTACATTTCATTCCTCCATTGTCCACCAAATATGCCGGCACCTCGTCGCCATGTGTACCAACTGATAATCAGATCCCAATGCGGTACGTATATCCTTACTTGATCAGTTAGTTTTTGAACTGCTTTCTTCAAGAGTGTTTAATTAGTGTTGATTTTGTTTATTAATCAATGCTATTTTTAGCTTAGTCTGATTCTTTGGTTATTCTCGATGTTTGTTGAGTTGTTATGTTTTCCCGGTTTTTTTTTGTTCATGTGCTACGCCTAGACATAGCATTTGCAGAAATTAGGCCGTCGGTGCTGGCAGCCTGTGCTATGATCATTGTTTCCTCAAAGATGTTACCTGATCAACATGATCTGTATGAACTGAGGATTGGAACTGACATTGAACCCTTGAGGCAGCAAATGGTAAGTTTCATTAATACATATATGCAATTGAGTTCATGAAAAGCTGCATATTACTATTACTTAATTGGTTACCTTTCGTTGTTTACAGAACAATGTCCTGAAATGCTGTGAACTGCTCAGGCCATTTTACAGAAACCCACCCATTTGCAAACCACGGGACATCCCTATAAGCCCTCCAGACGAAGCTGAAGACTCGTCATCTCAGGTCACCTGTAGCCCGCCAATTCCTAATGACGACGTGCTGGATGAAGATGATGTTGATGACGACGTGCTGATGGATTTCGAGCTTGGGTGGGACGAATGGCTGAACTGTGAGGTGAGAGATGGCCAACTCCCTAGAGCATGGATCTCAATGCAGTGTCTCATGGGGTGCTGGATCAAGATCGGGACTTGCTGCGAGGATTTCAAGGACTCGATTAAGGAGTTGCTACATCTGTGAGCTAGGGGTAATGAAGCTTAATTGCCCTTCTGGCTGAACAGCAGAATGCTTTAATAACTGTTACTTTTAGCTTTTTTTCTAAACTCGTACGTACCTAGGCGAAAGGTTTAACAACAATAATGTGTCTGCTAGATACTGGTAGTGAACCGATGGTGATGAGTTTGAACTCGAAGCGCCTGGATCGAGAACTGTTTCATCGATCAGTGTGCTTATGAATCGATGTTTTCTCTTATGGTTTTTCAGTTTACTCGAGGATATGTTCATCTGATGAATCATTTAGGTGTATGAGGTATATTACATATCATATAGCAAAGTAATACTCTTCAAAAAAAGGATGTCCAATGTTATGATCTACTACTAAATATATATGTATAGACAAAAACGCGACACGGCACAAAGCAAACACCACGTTCATTTTTCTGGTGTAGACAATTTGTTTCCCTCTGTGTTTAGATTAAAGTTGCAGTCCCATCAATCGATTCTGTGAAGAACAAGTTCTGCTCCTGTTTTTTAAACCCAATCGAAGGTGAGGACAATTCGTTTTATATAGAGCTCAATTACAATTTGATTTATTGTACTACATAATTTGCTATGTGTTTAGTGTTTCTTTTAATAATTCAAATAAATAGGACTAAATAATATTTTATTTGATAATATTAGCGTTCAATTTTAATTTTAATAGTCCCTAAATAATGGAGTACTACTACTCCAGCACTCCGTACAGCGTTTTATTAGTACACTAACAAAAATGGTCTTTCGCAGAATTAGATTAAAAAGGTCCCTATTTTATTGAGCGCGCAAAATAAAATTTTCGCCCGCATCCCGCCAAAAATTCAAAATCCAAGTAACTAAAGGAATGAAGAGCGACTCAACTCGGCTGCTTAGCCGTCCAACGCGCCGTTAACTCCCCCGTCTATCTTGACGCCGTCTATCAATATCTCGTAACTAATAACCGCCTAAATTACTAACAGAGCACGCACACGGCGAGGTCTCTCATTTCTTCTGCATCTCTCTCTCACACACACACGCACACGCGCACTCTCTCTCTCTAAAACGAAGAAGACGATGTCGACCTCAACTGAAATCGAACCAGCTGGCGAAGCTCCGCGAGCTCACGATCCGCGCTTCAACGTCTTCGAATCTCCTGGGAAAGAGCTGTTCGCCGGATTGTTCGACAAGGAGGAGATTTTCGTGGCGCCTGCAAGATACGTTCACGACGAGGCTAAAATAACTCTGCGCCTAACTGCCGTTGCGACTGTGGAATCGGTACGCTGAATCAATTTGCTCGATTCTCTGTAAATTCTGTGTATAAATTTACGAATCGATTGGATGTTTATTTGATTTCGATCGGATTGCTTTCGTTTTTGAATGTGCAAAGCTCTGCAGCAATTGCTCCGATGCTCTGATCCCGTACGTTGCGATGACCTACTTCGACCGATACCTTTCACGTAGGCGCGCTAGAATTCCGGTTCGTATCTCTCTCTGTTGAGTTTTCTGATTTCTTAGTGTTTGTCGATTGCGATTTGAGTACAGTGTAAATTGAGAACAGAGCCTGGAGTAGATCGCTACTTGTTTTTTTTTTCGTTGATAATGCAACGAATCCTTCTTTAATTTCGTTTTTTGTAATTGATGAATACTGGGGATTAATTTCTCTGTCGAGATTTCTGGTTTCTTAGAGTTTTTCGATTGCGATTTGAGTACAGTAGAAATTGAGAACAGAAACTGTAGCGGATCGCAACTTGTTATTGTTTTCGTTGATAATGCAACGAATCCTTCTTTAATTTTTGAATACTGAGGTTTAATTTCTCTGTCGAGATTTTTTATTTCTTAGAGTTTTTCGATTGCGATTTGAGTACAGTAGAAATTGAGAACAAACCATGGAGCGGATCGATTCTTTAATTTCGTTAGGGGAACTTTACGTTGTTTAATATGTCGAAGATATTTTAATTCTGAGGTTTAATTTCTCTGATCAGCATGTGGCTAAAGGAAAGGAAAGGCTATTTGCGATCTGTTGTGTCACGCTTGCTTGGAAGCTCCGGAACAGCAGCTTCAGACGCTCAACTTTTCTGGTAACTTTTCCGATTTTTGTTTAGAAAATAAACATTTGGACGCAATGATATGTACCACGAATGTTTCGTTTCAATGTGTAAAAGCTGTGCTATGATCATATCGTTTTTCAATTCTTCCAGGAGGAGAAGGGTCTTCTCGAGCAGTATCGGATCAAGGATGTGATCGACATGGAGTTGCTGATCTGCGAAGGCTTGAATTGGCGGATGCGAACTCCGACGCCGTTTTCCTTTATCGAATTCTATATTTCATTTCTCCGTTGTCCACCGAATCTGCCGGTACCTCGTCGCCATGTGTACCAACTGATAATCAGATCCCAATGCGGTACATATACTTAATCAGTTAGTTTTTCAACTGCTTTCTTCAAGAGTATAATTGTTGAATTGTTTTGCTTTTCTCGATGTTTTGCCTAGACATAGCATTCTCAGAAATTAGGCCATCAGTGTTGGCAGCCTGTGCCATGATCATTGTTTCGTCAAAGATGTTACCCGACCAACATGATTTGTATGACCTGAGGATTAGAACTGACATTGAACCCTTGAGGCAGCAAATGGTAAGTTTCATTAGTATATACGCGATTGAGTTTTTCATGAAAGGCTGCACGTTACGGTTACTTAATTAGTTACGTACCTTTCGTTGTTTGCAGAACATGGTCCTGAAATGCTGCAAACTGCTCAGGCCATTTTACAGAAACCCACCCATTTGCAAACCACGGGACGTCCCTATAATCCCTCCAGACGAGGCTGAAGGCTCGTCATCTCAGGTCACCTATAGCCCGCCATTGACAGTACCAGTTCCTTATGACGCTCTGGATAAAGATGATCTTGATGATGCCGTGCTGATGGATTTCGAGCTTGGGTGGGACGAATGGCTGAAAGACAGTGGGGCGAGAGATGACCCAGTCTCAGGAGCATGGATCAAGATCGGGACTTGCTGCGAGGATTTCAAGAACTCGATTCTGGGGAGTTGCTGCATTCTGTGAGGAATAATGAAGCTTACATTGCCCTTCTGGCTGAACAGTAGAATGCTTTAATAAATGTTAGTTCTAGCTTTTTTCTAAACTTGTACGTACCTTGGCGAAAGGTGTAACAGCAATAATGTGCCTGCTAGATACCTGGTGATGAATCGATGGTGATGAGTCTGAACTCGATCGAGAACTGTTTGATCGATCAGTGCGTGCTTGTGGATCGATGTTTTCTCTTATGGTTTTTCAGTGGCATGCAACTTTACTCGAGGATATGTTCATCTGTTGAATCATTTAGGTGTATGAGGTATATTACATCCTATATCAAAGTTGTGGTATAGACAAGTTGTTTCCCACTGTGTTTAGATTAAAATTGTAGTCGCATCAATTGATTCTGTGAAGAACAAGTTATCCTCCTGTTTTTTAACCCAATCGAGGATGAGGACGACTCCTGTGCCTCCACTCAGTCGTCGTTTTCTGATGTGATTCGCTGGAAAGATCGGGCACGCCGTAACCTTTCCGTTGCAATTTTAAAGATGACAAGAAAACTATACTATACAGTATACCGTATTTGATAAAATTTGCGTTGAATTTAAAATCTCAAAATTTTCAAATTAAGTTACAATACATGTGGAACTATATGCATTTATACTTGTGACAATGGAACAATTAGGCCAAAATTTTCACCCAAATCCCGCCAAAATTCAAAATCCGAGTAACTAGAGATTGGCCAGCGACTCAAGTACTCAACTCGGTTGCTTAGCTGTCAAAGGCGCCGTTAACTCCCCCGTCTATCTTGACGCCGTCTAACAATATTCGAAACTAAATAACCGCCTTAAAACTCCGTGCACTTCAACTCTAACAGAAACACGCACACGGCGAGGTCTCTCATTTCCTCTGCATCTCTCGTTTTCTGCACACACACGCACACGCGCACTCTCTCTCTCTCTCTCTCTCTCTCTAAAACGAAGAAGACGATGTCAACCTCAACCGAAATTGAACCAGCTGGCGAAGCTCCGCGAGATCACGATCCGTGCTTCAACATCTTCGAATCTCCATGGAGAGAATTGTTCGCCAGAATCGTCGAGGAGGAGAAGGATTTCGTGGCGCCGGAAAGCTATGTAAATGACGAGGCCAAAAAAGCTCTGCGCAGAACCGCTGTTGCGATGGTGGAATCGGTACGCTGAAGTGATTAATTAGCTCGATTCTGTGTAATTTACGAATTGATTGATGCTTTTGATTTCGATCGGATTGCTGATGAATTGTTGATTTTTTTTCGTTTATACGTGCGTAGCTCTGTAGCAATTGCTTAGATGCTCTGGTTCCGTACGTTGCGATGACCTACTTCGACCGATTCCTTTCGCGCAGAGGCGCTGAAATTCCGGTGTGTATCTCTCTGTTGATTTTTCTGATTTCTTAGAGTTTGTCGAGTACAGTAGAAATAGAGAACGAAACTTTTTATTCCTAAATACAATTCTCTTATCAGGATGGAAATGAAACTCTATTTGCCATCTGTTGCGTCACGCTTGCTTGGAAGTTCCGGAACAAAAGCTTCAGGCTCGCACGTTTTCTGGTAAGTTTTCCGATTTTCGATCTTCAAAATATGTGGAAGTTGTGCTATATACTGTATGTGTATGCCTGTGATGAAACAAATCACTTTTCTATTCTGCAGAATGACAATGATCTTGTCGAGCAGTATCGAACCCATCATGTGCTTGAAATGGAGTTGCAGATTTGCAGAGCCTTGAATTGGCGCATGCGAACTATGACGCCGTTTTACTTCGTTGATTTCTACATTCCATTTCTCAGCTGTCCGCCACATCTTCCGGCACCTCGCCACATTGTGCACAGCCTGATAATCAGATCCCAGTGTGGTACGTACATACTTAATCGGTTTATTTTGGAATTTCTTTCTTCAGTAATGTTAGTAATATGGAGTTATCGGAGTGTTTAGTGTTGATCATATTGTTTTCTCGGTTTTTTCATGTGCTGCCTAGACATATCATTCGCAGAAATTAGGCCTTCGGTGTTGGCAGTCTGTGCTGTGCTCGTTGTTTCCTCAAAGATGTTTCCCGATCAACATGATTTGTTTGAACGGAAGATTATCACTGGCGTTGAACCCTTGAGGCGGCAAAGGGTAATAACTTCACTATGATATGTGACTGAGTTCATGAAAGGCTGCAACTCTTAGTAGTACTGTAATTTGTTACCATCATTGTTTGCAGAAAATGGTCCGAAAATGCTGCAGACTGCTCGAGCCATTTTACAGAAACCCGCTCATTCGCAAACCAAGGAACGTCCCTATAAACCCTCAAGCCGAAGCTGGAGAATCGTCATTTCAGGCCACCTCTAGCCAGCCAATGCCAATTCCTGGTCCAGGTGCAGAGGCTTCTTCTAGTCAGGCTCAAGCTCAACCAGCTGCGGATTATAATCGAGATGATGTTGATGATGTGCTGATGGATTTCGAGCTTGGGTGGGATGAATGGTTGAAAGAATGTGAGGTGAGAGATGCCCAACTCCCAAAAGCATGGATCTCAGGGCAGGGTCTTATGGGGTGCTGGATCAAGATCGGGACTTGCTGCGAGGATTTCAAGGACTCGATTGCAGGGAGTTGCAACATTCTGTGAGGGGAAATGATGCTTGCTTATTCCATGCCCTTCTGGCTGATGAGCACAATGCTGTAATAACTCTTAGTTCTAGCTTTTTCTAAACGTACCTACCTAGGCGAAAAGGTTTAACAACAATAATATGCTTGATGGCTACCTGAGTACCTGGTGATGACATTGAACTCGAAACGCCTGATTGAATCAGTGCTTAGCTTGTGGATGTTTTCTCTCATTGATTTTCAATTACATCGAGGATATGTTCATCTGTTGAATCATTTAGGCGCCTGGGATATTTCATATAGGATATATTTTCACACATTCTTCCTTACTTCGTATCCTATGAAAGTGAAAAAACAGCTTGAACCAAATAATTAACTTTTAACACAAACAAATGATGGCCAAATTAATTGTATCCTATGCAAAGATGAACTCAACTATATCCTTTCTAGTTTTAGTAGTACAAGACAAGCCCAATATTGAAAAATAAATATGTTTGGGCCTTCTTCTTCGGCGATAGTGGAAAAATCCAAGCCCAATATACCCAAGCCCACCACCTCGCACCCACAATAACATATTTCAATACCCCCTCGCAAGTCTTGTCTAATTACATTTCCCACTACCTTCTTCTTTCGGCAACTTTAAAAAACCCCTACACAATTTCAGCTAGTCAACACTCCAATTGAGAAAGTCAAACCAATCGAATAAACCCTACCCATTCGAAATGCAGCATCCGTCGCCGGACTCCGACCTTCCACCGCTCGCCTCCATCAAGGTCCGCTCCTCCTCGCCGCGCTTCCCTCGTCCGACCACACCGCACTCCGCCGATACCCCCACCGCCAACGCCCAGCGCAAGATCGGCATCGCCGTCGATCTCAGCGACGAATCAGCTTTCGCGGTCAAGTGGTCCGTCCGCGACTACCTCCGACCCGGAGACGCCGTGATCCTTCTCCACGTGCGACCGACCTCCGTCCTCTACGGCGCCGACTGGGGATCCGTCGACCTCTCCATCGTCGACACCGAGAACGAGGAGTCTCAGAAGAAGCTCGAAGACGATTTCGACGCTTTCACCTCTGCTAAATCGGCCGATCTGGCGCAGCCGCTCGTGGAGGCGCAAATCCCCTACAAAATCCACATCGTGAAGGACCATGACATGAAGGAGCGGCTCTGTCTGGAGGTGGAGAGGCTAGGGTTGAGCGCCGTCATAATGGGGAGCAGGGGATTTGGGGCTACCAAGAGAGGTGGCGATGCTAGGCTTGGGAGTGTCAGCGATTACTGCGTGAGGCATTGTGTTTGTCCAGTCGTTGTCGTTAGATATCCGGATGAGAAGGATACCTCCGGAGAACACGCCAGTAAGCCTGTGGTGTCTGTGGCTTCTGCTGCAGATGATGATGAGTTTCACGATGCCACCGATGATAGAAAAGGTCGTTTTTCTATTTAAATTCTCAATTTGGAAGTTGCTTATGTGAATTTATTGTGTTTTGATCATATTTGATTGTTAGTTATAATTCTAACTATGGTGATCGAAATTTAATGATTTCTCCTGGCCGGTGAAGTGATTTATGTAGTTAATGAGCATGAACTATAACCTTACACGTGTTAAATAGCCTTGCTGATATACCTATAACTTTATATTTGTGTGAATTAGGTAGTGTATGCATACGAAAGGAAGCTTGAAACGATCCTTATAGCAATCGACATACCTGTATAGTGTTGATATACTTGTTATGCAATCACTTTGATTTTTGTTTTGGGTTTTCCTTGGTGTGATCAAAAGTCAAATCTGCTGATTTCACTTTCCAAATTTTCACCCTAGGTCAAGATTCCTTGTGGACAGACTCATATATTTCAAACTTTTTTTAGCTAAAAATGTCCACTACAGTTTGCTCAGTATATGATAATGAACTCAGTATATGCATTTATATGAGGTTGCTCTTATCCTTTAGTAAACAGTAGTGGTCTTAACAATTTTGAATCGTAGCATTAGTTAACAGTTTCATTCTGTTGAAGTCTTGCAGTTGGTAATCTCATATTACAACATATGATTAAGATTGCAGTCAGTATTGACTTTGTATAAGCTCCTTAAAAAATGTACCTCATCGGCTCAATCCACCTTTTGTTTAAGAGATCGCAAGGTCCATAATTGTGTAGAAATTTGAATACCCAAAATAGTTTGTGAGTTCAATCGTTTTACTTTATACAAAATCTTCAACCAACCTATTTTTTGATAACCTCTTATCTGCTTCTAAAACAACTTAGCAGTAGCAGGAGCTTATAATCTACTTTAAATAAGCTTAGCCAAACCTCTTAGTTTAACCTCTAACAGGCTTGTTAATGTATGTCAATTATGTTTTCTTCTTGATGTCTTCTACAATTTGAATCTCATCCTATTTCTACCCATAGAATTATCTTCGAACGTCCTTTTCATATTTTTTAATTGAAGAGAGGATAATTCTTTGTAAGTTTAGTAGGTTAAGATGCAGAAGTATAATGTTGAAACTTACTTGTTTATTGAGACCATGAGTGTATTTACTGTCTTAATTACATGTAAATGTGTCGTCTTGAAAGAGCTTGACTTAGTTAAATAGAAACTTGATGTTCTTTTGCATATTTCGAAACTTGCTGGTTTTTTTTTTTAGTGTTCTTACTTGTTGTGTGGTGTCTTAACAGATTCCTAATCAATCCTCGGCTTGATGTGTGTAACAGGTGTGTGATATTAGTGTTTCACCGAATGCGTTTACATTTTCATTTAGTTTTTTTTTTCTTTTGTTCTTGTCAACTTTTAATTATTAATTTGCCCTTCGCTTTTGCAGCATGTTGAAGGCACGAGTCTGCTCTGTTTGTGGGAATTCTAATCAGATTTTACTTTAGTTTTTGAGCAACAGAACTTGTATATCGGAATATCTGATCGTTGTTTCCGTTTACTCTGCTTTTGCCTTCTGACAATATATTTACTTTGTATCGTACTTGTACTGTCTGTGTGTGCTCGAGTCTCCCTTAACATGTATGCTCTCTGTTTTTATTTACTGTGTTATGTTTGATTGTCTTTTGTTATTTTTTATTTTATTTTGCAATTTATAACTTCCAACTGATGGATGGATGCATATGTCAAAAAACGCGTTTCGAATAGACTATCAAATACAGCGAAAGTAGTCAAAAAATTAAAATTCATTAGATTAGAAAAAGTAGTAAGCATACAAAGTTGAAACCTAGAGAAACAATTAACCGTATAACTGTATTTTTTTTTTTACTCAAACATTAAGTGTTGGAAGGGATTTAATTCAATTAAATAATTAATCTCTGCAGATCATTGCAGAGCTTCTCCCTCTTCGTTTACGATTCTCTGCTGGAATCGTCTGAGCTTCTCAACAATGGCAGTCGTCCCCGATGACGACTGCAACGGAGCTTGGTCCTCCGATCGCCGCCTTTTAGTCGGCCTCGACGAGGAAGAACTACAATTCTCGTCCCATTGTAAGTTCAAATCCAGATTCCGCGAAGAACAACACAAATCCTCATCCTATACACATAACAAAAGAGAGAAAAAAACCAGTTCAATTAAATCAGAAAAAATAAAAATAAAAACAATAAACATTTCAAAAAACAAAAAGAAAAAATCCCAATCAGAGAGACAGAGAGAGAAGACATATTACCTCAGATTCAAAAGTGTTTTCACGCCTTCTCTTCGAGGAAGATGAGGAGAGAGATCCATTCGCTTCGCTGCCGCAGCAGCTTGAGCCTTCCGCCCCCGGCGGCGGCTGCGGCTGCGGCGAATTCGAACCGGAATCCGACCACGGAACTACCTGATTCTCTCCGTCCTCTTCGGTTTCCTCACCGGAACCCTCGCTGTCGCCGTAATACTCCCCGTCGTCGCTCTCACTCTCCGGCGAATCGGAACCGCCATCATCGTCTTCTCTCCGGCTGCTGGGAGTTTCGAGATGACCGTCGGTGCATCTGTTGCAGACGGAAACCGTCGGGCCGATGTTCAGGCCGGAGGCCTTCCACGGAGTCGGAGAGTGGCAGACGTCGCAGAGCAGCGTCCGGGAGTGCTTCGCCACGAGGAAATTGGCGGCGTGAACCTTCTCGTCGCAGTCCCAGCAGAGGCTGGCTTGATCGGACTCGCAGAACATTGTAGCAGGTTTGCTGCAAAGCTCGCACCCATTTTTCGACATGGATGATGAAATTCGGAGGTGGAGATGATAGCTGTAAAACAGATCTGATCAATTATCTTCTTCTTCCTTGTTGTTGTTTGGAGGTGTTTGTTATTCTCTGTTTTGAATTGTAGGTGTTTGTTGAAATGACCGGTTTGTGAGGGGGTTTTATAAAAGAAAAAAATGACAAAAAATAATGGATGCCCCACACTCACAAGGTTGTTGAAATTGCAATATGACCCCTAAAATTCTGTCAAAAATTATGATTTAATCCAAAATCGAATCGAGTCGAACGAATCAACTTGGTTTCGTACGATCACAAGTAAAATGTACGTTCGTCCCGGTCGAAGTTTTACAGTTGTGGCGATCGAGCGTTTCACTCGATGTATGATACATTTATTTTAAAGAAAGTTCAATCAGATCTACCTTTAAAAGTTAACATACAAAGAAAGTTTAATCAGATCGAGCTTTAAAAGTTAACATACATGAATAACTTTTTAAAAGTTTTGAAGCATTTTAAGAACTTATGAATCATATTCTACATTTTTTAAGCAATTTGCACGAATTTAATGTCAAACTTAAAGGGTTAATGTTTAAGATAGCATTATTACATGATCAATGAAAAAATAGTTTATGATAAACAGTAATTAAATATACTTCTACGTATATGAAATTTCTAGTGATAAATAAATAACAACAATGGATAACATGTGTAGTACTACCCTTGTTTCAGAGTTGCAAACAATTTTTCTTTGTAAAAGAAAAAAGTGTTTATACTTTTGGACATAGGTTAGTACCTGTATTGTTTTTTATTTAAATATTTCACATATGTAAAATTATTTTTTATATTTTTATGTAAAATTACTCAAATTTGATGTTTTGTGCTCCTTCTATCCATTAATATTAGTAATTTTTTTATCCGTCTAATACATATGATAAACAATATATAAAAATTATAAAAAAAATTACTAAAATAAAATTTAATATAAAGGGCTTATTAGGGATTGACTAATTACATATACGCATATCATTTATTCTTGCATAATGTTTAAAAAATGCAATGGAAATTAGGTTGGATCTTGGTGCACACACTAAAAAGGATCGAATATGAAATATTTTAGTATTTGTCATGTACAACTTGAAATTAAATGAAAGACTTCTTAAAATAAATATGAACGGTACAATTAATCAAAATTTCTTGTGATGCATCTTACTTTTGATGATCAATGCAGCTAGCTAATTAAGGAAAGGAAAGAATGGTAATGATTCAAATACTTAAGTTTGAATAAACCCTCGCTACATGTTTCCTTGAGTTTGATTGAATTATATATTGAGAAGCGAATCGTACTAAATGGTTTAATGTCCACGTGTGTTCAGTTGATGATGACGTTGAAAAGATTTTGAAAACGTTTGAATCTACTTGTGAGAAGGTGTTGATAAATGTAACGGTAATATAACACTCGATCCGATCTGTACTAGCGTACGGGATGTATTTTTTTTAATCACATCAAGAGTCGTAGTTCATTTTTAATTACACAAATAAATCAAATAATTACAATCATACAAACTCATTTATTTAATAAAAATATTTTATTCGTCTCAACTATGTATTATTCCATTATAATTTATAAAGAAACATGTTATAATTTTCTTTCGACAATTAACCCTTTTAAATTGACACAATGAGTAATAATAATGCATTTAGTGGTGATCATTTCATTTAAATATATGACATCTAATTAAATAGGAGTAAATGACAAATTATGGTAAATTTTGATGTAATTTGAGCCAACTTAATTTCATTTTATTAGATAGAATGGGCTTGAATTAACTTTTAAATATAGTTCTCAATGGTTTAAGTCAATACTTGACTTATTCTATATAATTTAATTTAATTTTTATTTGTTTTGTTTTATTTCATTTTTGTTCATATTTATTACTCATTATATTCTTGAATTGTTTGGTAAAACATTCAACCAACAATTCAAGAACAAAAAGAATAATGAATATGAATTGAAGTGAATCGAAATTGATTAAAATTAAATTCTAAAGAATAGGCTAATCACCCATATACAATTATACATGACCATCAATTTCAATCAATGTGTAGTAAGTTTATAGTGTGGGTTGTATACTTGTATATGTACGATAATATAATAATTTGAAATAAAAATAAAATATTTTGATGTGGTGTCGTGTGTTGTGTCTCTCTAGAAAAGTAAGTGAGATCGATTAGATTCTGAGAGGGTTTGGGTTAGCCTACATGGCGGATTCTGGTCCATATAACGATATAATCGGATTGACCCACGTGATCATTATTCCGATTTTTTATTTTGGGCCCACTTTCTATTTTTAAAAAGTGTTATGGATATCAACCACCAAATTATTTCAGCCCAATTTAATATATATAGTTTAATATAATATTGGATCCAGACAAATCCACACACATACATGGTCCCCGGACCACCAACGGCCCATGTGATATCGTCCTATGTGTCACCCAAACCGCGTCCAGTCACATATTTTATACTTTTAAATATTAATTACATTTTCTTTTTAATGTTATCTCATATAAATAATCACAATAAATAATTATTAATACTTTTTTATTTTAAAAAATATATAAATTCTTAAAATTTTGCTTATTTTCTTAAATATTACTGTCAACTATTTATTTTATTAACTTTAAAATATATTATACTCTCAATTTTTGATAAAAAATTAATAAAATGTATTTTTTTTTATTTTTGCTCTCAAGATTTCACTAATAATTTTATTAATTTAAATATATATTTTTATTCTCATATTTTTTATAAAAATTAATAAAATAATATTTTTTCAATCTATGTGTTTTGATCGCATGCCACCATTGTTTTAAAATGGATGAAGTATTATTATTATTATTCTAATTAAATATTCACATTTTATTTTCTGAGCATGTGGTTAATATTTTTACATAGCAAAATTGAAAATAATATAATTATATTTTTATATTTTTAGTTACTTTTCTAACTTTATCTACAATTATTTTTACATTAAACTACGATTACAATTTCCGTCTCCTAAATAAGTATTTTAACTTTTGTGAAAAATAAAATAAAAATACATATATAAATTATGGAAGAATAAAAATGTGGGAATCGAGATTTTGGCGAAGGGAAGAGAATATCTTTATATGGAGGGGAAGAGAAGAATGTAAAAAGTGATCTCAAAATCTTGGGGTCTAAAATATAGCATCCTCAGAAATCAGAATCTGGGCTTGCTGACATGGCCGAATCACAGCCCATGATTTTATCTTTGATTCCATATATATCTCACAACCCAAAAGTCAAAAAATCTTGGGGACGAAAATATTTTCTTGATTGCCTTCTTCACAGCCCAACGTTTTATTCTCTGTATCTATATCTATACACATATATTTATTATTTTTTGAGATATGACAAGATAAATGAGAGTGACATTTAATATGTAATAATACATGTGGATGTAAATGAAGGTTTTTTTAGTGGATAGGAATTCAAAAGAGTAGGCAACTTTCATTTATTATTTTGGGTCTAAAATAAGAATGAATTTACTTTTGACCAAAATTCACAAACGTGGTTGATTAATTAATTGTCATAGTAACCAAAAACAAAAACAAAAACAAAAACAAAAAATGTTTATTCTTGTCTCAATTATTGGTAGATTTGTTTGTATTGATAATTTAGTTAGTTTTGATTTTTTGAAGTGCTTGAGTTTATATGAGATTTGTGTGTAATTTTTGAAGTGATTCAGAAACGTATGAGTTTTGAAGTGATTTATTTATGGTGTTGAATAAAAAAATTATGCTAGAGTGTAGTAATTATTAACCGTGTAAATAATAATTTTTTTTACATCCTTCAAAAAAAAATGTGCACACTTCATTTAAAATTTTCAAATGAAGTGTATAATTTCATTGGATTTAGGTGATTTTATTTTATACAGTACTTTAATAACTATAGTAAGGGTGAGTTTTTTTACAACTTGAGGATAAAATTGGTATGAGAAAAGCACTTAAGGCTGAAAATGGCACAATAGCCCGTGGCCCAGTAGCCCAGCCGGAATGGCCCATAAAATATAGGCTCCAATAATTCGGGCCGAGTAGGACCAGCCCATGTCCCAACTCTACTGCATTGGACATTTTATTTGCGGACCGAATATGTCAAAATAGAGATGGGCCTTCAAAAGCCCACAACATCTTTACCCATTAAAAACAAACCTTTACTTATCATCATACTACAAAACACACAACGTTTGAATCGAATCAAATCGATTTCATCCCGGAGATCACATGTACAACTCTAAATTTACATTTGACTTTCATTATTTTAATTAAAAATACGATGGATTGTGCATGATCTTATTCCCAAACTACTGTGCATTTTTTTGAAATTTCAAGTTTTTGTTAGTGGCGCGGTCAAATTTTCCGTATGAACGCTTCCGGCTGTTGCTGTTATTTTCCACAGCCATGATTCTCCACAAGAAAAAAATAATAATAAAAAAAATTAATTATCAAGACTTCTAACCTCAGTTGAAAACCAAAAGAGTAAAGTTGAACCATTGTAATAATGTAATTAACACATAATCAACACTCAAACTTCAAGCTCAACTTGTCTGATCGATCATCGAAAAAAATCGATCTTCCCTCCGATGAAAACCTTCCGTTTCTTCCCTCTCCTCCTCGTCTATTCCGCGGTTTTCCAAACCCCATCCGCAACCGACACAATCAACACCTCCCAAATCTTCCGAGACGGCGACACTCTAATCTCCTCCGGCGGCGACTTCGCCTTCGGCTACTTCACCCCCGGAGCCTCCACGTACCGCTACTTAGGCATATGGTACAACACCATCACGGTTCAAACCGTAGTCTGGGTCGCGAACCGCATCTCCCCTCTCTCGAACCGCACCTCCGGTTCGCTCCGGCTAGTCAACCCCGGCATCCTAACCCTAGTCGACGAAGTCAACAACAACCTCGTCTGGTCAACCAACTCCTCGTCCTCCGTTCTCAATCCCGTCGCTCAACTCCTCGACTCTGGGAACCTCGTCATCATGAACCGCGACTCCAACTCCTCTAACGGTTCGAGCTTTCTCTGGCAGAGCTTCGATTACCCGACAGACACTCTTTTGCCGGGGATGAAGCTCGGGTGGGACCTCGATAATCGAGTCGAGTATTTCCTCTCGTCGTGGAAAAACGACGACGACCCTTCGCCCGGGGAGTTCACTTACCGGTGCGACCCGACCGGTTATCCGCAGTCGGTTTTGCGACGGGGCGAAGTTCAGCTCTACCGAACCGGGCCGTGGGACGGGATCACGTTCGGAGGGACGAATCTTCATCGGAATCCGATTTATAGCTTCGGGTTAGTTATGAATGATCGGGAAGTTTACTATCACTATCAGCTTCTCGACAAATCGGTTATTTCTCGGCTGACGTTGAGCCAGAACGGGGTCGGGCAGAGGTGGACGTGGACGAACCGGACGCAAGGTTGGGTTTACTACCTCGTTACGCAGAGGGATAATTGCGATAGCTACGGTTTGTGCGGTTCGTACGGTTTGTGCAATGTTGCTAACATTCCGGTTTGCGGGTGTTTGAGTAAGTTCGAGCCGAGGGATCAGGGGAGTTGGGACAGGACGGATTGGTCGAAGGGGTGCGTGAGGAGGAAGCCGTTGAGTTGTGAAGGGGATAAGTTCTTGAAGTACCCGGGGTTGAAGCTTCCGGATACGAGGCTTTCGTGGTTTAATCGGAGCATGAGTCTCGAGGAGTGTAGAGGAGTTTGCTTGAGGAATTGTTCGTGTATGGCGTATTCGAGCTTGGATGTGAGCCGAGGGGAGAGCGGTTGCTTGCTTTGGTTCGGGGATCTTATCGACATCAAAGAGATGGCGCCCGACGGGCTCGATTTGTACATCAGGATGGCTTCGTCTGAGTTAGGTAATATCTGACGTTTATATCAGTGAGTCGAATATATTTTCTGCAGTATGTTTTTAACGAAAGAAATTTCGCAGAGTCGAAAGGAAGCAGGGGAAAGATTCTTTTAGTGGCGTTGTTGCTTGTGGCGGTGATTGTTCTTATAGGCGTGAGCGTGGTGTTGTGGTTGCACAGACGAAAGAAAGTCGCGGGTCGACTCCTCGGAACAACCGGTGATGTCGTGAATAATCCGAATGATCAGAGTCATCGGAAGGACTTAGACCTCCCGTCGTTCGACCTGTCGACTCTAACCAAAGCTACCGATAATTTTTGGGTAGCGAATAAGCTCGGAGAGGGCGGTTTCGGGCCAGTTTATAAGGGCCTGCTGGAAGGGGGTCAGGAGATTGCTGTCAAACGACTATCGAGGGCTTCACTTCAAGGAGTCGACGAGTTCAAGAACGAAGTCATATGCATCGGGAAGCTCCAACATCGGAATCTGGTGAAGCTTCTCGGATACTGCATCGAAGGCGACGAGAACATTTTGGTCTACGAGTACATGACCAACAAAAGTCTCGACTTGATCTTGTTCGGTAAGTAAGATTAATAACCTGTTTTTTTGAACTTAATTTCAGTTCAGTTCTGTTGGTTAAATCCTGACGATTTGGCAGATCCGGCAAAGAGCGATATATTAGATTGGCCTAAGCGTTTCGGCATCATCAACGGAATTGCTCGCGGTTTGTTGTACCTCCATCAAGACTCCCGTCTCCGGATAATCCACCGAGACCTCAAAGCCAGCAACATATTGCTCGACGAGGATATGAACCCGAAGATATCAGACTTTGGACTCGCGAGAAGCTTCGGAGGGAACGAGACGGGAGCCAACACGAGCCGAGTAGTAGGAACATAGTAAGATATATTCTATTTATTGCATCTATATATAGTTCAAAACTTCAAATGTACTTGATACAGTATTTATATTATAAGTGAGTCGAATATATTCTCTAAATGCAGCGGCTACATGTCCCCTGAATACGCGGTGGACGGCCTCTTCTCGGTGAAATCGGACGTGTTCAGCTTCGGAGTCTTGCTGCTCGAGATCGTTAGCGGAACGAGGAACAGAGGATTCGCTCGACGAGACCATAACTTCAACCTCCTCGGACACGTAATAACTCGATTTTAATTTCTCGATCGCATCCAATTAAGTAAGTTATCTGGTAACTGATTTGTCTTGTCTGAAACAGGCGTGGATGCTTCACAAGGACGGGCGATCGTCGGAGTTGGTCGGTTTCGACATAGGGGATGAGTCGAGCTATATGTTGCAAGCGTTGAGATCGATTCACGTCGGGCTTTTGTGTGTGCAGCAGCGGCCGGAGGAGAGGCCGAGCATGTCGACTGTGGTGATGATGCTCGGAAACAATGGAGATCTGCCGGAGTCGAAGCAGCCGGGGTTCTTCACGGAGAGGGAGATTATGTCGAACGCAGCCGAAACTTCGGTCAGCTCGAATGCGGCGGTTTCGACCAACGATATGAGCATCACATTGCTGCAACCGCGGTGAAATGAAATTGTTTTAAGAATTGTAACAAAATCAATGTTTTATAATCCGAAATGTATACTAAAAACCATTTATGTAACGTTTCTCAAACTTATGTAGATTCCTAATCTCATACTGTTTAGACGTTGGCGTGCAAAGTTTGACTAAAAAATATATGCAGAATTATTCATCTTACAAAATCCTATTATAATGCGGAAAGAGTATAATACGTTGAATTAATGAAAAACAAGTATTCTTTGTTTTATTATTTAACAAAATAGTACTCCCTCCCAATGGGTCAATTTTATAGTAGTACTTTTTGAAGAAGAAATATTATTTGTATTAATTTAATAAAAAGTTAAGAGTAATTAAAAAATAGTTGAAAAAATAATGTATAAATTAAAGTAAAAAAATAGTTGAACAATAGAGAATAATAAGTAAAAAAAAATACGGTAATTTTACAAATTATAAAATATAATATTTTTTCATTGTCTCAGATAAATTGGTGTATTTATTTATTTTCTAAATTATATATATAAAAAAAGTTGTTTCATATTTTTGTTATTTTAAGAAATCAAATATTTACAAAATTTAAATTCAAAAAAGAAAACTTAAAATTTACCATTGAACATAACGAGTAATTATTCCGAATTCCAGGGGTCCAATTGCATTTTTCATGGTCATATCATTATAAACAGTTAAAAAAAATGAGGAAAACTATTAAACGATAAGTACATCAAATTTTAGAAAAACACAAAATCTTAGGATCGCAATTAATTCAACATCCGCCACCGCCGCCGCATCCGCCGCCGCCGCATCCGCCACCACCACCACCGGAATGACCTCCGCCGCAGCTACTGACAACAGCTGCCCCTGCCACAAGAACGACCATGCCGCCATCCTTTACGGCGGCGCTGCTCGCCGGCGTTCCGCCTCTCTCCACGTCAAGTACGGGCCGCTTCCATTTGCAGTCCTTTTTTAAGATACGGTACAGCACAAACACAAAAACTACTGCACCCACAAAGAAAAATACACCGAGCGCAATGTCTATCTTTTTTACCATTATTTTTTTAAAGAATTTTAATTTTCACTTCAATATACTATATTATATATATATATAGAGAGAGAGAGAGAGAGATAGAATTAATAATTCTTTGTATTTTAATTTTAAAAGATATAGGAATACTATATATTTTAGGAAAAGAACGTGGAAGTTTAATTTGACTCTGTCAAATTTTATTGGTTGACTTTTTTTTTTTTTTTTTTTGCTTTACTAGTGAATTTGAATGCAACGATAAATCCAACAAATTAAAGAAAAAAAAACACAAAATCTTAGACAGGGGTCGCAATTAATTCAACCGCCACAGCCGCCGCCGCATCCGCCGCCGCCGCCGCATCCGCCACCACCACCACCATCCCCTCCGGCGCCGGAATCACCTCCGCCGCCGCTACTGATAACAGCTGCTGCGGCCACAGCTGCCCCTACCCCAAGAACTACCATGCCGCCATCCTTTACGGCGGAGCTGCTCGCCGGCGTTCCGCCTCTCTCCACGTCACCGTACGTCACGACGGCCGGCTTCCATTTGCGGTCCTTTTTGAAGATACGGTACAGCACAAAAACTACTGCACCCACAAAGAAAAATACACCCAGCGCAATTGCATTTGGTTTTTTAATCATTTTTTTTTTTAAGAAATAATTGTAATTTTCACTTCAATATATATTATTATATATATTCGATTGGGGATTAATAATTCTTGTATTTTAATTTTAAAAGATACTATAGGAGTACTATATATTTTAGGGAAAGAACGTGGAAGTTTAAAAAGTGGACATTTGACTCTGTCAAATTTTATTGGTTGACCTTTTTTTTCTTAATATATATACTACGAAAGTATTGGTTTTGAAAATAGTAATAATTCTTTGTAAATATCTTAATAGGAGTACAAGTTATTGGTACAAATATTTTAAAAATATATATTTTTGTTAAGTTGTAATTAAAAAGCAAACTAAATTAAAAAAAAAATTGAAAAATAAAAATGAAAGTATTTGAAGAAAATCAATTCACAAAATTGATGTAACACCTAGATAAAGATTTAATAATTAGCTAGCTAGAGATTAATTAAGTTAGTTGGAAATTTCTCAAAATACTATACTATATAATATAAAAATAATTAATTAATTATATATTTTTTTTAGAAAGTCACCATACCCAAACATTCGAGCTCCTTTCCTCACCATTTTTTAAGAAACCCTAGCTAATTGTTATATAATAATGGATCATCAACCTGTGAAACAAATGCAACCTATATATATATATATATATATATATATATATACATGTACGTACGTAATTTTTAGATATAAACATATATACTATATATAATTACATGAAATCATACGCGATCGTGCTGGTTGTATGTGGTGGCTCGGTGGCCGTAGCGGTTTTACTATTGTGCTGGTTCGGCAGAACCGCCCCTAAAAAGAAGACTCCGGCCGCCGCCGTCAGCCGAGGCCTTCCGCCTTACCCTTTGCCGGCTCACTACATAGCGAGAGCTGAGCAGCAGCGGGCCCGCGAAAGCCGTCTACCAATAAGGGCTGGGGGCGGAGGGGAAGGGGGCGGTTTCGAAAGCGGTGGTTGTGGTGGCGAGGGAGGAGGCGGCGGCGGCGAAGGTGGAGGAGGTGGTGGTGGTGGTGAGGGAGGTTGTGGTGGTTAATATATATATATATATATATATATATATTTATATTGTTGATCGAAATTCATGTGATGTTGTTCTTGTATTGTTATTCATAGTAATAAATAGTAATTAATTAATTGATGCTTGATAAATTATTGAATGATAATAACATTTAAAAAAGAAAAAAAAAAGTAAAAACGAGTAATTAATGACAACCGGTGCCGCCGCCGCCGGGGCCACAGCCGGCACCGCGGCCGCACGCCGTCCCGCAGCCGGAGGCGGGGGCAGGCGGTGCGTCGGAGTAGCCCATCAAGGTGGTGTTGGAACCGCGGCCGACTCCTCGGAGTATGACCATATCGCCGTCTTTTTTCTCACCGGATTCCGGCGCCGGCGCCGGAGGCGCAGCAGTGGTCTTCAAATTCGCAATTGATGCGTCCTCCCTCTTGCGGCGCTTGAAGCGGTTGTACTTGCAGAGGCAGCACCATGGGATGAGGACGGCGGCGACGGCCCCGCAAACTACAAGCGCAACTGCGTATCTTTTCATGATCAATTTTGTCCAAAAAAATGTGAAGTTGTAGTAATGTTATGTAGCTTTGAGAGTTGACTTTTAGCTAGATGACAAGTCGTGAAGCATATGAGGGGTTGACTTTTATGCAAACAAAAATCCATTATTTCAGTAATTTTTTTAAAATAACAATAAATAAATATATTAGTTTGTAGGAGAGCTGGTGATTGAGAGTGCCACGAGTTCGAAATTTAAATTTTGTCTTGAATTTGTCGCACAAAGTTTGTCCAATGTAGTTTACCCAATTGGCCTAGTGACTTCATTTCTGAAATCGAAAGGATCGACTAGTTGGCCTAGCGAAATTCACTTGTGAAATCGGGGATCGAGTAATATAGATAAATACTTTCGATGATGGGTCGAAAAGACCGCATCGTCTATATATATCTATATCTTCAAATTCTTGCCTACACACATAAAGAATGAAGAGTGATTTTGAATGCAATGGATACTTAGCATCCGGATCAAGTCACACAAAACTTAGAAGCCTTTTCAATAAATATAAAACACACTCCATAGCCACTACAAATAGCAAAGCCTTTTACTCTTATCAAAATATCATCAAAACATAGTAGTATAATTTTAGCAATGTCTCAACTCTCAAACTTTGTTAAGTTCCCATACTATCATCCTCCTACTCCACCACCTCCTCATTACATCCCACCGCCGCCACCTCACCCAAAACCTTCCCCGCCACATGTGTTGCCACCTCCTCCACCGCCAAGTGTCAAACCACCACCACCGCCACATCATCCCATCTCTCCTCCACCACCGCCGCCACATCATCCCGTGTCCCCACCACCTGCGCCTTCTCCTCCGGGACATCATCCGACTGTAATCATCATCGTCGTGTTCTTCTCGGTCGGCGGGTTGTTCTTTCTCGCATTCCTCGCAGCCGCCCTCTTCTGCTTCGTTAAGAAGAAGAAGAAGAAAACTACACAAGAAACGGATAAGTTCAAGATCGAAGAGCACGTGAAAGTCGAGGAAGCCATCGTGCCCGGACCCCACGGCACTCAGACGGTCGTTCTGACGATCGACGACGACATGCATATCGAGGAAGAAATCAAGAAGACGAAAACTGAGGCGGAAGCAAGAAGCTCGATCATCAATCATGCATGAATTGTTACAATTATATATTTTTCTCAAATTGAAACGAATAAAATGTACTAATGTCAATTAATTACTACTATCCCTAAATCATTTAATTCATTTTCAAATTATTGACGTAATTTTCTAGATATTTACCGAATTTGCCCTTCTCGAATCAGAAACAAATTCAGGAAATCTCAATCTCGTAATCCCTAAAAATCGACGGAATCCTAAAACTCTGAATCGGATGGGATTTCAAAATGACAGAATTCCGGCATCAATCTCACAGTCCCCCTCACGTCCTCACGGAAAATGGAACCATTTCCTCCCGCCGCCGCCGCGAAATCCTACTGGCGTTTCAGCAAGGAGGATTTCTTCCCGGAGCCCACCTTCGACAGCCTCGACACCTACCTCTCCGCCCTCTCCGAAACCCCTCGCCGTCTCAAGGACCGCCTCCTCGGCCGATCATCGGACTCCAACGAGCTCTTCCGGAGCAAGTACCTGTCGGAGAACGAGATGAGGCAATGCCTCACGTGGTGGGACGTCATATGGCTCGGCTTCGGCTCTGTCGTCGGCTCCGGGATTTTCAGCATCAACGGCCAGGAGGCCCACGACGACGCCGGCCCGGCCATCGTGCTGTCCTACGCCCTTTCCGGTATTTCTGCTCTACTATCCGTTTTCTGTTACACTGAATTTGCTGTTGAGATCCCCATTGCCGGTGGTTCATTTTCTTTCCTTCGTGTCGAATTGGGGGATTTCGTCGCTTTCATAGCCGCAGGGAATATTCTGTTGGAAGGTCTCTTTGCCGCCGCTGGCCTCGGCCGGTCCTGGTCTTCTTATCTCGCAAGTATGATTAAAAGCGACTCCGATTTCTGGAGATTTAGGATTGATTCGTTCAAAGACGGGTTTAATTTACTAGATCCTATTGCTGTGGCTATTCTGATTGTCGTGAATGCGATTGCAATGACGGGTACCAAACACACCTCGATTTTGAATTGGGTCAGCTCGATTTTCAGTGCCTCCGTGATCGTGTTCATCATAATCTTTGGTTTCGTGCACGGAGATTCCGAAAACCTGGTGCCCTTCTTCCCCTACGGTGCTGAGGGAGTATTCAAGGCGGCGGCAGTCGTTTACTGGTCCTACTCAGGTTTCGACATGGTGGCCAACATGGCAGAGGAGGTTAAAAATCCCGCCCGAGATATACCCATCGGATTAGTGGGGTCCATGTCTATAATCACCGTCGTTTACTGCCTAATGGCGTTGGTTTTGGCGATGATGGTGAAGTACACCGAGGTGGATGTGAATGCAGCGTACTCTGTTGTGTTCGATCATCATGCTGGGTTCAAATGGGCAAAGTATCTCATCAGCATAGTCGCTCTAAAGGGTATGACTACGAGCATGCTTGTCTTGTCGATGGGCCAGGCCCGATACACGACCCAGATCGCAAGGGCCCATATGATCCCTCCCTTTTTCGCGTTGGTCCACCCGAGGACTGGGACTCCGATTTACGCAACCCTTTTGACCACCATTGGTGGTTGTATCCTGGCCTTCTTCTCGAGTTTGCATGTTTTGTCCAGCGTTTTGTCGTTTAGCACGCTGTTTATTTTCATGCTCATGGCTGTTGCATTGCTCGTGAGGAGGTACTATGTTCAGGACGTCACCCCTAGACAGGACCTGATTAAGTTAATTGTGTCGTTGGTTATTGTTTTCGGGTCGTCTCTTGGGGTGACAGTTCTTTGGAGTTTGAAAAAGAGGCAGTGGGCGGGGTACGTACTGTGTGGAGTATTTTGGGGTGTAGGGACTTTGGGGATGGCGTTGACTTCGAAGCATAGGGCTCCTAAGGTTTGGGGGGTCCCGCTTGTTCCATGGTTACCCTCTCTGTCTATCGGGATGAATATTTTTCTGATCGGCTCACTTGGTAAGATGGCGGTCGAACGGTTCTTGATTTGTAGCATGATAATGCTGGTTTACTATGTGTTGGTTGCGGTTCACGCTACTTACGACGTGCGTCACGTTTATCGAGAGGAAGGAAACAGCTAGACGAGGAGGGTAATGAAAATGCTCTGCGAAACGACCTCGTTGATGGTTATTAGGTACGGTGTTTTCGTTATTTTTCTCTAGTGTGAAGCTTTGCAACGAACTGGGAATCTCTCCTGGGACTGTTTTTTGGTTCTTATGGTTTCGTGTTCATTTACATGCCATGAAACTATTCATACTGATATTGGTGTTATATACCAAATACTCAATGAAAAGATATTTTTTAAAATAGCATTGAAATATTTTACAGTAAATAATTTTGAAACAAACATGATAATTTTACAGTGTCCATAACAGTAGTCTGTAATCTGAAGCTGCAGGTGCATTCTTCATGCTCATGCCATATTGATATTGGCCATCACATCTGCGATGAATCTTCCGACAAACTCGGACCCGGATCCATATTCTCCGACAGCCTTCCTACTCTTCCCTTTCAGCTCTTGGACTCTTGTCCTGACATCACTTTCCGGCTCCATGAGTCGCCGGATTCCATCCCCTATCTCCTCCGCCGTCACCACCACATCACCACCCATCTTATACTCCATCTTTATCTCGACAGCGGCCCCTAAATCCTTCACCATCTGGAAAGCATTCGCCTTGTGCTCAGCATACAACGGCCAAGCCGCCATCGGCACTCCACACCACAAGCTCTCCAACACCGAGTTCCACCCGCAGTGACTCACGAACCCCCCAACCGAAGGGTGAGACAAAACCGCCACCTGCGGGGCCCACCCGACCACCTTCCCGATGTGGGCAGTCCGATCGACGAAACCTTCCGGAAGAACTTCTCCCGGATCCTCGTACTCGCTCGTGGCCGATCCGAACCCGCGACCTTCCGGCTGCTTCCGAATCGACCACAGGAACCGGTGCCCGGTTTCTTCCAAAGCCCGGGCAATCTCTTTTATCTGGATTTCTCCAAACCACCCTCCGCTCCCGAAGCAGAGGAACACGACGGAGGAGAGAGGTTGTTCGTCGAGCCACCTCGTTATCTCGTCCTGTTTCGAATCTCCGAAGTGGATCACGGGCCCGATCGGGTAAACTCGAGGGACGTCGGTGTTGTTTACGAGGAGGGATTCGATCGCGTGGGGTTCCATCTCCGAGAAAGCGTTGACCATGATCCCTTTCGTCTCCCTGAATCTTCTCGCGTGGTCTAAAAGATCCTTCCGGAACATGGCTTCGGGTATGAGTTTTGCGGGGACGGGGAATCGGAAAGACGGGATAAGGACGGAATCGTCCGAGTCTTGATGAACGGTGGGATCGAGGCCCTGGTAGTCCCTGAGGGCCTGGAAGTGGAGCATGAGGCCCAGGACAGAAGCTGAGGCAGTGAAAAGCATGTAGGTGGGGATGTTGAACTCGTCGGCCACGTCGATCATCGAGGTGCAGAACAGGTCGATGACGAAGCCCGCGAGAATACGGGTCGGGCCGAGGGTTTTGACCAGGTCAACCACCTCGTTTCGGACGTGGGCCTTGTGGGACCGGATGAAGCGAGTCGTGAAGGAGAGGGAGGAGTCGGAGGGGAGAGACGGGCACTCGACGGGAGGAATGTGTACGAGGCGGATGTTGGGATCGGAGAAATGAGCGGCGTCGTTTGTGGGTCCGGAAGCGGGGCTGATGACGAGGATGGTGATGGAGAGGCGGTTGTATCTTCCGACGAGGAGGTTGGCCATTTCCAGGGCTGGTAGCAGATGTCCCCTGGCTGGACAAGGGATGAAAATGAGCTCAGCTTTTGTTCCTGGATTCATTTTTTTTTTTTTTTTTTTTTTCCTTGCTTAGAAACGAGACTCTGCTCTTCGGGGAATACTTCCAGGAGTATATATACTGTTGTATACTTCTTTTTTATAATATTTCTCGTGTGTAACGAGAAGGAAAGAGTATTACTTACATTAAGTAAACCATTGAGAATCATGTGAATTTTAAAGATAATCATTGGCTATTTTTCATTTTTTATTAGGGGTGATTACTGATCAGTTTATTTTAATTTAAATTTATCGTGTAACACGACACATTATACTATTAGGTTGTTCGTCGAGCCACCTCATTATCTCATCTCTCGGGCTTTCGAAATGCAGGATCGGGTAAACCGGAGGGATGTTGATGTTGTTGTTTACGAGGAGTGATTTGGATCGCGTGGGATTGAAGAGATCCTTCCGGAAGAATGATGTCGGGTATTAGCTTGGCGGGGATGGGAATACGATAATACGGGTTCGGGCCTGGAAGTGGAGCATGAGGCCGAGGACAGAGGCGGAGGCGGTGAAGAAGACGTCGATCATTGAAGTGCAGAACATGTCGATGACGAAGCCCGCGAGAATACGGGTCGGGCCGAGGGTTTTGACCAGGTCAACCACCTCGTTTCTGACTGGCGGAATGTGTACCAGGTGTCCTCTGCCTGGAGAAGGGATGAAAATGAGCTCTGCTTGTGTTCCTGCTGGATTCATTTTTATTTTTACTGCTCTCGAGTGAATAATAATCAACTAGTCTTATTACGTTAAATAATGTGCATTTAAGGTTTAGATTCCTCAAGATTCACATTTTGTTTTATAGTCAAATCTATACTACTACTATTATATACTAAACCATACACAATCATGTGAATTTTATTTATAGATCACCTGATAATCATGGCTATTTTTTTATTGGCTGATTGCTCTATCTGAGTTTATTTTAATTTTAAATTCATCGTGTAACACGACACAAATTGTATTTATAATTATATTTATATTTTATTTTAAATTTATCGTGTAAAAGGTTCTTATTGTATTTGTGTCATTATTTAATCCATGTAGTAAGTACTACTAAAAAAAATATGCACACCTTCTGTGACTTATGAGTAAACCTTGAAACGGCCCGGGCCACCACCACACCAGCACATTAAAATGCTATATTAATAAATATAATTAAAATAATATAAAAATAAAATAAATAATTAAAACAACCCATTCAAACCCTTAAGCCCAAGTCCCAAGCCAACTACCTACTTCCTCCAGCACAGCCCAATAGTTCACTACCTCAAGCCCATTACTCTCCGCCTCAGCCCACGAACCAATGGCCCGGCCCGCATCCCGGTGAGAAGATAGATTTATACAGAAAGAATACTGTCAAACATATGAAAGGCTCAATTCCATTGGCAACAACTTCAAGACTGCAACAAAGCAAATTCACAACATCACATACACTATTAAAAAATGAAAATGGTAAAGCAACCATATTATTTTAAGCCCCCCCAAAACATCACTAATTCATTTCTGGCCCTTCTTTTTCCACATTAATTCTCCCAGCATCCTAATCCCACCAGAACCTTTCTTCTTATCACCTCCGAAAACATCATCCCCGTCGCCTCCCAATCCCGGCGATCCCATATACCTCCCAACACCTTCGAACGAGCTCGTGTAAACCTTATCCATGGACCCACACCTCTCGGACAATCGCTGTCCATTCATCTCCATCCCTCCCGCAAGAACCGAAGCAGCAGCATCCGCAGCTTTCCTCCACTGCTCCGACTGAGCACGAAGCCTACTCATCTCCTTTTCTAGCTCCGCCTTTCCCTTCTCACTCAATTCCAACTTTTCGTCCTTTTCCAAAAGGTCGTTTTTACCCTTTTCCAGCTCTTGCCTAGTGTTAGCCAACCTCATTGTCAACTCCTCGATTTCAGCTTCGGCCGAAGAGGCTTTCAGAGCCATGTCATCGAGTTGGCTCTTCAAGCGCTCGTTTTCTTCATCCTTCACGACTAAATCAGCCTTGAGCGAGTTTATCTCGTCGATTCTCAAAGCCAACTCATCGAACAATGCACTTTTCGGCTCATCGGCTACTTTCTCAACCGGGACCTCGAAAACATCGGTTTCTCTCTGGGCACTACTATTCTCTTCATCGGAAGTTTCGTAAGTAACGATAACAGAGCTTTTTTCGTCTCCCTTAACCAATGCATTGCCTTCGGTCCCACCATCATGGTTCTTGGGTTTTTTATCGAGCGCGTTCTTCTTGGCAGACTCGGTGGAGACCAATTGGTCCTTGAGACTTCTGAGCTCCTCCTGAGCTAAGTCGAGCTGCGACTCGAGATTAGCAATGCGGGTCCCTAGCTTCTTTGGATTGGAGGGATCGGATTGAGTGGATCGGACTGATCGGCCTTCGGATGGTTTCGGGTTCCGGGGAGATTGCCGTTGGGGCGTTTCGGGTAATCTGAGGTTGATTTTAAACAAGATTATCACAATCAATAATAGAAAAGAAATAATTATAATAAATTAAATACCTTGGTCTTGGCATTTCTCTTCTTAGTTTTGATGTAACTAAATTAAATAAAATAATTTAATGGAAAAAAAATAAAAAAGCATTCTTGAAAATTTCTGATGTTGGGGTTGGTTCAAGTGTATGTAAAGGCAGAGTCTATAACAAATAAAAAACGGCATTAAATTTCAAACAGTTGAGTCACATTAAATGCAGTGTGTGTATATATATACTACTCCATATGACAGCTCTTAAATATTCATAATGATTTAATAAAATTATAATGATATAAATTATGATAAGGTGGAATTATTCACATAAGTTATTTTAATTATTAGAGACATTATTTAATAATGATGAAAACATAAAGAGAAAAAAAAGGTTACTATTTAACAAATTCACAATGAGTCCAAAAAAGCAGATGGGGCTTTTATGTGAATTTGAAAACACAGCATGTGAAACCTTAAATGTTATTACAACTACTCCACCCCTTCTTCATGTGTTGCTCCTACCCCTGTCACATTTTGGTAGTTATGATATGAGACAGTTTTTTTTTTCGTCCTACCGAAAGCATCGCGCTATTTGAATCATTAGGTGAGAAAAACGCAGGCACAAAAACACGATAGTTTTGGTGCAGGGTCGATGTTCATTTTACATTACATGCCACGGTACTTACAGTAAAATGCATCTAGGACCATCGCTGAAAATCTGTTGTGATCGACATAAGCAAAGCGTGCAGCGCCAGCGGGGAAGGGGATTTGCATTCTGTAATAGTAAAACAGTAAACTAATTATGTAAGGTTACTTGTAATTTTGAAAGGTAGCTGTTTTCGTTCAAAGATAAAAGTTCTAGGTTCGGTTATGCGCCTAAAATGCAATAGTAATATTGTAACTAAACAAAAATATCAAAGTATCCTCAAGATCAAGGTCAAATCCATCTTCCCTGCATTCAAAATTTCAAAGAAAGCATATGAACAAGAAAGAGATTACATAATCGATCAAGAAAATGGAACTTCAATATGGACAAGAAAGATCATAATCATATATTCCATATTTTTCAAATAAGATATCGTTTTAATAAAAAAAAAACTTTATCCAAATATTTCATCAACTTATATTTAAAATAAAACTACTACTGTATTTCACAAGCCCTGAAAACCATGTTACAAGATATTTCGAATAAGCTCAGCCCATTTTAGAGAGCTTGATTCACACACAAACACAACTAGAGTAATAATACTAAATAAACGAAGCTGAAAATGATTACGAAAAAAAATAAAAATAAAATAGTATACCTACTTTGCCTTTGGCTTGGAGGTGGTTTTATTGTTGAAGTGGCATTGCTCTCATGCGAGGTGATAGTTTCTTCCCTTTCAATAGAATATGTTGAAGATGGTGCTGTGTACAAAAGGTTAGGTTAATTTGGTAAAAATATGAGCATGATTTATTTGCTTCCGTGCTGAATTAATCAGAATTTACCTATAGTCGAGCAATAATCGACCTCAGTTGGTCCTTTTTATACTAATTAGAAGACCTTATTTCTCTTTGTTTCATCATTCTTTTCTCTTCGTCTCGAACTTCTTGATGCCTCATCCTTATTTTGGCTTCTATAACTCGTTGCTCTTCCTAAAATTAAAATGCATTTTAATTTTAGTTTTTGCAAATAGAATGCTAAGAACCAAAGAAAAATCACTCTCACAAGTTGTTCCAAGCCTTTCTCCTCCTTCGTCTTAACACCTCGATATTCCACGGCGTAGTTTGATGTTTTACAGAAAGGACATCTGTCGGAGTTGAGATACAAGTCAAGCATACAAATAATAATTAAGAAAAAAACAGGGTGGGTCGGGTAGAATTGGGAGTCTACATCCGCAAAAAATACTCTACCGAGGGAAATCACTGAGTAGAATCGGAGTAATGAAGACTAATTTTTAATAAATAGAAGAGAAAACTATATAACAGTGCATGTTACCAGTCAAAGATATATAATCGACCAAGTTATAGTGAAACTGAGAGCATTCGGTTCTCAAATTTTAATCGGGATGTTCTCGAAAACAAACTATCCCTATAGTAGTACACTCAACAAAGAGACTATTTTCAATTACATCAAAGTTGCAGGTTATGGGCCGAATATAAAAACGGGGAAAACGACGAAAGAGTACAAACCAAGATATATATCGAACATTCCTTAATGTGACATCCACAATCATCGTCATCACCAGGGTAACAAGGTGCAAGTTTTGAGCACAGAATCAACTTCCTAATCTTCTTCTGATCCACATCCATGTGTTGGTACAACCCCTGAAGGCTAGTGTACTTCTCATCCACCACCTTCCTCCTCCTCCCCAAATTATTCCCCATACAAATTAAAACCAACCACCGCCCTCTAAAAAACAGAGTAATGAAACCCTGCAAAACAGAGAAATGAAACCCTAAACAGAAGACTCGATTTTTCTGAGAAATACCAGAAGCCCATTAACAGCAGTTGCTTAAAAAACAGAAATTAGAAAGTGGGGGTAACCTTAAAATGGAATCTCGGTACGAGAAAGCGACGGCCCAGATGAACTTCTCACGGAGAAATCGACTCTGTAAAAATACACACACAAACACACGCGCTGTGTGTTTTCGCAGCTGAAAATGTGAGGTTGTTTTTGGAAAAAAGTTCAGAACTTTCTCTGTCGATAATCAATATATATACGTGTGTGATTCCCGGAAAGAATCGGGGCCAATGTATAAATAAATGAAAATAGAGGGGCAAGATTGCAAATAAACTGAACCTTATGATCTGAGAATTCTTGTATAAAAAGTGGGCAAAGTTGTAATACAAGAAAATAAAAAAACTCAGGAGGACAAAATGTGAAATTCGATGTCCATGAGTGTGTTTTGGGTCGAATCGAGGTCGATCAATCTCCGCGACTCTTCCCACAGTTTGGTCTCGACCCCCAGCTTCCGTAGCTCCATTAGACCTCGCTCGACTGAGACAAACAAAATCGATCATGAGGCCGTGTCGTGTCGTAAAATAAGAGTAGAGAGTGAGAATGAGAGTACCGTCGACTGCATCTTGAGAATTCGGTTGCTTATTCGCTTGGTTGATCCAAGACTTTAGCCTTTCCTCGGCAATGTCAGGCTCCAAGCCTCGATTCTTGGCTCTTCCCCAGACATACAACAGCCACGCCTGAAGAAAAAAACGTCGATGCAGATGCAAATAAAACGCAACCAGATTATAACATGCATGCATTAACTCACCTGCTTAAGAAGCACGTCCTCCGACTCGTCGGGGCTCAGTTCTGATACGGAGAAAACAAAATGCTTTAAGCGACAAAGCAGAAAAAAACTAAAATCTGTTTTTTTGCGAAAAGTTTACCAAAGGCTTCGGCAAAGTTTAGGCCTTCGTTGGGCAACCTCAATTCATCTGCAGTAGTCGGAAAAACGATGATTAAAAAAAAAAAAAAAAACGAATACGAATAAGCTGAAATGAACTCGTTGTACCTGTGAAGCTAGATTTTACAGGACATTGACGACGTTTTTGTGCCATTGTTATGGCGATTGCCTCATCTACTTTGAGCAAGGTCAGTTCCCTAAGGCCTCGTTCGACCGATAACATGCTCTCGACGTTGGGCTTCTTCGGAATTTCGAACTGGGCCTGCAGAACACTCTCCCTCTCTTCCAAATCATCGTTACTTGTCGAGTTTTCTTTTCTCACTTTCCTTCCCACGGCCAATATGACCTCGACGGGACGTGAAGCAAAACACGACCAATATTCATGTCTCGATTCAGCTATGTCAGCATGAATACCTGCATTCATTTTTTCCAAGAGAGAAAATAATTAACCGTGCTGTGGAAAAGACAGAATCGACCTCTTGAGAAGTACCTTCGCGAACGCATAAACTCCAGCAACGGGCGAGCCAGCACCTCTTGAGAACAACCTCTTCCTAAATCAACAAGGCTGTCAATAACATTAAGCATAGACGACAAACGGGCTTTTCGTTTTTTAGTTATGCTTTGTGTATATATACCATCTCGTCTTGAGTCAGTATCATTCTTTGCGTTAGTATCCGAAGGGATTTAGTTTCACTCTCGACGGCATTAAGCTGATCCATCGCTGATGTGGCCTCGTCCCGTGCAGTCTTTTTAACATGAAATCGTATTAATCACAATTTAGATGAAATATATATATATTAATATATTCTGAGTACCTCGACTTCCATACGAAGGGTCGCGATCTCATCACTACCTCCACCGTAGGTTTCTGTGGCAGCTTTAAGTGCAGCCTCTCGTTTCTGAAGCTCTGCTTCCTTCCTGCTCAAAAGCCGAGTTTCCAAAGACACCCCGTCTCCTAGAGACGCGATCTAACAAAAGGCTCGAAATTTAATTTCAACAAAAAAAAAAACACAAACATTTTACATTCATTGTTAAAAAAAAAAAAGGATTATCACCTGTTTTTCGAGCTGCCTAGTTCTCGATTCTGCTTCCTCGTACCGTTCTTCCGCTATCCGAATCTGAAACACGAGTTGTCTTTTTTACGTTAGACGTACGATACGATTTGCATTTTTTACGTAAGGATTACCTTTTCCAATAAGCTGTCATTTTCTTCTTGAAGCATATCAAGCTGCAAGGACATGAAGAAAAAAAAAGTGCTGTCAAAATTCGTTAGGCCAGTGGGCCCCACATGACCGATCGACGCGATCACGCACCTCATCTTGCAGGGCGGAAGAGGACTGCTGGCCGCTGGGCTCCTTATACTTGAATGTTCCGAAATCTAACGAGTACCTGGAGGCCGACCGGATCAAGTTTCGTAAAAGATTCGATTTTTACGAACAACTATCACAACTTAGAGAGAGAGAGAGAGAGAGAGAGAGAGAGAGAGAGAGAGAGAGAGAGAGAGAGAGAGAGAGAGAGAGAGAGAGAGAGAGAGAGAGAGAGAGAGAGAGAGAAAGAGATTGTACCTTTTATCCTTGTTTCTATCAGTTTGAGAATCGATAGCTGGAATTAGCACCGGCTTTATCGACAGAGGCACAGCCGAAGGCACCATGGCGATCGGCTTCTCCCTCAGACTCGGCCGCCCCACCGAACGAGCGGATGAAGGCTGCTCAGTCGAACTTCCGAAAGAAGTCGACCATCCGGCTGCCCCTGCCCGAGTCGACGAAGGGGGCTGTGCCTCTTCGGCAGAGTCCACAGGCTGAGGCGAACGTGGGTCCACGGTGCTGGGTGGGGCCGGACGAAAATAAGCCGTCGAACGAGCCGAATGAGGCTGGTCGGCTGGTCTAGAAAACGAGACCGGACGTTCTACAGGTTTACGAACTGGCTAGTAAAGTAACATTCAAGAAAACAGACACGAAAATCATCATTATTCATTACAACAAAAAACTGGGCGAGGAAATATATTAATTCTTACCAGAGGCGAGCGGCTTCTGGCGTTCCTTCCCCCAGCGAGCCCGATTCCAGCCGAAGGGGCTGCAGCCTCGAAGCTGTAAAGGTCGTCATCCTCTTCTTCTTCGTCTGCTGTCGGAGCTTTCTGAGCCATGACCTCAGCCATTTTCTGAGCGGCTTCTTTCGCGTTCTGTGGCCGCCTCAAGCTGGAGGCGCGGGAGGAAGACCCCAGGCGGGTGTGGCGGTTCATTGGGGAAGTCATCGGATCGAATAAAAATCGAATCTTTTTAACGAATATCACACCACAGCCCACGAGAATCAAAGATCAGTCAGAACACCACCATGATCACGGATAAAAATCGAATCTTTTGACGAAGGATCCGATAAAAATCAAATCTTTTTAACAAATACCACACCACAGCCCACAAGAATCAAAGATTAATCAGAACACCACCATGATCACCGATAAAAATCGAATCTTTTGACGAAAGAAATCGTGAATTCCCCTGAAACCGAACAACACGATGTACATGCATTCGTGTACTGTCAGTGTACACGCTTATCGAATATATTTTCGTACCTGATGACAGATTCTTCAGGAAATGAATCGGCTTTCTCTCCCTGACTGTGGAATGTGTCTATATATCATGGTTGTTCTGTTTTCTGTTTTCTCCCTCAGAGTGGAGTTGGATTCGGAGCTTTTAAGGAAGAGAGAAACACAAGGTTCTTTTAATCATTTTCCTCTTGTTACAATATTTGGTCATCTAATTTTAGAGTATTATCAAATTAGTCCCTTAAATTTACAATCTTGTTCTAAATGGGTCCATGTGGAATGTTTTCTCCATTTCAATTGTGTGCATTTTCTTTACACATTGTTTAGATGAAACTAACATTAGATGAGTAATCATACTAAAATCACCCAGGTTCATAAAACAATATCAGTAAAACCGGAAACATCAACAATCACGGTTCGGTAGAGAAAATGAAAAAAAAAAGTTCTCAGGAAAACGGAAAACCGAAACATAAACAAGCAAGCATCACTTCGGTTTGAAGTAGTCGTCTCTTGTTATAACATTTACCGACTCCCGTCTCAGAGTAACAATTCCCCAGTTATCAGATCACTCTTGCATTCCGGGCCGCGGGCTTTGTGGCCTCACGGGTGTCTTCGAAGGACTTACCCTGTTGCGAAAAAATAGTTCAAAAAAAAAGTCGCAAAATCGCCAGTGAAAAATTGGGATGGCTTATAGATGACTTGCCTGATGCGTTGGGATCCCAGAACTTCACCACAACAGTCGAGGGCCACTATTGCACTCTCAGCCTGCAATGTTTTCGAGCTTTATAGGTCGACATTTGTTCGTTTTTAATTTTATTTTGCATGCTATATCTATACATAAGTACGAGGCATACCATGAAGAATTCAACAAATGCGATTCGTGTGGAGTGCATTTGGTCCCCTAAGAGTCTCAGTTGGGAAACCTGCAAATTAAAAAGATTCCTCCGTTCACTGAACAAAACTACGCAGATAAAAATAGAGCTATTACGGAGCTTGAAAGGTGTATGCACATACCTCGCCACATCGTGTTTCGAAGAAATTCCTCACATCAGCATGAGTAACCTGCCCCGCAAAACACACACATTTTCAAGAACTTATTCTCAACTATAAGTTCAGATTTATTACAAAATGACCCAAAAGTTTTTTAAAATTACAAATCAAAAAAAAAAATTGAGGCTTGATTGAATTACTCTGTACCCTTTTCGATTTTTATAAGCAAGAACATTTCAAACATCCATTTAGCACAAAGAAAAAGTATACCTTCTTATCAATGTTTGTGCAGTACACAGTCCTGGCACACATCTCACGTTCATCCTCCGACTGTCGAAACCCGGTAAAGAATTACGGACAATCAATTCAGTTGATAAAAAACATAAGCGATAGTGATAGTTTATTCTTACCCTGGGGAGGAAAGTCGGGTTGACAGGAAGAATGGCAGTTTTAGACGGCAACACTTTCACGGGCGAGAAGCCTAAAAGTGTCCCGTTAAGACAAAGAGCAGCTCTAGCAGAATCTGTCGGGACATTTATCAATCACATAAAGTAGATTAATCAAATATTAGGAAAGTAGAATTTGAAAAGAAAATTTCCGTACACTCATCAGCAAATTCGACAAAAGCAAAGCGAAGACGGGAGTGCGGGTCACCACAAACTCGACAATCAACAACCTGAGAGTAAAACAGAGAAGACATAAAAATGCAATCTTTTCGCCTAATTACAAGAAACTATTGTTTTATCTTTTCAAAATTACAATACCATCTTACGAAGAGTAACTTACCAGTCCGTAACCGCTGAATAAAGCAGCAAGCTGCTCCTCAGTGATCTAGTGCAAAAAGGTAAACAGAATTCATGTTAATTTAAGTAAATAAAAACTAGAATACGGCAAAAAAAATTGCATACCATTACTTACATTGTGATCAATGTCAGAAACGTAAACAGTTCGCCTAATGCTATCTTCTCTCTGAGCTCTGGAAGCTCTTCCACCCATTCTCTTCTTACTCTGGCTGTAGTTATTTCTTCTCTGGAAAGAGGAAAAAAACACTTAAAACTCCATCAATGAAGTTCGGAAGCGTAGTAATTACTCGATCGGCATCTTTATGCAATAAACAATATCGAAACTCACACAATTGCATTTATATACCACATAGCAAGTACTAGCAAATTTAACAAACAATATATGCACAGATCATCACAATTTCGAACAAACGTAATTCCAATCGAATTCACAATCAATCCCATAATCCACACAGCTCCACAAACTACAATACTACAATTAATCAGAATCCAATCAATCAATGGGGAAAGGGGAGGTTTTTTTTACCCTTCGATTATTCGGGAGGCCGTCGTTCCCCGAATTCTTGTCATTAGGCACAGGCTTTTGATAGGAGGAAGGGAAAAACTCCTTGGCCAAGGGATTGAGCTTGAGCGTGTTCAACATATCCACGAAATCCTTCATCTGCATTTCTTCCGATTTCGAATTCGCAGCCGAATTCTTCTTCGAGTCAGATTCATCGCCCTTAAGACCGTCATCAGTGACGTCACCGGACTCCACCGAACTGGAATTGTCAAGATTCTCGATTTTCTCTTCACCGTTGACAACAACCGCGGCCTCACCAGAAACCTCTGTACCGGCAGCCATTGAATCCCAAAAAAAATTAAAAAATAAGAATCCCGAATCAAAAATCAAATCTTTTTCATGTTTTTGCCCATCCCACAGAGAAAAAAAAAAGACAATCTTTTTCTTTGTTTCTGTATGAATGTATAGAGATCAAATCATCCAAGAGAAGGGTTTTCCTTTTGAATGCAAAGTACTAATGGAGGGGTTACATCTAAAAACCCATTTGTGTGAAAAGGTGAGATAAAGATGCAAAATTTATGTAACAAAATGTTGTTCACAAGTGGCAGTGGTTTTTGGAGGTGGAAATGTGGGGAATTGGGTTTGGCTTTTTCTTTCTCTTCTTGTTTAACCTCTCTCTCCCATATAGCGTAGAGAGAGAAGGTAATAAAGTTGGGTGGGGTGGGGTGGGGGTGAGGTGGAGCCAATGTAGGATTACTAGCTGAGGTTGGCTTTGGTGTGTGTGGGTGTGTCAGGATATGGCTTTCATAAATCATAACTGCACCTGATTTTGTTGGGATTGTAGTTTTTATTTTCTTTCCCTTTTTTTCAATTTATTTATCTTCAGAAAACTTTGCATTTATTTAATAATTTTTGAAGTTAATAGGATAAAAGTAGTAAATTAGTTTTAAAAATTATAAAAAATGACATAATTAGATAGTGTAAAGTATGTAGGTAAATATTTCAAAATGTCTCTTTGTTTATTGCTTCTCATTGTCACTTACAAAATGCAAGTTTTGTTGAAATACTATTCGTATAATTTTGAACAAAATTGAAATATGTAATTTAAAAAAATCAAAATTATATTTCAAAATAAAAGGATAGTTTTTTTAAGAGTGATAACTATCATTTAAAAAAATATAACAAAAAAAATTTTATTATCAATTTGTAGACTGTAAATTTACACGGTTATGCAATAATTAGTAGATCAGACACTCTAGATACATAAATTTGGGATGCAAAGTCAAAAGGATGGATGAGTAAATGGACTAAAATGATACGTGATTATAGTTGGAATTCTGCATTTTAGTCAGATACTGCACATTATTAATTAATGATTTTTTTCCTAAAACAAAAAGGAGGTAATCTGACATTTTTAGTGATTAATGGTAATTTAATAATGTTGTTGAAAAACTCCAAGTCACAATAATGACTGCGTTGACATTTATACACTATACATTTGGTACTACTACTATACAGTATTACTTTTCATTTTCATGTTGTAGATGATATTCATATTAGTATATTTGATATTTTAATTTTATTGTGACGAGTAATTATTTTTATATGTCAATTTATAATTCTACACGATATAATTATCAACAATGAAAATATTTGATACTCATTTTTTTAACAGATATAATTATCTACGAGAATATTTGATACTCATTAATGTAAAATAAAACAAAATGTAAAATATTTTTATTTATTAATTTTTTTAAAAAAATACTACTGTAGTATATTTTTTAATAAAAAAATTTAATTAAACTTTAAAGGTGAGAATATTTGTGAAAGAGTTTCTGCATCTCAATCTCATACCACTTATATCCGCAGAACATTTCGGGTTTATTAAACAGGCCCGACCCGACCCGACCGACCCGGTCCGGCCCAGTACCATGTTGCTGTATTGCCATCCATACTTTTCAATAGGAATTAAGGCTGCAATTTTCACTCTTGCTGAGATTCAGACAAATTCGATTCATTCTTCCTCCAGAGGCGACGGCCAATGCGTTACATCCTAGGTGGACGAGGACGCCTCGAGTACGCTGCATGGAGAGTCTCGAAGAAAAAAGATAAATCATCCATCACAACAACTTTGAGCCCAGAGAAATTGTGCTTTCATTTGATTACCCGGGACTTGCACTGCAAACATATACTTGTACGCATTTGAGCGTCCGAGAACTCAATTCCATGAGATTCAATCGACTTAATAAGGTTTTGCAGCAATGAGAAAAACAAGAAAGTGCAAATTATAAAACTACCCTAGCTCCTAAGGATTTAGATTAATTAAAAAAATGGTTCAGTACTACGATTTACGAACAGTAGGCTGAACCCGTTGAGGTTAAACTCTGCAAAAAAATCATGAATAGCTTTGGAACATCTTGCGGATCGACTCCCGACCCAGTATCTTTTAGTACTTACAACATTATTAAAAATATAATAAGCACAATTAATGGTAAGAGAAAAAAATCAAGTTAATTATGTAAATGAAAACAAACAAACATCTAACACAATCGTAAAAGTTCATATATCAAGTCGAGCCTCGAAAGATCCAATGCATCATTGATAAGAATTCGGATTGGCAATTGGTTCGGGCGAACAGCATTGGCCCTGTGATGACAATGGGAACTAATGCGAAGGAGTATTCTTATGGACTTACAATAATCTTATTCAATGAGTATTTCCTAATATCTCTTTTCGATAAATTATACTCCTTCGGAGTCCCGGATAAACAGACACACTTTTCCGGTCACGAAGATCAAGAAACACACAATTAACCAGTTTCAAAAACATATTGCAAGTAGATCAAGATAATAGGGAGCCCAATTACACAAAAAAAGACATTTTTTTTCTTGCATAAACACGAAACCTAAATACACAGAAACAAACGAGTTCATGTGATTTTCGAACATGGAAACTGAAATTCGATCAAGATCGAACCTTTTATGCAGAATCAGATACGACAAGGCAAATCATCACAAACCCATATGACAAATTTGTAAGAAAAATGCAGAGCAGTAAAAAAAAATTACAGGGTAAATTGAAGTAATCAGGTAAAAAAGAAAAAAAACTCACCAGACATTTTTTGTAACGAGGATTTGCGTAATAAAGTTTGAGCATTCGAATTTTTTGCGATGATCGAAACCTCGCTTCATGTAACTGAAGTGGCTTCGACCGTCACATATCGGTTAGCGGTGTGCCTCGTGAAGGCTATCCAAGATGAAGATCTGACGGTCCGTAATCATCACAGCGCCGTGACGTTAGATCGAGTGGACCTCTTTTTTTTCCTTTATTATTTCATTATTCGTGAGCATAATTAATAGAGTAGTATTTTTTATTTATTAAATTAATTAAAATAAAAATACCATAAATTATTTTCACATTTCTACAACAAAATTCAATCAATGAATTTTTATTAATTGTACAATTTTTTAGCAAGCATAACATTATTAAATTTTAATAGTAAATTTTTTATATTTAACACTCACTCTCACTCACTCACTCAAAGTCATAGATTCTTGTGGGGGCTACAGGTCAAGATACACAATCACGCGGCCAAATATAGTTACTACTAATATAAATTGAGATTATTAACAGTCGCACGTTCGATCTACATATAATTTGACCAATAAATAATGTAAAATTCCAATTAATAATAATACTGTAACTACAGTATTTAGATTAAAAGAAAGAATTTTCAGGGAAGACCGTGGTTGCATGTGTCCCGGACAGGAAGAAAGCGTGTTGGACATGCACGTGTCCCTCCAAATCTCATTTACCACTACACTTGTTACTCTTTGTTAATAGTATTTGGACGCTGTTTCATTTTTCCAATTTCCAAGAGTCCAAATAAATTGCCACAAATGTACCCAACACATATACATCAGTAAAACTATATATTAGCAATAGAATATCAATATAAACATAAATACAAATAGATATGGAGTACATGTATTATCCATTTCAACAATTTGAAATACAAACATCAAAAATTCGTGAATGAATACTTCCACATAGTAATTAGTTTGATTTATTTTCCAAATGTAAAAAATGAACATATACGTACATGCAACATAAACAGTATTGATTGGTCTACTTGATTGTAAGGATATAATTAAGTAATTAAGATGTTGTGTTCGTGGTACGTAATAGTCTTAGTCGTGCCAAAAAATTATTATTATATGTACGTATATTCCAATTCCCATAGCTCAAAACGCGTCCCCACATTCTTGCCCTATAAATTCACAAAAAACTCTCCTCATTTTTTTCTCTAATCAAACCAAACTACATTACTACAAAACACACAAAACATGCCCACTTCAAATTATTGGATTTCCACAAGGTTTCCCAACTCCTCCATAGCCGATCTCCAGTCGTCGAAAACCCCGTTTTCGTCTAGGTTTTCGACACACACAAAATCCATATCACTCCACATCAAATCCTGCTTTCAAACTCCTTCAAAACACTACCACCTCACCTCGTCGAGCCGGCCTCGTTGGAATCTCCTCCAACGAGCCGCTTGGACCGCCCTATCCTTCCTCGACAAATCCCTCACGGCACACGAGCTCTCTCGCCCCATCCCCAAAACCTCCGATCCCACATTCCAAATTTCCGGCAACTTCGCCCCCGTTTCCGAGCACCCCCCCACCCCCAACCTCCCCGTCTCCGGCGAAATTCCCGACTCCCTCCAAGGAGGCACTTACGTAAGAAACGGGGCCAACCCGCTCTTCCACCCTCGATCCGGCCACCACCTCTTCGACGGCGACGGCATGATCCACGCTGTCACTTTCGACGCCTCCGGCTCCGCCACCTACGCATGCCGCTTCACGGAAACCGAGAGGCTGAAGCAGGAGTGGGCCCTCGGCCGCCACGTCTTCCCCAAGCCCATCGGCGAGCTGCACGGCCACGCGGGCATCGCCCGCCTGGCGATTTTCTACGCCCGCGTGGCGTTCGATCTCCTCGACGCTCGAAAGGGCGCCGGAGTTGCCAACGCCGGCCTCGTTTTCCACGATAATCGTTTGCTGGCAATGTCGGAGGACGACTTGCCGTATCACGTCCGGCTGACCGCCGACGGGGATTTGGAGACCGTCGGGCGGTTCGGGTTCGGCGGGCAGCTGGAGTCGAGCATGATCGCCCATCCGAAAATCGACCCGGTTTCCGGGGAGATGTTTTCGTTGAGCTATGACGTCATCTCCCGGCCCCACCTCACGCAATTCCGGTTTTCGAAAACAGGGGAGAAGTCAGGGGAGGTGGAGATTGACCTAACCGAGCCGACGATGGTGCACGACTTTGCGATAACCGAGAATTATATCGTGGTACCCGACCAGCAGGTGGTTTTCCGGCTGGCGGAGATGGTCAAAGGCCGGTCTCCGGTGGTGTACGACGGGAATAAAATTTCCAGGTTCGGGGTTATGGGTAAGCACGACGAAAACGGGTCGAAAATCGAGTGGATTCGAGTGCCCGGCTGCTTCTGTTTCCATCTCTGGAACGCGTGGGAGGAGAATGACGAGATCGTCGTGATCGGTTCATGCATGACTCCGGCAGACTCGATTTTCAACGAGTCTCCGGAGGGTTTGAAGAGCGTGCTGTCGGAAATTCGGCTGAATTTGAGAACCGGCGGTTCGAGGCGGAGGGCGGTGATTCCCGCCTGTAACGGGGAGTTTAATTTGGAGGCGGGGATGGTGAACCGGAACCGGTTGGGGAGAAAGACCCGGTTCGGTTATTTGGCGGTGACTGAGCCCTGGCCGAAAGTGCGGGGGTTTGCGAAGGTTGACTTTTTTAGCGGGGAGGTTAAGGAGTTTTTGTACGGGGAAGAAAGGTATGGGGGAGAGCCAATGTTTGTGCCCGGAGACGATGATGATTCAGGTTATGTGTTGGCGTTTGTGCACGACGAGAAGGAGTGGGAATCGGAGCTGCTGATCGTGAATGCGAAGACGATGGAGTTGGAGGCGACGGTGAAGTTGCCGTCGAGGGTTCCGTACGGTTTTCACGGCACGTTCGTTAGTGCAGAGGAGTTGGCTAACCAAGTCTAGCTAATTACGTTTTTTTTTTAATTTAGGTAGAAAAATGAATAATTATCACTCGTAAATCGTACACTCGACTTGTAGTCTTGTACCTTCACAATAAAAATATTAATAATTGAATATTACTCCACTTAATATTGATCGATTTAATATGGACCCACAAGGAAACATAGGAGCGCCGTCATAGGTTACAATTTAATAACGATGTCACGTGGCCATAATTTAATCTATAAAATATATCGGAAAACAAAATATTGACTCTTCGATTCAATCTTTGAGTATTATTTTTACTAGTACAAATTATCTTGAATATTTCACGCAGACCGAGAAAAATAAACACGAGCCCAAAATCAATCAGTGCTTTGTGACTGTATACAATAAGAAAACGCGCTGATAATTATTTACTTATAAATTACTGTATGGGACACGAGATAACTCAGATAAGATTCTTTTATTTTTTTCCGCAATGAGTTTAATTTAAAATAAAATAAATAAAATGTCTAAAATTTAAATTTAAAAAAAAATAATTTCAGGAAAATCATACCATCACAACAATCGCCCCAATCGATTTCATCTTCTCGATGATCCGTTCGGCTTCCTCCTTCAGCACCCCCTTCTTCAGAACACAGGGCGCCTTCTCCACCGCCTCCTTCGCTTCCTTCAGCCCCAAATCAGTGAAGTTCCGGATCTCCTTTATCACCTTCAGCTTCGAAGCCGCCTCGAACGACTCAATCCTCAGCTCGAACGCCGCCTTCGATTCCGCCTTCCTGTTCCCGTCCGATTCCTCCGCCTCCGGCGGCGGCCTCGTCAGCCTGATCACGTACCGCTCCTTGAAGCTCAGCCTGCCAGTCATTTTCCCGCAGAACCTCTCCATTATCACATTGGACAGATCGGAAGCTTCGAGAAGCGTGAGTCCGGTGACTTCGTCGACGAGCCTCCAGACCCTGTCCGTCGGGGGCTTCCGGCCGTCTCGGTCGGGATTCGCCGGATCGTAATCGGTTGGGAGATTTCTCTGGTCGATCTCGACCTCTAATTCCAGATCTGGATCCTCCAATCGGGCGAGGTGGTATCGTCGGGTCGACCCGATCGAGCATACGGGCTTGAAAGTTCCTCTTGATAAATGCCGCCCGACTCTCGCGATCATACTCATTGCGTAACACTGAGAATTGAGAAATGAGAATGAGTTTACCGTCAAACCCTAATTTTGAAGCACTGTTATTGAACCATATAACACACATTTCTTAATCATATACTCTCTCCTCTCCTAAAATAGAAAGTATAAATGTTTTTTAGGACTTAAAAATGTATTTTTAAGTTGAAAAACAAAATACAATTAAAAATTAAGTAAATAAATTAAAAATAAAATAAAATAAATATTTGAATTATACAAAAACAACAAATATTGTACATATAGTTTTCATAACCAAATTCATATCATGCATTCTTGATGCAAAACATATTTATCATTCAACATCATTGAGTAATAATAAGATTGGCTCATTAGGCACTGCTCTGCTCCTTATAGCCTGGGAGCAGGAATGGCCCGAGGGGAATCCCACTCGGTCGTAATGTGATCCCGAGTGATCTCGCTGATCGAACGACATCCGCTCAACGCCATCGTCAGCTCAAACTCGTCCCGCAACATCTGGAGTACTTTCCTGACTCCGGCTTCTCCTTCAGCAGCCAATGAGAAGACGACAGGTCGCCCAATCTGATCACAAGAACACAAGTATATTTTAGTCGAGATTGGCTAAGAAAAAACGATTTTTTGAAGGTTTGATCGACTTACAAAGATGCCAGAAGCTCCTAGTGCCAATGCCTTGAAGACATCAGTTCCACGGCGGACCCCACCATCCAAGAACACCGGCACTCGGCCTTGTGCACCTTTCACAACCTGACAATGCAACAGAGAAAATATATCAGGGGACCTCGATTTGACTGATATAGCTTTCGTTTTTTACGAGATGGAAGTTGGATTCATATAACACCTCTTCTAGAGCCTGGATAGTGGAAGGAACATAGTCGAGCTGGCGAGCACCGTGATTGGACACAATGATACCCGCTGCTCCATTCTGAACCGCAATCCTTGCTGTAATATTTTTGTAAAGATGATGAAACAGAAAGTTAATGAAACAGCCGAGGAAGAAAAAAATCGGGAAATTTAAGTATGTACCATCTTCAGCGGTGAGTACACCTTTCACCAGGATAGGCATTGAAGTAATCGATTGGAGCCACTTCACATCCTGTCGATCACGGAAATCTTTAAGATTACCTTACTAAGAATGAGTTATTTAGAGGATAATTTACCTTCCAGCTCAAAGTGCGGTCGATTTGACCAGCAACATATGAAGCTAATCCAGAGTCATTAGCCTACAATAATCAATCATAAATCTAGTTAATAGAAACTCATAATAGTATAATACAAGCCAAACAATGATGTTTCATTCGTTACTTCGTCCATCTTCCCAAGGTCCAAACCCTCAAAATTCTTCAGTGTCAAATTCGGCGGCAGAGTAAATCTGTGCAAGACCAAATCGTAGATTCTTGTTCAGATTCCACCTCAAATTACTACATCTACAGTTCCTGTAATGTCTGAAACGAAGAAGTTTTGCACCTGTTCTTAATATCAGATTCTCGGCGTCCCAATCTTGGGGTATCCACGGTAAGTGCAATTGCCTTGAAACCGGCCCTTTCGGCTCTCCTCACGAGCTGGGCAACAACATTCCTGTCCTTGTAGACCTGAAACAAAACTCATCAAACAATATACTATATCATAGTGTTCAATGGAGGTGGCAAGATGAACCTGGCCCGATTGGGGATCGGACCAGATTGTATTGAAACTACAATCTTACATAAAGCTGGAAGAACCGAATGCCGGGTCCTGTTGAAGCGACTTCCTCAACACTCGAAGTGGCCCATGATGACAACGTCTAAAATAAAATAAAACAGCTTTGACGATCAGAAGCATAACAACCGAAAACTATTGCAATAGCAAACACGGGATGGCTAGTTACAAAAGCTACCCTTGAGATTTAGACTAAAAATATTGGACCTAGTAAACGATTTGAGTGGAAATAAATAGGACAAATAACAAACCATGATTGTTCCAGCTGCTGATGCGGCTCTAGCTGTTGCATACTCTCCTGCATAATTAGTCCACGAGTAAATATGGAGGCGTTATCTTATCTAAGAATTGCAAACAAACAATCGTTGAAAGAAATCATTCCTACCTTCAGGGTGAGCCATTTTCTGCATGGCGGTTGGAGCAATCATGATAGGCATCGAGATCTTGAAGCCCAAGACTGTAGTTGCCATATCAATCTTGCTCACATCAATTAGAATTCGGGGCCTAAACCTGTATTTAGAGCAAGAAACATCATGAACAAGAAAGAAACATTTATGACATTCAATACATATAAACCTCTCACATAAATAAACTCACAAAATCCTTGAGAAGGCATTTCGATTTTCAGCCAGACTCCATTGATCCTCTGCACCCGAAGCATAGTAATCATACACCATCTTCGGCAGCTTCTCCTTGGCAATAGCCTGATACTCGGTGACATTTGTAACCTCGGCCATTGCTGGTATCGACTTCCCGCGTCCCTTTCAAGAATCCTTTATCAAAACAGTAAAGGGTGAACAACTTGAATATGACAAAGAGATGCAGAACTCAAATGTCTACAAGAAACAAGAATTTGCATCTGAGAAACAGCCTTTAGAAACGGATACAATTAACACGAAAGGAAATCGAACAACAACGGAGCTCAAACGAATGCTGGAAATACTTGAACAAAAACTACACAACTCAATTAACTATACAATCGGCCCACATAGAAATAGAATCATATCAGCGAGAATCCAGAAATCATAAAAATATTCGGAGAAGAAGGAACAAACACACATACACGCAGAGGCAGAGGGGTTGAAGAATAGTTAAAATAATGCAAATGGAGTGAACCAAGAAAAACCCAATTGACAAAAAATAAAATTGGATAATGTTTTGTTTCTTCTGGAGGAGAGGGAGTGAGGAAGAAGACAAACGCGGTGGGGCTTAATAAGAGTGGCGCAAAATTCATCAGGATTATTAGCGATTTGGGGAAGGTGAAAAATACGAACCATATCCAATTAGGGTTTGATGATTCTCCGCCACACACATCAATGTGTATGTGTGCGTTTCCCCATTTCTATCTTCTTGGATATCGTCCATTTCTCTGTCTGCAGAAGGAAGAAATTTAGAAAAATCACAAACGCTCAGCAAAGGAGACGATGAATAAATTTTAAATTTTTTTCAATAATTTGAGATATTGCTCGGTGAGTCACTCCGATTCACCGAACAATATATAATTAGAGAACAACTAAATAATTAGCACGTGTTAAAAACGAAATTAGTACGGAAAATCTAAAAATCATTTTGATCCAAATCCTTGCCTAATCAAGGAAGGTAGGTGAATATACTATCATTGCCCATATTTTAATTTAAATAGTTAACTTTTTGTCACATCCAAACCCATTCAAATTAGTGCTGTTGAAAGATAAAGCTTCCAACTCATTCACCCACTCAGAGGGAGCCACACCCTCTTCCATTTTCTTCCTGTAAATCATCACATTTCTTACTTCAATTTTATTTTTTGACATGCACACCACCTGTTTGTCAAAATTCTCCTTCCACATTCTCAGGCCCAGAACAAAGAAAATGGCAAGTATTTGTGATCCCTTTGCATCCACAACTTGTGGGCTGTGGCACATACATCATAAAGCTACAATTTTTTATTTGTTTTACAAATTTCAACCAATAAGGCAATAATAGAAAGAAATAAATGATGATACTGAAAAACAGAGTGTGGGCTTGTTGGGGGTTTCAGAATTCACCACTCAAGATAGTCACATGCACCACATTCATTCATTTTGCCCAAAAAAAAAAACACTATATATTATGGTTGACAATTTAATTCTTTCATGCTTTTGATTGTGACCTCCATGGTTAATTCATCTCTGTCACCCTCTTTCCTTTCTTGTCTTCCATCATTTTTTTCCTATAACTTTTTTCCCTATACTCTATTATTTATATGCTTATGGTGGTTTGTGTTTTTTTTGTTTGTTTGAATTGTAATTGCAATTGGCTCAACGTTCAAAAGCTCATATCTTTTCTTTTTCACTTTCTTGATCCTCTGCTTCACTCTTGCCTTTCCCCATTTGATCCACCAATCATATTTCTCTGTGGGGCTGGAGCATGTATCTATCTATATCTACCTGTAAGCATTCTTGAAAGCTTCCTCTTTTAATCTGATTTTCTTTGTTATTTTATTCCCCTGCATCATCATCATCATCACTAATGGGATCACCCAAAAACTTCAACTTCCACTTGACTCTACTGTTTAGCTTCTGCATAATTCTTTTGGTTCAGTCACTGAATGAAGAGGGCACTGTTCTCTTGGAGTTCAGAAACTCCCTAACTGACCCTTTCCTCAATCTCCAAAACTGGAACTCCTCTGATCCCAACCCCTGCCATTGGGCTGGTGTTTTATGCAGCCCTTATAACAACAAAACAATCTCTCTGCACCTCAGTGGCCTCAGCTTGTCCGGCAGCTTATCCTCAGCCGTCTGCAAACTTCCATTCTTGACAAAGATGAATCTATCGACTAATTTCATCTCCGGCCCTATACCCGACGACTATTTCACCAGCTTCCGAAACCTCGAGGTTTTAGACCTCTGCACCAACAGGCTCCACTCTGAGCTCCCTAACCGAGTTTCTATTACCACACCCCTCAAAAAGCTTTATTTGTGTGAGAATTATGTTTTCGGAGAAATCCCTGAAGGAATCGGAAACATGGTCTCGCTCGAGGAGCTTGTGGTGTACAGTAATAACTTAACGGGAGGAATACCTCCGGCGATCGGAAAGCTGAAACGGCTGAAAATTATCCGCGCCGGTCGGAATTATTTGTCGGGCCCTCTCCCGGTTGAAATTAGCGAGTGCGAGAGTTTGGCGGTTTTGGGCTTGGCTGAGAATTGGTTGGAGGGTTCTTTTCCTTCTGTCCTGCAGAGGCTCAAGAATCTGACCTCTTTGATCCTTTTGAATAACCGATTTTCCGGCGATATCCCAGCCGAGATAGGCAACTTCACTAGCTTGGAGTTGCTATCTCTTAGTGGGAATAAGTTCACAGGACCCATCCCTAAGGAGATTGGAAAACTATCCAAACTGAAAAGACTCTACCTTTACACGAATCAGCTGAACGGGAGCATCCCGATCGAGCTGACAAATTGTTCGAACTCGGTCGAGATCGACCTTTCCGAGAACCGCTTGACGGGACCCATACCGAGGAACTTAAGCCGAGTTCCCGATCTTGAACTACTCTTTCTCTTTGAAAACCACCTCCAGGGGACTATTCCGAATGAGCTTAGCCAGCTGAAGCAGCTGAAGAAAGTCGATCTGTCGATAAACAACTTAACGGGCTCGATTCCATTGGAATTCCAGAACCTCGAGTTCTTGAAAGACTTTCAGCTCTTCAACAATCATCTCAGCGGTATGATTCCTCCCCTTCTTGGATTTAACAGCAAGCTATTAGTCGTCGACTTTTCAAAAAATAATCTGGTGGGAAAAATACCTCCAAGCATATGTAGGTTTCAAAAACTGACTGTTCTTAGCCTCGGGTCGAATAAGTTGTCTGGAAACATTCCCCGTGGGCTAAAGACGTGCAGATCACTCGACCAACTTATGCTGGGAGACAACTTACTCACCGGGACCCTTTCTGTCGAGTACACGAAGCTTCAGAACTTATCTGCTCTCGAGCTTTATCATAATCGGTTATCGGGGCTCTTACCTTTAGAAATCGGGAACTTTAAGAGCATAGAGAGGTTACTTTTGTCCCATAACCATTTCACTGGCCGAGTTCCTTCTGAGATCGGAAAGCTCGTCAAGCTTGCTGCTTTTAACGTCTCTTCGAATAGGCTGTATGGAAACATTCCTCGAGAGTTGGGAAACTGTATAAACCTCGAGCGGCTTGATCTAAGCGGAAACTGGTTCACGGGCCCTGTCTCGGATACGATCGGATTGCTGGTGAAGCTTGAGTTGCTGAAAATATCAGACAACAGATTCACTGGCCAGATACCAGGGTCCTTAGGCGGGCTTGTTCGGTTGACCGAGCTACAAATGGGAGGGAATCTTTTTTCCGGGCTTATCCCGTTCGAGCTAGGCCAGCTCGGAGCCCTTCAGATCGCTCTGAATATAAGTCATAACAATCTCACTGGCTTGATCCCGGGCAGTCTCGGCAACCTACAGATGCTCGAGTCCCTTTATCTGAACGACAATCGGCTGAGTGGTGAAATTCCTAATTCCATAGGGGGGTTGAGAAGTCTAATGGAGTGCAATTTTTCGAACAACAATCTAGTCGGAGTTGTCCCGAACACTCCCACATTTCAGAAAATGGACAGGAGTAATTTCGTCGGGAATGATGGTCTCTGCGTGTCCAGTTCGAAACGGTGTAGTTCGTTTTCAAGAAATCCACCAGGCCCGAAAACGAGCTGGCTGAAGGAAGGTTCTGAGAAGGAAAAGATTGTAAGCATTGTCTCCCTCTGCATTGGGGCGGTCTCGTTGGCTTTCATCGCCGTCATCTGCTGGGCCATGAGGCGGGCCGGGCCGAGCTTCGCTTCGCTGGAGGCCCGGATGAGGAACGACGAATTGGACGGGTATTACTTCCCGAAGGAAGGTTTTAGCTATCAGGACCTTCTAGAAGCTACTGGAAATTTCTCGGAGGCTGTGGTTTTAGGAAAAGGAGCTTGCGGTGTCGTCTATAAAGCGGTGATGACTAACGGGGAAGTGATTGCGGTTAAGAAGCTAAATTCATGTGGTGAACGGGCTAACATCGACAATAGCTTCCGGGCCGAGATATCGACCCTTGGGACAATCAGGCACAAGAATATCGTGAAGCTGTACGGGTTCTGTTATCACCAAGACAGCAACCTTATCCTGTACGAGTACATGGAGAACGGGAGCTTAGGGGAAGTGCTTCATGCAGACGAGACAGCTCGTATGCTCGGGTGGGATGCTCGTTATAAAATCGCGCTCGGGGCTGCTGAGGGGTTGTGCTATCTTCACAGCGACTGTAAGCCAAAAATTATACACCGAGACATAAAGTCGAACAATATACTTCTGGACGAGTATTTCGAGGCCCACGTAGGGGATTTCGGGCTGGCGAAGCTGATCGACTTCTCCCTGTCGAAATCCATGTCTGCAGTCGCCGGTTCGTATGGATATATTGCCCCTGGTAAGAACTTGTTAACTACAAAAAAAAAATAAAAAAATTCTGTTGTAATCTCAATCTGAATACGTTGTTTCGATTCTCTTTTGTTTCAGAATATGCTTACACGATGAAGGTGACGGAAAAATGCGACATTTACAGTTTTGGAGTTGTTCTGTTAGAACTCGTCACTGGGAAGTCTCCGGTCCAACCCATAGAACTAGGTGGTGATCTGGTGACGTGGACAAGGAGGACTGTTCAGAGATCAGAGTCGGCTTCTGAAATACTCGACCAACGTATAGATCTCAGCGCAAAGCGGACAGTGGATGAGATGTGTCTAGTACTGAAGATCGCGTTTTTCTGTACAAACTCTTCCCCTGCAAAAAGGCCAACTATGCGGGAAGTCATTGCCATGCTGATGGATGCGAGGGAAGGAGTGATCGCGAGCCCTGTGCCATCTCCATCGTCCGAGACGCCTTTACACTGCGATAGTTTTCATTGAGGTACTCGTTTGATCTCGATACTAATTGTCCATTGATGGGGAAAAGAAGAACTCTGATCCATTTGGTTCACAGTATTTGTTGCTATAGGATAGTGCAGATGAATGAAAAAGTTGCATGTGTTATTAAAAAAATGCAGTTCATCTAATTTCAGTTTATGTACAAATGATAATCCAATGATCATCAATCAACCAACTGAGATTACAAAGAGATGAAAGCATATCATCAACCAAACAATAACATCCAAAAACACAAAAAAAAAAAAAACAACTAAAAAAAAAAACTGCAAATTTACTTCAATAAAAACTCAATCCACTACTACAAAAGAGTTCTTGTTCCAGTTCCACCATTCCACCCTCTCTCTTTCTCCTGAATAATCACCTTCTGCTGAGCATCTTTACCCACACCCCTTCTCCCACCCCCAAGCAACACCCTTTGACCCATTCGCCCCCTGATCCCGATCGATACCCTTACCTTCTCCATGCCCACATTCAAACCGACCCGCCTAGCTCCTGTAGTGTATATCTTCTTGTGAAGAAGGCTCTTCCTCAAAGCACTCTCAGCATTACTTCTCTTGCTCTTCTGCCTTTGGTCTTTGGGACTGTCGCAAGGCACCTGCTCAGGAAAACACGAGATATTAACCCCAACGTCCCCACTGGCTTGAAAAGGAGCCAATGGCAATTTGGTCATTTTTAGTACACTCGTCGGCATTGGCATGAGAGAGTTCCTCCGTGGGGCTTGCATGGAATACGGTATCTTCGGAGGACAGAGAGATGCTCGGCCGGTCTTCCTTGGCAGCCGTATTTTTTCGGGCATCTCGGGATTATTCTCTTTATCATCCATTGATTCGTTCATGGGGAGAGGGCAAAATGAGAACTCGTCGTTTTCTGACGTGGATGGACGAAGGATGTTTCTTTGTTGACTGTTGGTTTCAGGTTGGGATGAGAGTGTTTTGGTTGCGAGTGGAGCTCTTAGCGGTTCGACATGCTGTCGTGCCAGCTTTCTCTCCACCAGAAGCTGCGACTGGAGCTCTTTAATCTGGAAAAGATTGTTCAAGGGCACTGGTGAAATTACGAAAATACCCTGCTATATTTCGGAATGACAACTTCCCCCATTGAAATGCACCATACCTTGTCTTGCAAGTTTCTGTTTTTTATCTCTCTCTCTTTCACTTTCACCTCGAGACCACAGTTGGTATCCTCCAACTTCTTGACCTGAATTTCTTTATTCTTCAAATCTTCTCCGAGTTTCTCGGCCTTGGATTGGTTAATATTTGCAAAAGTTAAATTTCACGTCAATATATTGACAGAAACATAATTGATTTTTATGCACTTACCATTTGTTTGTATTTGAGGAGCTCAGATTTGTCCATTTGCCTCTTTGCAGGACCCAACTCTATCCCGCGAACTCTGCTAGCGAAATTTAGCGAGCAGAGGGTCTCGGTCATGTCGTGCTCGTTGGGACTGATTTGAACAAACATCAAAGTCTTCGAATCTCCTCCTGCAGTTAAGAAGAAATCAAAATACTTTCAGTATTTATTTATATCTTGAAACTTGAAAGTAACATCAATTTTTATTAGCGGAAAAAGTATAATAAAAAATGCGGATATGAGCTGAAAGTACCTAAAGAGTCTTGAAGCAAGTGGGTGAGTTTTGAATTCCTACACCAAATTGGAGAATCAAAATACCTTAGGATGTGTTTTTTATTTCTATAATTATCAAACCTCAAGGGTCATTTTTGTAATTATCGATATTAACTCTCTGCACCTGAAAGGGATGTGAGGACTTCTAGTTGCAAGAGCAGAAATCACATCTCCGAGCGCCGAAAGTGATCGATTGATATTCTGAGTTTCTTTCAGCCTCTCTCCTTGAACTTCCGTCTTAGCTATTCTCTCACTTCCAGCTAGGTCAACCAGCCACATCTTGCTTCTCGTGCATTCTCCATTAAGTAAGTTCTCTCCCTTCACCATTACACAATGCATGCTGCAATCAAGGAAACTACCATAAATCGAGCTTTCTTGATATATAGTGATAAGACGTAGAATAACTTACCAATGGGAACGACTACTGTGCTCGTTGGCATTAGTGGATCCAACGGCCCTCATGTTACTTCCCGTTCGTAGGACTTCCCAAACCTCACCCACATTGCTCACGCGGGCTTCGACTAGTCCTGGGACATGATGCCCTCCTTCGCCTACTTGTTTAATCTCAAGTCTGCGTAAAGAAATGTTTTTTAATCTCAGGTTAACTACGAATCCCTTATCTTTTTTTATTTCATACCTCCTTGCACTTAGGCCATGCTGTGAATCCGAGACTAACAGCAAATCCCTGATCTGCTCATTATAAACCTCCAACACACTCACGGCCTCACTTCATATCTGAACGTGTTCTTTCTTTCCTCAATAGTGTCGAATAGCTTCTGGAGAGTTCTGTAGTTGACCCCACGCGCCTCATCTGTTCCCTCCATAGTGAAAGTTTTACCAGTCCCGGTTTGCCCGTACGCGAAAATGCAAACATTATATCCATCAAGAACCGACATTGCAAGTGGAGCCGTCTCCTCAAAAACATCAACTACAACAAAGAAGTAAACCATAATGTAACCGGGTGGTTTTTGTAATAAAGACTAAATTCGGGTAGTTTTAGTAATTAATATACTACTGTTATAGGTCATAACCTTGGTCGGTTTCGGGACTGAAGACAGCATCAAACTTGAAGGTCTTTCTGGAAGCCCTGCTCGACTTGATCGTTAGTTCGCCATCCTTAGCAGCTTCAAAGTCAACTGCCACTGAGGCACCACCATCAACCTCTTCGGTGTTGAAAGGTCGACAACGGCAAAACACTCTAATGTTTCCTGAGGAGAAGTAATCATCGAATTTCGAGCAGCTGTTTGCTTAGAGCCTAGGTAGATATGAAATCAAGTCAACCCTTACCTTTCAGTTCCAGAACCTTGTTGTAAAGATCTTTTCTCTCCTTGACCTCTTGCAAGAACTTCGTTTTAATATCTTCATGCAATTGGTTGTGTTGATTCACTGCCAACAAATGTACACTCGAATAAGTATATACAATACGACGACAAATAATCGAAAGTGTGAAAAAGATTACTCGTAGACTGAACAATAGAGCTGACACCCTCCATCTCTGCAAGACACTGCTTAAACAACGAAGTATCTTCCGAAAGCTTAACATGATCCATCTTCAGAATCTGTCATCAAAAGATCCAGATTCGATTGATAATACATCAAAAGAAGAAATATATCATTGATCCAAAGACTACATAGAAATATATCATTGATCCAAAGACTACATAGACCGTAGACGAGTCATTTTTCTTGTACCTTTAAGTTTCTTGTCAAGTCTTGTAGTGACGAAAACCATCTACTCTTCTCTTTCACTTGTCCCTCAATCGCAAAGGCTACAGAATCGAAAAAATTCATCGATTTAACAGTGCTGCGCATGCAAAACATAACACTATCATTTAGAAATGGATATCCTTACCTAATGATCCTACGTGCATGGATTTACGCATCAGCTCGTTTTGGAGATCTTTCAAAGATCTCCAAGCTTCTTGGCATTCTCTCTCCTTGAGCTCGTTTTCTTTCCTAAGCTCATCCATAACCCTTTTAATGACTATGATTTCCTTCTTCTGTAATGTGTTTTCCGTTTGAAGCCTCTGGAACTCTCCATCGACCGAACAAGTATCATCCTCCGGAAAACACAACCCGGCTTCACATTCAACAATCCCAGTGGGCCCCACACTATCTTCATCTGATAATGATTTTGGCCGAACAAGCTCGAAAGAAGCTTCTGTGCATAAATTTTCAATCTTTGAAGGTGAGTTTCTAAACGAGTTTCCGATTCCGTTTTCTATAGATATGACAGTTCTATCGTCTTGTGAAAATTCAGGCGATTCTTGGTGCATTCGGTTAGGAATATCGGGTGAACCCACGCATACTAAATCGGGGGATGCCAGCGGAAATCCAAACACCGAAAGGCCTGAAATAACAGAAAGTAACACCAACAAAAAAGATGTACATTGGTTCTTGTTACTGAAGATCAAACTTTCTTGAAAAAACTAACTGAACACCATGAAACTAATCAAAGAAACAAATTATCTGAAAAAGAAATCCCAAATATGAAATTAGGGTTTACGAGAAATTACCGTCAATCTTGATCGGACTAGACTCGCCGACGGTTTCCATTGCCGAAAATTCAAATCTTTCGCCTGCCCAATTAAATGAATGCAAAACCCAGTTAAAAAAATGAAAATCTGTGCGAGTCAAAACGAGCTTTGGATGAAATTACAGTGCTCGAGTTTCAGGGTGAGGAAGAAGATGGAAAGGAAATGCGTAGACTGATTCGAGTGTTTTTATTATTTCGAAAATTACAGTGAGTGAAAAACAGAGCAAAAGCCAAAGACTGAAACTTTCCTTTTTTTGAAATTTGAATTTTTGAACCGGGGCCAAATTTTAATTTCAAGAGAGTAGAGAGGTTAAACTGTAAATAATCATAATTTTATTACTTGAAAACCCAGAAAGCCCCTTTTCACCTTTTAAACCCTAATTTCTACATTCCTTTGTTTCTTGCCCTTCGACGACGAACAATGGATCCTCTGCCTGAGCCAGTCAGCTACATCTGCGGAGGTAATAATTTGTTCATTACTGAAATTAATTCAATTAATTTATTTTTAAATTTCATTATTCTGATTCACATCATCATATTTCGATCTCAAAATTATTCATACAAAGTCGAGGAATTTCGGGAGGGAAAAAATGGTGGAAAATCATGTGAATGAAAGACCCTATTGAATTGGTTTTTTTTTTTTGTGTTTATGATTGGTTAAGTTGAATGAATAATGTGTGTGTGTCTGTTTGCAGATTGTGGTCAAGAGAACACCCTGAAGCCCGGGGATGTGATTCAGTGCCGCGAATGCGGTTATCGTATTCTCTACAAGAAACGTACTCGGCGAAGTAATCCCTTTCGCACCATATCTCCGTCTTTTGTTTTCTCAGTTTTGTTGTTTATGATATATATGCTGTTTTTGATGTGTGACTGTGTGAGTGTTTTTGATCTGAGAATGGTGATGATCGAAGTCGAAACGCTTATCTTGTGTATGATGTTTATGTAGATAAGTATCGTTCTTAAGAATATTTGTTTGCTTTACAATTGAGAATCGTTCGTATGTTAGTATGTATAGGTCATGTGTTTGGTTATCTAAGTATTGAAAATTTGGGTTGATAACATGCATTTCGTATTTAGTCAATACTTTTCCGAGCAGTGATGGATGTTTACTTAACTTGTTCCCTGCAGTTGTTCAATACGAAGCTCGTTGAAGCCGTCTCAATGTCCAAGCTGCATCACGAGTCGACTCTAGGGCATATCAATCTTCTGGTTTCAATAGTAACCTCGAACTTGTACACCTGTACTTTCTCTTGTTGGTGAACAAGTTGTTTCCCTTCAATAGCTTGGTGCATCGAAATGTGATGCATAAAGATTTGCAAGCGTTTTTATTTTCGTGTTTCATGTAACTTGAACGACTTAAAATACACACCCAAATTCAATATTGAGGATTTGACTTTTTGGACTCAAGTTCAATTTGATTCAGTGTAACTTATTATTGGTTTCTATTCAAAATTTTGAAAAAAATGAAAAATAAGAGTACTGTAGTGGTAAGATTTAAGATGAATTGTTATTAAAAATTATATAACATTTTAACATTAAATTCATTATTACATTTAATACTCAATTAAATCCTATTTTTTTAATATATTCACAATTGACACTTATTTGAAATAATTAATTGCACATGCACCATTATTATTATTATTATTATTATTATTAAATGTCACTAGAAAAATAAAATAAAATAATCAAAAGACGACTTTTCTTTCTCACTTCTCTTCAGTTTGCTTCTGCTGTAAATCTTCTATCTCGAAGTTCTCATATTTTGTCTCGTCGATCGACTGAAAAGAACTTGATCAATCATGAGTGAAGATAAAAAGGAAGCCCATCACCACCACGATCAACCACACCAGCCGCCGCCGCCTCCGTACGGCACTTTCCAGGGCGTCGCCAACCACCCACCGCCAACGGCGATGGGCTTTCCTCAGCCTGTTCCTCCGCCTGGATTCCCCGGTGCTCCGCCACCCTCTCAATACTACGCTCACGGCTATCAAGCTGTCCCAGGTACTGGATATATATTTTCGCCCAATCGCGTGATTTTCGAGACCCCTGATTTTGACTTTTCTGTATGATTTTTGTTCAGATCTTTCGATTGTTGACCCGTCATCTTTCAGAAATTGATCGGAATTAAATCAGATCTTGCATAATTTTATTTTATTTTTAGGGCACACAGAACCCTAAATAGTACTAGCACTGTATTTGATTTTGAGACAGGTAGTTAAAAAATAGTAGTATATTTTTTTGTTTCGAATTGATTGTGTGGAACAATTTCTGTGTACTAGCAACATCTGAAGAAATTATTATTTTCATGTTTATATTTTTGATTTTTTTTATCTGTAATTCAGTGGTTTGACTATGGTTATTAATTCAATCGCAGTTTATGCTGTTGCAGAAGGAAGACCTGTGAGGGAGCATCGCCTCCCGTGCTGCGGCATCGGGCTTGGCTGGTTCTTGTAAGCTTCGTCCGAGAAAACCTTTTGCCTTGTTAATCATCTTTTAATGTCCGGGATTTCAATTTTCAAGTTTTAAGCAGATTTTATTTTGATCGATAGGTTGGTTTATTTGTCTCCGGTGAAGGGTCTTAAAGCTCCGATTTTCCTTCTTTCTTTCTTTCTTTCTTTCTTTCTTTCTTTCTTTCTTTCTTGCTTTGTCTTCTTGAAAGTGACATTATAAATCACAGTATTGTAGTACTACGATTATATTCATTATAGATGTGAAATCAAGATTACAAAGTTTACTCTGATTTCATTTTCATTGTACATGATCTTAGTTTACTTTTGTTTTTTGTTGAAGGTTTATTATTGGCTTCTTCCTTGCTGCAATCCCATGGTATGTTGGAGCATTGCTTCTATTATGTTCAAGAATCGACCCTCGTGAGAAACCAGGATATGTGGCTTCCACTATTACTGTAAGTATAGTATTATTTCTAACCTAGTTCACCACCTAGTTTATTTTTTATACAGATAATTTACGCAGTTGATGGTGTATAATCACCAAATTACCCGTTAATGATAAACAACTTCAGTTATTTTTCAAAACTACAAATAGGAGATATAATCTCGATGTATTACAAGTACCCGATACTGTTTGTCCTTGTTTCTTAATGAGGTTGTTTTAAACCTTTACATGAGTCGTAGGTATCTAATCTGTGAACCACAGCAACCATTTTTCCGTTTATATCTTTCTGAACTACATGCAGTCTGTATCCATGACACCCTGCCCGATTTTTATTTTAAGTTTTTACTTAATCATCTCTTTGAGAGAAACAAGGACCCAAATCATCGTGTATTAACATCCTCAAATATTCTGAGAACGTGCTCGTTGTATTCTATATTTTGGTAGGCCGTGCTGTCTCTAATTGCGATCATCTTTGGGCTGACAAGGATCGATTGATGACTCAGCCCCCGTAGTGCACGACAGGTGGACATGTGTGAGAAACTATGCCTGCATTTTATATATGCATTTATTCATATTATCGTATATAAGTACGAGAGATATTAATTTGTATGTGTAAATACAGTGTTGATATTTGTGAATCTTAAATAGTGAGGATGTATGTGTTTATGGAAATTGGTTATGTTGCTTTTCCACATATTAATTTAATAAACTCATTGTGTGATTTTTAATATTCGTTTGTTAAATTAAACTCATTCGTCGTTACATCTAATTATTTCTGACGCATCGTAATTATTTTTTGGTTTTGTTTTCAAGCGATGAATTGTGAATGTGACCAAGAGTGTGCTTAAATAGGTTGTAATTCCACGTTTGCTCCATTTTCTTTGATCTCTTTTTTTTTACTTTTTTTTATATATAAGAAATTGGAGTTATATTTTATTGTTATTATATATACATAAAAATAGAATGACGTAATCTATTATGTCAAATTATTGTATAACGTAAAATTAATTCAGTATATATATATATATATATATATATATATATATATATATATATATATATATATATATACTCGCTCGGTCCAAAGACAGTTGTCATACTTTTCTATTTGGGTTGTCCAACAATAGTTGAAACACTAAAAAAAAAGAAATAATTATTCTAACTTTTTCATTTTAATATACAATTTTATTCTACTTTACCCCACCTACTTTTTAAACTTTACTCACAATTATTTTACTTTTCACTTTTAAAATATATTTTTACTCTTTAGGAAGTATATGTTTTTGCAACTTCAACTCTGTCAATAAATTCGAGTAAAATTCAAAGTGAAACTTCGAAAAATGAAATATATTCTCTCCCCTAAATATTTTCATACTTTGAATTAAAAAATAATACAAAATTCAAAGTGAAACTTCAAAAAATGAAATATATTCTCTCCCCTAAATATTTTCATACTTTGAATTAAAAAATAATACGCACACTTCTTTGTTTAAACTGAAAAAACAAATGTGATTATATCTAAAAGTAGAAAATTAAAATAAATGAAAATTTGAAGATAACATGATAGTTAACATACCATTAATCGAAATCGAAATCATATTAATAATTTGATGATTCGCAGACAAGTACTAGCAATTAAGCTAGCTTCACAATCGAAAAATCTTTTGGTTTGGATAATTTTGGCACTCTCAATCAGCGACATAAACGCGAGCAGTGCATGCATAACAACGCTACAAATGAACGCTTACAAAACGAAACTACGGATGACATTTATTCGAAAACGTGAAATTAATGAAACAAGCTAAACTACATCATACGTGCATTTGCCTCCTTCAACTGCGTAGCCTGCATATATATTATTCGAAATTTATCAACTCGAGCACTCGATAGTGTTAATTAAAAAAAAAAAAAAAAAAAAAAAAAAAAACGCGAAAACTAATTAATAAAACTTACTCGGATCAGTGACGGTAACGAGGCCAGTTGGATTTTTCTGAGAGTCTTTAAACTCGCAAAAGCTAGAGTCCCTATGATTCTTCTGGTAGTACTTATTCATGGCTACCGAGGCATGGTTAATGAATGTGTCGGGTTTGAAACAAGCTCCTCCACTGTTTATGTTTGTGCAGTCGACCACGCCCGGCGTGCGGGAGCTTTGACGAAGTGCCCTCTTTCAGGGTGTTAATTAATAATGTAACCTACTCTCGATTATTCTTTATCATCTACCCTCTTTTATTTATACTACTTAAAATTAATGTTCAATTACATTAACACCCCTTAACCCATATGCATCAAACCCTACCCAACACAAACATAACCCAACCCATTAACAAACCCATCCCCAAACCCCATTCATGTTTACGTTTTTGAAAATAAAATTCGATTCTCCAAATTTCCTAAAAAAGCCCTAATTTCCCACAAAAAAAAAATCAAAATCGATTCTTCCAATATCGCACGAGCTTGCAATCACCTTCTTCGTCTTCAATCTGCAGTTCGCCGGACGTTGCCCATCACCTTCTTCATCTTCAATTCGTTGTTCGCCGGCCGCCGGCCGTGAATATCGCTCATCATCAACTACCGGCGTTCGTAGTCTCCAATCTGTAATCTGAAGTCTGCAGTCCACCAATCCGGCGTCCTCGATTCAATCCCGCTCGATTCAATCCATAAAATTGTGCAGCCCCAAATTCAATGACCAAAGAAGCGTGGTTGTCGGTTTGTTATACAGGGGATTTTACGGTCTCTGATGGTGTTATCTCTTGGGTGTTTGACGGTGGGCTTGAGAATGGCAAGGTAATTCCATTTCTTGTTCCGAAAAACGTGACTTATTTGGAGCTGTACCAGAAGCTAATTGAGAGGTTGAAAGTCGATACTTCTGTGTACGAAATGATATTGCGATGCCATCGGCCGACGAAGAATAAAGACCCACTGTTCAATGTGCCGTATTCCATAAGCGATGATGATAGTGTAGGTTGGTTAGTCTCGTCCTGTGATAATACTCGGCTATGTGTAACATTGAAATCGAAGTTGATCCCTGAGGTCGGAGTACTGGGTAAAGAGGTAATGGGTGATGATAATGTTGCTTTGGAAATTAGGGATGTTGCTGATGATAGGTCAGAAGAAATCGATAGGGTGGTGCCGTCTTTTGGTTCAGTTGTAGCTGAAAATTTGGAATCGAATGAAGTGCGATGTTTGGTAGGTACATTTGATGATGTTGATCCTATGTTGAACTCAAATGAGACAACTCTAGAAGTTTGTATTGCTAGTGAGCCACAGCAGCCGGCAAATGAGATGGATGTAGATGCAATTCAGCCGCCGACTAATGAGATAGGTCCAGAAGTTGGTGATGATTCATGGTTGGCAAATGAGTCAAATGAAAATCAGGATTTAATGGTGGTTCATGAGGCTTTTCGTTGGTGTATTCCTCCGGAAGATGACATCAAAGTGAATGAAATATTCCAGACCAAGGGGATTTTGAAAGAAAAGTTGCAAATGATGGGGTTGAAGCACCATTTTGAATTTCAAACCAATAAGTCAGATAATTCAAGGTATGTCGTAGTTTGTAAATCTGAGTTTTGCAAGTGGCGTTTGCTAGCCACTAATTTGGGAGGTTCGACAGTGCTTATAGTTAAAAAATATGAACAAAGCCATACTTGCTCACGTAGTCTGTCCAATAGATATCACAAGCACGCTTCCTCTAAGTTGATTGGAAAATATTTATCATCGAATTTCCAAGATCCTAACCATGTATCTAAACCGAAGGATGTAATGAGGGACTTCGCCAGAGATTATGGGTATGAATTAAAGTATTGCACGGCCTATAATGCTCAAAGACATGGGAAAGAATTAATACGAGGAAATCCGATTGATAGTTATAAAGAATTGCCAAAGTTTTTTCATTTGTTGGAGGAACAAAATCCTGGTACCTTAACATTTCTCCAAACTAATGATGTGGATGAATTTGAATTTTGCTTTATGGCCCTCGGACAAAGCATAAGGGGGTACTCATCGATGCGACCAGTTGTTTGTGTGGATGGTACTTTTTTTAAAGGAAGAAAGGGGACTCTCCTTGTGGCAGCATGCCAAGATGGAAATTATCAAATTTATCCGCTCGCTTGGGCCATTGTGGAATCAGAAAGCAACAAATCATGGACTTGGTTCTTTGAGAAGTTGAAAATAATAACAGGTATGTATTTTGAAGTTTCTAATATATTCTTATGATATTTAGACTTAAACATGTACAGAAGATATTCTAATATGATCTTTAAAAGCTAATTTGTTCACTAGTATTCATTAGTTCAGTATCATTCGTATGGACTTTTTTTAATTTGTTCACTAGCATTCATTAGTTCAGTAGCATTCATTCATATGGATAAATTTTCATTTGTCCAGTAGCATTCATATGGATAAATTTTCACTAGCACTCATTAGTTCAGTAGTTGTATACATTGTTATATATGGATTCATATGGATTTTTTTTTATTTTCATTGGTTCAGTAGTTGTATATCATTGGTTCAGTAGTTCATTAATTTGTTAGCTATATTATATGGAATCATTTTCATTGGTTCAATAGTTGTATACATTAAAAAATATTAGAATACATGTATGGATTTTTGTTAGCTATATTTTATGGAATCAGTTGCATTAATTTATGGATTCTGAGATGCGCATTCATTTATGGATTCTGAAATACAATTCTGAAAATTATGATATTTTTGTAGGTGACACACATGAACTTGCTATAATTTCTGATCGGTCCGAGAGGATCACACATGGATTTAAACATGTATATAAGAATGCTTGTCATGGTCATTGCATGTATCATTTGAAAAAGAACGTGAAATCTCATTTTCCAAGACTTGAAATTGATTTTTTGTTTAATCGGGCTGCAAAAGCATACACCGTTGGAGCATTTAAAAGACATTTTGATGAACTTTGCTTGAAGCGTGAAGGAATTAGAGAATATTTGGATTCGGCAAATTTTCGGTATTGGTCTAGAGCCCACTTTGATGGATTAAGATACAATATCATGACCACCAATAATGCAGAAGCAGTGAATGCTTTGTTGCTTAATCAAAGAGAGTTTCCAGTTGTGGGGATGCTAAAATCAGTGTGTGACGTAATGCAAAGATGGTTCGCTGAAAGACGAGTTTTAGCTAATTCATGGGGGAAAACACTCACCCCTAAAATTGATAAAATTATGTTAAAGAAGCTTGAACAATTGGTTTCACTTAATCCAGTTGTTTCTGTTATTTGTCATCCTCATAAGTGGCAGGTACGTATCGGGAGTTCGGGCGGACATATTGTGGACCTGGAGGCGGGCAAATGCTCATGCAGAAAATTTGATCTACATAGGTATCCTTGTGTTCACGCACTTGCAGCCGCAAAGAAAGTTGAAATGCAACCTAGTCGATTGTGCACAAAATACTACTATACTTCTTGTTGGAAAGATGCATATGCAGACTGTATCATGCCTTTTCCAAATGAAGATGAGTATGTTTATCCTGAGCATGTGCAGAATAGGATGGTCAAGGCACCCGCGTGGGCAAAACGTTCAGTTGGTAGACCTGAAATGCCTCGGAAAAAATCTGCTGGAGAAGCAAGAGATAATCGGAAGTCGAGGAGGGGACGTAAAAGACGTGCAGCCGAGCAGCAGCCACTGGAACTTGTAGCCGATGATCGTGTTGACGAGCAGCAGCCACCAGAACTTGTAGTCGATGATCGTGTTGACGAGCAGCAGCCACCGGAACTTGTAGTTGATGAGGAACAAGCACCTAATGACCACCTGCCGCTTCAGACCGGAAAAGCAAGTCAAGAGCTCGATCCGTTGGAGCATCAACCAATTGGGGAATGGAGGAAGAGTCGTAAGAAAATGCGCAAGGTGTTCGATTTATATTAGGTTGATGATTCACTATATCGAAGTTGTTGTTTGACTTTGTTTGTTGACTTTTATTTGATATTGTTCGACATTGTTCCAGTGGTTTTTATTCGATATTGTTTGTTGACTTTTATTTGACATTGTTTGTTGATTTAATTTTTTTATTACATTTTAATCACTAATATAAAGTTAATTTCCTAAAATAAAGTTAATTAATTTTTTTATTACATTTTAATCACTAATATAAAGTTAATTTCCTAAAATAAAGTTAATTAATTTTTTTATTACATTTTAATCACTAATATAAAGTTAATTTACTAAAATAAAGTTAATTAAATTTCTTATTACATTTTAATCACTAATATAAAGTTAATTTACTAAAATAAAGTTAATTAAATTTCTTATTACATTTCAATCACTAATATAAAGTTAATTTACTAAAATAAAGTTAATTAAATTTCTTATTACATTTTAATCACTAATATAAAGTTAATTTACTAAAATAAAGTTAATTAAATTTCTTATTACATTTTAATCACTAATATAAAGTTAATTTACTAAAATAAAGTTAATTAAATTTCTTATTACATTTCAATCACTAATATAAAGTTAATTTACTAAAATAAAGTTAATTAAATTTCTTATTACATTTTAATCACTAATATAAAGTTAATTTACTAAAATAAAGTTAATTAAATTTCTTATTACATTTTAATCACTAATATAAAGTTAATTTTATGAAATTACATTTTAATTTAAGGTTAATTTTGTTTAAATGAATAGGTATGTGACATTTAGTACTAGGTATAAGGAAAATCTATGTATTCCCATCTTGAAATGGGGGTTATATGCAACATATTGCTCAGAGGTTGGTTTCATTCTGGAACGATTCATATTTGCATAAGGTATATAACAACTATACTTAGGTATGTATCTTCAAATTTTCAATTTTTTTGAAATAAAATACATGAAACTGTTTGATTTTTTCAATTTCACTCCTTCCCTCCTGTTTCGCATTTCTAAATAATTCAGATTCACTATCTCCCGCTCCTTCAAATTTTCAGCTCAATTAGATTTCAATTTCCATTCTCATACCCACCGAATCCAAACCCAAAACTCATAAGCTTCAAATTAATTCATCTTTTCTAACAACCCTAATTCCCAAATCTGTCGATCGATTGTGAAATTCACGCCCGAATTGAGTGTAATGTCCTCCCTTCGTCTTCTTGTTGTAATTCTTTCAGTTACTTGTTCATTATAAAAAACGATTGATGCATACAAGAACTCTACAAACTTTAATGCATACAAACCGCAGTCGTTCCTAAAAAATCACGCGAAAAAATTATATTACCAACAAAATTATTCAATAACAAGCACACTGCATTTTAAAATTTAAAATTTACCCATTATCTTGTACAACCAACCCAGCCATCTTCTTAACCGTCAAGGTCAGCTTGGAACCCTTCACAACATTAGAATGTACTAATGGTATCATCACCAAGAATGGCTTCATGATGTCATCAAATGCAGCCTTTCTGATGTGTCTTGGAAGACTATCGTAGACGTAGATGCATTGCTCCGTTACATCCACTTTGCAAGCAAACCAATGACTCGATGGTGAACAAACAGTGAAGTATATATTTCTGGCCTCAATCCATGACTGACCTGACAAAATTTTCATATGCTCAATTGTTGAGTTGGAACCACTCTTATATGCTCTGTTCACAAATCCCGCAAACCATGGGTCCATAATACATGCACCAATCTGGAATCTTGTCGGTTGTTCTCGCATGCGCTCACGTAAAAGATCTAGTCCAGCCTCCATGGTCTGTAAATATAAACGTCCACAGTTCATGAAATGTTTCAAATACCTATATGCAGCTAACCGTTAAATTGAAAGTATTAAAATCGATAAATTACCGAGCTCGATACCCATCCTGTTGTCAACAATTTTTTTAGCTCATCAGAATTTAAAACTCTATCATGCAACACACGTACTTCATGGCTATGGTTCAATAGTCATTAATTAGATCAGGCCCTTAAAATTAATACCATTAAAAATTTCATGTTACAATATACAAAATTCAATACCTTACTAGTGCATCTGTCACCAACCATTTGTCGAGATACTCAATTTTCGCAGGATCTATTTCCATCAAAGGATCATATTCAGTTACAACTCTTTCAAACTTTCGTCTTTTCCCCCTTGTCATTCTTCCCTCTTGTTCAGCCGGTTTAACGTCAACATCTACAACACAAGAAATTAACAATATATGAATTGATAAATGACATTTGTATTCTCACACATAACAAAACTGAACTTACCTTCGACATTGTCAATCTTACTTTTCCCCCGTTTTTTTCGTTCCTTTCGTTCATCCCTTTCAGCCTCCTTAACTGAATTCATCATATGTGAATTGTTAATTGAGTTCTTTTATTATTAACATACATCATAAAAATGAATCTACCTTCGACACATTCAAGATTACTTTTCCCCCGTTTCTTTCTTACAGTCCTAGCCTTCACCAAGACACTGGATTCCTCTTCTTTAGCCTCAACCTTGTCCATGACATTGAAGTCCTCAATTCCATTCTCATTCTTATCTACAATAAAAGAATCATTAAAGGAGATCAAATCAATCAACATTAAATTGAAGAATGTAATCGACATTACCTTCTGAACTAGACAATACGCCATCGACCCCGATTTTCCTCTCCAGCCTATGTAACATTTTCACAAACTCAGTTTTCTCACCGGTAGATGCAATTTCTACAAAGGCATCTATTTCCCCCTCCAACTGATGCAATATGTTAAGAACCTTCTCACCGACTTTATTCCCCGGTTCCTTCTTCTCAGTTTCATCATTACACGTATCAACATCTCCAAAAATACATGTCCGTTCAGCGTCGGTAATCACCAATTCAGAAATCACATCCTACAAAAATATAGACTGGTTATATGAACATTTTATACAAAATTATCATAATTAGCATATAATTAAAAGGCCAGAAACATACCATCTCCTCTAATTCTAAGGCTTCCTGAATTTCACTCGACTTCAACCTCTGCTTAGTCATCTTCCAGTTCATCATCCTAGGGAATTTTTCACCGTTAAGTTTGGTTGCATATTCAGCAATTGAAGGAATGGATTCAAATGCCCATACCTGCAATGTAATACAATATAAACAATTAAATAATGTAAAATGCGATGAATAATTTATAAATTCTGTTTTTACACATACCATTATGGAAAGAGGAAATCCATGCACAACATATGCAATCGTCTTATTATTAAATGGAACAGATAAGTCACGACGCAACACCTCCGTCGTCATCTTGTAAGATAGATTTCCCCAATGGTAGTTGTTGAAACTTTTCAAATCATCAACTAAATCAAACCACCAAAAACTAATCGCTTTGGCATCATCCAGACCAATAACAACATATGCTAAGATCAAAATCAGTCCCAACTTGTATTTGTCTACACGATTTCTGCAGATTGTACTCTCAAATATTGACAAAACATCCCCTCTATACACTTTTACTAACTGTCTAAAATATTTGTTCACAAGAGGAGATTTTTTTCCTACTGATTCATCTACACACATATCAACACTACTAATTTTCAACCCAGTAATTACAGCAAAGTCTATAAGGCTAAATCGAAGAGACTTCCCCCCGACGATAAACCAACATTCCTCATCACTTATTGTCTTCGATGTACGCATAATGAGTTGATGAATTATGGTACCTGATACTTTCAAATCAGGCATGGAAAATAGATGTTTAAAGCAGCCACCTTTCAACAACTTTCGATGACGGGAGTCCAGTCCTTCATAAACCGTTCTTATAACATCCAATTGGCTACGGTTGCTTAATTTAAACTCCTTTTCTCTTTCCACTGGGCTTAAAGTATATCTCAGCTCCATTCCTTCCATATTCAACCTAACAATCTACACAATAAATACAACAATTAGTACAAAACAAAAGTCAGCAAATAATTGAAATAGGTATCAAAATTATACAGAAAGTTGAAAAGAATGCAAATAAAAAAGTCAGCACATAATCGTTTCAGCAATGTAAATAAAAAAATCAAATGAAATCCCTCAAACAGAACCCTCACCAAACTCAAAATCAAATTCAATCAAAATTGAAAAAAAAAATCGAAATTACACAGAAAATTGAAAACACGACCAAATTCATAACCCGTTTCAATTCTTTTCTGTGGTTGTTGTGTAAGTGAAAAAAGGTCGATTGAAAAAGAAATCCCCAACAAAAAAGGTCAAACAAATGTTGAATGAAAATCCAAGAAAAAAGGTCAAACCAGTTTCAATTGCTAAATTCTTCAAACTGAATCCTCATCAAACCCAAAATAAAAATCAAACAAATTAAACTGAAAAACTTCAAACTAACCTTTGTTTCGAATCTACGAATTGGGGGTTTCTTTGCATGTGACTTTTTCTTCTTGTTTTAGATGATTCGAACGCCGGAGTTGTGGAATTTAGCAAAGTGGGCCGCCGGAGTTGAGGATTTAGCAAATTCGACCGTCGGAATTGGGGGATAGGGTTTGGTTCCCGCTCGGGTAGCTCGACATTGTTGTGAATTTAGGTAAGCATCTCTCTCTCTCGGATGTTGTAGGCTATAGGGTTTATGTTGAATTTCGATAGGCTCGGGTTTTGATTTCTACTGGAAAAAAATTGAGAGCTTGGTTTGTTGTTCTGCAATTCGAAGAGGAGAGAACAAATTTTGTTTTTTAATTAATAACCATGTGCTGAAAAGAGGAGAATAAACGAGGGCATTGAAGACATTTCCATCCACTTTACATTAAATATTATGTATTTTGATTTATTTTTATTATTGGTATTATACACAAGAAATACAGGCTATGTAATGAAATACATGTCCCCTTTGGGGTAGTCCATCAAATGTCCCATAAAAAGTTGAGAGTGTCGTTGAGAGTTTTTTCGTCCGATGAAGGCCTTGCCACACAATATGTGATCTGATCGATGCAAAATCAATCTCATTATTAATTTCAAAGAAAATTAAATATGTATGGAACAAAAAAAGAAACTTACATCGCCTGCTACTCCTCCTCCTTGCAGCTCGACACAAACCGCAGCAACCAACACGAAAAAACACGCGAAAACTACCTTACCCATATTGCTTAATTATGTAATTAATTAATTAATTAATTAATTGAATGTTTTTGTTTTGAGGTGAAGTGTGAAGGTACATGAGTGTTGCTTAAATAGGCCGGGTTATAATTACGCGTTATCGATTTTCTTTGATTTCTTTTCTTACATTTTTTATTTTTTATGTAAAAAAATAAAATGAAATGAAATCGGTCAAGGAAGACCGGATTGATCAGGCAAGTCGTTGCCCCCTTTTTTCAATATATTTTTGTATTTTTAATCAAGGTTCTAAAAGGCGCTAGGCGCTAGTCGGGCGGTGACTAGGGGCCTAGCGCCTAGAGGAAAATAGTTTGTAATTTTCATTATATAATTAATATTTTTTTCAAATTTTGGTGTTGTACCTCAAAATTTATCATAACATCATCTATTTTATTTGATTTATCAAGATTTGCATCTAATTTGATTGTTCAGTTAAATCTGCTCGAGAACCGTCTAAGTAAGTAAAGACGAAATTAATTGAACTTAGGCGGTTCAAAGCGGGTTTAGGCGGGTCTGGGCGGGTCTGGGCGGCGCTTAGGCGGATTAGGGGCCTAGAGCCTAAAATCGAAGCGGTCGAGTACAGCCTAGAGCCTAGGCGGGGATTAATCGGAGCTAGGCGGGGATTTTTAGAACCATGTTTTTAATTATAATCCTTATAAAAAATAAATTTACAATAATTTATTTGTGGTTACCGTGGGATGGTATTAGTGCCATGCATAATTTTTTTTAAAAAGCATGACAATTTAGTCAAAAGATTTTGCCAATATTAATTTAATTATTAAAAGCTCGTGACCGTAAATAGTTGTTTTTTCTTGATGATGAACTAGGGGGTTAGCCGGTTCCAACGACTAAGTAACGGTCAACCGAAATCGACCCATAATCGATTTCAAAGTCTGATTTGACAGCAGTGCTACAGATAAAAAAAAATATTAATTAAATCAACCACAAATAAGTAACGAATTACATTTACATACTATCAAAAGATACTTGCACTCTACTTGGCCTGCAATTTTGTAGCCTTCAAGCAATATTAATCCAAAATTAACATACGATTAATAGGTTGTAACATTCGATTTTCTCTGATATTCCTTTTTAACTTTTTTTTATTTTTTATATATAAAACAATATAATAAAATCGGTCAAGGAGGCTAGGGTTGATTACTAATCAGGGCAAGACGTTGCCCAATTTTCAGTAGTAATTTTGAAGTTTATTTATAGATAAAAGTATAATGGCATGTACTTATACTCACTAATTACTGTATAATGTAAAATACTAATATACACTTTTTTTATAATTATTTGAGCTAGAAACAGTAGTATTATTTTTTGCGACTTCAGAAAACATAAATTGTGTGTCTGGTTCAAAGGAGTTGATACACTTTTTTTCTGATTTTCTGAGATATAAAATTTAAGTATTATCAATTGCGATTTTAAAAAACATAAAATTTAGGTATTGAACATATTCAAAATGAAATATATCAAATTTGTAAAGTAAATGAAAAATATAGATTAATTATAATAAATTTAATATTAATTTATACCTAAGATATTTTTAGAAATGAAAAATACATACAAGCATGATAATTTAGTCAAACTAGTATCACCGCCCGTGCGATGCACGTGATTTATTTGTTTGAAATAATCTAAAATTTTATTTAATCTCCAACATATTTCGGCCAAAACATTATTAATGGACTAACAAATTATTTTATTTAATAATCGATCTCTTACTAAAATTTGTAAATTCGTATTAAAATTTTATTATTTTCAAAAACTACGCATGTTTGATGTAATTTATAGTATGTAAGCTTCTTGGGGCATAGCCGAGTGGTAAGGTCTGTGGTGATGTTGGTGTAATTCCCCGACGACGCAGAGTTCGAATCTCGGATATGACAAATTTTCATTGAAATATTATGAAGTTAGTTCTTGGATGAGACCTATTGACTATCTCTCACATGTGTTTGCTACTCGGGCGCATCCTTCGATTTACATCCTACCCGATCGATGAGCCTCTGATCTGATGGAAGAAGAGTTTCTCGTCTCATCATACCCGATCTCTCTCCCACATGTGTCTGTTACTCGGGCGCATCTCTTGATTTACATCCACCCGATCGAGGAGCCTCTGATCTGGTGGAAGAGGAGTTTCTCGTCTCATCCTACCCGATCTCTCTCCCACATGTGTCTGCTACTCGGGAGCATCCCTCGATTTACATCCTACCCGATCGAAGAGCCTCTGATCTGGTGGAAGAGGAGTTTCTCGTCTCATTCTACCCGTTCGAGGAGCCTCTGATCTAGTGGAATATGAGTTTCTCGTCTCATTCTACCCGTTCGAGGAGCCTCTGATCTAGTGGAATATGAGTTTCTCGTCTCTGCATTTCTCTAGTGACAAACGCATCCAACAAATACCTAAAACCGCTGGCAGAAAATCCAAATAAATGGAAAATAAAAATTATAAAGTTAAAAAATAAATAGAAATATAAAAAAATTGAATTTACTTGGTGAACATGAAGGAGATGAGATGGGAGAAATGCAATTATATTAATATAACGTACGTTAACCTGTAAAATTTAACATAACTGAATTAGGGATAAACTAAAAATTAAAAAAAATCTAGTTCAACATAATTAATAACTCACTGAATTAGGGATAAACTAAAAATTTAAAAAAAATCTAGTTCAACATAATTAATAACTCAACAATTTGATTTTGAAATCTGCGAAGAAATCATAATTAATACATAAAATTAAAAAAAATCGAGGAAAAAAATGAATGAATAAAAGGACGTATACATGTAAATCGATTCAATGTTCAGAAAAAATAAAAAAGAACCTATGAACCCAAATTATAGCAAGAGAAAATAAGATACGATTAATTGAAATTAAATTAATATTAATGGAATAAAAAAGAATTTTGAGAAAAAAATAAAAATTTATATATTTAAGATGATGATTAATTATTATTACCAAAAATATATAATTTCAAATTATTATTTAAAATTTATATATAATAATTTAAATATGCTTAATAATATTACTATTTATAATTTATATTATTTTTATTTATAATTTATAGTGTGAACACAACATTATTATTGCTTTTCTATTGGTCCACGTGGCATTAGTGGATCCTGAAATTATATATGTATAGATTTTTTGCCAATCTATTTAATATATAAATCCAGACTTTGCTGATCCCACGTGGTCAGTGTGAACACAAAAAAATACAATGCAAAAAAAGAGCATGTTCACACTTACGTGTCACAAAGAATGTTTTTATTGGCCAATCCATTCTTATGTGGCTTTATTATTCTTATGTGGATTTATTAATGATTATAATGTGGTTTTTAATTAAATTAATTAAATATTATTTTCATATTCATTACATTAAAACAATTTCCATAAATATAATTTTAAAACCGAAATTTGAATTATTCATAGAATGATTTAATTGGCCATGTATTTATTTCCATAATACCAATTCAGACTTTTATTGGCCGTGTATTTATTATTTAATTATCCGTGTATTTAATTGGCCGTTATATTTGTTTAAACTGCAATATAACGTGAATATGTAGTGGACTTTTTGTATTGGCCGTGTATTCCATGTATATATATTCATAGAATGATTAGTTGACCATTTTGTATTTATTCATTCCATATATATAATTTCATGTAATAAATATTAGTTGATCATGTACTATAAATAATTTATTGATTTGTTACTTAATTAATTTATTATATGAAATCTCTTACTATACATATCAAAAGAACAATATAGAAAAAATCGAAATCAATCCCTATAATTTTTAAAAAAATTAATTAGCAAATATTAATATAATAATAAAATTTATAGTTCACGCGTTTGAACATCTATTTAAATGTTTTTTTCTTTCTCATTCTCACCATATTATTCGGATTTATTCTCTCTAATTTTTTTTGCAACCCCTCATATATTATGGAGTTATCTGAGGTACAAAATTTATTACATGATCTTGAGCTCATGATTTGTTTAATTTATTTGTATTTTTGATACATAATTATGATGTATTGTTTTTTTTGCAGAACGGATAGTAAGTATTTACATTTATTTATCTTCTTGCACAATACACAATTATATGAATTTTCTTTTCGTCTTCTTTTCTTCTACAGTCTTAATGTAATTTTTTTTCTTTAATGTTTTCGTGTCCAAAATTTTATATTTAGGTGAGATGTGTATTTCAAGAGATGGAGATGCCACTACCGTTAAAGTGAACCAGAATATTCCCGAGATTGTTTGGTTTACGAAAAGGTAATATTAAATTTAGCATTTCAATTTCTGTAATGTCTAAAAAAACTCAACTGTAAACCAAATAATTCTTTTTAAATTAGATCAGTTTTTGGTTTTTATGAACCTCTATAATTCATTTACAACTGTTTATATTTTTATGTTAGTTTGCCTAATTCGGAGGTTCTACTTTACTTTGATGGATCCACATTTGCTCCTTCGTCTATGCTGAGCGCTGAAAACGAGAGCTGCGGTGCAAGTCTCCTTATATTATATATTTTTCCGTATAAAAGTTATTATTATTATTATTATTATTATTATTATTATTATTATTATTATTATTATTACCTAATTATTATGTAACAGAGATACCCATTGATGAAACAGAGAGTAAAAACTCCGGCAGCAACTACTCCGATCGCGGTGCCGAACGAGAGCTGCTGGAGACTCAAAATTAGTCTATACACGGAACCAACAAATAAAAAAAATTAATTAATTACAATAATTACGCAATATCTTAATAATATATAATTTCTGAAACACAATAATCCAATTAGCCAATAGCAACAGCGAATTGTGCCACCTATGATCAAATTGAAATTCAATTATCCAATGAGAATGCTCAATTTGTCTTAATTTTTATTGCGTTCACACCCATTTGAAATCCTTTCTTCTCTTTTTAATTTTAATCAAAAATAAAATCATTAATTGAAACGGGAATATCTCACAATTTCATTCAGTCTCTTCCCCTTCTACCGCTTCTCCTTCGAACTGCATCCCTGCTCTATCAGAATTAGGGTTTAGATCAAGTTTTTTTTTATTCGCTGCTCTATCATGATTAGGTCTCTTATTGTAAATATTTTTTCGGATAATGTCCGGAGCCTGCGAAGAAATTTACGTTGTCGGAGAAGATGAAGCTCGATTTTGATTGTATCTTTTTTTAGTGACTCATTCCTTCTTTTTTTTTTTGCAGAATTGCAGAAAAGCTCTCATCGAATTGTACGATGGCAAGACGAGCATTCGAATTGAAGGAATCAATGGCGAAATTGATATGATCTGCAAAACCCTAAGGTTTTCCGGAATCGACGATTTCTCCATAAACCCCGATGAGTACGAGGAGATGAAGGCGAGATCCTCTTCTCCTCCTGCTGCTTCCAGTCAAACAGCCGGACCTTTTACAGATCGGAAAATGGAGGTTAGCCATGTTTTTTTTCTCATCAGTTATTTTTTTCTCTTTTTTTCTTCTTCTTCTGTTCAATGTAGTGATGGCGGAGAAGAATTTGAGATTGAAGTTTTCGAATTCGGTGGGGTAGCTTCTCTTTATCTTATCCATTTGAATATCGAATCTGCATTCAACTTTCGGAAGGTACTACTATACAACATACAAATTGGATCTTATCCAATTTAAGTATTAAAAAAATGATCTTTTTTATACTAATATTAGATTCCTATTATTGTTTGTTTATTTTTGAAGATTGGGTTGTTTGAAAGGAGGAGAAATGGTTTGAGGCGTGTTTCACTATTGTTATGATTTGTTCTGTTTCTGTTTCAGGTTTTGATTATCAAGTTTTTTCGGCTGCTTCGTAACAACTTTTTTCGGAAATGTATTTGGAATTACGCTGCTCCTTCTCCTTCTCATCCTCGATTCTTATACCAAAAGCTAAAAGGTAATGAATTTCTTGCATTTTGATTTTGATTTGTTAATGAATGAACATACATATGTTGTTTCATTTATTTATAAAATCACCAGGTTATATTCAATTCAATGAGATTTGAAGGTATGTAAATCAATGGAATGATGCTTCTTCATCTTGGAAATTTTGCCAGCTCGGAATAAGTTGTACTCTGCAATTTTATGATTTTCGGGTTTTCTTAATCGAAATTATTGAAAGAGGGGTTTTGTGGTGATTATAATTTGATGTGTATTTTCTATCTGGGCAGGTAATATCTACGGCAACTTCCTAGACATTGATTACTGTCTTTGTCCAATTATCCAGTTATTTAAAAATCAATTCGGCCCAATTCAATTCTCTCCCGGGTTTAAATTTCATTCCAGACTTTCTAATAGTATGTTATTGTTTTTTAAATTGATTCTCCCTAATTCAATTTTCCATTGTGTTTAAATTTGGGTTCTTAATTTAAACCGATTACTGTTTTTTTGTGCAGGTTTTGGTTGATTGCCCTGAAGTGTAGGGATATTCGGAGTTTAGACCTCTCTTTCGAGTCAGTAATACTACGATTTTGTTTCAAATTTTAGAATTTGTTTGCGTTCGATTTCGTTAGAATTCGTGTTGATATTGTCGGTTTTTTTTTTCTTGATGCAGTTTACCGACAATTGCTTATGCGTAAGTCTTACAGTTTCAGCAGCTTGAAGATTTAAATCTGGAAGGATGTTACGGTATCGATGATGATATCCTTGCGGCTCTAAATTTAGGATGCAAATCATTTCTCAGGTAATAATCATTCGGGGTATCCCTGTTTGGGGTGCAATTTCCGAGTTGATCAATTATCTAACAAATGGTTCGTATCTTTTTAACAGACGCTTGATGTGTCAAGTAGTCAGTATTTAAGCCACGCCGGATATCTTATCTACCAAGTATTGCCAGGTGTCTAAAGCGGCTCAACATAACATGGCTCAACATAGCATACGATTCTCGAGTGAGTAATTAACATCTTTTGCCCTCTTGCTTTTGTTTCTTTAAACTAAAAAAAACCTCAATGCGTGTTTGGATTATCAGGTGGATCTTTATCTAACGAATAACTTACGAAATCTCACCATGCTACAGTCTATAAACTAAACTGCTGCAAGGTCACATGTTTCGCGTGCTCAATGGATATAGAGGTGCTACTGATTTTTTTTGTTGAAATCTTGCAGATTATTAATAAATCGATATAGGGCGTTGATTTTCATGATAATTGTAGGAAATCGCGGGATTGCTGGCGAATAAGGCGCAAGAGATTGGTAAGTCCGAATCTGCAAGGAGCCCATTTTGTGATGCTGCTCAGGCAGCCGGATTTCCTAAATTCAGTGGTGGGAAGCTTGATGTTGTTGCTATTATTGTCTATGTGGTTAAAAGACGAACAATAACAGAGTAGCATGAAATGAACTCATGATACAGTGGTGTTGCTATTATTGTCCCATGTTGCTATTGTTGTTGCTAATCTCAATCTCCTGTGTTGAATTGCAGTGCGTTAGTGTCTTCATAGAAAGCGCAGTAGGGTAAAACACATAAAAGAGTATTCACAGGCAGATGCAGATCTGAGAAAGTGATAATTCTTCCACTGCACTCTCTCAGCAAATCGGAGACGAACCTAATTGGATCGACAAAAACCCCACTCGCCGATCTCTATCTTCTCTGTCAGTTGGTAAATTATTTTTTCCTTCATTTCCCCATTTCCCCATCTTCTCTGTACAAGGAACATAACTCAGTTAATGACTGCATATAATTTAAATATTGGAAGCAAAGATATACAGAAAAATGTATATATCTTTTATACGTATACCTATAGACCTATACCTTATGTAACAGATAAATCCTACATGTTCTGCCAATTTCATAGTAGGATTTAAATGAAATTAAAGACTCTTGAATAATTAATCTAAATTTTCACAATTAATTATATCCATCTGGACAATTCAAACAAAAAATCAATGAGAAATAAATGAAAAGACGTGATCTTTTCCAGATAAACATTAGCTAATAAATTTACATAAAAAAGAGACATTTTTTATTATAATTTTTTGTTTGAGGATTTGTATATATTCATTGAACGTATTTTCTACTTTTATAGTTGATTTGTTAATGTGCATTGTGAAATTAATTGACCTTACATTATTTGGTGAATTAAAATAGATTGCTGAATTCAATGAAGCAAACAACAAATATAGAATCTTTCTCCTTAGCACCAGCTGGGTATTAATCTCACTTCAGCAAATACTTGCATTCTGTACGACAGTGATTGGGTATATTCTTCAACTTTGTTTGCTCTCTCTTTTATCTCTATCCCACCCTGTTTTTTTCCTAGGCGAAGTTGCTACGATTTATATATAGAAAACTGATTAAGTTGCAAATGCAATCCAGAATACTCAAATGGACTTGCAGGCAATGGATAGGTGTCATAGAATTGGTCAGACAAAACCTGTTCATGTTTACAGGCTAGCTACCGCCCAATCTGTTGAGGTGCCTCATAAATGACCATTCTCCTTCCCTTTAAATTTGTTTTTGAAAGATAATAAAGAAATAAAAACACTGGCAAATTTGTGCTTTCAAGGCCGTATTCTGAAAAGAGCTTTTAGCAAGTTGAAGCTTGAACATGTGGTAATTGGATATGTCTAGAATAATCTGGAGCATTTGCTTGCATTTGGTCATCTTAAGTGTTTTGTTATGGTCAAAGTTGTTTTTGTTGAAGTTGAGGTATTAGGCATCTCTTAAAATTTTGTTTTTAAAAATATTTTTTATATACTGTGTGATTAATAAAAGTAGCTTGATTTCTTTATATTTTATATTTCAGTACTAATATATTGTTTATTTATGCAAAAAATATTAAGCATTACTGTGTTGCTTATTCAACAGGTTTCAAATCTATTCAAAGCTAAGGCCCCATGGTCTGTTGGAAGGGGAACTCTTTCTGATAAGGAGCGTGCTCTGAAAACAGTTAATGGGGTAATCCATTTTACTCTACCTATCTGATTTCCTTAGTTGTTTTTTTTTTTTTTAATTTTTGTTATTTTAATCTCTAATAAAATTTGATTCCCATACATGTTTTGGTATCTTTTTTTTACTGAGTTTCTATAACTATTTAATTTTATTCCTCAATTATACATTACATAGGATCTAGGAAGCCCTCTTTAATTTTAATTAGTTTTTATACACCGCCTACAACAATCGAAACACAAACCCAAACATTTGATTCCCGTCGACTAAATCCAAAGTCGTCCGAGGAACTGCCATTCACCAAAAATCAACCACATGTAAATTCGATCACTAGATAGCTTGATCAGAACAGAATCTGTTGCCTTAATTGGTTATTCTAAAGCAAGCCCTCTCAAATCAATACATGGCTCCTTAATTCCCCAGAAACTGCAGCAGCTAATCTCTTAAGACGAACTTCAATTCCTATTGAGCAATCTCCCTATAATTTGTCCAGTAAGCATCAATAAGTTCCCTGCTGTACGTTGCTCAATATTGTTATATAGAAGACATTGGAGGGCTCTTTTCAAATCATTGCCATATCAAATTTCGACTGGGTTCTAGAAATGTAAGAGGGGGTTAAAACAGGTTTTACACATTTTTTTAAAAAAAATTCTTATTTTTTTTCCCCGTGTTGTAGGTATGGTTATGCAGTTGCATCTGCTTTGCATGGGGTGCGACATATTCTCCGTGATGACTTCATGCTACAGGTCTCCAGGCTTTTTGTTGTTCAAAATCCCTTTATTTCTTATTACGTAAAATCTTATTCCCCAATTTGATTTGTTAATCTTTGTGTTATTTTTAGCCTCCATGGGATAAGGAAATCGGCAAGAAGTTCATCATTCACTTACATACGGGTGTGATTACAACTTGAAGGTAAAATGATTTGTTTTTAAAATTTATGTTCATTATGTTTTTCGTTTCTTTTTCCTAAATAAAGATGTTAATTTAAAACGAACATGGAGAATTAATTTATGTTAAGATTGGAGAATGGAGATTCGACAAAAGATCTCACCTTCGTGGCCCTCCCCCAAGAAATCTGTCACTACCTCCTCAAGGCGTGCCTGAAAGCGTGATATGATTTTTACATTTTTAATTCTGCCCAAAACATTAATGAATTGATGTCGATTGTATTTTATGTTTTTTTTTATCTTTTTCAGTTGAATTTTCAGACACTGTCGCAGCGTTTCTTGGTGGGTTTTTCTGGAATTTATCTATAGTTGGTGGCGTCGTCATTTTTCTGGTAATTGATTCATACTTATTTTATTGTGTGATGAAAACAGTACTGTTTTGGTTTCAGATGTTAAAGATTTCATTTTTTTTCTATTTCCGAAATGTAATTAGTGTTACAAAGAGACTAACTCACACGAGACCGTCTTACGATGGGGACGAACGTACTTATAGTTAATTCGAATGTAACTGTCTAAATTTAGGTAATTTTGTTTGAAAATTCAGGTGTGTGTATGAGGTTCTGTCATCATTAGTCTCTTTGTGTGCCTGAACAATGATTTATTCATTATGGATCATCTGGATAAAGAATCGATTTTTGCATTCATCCGAAATACTCCATCAAACATGGTCATATATATAAATCAGTTATTAGTTGTCTATATTATATACAATGGTAATGAAATGTAAACCAAATGCCCTATATTGTACTCCATGTGTATTTTCATTTCTAACATTAATCCACGTGTTGATTGGATACGATAATATTCAAAAATCAAATTGTTTCTTGCAGCATGTGGACCAACCAATTAAACTGAAGAGATGCGAGGTTGGGGAATGACTTCTGAGGCATTGAACAGTATGCATGATCTCTTAAGTTCTTCCGCACCGATTGGATTTCTTTGGATTTTTTGTTGGTAAGGAATCTCAGTATGAAAAGTAAATAATACTTGCAGAAACTTTTGGATTGATCTGCTAGACTGCTATGATCTTTTTTTAAGATCAAAATCAGTTTGGGTAAGGTAGGTTAGGTCCTCGATATACTAATTTTGTAGGTTAGGCATTGAACAGTATGCATGATCTCGATATACTAATTTTGTTTTTTGGTTAGTGCCCTTCGCCTGGAGTTTATATTTAGAATCTTGAAATTATAATATTGTTTAGGTATGCGAGTTGGTGATAAGAGGAGGCTGATCATCCCACCTTCTATGGGGTATAGCATATAAATTTTGATATCTATACATATATAATTCCTGAATATCTCCATGCCACGTGGACCAATCAGAAAGGTTTAATATTGTTGTGTTCACACTATAAATTATAAATAAAAATAATAATATTAACTATAAATTATAAATAAAAATAGTAATATTATTATTAAGTCAAAATTTATACATTAATGGAGTATAATTTTTAAGTAAATTTTTATTTTCAGTAAATTTTCACATATGTAATTCTAATTAATCATATGTTTTCCCAAGAAAAAATCAGTCGCGTTTCATAGAACATTTCTAGATCAATTTGACGAGGTATTTCACGTTCTCATGCTTCAATATTTTTGCGTATATATATTCGTCGAATTTTTTTTATCTTTTCCAAAATTTCATGTACGCTTTAATTATTTCATTATGCATTTTTTTTTCATTTTTCTTTTACCAGTTCTTTTGGACTGAAACCGGCTGAACTGAACTGAACTTAAACGATATGAACTGAACTGAACTTAAGCGATCTGAACTGAAAAAAATCGATTTTTTTTATAAAAATAATAATAATTTTTATAAATTATTAAATATTTTTTTAAAAATATTAATAATATTATGAAATTAACTAGATTTTATATTTATAATTATAGATTGAAATTATTTTTTGTTTATTTTATTTTGAAACTAACTGAACTGAATCGATATGAACTGAACTGAACTGAACTGAATCGATCTGAACTGAACTGAACTAAAGCGATCTGAACTGAACTGAACTAATGCGATCTGAACTGAACTGAACTTGACTGAAATTATGTTCAAAAGAACAAGTCCTAATTTAAATTTGTATTTTTTTTCCATAATCAAATTCAGGTATAATTTATTTGTAGATTTTTTTTTCAATATCTCATAAATTAAATTGGAATTGTAGCCTACAATCCGTTTGGAATGTGATTCTTTTCAGTAGGTGTAGAATTGATACAAGATTTGATAAACGACAACTATGGAAAGATTTGCATATTTATTTGCTAATTGTAAAGTTAATCGATCGGAAGAGAAAAAAAAATTAATTTTCTATTTTACAGCTCTATTTTCGATAAGGTAATTACGTACGGGCCGCAGACGCGGTGGTTCTCGACATTGACCTGCCCCCATCACATCTTAATCATGATTCTCGAATCTTGCTCTCTTTGTTCTATATTTTTTTCACTATAGGCGAGATCAATATGATGGTGTCGAATTTTTAAATATTTAAAATAATCAAATAAATAAAATAGGGGTAATCACGAACGAGGGCACTTCTAAGATGATTATTATTTATAGTACCCAATTTTTTCTCTTAGTATTATACAGGGCACTCTGCCCATTTTATCCTTTTTCATTAAAAAAATTAAGAAATTAATTGATATATAAAATTACGCAAAAAATCTAAACTATCATCCTACATTAAAAAATCTTTCGGCTCATTGATATAAAATCAAAATTAATTGATATATAAAATTACGCAAAAATCTAAACTATCCTACGTTCAATAGTTCCTCATTGACTACACACATCAAGTTTCGTGAAAGACATTCCAAAATCTTTCATCTTCAGCTCATTGATTTATTCGCAGATTCCAAAATCAAATTGTTGAGTTATTAATTATGTTGGACTAAATTTTTTTTTTAATTTTTAGTTATCCCTAATTCAGTTATGTTAAATTCAATTTTTTTATATTTTTCAACTTTATAATTTTTATTTTCCATTTATTTGGATTTTCTGCCAGCAGTTTTAGGTATTTGTTGGATGCGTTTGTCACTAGAGAAATGCAGAGACGAGAAACTCATATTCCACTAGATCAGAGGCTCCTCGAACGGGTAGAATGAGACGAGAAACTCCTCTTCCACCAGACCAGAGGCTCTTCGATCGGGTATGATGTAAATCGAGGGATGCGCCCGAGTAGCAGACACATGTGGGAGAGAGATCGGGTAGGATGAGACGAGAAACTCCTCTTCCACCAGATCAGAGGCTCATCGATCGGGTAGGATGTAAATCGAAGGATTTGTTGGATGCGTTTGTCACTAGAGAAATGCAGAGACGAGAAACTCATATTCCACCAGATCAGAGGCTCCTCGAACGGGTAGAATGAGACGAGAAACTCCTCTTCCACCAGATCAGAGGCTCCTCGATCGGGTAGGATGTAAATCGAGGGATGCGCTCGAGTAGCAGACACATGTGGGAGAGAGATCGGGTAGGATGAGACGAGAAACTCCTCTTCCACCAGATCAGAGGCTCCTCGATCGGGTAGGATGTAAATCAAGAGATGCGCCCGAGTAGCAGACACATGTGGGAGAGAGATCGGGTAGGATGAGACGAGAAACTCTTCTTCCATCAGATCAGAGGCTCATCGATCGGGTATGATGTAAATCGAAGAATGCGCACGAGTAGCAGACACATGTGAGAGATAGTCAATAGGTCTCATCCAAGGACTAACTTCATAATATTTCAATGAAAATTTGTCATATTCGAGATTCGAACTCTGCGTCGTCGGGGAATTACATCAACATCACCACAGACCTTACCACTCGGGTATGCTCAAGAAGCTTACATACTATAAATTACATTAGTCTTTGAAAATAATAAAATTTTAATACGAATTTACAAATTTTAGTAAGAAATCGATTATTAAATAAAATAATTTATTAGTCCATTAATAATTTTTTGGCCGAAATACGTTGGAGATTAAATAAAATTTTAGATTATTTCAAACAAATAAATCACGTGCTCGCACGGGCGGTGGTACTAGTTTGTTTTAATATAATGTTATTATATATATTGAGAACAGTTATTCACCATTTATTAATTAATTATACAATTATTCACTATTTATTATTAACACATGTTATATTTTTTAAGTGTTCAATAAAAATTTAAAAAATTATTATTAGAATACACTTCAAACATTTTTTTTTTAATTTGTATATCATTATAAATTTAAATAAATTAATAAAACATTGTTATTAAAAAATTGATATAGATGAATAGTATTGGAAAAATAATAAAAGTTGAGCATTGATTTTGTTTAAATTCAACATCATCGTGATTTTGTTTAATAGTATTTTTTACAAATAAATTAATAAATAAATAAATTAAAAATATAATTAATTAAAGTCTTACAAATGTTGTTTTCTCTTTTAGTAATGTTTATAGTTGTTAAATGTATTAATATCATACCTAAGAGTTTAATAAATTTGAACTGAACTATCTTAACTTAATGAATTTAAACAGAACTTAAATAAATTAAAATATAATTAATTGAAATCTCTCTAATGTTATTTTCTCTTTTAGTAATTTTTGTAGTTGTTAAATCTATTAATATTATACCTAAGACTTTAATGAATTTGAACTGAATAGAATTAACTTAACTTAATAAATTTAACTGAACTGAATTGAACGTAATAGGTCTGAACTGAAATTAAGTATAAGTCCAAAACAACGGACCATTTCTCTCTCTGATTCAAGATTGTCATTTCGTTTTCAACGTCGACAATTCCCTATTAAGAAGACTAATTAAATTATTGTAAATTAGTATTCAAAAAAACTTTCGATCATCTTTTATTTTATTTTCTTTACTTTTAAAAATAAAAATAATTTAATAAAACAAAGTGAGATGGAAAATATTTGAATTAAAAAATTAAAAATATCAATAATTCAGAATATTATTACGATAATTACGAAATATGTTGTTCAAATCTTCCTAAATTATTATATACCAATTTATATTTTTTTGTTCTATTAATATTTTAGTTATAATTTATTTTATTAATGATTTCATTTTTATTGGTTTTTGTTTTTTAATGTTTTCTTAATTTTTTCATACACTTTCAATTTATTTTTCTTATAATTATTATTACAAATAATTTAATAACAAAAATTTATAGTTAGTTATACACTTCATACTTTTTTTATTTACTATACAAATAAAAAAAATTAATATCCAATTGAATAATATTAATAAAATAAACTAATATATAAAATTTATACTTTTTTTATCTACTATTAAATTTATACTTTTTCTCTCATTTAAATCAATCATATTAAACTAAACTAAAATAAAATATTTCTTTATGAAAAAAATATATATACTTTCAATATTTTTTATTATATTTATTTATCATTATTAATACAAGTAAATTATTAAAATAAATTAAGAATGAGAAATAAGTAGATTATTTATATTGTTACGATATCGATTATACCGTCGGATTATGTAGTAGGCTTCGGTGTGATACCTCGGTGTTCTTTCCATTTATTTATGTACAAAAGTAACATATTCACTATTTATAAGTTGCATTAGGTTGATCTTCTACATCCAAAGGTAATAAAGTGGGTTGTCGCATCAAAAACTTTAGTTCCAATTACTACTGATTTTTTCTGATGTCTAACTATATCTCAGGTTAGATTAATAAACATCACAACCATGCGCATAGAAGCAGAAGTCATTCAGCTTTACTCTCACCTTCAGCGTATGTCGTTAGTCAATCTTTGAAATTTCAATCACAAAAAAGTGATTAGAAATTTCATAATGCCGACGATATTGGTATTCGACGATTACAATTTATAGTCAAGGTATGAGAAATAATTGGTTGTACAGGTTCTGACTATTTTCAGATCTTACTTATTTTTATCTACGACATATGCACATCTACGGAAAAAATATTTTCACGTATCCCTTTATTTATTTATTTTTATTTTGGTAAGAGACATCTAATTAAGTTTCTTTATTTCATATTTCTTAATTTGGCGCAAGTTTGTATCAACGGCTACTCGGCGTATTCAACAAGTTAGTTTGACCTCATGACTTAATAAAATCACTCCAAAAAGAACATCATATCAGATGACATTCACTTTTTGCTATCTTCCCTCCGTCTGATACTGAGACTCTCGATTTTCTGGAAAATAAAAGATCTCTATTCGTTTTGTTTCATAATTCTACTAAATTATTTAATTTTTGATTAACAATTAAATCATTTTATATAGATCATGCATTTTTTTCGATACATAATTTTGTTTATATTGAACAACATGATTTTGTTAAATATTAATTTTTTTACAAAAAAATTAATAAAAAATTTAAAATATAATTAGCCAATTAATGTAATGTGAATAAAACAATGTATTCAAATATAAATATAATGTAGAACCAAGTTTAAACATATATACTTAAATTAAATTTAAAATAAACCGGGTAAAACTTTGAGTTTTACTCCCATGCATCGCACGGGATGAAAGATAATAGTGTAACATAATTTATGCAATATGTTTTTATTTTTCATTATATAATATTTCAGCTATTAATTCATTTTGTATTTATTCATTCCATGTATATAATTCCATGTAATAAATATTAGTTAACCATTACTATAAATAATTTATCTAATTGATTTATTACTTAATTAATTTATTATATGAAATCTCTTACCATACATATCAAAAGAACAGAAAAAAATCAAAATCAATCCCTATAATCTTTAAAAAATTAATTAGCAAATATTAGTATAATAATAAAATTTATAGTTCCATTATATATGTTTTCAGTTTAATTTCATATATAATATTTCAGTTATTAATTCATTTTGTATTTATTCATTCCATATATATAATTTCATGTAATAAATATAAGTTGACCATGTACTATAAATAATTTATCTAATTGATTTGTTACTTAATTACATGTAATGTAATTTATGCAAATGTTTTTATTTTCCATTAATTAATTTACGCAAATAAAATTAATTCATTAATCTATATAATATATAAATCCAGACTTTGACGTGGCCAGTGTGAACACAAAAAAATACACTAAAAAAAATGAGCATATTCACACTAACAAAACTTTTATTGGTCTAGATTTACTTACGTGACTTTTTTTACCAATATTAATTATGACGTGGTTTTTAATTAACTATGGTAATTTAAATATTTATGATTTATGATTTAAATTAGTAATATAGTTCAACAACTATTAATTAGCTATAGTAATGGTGATATACATTTCTTACCTATTTTTATGGACTATTTACGGAAATCATGTACTATTACGGATCATTAAATATAATAAATTTATACTAATAATATTTTTAAATTATAAATAATATAAATATTTGAGTTAATTTTAACCAATTTTTTAATTTTTATTTATGATAATGTTTCCAATTAGTATAATATTTTTATTCAATTTATTAATTATATACAGTAAAACCTCTATAAATCAATACTCGATACATTAATAACTTCTATAAATCAATACTCGATACATCAATACTTGGTCTTTTAAATAAAAAAAATACCTCAATAAATTAATAACCTCTTTAACTTAATAAAATTTCACGGTGCTATTAATTTATAGAAGTTTTACTGTACTCTCTTTTAACTTTTCCAATTTATCAATTGTATTCCCAAATTAAATATGTTAATTAATAAATAAAAATATCTTAATTTAAATCTTATACTACTCAATTACCGTAAGCATTTAATTAATGAGAATATAATATAATTATATATTTTTATTTACCATTTAATTGTTGAGAATATAATATAGTTAAATCTTTTTATTTTAGTAAATTTCAAATGTACGAATATAATTATTTAAATAGATTATAAATTGGTCAAATTTCTCATAATGTTTTATTCCTTAATAATCTCCCAAATCTCAATCTTTCCTTAATCTATTTATCCATTATGGTATAAGTCAACTCAATTATCTCTCATAATGTACCTGCCATATTTATTAATTATTAGTAAGTAATATTTAAGAATTTATAAAAAATATCAAAATCCTTCAAAAAAAATATAGGGCTCTTCTACAATACATTCACTGCACGGTGCATTTCATTCTATTTCAATCCTTAGATTTAATTATTTAATATGGACGGTTAGATTTATAAAAGAACATCATATAAAGGTGGACATTCAAACACTCAATTATTGTCCTATAAAGTCTTAACTTAACAATTCATAAATACAATATAGTAAATACAATATATTTTTCGTGCTGAATTATTTGTTTAGAAATAAAAAAAAAATTGTTCTTTTAGTTTTTTGTTTTTTTACAAATTTGTGAATTATTTTAAATAAGTTGAAAATATTTGAATGTTTGAGAAAAAAAAAAGAAAAATCATTGATTGTTTATTTTACGCAAATTCCAAAGAAATTTGTATTTTTTTACAAATTTGAGAAAAAAATTAAAAAATCTTTGTAGCTCTTTGAAAAAGAAAAAAAAATCATTACTACACGAATTATTTTTTTAAAAACAAAAAGAAAAAAAATTCGCGCTCTAATTATTTTTAGAAAAAAACTTTTCAATTATTTTTATAAAAAATAAGAAAAAAAAATTGCTTTTTTTTTACAAATTTGCGCTTTGTTTTTTAAATAATTATTATTTGGATTTTTCAAAGCCTTCTAAGTAATTTTAAAAACTAAGCTCTAATTATTTTTAGAAAAAAACTTTTCAATTATTTTTATAAAAAATAAGAAAAAAAATTTGCTTTTTTTTTTTTACAAATTTGCGCTTTGTTTTTTAAATAATTATTATTTGGATTTTTCAAAGTTTTCTAAGTAATTTAAAAACTAATAAAAAAATTATAAAATTAAAACTAATATTTTACTTTAAAATTTTTAAATTGGCGCTCTCCAAAAATAAAATAATACACTTATTAGTTTAACAATTTAACATGTCAAATCAATAAACATGTTTAACATTTTTAAATTTATTTAATTTAAATATTATTTTCACTTAATCAAATATAATTTTTTAACTTAATTAATATTTTGATTTTGCAGGTTAAGCAATTTTATAAACTAAGAAAAAATAAAAAAATGTTAATATTTTATTTGAAAAAATAAAATATAAAAAAATATATTTTATCTTTATTAAAAATGTATATAATCCAGATAATTAAAATAAAAAATATAAAAAATATTTTTATTAAAACAAAAATATCACATAATATTGCGTAAAAAAATATTTTTGTTTTAAATAGTTTAATTTAATTTAATTATGTAAAAACATTAAAAAATATATTATATTAATAAAACCCGCTTCACCCTATTTTTATTAAATAAAAAACTAATTTAAATTATAATACTATGTAGTAAGGTGCATGATAATTAATTGAAGTATCATTTATTTATTGGCTAACCTATAAATGTACGGTACATTTAAATATAAAAAATGTACCTTAGTATAAGACGGATTCATCATATATTTACCATATTTGTATTATAGTAAATTCTTTCAAATTCAAATTTTATCAATTATTTATCTAATTAACAACTTATATATGGTAATTTAAATAATATTTATACCCATTGTGTCTTTCATTCACTCATCCATCCTTTTTTTTTTTTTGCAGATTTAGACATGCCATTTTTTTTTTGTAGGTTTTGATTATTTATATTGTTCTTTGGTTGCTAATATCATTTTTATGTGCAGAAAAATACAAAGAAGCAATCTTTGAGCGGAAGGTATGATTTTATCCATTTTATTTGAATTCTTAGCACTTTTTTGTTATTGAGTGATGTTGATTGCAAATTAATATCATGTAAATTTTTCCCAATATTGTTTATTTTTTGCATTTGAACGGTGGGCTTCTAATTAACCTATTATCATTCTTATTTTATTTTATATACCCTCTTAGTTTTTCATAACTCATATGAATATATATTAATCACTTTCTTCTTTTCAGATATGTTTTGATAATGACTATATTATTTTTTAATGTATAATTCTTCCGTTATTTATACTATTATTGTATTTGTTTTGTTCATCTTCAATATTAACAATATTTACTTTTTTTTATATATATATTATTAACTTATTTTATTGTTTGTAATTTGATGTTATTTAATTTTAAATCCTAATATATTTTCTTATTTTTTTTAATATTTTTTGCATCAATGTAAGTATTTTTAATTTTTTTTCTTATAGATTTTCTAAACATTCTTAATTACTAATTTGTTATTTACTGTTTTGATTGAAATTCAAATAAATAGGGTTCAATGACAAGTCCTTTCAGTTTGATTTGCAGGGCCACAATGCAAGTTTTTTTAATTGTATGGACTATATTTACTAATATGATTTTTTTTTCAGATTAAAGGTTGATCAATTTTTTACTTTTATTTATATATTTTCATTTTTTTTATTGTAATATTGAATTATTTTATTTGTTATTTTTGTTACTAACATCTTATAACACGTTATCTTAATTATGATAAAAAATGATAATCATTTACATCTTAAAGTTGTTGTAATGTTTTTATTTTATTTTTGCAGATTAAAAGGTAATTATTTTTTATTTTTTACTTTAAATTGAATATTTTTTACTTATATAAATTGATACAGCTCTATTAATAATCAATCTCTTTGAATTTTAATATATCGGATTTAATAAAATGAACTATATATTAATTGTTAATTCTATATTTAAATATTATAAAAAGTAAATATGAAAATTCTCGTAATATATATATATATATAATAGATATATTATGCATTTTTTTAATACAAATAAAAATTTCTAATTAAACACAACTCATATTCACTGTCAAATTTTATTTTTATCTGTAATTATGGACCAATTAATATTCTTTCTTATTGTGTTTCTAAATTAATGAAAGATCTTTTATTGATTTATTGTTTTTATTTAATTTGTATGATTCAACATGTGTGCTACCTATATAATAATAATATTAATAGTATTAATAAAAGTAATTTTAATAATAATAATAATAGTAATAAGAAATATGATTTAAATTTTTAATATTTTTTAAATTCGTAATCCCATGGAAATGTTAATAATATAATTATGAATCACGAAATATCAAATCTTAATTAATTATGAAAAAAAAAAATTGTGAATAAATTAAAAATAATTTAAAAATATTGAAAAATATAATTATATTAGTAATGATATTTTTCATATCTCTACTAATAATTATAGTAGAGATAGTAATGTGTTTTTACTCTAACCGCATGTGTTTTATTAATTAAGTATTTGAATTATAAAACTAAAAAACAATACTATAGATATAAATAATAGAGATTCATGGTGAGATTGAAGTTTGAAAATCTCTACACCGTTATACAAATTTCTTTTAATATATTATTCATATTAAAAGAGATTTGTTGTGCACTGCTTATTAAACAATAAATTTTTCAATGCACTCGATCTAACAAATACCATGTCCAAATATTAATATCAATTAAATATTTAATAATATATCTTTATATAAAGTTTTGATAGCATGACGATCAATTTAATTTTTTTACTAAATATTAATATCAACTAAATATTTAATAATATCTCTTCATAAAAAGTTGTGAAAGAAATAGAAAAATCAATTGAAAAAATTTGAGCATAATAAATATTAATAAATATAATTATTATTTTTGCAAGATTTATTCTTTCATTTTTGCCCAATTTTTAGCTCTTGATTATTATTAACATCTTAAAAATAAATAAATACACCACAACAATAGCTTTAACAACAATCCCAAATAAAAATACCATTTATATTATAATTTTAATATTTTATCAATATTTTTATCCATTCAAATATAATTTCACAACACTTTAACAACAATCCCAAATAAAAATACCATTTCCGATTATAATTAATATTCTATCATTTTTTTATCTATTCACATATAATTTATTTGCAACAAATTGAAATATATACAAATTAATTAATATAACATTGATATACAAATTTATACAATTAAATTAAATTCAATTAAACTTAATTTCATTCCAGTGCATAAAGTTCAAACATATTAAATTTAATTGAGTTCAGTTCAGACCTATAAAGTTCAGTTGAGTTCAATTCAAACTTATTAAATTCAGTTCACTTCAAGTTTAGTTCAATTTTCAGCACTAAACTAAACTTAATTGATGTGAACTGAACTTAAGCGAATTGATAATAAATCCAAAATAACATGTCTTTAATGTTGATAATGATTTAAGACCTATTATTTTGGACTTTTTCACAGTTTGATTCACTTCAGTTCAGACTCATTAAGTAAAGTTCCAATCAGTTGATCAGTTGAGTTCAAACTTATTAAATTTAGTGTTCGGTCTTTTAGTTTTAATTTTTATTTTAATTTTTAATTTTTATTATTATTATTATTATTATTTCAACATCTTAAAATTTAATTCAATGAAACTAAATTTCAGTTCAGACCTATTAATTTCAATTCAGTTCAATTCAGACTTATTAAATTTATTTCAGTCCAGACAAATTATTTTAGTTGAATTCGGTTTAGCTCGATTAAGTTTGTTATAAAATAAATTAAAATAAAAAATAATTGAAATTGTTAATTTTAAGTATACAATCTAATTTTAGATTAGAAGTATAAGATTTAATTTTATAGAATTGTAATTATATATCTCAAACAGATAAAATTTTAGAAGTATATAATAATATTACGAAATATCGATTAGACGGCCGGATAATAAAAATTCTTATATTATAATCTTAATCATATCACTAATTCAATTTAAAAATCTAAATGAACATATTGATTAATTAAGATTGTTATACTAAATGATGTATTTTTTTCTTAGAATTTATATATCCCGCGCATCTGCGCGGGCAGGTTTTACTAGTATAATTAATTTCATTATTAAGCACTATATTCGTGAAATGTAAATAGTTTTGTTTTTCTAAGTTCATATATGAAATTATATACTCTTTATGTCGGCCACATGAATAGTCACATTTCATTCAAAAATCACTACAAAAAACCGCGGATCCCCTACGGGGATTCCCTACGGCATTTTTCCCGTAGGGATTCCCTACGGCATTCCCTACGGGAATCATATTCAGAGTTCCCCTACGGCCCCAGCCGCAGGGGTGACTCCCGTAGGAGACTGCGCGCGAATTCGCGCGTATACATTCCCTCCAAAAGGCCTATGAAATCCCCTACGGCTAGCCGGGGTATTATTCGGGAGTATTTTTTTTTAAACTATTAATTTATATATTAGTAAATTAATTAAATATTATTATAAAATTACGCTAAATTATTTTAAACCATTATTTTACTAAATAATAAAATTACTATTAAAGTTTTTTTTAACTGTTTACGCAATTATGCAACTAATGCAATTATAATTTTATAAAAATAATTAATCAAAAACTTACGCAATTTTATAAAAATAATTAATTAAAAAAATATTGCAATTACGCAAGAAATAATAAAAAAATATTATAATCTAAACAAATTTAAAAAACTACTAAGTAATATTTAAATTTATGTAAAACTTGTAAACGCAAAAAAGTTAAAAAACAATAGCCCTTAAAAACTAATAATAAAAAATTTGAATTTTTATTTAATTTAATATATTTAAATGCCCTTTTATATAAAATTACATTTTTTAAACTATTATTTATATTTATAATTTAATATATATATATATATATATATATATATATATATATATATATATATATATATATATTGTATTACATAATAAATATAAGTTAATCATACATATATAATATCTTTTAAGAATTGTACATATAACTCATATAGCCTAGTGGCTATTATCCTCCTTTTCATTAATAAGGTCAAGGGTTCAAACCCTGGACTATTCAAAACACACTAGCAAGTAAAGCTAAACTAGCAAGTAAAGCTAAGTACCATATAGTACTATGTACAATATAGAGACTCAAAGACGGATGTCAAGGCGTCCCTAAAAAACGGATGTCAAGGCGTCCAGATGGATATTTCTGGACCAGTTGCAACGGGTTTGTTTTGGTGTGTTTTTGCTCTTTGTTGGGGATATTTGCTGGTAACAGAGGGTTTTGGCAACAACACCAAAATACAAATTTGTTATAGGTAAGAAAGCAAAGGGTAATAGTTTATACAGAAATCGTAAGTAGAAAATGGATGCTCATGGCACCTCTTTATTCAAATATTCATACTTAGAATTCATTTTGAAATACAATGGTTTGCATGTCCCCTTCCTCTCCTCTAATACCCTATATTTATACTAACCCATGCATGGCAAGATTATGCCACCTAATGCCCACTTATCAGCTCCTGATTGGACCACAACTCCACTAATGTCTTGCATTAAAAACCCACTTAACTCTAAACAAAGACTTTATCCTCTGCTCCCGTCAAATGTCTTTTGACCACCTGTTGACTCTGACACCTCCCCCACGGATATTCCCGTGTAATAAGTCTGACACTACCGAGCGATCGTTCCCGTCCAAGCTCTTTTCTGACTTCTGTTGGTTGCTTTTCTAGGTCTTTTTCCATAGATAAATTCTGACTTGCACATCTGATGACGTGGCTTCCTCATTGTCGACACGTGTCGGTGACCGTTTTATCGGGTATAACATAGGCCCCCAGGAAAATTGGAGTTTTCAACTTCGATTTCCCTGAAGATTGTGTTTGAATACCTCGGTCTACCCGCCTTGGAATATGCATTCTGACTTTCTGTCGGCGGTTGACTCTTCATTTAATGTTGTTTTTACGCCTTTAAAGGCTCTTCATGTAGTATTACGGCTTCATATCATGGCTTTTACTTGGAATAGAGAAGTGTACCCGAATAATATCACGAGTTTCTCCTTCAGGATTAGAAATCGGTCGATGAAGGCTAAGCTGCCTTTGTCTTTATCTTTTTCACAGAAGTTTCCGGAGCTTGCTGGACAGGGCGTCGCTTTGGTAGATGCTTTTGAAAGGATCTGGACGGTGAAAGTGGAGAAGGATGGTCGGCGGCTGGTACTGACTGACGGTTGGAGTAAGTTTTGTGAGCGTCGGTTGGTTTCAGTGAGCGGAATCATCTTTCTGGAGTTGCGTGGGCAAAAGTCTTTCAGCATTGGTGTATTTGGAAAGGATGGAGAGGAGATCATTGACCTGGGAACTGATTCTGAAGATAGCTCTATCAATTCCGAGCTGGAAAATTCTCCTGCAAAAGATAACTGGGATTTCTTTTCCCCGTGAAATCTATTCGAGAAGTATTTTTGGTATTTTCTTATGTAAGATTACCTTTCCTGGGTTTATCTCCCAGGTTTCTTTTCTTGGGATTTTTCCCGGTGAAATAAATCAGAGTTTCGATCCTTAAAGGATTCTATGTATTTATATGGATGGGATAAGTATTCTGATACTTATCCATTAATAACCGGAATAAAATAATAATAAATTTGAAAAAGAGGGTAACTTTTTCAACTTACCTTGTCAGGAGACGATTGCCACGTGGCATTATCCTGGCCAAGTATTTTTAGGGTTTGATGGGTAGTGGAGACGTACTCGAGTGCGTTTTTCCTCGGTAACTGCTATCTCTTCCCCTCCTTCAATCCTCACCGTTGGATGGAAAACGGCAGAAATTTGATTTTTGAAATCAATAAACATATAGGAGTTTAGAATTTTGAAATTCACTCCAAGTTTTTCGACTTTTCAGATTCAAGATCTGGTAAGAACATTTCTTTCTTCCTCTGTAAATTTCCTTTGTTTATTTACTGTGTAAATCCTTTTTTACCATCCCGACAATATGCCGAAAATCTCCAAAGTCGTTCGACCGAAAATTGAAGCACCAGAAGTTCTCCTCGCACGCCAATACAAAAAGTTCATGGAAGAGGCCGCGCCGGCGCTGCCGGCGTTCCGTTTGGATGAATTGGAGGAGGCCCACCCTTACGTACCTGTCGAGAGGATCGTCACAGCGGTTCAACCAGACCCGAACCACCAGGAGTGGGGTGCACACGGCCGAGAAAGCATGGTGACGGCGGCGCAACTAGCCGAATGGAGGGACGATTGGCGGATTCCCTACAACGTGCATTTGCATGCGCCAGAAGAGGGTGAATCCGCCTGTTGTCCACCTCCGGGCATGGTGGCCATCGGCGTCGACGCAATGGATCAAGGGCTGCGGTTTCCCCTGCATCCTTCGGTTTCAGGCTTATTGAACCGGTGGGGTTTGGCTCCGCATCAGATTCATCCGAATGGATGGGCACAGATCTATGGAGTTTTGACTGTATTGGGGCAAGTGGGACTCTCTCGACCCATTTCTGGGGATGAGTTCCATCTTTTCTTCAGTCCAGTCAACTTCAACAATAATTCGCTGGGAGACTATACCGTCCGCCACAGGAAATATATGTTGAAAATTCGAGAGCCTGAGGAGAAAGATCCGACTTGTTGGGATAGATGGTTTTTTGTTTCGGGGAGATGGAGGACTCAGACCCGAGAAGGGGAGATCGCCATCCCCCTTACTTATGGTGTTAAGGAAGAAAGTAAGCATTTAAAGCTTTAATATTTTACAGTTTAACTGATCTAAACTCGTTGGTATTTTGTAGGTGCACGGCTTAAGCGGGCGACCTGCTCCTTCCCGTGGGATTTGGAGACTGCAAATCTTTTGGCACAGTGTACCCCGGCCGAAGAAAGAGATTCAGATTATCTGAACGACGATAGCATTCGTGACGCAGCAGGCTTGTTTTGCCCTCCGTTCGTTGAGGATCAACCCTGTTTTGGTATTTTTCCTTTATATTTTATAAGTTTGTTTTATTTCCTGGGAGTATATTTCCCGGGGAAATTATAATATTTTTGTCGGGAGTAAATGTATTACTTTTCCCGTGCAGAGTTTTTCTCTACTGTTTTCGAATTAAAACCTACCGAGATGGCAGACAACAAACTGTTTGATCGCCTGGGACTCCCAAACCCAGCCCTGGCCGCTAAGGCTCGTAGGGCCAAAACCAGTTCCACCAGTGTCGGTGGACGGGGATCTGCAAAAACTCGGGGCGGCACACCTGGTGCTCCGGCTTCCCGTACCAGATCCCACACGGTTTCGGCTCAGGGCGGTGAGACAGATCCCCTGGGGATTATGGATGTTGTGGATTCGTACAAGGAGAGCTCCCAGCCATCAGACGTGGTGATGACTGATGCTACTCCAAGTCAAGGTTTACCCCCTTCCGGGTCATCAACTCTTTTGCAAGTCAAGCTCGAAGGCGACAAGAAAAGGAAAAAGATTGATGAGGGTATTATTGAGGTGACAGATTCCCCCCCTCGTGCTGACAAAAATCAGTCTGTTTTTGGAGTTGAAAAAATACTTTTCACCAAGTAAGTTTTTGTTCATTTACACACTTATCATATTACATGGTTCACTCAATTAACTCTTCTGTTTTATTTCTTGGTAGGTTTTCCCAGGAGAATCTCCCCTCAGCTCTGCTTCCCTTCTTCTCTGGAAAAGGCCCCATTGACCCTGTCACTACCCTGGGCAATCCAGTAGGTGACTCAATTGATGCTGTTGGTAGGTGCTGGACTTCAGAGCTCAATGATATGATGGACCATGAGGAGCATGCCTTTTCCCTGGCCCTAAAGTTGGCCAGTCAAAGTGCAGTTGCCATTTCTGGGGCTCACAATATGGCCGAAAAGATCAGAGCTGAAGTGTCCAAGCTCAAAACTACCAGCAGCAAGCAAGAGGCACAGGTACAGGAGCTCAAAGCGGCATATACAGCCACTGCAGGGGACAGGGATAGGTGGAAGAAGGCTGCCGATATTTCACGGGCCGAGGTAGGGAAGCTGAAGTCTGAGATGCAGGAGGCCTTGAAGACCATAAAAGAAAAAGAAGAAGAGATTGAGGATGCCCAGGACAGCTTTACCGGGGAAAAGAAAGAGCTCAAGGAGGAGGTGGCCAAAGTTACCAGGGAACTGAAACAGGCCAAAGATGACTTTGGACAGTCCATGGAGAGGGTCTCAGAGCTTGAAGCCCTGTTAGATTCTCCTGCTCACAATCCCCGGGTATTGGCTGACCTACTCTATGTCACTGCTTATGCTGATCTCATCAGGTCTGCAGCAAAGGAGAAGAATGATGGGGCCAGAGACTATGGTGTTCAACTCCTCAAAGCTCACATGCAAGGGTGTACTCTGGATTCCAGAGTTCCACAGCCCTTTATGGATCTGGAGGTTGTCCACGGCATAGATATGAAATGGTGGCCCACATACAGTCTTCTCTCAATGCCTGGTGAGCCTGCTAAAGCCCCTGTAGAAGCGTCTGATGATGAAGGTGTTAATGAAGGGGAGGAGATGGATACTCTTGGTGTCGGGCCTGATGGCAAGCCAAAAGATTCCCTCACGACTCCCCCAGGTGATGGTGGTTCTACCTCCTGAGTATAACTGCTCAGGAGTCTGCAAAAATTTGATGACTACCCTGAGTGTGAAAAGCTCAGGGATTTTAATCTTTATTTTCTGTTCAGTTTGGGCTTAATTGCCAAAAAACAATATTTGCTTTATTTGCATTTGGATTCTACAGGCAGTTTTTGCCTGGAACAAGTATTTATATTTTGCTGGTGTGTAATAACTTAGTATGTTATTTTGGATATTGATCCTTTGGGTCTTACTAGTAGCCCTCTCACCATTTTATTCAGGGTTTATTTTCCCATTATTATCTATCACTTTTTACAAGTCATTTTAGCTTGTTTGATGAATAATTATTCTTGTGAATAGATAACATTTGGCTCACGCCCAAGTTTTATCAAACTTTGTTGGGTTTCTCTGTGAGTTCTTTTGCTCTGTGAAAGTGATTTTTTGGATTTAGTTACCTCTCTGAATCATTATGATTCTAAGTAACATTTTTTCTCTGTAAATCTCTCCTTTCAACAGAACTGACCGATCCAGTGGTTTTAGTATGAATACTTTACCTCTTAGGATTTTCTCGGACCAGCGTTTTCTTTAGGGCGATTCTTGAGTTTCTGTTACTCTATTGAATCTGTGCCTTTCAAGAAATGATCGGCCCCTGATCGATAGATCTTATGGGTATTTACCGATCCTTAGTATTTCTAGAATACTCAATATTTTTATCGCACCGGGGAATTCATGTGATTTCCCGGGGAAATTATATTTCTGTTATACAGACAAGATGTGAGAGTTCACATATATATTTTGAAAGATAGAAAATGCATTTGCTAAAAACTGCATAGATATACTTTAATAAGTACAAAAGGTTTTACAAAATATATTTTCGCAAGAAGTTTTAAGAAATAACTTTTATTCCGGGGGTTCCTCAGTGGTAGAACTTCTTTAGGTGCAACGCATTCCATCGATACTGATCTTTGGTCCCGTCGAGGAGTTCCAGCTCGTACGCTCCATTCTGGAGGCAGTGGCTCACTCTAAACGGTCCCTCCCAGTTCGGTCCTAATGCTCCCTGGTGCGTTCCTAAGATTTTCTTCATCACCAAGTCCCCTTCTCGGAATTCTCGTGCTTTTACTTTTGAGTTGAATAGTTTAGCAATTCTTTGCTTATTCATGGCATTCAGAGAATCAGAAGCTAACCTCCTTTCTTCAAGGAGATCCAATTCTTTTCGAATGGTTGCTTCATTCTCCGGGGAAATTTCCTGAGCGGTACGATGTGATAACACCGATATCTCCGCTGGAATCACCGCTTCCATTCCAAAAGCCAAAGAATAGGGGGTCTCACCAGTGGCGTTTCTAGCTGTGGTTCGATATGACCACAGTACCTCTGGGAGTTCATCCGCCCATTTTCCTTTGCGGCTTTCCAGTTTTGATTTGATGGTGTGTTTCAGTATCTTATTGACCGCTTCAACCTGACCATTCGTCTGGGGGTGGTAGGGAGTAGAGAATAACCTCCTTATTTTCCATTTTTCACAGAATTCCTCTACCTCCGCCCCATCGAATTGTTTTCCGTTGTCGGAAATGATTGATTCGGGAAGACCGAAACGACATATAATGTTTTTCCATATGAATTTGATGACCTGGGGTTGATCAATCTTATTCAACGGTTCCGCTTCAACCCATTTGGTGAAATAGTCGACTGCTACAATCGCGAATTTCACCCCGCCTCGGGCGGTTGCTAGTGGTCCGATCAAGTCGATACCCCACCGAGCAAATGGCCACGGGCTGTATATGGATTTCAGGGTCTCCGGGGATATATGGATATTAGGCCCATTCGTCTGGCACTTGACACATTTACGTGCATAGCCGACGGCATCCTTTCTCAGGGTTGGCCAATAATATCCTTGTCCCATGGTTTTGTGTGCCAGGGATCTTCCACCCGCGTGGTTTCCACACACACCATCATGTATTTCTTCAAGGATTTTGAATCCTTCTTCCTTCGACACACACCTAAGTAGTGGAAGGGAATAACTTCTTCTGTACAGTTGTGAATTTATCAAAGTATACTTTGCCGCTCGGGTACGAAGTTGTCTTGCTTCGGTTTTATCTGCTGGCACTTCCCCGGTATCTATGTACCGTTGAATGGGAATTCGCCAGTCTTCCCCGGCCCCGGCAAGTACTTGTATTTGTGTTTCTCTTTGTTCCACTGATGGGATTATTAGTTTTGTCAAAACTATATTAGAGAAGTCTGCTGAGCCCTCATCTGATGCTAGCTTTGACAGGGCGTCAGCTTGTGAATTGTGTTCCCGTGGGATTTGTTCGATTAGAACTTCTGGGATTTTTTCGCAAAGTTCCCATACCAATTTCAGGTATTTTATCATTTGTTCGCCTCTGGCTTCATACTCCCCACTTACATGGTTCACTACTAACTGCGAGTCCATGAACACATGAAGTTTTCTTGCCCCGACGGCAATGGCCAGTTCCAACCCTGAAATGAGAGCTTCGTACTCTGCTTCATTGTTGGACGCAGGAAATTCAAACTTCACCGCATGGGTTACTGAATCTCCGTCGGGACTGAGTAATACCACACCTGCCCCCGAGCACGCGGTGGTAGATGATCCATCTACGAACAGCTGCCAGGCGCGTGGTTGACTCTGGGATTTCTCAGGGAAAGTTAATTCCACAATAAAATCCGCCAGGGCTTGTGCTTTGATTGCTGTCCTCGGGGCGAAAGTTATGTCATACTGACTAATTTCTAACGCCCAGCGTAGGAGTCTCCCGGTGATATCCGACCGGTGCAATACTTGCCTTAGAGGCATAGTTGTCAAGACCTCAACGGGGTGCTCAAATAGATACGCCCGGAGTTTTCTGATTGACACTATTAAAGCATATGTTAATTTCTCCAGTGGAGTATATTTTATTTCTGCCTCGTGTAGTACTTGGCTTACGAAATATATCGGAAAATGCACCATCCCTTCTGCCCTGGTCAACACAGCACTGATGGCGTGTTCTGACGCGGCTAGGTATAGGTACAGTTTTTCTTCTGGTTTAGGGGCCACAACTACTTTGGGATTGGACAAATATTCCTTTATCCGTACAAAAGCTTGTTGGGCCTCCTTTTTCCAGTGAAATTTCTGTCCTTTGATGGTAGCAAAGAACGGACGAGTTTTATCCCCCAGGCAAGAAATGTACCGATTCAGGGCGGCTAAACGACCCGTGAGTCGTTGTACGCCTTTTATGTCCCGGGGCTCTTGCATGTCCAGAATTGCTTGGACTTTGGTAGGGTTGGGCTCAATGCCTTTCTCGCTAACCACATGCCCCAGGATCATCCCTTTTTTAATTCCAAAGTTACATTTCTTGGGGTTCAATTTCATATTATAATGCCCCAGTATTTTGAATACTTCTTCGAGGTCTTTGATGTGATCTGATTCATTTCTACTTTTAACGATTATATCATCAATGTATACTTCCATGGTTACACCAATTAAATCAGAAAACATCAGATTTACCAACCTTTGATAGGTGGCCCCGGCATTCTTCAGGCCAAAAGGCATTCTTTCCCAGCAATAGATTCCTTTCTCTGAGTAGAACGCCGTATGCTCGACGTCATCTGGATGCATGGGGATTTGATGATATCCTGCTTTGGCGTCCAGTGTTGAAAATATTGCGTGACCTGTCAAATTGTCAACGACATGGTCGATGTGCGGCATGGGAAAAAGATCTTTCGGGCAGGCGTTGTTTAGATCTGTAAAGTCTATACACAAACGCCACGCAGCCGTTGTTTTTGTCACCATAACCGCATTGGAAAGCCAAGTGACATCACTCGAAGCTTTCCTGACCAATTTGTTTTCTATTAGTTTGTCTACTTCCCCGGCGAGTGCTTGACACTTCTCGGGGCCCATTTTTCTACGCTTCTGCGCGATTGGTTTCTTGCAGGGATCTATTTTCAATCGATGGCAGGCATGTTTAGGATCTATCTTTCCTAAATCGGCACTGGACCATGAGAAAGTAGAGATGTTCTCTTTAAGGAAATTTATAATCCCGATCCGGATCTAAAATAGAGATGTTCTCTTTAAGAAAGTAGAGATGTTCTCTTTAAGAAAGTAGAGATGTTCTCTTTAAGAAAGTAGAGATGTTCTCTTTTCAGCTTGTTCTGGATCTAAAATTATAGAGTCCAGATTTTCGACCATTTCTACCGCTGGTACCTTTTTAGATTGATATCCACCTTTTGAACCCCAATCATCCATTTCTGGTTTTGATGGGGGAAGCTTCTGGTCAGTAGAAACTGTGTCTACGCCAGTTCCTTCCTTGGGGGGACAAATCTTGTCCGGGGGAATATCCGCTATTTCCCCGGTAGGTTTTTCCTGAGAAGGATTCAGTTGGGAATTTTGATCGTTTAAATTGATTACATCTTTTATATGATCGATTTGTTTTATTTTTGTTCCTCTCAGATTTATCTGGGGAATATTTTCGTTTACTTTGGTTTTGGAGTTATTGAGATCGTGAAAGTACATCAAAGTCTTCTTAGCCATTACTAGATCACCTCTGACGGTGCCAACTGCACCGGAGGGAGTAGGGAACTTAATACAGTAGTAGTAGGACGAGGCGATAGCTTCAAAAGCGTCTAGAAAGGGCCTGCCTAACAGAGCATTATAGCCACTAACCTTATCAACTATTACAAACTTCAGATTCCTGACCATCATGACTTCGGGATTCTTCACATCCATCAGTTCCACCGGGAGTATGATCTCACCGTAAGGAATGACTACATCATCTCCAAAACCTTTCAACACCATATCGCACGGGTTGACATAGCGCGCCAAGTTCCCCATCAGATCTAGAGTCCTCTTGTAGAGAACATTGAGATGCGCGCCATTGTCCACCAGCGTGCGAGACACATCCAAACCGAGGAGTTTGGCCTTTAATTATCACTAAGGGCACATCCTTCGGGAATTTTGTCACGGTTCGATCTTCCGGGGTGAAAGTTATCACCGCCGTGTCTGAAATTGATGAACCCTGGCTCGGGGCCGTTTCATACCACACTTCCCACATCTGGAAATCTCTCTTCCTCTTGCGGTGGCTTTCTTCATTCACCGGCCTCAACCCACCGATCATCATAATCTGGCCCACACGTGGTGGGCCTCCTGCCGGGGGAGGCGCTAGTGGCGCCGGTGCGGGTACTTCCTGGGGAGGTGGCCCCTGCGGATTTCCCCCTGCACCGGGCCTGGGTAAGAATTGCCATAACTTGCCTTCCTGGAAAAGTTTCCACAACATTTTAACCAGTTGTTTGCACTGGCTGGTGTTGTGACCTATCTTCTCATGATAGGCACACCATTTGTTGGGATCCAACTTCTCCGGGGCAGTCAGAATTGGTGGTGGTTTCTCAATCAGATCTGATTTATGCATGAGCATTATATTCAGAATATTTGCTGGTGTATGACCAGTCTGAGTAGTTATTTTTTCTTCTAACTCACGGATCTCGTCTATCCGTGGGTCAGCTGGCTTTGGGCCTGGTTTTTTGCCAATGTAATTTGGCCTTCGATCGGAGGAAAAAGGAGGTTTTTTCTTTTGCTCGGGGGGATGTTCCCCGCCGGCGACAAGACGCTGGTAGGCAACTTGGGCCCCAGCTTTCCTCCTGAAATCCTCATACGATCGGGGATAATTCAACATTGCAGATTTAAACAACTTAGAATTTCTCCGCAAACCTGCCAACACGGTGTGAAGTTTGAGGTTGTCACCAATCTCTTCACCACCGGCCAAAAGTAGTTCTTCAACACGATCTACGTAAGATTCGTCAGATTCCGTGTTGCCCTGTTTGACCCCCAAAAGCTTCTGACTATATTCCATATAGGAGGCTTTGGAGGCAAAATACGATACAAACCTCTGCACCAAATCGTCAAAACACTTAATAGAATGTGTTGGTAAGCTGACGTACCATTGGTGGGGAATATCGCCCAGGGTAAGGGGAAACAGTTTGCACCGAGTAGCATCTGTGGCTCCTCGGCCGGACATGTATGTCCTGAACCTGCTCAGGTGAGCTTCTGGATCCGTTTTGCCACTGTACAAAGTAGTTTGCATGGGCTGGATCTCTAGCTGCATGGGAGCTTGTTCGACCTCTGGGGCCAAAGGATCGTTATGACGACCAGCCGGAGCAGCGAGAATTTGATGTTCATTCAATCGCTTTTCCAGTTCAGAGTACTTTTGCCTCAAATCGGCCAGTTCAGAATTAGTACCGGGGGCTCCAGTGGCCCTCTCCGGTGGAAAGTTTGCATGTCGGCCATGCATGTCACTTTGACTATTCTGCCGACGAGGCTCAGTAGAAGTGGCCATAGATTCGGCTCTTTTGTTCAGATCTAACGCTCGACGCATTCTGCGGTTCTTTTTGGGAACGCGGCCAGATTGCTCAGGAGCTACATTCAGATTTGCCCTGGTGGCTGCATGCGTGCCCTTCACCGGGATCACAGGAGTCGTCATGACGTATTTCAACGTCATAAGTTCTGCAACTGCTTCATCTATTTTTTGTGGAGTATCAAGACTTCCAAATCTAATCGGAGGCGGGCCTTTCGGCGTCGACGGCCCTCCGAGATCATAAGGGTGCAGACGGCGATTCCGACGTTGTGACCGAAGTCGACGTCGTCGTACATCAGCCTGACTGTCTGTGGGCTCATCTGCCCCTGCATGTTTGCTATTCTGCTCATCAGAGCTGATCTGGGTAAGCGGCGGCGGCGGCGGCTCCTTATTTTCAGGTTCTGGGTTCTTAGGCGGAGATGAAACCTCAGGTTCCACCATCACGGCCTTACCCATCACCGCCCGCCAACGACCACTCGTACCAGACCCAGTTGATACCGTAGTACCTTCGGTTTCGTTAACCATTTTAGATTTCAGATCGAGATTTTCTGTAACTAAATTACCTGATGCTCGATCCTTCTAGCGCCAGCTGTTTTGGTGTGTTTTTGCTCTTTGTTGGGGATATTTGCTGGTAACAGAGGGTTTTGGCAACAACACCAAAATACAAATTTGTTATAGGTAAGAAAGCAAAGGGTAATAGTTTATACAGAAATCGTAAGTAGAAAATGGATGCTCATGGCACCTCTTTATTCAAATATTCATACTTAGAATTCATTTTGAAATACAATGGTTTGCATGTCCCCTTCCTCTCCTCTAATACCCTATATTTATACTAACCCATGCATGGCAAGATTATGCCACCTAATGCCCACTTATCAGCTCCTGATTGGACCACAACTCCACTAATGTCTTGCATTAAAAACCCACTTAACTCTAAACAAAGACTTTATCCTCTGCTCCCGTCAAATGTCTTTTGACCACCTGTTGACTCTGACACCTCCCCCACGGATATTCCCGTGTAATAAGTCTGACACTACCGAGCGATCGTTCCCGTCCAAGCTCTTTTCTGACTTCTGTTGGTTGCCTTTCTAGGTCTTTTTCCATAGATAAATTCTGACTTGCACATCTGATGACGTGGCTTCCTCATTGTCGACACGTGTCGGTGACCGTTTTATCGGGTATAACAGGGTTGACCTTGGAGCCTAAGGTCAACAAAGAAGGCGAACTCGTGATCACGAATCCCTCCACACTTCCGAAGATGGATATTTCTGGACCAGTTGCAACGGGTTGACCTTGGAGCCTAAGGTCAACAAAGAAGGCGAACTCATGATCACGAATCCCGTGACAAGGCACCATTTCGATCTCCCTCCGTTTATCGCCTTTGATGCATTAATTCTCGAGTATTCTCAGAATCAACTAGTTTTAATTGTTTGTTTATAGCTTCCCTGCGTCACTTGGTATCAGAGCCGAGCGATGCATCCCCGACTCCCCGTCCTCGGCATGCTCGCGAATCCGCCGTTGAGGCCGCAGCGGTGATGGGTTCAGCCCGATGCTGGTATTTATGGCTGCATGAGGATGAAGGTAATGCACATCCAGCTGGGAAAATAAAGGCAAAATGTTAGCAATGAAGAGCTTATTAGTTTTATCCAACTTCTGAAATATTGATGTGGGTCGAAACATTTTGACACACATGATGTTGAGAAAAGCGTATCAGTTATATCCAACTTGTATGATATTTACGACGCAAATATATTAATATTAGTGAATATTAAATAAATTAATATGTTAACGTTATTGTAGGGATATTTAAGACGCAAATATATTATCAACTTGCTCAGGCTGACCTGTTATGACCAAACGTCCAGCTGGGTCTGACTGAACTCGGACCTAATCCACCAATAAGGGCATTATTGTCACATTCCGTCTTAATTTCCAATTCTCAAAATTAAGGAGATGCAACTACACCATACACAATATATTGCATAGAGACTCAAAACACACTAGCAAGTAACAGAGTACTAGTTAACGAAACACAAACTATGTACAATATAGAGACTCAAAACACACTAGCAAGTAAAACACAGAGTACTAGTTAACGAAACACAGCTTTTCATTAATAAGGTCAAGGGTTCAAACCCTGGACTATTCAAAACACACTAGCAAGTAAAGCTAAACTAGCAAGTAAAGCTAAGTACAGTATAATATGGAGTACTAGTACTATGTACAATATAGAGACTCAAAACACACTAGCAAGTAACAGAGTACTAGTTAACGAAACACAGACTATGTACAATATAGAGACTCAAAACACACTAGCAAGTAAAACACAGAGTACTAGTTAACGAAACACAGACTATGTACAATATAGAGACTCAAAACACACTAGCAAGTAAAACACAGAGTACTAGTTAACGAAACACAGACTATGTACAATATAGAGACTCAAAACACACTAGCAAGTAAAACACAGAGTACTAGTTAACAAAGACTATGTACAATATAGAGACTCAAAACACACTAGCAAGTAAAACACAGAGTACTAGTTACGAAACACAGACTATGTACAATATAGAGACTCAAAACACACTCGCAAGTAAAACACAGAGTAAACACAGAGTACTAGTTAACGAAACACAGACTATGTACAATATAGAGACTCAAAACACACTAGTAAGTAAAACACAGAGTACTAGTTAACGAAACACAGACTATGTACAATATAGAGACTCAAAACACACTAGCAAGTAAAACACAGAGTACTAGTTACGAAACACAGACTATGTACAATATAGAGACTCAAAACACACTAGCAAGTAAAACACAGAGTACTAGTTAACAAAGACTATGTACAATATAGAGACTCAAAACACACTAGCAAGTAAAACACAGAGTACTAGTTACGAAACACAGACTATGTACAATATAGAGACTCAAAACACACTAGCAAGTAAAACACAGAGTAAACACAGAGTACTAGTTAACGAAACACAGACTATGTACAATATAGAGACTCAAAACACACTAGTAAGTAAAACACAGAGTACTAGTTAACGAAACACAGACTATGTACAATATAGAGACTCAAAACACACTAGCAAGTAAAACACAGAGTACTAGTTACGAAACACAGACTATGTACAATATAGAGACTCAAAACACACTAGCAAGTAAAACACAGAGTACTAGTTAACGAAACACAGACTATGTACAATATAGAGACTCAAAACACACTAGCAAGTAAAACACAGAGTACTAGTTAACGAAACACAGACTATGTACAATATAGAGACTCAAAACACACTAGCAAGTAAAACACAGAGTACTAGTTAACGAAACACAGACTATGTACAATATAGAGACTCAAAACACACTAGCAAGTAAAACACAGAGTACTAGTTAACGAAACACAGACTATGTACAATATAGAGACTCAAAACACACTAGCAAGTAAAACACAGAGTACTAGTTAACGAAACACAGACTATGTACAATATAGAGACTATACAATATAAAACCCTGGACTATTCAAAACACACTAGCAAGTAAAACACAGACTATGTACAATATAGAGACTATACAATATAAAAATCGATAAAAAACACACTAGCAAGTAAAGCTAAGTACAGTATAATATGGAGTACTAGTTAACGAAACACAGACTATGTACAATATAGAGACTAGAGACTATACAATATAAAAATCGATAAAAATTTAAATACTCACACATATACAATATAGAGACTATTAACGATAAAAATTTAAATACTCACACATATACAATATAGAGACTATTAGACTATAAATACTCACACATATACAATATAGAGACTATTAGACTATGTACAATATAGAGACTATTAACGATAAAAATTTAAATACTCACACATATACAATATAGAGACTATTAACGATAAAAAATTACTCACACATATACAATATAGAGACTATTAGACTATAAATACTCACACATATACAATATAGAGACTATTAGACTATGTACAATATAGAGACTATTAACGATAAAAATTTAAATACTCACACATATACAATATAGAGACTATTAACGATAAAAATTTAAATACTCACACATAAATACTCACACATATACAATATAGAGACTATTAACGATAAAAATTTAAATACTCACACATATTTAACGAAACACAGACTATGTACAATATAGAGACTATTAACGATAAAAATTTAAATACTCACACATATTTATAAAAATAAGTTTTTTTTCTATGTCAATTACAAAAATTTAAATACTTACTGTTCAATATAGAGACTATTAACGATAAAAATTTAAATACTCACACATATACAATATAGAGACTATTAGACTATGTACAATATAGAGACTATTAACGATAAAAAATTAAATACTCACACATATACAATATAGAGACTATTAACGATAAAAATTTAAATACTCACACATAAATACTCACACATATACAATATAGAGACTATTAACGATAACGATAAAAATTTAAATACTCACACATAAATACTCACACATATACAATATAGAGACTATTAACGATAAAAATTTAAATACTCACACATATTTAACGAAACACAGACTATGTACAATATAGAGACTATTAACGATAAAAATTTAAATACTCACACATATTTATAAAAATAAGTTTTTTTTCTATGTCAATTACAAAAATTTAAATACTTACTGTTCAATATAGAGACTATTAACGATAAAAATTTAAATACTCACACATATTTATAAAAATAAGTTTTTTTTCTATGTCAATTACAAAAATTTAAATACTTACTGTTTCAGGTTCGAACCTTAAATCTTACTACAGTATCTTCAATTTAAGTGCTCAATTTCAATTGTAAAAATTTAAATACTCTCACACATATTTATAAAAATAAATTTTTTTTCTATGTCAATTACAAAAAATTAAATACTTATTGTTTCAGGTTCGAACCTTGAATCTTACTATCTTCAATTTAAGTGCTCAACCAACCGAGTTAACAACTTATAAAAATAAGTTGATGGTCGTCAATTTGAACAGTTCATTTGCTGGTATACCAACTACTAGTTTTTTCGCTTTTTCATACAAACATCTCTAAATACATTGATCTTGGCATAATTCATACATCAAACATCTCAACAAAATATTCCATTCTCAATTATTATTTTCATATTTTTTTCTTAATATTACTAAAACATAAAGGAAAAAAAATGGTCAACCATTTCAAATTCCAATTTCCAAATTGACAGTACTGTCGAAATAAATAAAAAATCGATTATTAATTAAATCGATAATCAATATCTGAGCAAGACCTCTTTGCAAAATCACGAATTACATACTATCAAAAGATATATAGTGCGACAATTAAGGATTTTTTTCTTGACTGATCATGTAAAACAGGGAATTAAAATTACTCTTAAATTTCCGCGACAGTATTTCGTTGACGGTCAACGGCTCCGGCCCAAGGCTTTATATAGTTGGGCTCATTTATTGGGTTTTTATTTATGGGCCCTTTTAATGAGTTTGGTTTTTATAACAATAACAAATGCCGGCTGGCATAGTACAATTAAGCACAAAACTATTGAAAAAACTGCAATAATGTGTGCAGGTAATATCGTCAGTACAAGTTTGCGACCGGGACGGTTCAACCGGAGTTCCACGTGAACCGCCGATCACCATGTCACAAGTTCCTGCGTACAAGCTCACAAAATAATGTATTTAGAAATAAACAACATAATTATAAATATAAATAAACAGTATAATTAAAATAATGAAGAATACAAATACTCTCACCCGAAATCAGAACCAACCACAAGAGGAAACAAGCTAAAACTTTAGGCGCCATTTATTATGTTCTGATCAATAATATGTATTGTAATTATTTTTTGTTTCGATTCGGTGAAGGCTATAGATATTTATACACACATTTTGGAGAGGGTATAATCTTTTTGTAATTTCACCTAATAAACTCTTTTAAAATAGAAATTCAAATATTGGCATTCTTGTTTGATATTTCTAAAGAAATTAAGAAAGTATGATTATTATTTTGAGACTACTGAACTTTACTGAACTGAACTGAACTGAACTGAACTGAACTGAACTGAACTGAACTGAACTGAACTGAACTGAACTGAATGGACCTGAACTGAACTGAACTGAACTGAAATTAAGTTCAAAATAAGAAACTTAAAATAATGAAAAACTAAAATTAGTATTGTTAAAATTTCAATATTTTGTATATTATAAACAATTTTATTAAATTTATTATTTTTCTTATTAGATTAATAAAATTAAAAAATGATTTACATTCTATAACTTTTATGGTTTATCGATAAATTCAAATAAATTGTTCGTATTGTTTCTTTAATTTTGATGCAAAATTTATTTTATGTTGTAGGTAAATACTATTTGGTAGACTCTGGTTATCTTAATACTCTTGGATATTTGTCTCCTATTTGCGATCCCAACGTCAGATATCATATTCCGCAATATAAGCATGGACCACCTAGAGGAATTTCAGAACATTTCAATTACCGACATTCTTCATTAAGAATGAAAGTTGAATGTGCTTTTGGTCAGTTGAAAAAAGGTGAAAGGTGTTGAAAATTATGCCTCAAATATCACAAAAGTATCAAATGTCAATTATTGTTTTTTGTTTCACACTTCATAATTTCATACGAATGCACGAGAGTGGTATTCCAATTGTACATCATGATGTTGCCAGTGGGAGAATAGATACAAACTTTGATGATAAAAATCGAATGAAGCTCATGTCTAAGGTAAGGATGGATATAGCCGAAGCTATTTGGAAAGATAACAACACCGAAGAGCATGGAGATGGAGTACAACAAAATGATAAGGAGGTAGATCATATGGAAGTAAATTGACCGATTATTTAAATTTTGTAATTTTTGTGATTTTTTTCAACATTACAAACATTTAATATTTATTGACATTAATTTTTATTAATTTTTATTATAATAATAATAATAATAATAATTATTATTATTATTATTATTATTATTATTATTATTATTATTATTATTATTATTATTATTATTATTATTATTATTATTATTATTGTTGTTGTTGTTGTTGTTGTTGTTATTATTATTATTATTATTAAAATCGAACTGAAACTGAACTGAACTGAACTGAACTGAACTGAACTGAACGGACCTGAATTGAACTGAACTGAACTGAACTGAAATGAACTGAAATTAAGTCCAAAAGAACAGGGCCTAAGTGTAAGTGGACTCGCTCTCGTCTAATTGTCATAGCATCTTTTGAAACTTTTGAAATCTCAATGGAATGGTGAGAATAAGTTGAACACGTTTTGAGAAAAACATAAAGACAAAAATAAAATAAATGAAAAGTTGAAAGTAAAATTATTTTTAAAAATAAAATAGGAAAAAACAATTATTTCTTTAAATTTTATCACAAAAAAAAAAAAGTGACCATTGTTTTCGGACATGCGTGATTTTTTGCAAGGAAAAAGACAAATTTAATCTTATTTTTCATCTTTAATTAATTTTAAACAATAATAAAATGGGATGTTTATAGTTGGGCTCATTTATTGCGTTTGTTTATTAGGCCTTCTAATGATTCTGGAATTTCATTTAATGGGCTGCAATACTTAATTTTTGCCTCCCTAAAATTGTAATTTCATCATTTAAAATATAAGTGAAATTTAATTCAATACAAAATATTTGAATACAAATACCCAAGGACCTAAATATATTTCAATGCAGGGGTATATATAACATAATACTAAATGAAAAATGAAAGGCTTAGATGTACATCTATTTACACCATTATTTTTACCATATTCTTATGAAATATTATTTAATTAAAGGATGTAAATACATATTGATAACCTTGTAACTTGTACATTAATTTTTGTGATATATTACAAATGATGGCATAATGTGACTGCAAAAATAAGATGGAGTAATATCATTAATCAATATAATTTTCGGATTACTAAGGGTAATTTTTTTCTACGAAAAAAAATTACAAATGTTGTCGTCAATGTTTCTTAGGACAGTAACATAGATGAGTTGTGTGATCACAAGTGCAGTTCTTCGCATGAAAAAAGTCTCCATACTTCTTGCAAATGTCATTGTTGTTGCAGACCATCGTCGAGGGCGGGTTCACGGTGTGTAAGCTCCGTTCCACGACTCGACAATTTCCCGAGCTCAAAGAAATCAACAACAGCAGAAAACAAACTAAAACCTTAGGACCCATTTCTTGAAAATAATATTCTTGTACTACGTACTAGTTACTACCGTATATTGTTAATTATGAAGTGAATATGCAATCCAAGATTATAATTTTTGGGAAATTTCCATATGTTTGTGCAATAGCTTTTTATTTATGAGAAATTTCTATGTATGCACTATGCAGGCAAAACAATATCACATTCTTAAATAGTTTTTCCTTGAATTTTATTTTGGTCAAATTATAATTTTGGCGATTTTTAAAATGCATAATATTTTTTGAAAACATATAATTTTACATTAAAGACAATTTAGATTATATTTTTTTAGATCGACAAGTTAGATTAATTTTTTTGGCCGAATCTAGCTGAAAATATATGAATGAGTTTTGATATAATCTATTCTCTTTGCTTCCATTGTAAATTTGGTTACAACATAACAACACTCTTCCTCCAACCGTCTGGAAATTAAACTGGAAATTGACATGAGTTTTATGCATTCTCTCTTTGTAAAATACAAAAGGGAATTGCATAATTAGTTACCATATATATACACCAGGCGAATTTAATCGAAATTGAAATCATATTAAAAATTTGATAATTTTGTCACTCCATCAATGTTACAAAACGAGAAAACAAGGCGAAAACTACGGGAATGCCATTTATTCGAAACCGTGATCAAATCATGAAACGAAACAAGCTAAACAATATCATACTTGCATACTTTGCCTCCTGCAGTTGTGTAGCCTGCATTAAATTAATTTCGAATTTAACAACACGACTACTCGATCATTGTCAATAAAAATAAAAAAACGAGAGGCGAAAACTAATAAAACTTACTCGGATCAGTGATGGTAACGAGTCCAGTTGGACGTCCCTGAGAGTCTTTAAACTCGCAAAGGCTAGCTGCCCTCTTATTCTTCTGGTAGTACTTATTCATGGCTACCGATGCATGGCTAATGTGTGTGTTGGGTTCGAAACAAGCTCCTCCGTTGTTTATGTTGCTGCAGTCGACTACCCCTGCGCATAAAAAGTCGAGATTCTTCTGGAGGGTATTTTCGTCCGAAAAAGGCTTCGCCACGCACCATGTCACCTGCCAAATGCGCGCCATGCACGATAAATAATTAATCCTCGATCTCATTCGTCCGAATATAGATAGATAGATAGATAGATAGATAGATAGGTAGGTATGTAGAAATTAATGAAAGAATCGAAAAACTTACATCTCCTGCTGCGGCTACTCCGATGCAAACAAACACGAAAAAAAACGCGAAAACTACCCTACCCATATCTGGTTAATTAATTATTCAATGATATGATGATTAATTGTTAGTATATTTTTATTTTTTGTTTTCTTCTCAAGTGATGAAGAAAAATGTGAAAGAAGTGTGTGCTTAAATAGGTTGTAATTCCGCGTTAGTTCGATTTTATTTTTTTTTTACTTTTTAATTTTTTTGATAGATAAAAGTAGAATGCGACAACCACTCTAAAATAAAAAGTAGAAGTAAATTTAATTTTTTTAATAGATAAAAGTGGAATGGTGTGTAATTTATACTCACTATTTATGGTACTGTATAATGTAAACTTAATATTCCTTGACTTCATACAATTTTTTTTTATTCTCTGAAATAAATTTAGTATAAGTACTCTATTACTCTTACTCCCTCTGTTCTAGAGCTATAGGTAAAACTGGTAAACGTTGATTTTTTTTGTCCGTCCAATACATATGATAAAAAATATTCAAAAATTATGAAAAAATAACTACAATATAATTTAACTATTGAATTTTATTTTAATTATTTTTTCATAATTTTTGTATAATGTTTATCATATGTATTGAACGGACCAAAAAAGTCAACTTTGACCACCTGTGCCTATAGCTTTGAGACAGATGGAGTATTTATTTGCCATTTCAATCAAAGATTTTGCCAATAGCCCAATAGTAAGTATTCCGTATTACAGTGGGAGTTATATTTATTTACACATCCACTACCTCCAACTCTCCAAGGCTCCAACATGGATTTACGAACATTTTTTTGAATTTTGATTTTTTTAGATAATTTTTAAATATCTATATTAGTACTTACACTCTCCATCATATAATAACCTAAATATTATTTATTTCATTCCTTTTTATTAAGCATGATAATTTAGTGCCAATATTAATTTCTTTTAGTGCATATGAATTCCGTCTGTTCATGTTGGTTAGATTCAATATCGTGACTTTGATACTGTCTTATTTGTTACTTTATTTTGGGAGATTTTTGTCTGTGATTTCGTAAAGTACTAATATGAGTCAAATTCTTTTTAAGGACAAGGAGTTCTCTCTCGACTCAGCAGTGTAATATTCGAAATACAAAAATAGTTCAAACAGATTCACTATGTGTAATTTGCGTTCTACGACTCGACAATTTCCCGAGCTCATCAAAGAAACCAACAACCACAGAAAACGAGCTGTAAATGTATAAATGTATGTTTTGAGAACAACTTTTTTTTGTAATTTACAAATTAGTGTGATTATTCTTGTGAAAAAGATCGATGTAGTATATTATTAGAGTACTTAATTACTCACAAGGGTAATGGATTCTTCCGTCGTAAAAACAATTACATTTTATATAAATTCATCATTTAATTACTCATTGAGTATTGATTTTTATAACCAAATTTTATTAAGTTACATTCATGTATATGTTAAGATGAAGCTGGCAAATTCAATGAAAATGGTACGAATAATTAAAATGTGATTTATTTTGCAACTCAACGACATACAAAGAGTATTGCGTAGTGTTACAAACGAAGAACGCTTACAAATACGAAATTTAAAATACCGCGAAACAAATGCATACTTATTTTAATCAGCAGATCGAAAACACTACTGATATTAGAGTATTCGATACAACGTGAAACAAATCAAATTAAGCAGTAGTAGTATAGTTGCAACCTCCTATTTGGCCTGCAATTTGTACAACATATGTTCGAAATTAACAACAAGCACTGCGAATCAAGAATAACCGGGGAAAAAAAAAAGTAACAGGAGATCAAACTTACTCGGATTATCGCGCGTAACGAGTCCAGTTTTAGATAAAGTAATTTGGCTGTAAAATACGCAAGCGTCAGGGTCCCTCTTATTTTTCTGGTAGTATATATTCATGGCTACGGAGGCATGGGCATGGACATTGTCGGGAAGGAAACAATTTCCACCCTTCTGTATGCTGCTGCAGTCAATTTTGCCGCACGCGAAGTCGATATTCGCCTGAAGAGCTTGATCGTTCGTTACTGAAGGATTAGCCACGCACCATGTATCCTGCAGCATGCGATAAATTCTCATTCGTTGTTACATCTAATTAATATAAATAGAAACGAAACAATTAATCGAAAAACTAACATCTTCTGCTGCGACTCCGATCATGCAAACCGCAGCAACAAACACGAAAAAACACGCGAAAACTACCTTACCCATATTGCTTAATTTATTGAATGTTGTTTTTGTTTTGAGGTGAAGTGTGATGTGAAGGTACATGAGTGTTGCTTAAATAGGTTGTAATTACGCGTTACGTTCCATTTTCTTTCATCTTTTTTTCTTACATTTTATTTTTTAAATAAAATGAAATCGGTCAAGGAAGACCGGGTTGATTAAGCAAGTCGTTGCCCCCTATTTTCAAAATACTTTTGTATTTTTAATAATAATCATTATAAAAATAAATTTACAATAAATTATTTGTGGTTACCGTGGGATGGTATTAGTGCCCATGCATAAAAATTAAAAAAGCAATAATTTAGTCAACAGATTTTGCCAATATTAATTTTATTATTAAAAGCTCGTGAACCGTAAATAGTTTTTTTTTCTTGATGATCAAATGGGCGCTTAGCCGGTTCCAACGACTAAGTAACGGTCAACCGAAATCGACCCATAATCGATTTCAAAGTCTGATTTGACAGCAGTGATACAGATCGAAAAAAAAAAGGAATTTATTAATTAAATCAATCACAAATAAGCAAGAAATGAATTACATACTATCAAAAGATTTTTGCACTCTACTTGGCCTGCAATTTTGTAGCCTTCAAGCAGTATTAATCGAAATTAACATACGATTAATAGGTTGTAATTGTGCGTTACGTACATTCGATTTTCTTTGATCTTCTTTTTGACCTTTTTTATTTTATATATATATATAAATATAAGAAATCGGTAAGGAGGATAGGTAAAAGTAAAATGACATGTACTTATACTCACTAATTAATGTATAATGTAAAATACTAATATACACTTTTTTATAATTATTTGAGCTAGAAATATAGTAGTAGTATTATTTTTTGGCGGATTTCAGAAAACATAAATTGTGTGTGTGGTTCAGTGGAGTTGATACACTTTTTTTCTAATTTTTTGAGATATAAAATTTAAGTATTATTAATTGCGATTTTAAAAAACATAAAATTTACTATTGAACATTCAAAATGAAATATATCGATTTGTAACGTAAATGAAAAACATAGATTAATTATAATAAATTTAATATTAATTTATACCTAAAATAATTTAAAAAATGAAAAATACATACAAGCATTATATTAATTTAGTCAAAGATATTGCCAATATTATTAATTTCATCTATATTCGTGAAATGTAAATAGCATACAAGCATTATATTAATTTAGTCAAAGATTTTGCCAATATTATTAATTTCATCTATATTCATGAAATGTAAATAGTTTTGTTTTGTTTATCTAAGTCCATAAAATTATATAAGTCTGTCACATCTCAATAGTCACACTTTCGCTAATTTTTTTTTGTATAGATCAATTAAATGTCATGAGGTTCAAACCTAAAACCTTTGACAACCAACTGAGTTAACAACCCTTGACAGCTAAAGTGCTAGTTAACAAAACACAAACATTTTTTTTTCTGATTACAAGATTAATAATTTTATTTTTACTTTTAATCAAAATATTATAATAAAAATATATTTTTAAGTAAAAACTATTGTGAAATACTATACACTATGTACACTATAGAGACTATTAACGATAATAGATAATTGAAAGTCATGTTATAATTTTATTTTATTTAAATTTAACGGGTTAAATGGTAAGATTTTTAATTTTAATTATAAAGATAAGTTATTTTTGTCTATATCAATTGTAAAAATTTAAATACTCACACACATGTTTCTCAACTAATTGAACTAACAACTTATAAAAATACTTATAAAAATAAGTTGATGATCGACAATTTGAACCCTTCATTTGCTAGTATACCAACGACTAGTTTTTTCCATTTTTTTCATACAAACCTCTCTAAATACATTGATCTTGCCATAATTCATACATCAAACATACCAACAAAATTTTCTTTTCTCAATTATTATTTTCTTATTTTTTTTCTTAATATTACTAAAACATAAAGGAAAAAAACGGTCAACCATCAACGGAATCGACACCAATCAATTTCAAATTCCAAATTGACAGTATTGTTGAAATAAATAAAAAAATCGATTATTAATTAAATCGATATCCAATATCTGAGCAATGACCTCTTTGCAAAATCACGAATAACATACTATCAAAAGATACATAGTGCGACAATTAAAGATTTCTTTCTTGACTGATCATGTAAATAAATAGGGAATTAAAATTACTCTTAAATTTCCGGTATTTCGTTGACGGTCAACGGCTCTGGCCCAAGGCTTTATATAGTTGGGCTCATTTATTGGGTTTTATTTATGGGCCCTTTTAATGAGTTTGGTTTGGTTTTTATAACAATAACAAGAGGAAACAAGATAAAACTTTAGGCGCCATTTATTCTGTTCTGACCAATAATATGTATTGTAATTATTTTTTGTTTGAAGGCTATAGATATTTATACACATTTTGGAGAGGGTATAATATTTTTTTAATTCGCACGTAGTAAACTCCTTTAAAATCGAGATTCAAATATTGGCACTCTTGTTGATATATCTAAAGAAATTAAGAAAGTATGAATTTTATTTTGAGACTTTTTTGTAATCATTTTATTTTCCAAGATTTTTTAAAAAAATTATTTATATGAAAAGTGTAAATGGAATCACTCTCGTCTAATTGTCATAGCATCTTTTGAAACTTTTGAAATCTCAATGGAATGGTGAGAATAAGTTGAACACTTTTTGAGAAAAACATAAAATAAAAATAAAAATCAAATTAATAAAATAAATGAAAAGTAGAAAGCAAAATTATTTTTAAAAATAAAATAGTAAAAATAATTATTTCTTTAAATTGTATGTGAATTCAAAAAAAAAAAAACACAAATGTAATCTTGTTTTTCATCTTTAATTAATTTTAAACAATAATAAAATGGGCTGTTTATAGTTGGGCTCATTTATTGGTTTTGTTTATTAGGCATACTAATGATTTTGGAATTGGGCTCAATTCGTTTAATGGGCTGCAATACTTGATTTTTGCTCCCCAAAATTGTAATTTCATCATTTAAAATATAAAAGTGAAATTTAATTCAATACAAAATACTTATTTGAATAAAAATACCCAAGGATCTAAATATACAGTATTTCGATTTAAGGGGTATGTATAACATAATACTAAATGAAAAATGAAAGGCTTAGATGCTTACATCTATTTACACCATTATCTTTGCCATATTCACATCTATTTATTTATTTATTCAAGGATGTAAATACATATTGATAACCTTGTAACTTTTACATTAATTTTTGTGATATATTACAAATGATGGAATAATGTGACTGCAAAAATAAGATGGAGTAATATAATTAATCAATATATATAATTTTCGGATTACTAAGGGTAATTTTTTTCTACGAAAAAATTACAAATGTTGTCGTTAATGTTTCTTAGGACAATAGCATAGATAAGTTGTGCGATTACAAGCGCAGTTCTTCGCATGAAAAAAGTCTCCATACTTCTTGCAAATGTCATCGTTGTTGCAGACCATCGTCGAGGGCGGGTTCACGGTGTGTAAGTTGCGTTCCACGACTCGACAATTTCCCGAGCTCAAAGAAATCAACAACAACAGAAAACAAACTAAAACCTTAGGACCCATTTCTTGAAAATAATATATATTCTTGTACTACGTACTACTGTATATTGTTATGAAGTGAATATTCAATCCAAGATTATAATTTCTGGGAAATTTCCATACGTTTGTGCAATAGCTTTTTATTTATGCGAAATTTCTATGTATATATGCAGGCAAAAACAATATCACATTCTTAAATAGTTTTTCCTGAAATTTTATTTTGGCCAAATTATTATTTTGGCAATTTTTTAAATGCATATTTTTTAAAACATATATACTACAGTATAATTTTACATTTTAGACAATTTAGATTATATATATATATATATATATATATATATATATATATATATATATATATATATATATATTTAGAAAAGTTAGTAAATTTTTTGGCCGAATCTAGCTGAATAGTATAATCTGTTCTCTTTGCTTCCATTGTAAATTTGGTTACTACATACACTCTTTGTCTAACCGTCTGGAAATTAAACTGGAAATTGACATGAGTTTTATGCATTCTGTCTTTGTAAATTACAAAAGGGGATTGCATAATTAGTTACCATACACCAGGCGAATTTAATCGAAATTTAATTCATATTAATAATTTGATAATTTTGCCACTCCATCAATGTTACAAAATGAGAAAACACGGCGAAAACTACGGGAATGCCATTTATTCGAAACCGTGATCAAATCATGAAACGAAACAAGCTAAACAATATCATACTTGCATACTTTGCCTCCTGCAGTTGTGTAGCCTGCATTAAATTAATTTCGAATTTAACAACACGACTACTCGATCATTGTCAATAAAAATAAAAAAACGAGAGGCGAAAACTAATAAAACTTACTCGGATCAGTGATGGTAACGAGTCCAGTTGGACGTCCCTGAGAGTCTTTAAACTCGCAAAGGCTAGCAGCCCTCTTATTCTTCTGGTAGTACTTATTCATGGCTACCGATGCATGGCTAATGTGTGTGTTGGGTTCGAAACAAGCTCCTCCGTTGTTTATGTTGCTGCAGTCGACTACCCCCGCGCATAAAAAGTCGAGATTCTTCTGGAGGGTATTTTCGTCCGAAAAAGGCTTCGCCACGCACCATGTCACCTGCCAAATGCCATGCACGATAAATAATTAATTCCCGAATATAGATAGATAGGTCATATGTAGAAATTAATGAAAGAATCGAAAAAACTTACATCTGCTGCTGTTGCTACTCCTCCTAATCCGATGCAAACAAACACGAAAAAACACGCGAAAACTACCTTACTCATATCTGGTTAATTAATTGACTGATATGATTAATTGTTAGTATGTTTTTATTTTTTTGTTTTCTTCTCAAGTGATGAAGAAAATGTGAAAGAAGTGTGTGCTTAAATAGGTTGTAATTCCGCGTTAGTTCGATTTTTTTTTTTACTTTTTAATTTTTTTGATAGATAAAAGTAGAATCCGACAACCACTCTAAAATAAAAAGTAGTAGTAAATTTAATTTTTGTAATAGATAAAAGTAGAATGGTGTGTAATTTATACTCACTATTTATGGTATAATGTAAACTTAAATATTCCTTGACTTCATACAATTTTTTTTATTCTCTAAAATAAATGTAGTACAGTACTCTATTATTTGTTTGCCATTTCAATCAAAGATTTTGCCAATAGCCCAAATAGTAAGTATTCCGTATCACAGTGGGAGTTATATTTATTTACACATCCACTACCTCCAACTCTCCAAGGCTCCAACATGGATTTACGAACATTTTTTTGAATTTTGATTTTTTTAGATTATTTTTAAATATCTATATTATCCTTCTTTAAAATTATTTTTAGTACTTACACTCTCCATCATATAATAACCTAAATATTATTTATTTCATTCCTTTTTATTAAGCATGATAATTTAGTGCCAATATTAATTTCTTTTAGTGCATATGAATTCCGTCTGTTCATGTTGGTTAGATTCAATATCGTGACTTTGATACTGTCTTATATATTTGTTACTTTATTTTGGGAGACTTTTGTCTGTGATTTCGTAAAGTACTAATATGAGTCAAAATCTTTTTAAGGACAAGGAGTCCTCTCTCGACTCATCAGTGTAATATTCGAAATACAAAAATAGTTCCAACAGATTCACTATGTGTAATTTGCATTCTACGACTCGACAATTTCCCGAGCTCGTCAAAGAAACCAACAACCACAAAAAACGAGCTGTAAATGTATAAATGTATGTTTTGAGAACAACCTTTTTTTGTAATTTACAAATTAGTGTGATTATTCTTGTGAAAAAGATCGATGTAGTATATTATTAGAGTACTTAATTACTCACAAGGGTAATGGATTCTTCCGTCATAAAAACAATTACATTTTATATAAATTCATCATTTAATTACTTATTGAGTATTGATTTTTATAACCAAATTTTATTAAGTTACATTCGTGTATATGTTAAGATGAAGCTGGCAAATTCAATGAAAATGGTACGAATAATTAAAATGTGATTTATTTTGCAACTCAACGACATACAAAGAGTATTGCGTAGTGTTACAAACGAAGAACGCTTACAAATACGAAATTTAAAATACCGCGAAACAAATGCATACTTATTTTAATCAGCAGATCGAAAACACTACTGATATTAGAGTATTCGAAACAACGTGAAACAAATCAAATTAATTAAGCAGTAGTAGTATAGTTGCAACCTCCTATTTGGCCTGCAATTTGTACAATATATGTTCGAAATTAACAACAAGCACTGCGAATCAAGAATAACCGGGGAAAAAAAAAGCGAGAGGAGATCAAACTTACTCGGATTATCGCGCGTAATGAGTCCAGTTTTAGATAAAGTAATTTGGCTGTAAAATACGCAAGCGTCAGGGTCCCTCTTATTTTTCTGGTAGTACATATTCATGGCTACGGAGGCATGGGCATGGACATTGTCGGGAAGGAAACAATTTCCACCCTTCTGTATGCTGCTGCAGTCAATTTTGCCGCACGCGAAGTCGATATTCGCCTGAAGAGCTTGATCGTTCGTTACTGAAGGATTAGCCACGCACCATGTATCCTGCAGCATGCGATAAATTCTCATTCGTTGTTACATCTAATTAATATAAATAGAAACGAAACAATTAATCGAAAAACTAACATCTTCTGCTGCGACTCCGATCATGCAAACCGCAGCAACAAACACGAAAAAACACACGAAAACTACCTTAGCCATTTAGTATATATATTTATATATATATTTTTTTTTCTTGGTTTTGTTTTCAAGTGATGAATTGTGAATGTGACGAAGAGTGTGCTTAAATAGGTTGTAATTCCGCGTTAATTAGCTCCATTTTCTTTGATCTCTTTTTTTCAACCTTTTATTTTTTTTTATATATATAAGAAATCGGTCAAGGAATATATTTTATTGTTATTTATAAATAAAAGAACTATTTAGGGAAAGAGACATTATTTTTTATTAAATTATATTTAATACATCATAAAATATATTTTAAAATTTAGTACTCCTCATTTATTAACCTTATTTATTTTCTGCAGCAGCATGTTATTTTTTTTTTCTTAAGTGCATTTTATTAATTAAATTTCACTAATTTATAATTAGAAAAAAATGAGTCATTTAATTTTAAACAAACATAAAAAATATCATTTATCCAAAAATTAATACTACATTATTTTTTGCAATTTCAATAAGGAAGTTCCGACCTCTAAAAATTATAAGTACACTAACTTGTTTATATTTACAATTATGCAGTGGATGGCTATAGATATTTATACACACATTTTGGAGAGGGTATAATTTTTTTTTTAATTCTCACGTAATAAACTCTTTTAAAATCGAGATTCAAATATTGGCACTCTTGTTTGATATTTCTAAGGAAATTAAGAAAGTAAAAATATTATTTTGAGACTTCTTTGTGATCATTTTATTTTCCAAGATTCTTTCAAAAAATTATTTATATGAAAAGTGTAAATGGAACCACTCTCGTCTAATTGTCATAGCATCTTTTGAAACTTTTGAAATCTCAATGGAATGGTGAGAATAAGTTGAACAAGTTTTGAGAAAAACATAAAGACAGAAATAAAATTTCAAATTAATAAAATAAATGAAAAGTTGAAAGTAAAATTATTTTTAAAAATAAAATAGTAAAAATAATTATTTCTTTAAATACAATACTTTGTTTTACACAGAGTAAAAAAATGTTGTTTTTTGACTTTTGAAAAAAAAGTAAAAGAGTAAAAATGTAATTTTATTGTTGGATTGAAGGCACGAAACTTAGTCGGGAGAGGTGGCAAGAATAACTTGACTGTGGAAGCTTCTCTGTCGGCTTCGCCGGAGGCTCACTACCTAAACAATTATTTGCAGAACGGTCTAACTTCATTTTCTTCTCTCATTCGAATTCTTCCCGTAACCCACCTATAAATAACCCAAAAAATTGCAGCTCTAAATCGAAAAAATTTCACCACTAATTCGACATATAAAAGTTAGCCATCACTTCTACGTTACTCGTGTGTGTGCTTTGATTTGAATATTGTAGTTGAATTCGTGAATTAAACAAGAGTTGGATCGCTTAAGATCGTTGAAAATTCCGCAAAGGTCTGGAAGGGCGCCGCGCGCTAGTATAGGACTAGCGCCTATTGCCCTTTGTTAATTTCAGCGGCTCTCGGGCGCTAGTATAGGACTAGCACCTGGTGCCCTTCGCTAATGCAAGCGGCTTTGGGCCCTAGTATAGGACTAGCGCCTGGGGCCCATTGTTAATTTCAGCGGCTCTGTGGCGCTAGCATAGAACTAGCGTCCGGGGCCCTTTGCAGTCCAAAATCCTAAAATACAATGTTTTTGTTTAATTTTAATTACAGGAATGGAAAGGATATGCATCAGAGTCATCATGATGGAGAATGTAAGCACGTGGAGGGATATTGGAGATGGGTAATGATCGATATGAAACACTCGAAAACAACATTGTTTTGTATTTTACTTTGTATTTTAAACTCGTTTATGAAAATTTTGTTATTTGAGTTGTTGCTCAAGCTCAAATCTTACGAAAAAAAGTGTGAAAAATAACTTTGATGACTCGAAAAATTGTTACGGTAGATAAGCTCAAATATCGGCATCGAAAACATATATTCTGATCGGAAAACAATCAAAATGACGCTAAACAATGAAAAAGACGCTAGTGCTCTTTATCCAAGTCTTTGAGGCGCGGGGCGCCAACCACTCTGGGCCCCGTGGCATTCAGACTTTCGAGGCACAGGGCGTTGGTGCCCTCAATGGTATTCGAGGCGCGGGCGCTAGGCCACAGACGCAGGGCGCCAGACCCCTCCGGGGCCCCGCGCCCTTCACAATTTCGTTCGTGAATTTTAGATGTTAAGCACGTGATTTAATATGCTTAATTTGGTATTTTTGAATCGTTAGATTTTCTTAAAATATTTTGTTACATGTCCAATTTGATTTTCGGTAAAAAACAATACATGTAAGTGCTCAATCCGAGATACTCCTAAACTCCTAGTTTTTCGTAGTTTCTCGGATCAACTACTCACGAATATTTTTTTTAAATGAAAATCGTATTGGACATGTAACAAAATATTTTAAGAACATCAAACGGTTCAAAAATATCGAATTGTGTTCAGATAATCGGGTGTAGTGTAAAATGTATGTTGTGACTTAAATGATTGAAGTTTTCAATGTAAATGGTTAGGGATTAAGGTTAAGGTTTAAAGTTTAAAGGCTGACTGGCCATACATTTATACTACACACGGCTATTCGCACATAATTCGATATTTTTGAACCGTTGGATGTTCTTAAAATTTAGTGTTACGTGTACAATCCAATTTTCATTTAAAAAAAATATTCGTAAGTACTTGATCCGAAAAATTACGAGTTTAGGGGTTTCCCGGATCGAGCATTTTTGGGTATTTTTTTACCGAAAATCGAATTGAACATATAACAAAACATTTTAAGAACATCTAACGGTTCAAAAATACGTAATTACGCATATCAAATCACGTGTTTAACATCTAAATTTTACGAACGAAACTATGAAGGGCGCGGGGCCCCAGAGAGATCTGAAGCCTGGCGCCTCGGGCCTCGAAGGGGTCTGGCGCCCTGCATCTGTGGCCTAGAGCCCCGCGCCTCAAATACCATTGAGGGCACCAACGCCCCGCGCCTAGAAGGTGTGAAGGTCACGGGGCCCCAGAGTGGCTAGCGCTCCGCGCCTCAAAGTCTTGGATAGAGAGCACCAACGTTCTTTTGATCAGAATATACGTTTTCGATGCCGATACTTGAGCTTATGTAACGTAACAATTTTCCAAGTCATCAAAGTTTATTTTCCACACTTTTTTCGTAACAATTGAGCTTAGAGCAACAATTCAAATAACAACATTCACATACAAGAGTCTAAAATACAAAGTAAAATACAAATAGTATTTTGACATAAATTAAATATAAATATGTTTACTCATCCAAATGCTCCTATACTGAAAACTGACTCGGCCAAAACATATCTAAAGTTCCCCATGTCACTCTTTAGATGACTTCTAGACAATTTAGTTTATTATTATAGCAATAATCTATCCCACGACAAATGCACCACAATTTTTGTTATCAGTTTAGGTATCACATCGTCGATAAATTCCTTGCGGTCAGGAGAGATCACATATTTGAAACCGACCAATCAAAACAAAGATTCACGATGATTGGGTACTCTTCGATTGGCCTATGTTTGCCACTCATATACTCGTTTATTTTATCAAACAAATTTGCGTCACATAACAATCATTGAGTGATATTCTGGAAATGCTAGTTCTTTTAGATCTTTAGGCTTGGCAACATCTTCGGCAATACGCTCATCGTAGATACGGAGGAATGTACAATGCGATACTCCTTTTGTAAAAACACAAAAGTACAAACCGTAAAAAAAACACCTCAGTGGCTCCAGTCTGGCTAGCGCCCCGCGCCAGTACAATGAAAACGACGCATGGGCGCGAATATCATATGGGGCCGTGGCGGCGCCAGCTCGGAACCATGGCGCCAGCCTGGCTGGCGCCCCGCGCCTTCACAGAATGATATCGCGCCCGCCGAAAAAAATCGACGCAAACACACGAATTTAATCTAATTGAAACGAAAATTGATAATATAGACTAAATAAGAGTTCGAGAAAGTTGTGCGTATACCTGAAAAAACCCCACGACGGCCATTTCGGATAACCCTCCGAGCTTCGACACCGCCGACGAGTCGTGCATCTGCTTCCTTCTCGGCTCCTCCTCGAAGCGAACCTTTTTCGGACGCCTCTCACAAGTATCGCCCGAGCTCCCCATTGGTTGGATAATTGAAAGAGCACAGGAGTTTATTTGTTTTTTTGTTTGTTGCCTTCTGGGTGTGAGTTCGATGAGAGAGAAAAAAGGAGGGCGCCGTTTGATTAAGATTAAGAATGGAGTTTGTTTGCAATTGTTTAAATTTAGAGGGGAGTTTGTAATTTTTGTAAAATTAATATTCAATTTTGATTTATTTTTATTATATTTTAAATTAAAAATAAATCAAATATATGATGAGAGGTATTGTTAAAATTTGTGTTTGTTGAGAAAGCATTAATGGCAATTCCCTCTATATATTTATGCTAAGATGAAGCTGACAAATTCAATGGAAATGGTACGAATAATGTGATTTATTTTGCAACTCAACGACATACAAAGAGTATTGCATAGTGTCACAAACGAAGAACGCTTACAAATACGAAGGTATTTGTCTCCGGTGAAGGGTCTTAAAGCTCCGATTTTCTTTCTTTCTGATGTAGATATCGGAGGCCCAATATTTAACTAAGTTATTTACTTATCTTTTTAATAAAGCCCAACATGTTTAGGGTTTCGTTATTATTTATATTTCGTTTCATTCATTTATTCAATAGTTGTTTTTTTGAGATTAATAAAAATAAAAGAGTTCTCTCTTTGTTTATCAAGTATCGGTATTCGAAAGAATCAACGATCTTTAATCGGTTAATCCTCGGCATTCTTCGGAATCAACGAGTTTTAATCTTGTGTTATCGCCTCCCTGCGTCAGTTGGTATCAGAGCCGAATGATGCCTCCCCGTTCTCGGCCTGCTCGCGAATCCGCCGTTGAGGCCGCAGCCCGTCGCGACGCCGACGTCGCCGCCTTAAGCAACCAAATCGCAGCCCTCGCCGTCGATCTCGAGGAGCTCCGCCTTGCTGTTTCCAACAAGCTATCGTCACCTCCACGCCAAGGTTCTAAAAGGCGCTAGGCGGTAGGCGGGCGGTGACTAGGGGCCTAGGGCCTAGAGGATTAATCGGGGACTAGGCGGAAATTAATCGTTTTACATTTTTATATTAAATTAATTAATATTATATTTCAAAAATAATTTTTATATATATTTTTGAAAAAATAACAAGTTTTTTACTTTAGTTATAATAATTAGTATATATCATATTTGTTTATAAATTCAATAAAAGTAAATTATTATACAAAATTTCATCATATTTCACAAATCATATTAAATATTATTTTTTAAGCTCTCTATAACACAAAAAAATATCATTTTTTAAAGGGATAATCAATTTGACCTGAAAACTTGCTACACCGGTTATTGTGCTTTGAAATTTAAGGCATCTCTTTCATTGTGACTTTTCACAAAATAATTAATATATAAATATCAATTTAGTATATATATATATATATATATATATATATATATATATATATATATATATATATATATATATATTGTTTTTAAAAAATCTATCGGGGATGAGAGTGTGGCCTTGTGGGCCAGTACTTGTGTTTGATTTTGGGCTAATTCGATCCTAGGGTAAGGGTAGTGACCGCATCCCCTTTGATGCATCACACGTGTCCTACCACTCCCACTAGCTACTTCCTTTTTTGCTGTTCATTTTTTTTTACATTAGGTTTATTTATTTTATTATTTATTTATATAATTTTATGTAAATAATTATTATAAATGTAATTTGAATAAATAAATAAATAATTATTCATTTATTAAAAATAATCATATGCTTATAATAATGATAAACATACACTTACTTATTTAAAACTTAAAGTATATAATTATGCAAAATGATAAGTTTGTGGGGTTAATGAGTTTATTTAATTTTTTTGTATTTTTAAAATTACTTATTTCATAAGAAAATTTTACAAAAAACTATTGTAGATTAAACGCCATAATATGCAAAAACTAGTTTAAAATAGATCAAATTCATAATATTTTAAAAAAAAAAAATCGACTCGTTATTGCTTTTAAAATTTATCAACACCCACGACGATGCATCGTGCGCGCGCCGCCAACCCAATTAGCGCGACGGTGGCGCACAGTGATGATTGATGAGTGCAATAGCGAATTGGTTGGCATCGCGCGCACAGGGAATCGTCGCGCGGAAAATTTTCAAAAGCAATAACAAATCGATTTTTTTAAAATATTTTGAATTTGATTTGTTTTCAACTAGTTTTGGAATATTATGATGTTCAATCTAAAACAATTTTTTTGTAAAATTTTCTTATAAAATATTAATTTTAAAAATACAAAAAATTGTATATATAAACTCATTAAATCCACAAATTTATCATTTTGCATAATTATTTACCTTAAAATTTAATTAAATAAATGTATATTTATAATTATTATAAAAATATAATTATTTTTAATAAATGAATAATTATTTATTTATTCAAGTTACATTTATAATAATTATTTACATAAAATTATATACACAAATAATAAATTAAATAAACCTAAAGTAAAAAAAAATGAACAATAACTATATTAAAAGGAAAGTAGTGGGAGTGGTAGGACACGTGTGATGCATCAAAGGGGATACGGTCACTACCCTTACTCTAGGATCGAATTAGCCTTGATTTTGGGGCAAGCCTGTTTGTCGGATTTCAAATCGATGTCGATGCTTGGAAAAAATTTCTTCAAAACAAATATTAATAATTATAAATCTGAAAATTAAAGAATAAATCGGAACGAACTCTCACGAGTTCTATCGAAATCGGGCACACATGATTCTGACGGTTCAGAGAAACAAAGTTGTTCGATTTATCCTAGAGAGCACACATGACTTCCTCGCTACATCAGCGTCGAGATTCACATCATCGTGGTCCGCAATCGCCGTCGCTAGTCTCTGCAATTTCGATTTACCTTCATGGATTTGGCCGCCGTGGTCAGATCCGCTTCGGCAGCACAACCACGAAATCCGTAAAATCGTTAGTGTAGTTGTAGAAAAGTCTAGAGAAAAGGTTTTCAGAGTCATTATTTCACGGAGAGTTGGGTTGGGGGGCTTGGGTGATGCAGAAGAAGGATGGAGAGGAAGAAGATAAAGTGGGACGATGGTAATTAATTCACATAATTCTATGTTCAGTATAATATATATACACTATATATTATATTATGTGCTTATTAACTGAGAGAGACGGAGAAATCGAGTTATAATAATATTAATAATAAATTAGGCAGAAAATCAGGACCGAATTTAAAAAATTGTAATTTTTTTCTCTCCGACCAATGAAAGAGAGACACCTGGATTTAAACATACTTGAAATACAGGTGTAGCAGGTTTTCCGGTCAAATTGTTACTTAACTACAAAAAACTTATACTTCAGCCACTAAAATGTAAAAAATAAAAGTTCAGTTATGATAGTGCAAAAGTGACCTAAGTTCAGGTACTAAAATACAATTATCCCATGATTTTATATAATTTTGTAAAAAACTATTAATATAATTTTAAAACGAGTCGAAAAAACTCGTTGCATACCCGTTGATCTGCCAGATACAGATTTAGACCGAGTTATTAATGATCCGACGAGTTTCGAGTCGGGTACGAATCAATTTTTTTTAGGCTCAATTTATTTACACCTCCACTATTACTCTCCGCACCCCTTTTTTAAAATTTAATAATTTTAACACTTGTAAAAGTTCTATACTACCCTTGTCTAGATAGTAGTACTACTAATTACACCTTTCAATTTCTACAAACCCTACCTGGGCGAACTCCGCGAATATATTACTATTTCATGGAAAAATAAAAAAAGTAAGGAATAAAGATTGTTAATTTTAAAGAAAACTAGATTAATATATCGAATTAAAATCCAAGAGTTGCGCCGAGAAGAACAACGAACTGCAGTTCTGGAAGGCGACAGAGAAGACGGACGTGTTCAACTTCAGGGTGATTGTGCTGGAGCTGGTGTGCGGGAGGAGACCGATAGAGAGGGAATTAGGAGAAGGGGAGATGATGGTGAATTTGATGGATTGGGTGTGCGGATTGTTTTCTGAAGGGTGAATGCGGCGGACGAGAGGCTGAAGGGGAGGACGGGAGGCTGAAGGGGAGGACGTTCGACGAGGGGAAGATGAAAAAGTTGCTGATGGTGGGGTTGAGCAACGATGAGATTGTTTCGATGAGGTTGATCCACACGTAGCTCTCTTTCATTTTTTTCTCGTGAAAACTGAATTTGTGCTTCCATGTCTGAAACTCAGGAGAGAGGTACTGATAATTGAAGAAAAAAATTTAAAGAGCGATACAGAACGAGAGAACCTTCAGTTGCGTTGACGTAAAAGGGAGAGGAGGGAATTGATTTTTTTTTTTAATTAAAAAGGGTATTGTTGGTAATTGAAGGGTGGTGTACTAATAAATTAAAAGGGCGAATTAATCAAGGGGAGGTGAGAAGAGTAATAGAGAAGGTGTAAATAAAGTGAGCCTTTTTTTATTTTAAACGGATACGGATCGATGTTAATTCGATCCATATTCAATCCATTTACAGATCTACAAGAGACTACAAGAATATGGACACTAACTAAAAGAAAATAGATACTTAGTTATTCATTCATGGGTTTTCAGTCTACTACAAGAAAATAGATAGTCTCATATGCAATCATGGGTTTCAAAAGTTTGCAGACAAATAAATACTCTAAAGGTTTGTAGACAAATAGATACTTAGTCTCATATGCTTTCATTCATGGTTTTTCAAAGGTGTCTCTAACTTTACTGTATTTTACACCCATTACCACAGCAATACCTCCACATACGATAACCCTGATCCTTGCCTTACCCCCGTCATAATCAAGATCCTTTTGTAAGAGGTTCATAAGGGTTACCAAATCACGTTCGATCTGTAAATAACAGAAAAAACTTCAAGAAGAGAAACTGGCATGATGACATTTTGGTTGGACCTATTGAATTGAGTATTAGTTACCTTATCAAGTATAGCTTGTATATCACAACTTCCCTCGCCATATTTGTTAACCAACTCCTTGCGCAATGGCTCCATATTCTGAATATGGATATCTCATTAAAAACGTAAACTTATTGTCATATTTGTTAACCAACTTCTTGCGCAATGGCTACATATTCTGAATATGGATATCTCATTAAAAACGTAAAAAATTATTATCAATAATATTGATCTAGAGCTTGATCCAGAGCAGATGTGTTTTAAGTATTATGCACTTATATAATTGGTAAAAATGGAAATTTGGACAATACCTTCAAATCATTTGTAGACTTCATATTAAATGTAAATTGACCGTATTCCAATTCTTTTCCCGCAAGAGGTCTATAAAAAACGTTATTAGTTTGAGCCCTCATAGCCATTCGCTTTCCAAAATGATTTTCTCCCATTCTCTCATCCAGCTCTATAAGGTCAGCTTCACCACTCCAATATATGAATAAAATGCTTAAGAATACCCTTCAAAAAGACAAAGAAAAAAGTAATTTAGTCGAGATAATATCACAAAACGTATTGTAACATATAACTAGAATCAACATTTAGTCATTTAAATTTATGAAAAATCAAATTTCGACATATTTAACGAATTTTAATAGAATTTCGCAAGCAAGTTGGTTATACCCGAAACCTACGTGTCTGCTTACTCTAGTGTTGTCTTATTTGAAGATTATTCTATTAAGCAAGCATCACATAAATACGAAAAAAAATTGAATTTATTTTATTTTTTAAAATCATGTTTTCGTGACACTCATCCAATTAAATTAACTTCACACACGACAGAATGCTAGAGTGTGGGTTATCATGTACACTTTAAATTCGACCAAGTTCAACAATTCTACTAAAATTCGATAAATAGGACGAGATTTGATTTTTCATTAACTTAAAAAATTAAATGTGCATAGCAGCTATGTTACATAACGTTTTGTGATATTATTTCTAATCTAGTCACTAGTAGTGTTTTATGAATCAGTGAATCTCGATAATGTTAAAAGAAGAAACCTGATTAAAGTAGCATTGGTGGTATCATATGTTGTCATTGACAAAAAATGCTTAAAACACGGATCTGCCACCATGTGTTTTGCACGATCAGCAGCTGAATCGTTATTTAAATCACACATAACACAGCTGATAATCTCAGGAAACTGAAACGAAAAGTGATGAAAAGTTTAGACCTTTACCCCCAATGTTACTTACAAGCATACAAATTACAAAGCATACCTCCTCTATGGTTAAACGAACACAATCAACAAAGCATGGGTCTTTCCAAACTTCACTTGCCATACGAGAAAGCTTATCTGCATCATAGCCGGATTGGTTCTGAAGGAATTTCAGATTTTTTTTATCAAGTCGAGAAATACATCGAAATTTGATTTTTCTATAATGTCGACCAGCACATCCATGAAACATTCCTGCATTAAGTATAATATCGATCGGTAGTCAATAATGCAGTTAGTTAGTTTGTATGATAAAATCCTACACACACAATTAACGGAAACAAAAGGAAAGCGGGTGTCCTTGTACATTTATAATTCCGTCAATTTTGGATCCAGATTTCTCATCGGGTGAAAGGTCTGGCAAACAACCATCGGCCATTTCTCCACTCTGTAAATCAATAAATATTTTTATTCAGAAAAATTAGGATAACACAACAAAATTGGAAGAAAAAAAATCAATTAAAAACCCTAACAAAAGCTACGAAACAGATACAGATCCCTATAATATTTATAATTAAAAAGAAAAAGATGTACGTACCTGAGACATCGCTTCACGGAAGGTTGCGTTGATTTCGGGTATTATTTAGGGTTGACTTATCTATTTATTTGTAGAAGAGGTTTTGATGATTTGGGGTATTATTTAGAGTTGATTTATCTATTTATTTGTAGCGGGTTTTGATCAGATCCCTAATCGAATTGAAAAAATTGATTCGACTCGTTTAATAACCCTATTCCTACTTGTTTACTTATTTAATAAACGAGTCAAATACAGATCAAAACAGATCCGATTCATTGGGTCAAATACAGATAAGACCGATCCGATTTTCATTAATGACCCGACCCAATACAAAAATTATATATATATATATATATAGTATTTGGTTACAATATAATTAAATAATTATAATTAATTAGTAAAATATAATTAATTTTTTATTTAATTTAATATAAAAATATTAATTATTATTGTTAACACTTTAATTTTTAATTTAATTTAATCAATTTTAATATTTTATTATTTTATAATTTTTTAAAAGTTACAAATTATTATTAAAAAATTATATATATTTATTATTATAAATGGATAAAAAAAAAGATATTATTTTATGAGGACAAATATAATAGTGAAATTATGAATTGAGGGGGCGTGCAGTGCATTTTTACACTGCACCATAAGCAGTGCAATCTTTGGCCGTTCAATATCAAAACACAAAATCTAACTGTTATTATACTGCCCAAATAAATATAACATCTGCCCGTTTATTTAATATGTGCCCGTTTATTTATTATTTGTGTTCATTTAACTCTTAAAAAATTACAACTATTATTCATTACTATTAATATTACTTTCATAATTAATTCATAATTATATATTAAGTTTATTATATTTTTAATAACTTTTATATCATAAATTTTTAATAAATTTATATCACAAAATCTTAACGCGATTATATTTTTAATAATTTTTTATTTTAAAATTATTATATTTCTAATAACTTTAATATCACAAAATTTTAATGTTATTATATTTTTAACAATATTTATATCACAAAATCTTAACAAAATTATATTTTAAAAACTTTAATATCACAATTTTAATAATATTTATATCACAAAATCTTAACGCAATTATATTATAATAACTTTAATATCACAAAATTTTAACGCTATTATATTTTTTTATAATTTTTATATCATAAAATCTTAATTCAATTATATTTTTAATACTTTTTTTAGAGTAATTATTAATAATTTATTGTTTTTCTTCTATTAACTATTTTATTTATTTTTTATATATTCTAAAATTGAATTATATAATTAATATGAATATTATATAGTTTATCAGTTATTAATAATAATATTTTAAAATTTTAAATATATAAATATAAAAAATTTATATTTAATTTTAAAATATTAATAATTATATAAAATAATTAAACATTCTTATATTTTTAAAATAATAATATACTCCGTATAATATTTTATATATTTATTTTGAGTGATTTAATTTTTATATATGAAGAAAAATAAATTATTAATAATAACAATAAAATAAAATTAAAAAAAAATGATTATAAACAACGGGCAATTAAATATATTGTTATTTATTTAAATAATATAATCACCGTTAGATTTTAGTTTGATATTATTCAATTGCTTAAGATTGCACTGCTTATGGTGCAGTGTAAAAACGCACCATGTATTAGTTGATCGTTCGAAGGATTAGCCACGCACCATGTATCCTGCAGCATGCGATAAATTCTCATTCGTTGTTACATCTAATTAATATAAATAGAAACGAAACAATTAATCGAAAAACTAACATCTTCTGCTGCGACTCCGATCATGCAAACCGCAGCAACAAACACGAAAAAACACACGAAAACTACCTTAGCCATTTAGTATATATATTTATATATATTTTTTTTTTCTTGGTTTTGTTTTCAAGTGATGAATTGTGAATGTGACGAAGACTGTGCTTAAATAGGTTGTAATTCCGCGTTAATTAGCTCCATTTTCTTTGATCTGTTTTTTTCAACCTTTTATTTTTATATATATAAGAAATCGGTAAAGGAATATATTTTTTTGTTATTTATAAATAAAAGAACTATTTTGGGAAAGAGACATTATTTTTTATTAAATTATATTTAATACATATCATAAAATATATTTTAAAATTTAGTATTCATTTATTAACCTTATTTGTTTTCTGCAGCAGCATGTTATTTTTTTTTTCTTAAGTGCATTTTATTAATTAAATTTCACTAATTTATAATTAGAAAAAATGAGTCATTTAATTTTAAACAAACATAAAAAATATCATTTATCCAAAAATTAATACTACATTATTTTTTGCAATTTCAAAAGTTGCTATTTTGACCTCTAAAAATTATAAGTACACTAACTTGTTTATATTTACAATTATGCACACATTTTGGAGAGGGTATGATTTTTTTTTTAATTCTCACGCAATAAACTCTTTTAAAATCGAGATTCAAATATTGGCACTCTTGTTTGATATTTCTAAGGAAATTAAGAAAGTAAAAATATTATTTTGAGACTTTTTTGTGATCATTTTATTTTCCAAGATTCTTTCAAAAAATTATTTATATGAAAAGTGTAAATGGAACCACTCTCGTCTAATTGTCATAGCATCTTTTGAAACTTTTGAAATCTCAATGGAATGGTGAGAATAAGTTGAACAAGTTTTGAGGAAAACATAAAGAGAAATAAAATTTCAAATTAATAAAATAAATGAAAAGTTGAAAGTATAATTATTCTTAAAAATAAAATAATAAAAATAATTATTTCTTTAAATGCAATACTTTGTTGTACACGTAGAGTAAGAAAAATGTTGTTTTTTTACTTTTGACAAAAAAGTAAAAGGGTAAAAATGTAATTTTAAATTAAAAAATAAAGTAGTTGTGAGTAGAGTTTATAAAATAGGTGGATAAAATAAGGATAAAATTGTATTTTTAAGTGAAAATGTAGGAATGTTTTTTTTTTTTTTTTAGAGTGTATCAACTATTATGGAACACTTTAAAAAATAAAGTATTATATGTGTTGTGAAAGAGAGTGAACATGTGAATTCGAAAAATAAAAAAAACAAATGTGACCATTGTTTTCTGACATTAAATTGTATGTGAATTCAGAAAAGAAAAAAAAATGTGACTTTGTTTTAGAAATTGTGATTTTTTTTTCAAGGAAAAAGACAAATTTAATCTTGTTTTTCATCTATAATTAATTTTAAACAATAATAAAATGGCTGTTTATAGTTGGGCTCATTTATTGATTTTGTTTATTAGGCCTTCTAATGATTCTGGAATTGGGCCCAATTCATTATGGGCTGCAATACTTGATTTTTGCTCCCTAAATTGTAATTTCATCATTTAAAATATAAAAGTGAAATTTAATTCAATACAAAATATATGAATAAAAAATACCCAAGGATCTAAATATATTTCAATGCAGGGGTATATATAACATAATACTAAATGAAAAATGAACGGTTTAGATGATTACATCTATTTACACCATTATCTTTACCATATTCACATGAAATATTACACTTAATTAAATTAAGGATGTAAATACATATTGATAACCTTGTAACTTGATAACCTTGTAACTTGTACATTCATTTTTGTGATATATTACAAATGAGATGGCATAATCTGGCTGCAAAAATAAGATGGAGTAATATACTTGATCAATATAGTTTTCGGATTACTAAGATTATTTTTTTCAATGAAAAAATTACAAATGTTGTCGTTAATGTTTCTTAGGACAATAACATAGATGGGTTGTGCGATCACAAGCGCAGTTCTTCGCATGAACTCGCATGAAAAAAGTCTCCATACTTCTTGCAAACGTCATAGTTATTGCGGAGCATCGTCGAGGGCAGGTTCATGGTGTGTAAGTTGCGTTCCACGACTCGACAATTTCCCGAGCTCAAAGAAATCAACAACAGCAAAAAAACAAACTAAAACCTTAGGACGTCCCATTTCTTTAAAATAATATTCTTGTACTACGTACTACTGTATATTGTTATTAATTAAGTAAATATGAAATCCAAGATTATAATTTTTGGGAAATTTCCATATGTTTGTGCAATAGCTTTTTATTTATGATAAATTTCTATGTATGCAGGCAAAACAATATCACATTCTTAAATAGGTTTTCCTTAAATTTTATTTTGTTCAAATTATAATTTTGGCAATTTTTAAAATGCATAATATTTTTTGAAAACATACTATAATTTTACATTTTAGACAATTAAGATTATATATATATATATATATATATATATATATATATATATATATATATATTTAGAAAAGTTAGAGTAAAATTTTTTTGGCCGAATCTAGCTAGCTAGCTAGTTGAAAAGATATGAATGAGTTTGAAATGAACTCAACTAATTTTTTTATAATAATAATAATTTTAATTTCAACTAGATTTTAGGGTTGAAATCAATAATTTTAATTATATTTTATTTTATTTTTGAAATGCGCGAAAAAAATGAATTAAATTAAAATTAAAATTAAGTAATTAAAACTAACAACGCATATAATCTATTGTAAATTTGGCTTCGTCTAACCGTCTAGAAATTAAACTGGAAATTGACATGAATTTAATCGAAATTGAAATCATATTAATAATTTGATAATTTTGCCACTCGATCAGCGTTTGTTTATACATAAACAACGCGAGTGCATAACAATGTTACAAAACGAGAAAACACGGCGAAAACTACGGGAATGCCATTTATTCGAAACCGTGATCAAATCATGAAACGAAACAAGCTAAACAATATCATACTTGCATACTTTGCCTCCTGCAGTTGTGTAGCCTGCATTAAATTAATTTCGAATTTAACAACACGACTACTCGATCATTGTCAATAAAAATAAAAAAACGAGAGGCGAAAACTAATAAAACTTACTCGGATCAGTGATGGTAACGAGTCCAGTTGGACGTCCCTGAGAGTCTTTAAACTCGCAAAGGCTAGCTGCCCTCTTATTCTTCTGGTAGTACTTATTCATGGCTACCGATGCATGGCTAATGTGTGTGTTGGGTTCGAAACAAGCTCCTCCGTTGTTTATGTTGCTGCAGTCGACTACCCCCGCGCATAAAAAGTCGAGATTCTTCTGGAGGGTATTTTCGTCCGAAAAAGTCTTCGCCACGCACCATGTCACCTGCCAAATGCCATGCACGATAAATAATTAATTCCCGAATATAGATAGATAGGTCATATGTAGAAATTAATGAAAGAATCGAAAAACTTACATCTGATGCTGTTGCTACTCCTAATCCAATGCAAACAAACACGAAAAAACACGCGAAAACTACCTTACTCATATTTGGTTAATTAATTGAATGATATGATTAATTGTTAGTATGTTTTTATTTTTTTTGTTTTCTTCTCAAGTGATGAAGAAAACGTGAAAGAGGTGTGTGCTTAAATAGGTTGTAATTCCGCGTTAGTTCAATTTTTTTTTTTTTTTTTTTAATTTTTTTGATAGCTAGATAAAAGTGGAACGCACAACCACTCTAAAACAAAAGTTAATACTCACTAATTATGGTATAATGTAAACTTAATTAATATTCGTTGAATTTATACATTTTTTTTCTAATTCTCTGAAATAAATGTAGTACAGTACTCTATTATTTTTTTGCCATTTCAATGAAAGATTTGCCAATAGAAGTATTCCGTATTACAGTGGGAGGGTTATTAATTAGTGCTGTACTAATAATACGTAGGATATATATTTACACCTCCACTACCTCCAAGGCTCCAACATGGATTTACGAACATTTTTTTGAATTTTGATTTTTTTAGATTATTTTGAAATATCCATATCATTCTTTTTTACTGTATAATAACCTAAATATGATATATCTATTTCATTCTTTTTTACTACATCAGAAGAAAAAAATCATTGAAAAAAATATTATATTTTTTTGTTTGAAAATAAAGATGAAAAATCATGAATTCTAAGTTTTTTCTATTTAAACTTTATTTTTTCATTTTAAATTTTAAATTATCAACAACATATTTAACTTTTCGCTTTTACGTAATAGAGTTAAAAAATATGCAAACGTTTTACCATTGACGTCAACTGAGCAAATGTTACAATGTCTCGGGTTCGAATCTTAGATCTCAAGGTTTTCAATTCAAATGTTCAAGCAACTGAGATAACAACCCTTGACAAGATATGTACGTGTACCATAAGAAAAATGAAATATTTATATTTATACCAATATCTTTAATTACCATATTCACATGAAATATTATTTAATTAAACGATGTAAATTCATATTGATAATCAATTAAACAAAAAAAATAAAAACTACTGATAAATTTCATTTAATTTTGATAGTAACATTAACTGATAGTATTATTTTTGGATTACAAAGACATTTTTTCGTAGGAAAAGAAGTCTCCCAACTTCTTTCTTACAAATGTTTCTTAATTAGGACAATAACATTGATGAATTTTGCGATCGCAAGCGCAGTTATGCGCATGAAAAAAGTCTCCATACTTCTTGCAAATGTCATCGTTGTTGCAGACCATCGTTGAGGGTGGGTTCACGGTGTGTAAGTTGCGTTCCACGACTCGACAATTTACCGAGCTCAAAGAAACCAACAACAGCAGAAAACAAACTAAAACCTTAGGACCCATTTCTTGAAAATAATATATTCTTGTACTACTATATTGTTATGTAATTATATTGTGATATTAATATATATTTTTCTCTCTTATATATAAGGGATGAAAGTGAATATTAAAAAACAATTCGTATTGAGATATTATGAGTTATGTGAACACTTTACATATATGCAATATTACATAAAAAATATTCTTACCTGATTGAGATATTTGATTTATGTGACATTTCTATAGAAAAGTGATCAGATTAAGATTTTTGGGAAATTTCCATATGTGTACGCAATAACTTTATATTTATGAAAATTTTCTATATATGTATGCAAGCAATATCACATTCTTAAATAGTTTTTAATTTCCTTCAATTTTACTTTGGTCAAATTATAATTTTGGCAATTTTTAAATTTACTTTGGTGAAATTATTATTTTGGCAATTTTTAAAATACATAGAAGTAATATTCTTTGAAAACATATAATTTTACATTTTAGACAACTTAGATTTTATTTTAGACAAGTTAAACTATAATAATAATAATAATTTTAATTAATTATTAATTAATAGTACTATTTTTTTTTATAAATTATTAATAATATTTTAACATTAATTAGAACTTTAAGGTTGAAATCAATAATTTTAATTAATTTTTATTTTATTTTGAAATGTAAAAAAAATTGAATTAAATTAAAATTAAAATTAAGTAAAACTAACAAGCATATTAATATATTCTCTTTGCTTTAATTGTAAATTTGGTTACAACATAACCACATTCCTCGTCTAACCGTCTCACTCTCGATCACACGAGACACGAAATCGAGAAAGAGAGTCGAAAATAACCTTTTCCAAAAACGGCAACCTCGAGTCCCCTAGCGACTTCTTATCATCCTGCAAAGCATTCTAATTCGATCAATGTCTCGTTCGAGCCGCAAAACAATAAGTAACACCAAGTTCGATATCTTACTTTCCCAACCGCGAGAGCTCAGGCTCCCGAAGCAGCAGCTCCTGCAGCGGCTTCACAGTCGAGCCGTTACTACGAAAAAAAAACAAAATTTACTATTGAACAATATTCCAATTCCCGGGGGAAAAAAATCGAGAAAAAAAATGCGACTGACCTGTTGACGAAATCCAAAGAAAGTAACCGGTGGTGGATCTTACGATCCGGGCCCACATAAGTGACGACCAGATTCCCAGCGTCCGGGTGGGGCCAGCTTCTAGAAGTAGGGAACCGCAGCACGAATGTTCCCGGTTCTCGAACCGCAGATTCCGCTTCTTCCTTTGTGATGAATCCTTGCATCCAAACGGGGTTCGACGAGACCGAATTCCACATGGCGTTAACCGCATTTTGAGAGAGAGTAAACGCCACAGGGTATATCCAAGACCAAATCTGCTCGAAATCTTCTTGGGAAACCAAGTCCTTGCACCCGGCTATCCTCCTCAGACACTCGAAGTCCTGAAAAATAAAAATAAAAACCGCGAGGGTCGTTTTTGTAATTTCGCAAAAATCGAGGGGTGTTACTGAATTTCAGTTCAGATTGCTTCAATTCATTCATACTCATTCAGTTCAGCTCGATTAAGTTCGTTTCAAAATTAAATTAAAATAATTCGAATTAATAATTTCAAGTATACAATCTAGTCAATGATAAAATTTTAATAATATTTTTTAAAAATATTTAACAATTTATAAAAATTATTACTTATATTTATAAAACAATCATTTCAGTTCAGATCGATTCAATTTAGTTCAGATCCATTAGCTTCAGTTCAATTCAGTTTAGTCTTTTTTCAGTCCAAAATAACATGTACTTTATGTAATAAAAGAATACGAAAACCTGTTCTGTCAAAGAACGAGTAGAACGGGATATCTGCATGAAGTATCCACGAATGCCGAGAACCAGATTCTCCCACAGGAGACGATTGTTGTTCTTCGATATCGAGGTCCACACTCGTATTCCATCCTCGACCAATCTCTTCGAAATTATTATTTGTTGCCTGCAATCAATCAATCAAATGATTCAGTTAATCTTGTTCTGGAAAAAACGAGTGAAAATTAGACATCAGCAGAGTACCTGTGGTGCGAGCACCCGGAGAACAGAGAAACCTGATCCGCGAAATTCGCCAGCTGTCCCTCCGTAGCCGAAACAGCGATTTCCTTGAGCAGCTCGCATCTCTCAGCCGAGCCCCCCAAGCAGTACTTGAAAATTACAGCGTCTGAAATCGGACTCGAGAAGCCGCGCATCGTCCTGCTTCTCGGGTCCAGATTCTCTGCTGCCACATCAGCATATAACGCCACGTCAGCATGACGCGAGGTTACCTCGTAACTAGTCCATGCACGAGACGTGTGTTCCTTGTCGACTTGCAAAGCGTCGTTTCCTAATTTGACTCGCTTCAACAGAGGATTCAGTTTGGAGTCATGTACGATATTTTGAGAGACCGGCTTCACATTCTTGCTTCTTGAAATGCAACGTATAGAAGGGGAGAGGGTCTCGAGGAAAGGAAACCTTCTGAATTTCGGAATGTCGAATTTGATCCGGAAAAGTCTGTTTTCGCACTTTGAAGATAGCTAAACACGAAAAAAAACACAAAGATTCGAACTTATAGTAATTTGATCAATACTCGAGGGTGCATTTTGTAATTATACATTTTTTGAAATTATACCTGAGATATCTTGAGCCTAAAAGAAGCTCGCCCGTTGATTAGTTTAGACGGCCTATGATGAGTATCATACTCGATACCATCATAGCTTGCGAGAATGGGAGGTTCTTCGTCGGTCGTGCTCTCAACGGAGGTATTGTTATCAGCATACAAGAGAGACGCGACAACCTTAAAGAGTAAAAAAAAAAGAAGGATTTAATCACGGAAGTAAAAAATAAAAATAATATTAAAAATAAAAAACGAGAGATGGAAAACCTCGAATTCTTTGTGCACGGCGTAATCAAACACATCCAGTAACATCACATCGAGAGAGAAGCTTCTGCGGCAAGACGCCTGCTTTCAAGTTCAATCGAGTTCGATTAAGTTCGGTTAAACTAATAATAATAATAAATGGCATAATGAAGTCATTTTAAGAACCTTGCCCCCAACAATGCTCCACACACCATCGCTGTCTTCTTCGATCTCGGAGGCGCTCGAATAGTCGATCAACAGACGCACGGGAGGATCCTGTAAAAGAGCATCGATTTGCAATGAATGTAAATACAATAATCAATTATATAAATAATTAAATAAATAAAAAACAGAACGAACCTTAAGATAATGGTTTTTGATGACTGCCGTTGGACACAGGAGACCAAGCCCATGAACATAACCATGAATTTTATCCTCGTTTTCTATCGGGTGTGCCAAGTTTATTTTTTTCAGAGCCTCTGCGTGAGAATCCTCATCGATCGAGCACGTCAAAGGCTTCTCCCCCACAATTTCCCCATCCACATGAAGTCTCACGAAATCCCTCAAGACCTGGAAATATCAATTCTTACTAAATAGGCCTAAGAGAAATATAGATAAGACAAAACATGTATCGTATTCTTTGAACATATCAAGATAATTCAATGCATTCGATTTAAGAACATTACATACATTATCTCAAGAAATATATATACCTCACATCCCACATGAACCCATTTCTGGACGGGAAACTCAAACTCGGTGGAGGCACATGGAACATCGGTCCATGGTAAATAGTTAACGAGAACCAAAGCCTCTTCGTGTATACTTAGTAAAGGAAAGAGCTTCATTCTCTTCTTATCATCCAACCAAAGGAAAGGCACACTAGATGCGACCTCCGTGTGTTTCTGCAAATAATCATATTATCAAGATAAAGGCTTCGACCTCAAAAGAACCATGGCAAGAAAAAATATTCTTTACAATTTCAAAGAGTTAACGAGCAGAAACAGATAGCATAACCGCATAAGTGATGGGCACAGGTCATTAATCCTCAAGTACAATGACATTCAAATAAATTATCTAACCACACGCATCCAAATTCGAAAGTGAATGCACAAGTAAACAGTACAAACACAGACGAATGGCCTCAAAGATTTAACAAGCGGAAACAGATAGCATAAGTGGTGAACACTGAACGCAGGTCATCAATCCTCGACTTCAAAGAAATTAAAGGAACTGGGAGCCCACATAAACTATCTAACCACATGTATCCGAATTCGAAAGTGAATCCCAAACGGCACAAGAAATCTGTACAAAAACAGAACAATGGACTCAAAGATTTCGACTTTTCTTCAAATAACTCACTGCATCTGTATACATTATCAGAAACGGGGTATGAAACGCACTAAAAAATCAAATCTTTACAGAAGAGAAAAAAAGAAGCTGAAACCAATATCAAACCTGAAGAAGAATTTCAGAGGGGAAAAGGGGACAGCTGTCGATGTAAACCCAAAAACACAGAGTGAAAACCCCGTTTGCTTCATCCATACTATCATCGTCGCTGCCGCCGCCGTCGGTTTTACAAAATTCCACTTGCACATCTCTCAACAGAACGTAATCTTTCTCAGCCATCTTCAACCCCTCAAAAAAACCCTTTTCTAGAAAAATAAAATGAAAACCCTTTTCCAGAACCCCCAAATTTTGATTCAGAACAGCGGGAAAAAAGTGTAAACCCACGGAAAGAATTTCAAGGATCTGTTCTTAGTTTTCCGTTTCCGTTTCTCTCTCTATCTCTGTCTCAGTTAATTTCTCTGTGAGCGAGGGGGGGTTGAGGAGTGTAATGAGGGTGACGGCTGTTAATTAACGGTTGGTAGGGTCTTCGTCACCTCTTCTTCTCTGTTTCTCGGACTTGGGAAATTTTTCACATATATTAAAAAAGTTTTATTCAATTTCTTTAATAATTTAAACGTTCAAATTAAAAATAAATAAAAGTAAAAATAAAAATTGATGCATCGTCGTCGTCGTCGGCAGTAGTGCTTAGTGCTTACAAAAACAACCTTTAAAGCTAAGTTCAGAAACCCACTTGGTTAAAATCACTCCAAATCCAAGCCCATTTTATCCGTAGGCTGATTTCGCTTCCGATCGACTGTTCTGAAGTAGTTAGCTCTCCGATTACCATTCGCCGCACGCAAAGCTCGCACCTTTATTCTGATCGGATCGAGAACGACGTCGTTTTACCCACCGAGAATCGAAGATGCAGATGCAAGATCGAAGAAAAAAGGTTCGCTGCTTATGCTGATGCTTTTTCCCCGTTCAATTTCTCTGTTCTCGATCTTTCTTTATCTCCTTCCGCAGTAAATTTTCAGGTTTTACCTTCCTTATTAGGGTTTCTGGATTTTTTTTTCGAAGATCTGAGTGATATCTCATTTCGCAGATCCCCAAAGAGTCCGATTTTTTATCCGACTACGGAGACGCCAACCGATACAAGGTCCTGGAAATCATCGGGAAGGGCAGCTACGGCGTCGTCTGCGCCGCGATCGACTCACAGACGGGGGGTAAAGTAGCGATCAAGAAGATAACAAATATCTTCGAGCACATGTCGGACGCCATCAGGATCCTGCGCGAGATCAAGTTGCTTCGCCTCTTGCGCCATCCCGACATTGTCGAGATCAAGCGGATAATACTCCCACCCTCCAGGCGGGACTTTGGGGACATTTACGTCGTTTTCGAGCTCATGGAGTCGGACCTTCACCAGGTCATAAAAGCGAATGATGACTTGACTCACGATCATCACCGGTTTTTTCTGTATCAGATGTTGCGGGCTATGAAATATATGCACACGGGTCAGTTGAAACGTAGTACGATATATACGTTCGGTTTTCGTGTTCTGTCGTGTTCATTTTTATTTTTGTTTCAGCTAATGTGTATCACCGGGACCTTAAACCGAAGAACATATTGGCGAATGCGAACTGCAAACTTAAAATATGCGATCTTGGGCTAGCAAGAGTCGCATTCAGTGACACCCCAACGACAGTTTTTTGGACGGTACATTTTTTTTCTTCACGTCTTTCACTTTTGAGGTGAGTTTCAAGTTTTCAACAGATACATTTTTTCGACAGGATTATGTTGCTACAAGGTGGTATAGAGCTCCCGAGTTATGCGGATCTTTTTTCTCTAAGGTAAATAAATGGAGTTATCATCGTCATAATCTGAATCTGTCTCTCGTTTCTTGATTTTTTTTTCTTCTTTTGATAGTACACTCCTGCAATTGATATTTGGAGCATTGGCTGTATATTTGCGGAGGTTTTGATCGGGAAGCCGTTGTTTCCTGGTAAAAGTGTTGTGCATCAGCTGGATCTAATAACCGATCTTCTCGGAACACCATCAGCCGATACAATTAGTGGGGTACAGAAAACCTACCCTCTTTATAGAGTATTTTTTGTGCTTAATATTTTACTGATTGTGTCCTGGATTTAGGTGCGAAATGAAAAGGCGAGGAAATATTTGATGAACATGAGGAAAAAACGCCAAGTATCTTTCGTCGAGAAATTTCCAAATACCGATCCACTGGCTCTAAAATTATTGCTGAGGATGTTGGCATTTGATCCTAAAGATCGAGCAAGTGCTACAGAAGTAAAATCTGTATTTAATCAGCAATTTCATCTGTATAATCTTGTAGGAGTGAGGACTAAAAACACCTTTTTTCGGTTTTTGATTAGGCACTAGCTGATCCGTACTTCAAGGGGCTATCTAAAATCGGGAGGGAGCCTTCCTGTCAGCCGATCTCGAAGTTGGAATTTGAATTCGAAAGGCGGAGAGTGACGAAGGAAGATGTCAGAGAATTAATATTTAGGGAAATATTGGAGTACCATCCTCAGTTATTGAAGGACTACATTACCGGAAACGGTGGCACGAGTTTTCTATATCCTAGGTTTTTTATGCTAATTCTTCTAGTCTATATTAACGTCTTTATTCGACCGTAATATGATTCTCGTTTCTCACACTGTACTTATTATGCAGTGCTGTTGGTCATTTCAAGAAGCAATTTGCGTACCTGGAGGAAAATGTCGGGAAAGGTGGTCCCGTGATTCCTCCCGAGAGAAAGCACGTTTCACTTCCAAGGTTAGACTTTTTTTTTCTCGTCGGCAATGTCCTTTTAAACTTCTACACGCTCGTAGACACAGGTTCTTAGGCCCAGAAAAAAAGGAGTTTTTTTACTCGATGGATTTCACTTGTATTTTTCATGCTGCATGCCGTGTTTGGCCATGAAAACGACGGCACAAAAATTTGACTCGGCCCGTCCATTTTGACAGCTCCCGCATTCATGTATTGTGTAAAAGTAAAAACATCGTTACTTTGTGTGATTATCAAAGAGTACGATTTTTATTTTTATTTTTGCCGTTTATGCAGGTGTTCGATAAATCCATGTACTGTTCCTCCCAAAACAGAACCGAGTATTTACTCATTTGATAACCGACAAATTACAGGAAACATGTCTGCTCTTTCACAGCAACCTTCACGCTCGCCTAATGGACGCGGGGTATATGTTCACGAGATCCTATCTCCTCAGTTGATCACTTCACACTCAGTGATAAACCCAGAAAACGAGTCTGAATCATCCCAAGTCAAACGACAACCTAAGCCATACCTGCCCCCATTTAAATCACCTAATGTGACGAGTTTCGACATCAACAGGAATCCTTATTATTACCAGCCAGAAGCTAAAGCTCAATCTAAATTTGTTGCAACTGGGGCTGCTCGACCGGAGGTTGGTGCTGTTCACCTCGGACTTATTTAGGTGTTGTACGGTTTTTGCAAGAGAATGTAATCGCGATTATTTGTACATATTCGAGTGATTTTTCACTGTTAGAGACTCGGGCTGTTGTTTTCTTGCACTGTATAAAATCTGATCTATTTTAGAAAAATTTGTATTCCAAAAACATAATTTTCATCTATAAATTATTTGGACCAATAATCCAAAAATTAAGAAAAAAATTATTTTCAAATACCTAAACACTAGGTAAATTAAAATCAAATGAAGAACGTAATGATGAGAATCGTTGTCCTCGTTTTTTTGATGTGGGCTGCGTCGGGACGAGAACTAATTCGTACATCACAATTTTTTTGTAATTTTGAACCTGGTTTTTAAGACATTATCGAATACTGCAAAAAGCTTCATCGACGCGACTCGCCTGAGGATTTGAAAGAGTGTATCGAATGGTGCATTGACCAATATAGTCGTCGGTTCTGTACTTACTCTTCCTGTACTTACTCCACCGCCACCGGCTTCGTCGTCAAACGCCGCCGTGTTTGAACTTGAAAAAAGCAAGAGAAGAAAATGATTTTTTTGTTTTCAATTAAAAGTTTGATTTTCTTGTTTTCAATTGTGTGACTCATGCAATAAAAAATATAAGTTGGTTATTAATACTATGTTATGTTATGATAATGTAACAATTTGCCATATTTTTACATTTTTTATATTTCAATTTCATAAAAAAAATGACAATTTAAAAGGTTTAAATTTATTTAAACTCATTTAAAATTATTTAAAATATTTAACAAGTATTTTATATATTTTTTTAAGAGACTTTAAAACATTTTAAAATTATTTCAAAATACTTCAATAATTTTGAGACACTTCTAAAAATATTTTATATAGTTAATATTTATTTTAAAACAATTATTACAAAAATTACAATATTGTATAACTATTTTAAATCACTTAAAAATACTTTAAAATGTGTAAAGGTATTTTATATCACATTAAAATTATTTTCTTATACTTATTAATGTTTAAAAAGTATTTAAATGCTTCAAAATTATTTTAAAATGTATTAATTACTCTTATTACATAGCAATTTTTGTCTTAATATATCTTTCATTATACGAGATAATATCATTATTAGTCTTCTCCACAAGGCAGATTCCATAATTAGTCCTTTTGAACATTCAATTATCAATATTAGTCATTTGAGTAAAAAGATTCCATAATTAGTCCTTTTGAACATTCAATTATCAATATTAGTCCTTTTTGAGTAAAAAAAGTGATGTGACATGTCAAAAATCTGACATGTCGTTTGGTCAAATCCCGTTATCAATGCCACGTCATCCCATGTGAGTCCTTCTGCCACATAAGTAATATTTTAGATGACCATAGGACTTGAACCCTTAATCAATATTAACCAAAATTTTGTAAGACTAAACCACTGCACCAATAAAATAAATTAATAAATGTTTATCTTCTTAATATATTACCTCATATAAAAATATATAAATATAATTAAAAAAATGTTGAATTAAATTATCTTTAAATATAGTTCAACACAATTCATTTTTAATGTTTATTCTTAAATAAACTTTAATAAATAGTAGTAATATTGAATAATTATGTAATTTAATATAATTATAAAATAAATTTAATTATCATTTTTATTAAATAAAAAATTAAATTAATTTATTTATTTATAAATCTAAATTGATTTAATAATTAATTTATTATTAAGTATAAATCAATTCAATTACTCAATGAGTACAAAAATTAATTAATCTCTAAATTTCATTTATGTAATAATTAATTTATTATTAAATATATATTATTAATTAAAAAGTATTTAACCCCTATTATAAACTAATTAATAAAATAAACTTCGTTTTTATTTAAATAATTTGTGTTAAATTTAATTTAATTTTTATCAATAATTTATTTTATTAAATTTGATTTATTTATTTTTTAATAAAAAAGTTAATAAAATTTATTTTCATAATTATATTTAATTACAAAATAATCAGTTTTGATAAATATAATTATATATGAAAAATTTATTGAAAAATAATTATTGATAATTAATTTTAATGTAGAATATAATTCTAAAATAATTTTATTAAGTATGTTTTCTATTATATTTATTTGTTTATTATGTATTATTACATAAAAAGTTTCACTGTTTATAAAATTGTGATGTTGGTTCAGTAGTTACAAATTAAGTTGTATCATTCAAGTCTTAGGAAATCAAGGGTTTGAACCCTCAAGGAGACATCTATATTTTGAGAAATCATTTTTAAGTGTACATGTGGCACTAGGGGATGATTTTGAAAAATCATTTTTAAGTGTATATGTGGCACTAGGCGATGATGTGGCATTGACCATAGAGTTTGACAAGAGACATGTCAGATTTTTATATGACACCTATTTTTTTTCTTCAAAAGACCAAAATTGATAATTGAAAGTTCAAAAGGACTACTATTTTTAATTATATGTTTCTCAATATCATAACAATCAAAATAATATATATATATATATATATATATAATGGATTGATAACATTAGAATAAAATTTTATTTAAAATAAATAAATTAATTAATATGAAATTAAAATTGATGATATAGGATTATAGTTAAAATGACAAAAAAAATATTTTTTTATTTTATAATTTTATTAATATGAAATACAGTTAAAACTCTATAAATTAATACGATTCATTAATAACCTTTTTGCCTTTTAAATGGAAAAAAATATTAGATAAATTAATAATCTCTCTAAATTAATAGAGTTTCACGTCTCGAGCCTATTAATTTATAAAGGTTTTATTATAGATTAGTTCATGATTAATATAATTTTATTTTTGTTTTATATATTTATATATATTTAATTACATCAATCATTTATTTATATATGGTGTGTTCAATATAAAATTATAAATTAAATCAAAATAAATAATAACATAATTTCATACTCTATTTCTAACTAATATAATTTACATCAAGATGTCAAGAATAGTAAGCATAAATACCAAGTAGTACAAGTCAATATAATTTTGCAAAAAAAATAATGATTGCAAAAAAATCTCATAAGTTTTTTTTGCTGTCACTGCATAGTGTCTAGTTTATTCCTTTAAAATCTGATCCATTTTAGAAAATTTTGTATTTCAAAAACATAATTTTCATCTATAAATTATTTGGAACAATAATACAAAAATTAAAAAAAAAACTATTTTCAAATATCTAAACACTAGGTAAATTAAAACCAAATGAAGAACGAAACGATGAGATTCCTTGTCCTCGTTTTCTTGATGTGGGCTGCGTCGGGACGAGAACTAATTTGTACCTCACAAAAATTTTGTGATATGAGACCTGGTTTTGAAGACTGTATCGAATACTGCAAACAGCTTCATCGACGCGACCCGCCTGAGGATTTGAAAGAGTGTATCGAATGGTGCATTGACCAATATAGGCATGAACCTGTACGTACTCCTCCCGTACTAACTCCACCTGTATTTACTCCACCGCCACCGGCTTCGTCGTCAAACGCCGCCGTGTTTGAACTTGAAAAAAGCAAGAGAATAAAAGGATTTTTTCGTTGTTAATTAAAAGTTTGATCGTGTGGCTCGTGCAATAAAAAATATAATTTGGTTATTAATACTATGTTATGTTATGTTAATACTATGTTATGTTATGATAATGTAAAATTATGTTATGTTATGTTAATACTATGTTATGTTATGACAATTTGCCATATTTTTGGACCAATAATCCAAAAATTAAGAAAAAGACTATTTTCAAATACCGGTTGTTCCACGGTTAAACGATAATTCAAGTGCCAATTACGAATCACATTTTTTCAATCACCATCCAAACCTCAACTAGGGTTTCTGTTAAAATGAGTTCAATTATCCCTGTGAAAACAATAGGAAAATAGAGGCACTCTGAGCTAGTCATCTTCTTTCTCAGTCTCGACCTGATACTGATTCAAGTTGTCGGTTTTCTGAGGGATGCTTCGTCTCCATATCCCAGCCAACGCGCTACCGAAGATCGAGTGGCACACACTAGATACAGCGCACGGAACCGCAGTCAACGGATTCCCAAAGTGTTGAGTGGCAAGAACAACCCCAAGCACAGAGTTCTGAAAAACAAAATCCAAAGTTTTTTCAACCTCGTAGTAATAGATTTCAATTTAAAAAATAATAATGCAAAGTAATAAAATTTAGGTTAATTACCTGCATGCCAACCTCAATGGAAATCGTTCTCGACGAAGACACGTCGATCCCGAGCATTCTTGAAAAAAAATAGCCGAAGAAAAAACCAGATGCGTGGAGAAGGGCGACAGCTAGAACCACCTGTCGACCGGACATGAGAATTGCCGACGAGCTCTGAGCAATTGCGTTTCCACAGAGAACTGCGACAGTTGCCACAGCAATAGGCGGCATCAGGGGACCCACGATTCTGACTGCTCTCTGGAAGTACTGATTGAGAAATGCACCAGCTAAAACAGGAAGAAGCACCACCTGAAATGTAACGAGGTGCTATAAGTAAATTGAATGCGAACATCAGGGATGTGTTTGTAATTTTCAAAAGTTGCATGACCTGCAAAGTCGACATGAACAGACCCACTGCATCGACAGCCACATATTGCCCAGCGAGTTTTGCTGTGAGAAAAGGAGTCATGACCTGCAAAAACGAAGATAAAATTAGGCTTCTTTTTTTCTTTTCAATTCAACGTTAGCCTTTGAAACTCGATCAACAACAATATCACGATTCACGAACCACGGCAGAGAGGGTACTTGCAGCTGTCATCAACACAGAGAGAGCCACATTTCCACTGTGATATAAAAAAAAGTCGTGAGGACTTCGTCAAACAGTTTAAACTTCAAAGACGACTACAGTTATAAATTCAAGTACCGTGCAATGTAGGTAACAATATTACTGGCTGTCCCTGAAGAATTAAACGAAAATACGGATATTAATATAACATACTAAAAATAACATTCCAAATAATTTGTAACACCGGATCAAACCGGTTATGTTACGTAACCAGATCAAACCTCAAGCGTTAAAATTTTCGTAATCATCCCTATAGTATACTATATAGCAAATACCTCCAGGACAACAACCGACCAGTATCAAGCCAGCCGCATAATAGGACGGCAAGTTTAAGAGCTTGCTCACAAAATATCTGTTGATGATTTAAGTGAAATCATTGTCCATTTAATGTAATTGGATTCATACAAAGTTTCGGTAATGATCCTAAAGCACTACAATATGATTTAGGCGAAGTGCGGAGTGCACGGTTGTATAAAAGTGATAACGGATCATTGTTTGGTTAAGTGAATGTTGGTGTTGATTTATTGTGTGTAAATTAGCATGAAATATATGTTAATTTCATGGTTTGCATGGTTGTAATATGCAGCCACGAAATTGCATGCATGGCACCTAAAGAAAGTGATTTCGAAGAGGTGTGACCATTCTTAAAGGGTGCAACTCTTCCCAAAGGGTGCAGCCCTTCATGAAAGGGTATTTTCACTATCCAAAGGGGTGTTTCAACACCTATATAAGGGTGTTGAAAATCAGATTCTAAGACCCACGAAAATTAAGAGCTTTGTGTTAACGAAGTATAGCGAATAAACATTCTATAGTATACTTGTTTCTACGCCAAAGAACAAGTGCGGTATTGTCTTATCCTAGAAGAAGTTTCGTGATACCTTGGCTGTTATAGGGTCGAAATATTCTTTAAGGAAAACGTGTAAACGTGATTCAATATTTTCCAAAGCCTCCACATTCAGAAACACACAAAAGAAACAACAATCTTAAAGAATATTTCCTATTCTGAACGATGGAGTCGGTTCGTGAGATGAACAGCAAATTCGGAAAATTGGAGAAGTTCGAAGGCGTAGACTTTCGAAGGTGGCAAAAGAAGATGCATTTCTTGCTAACAACGTTGAAGGTGGTGTACGTTCTAAGTACTCCACAACCGGAAGCAGCGGACAACGAATCGCCGGAGGAAACTCGGAAACGCTGCAAATGGGAAAATGACGACTATATATGTCGTGGGCATATATTAAACGGTATGTCTGACTCTCTCTTCGATATCTATCAAAATGTGGAGTCTGCTAAGGCCCTTTGGGATAGCCTTGAATCCAAGTACATTGACGAGGACGCTTCTAGTAAGAAGTTCCTAGTTGGTAATTTTATGAATTACAAGATGTGCGACGGAAGGCCGGTAATGGAGCAATATAATGAATTGCTCCGGATATTGGGTCAATTTACCCAACATAATATGAAGATGGACGAGTCCATCTCGGTGTCTAGTATTATAGACAAATTACCGCCGTCGTGGAAAGACTTCAAACACACCTTGAAACATAAAAAGGAAGAGTTGTCTTTAGTACAACTCGGTAGTCACTTGCGCATAGAGGAATCTCTAAGGGCGCAAGAGGGTGAAAAACCCAAGGACAAGGAACCAATAAGGTCTGCAACTATCAATATGATGGAAGCAGGGGAGAGTTCGTATAAGAACCGAGGGACAAAGCGTCCCTACAACAACAACAACGGCAACAATGCTGGGAGTAAGAAGCCTAAGGGCGCTTGCTGGATATGCGGAAAAACGGGTCACTTTAAAAGTGATTGTCGTGCGAACAAGAATAAAAAGGGAACGATGAATAATCGCTCGGGACAAAGGTCTAATAACCAGGGTCCGGACACCAATCAAGGTGAGACTACTATACATAATTTTGATGTAAATTTAAATTATGTCCCTATAGTTTCTGAAGCATTTTATGTGCAGGATGATTCGGTGGCGTGGTGGATTGACTCGGGTGCTACTAAGCATGTTTGCAAGGATCGTCATTGGTTTCAAAAGTATGAACCAGTTGTAGATGGATCAGTGCTTTACATGGGAAACGAGTCAACAGCCCCTATTCTTGGTCGCGGCGAAGTGTTGTTGGAATTCAGTTCCGGAAAGTCCTTAGTATTATTAGATGTATTACATGTACCTGGAATAAGGAAAAATCTTGTATCCGGTAGTGTTTTATCCAAGTATGGATATAAACAAGTATACGAATCTAATAAATATGTATTGACTAAGAATGGTGTATTTGTCGGTTTTGGATACCAATGTAACGGGATGTTTATGCTTAATATTATGAATAAAGTTGATGATTCTGTTCTTATGGTTTCTTCTAAAGTGAATGATTCATTATTGTGGCATGCTAGACTAGGACATGTTCATTATAAACGCATGATTGATATGTCCAAACTTGAATTAATCCCTGCTATGAACATAGAAGAAGATAAGTGTAATACATGCATGCTAACTAAAATCGTTAGGCAGCCTTTTAAAGATGTTCAACGTGAATCTTGTATGCTTGAACTTGTGCATAGCGACTTATGTGATTTCCATGCTACACCTTCGTTGGGGAATAAGAAATACTTAGTAACTTTCATAGATGATTATTCTAGATTTTGCTATGTATTTCTGCTAAGTACTAAAGATGAAGCGCTAGAAAAGTTTAAAGTATTTAAAACTGAAGTTGAACTACAACAAGAGTGCATGATTAAAAAGTTGAGAACCGATAGGGGAGGTGAATATTATGATCCTGTTTTGTTTGAATCATGTGGTATTATTCATGAAATAACTGCGCCCTATACTCCTCAACAAAACGGTATATCCGAAAGGAAGAACCGTGTACTAAAGGAAATGGTGAATTCCATGTTATCCTATTCGGGTTTGAATAGTGGATTCTGGGGAGAAGCCGTGTTAACAGCTTGCTATTTATTAAATAGGGTTCCTAACAAAAGGAACAAAGTTACCCCCTACGAACTTTGGTACAAAAAGAAGCCGAACCTTAATTATCTTAAGGTTTGGGGCTGTCGGGCTGTCGTAAGACTACCGGATCCCAAAAGGAAAACTTTGGGAGAAAGAGGCATTGATTGCATCTTTGTTGGATATGCTGTGCATTCCAAGGCATATCGATTCTACGTGATTGAGCCGAATGATTCAGTAGCGATTCATTCTATCATAGAATCGAGGGACGCCATATTTGATGAAACTAGATTTTTATCAATGGTTAGGACCAAGGATCTGGTGCCTAAGGTGGCTGAAAGCAAAGAATTAACTTTGCCCGAGCCTGAGTCGCTTGAACCTCGTCGAGGCACGAGGATAAGGACTAAGAAATTGTTCGGTCCTGATTTCCAGACCTTTCTGGTTGAAGGATCAAGGGACGAAGTTGGATTTCAATACTCGTATAGTTATCATGTTGATGATGAGCCTAAAACATACGAGGAAGTCTTGAAATCGCAAGATGTTGCATTTTGGAAAGAAGCCATCAATGATGAGATGGATTCCATTATGGGAAACAACACTTGGGTGCTTGCTGATTTACCTAACGGTTGTAAACCATTAGGATGCAAGTGGATCTTTAAGAAAAAGATGAAAGTCGATGGTTCAATTGACAAGTATAAAGCCCGATTAGTCATTCAAGGCTTTAGGCAAAAGGAAGGTATTGATTACTTCGATACCTATGCTCCTGTTGCGCGAATAACTACCATTAGATTATTGATAGCCTTGGCTGCAATACATAATCTAGTGATCCATCAAATGGATGTAAAAACAGCATTCCTTAACGGTGAGTTAGAGGAGGAAATTTACATGAAACAACCCGAAGGGTTCGTTATGCCTGGTAATGAGCATAAGGTATGTAAACTTGTTAAATCCTTGTATGGATTAAAACAAGCACCTAAGCAGTGGCATCGGAAATTTGATGAAATAATTTTATCGAATGGTTTTAAGTTAAACCAATCGGATAAATGTGTGTATAGCAAATTCGATGACTTTGGTAAAGGAGTCATTATTTGTCTATATGTTGATGATATGCTTATCTTTGGTACTGACCAAAGACAAGTGGATTTGACTAAGTCATTTTTATCATCAAACTTCGATATGAAGGATATGGGGGAGGCGGATGTGATTTTAGGAATTAAAATCATTCGTGAAAACAATGCCATTACTTTAACTCAATCTCATTACATTGAGAAAGTGTTAAAGAAATTCCATTGTGATGACTATTCTACGGTCAGTACTCCATATGATTCGAGTGTAAAACTCATGCCCAATATGGGTGTTGCTGTGTCCCAGTTGGAATACTCCAAGGTAATTGGGTGCCTTATGTATGCTATGACTAGCACAAGGCCAGACATTGCATTTGCGGTAGGCAAACTAAGTAGATACACAAGTAATCCTAGCACGCATCATTGGCAGGCTGTTAGGCGTGTATTAAAATACTTAAAGGGAACCAAAGACTTTGGTTTGACATATGTCGGATATCCTTCGGTAATAGAAGGGTATTCTGATGCGAGTTGGATAACCAATATAGAGGATCATTCCTCTACTTCTGGTTGGGTTTTCCTACTCGGAGGCGGTGCTATAAGTTGGGCTTCAAAGAAGCAAACTTGTATTACGAGTTCCACTATGGAATCGGAATTTATAGCACTTGCGGCAGCTGGTAAAGAAGCTGAATGGTTAAGGAATTTGGTTTATGAAATTCCTTTGTGGCCAAAGCCTATTTCGGCGTTTTCAATTCATTGTGACAGTGCAGCCACTTTGGCTAAGGCATATAGTCATGTTTATAATGGCAAGTCAAGACACTTGGGCGTTAGACATAGCGCGATCCGTGAGCTGATCACTCAAGGAGTAATCTCTATTGATTTTGTGAGATCACAACATAATCTTGCTGATCATTTGACCAAGGGATTAGCAAAAGACTTGGTAGTAAAGTCGGTGATTGGGATGGGTCTGAAGCCTCTTTGAATCTTCAAATATGGGATACCAAATTCATTTCTAATTGTATTAGAACCAGAATTCAATTGGGAAGCCTATATTTGAGATTGAAACACATGGAAATTATCCCAAAGGTATGTGTTTGAACCTGCATGTTAAGGTTGAAGTTAATTCTTAATGAATCATTTGATAAAGTGCAATTTGCAGGTGCACGAAGAAATGATTCACCTATATGAGTGGGAAGTGTGGCAGCTTCAAGAGTCGTGGCTAAGCTCTATATACACTCAAGAATGGATGGGATACAAGGCCTAATTTTGTATCGGAAATCATTATAGAATGTATTTGGAATTATGTGTGTATTATCTTTTATGTATTCAGATGGGTTGAAGAGTTCAATCTTTTAAGACACTCTGATTCTCGAATATATAAGTTGTATATAACACTAAGATGAAAATTCAATCTTCAAGACATTTTCATTTTATGCATAATTCTGGCTGTTATTGTTAAAATAAGTGATTCAAGGATTACACTTAAATGGGGGAGGAATGTTGATGATTTAAGTGAAATCATTGTCCATTTAATGTAATTGGATTCATACAAAGTTTCGGTAATGATCCTAAAGCACTACAATATGATTTAGGCGAAGTGCGGAGTGCACGGTTGTATAAAAGTGATAACGGATCATTGTTTGGTTAAGTGAATGTTGGTGTTGATTTATTGTGTGTAAATTAGCATGAAATATATGTTAATTTCATGGTTTGCATGGTTGTAATATGCAGCCACGAAATTGCATGCATGGCACCTAAAGAAAGTGATTTCGAAGAGGTGTGACCATTCTTAAAGGGTGCAACTCTTCCCAAAGGGTGCAGCCCTTCATGAAAGGGTATTTTCACTATCCAAAGGGGTGTTTCAACACCTATATAAGGGTGTTGAAAATCAGATTCTAAGACCCACGAAAATTAAGAGCTTTGTGTTAACGAAGTATAGCGAATAAACATTCTATAGTATACTTGTTTCTACGCCAAAGAACAAGTGCGGTATTGTCTTATCCTAGAAGAAGTTTCGTGATACCTTGGCTGTTATAGGGTCGAAATATTCTTTAAGGAAAACGTGTAAACGTGATTCAATATTTTCCAAAGCCTCCACATTCAGAAACACACAAAAGATGGCTGTTATAGGGTCGAAATATTCTTTAAGGAAAACGTGTAAACGTGATTCAATATTTTCCAAAGCCTCCACATTCAGAAACACACAAAAGAAACAACAATATCCAGATAAAGGCATAATCTGTAACCAAGAATCATCGACAAACGAGATTATTTCTTCGCACGACCATGGAGACGACTTCAGAAATTCGACAAATCAAGATAACTTCGAAAAAAATATTCAAATGAAAAATAAAAATATCAAGTTAAAGACTACCGGATACTGCAAGAAGAAACCAGCAAACAATTCCTTGGGCATAGCCAATGCGCCGCGAAGGTCATCGAAAGTCAATGTCATTCCCATACCAAGCATGGTGAGGGTGATGCCCATCACAGTCCATTTGGGCTGGACCCAGCTGAACGATCCGGGCCTTACGAGGCCCAGCAAGCATCCCAAAGCCACCCAAATCGGGAAAGCAGTGGAGATGGCCTCGCCGGCTGCTTCGATCCAGCTCTTATTCTCTGCCGACAATGTGTTCGACGAATTTCCGCAAAGAAGGGGTTTCAGTCTAGTAGGCCTTGAACTCAAATGGGTCGCCGGAGAAATCGAAATGGGCCTCCCGAAATGAGATTGGAGTCGGATAAGTTCAAGTTTGGCCGCCGGAAATGATTTGGGCGGCGGCGACTGTGTCGCAATTAGGATCGGAGCTTTGTTGAGGTGAATAAAAGAGGGAGGAGAAAAGCATGATCTAACGGCGTAAGAGCTCATCATCTTCTCCCGGAGCTGCAGAGAAGGAATGAAGTAATGGTGACTGGTTGATGACAGTGAACTTCTTCACCCCTGAACTTTTGGTAATTATACTTTTAACCTGTCTAATTAGTACTCTATTTCTTTTTGCCATAATAAAGTGAATATTTACAATGCACTCCGATTTATTCTATCAAACTTCAGTTCCAATCCCTAAACATTTCAATGAAAAAAATACATAATATTATAAATAGTTAATAGTTAATAATACTAGTATTCAATTGGATGTCTTTGTGTCATAATAATTGAATCCAACATTAACAATGATGATTTCTGACAAGGTTATTAGCTCAGTTGGTCGAGTACTAAGATTAAAAGTCCTATGTTTGAACTCTAAAACATTGCAATTGACCTATACAAAAAAATTATGATTTTTGAATTGAAATAAATAAAGGAAGAAAAAATAATAAAAGATGAGAGTGATTTTTTATTTTTTAAATTTCCCATGTAGTATTTAAAATAAATATTATGTCCCGATATAGAAAGAAGATGAAATAAATATTTAAAAATTATAAAAAAAGTGCAATATAGATATTATAATATTATATTTAAAATAAAATATAAGAATTTGGAAATAATTGATTAATTTAATAATTTTATTTTATTTTATTAATTTAAATTTAGTAAAACAATTTGGAAATAATTTCTTAAGATTTTATATAAAAAACATAAGATTTTATTAATTTCTTCAGACAACTATACAGACGGGTTTATATCAAATTTTATTATGTTTATATAAAAAAAACTTAAAATTTTATTAATTTAACAACTTGAGGGTTTATATCAGGTTTTATATAAAAAACATAAAATTTTATTAATTTCTTGGATTCACTACTAAACATGTAAAATTTTTTATTAGTTTTTACATAAACAAATTTAAGATTTTATTAATTTCTTTATTAAACCTCAAATGTATATATGTGCATGCATACATAATATTTAGAAAAAATGTTTAATTTGATCAAATAATAATTACTTATATACTAAAATATTCTATATCCATTTATGTAGCTCTATAATAATATAAATAAAATTGTTCACAATGAAAAAAATATATATAAAGATTATTGTAGAAAAAATATTTAAAAAATCATATTTATACTAATATTTTAAATTTGAATTTTATACTTAGTTCTATAATTAATGTCTTAATTTATTTAATTAAATCACAATTTTTTTAATATTTCAGAGCTGCATGTTATACTGTTTGAAATTATAGGGGAAGAAAGTAATACTTAAAAACCGATGCAAAAATGCAGATACATCAAAAAAGGATAACTAAATTATCATCCTACATAACAAGATCACGCGGTTGCACAACTAGACTCATGTTGTAACAGTAAGAATCAAGCTAGCAAAACCCGAGAAATTTCAACAAAGTCGGACATTTACAACAATTTTACGATTTTTTTAATCATCAAGAAACGTCTCTGAACCTCCTCGCAGCCCCTACTATAAGCTGCCGAACAGGCGCACAAAGCTGTCACTTTCTACTGGCTGAACGTATTGAACAGAAATACCTCTTTAAAACTATGCCAAAGACCATAACTGATCACAGTTTCTGAAGTATATAAACACAGAAAACAGGCAGCACGTATATATATTAAGAGGAAATTAATGAAAATTCATGATTAAGAAAATACAGTACTGTATAAACGCACAATTTCTATAGAGAAAGTGATCCAAATCCTCTAATTTACCTGATATGGGCTTACGGGTCCACCTACTAATAAGAACAATTTATTATTTTATTGATATTTCTTATTTATGTTTGTTGATTACAATTTATTCATTTCTTTGTAATTTTAAATGAAAAATATTGATGTAGAAAATTGTAAAAAAAATATTGTTCGTCGTAAGCTCCAGCACACTTTTTAATAATAATTTTAATTACCTAAATTAACCATATTTAATTATATTAATTATTTAATTTTTCCTCTTAAACTCCTCTCTCTCCCCTTTCCTTAATTTATATAAAAAAAGTTATTTAATGATCATCAAGTAAAGAATAATTAATGAAGGACTAAGACGTATAAAAGCCGTCAAATAAAAAACAAAAAATCATAAAACTCAAAATATCAAATAATAAAAATAGGAGGGAGTATTACTTGCAAGTTATAACATATACTGTAATATAAGCAATAAGATTAGAAATTTGATCAATAAATAGAGGTAGTGGAGTGGTAAGTTCATTTCATTCTTAGTCAAGTTGAGAGGGATTGAGTCAGATGACTATTTTTTGATAAAAAAAAATATCGAGATACTAAAACCTATGAAAGACAAAATGTGCAAAATATACCAAAAAACAACAGCTCCTATTACTAAATTCGGCATTGATCAGCCTTCCCAATGTACACAGTTAACAGGGTTCGTAAGACTTCGGGATAGCATTCTAAATATTATATACCACAACGAACGTGCATTAGGAACGACCCAATAGTACTGCTAGAAGCTTATTCTCCCTCACCTTAGCTAATATACCAACGAACAGTGAACCATGGAAACAGCATGGACGACAACATTGTTGTGATCGAAATCTCGCACTTTGGGCAGGTCAGCGTCCTCGCAAACACACTTTGTCAGTAATCACCAATATTCATTCATGGGTTTCAAAGGTTTGCAGACAAATAAAGACTCTACAGGTTTGTAGACAAATAGATACTACTTATTAGTCCCATATGCATTCATTCATGGGTTTTCAAAGGAGTGTTGTATAGTTATTCCACCACTAACACGACCTCCACCTACGAGAATCCTGATCCTTGCCTTACCCCCGTCATAACCAAGATCCTTTTGACTAACATCGACAAACTGTACCAAATCACTTTTGACCTGTAAATAACAGAGAAAACTTCAAGAAGAGAAACTAGCATGATGACATTTTGGTTGGACCTAATGAATTGCGTATCGGTTACCTGATCAAGTATAGCTTGAATATCAAAACTTCCTTCAAGGGCTCCATATTTGTTAAATACTGCATAGGAAAATCCGTCCGGTTTACCTCCGCCCAGCGCCTAGGCGCCGCCTAGGCGAGCATAGGCGCCGATATTTTGAACCTTTATATATAGCGATCATATTAGAACCTTCATATATAGCAATCATATCCATTCGCTTTCCAAAATGATTTTCTCCCATTCTCTCATCCAACTCCCTAAGTTCAGCTTCACCAGTCCAATGTCCGAATAAAATGCTTAAGAATACCCTTAATTTATTTATCCTTTATTTACAAAAACACTACACAACACATCACTTTTTCTCTCATCCACATCATTTTAATTTATTTATGCTTTATTTACACAACAATGGATGAGTGATTTGGTATTATAAACCATAACGAAGGTGCATTACGAACGACCCATTTTAATTTATTTATCCTTTATTTACAAAAACACTACACAACAATGGATGTGGTTAATTTATTTAACAAAAATCAGGGACAAAATAAAAATACAAGTGGAATAAATTATTTAAATGTTTAAAATTTTAAATTCTTTAGTTAAAAACATGTATTTTATATTTTTAAATATAAAAAATATTAATATTTATTATTTAAGAATTCAAAACCCTAATCGATATTAATGATAAGGGGCAGATCTGAGGATGATATGTAAATTTCTAGAAATGTGAGGATAATAATGTAATTTTGTTTGTAGGTGCTAATTCTACATAACATAAAACAAAAACATATGATATGTAATAAATACTTGTTTGTATACAAATAGATTTATAAAGGGTGTTGTATGGTTATTCCACCACAAACACGACCTCCACCTACCAGAACCCTGATACTTGCCTTACCCCCGTCATAACCTAGATGCCTTTGACTGACATCCACAAATTGTACCACATCACTTTTCACCTATAAATAACAAAATAAAATTTTAGCATGATAGACATTTGGGTTATTTCACTTATAAATAACAAAAGAAAAATTTAGCATAAACATTTTGGTTAGACCTGTTGAATTGGTCATCGGTTACCTTATCAAGTATAGCTTGTATATCAAAACTTCCCTTGCCATATTTTTTAACCAACTCCTCCCTCAATGGCTCCATATTCTGGATATCTCATTAAAAACGTAAAATTATTATCAAGAATGTTGATCTAGAGCAGATGTGTTTCAAGTATTATGCACTTATATAATATATAATCGGTAAAAAATGGAAATGTAGACTATACCTCCACATCATTAGCAGATGTCATAATATATGAAATTGAATCGTATTCCAAATCTTTTTCCGTAAGAGGCCTTTCATCATATCTAGCAATCATATCCATTCGCTTCCCAAAATGATTTTCTCCCATTCTCTCATCCAGCTTCCTAAGCTCAGCTTCACCAGCCCAATGTCCGAATAAAATGCTTAAGAATACCCTTCGAAAAGTTTAAAAAAATAAATAAATTAGCACTAGTAGTAATTTTTTTATGAAACGGTTAATCTTGATAATGTTAAAAGAAGAAACCTGATTAAAGTAGCATTGGTGGTATCATATATTGTCCTTAACAAAGAATGCTTAAAACACGGATCTGCCACCATGTGTTTTGCACGATCAGCAGCTGAATCATTATTTGAATTACTCGTAGCATAGATGATAATCCAAGCATACTGAAACGAAAAGTGATGAAAAGTTTAGACCTTATTTCCCCAAAGTACATAATGGTTGCATCCATATAAGTCATACCTTCTTTATGGTTAAACGAACACACTCAACAAAGCATGGGTGTTGCCAAACTTCACTTGTCATACAAGAAATCTTATCTGCATCATAGCTAGACTGGTTCTGAAGAAATTTCATAATTTTTTTGACCAAGTCGAGAAATTCATCGGAATTCGATTTTTCTATAAAGTCGACAAGCACTCTCATGAAACGTACCTGCATTGAGTATAATATCGATCGGTAGTCAATAATGCAGTTAGTTAGTTTGTATGATAAAATTCTTCACACACACAATTAACGGAAACAAAAGGAAAGCGGGTGTCCTCGTACATCTATAAGATTATCAATTTTGGATCCAACTTTCTCCTTGGGTGAAAGGTCTGGCAAACAACCATCGGCCATTTCTCCACTCTGTAAAATCAATAAATATTTTATTCAATCAAATTAGGATAACAAATTACAAAATAACAACAAAAGCTACGATCCAGATGCAGCCCCAATTTATAATTTATACAAAAATTTACAATTCAAAAGCTGTAATAGTAAGAGCCAAGTACAAAACAGATACAGAGCTATATAATATTTAAAATTAAAAAGAAAAAAGATGTACGTACCTGAGACATCGACATCGCTTCACGGAAGGTTGCGTGGAGCGCGGGAGGAACAAAGTTGGTGATTTGGGGGAGAATTTAGGGTTGATTTATCTATTTATTTATAATCAAAAGTTATGGTACTAATTCTTCTTTCCATATAAGTTTCACTACCTATTTCATGTTTGTCCGAGATATGTCGGAATAGAATTATATTACGTCCCTTCGAGAATGTCCATTTTCATAAACTGTCATCAACTTTTTTTATATGATATCGTCCTTTTACTACTGTTTCCGGTCAAAAAGTCACGTAAAAAAACGATATCAGAGAAAAAAAAGTCTCAGATATCGTCATTTTTGGCCGGAAACAGTAGCAAAAGAACGATATTTGAGGAAAAAAAAAGTTAATGGCCGCTTATGAAAATGAGCATTCTCGGAGGGACGTAATATGATTCTAACTAGATATATGTCTCATAAAAGTTGATTATACAATTAGTTATAAATTAGTTTAGATAAAAAGATAGTTTAATTTATGAAATTATGAAAAACTAACAAAGATTTGATTAATTAAAAAAAGAAAAATTATAATTTTAGTTATAACATTTTAGGATAGTAATATGTTTTTAAAATATTTTGAAAAATGAGGAGTATGGTTTATTAAATTACATTTAATATCTTATAAAATAAACTTTAAAATTTAGTATTTATTATATTTTCATTTTTTATTAATTATAGTATAATATAATCTAATTATAATTATCAAAAGGGAATTAACGGCATGTTATTTACTATTCTAATTAATATAAATTATCATTAATTTTATAATTAATTAACCAACTAACTACTAATTTATAATTAGAATAAAATGTTTAAATTTAAGAAACTACCTATATTCAAAATCTCCCTACATTTTATAATTATATTTTAAGATACATTTTTAAAATAAAAAAGTCTTATATACTCTTTTCATTTCCATTACAAATTTACAACCATAAAATAAAAAAATAAACAATCAAAATTAGATACTTTAATTTACTTCGAGCAAAGTATGTCATTCTCTCTAAATTGCATCTAAGAAGAAATTAGGTTTTAATTAGGGATTCGATCCTTTAATTTACGTTGATCCTCGTCATAGATTCGTCTCACCATCGTCTGTCGAAGTTCGTCGAATCTTCCTCCCAACCTCTCCTGTCTCTATTAATTTTGCCCGGTCGCTGCTAAAGTTCTCTCAGTGCCAAGAAGAAGATGGATTAAATTTTAATTAGGAATCACATTCTTTTAATTTGTTGTGTAAATATTATATTTTTTAACTATGTTTTTCATTTCTTTGGTTTTAATAAATATATATATTAAAATAGTATGTAATTACAAAAATTTCCTCCAATTTTCCATATTGGATAAGGCAAACCCGAATAGAAGATTAGATGTACTTTCGCGGAATAGAAGGTGAGATGCATATTGGATAAGGCAGACCGAATAGAAGGTGAGATGTACTTACCAATCTCCAGCAAGTTGGAAAGTGTTGCAATCGGTAACGATTTTCCATTGGAAAGTGTTGCAATTGGTAACGATTCTCCGATAATAATATCAATATGCACAACCAATCACAAGAATCATTTGTTGTGAACTTTCACAAGAATCACAAGTCGAAAAAACCCGTTGGATCGAGTACGAATGAATTTTTTTCAATTTTAAACGGATACAGATCGAAGTTAATATCCAGATCTGATCCATTTACAAGTCTACAAGAATATAGACAATGACTAAAAGAAAATAGATACTAATTTATTCATTCATTCATGGGTTCACAGTCTACATGAAAATAGATACTTAGTCTCATATGCAATCATGAGTTTCAAAGGATTGCAGACAAATAAATACTCTAAATGTTTGTAGACAAATAGATACATAGTCTCATATGCATTCATTCATGGTTTTTCAAAGATGTCTCCATCTTCACTGTATTTTACACCCATTACAATAGCATTACCTCCACTTACAAGAACCTTGATCCTTGCCTTACCCCCCTGTAAATAACAGAAAAAACTTAAAGAAGAGAAACTTGAATGATATTTTGGTTTAACCTATTGCATAGAGTATTTGGTTGGACATATTGAATTGAGTTTTATTACCTTAACAATTATAGCTTGTATATAAAAACATCCCTTGCCATATTTGTTAACTAACTCCTTGCGCAATGGCTGGACATCTCATTAAAAACGTAAAATTATTATCAAAAATATTGATCTAGAGCAGATGTGTCTTAAGTATATAATTGGTAAAAATGGAAATGTGGACAATACCTAAAAATCATTAGTAGACTTCATATTAAATGTAATTTAATTGGTAAAAATGGAAATGTGGACAATACCTCCAAATCATTAGTAGACTTCATATTAAATGTAAATTGATCAATTTCCAAATCTTTTTTCGGAAGAGGCTTTTCAAAAAGCTCATTATATTTAGCCATCATATTCATTCGCTTTCCAAAATGATTTTCTCTCATTCTCTCATCCAGCTCCCTAAGCTCAGCTTCACCAATCCAATATATGAATAAAATACTTAAGAATACCCTTCAAAAAGACAAAAAAGTAATTTACTCGAGAAGATATCACAAAACGTACTATAACATAGCTCGAATCAACATTTAGTCTTTTAAATTTATGAAAAATCAAATCTCGACATATTTAACGAATTTTAATGAAATTTCGCAATCAAGTTGGTTGTACCCAAAACCAACGTGTTTGCTTATACTAGTGTTGTCTTCTTTGATTATTATTCTATTAAGCAAGCATCACATTATTCACATATATACTAAAAAAATTAAATTAATTTTATTTTTAAAGTTACGTTTTCGTGACACTCACCCAATTAAATTAACTTCACACAAAACAAAAAGCTAGAATGGGTTATCATGTACTTTATAAGACGAGATTTAATTTTTCATAAACTTAAAAAATTAAATGTGGAATCAAGCTATGTTACGGGACGTTTTGTGATATTATTTCTAATCTAGTCACAAGTAGTGTTTTATGAATCAGTGAATCTTGATAATGTTAAAAGAAGAAACCTGATTAAAGTAGTATTGGTGGTATCATATATTGTCATTAACAAAGAATGCTTAAAACACGGATCTGCCACCATGTGTTTTGCACGATCAGCGGCTGAATCATTATTTAAACCCTTCGTAGCATGGCTGATAATCTCAGGAAACTGAAATGAAAAGTGATGAAAGTTTTATACCTTTAGCACCAATGTTACTTACAAGCATACAAATTACAAATCATACCTCCTTTATGGTTAAACGAACACAATCAACAAAGCATGGGTGTTGCCAAACTTCACTTGTCATACGAGAAAGCTTATTTGCATCATAGCTGGATTGGTTCTGAAGGAATTTCAGATTTTTTTTGACCAAGTCGAGAAATACATCGGAATTCGATTTTTCTATAAAGTCGGCCAGCCCTTTAATATATAATTCCTGCATTGAGTATAATATCGATCGGTAATCAATAATGCAGTGAGTTAGTTTGTATGATAAAATCCTACACACAATTAACGGAAACAAAAGGAAAGCGGGTGTCCTCGTACGTTTATAACTCCATCAAGTTTGGATCCAACTTTCTCCTTGGGTGAAAGGTCTGGCAAACAACCTTCGGCCATTTCTCCACTCTGTAAAATCAATAAATATTTTTATTCAATCAAATTAGGATAACAAATTACAAAATAACAACAAAAGCTACGATCCAGATGCAGCCCGAAATTTAGAAATTATACAAAAATTTACAATTCAAAAGCTGTAATAGTAAGAGAGCTAAGTACAAAACAGATACAGAGCCATATAATATTTAAAATATTAAAAAGAAAAAGATGTACGTACCTGAGACATCGACATCGTTTCACGAAAGGTTGCGTGGAGCGCGGGAGGAACAAAGTTGGTGATTTGGGGGAGAATTTGGATTGAGGGGCCGTGTAGTGCACTTTTGCACTGCACAATAACAAGTGCAATATCTCACCGTTAATTTATTAGATCTATTTTTGTACCGTTAGATTTCAAAGTGCTATACACTTATTTTCTTCTCAATTAAAATTACACTTTAACCAAACTAAAATTATTTTATAAGTATAATTTAACACAAATTAAAATTATTTTCTAAATATAAAAATTAAGGAATAATACTTAAATAAAATAATATAAAAATATTTTTAATATTTTATATTATTATTTTAGAGAAATCTATATACAGTATATTTTAAGTACAATTTTTTATTTTATTGATTTATTACGTTAATATATAAATCATTAAAAAATTATATTTAATCTTATTTAAATGTTATTCCATAATTTAAAAAAATACTAATTTCTAAAATAATAATATAAAATATTAAAAATATATTTATATTATTTTATGTAAGTGTTGCTCTGTAATTTTTATATTTACAAAATGATTTTAATTTGTGTTAAATTATAATTACTTAATTTTAAATGAGAAAAGATAAGTTTATTTTAAATTTAAAAAATAATTTTAATTTGCGTTAAAATATTATTGCTTTTTAATTTGCGTTAAAATATAATTATAATTGTAAATTTTAATTGAACAGAAAATAAGTTTTAAGTGTATGGTGTTTTAACTTTAACATCTAACGGTACAGAAATAGATCTAATAAATTAACGGTGAAATATTGCACTTGTTATTGTGCAGTGCAAAAGTGCACTGCACGGCCCCTCAATCCGAGAATTTAGGGTTGATTTATCTATTTATTTATAATCAAAGTTACAGTAGTAATCTCTCTTTCCATAAAAGTTGATTATACACTTAGTTATAAATTAGTTTAGATAAAAAGATGGCTTAGTTTATGAAATTATGAAAAACTAACAAAGATTTGATTAATTAAAAAAAAGAAAAATATGTTTTGGAAGAAAAACTAATCAAAGTTATAATTTTAGTTATAACTTATAATATTTTAAGATAGTAATATGTTTTGGAAGTATTTTGGAAATAGAAGATTATAGTTTATTAAAGTGGGAATACCACTTTTTATGCACAAAAATAAAAAGTACATTTATTTTGACACACTTCAAAAAATTATATTTATTTTAGACAATTTACAATGGAAATATCTAACTTATCCTTACTTTTATTTTCACCTTCTTAATAAAATCAAAAACAAAAAAAAAACCTTTGACACTCTTTAAAAAAAGACGGTGGCGCCGCACTTAAACAAAAAGCAGATTTTTTGGGTTGATAAGATTTATTGCATGCGCATCTCTACCATCCCAACCTCAAACGCTAAACCCATTTAAAAAAAAAAACTTGATACTCTGTCTCACAAAATTCCCCCCTCTACAACAAGTGAATATACGTGGGAAGGTCAGCCGAGTTCACCGCCCGAACGGTCTGTCGAAAAGCGGCAATTTTTTTTTTCGATTTTTTGTTAAAAATCATAACTACACGGTGGCTACACGGTGGATCTCTGACCGTATAACCACCGTGTAGTTATGAAGATTAATCGATTGCTCGGTTACACGGTGCTTGCACTACACGGTGTTTTCCGGTCACCGTGTACAGAATAGTATCTCGGTTACACGGTGACTTACTACACGGTCACGTGACCGTGTAGTGACCGTGTACATAGCCCATTTTTACAATTTTTATTATGCCTTTGTTTATGCGTTTGAATGATTTTGAATTTAGATTTAATTGTGTGCGTTAATTGGTAGATTTAATTGTTTGCGTTAATTGTTTACGCTAAGTACTATGATTATAATTCACAAAATAAAATTAATTTGAATTAATTTAATTGTTAATTAAAATTGAATTGAATGGAATTATATAATGTGTATGGTTAAATTTAGATTTAATTGTTTACGCTAAGTACTGTAATTATAATTGACAAAATAAAATTAATTTGAATTAATTTAATTGTTAATTAAAATTGAATTGATTGGAATTATATAATGTAATTATGTGGGAATGTTTAATTAAATCAGATTTATTAGAATTAAATAATATAATTATGTTAATTCTCAATTTGTGCGCAAGTTATGTTAATTGTTAAATTTGACGAGAATTAATTATGTGCGGATGTTTTTTAATTGTGTAATTAATTAATGTGCGCATGTATTTTATGTAATTAATTAATGTGATTAATTTAATTGAGAAGTATTTAATTTAACCGTGTAACCGGCAAATACCGTGTAACCTGCTCGGTAAATAAACACCTACCGTGTAGACTCTTCTGCCGTGTAGCCCACCAGCCACCGTGTACCTTAGAACTGAAGTAGTTTTTTATGAATTTGAAACGTTTCTCGAGAATTTTTGTTATTACGTTAAACATGAAACATCATTTTAAAGACTAGATTCATCTAATAAACATTATAAAACAACAAATTTATGACTACAAAGATGAGATGCTTAGAATGTTGACCGTTTTTCAAACTTTATACTAATATTGTCACAATCTTACCACATATGTAATAAATTGTTCATGCGTAATCACTTAATTAGTCAAATTCAATAGTTCATCATGTTTTTTGAATTATTTTGATTATTAAAATAATGTTTTATACTACAAAAACAAGTTAACAATTGAAAAATACCTTAAAATCAATTAAATTTAAAATTTGTTATTAACTACACGGTATTAACCGTGTAGGCTACCGTGTAACCGATGACCACCGTGTTACCGAGTAATTGCCCAGTTTATTGACCGAGCAGTTCTTGGCTACACGGTGGATTCAGGAAGCTACACGGTGGCCACCGTGTAACCGGTTACTACCGTGTAGCAGAGGGCAAAAAATGTTTTTTTTTTTTTACCTGTTTTTCATCCAAATCAATCAAAACATTCACATATTAAGCATTTTTCACCAAAATCAATCAAAACACACCAAAATCAATCAAAACATTTTAATTATTTGTGTTAATTATTTGCGCTAAGTACTAGGATTATAATTGACAAATAAAATTAATAGAAATTAATTTAATTGTTAATTAAATTTATTAATTTAATTGTTAATTAAATTCAATTTGATTTGAATTATATAATGTAATTATGTTAATTCTCAAATATTTGTGCTAAGTACTGAGATTATAATTGACAAATAAAATTAATAGAAATTAATTTAATTGTTAATTAAATTCAATTTGATTTGAATTATATAATGTAATTATGTTAATTTCTCAAATTTGCTCTAGATTATAATTGAAAAATAAAATTAATAGAGATTAATTTAATTGTTAATTAAAATCAATTTGATTTGAATTATATAATGTGATTATGTTAATTATCAAATTAACGTAATTAAATATGTGTTGTAATTAATTGTTTAGTGTAATTTATTAATATGATTAATATAATTGCGCTATAAGTAATTTATTAATATGATTAATATAATTGCGGTAGAATTAATTTATTAATATTTATTAATATAATTTCTCCAGTCGAAGCCCTCCTGCAAAAATGAAGTTAAATAAATAAATATTACATTCAATTATATAACAAAACTCAAAAGTAAAAAAAAAATCTTGTCGATAACACGGTCACCGTGTAATCATCCGGTACACGGTGACCAGAAAAATCTCACCATGTTACCGAGAAAATCTCAGTCACTGCTCGGTAACACGGTGGACTGGCTACACGGTGAGCGCTAAAATCGCCACCGTGTAGCGAGACCGTGTAGCGTGGAACAGAGGCAAAAAACCCAGATTTTTCAGATTTTTTATGAGCAATTTAACAAAATTTTCAATTCTAAACCAATTATTACGCAATAAGGAACTCAAATACACTCAAATTCTAGTAATTAACGCATTGAATTGAACACATTATTGAAAAAAAATCAATTTTTCGAAATTAAAAAACTAGATTTCGGCCAAACTTACCGGAGCTTGAATCGGCAATTGTGGCTCGTCTTATTGTTGATCGTTGTCTGCCATTGAGTCGCCGGAATTGATGACCGGATTTTCATTCTAAAAGAGGCGACGGTTTTTGTGTTTGGATGGGAGATCGACGAGAGGAGAAAAAGATTTTTTTGGGGGACCGAATTTTTTAATATTTTTGGTACTTTTCTTGTTTTTTAATTCATTTGTTTTGTTTTTTTTAATGGTAAGGGCATATTAGACAATTCCTTTACAATTTGTATAGAATAAATGTAGTGTTATGGAAGGTGTCAAAATAAATGTATGTTTTATAAAAGTGTTTGAAAAAAAAATTCCCTCTTTATTAAATTACATTTAATACCTCATATAATTATCAAAAAAGAAATAAATTTTAAAATTTAGTATTCATTATATTTTTATTTTTTATTAATTAAAGTATAATATAATTATAATTATCAAAAAAGGAATTAATATTTTTATTTGACCGATACTACCTTTTTTCTCAGCGAAAAATATTACATAAATAAATATAGAACATTTGATTTCTCTAAATATATAATTATCATTTTTTTTGCTAGTTTTTTAGCGGCTAACTAGTTACTTTTGTAATTTTATTTTTTGAACTTATTTTATCATAGTTCCTTAAATAGTTATTTGTTAAAAATGTTAATGGTGTTTTTATTGTAGTACTATAATTCTAATTTTGAACTTATTATAGCATAGTTATCTAGATTGTTTCTTATATTTAGTAGACTAGTTTAGGCGTTTCTAGATCGTTTCTAATGAAAGAAAGAAATCGAATTCTAAGCCAAACAAAAGAATTTGTTTCGGTTCTAAACCTCAAAGGTTGCCACAAAAAACCAATTGGGCAAAGTTAACCGACGAGGCATAAGAGGTTCGTTCATCGAGCTAAAAGACTAAAACTAACCACTACTTCACACAATGATATGATACACATCAAGCAATTCAGGAAGTCTCAAAATTATTTCAAGGTATAAATCTTGCCACTGTACAACATTTTCTTAAGAGAACGTAAAAGATTAATTCATGTAAAACTAACTCACGACGCTGACCCGTAGCTTCTAGCTCCAACGTGCACGTATATGTACCTTTATTTAAAATCGATATCAACCATCGAAGGGAGGTACTTTATCTACTGGGCATTCTTCTGAAGCGTAATCCAAGGCTTTTTCGGTTCTTTCTCTATAAGGGACTCTACTTTCTTTATGATTAGGCCTTGTTTATAACTCGGGAAAGAGCACTTATTCACAGATTTTTCAGCAATTCCTTTGCTACGGTTGGTTATTTTTGTAGAATTAATTACTCTCGAATGAATGGGGTTTCGGAATCGAACCCACATAAATCCCTACTCTTAAGTTCTTAACCAATCTACATGTATTGAACAATATCCAAGTAAAGATTTGAAAATGTACGTGTCGTTTGCCGCAATGTGGACAACCAGAAACCTTTAGGGTCTCAAGGTCCGACCAATCTCAGCCACAAGTCACCGGACCTCACCGATTTCTCCACCACTCCAACCGCACACAGAAAACGAAATCGAAAGTCAGGATCTTCTTGGGCTGTTTTTTTTATAGTTTTATTGTTTTTTAATGGTAAAGGCAGATTGTTTGTAATATGTAGGTTAAAAAAAAATTAAATTGAAGGATTTAATATATAGTGTTGCTAATTATTTAAAAATTACTAAAGAAAGATAGTTTTACTTTTTTTAACATGATTGGGAAGTTTTACTTTTTTTACTAGTACTCAAAAAATTAGTATTTTACAAAGACTTTACTTTTCTATAAAACCTCCTTTCAAAAATCATATCAAATATTATTTTTTTTAGAACTATTTAAGAAAAGGGATAGTTTGCTTTATTAATTTAAATTTAAATCCTAATAAAAAAAACTTTCTAAATAAAGATAGTTTTTATTAACCGTTTTTATTAATTAGGGTAGTATTGATTTTATAATTATAAAAAAATACATTTTGAAAATGTTAATTACTATAATATCCTTAATGTACGTAACCAACCACCCATGTATAACTAATAAGGGTAATTTTGGAATATTACCTAATTTTATAATTAAGAAAAACTAATACCTTAAATTACTTACAAACTTTTAAAATTACCCTTTAAAGAAAATCACCATTTTTTTTAACCTCTCTCACACAAAAAGTATCATTTTTTTAAACTTTTGTATCCAATAAAAATGTTAAATTGGCAACAAAACGAAAAAAAATAATATTATTTTTACTTTTTTATACTAAAACCGCCTAGACCCAATTAATCACCGCCTTGACCCGCCTAGCCGCCCAAAATGGAAAATCCGGGCGGTTTACCTCCTTCCAGCGCCTAGGCGGGCACAGACGCCGATATTTTGAACCTCGAAATATAGCAATCACATTAGAACCTTCATATTTGGTAATCATATCCATTTTCTTTCCAAAATGATTTTCTCCCATTCTCTCATCCAGCTCCCTAAGTTCAGCTTCACCAACCCAATGTCCGAATAAAATGCTTAACAATACCCTTCGAAAAGCATAAAAAAAAAAAGTAAATTAGCACTAGTAGTAGTGTTTTATGAGTTTTATGAAACAGTGAATCTCGATAATGTTAAAAGAAAAGAAACCTGATTAAAGTAGCATTGGTGGTATCATATATTGTCCTTAACAAAGAATGCTTATAACACGGATCTGCCACCATGTGTTTTGCACGATCTGCAGCTGAATCATTATTTGAACAACTTATAGCATAGATGATAATCCAACGACACTGAAACGAAAAGTGATGAAAAGTTTAGACCTTATTTCCCCAAAGTACATAATGTTACATACATACATCCGTATAAACCATACCTCCTTTATACCTAAACGAACACAATCAACAAAGCATGGGTTTTTCCAAACTTCACTTGCCATACAAGAAAGCTTATCTACATCATGGTGGGATTGCTGCAATAACTCGTTCTGAAGGAATTTCAGATTTTCTTTTACCAAGTCGAAAAATTTATTGGAATTCGATTTTTCTATAATGTCGACCAGCTCAACCATGAAAGATTCCTGCATTGAGTGTAATATCGATCGGTAGTCAATAATGCAGTTAGTTAGTTTGTATGATAAAATCATACACACAAACAATTAACGGAAACAAAAGGAAAGCGGGTGTCCTCGTACATCTAATCCATCAATTTTGGATCCATATTTCTCATCGGGTGAAAGGTCTGGCAAACAACCATCGGCCATTTCTCCAGTCTGTAAAATCAATAAATATTTTTATTCAGAAAAATTAGGATAACACATAACAAAAATTGAAGAAAAAAAAATCAATTCAAAAACCCTAACAAAACTACGAAACAGTTCGAGATACAGATGCAGCCCCAAATTTAGAAATTAAACGAAAAAATGCAATTCAAAAGCCGTAAAAATAAGAGCTACAAAACAGATACAGACCCAAATAATATTTAAAATTAAAAAGAAAAAGATGTGTGTACCTGAGACATCTTCGTGTTGAACTAAATCGGGAATTAGGGTTTACGTAGATTTGGGGATATTTTTAGGGTTGTTTTATCTATATTATATAGTCAAAGTTATACGCAGCAGTAATTATTTGTTTGTAAAAATTGGGGAATTAGGGTTTACGTAGATTTGGGGATATTTTTAGGGTTGTTTTATCTATATAGTCAAAGTTATACGCAGCAGTAAGTAATCGTTATATTTCCTTTTTAATTCTGTCCCAATTTATACTTCCTTTTTTATTCTGTCTCAAGATAATTATTATGTAATTTTCTTTTAAAAACTTCTACTCCGTACATGTTTTATTTGAGGAATTCGGAGGAATTAATAGTGTTGTGGTTATTGAATTTTAGAGTAACCAGTAAATTTGTTTGATAAAATTGTTGGCGAATTACATAGAATCTGATAGGACGAAGTATTGTTTAATTTTCTCTGAATTAAGTTTTCTATTGAGTAATTAGATTATGAGCTCTTATACAGTTATACCGCCTCTTCGCTTTGCTAAAGCTAACAATTTAGCCAACAAAGTGATGCAGGTACGTACGGTAAAATCTTATTTTACCTTATGGGACGAAGTATAGTAATAAAATCATTAAAATTTTACTAATTTTCTCTGAATTAAGTTCTCAGTTGAGTTAATTAGTTTATGAGCGGCATAGTCTTCTTATACTAGCTCTTCGCTTTGCTAAAGCTAACGAAGCGAGCCAGAGTGTGAACGATCGACTTTAGAATGTTTCTATTTAGAAGATCAACGGACAACCGGCATGATCGACTTCGGAATGTTTCTATTTAGAAGATCAACGGAAAACTGACACTCACAGTATAAAATATATACCAAATAATAGTATGTATATTCTATAAACTGCAATTTTCAAAATATACACTCTCTTCGATTCTCAAAATGTAAATGACAAATATTTTAAATCAGATACAGATTCTGTCTCATCTAAAGATCGAGAAAAAAACAATATGATAATTGATATCAATATGATAATTAAAAAAACAATATGATAATTGATATGAAAAAAAAACAATATTAATTGCTCCATGCGTATTTATGCAATTGATAATTGATAAAAAAAAAAAAAAAACAATCTGATAATTGATCAAAACTGTAAATACATTAAAAAATGATAACTAAATTATCATCCTACTTAGATAACATGATCATGCGATTGCACAACCAGACTCATGCTGTAACAATAAGAATCGAGCTAGCAAAACCCGAGTAAAAAACAAACACGAACATTTACAACAATTTTACAATTTTTTAATCATCAAGAAACGTCTCTAACCTCCTTGCAGTCCCTACTATATATAGGCTACCGATCGAACAGGCGCACAAAGCCGTCACTTTATAGGGCTGAACGTATTGAACAGAAAGACCTTTTCAAAACTACGCCAAAGACCATAACTGATCACAGTTCTGAAGTATATGAACAAAAAGAAAACAGGCAGCACACACACACACACACACACATATATATATATATATATATTAAGAGGAAATTAATAAAAATTCATGATTAAGAAAATACAATATAAACACTCACTATCTCTAGAGAAAGATCCAAATCCTCGATCCAGGATGCCTTGGTCGTCCAGACACAGTAGATGAAATGAAGGACGAAGCTAAGTTTTCACCCTGACCCTTTTAGTAATTACTAGACTGTCCATTTACTTCTTTAGTTCGTAATTAGTACCGTACATTAATTCAGTTAATTAAATTATGAAAATAAACCATTCAGTTAAATAAAAATAAAATTACTACCCAATTACGACCAATTTCATTTTTTTTTTTGTTAATTTTAAAATTTTAATTAGCTACAAATGTATGTCACAAAAAGTTGTACGAGCAAGCAACACACGATAATCAGTAATCACAAAAGGGTATTTCCTTGTGTTATTGCTGTTGAGTGTGAAGGCCATATTCACGCCGGGAACGTCGAGAGGACGTCATGAAAGAAACGGTATTTTTCGTTCTTTGTTTGTTCGTGTACTTTTCAGGAGAGGAATTCGGACGCGAATTTCCCAACAACTGCTTAAATATAGCACGTATATAACGTTATTCGAGTAATGTTGTGTTAATCACTCGCACATGAATGTCGTTGCATTTGTTGAAATACATGTGTGTGCATGCCTTTTAAATATCGTGACATTTGACAACTGAAGAATTCTAAAAAAATATATAAAAATTAATCAATCAAATAAAAATAATCGATAATTGAGTAATTGCGTAATATTACAAAAATATTTCGTAATGATGTTTTTTTTTCAATTGACCATTGCAACCTTGGAGTAAAAGGTCAAATATATATAGCCTTTAGTTAGTGTAATAATTAGTAATAATAATAATGTATTTTTAATCTCATGTGCGTCGTGAATATTCTCCCACTAGTACTATGCCATTATCTGTTTAACAAATATTATAATTATCTGTATTTATAATTTTTTATTTGCTTTACGATTACATTAAAATTAATTATTTTTTTAATCCACGAAGTCTCCACCTATAACACATTTCACGTGAAAGGGTAATGTCGTCATTTCGTCACACTCCCGCCCCTTCTCCCTCGACTGGTAAAAATCACACAGTTTGCGTGTGCGTGCGTGTATATATAGAACGAAGAAGTTGCTCGTACCTCCTCGCTTCTCGCTCCCGAGTCACCTCGCTCGGTCTAATTTTTTTCCCGATTTTATCTCGTGCTCTTACTTCAATTAGTCCTGTTCGGTACAGAGGGGAATATTTGGATCTCATATTAAAGTCATCGCCGGTAGTGGTGGATCAGAGAAATCCGTAATCGCACCGACAGAAATGTGAGTTCTTCTATTTCGCTGCTCTCTTCAGATCGCAATTTCAATTTCAATTTCTGTTGGGCATTTCGAATTTGTGTGGACCGTTCTAGATCTGTTTTCTGGGTTGTGATAATTTTAACGGCGTCTGTTCAGATCTGTTTTCTGAGTTTTCCGATCACGTTCACGTTGATCTGTTGAAGCTTTTTTTAATGGCGACGCCTATTTGATGTTTATAATTAGTTTCGAATCTATAATGGATCCGTCTTGTTCCCTTTCCAGCTTACCGATCTAGCTAGCCGCAATGTCGACGTTCACTCCCAAAAACATCCTCATCACCGGCGCCGCCGGATTCATCGCCTCCCATGTCGCCAACCGCCTCGTCCGTAACCACCCCGATTACAAAATCGTCGTCCTCGACAAACTCGATTACTGCTCCAGACTCAAGAACCTCCTCCCTTCGCACCCTTCCCCAAACTTCAAATTCGTCAAGGGCGACATCGCCAGCGCCGACCTCGTCAACTACCTCCTCATCACCGAGAACATCGACACCATCATGCACTTTGCCGCCCAGACCCATGTCGACAACTCCTTTGGGAACAGCTTCGAGTTCACCAAGAACAACATCTATGGGACCCACGTCCTCCTCGAGGCCTGCAAGGTCACCGGCCAGATCAGGAGGTTCATCCACGTCAGCACAGACGAGGTCTATGGTGAAACAGACGAGCACGCCGTTGTGGGTAATCACGAGGCTTCCCAGCTTCTGCCCACGAACCCGTACTCAGCGACAAAAGCCGGAGCTGAGATGCTTGTCATGGCATATGGTAGATCTTATGGGTTGCCTGTGATCACTACTCGTGGGAATAATGTGTACGGCCCAAACCAGTTTCCGGAAAAGATGATTCCCAAATTTATCCTTCTGGCCATGGGTGGGAAAACTCTTCCGATCCACGGGGACGGGTGCAATGTCCGGAGCTACCTTTATTGTGAAGATGTTGCCGAGGCTTTTGAAGTGATTCTTCATAAAGGAGAAGTGGGTCATGTTTACAACGTGGGGACGTTGAAGGAGAGGAGGGTTATTGATGTTGCTAAGGACATATGCAATCTGTTCAAGATGAATCCGGACAAGAGCATCGAGTTCGTGGAGAACAGGCCGTTTAACGATCAGAGGTACTTCTTGGATGACCAGAAGCTGAAGAATTTGGGTTGGTCTGAAAGGACCACTTGGGAAGAGGGGTTGAAGAAGACCATGGAGTGGTATATGAGCAATCCCGAGTGGTGGGGAGATGTATCTGGCGCTCTGATTCCTCATCCGAGGATGCTGATGATGCCAGGTGGACCTGAGAAGCACGAATCTGTTGTATCCGGGCAAGCAGAAAAAAAATCAGCTCCTAGATCCGAAAACACTCAGAAACCGGGATTTAAATTCTTGATCTATGGAAGGACAGGTTGGATTGGTGGTTTGCTCGGGAAGTTGTGTGAGAAACAGGGGATTCCGTACGAGTATGGAAAGGGGCGCCTGCAGGATCGTGCGTCGATATTTGCGGATATTGCTGCTGTTAAGCCGACCCATGTTTTCAATGCTGCTGGTGTGACGGGTCGACCCAATGTCGATTGGTGCGAGTCTCACAAGACCGAGACGATACGTACAAATGTCGTTGGTACGTTGACTTTGGCAGACGTGTGCAGAGAGCGTGGGCTTCTGGTGATGAACTACGCTACTGGGTGTATATTCGAATACGATGCTGCGCATCCGGAAGGTTCTGGGATCGGGTTCAAGGAGGAGGATACACCCAATTTTCATGGCTCTTATTATTCAAAGACCAAAGCCATGGTAATTTTCACCTTTATATAAGTACTAGTACTATTTTGTTATCAATCAGTGTTTGTGATATGCATTTTCAATCAGGTGGAAGAGCTGTTGAAGGAATTCGACAATGTCTGCACTCTCAGAGTCCGAATGCCGATCTCTTCTGACCTGAGCAACCCGCGGAATTTCATCACCAAGATATCTCGATACAACAAGGTGGTGAACATCCCCAACAGCATGACAGTCCTAGACGAGCTTCTTCCAATCTCCATCGAGATGGCTAAACGTAACCTGAGGGGAATATGGAACTTCACCAACCCGGGAGTCGTTAGCCACAACGAAATCTTGGAGATGTACAAGAAATACATCGACCCAGAATTCAAGTGGAGCAACTTCAATCTTGAAGAGCAAGCAAAGGTCATAGTAGCGGCTAGAAGTAACAACGAGATGGATGCTTCTAAGTTGAAGAAGGAGTTTCCGGAACTGCTATCCATCAAGGACTCGTTGGTCAAGATCGTGTTTGAACCGAACAGGAAAACTCCGGCTGCCTGAGTGTTTTGAAATTCGTCTCGAGTCTCGACTGGTGGCCTGTATGCATCAGTTGTTACTTTGATGTATGTTCTTAAGTTATATAGTTCTGTGTTTAGAATCTTCAGAATTGGTTCTTGTTATCTGTATTATTTGTATTGTCTGAAGCTTTTAATATAACTGAATTTTAAATTTAATTTTTGAATTGAATTTTAATTATGTGTAATTGTAGAAATAAAGGAGTAACTGATTACTCCACGAGTCACCCACGAAATATCAGTCGTTCCACGAGTCAAACTGCCAAAAAATTGAATTTAAAATTTTGGATAACTAATTTTAAAATGTGACACCCACGTGCCTTACAATCGGACAAATTGTATGATCTAAAGATAAAATTTATTGTTTTATAAATATTTATAAGATTTTAATAATTTTTGGTAATTCTCACAGCTCGACACGTCTCCACACCTGAGTCACCGTTTATGTTTTACTATTAATTTTAAAATGTTAATAATAATTAAAAAAGAAAAAAAGTATTTACCGAATTTATGCCGCCCACCAAGCATCTGTACTCATTCTTAAACCCTCATCCTCTTCGTCAATTTTTTTCACTACCCTTCGCCTGAGATTTTGAATACACCTGTAAGCTTATGAAGATTCAGTGCAACGTCTGTCACGTGGAGGAGGCGTTGGTCTTCTGCTGCGCCGACGAGGCGGCGCTGTGCTTGATCTGCGATCAGGACGTGCACGACGCCAACAAGCTCGCCGGTAAGCACCAGAGGATTCCGTTAACCACCTCGTCCTCGCAGATCCCCAAGTGCGATATTTGCCAGGTGAATTTCATTTTTTCACCGTCAATTTCACGTGAGCCTCGTTTGTTTGTTTTTACCCAATTTCGGTGATGAAAAATATCTTCGGGCTGTGGGGTTAAATGATTTTACTGATTTCTGTGTGCTGAGCTGTTGTTTGTTTAGAAATTGAAACCCGATCGAATTTCCGTTGTCGGTGTCGAAGGCCTGTGTGATTTGATGTATATAATCAGAATTTTAGTCGAAAGAATCGTTTATGGAAATATGTTCATCACATGTGTTGTACTTGTGCTAGTTCATTTTCTGTTGATTTGCCTCGTTTATACAGAGCATCGATCCGTTGTTGAAACCCTTATCCTTCGTTTTGTTTCCAGGAAGCACTCGGTTATTTCTTCTGCCTGGAGGATCGAGCTTTACTTTGCAGAAAATGCGATGTAGCCATACACTCGGTGAACACCTTAGTTTCTGCTCACAAGAGGTTTCTGCTCACTGGGGTTAGAGTAGGCGCCGACGCACTCGAAAATGCTCCATCTTCATCCTCGGTGAAAATGGATTCTCGTTCTTGCGATAAAGTCTCAGGACCAGAGGAGCCTCATACATTTCCAAAGAATACTAATCCGGTTCCCTTGACTAGTCAGTATACAAAAGATCTCCCTGCCCAGGATGGTTTGGGCGGGGACTTATCATCGACTATGCTTCCTTTCACCGGAGGCTCGCCGGTCGATAATACTCAGCCGTGGCAGTTTGACGACCTTCTTGAGCTCGGCGATTACACTCAGGATTATAATTTACTGGATAATGACTCATCTAAGGTAGGGTGTAGTATCGTTCCAATATGGATTGATAATCGACTGTCATCCATGTCATACTGGATTGTGGATCGAGACCTGACAATTTTTCGGTCTAGTAATCTGCTATTTTAATTCCAATATTAACAACAATGAGTCTAAAGTGTTCCATATATAATGCCATTAGTTTCGTTTGGATGATTAAATTATTGATTATTCTGTTATTTTTTCTTTCCTCAGGCCGATAACGGAAAGCTTGGGGATTCTGACGGATCCTCCTTCCTACAAGCCGCCGACGGAGAATTAGAAGGCGACGGATATATGGGACTAGTGCCGGACTCTTTCTGGGCAGTCCCTGATATCCACTCTCCTCCCACATCATCCGGACTCAACTGGCCTCAGAAGGCCAACGATCTGTGCGACTCTACATCCTTCGTTCCCGATATCGGTACGCCCCCTATGCAGAACTTCCATCATTTGCATGATGACTCTAAGCGTAGGAAGCATGCATGATCATAACAGTATACCTTGTCTTGTTCGTGTGGTGGTCACAACGTCTGTTTTTCTCTCGTTTGCTTTCATATGAGTGGAATCACTTTTATGTACCGTGTTAATGTTAGGTACTAGGATTAGCTGAATGCTTCTTACACTGAACGTACGATCTCGGGTTCATTTATAATGCACGCTTGGTTTGAATGAATAGTAATACAAAATCTAAAGAATAAGAAGATTGTAAAGAATCAGATTCCAAGTGTCGGGCACTCCGGGAAGACACCAATGGCTGCAGTCCATTGTCGTTTTTCCTCCGAGCCCGTAGATCGAAGGGTGGCCGTCTTTCCTCAGCAAAGAAAGGTTTGTTATGTCTAATAATTGGACGGGCACTTTCTTGATTTTGGACAGGACTGTTTTCAGTACTGCCAAAGCCGGGGGCAATCCACCTGGATATGTCGATCCCAGCAGGGGCTCTTTTTGTCCCACGCACGATTTTGCGCTTGGCTCGTTCCATGTACTCCCACTGTTCGATTCTTGAAACCGTTAGATACTTTACGATGTTTGTGTGTTTTGAATTAGACAATGTGAGATAGATCTTACTTGTAGTGAGATGGGGAGATTCCTTGAAAGAAAACCTTAGTGGTGGTAGGGTCAATATTAGAGTCAACCCAATCAGCCCATGTGTTTAGTGCTTTCCCGAATGCAACAACACGATCCATGTCTCTGTATAGCTTCCCACCCAGTTCGATGTAATCCCATCTGCACAGTTTTTCGTTTTTCGTCAACAGTCAACCGATCAAACCTAAATAAAAGGATATATAGAACTCACGGTTGTGTGGGCCCGCGACGATTCCACCAATGCCACGTGTTGAAGATCAAGGTGTCGATTCCCTTCCATCGCTTGCTGCCTTGGATCGAGTCTAGTTTCAAGATTCTGCCTCTGGGCTCTCGGACGACGTCTACTAGGTACACGCTGTGATCGAGCATCACCTCTACTTCATAATCCTATTCGTTTGAAAAAACTGAAGGCATGTTACTAACCAAAATGGTCAACAATATGCTCTACTTCATAATTCTATTCGTTTGAAAAAACTAAAGGCAATGTTACTTACCAAAATGGGTCAACAATATGCTCTACTTCATAATCCTATTTGTTTGAAAAAACTAAAGGCAATGTTACTTACCAAAATGGGTCAACAATATGCTCTACTTCATAATCCTATTTGTTTGAAAAAACTAAAGGCGTGTTACTAACCAAAATGATCAACAATATGCTCTACTTCATAATTCAATTCTTTTGAAAAAACTAAAGGCGTGTTGCTAACCAAAATGGTCAACAATATGCTCTACTTCATAATCCTATTCGTTTGAAAAAACTAAAGGCGTGTTACTAACCAAAATGGTCAACAATATGCTCTACTTCATAATTCTATTCGTTTCAAAAAACTAAAGGAATGCATGTTACTAACCAAAATGGTCAACAATTCGAGAAATGGTCAACCAAATTAACTAACAAACTAACCGTAAATGTGAATGTGGAAACCTCGAGCGCGGTCGACCTGTTGTACCTGCTACCAGGCACGGTCGTGTAGATCATGCATATGAACGACTGCCATTGGTTCCGGCTGAGCGAATCCCCCACAAACATAATCCGTTTTCCTTTGTATCTCTTAAGAAATTCACTCCCGTCAAATCTGCACAATTTATTTCCCGTTTTAAAAATCGGGTTTAGTTCGCTAGGCATTCCTCGTTTCTTATACTCTAGGAAACGAGCAATCGAGAAGCAAATTCTACAACCTTGACTGGAGTTTTTATTTTAATATAAGAAAATGTTTTTATTTGTATCATGGGTTTATTGTTGCATGTCTGAAATAGACAACTGTAAATTGACCCAATTGACAGGGGTGTACTAAATTAAAAGCGCCCACTGTATTTTATTTACGTGTCGGTAAAGAGATTCCCCTGTCAATGTTATATTTCTATTAAAAAGAAAAAAAAATTATTCCTCATGAAAATTAAAAAAAATATTACTCCCCAATAAAAATTGCCATGAAAAAAGTATCGATTATTGTGATTTGTGAAACGACATCCCGCGAGCTTCATTTACGCAACTCACTTTACACGATAATATAAGTTTAATTAATTATTAAAAATTAATGTAATATTTTCATTTAATAATAGTAAAAGCAAACGAAGTGGTGTGTGGTACCTGGACAAGTTACAGCCGTGGGGTTGCCACCGGTAGTGAAGGTACAAGTCGTCGGAACGGCCATTCTTCAGGCAGTTGAACTCTCTCTGGATGAACGGACAGGATGGTGCGTCGTAGGGAGGGTACGGTGAGGTCTCGCTCACCCAATTCCCTTGGAACAAATCACATGACTTCGCTGCTGCATTTGATTGGTTGATAAAATGAAGGCTCACAATAACATATGCTACTGCCCACACACTCATCCTTTTTTCCTTTGGATTTTAGAGAGAGAGAAAATAAAATGAGGGATTCTTCTCCTCTCTCTATGTATTTATATTTGAGAGTGAATTATTTTTATATTGTTTTCATGTTTTGAATGGATTTTATTGAAAAAGAAAATTAAATACTAGTACAGTATACCTAATAGTAGTAATTACTATTCATAATAAAATAATCCCAAAAAACCTAAATTAAAGAATAATAGTAATTAAATTACTTTTTTTTACTTTTAATAATTAAATAATAATAAGCCCAAATAATTTTTGCAATCAATTAAATTACTTTTTACTGAACTTCTTAATTTTTACTATATAGTTTTAAATGATTTTTTTTTTAATTCAAATATTATTATAAAGTTTTAATGAAAAACAATTCAACTGCAAAAATAAAATTACAGAAAACATAATTTCACTCTTAGAACACAAATCTCTTTACAAGGTGCAATGAATTTCATAACATGTCATATAGTCTCATTACATAATTCATCAACAGTAAACAATTTTTTACTGCTGCATTACATTCACAAAGATGGTAAAAAAAACAATGTACAAGAAAAGTTCAAGAAAATATGAAAAAAAACACCATCAATGATCTCTCTTTTCCCAGTACTCAGTATCCAGAGTAATCGGATAAAGATCAGCCGTCGACGCCCCCGTCGACGCCGTCCACGGCCCGTCCATCGACACGCTCTGGCTCCCGCCATCTTCTTTCTTCTTAAGTATAACTTCCATTTCATTTCGATAAATATCTCCCTCTTTCCCTTCATCCACAGGCAGAGTCGAGTCGGGTACAAACTCGTGTAACCCGACTTTCCCTTCGAGAATGCTCACGACCGAAGACATGCTCGGCCTCTCGGTCGACACGGCGCTCGTGCAGAGCAGCCCCAAATGTATCGCTTTCATCGCCTCGTCTCGCTTGAACTTCGATCCCAACCTCGGGTCGACGAGCTCGATCAGCCTCCCTTCCCCCTTCAACTTATTAGCCTAATAGAACACGAACAAACGAATACATCATCAGTGTAGATCAACGACGATTATATTTCAATAATCGTCGAACCCTTACATAGTCGAGAAGGTAGAATATCTCCCCCTTGTACTTGTTGCTCGTGTTGCTGCTTCCGCTAACGACTTCCAGAAGCACGACTCCGAAGCTGTACACGTCCGCCTTGTCCGTCAGATGGCCCCGCATCGCGTATTCAGGAGCCATATATCCACTATATACAGATAATTAATACTCGATAAATTAATAATCTCTCGAAATAATAAATTTTTCCTGTTCAACTCGGCTTTTGAATTAATAAAAATATACTCCCTCCGTCCCTTTAAAGAGCGCATAGAAAAATTATGTAAAATAAGAAAAAGTGTTTTTGTGTGTTTAAAAATGTAAAGTGAGGGTATTATAGGTATTGATGTCAAAGTTGTAAAAAAATGAAATGTGCACTGTTTTAATGGATAACAAAAAAAAAGTATGCATTGATTTAAAAGATGAATGAAGCTCATTTTACTGTAATTATTTGTCGCCAATCAAACAGAACGAAAAAGTTACTCACAAAGTTCCGGCAATGCGTGTGCTTATGTGGGTGTTATCCTCTTCATCGAGCTTGGCGAGCCCGAAATCGGAAATCTTCGGGACGAGGTTTTTGTCGAGGAGCACGTTCGTGGCCTTGATGTCTCGATGCACGATTTTGAGCCTCGACTCCTCGTGGAGGTAAGCCAACCCCCTCGCGATCCCGATGCATATCTTGTGCCTCGTCGGCCAATCCAAATGCAGCTGGTGCTCTTCCGGACCTGCAGAAGAAACCGGTGAGGGAAATGTACGAAAATACCCCTGAAACGAATTTTACGAACACTTACCGAAGAGTGCACGAGCGAGGCTGTTGTTTTCCATGTACTCGTAGATCAACAGGAGCTGATTTCCTTCGATGCAGCACCCGTGCAGCTTCACGAGGTGCGGGTGCTGCAAAGCAGTGATCATCCCGATCTCGTTCACGAACTCTCGATTCCCCTGCTTCGACTTCGACGAGAGCTGCTTCACAGCGATTATAGTACCGTCCGACATATTACCCTTCAAGAAAAAAAAAGTCGATAATAAAATAAAGTTTTGTTTTTTTTCCGACTAAAACGAGGTTTTCTGATGTTATTATACCTTGTACACAGGGCCGAACCCGCCTTCTCCGATCTTGTTTGCTCGGTCGAAGTTGTTCGTTGCGGCTTTGATTTGTTTCAGAGTGAACGAACCTTCCAGACCCTTTAGATCTACGAAATGAATTGAAATACAGTTAAACCTCTATAAATTAATAGCGCTTTAAGATCATGAAATTTTATTAATTATCGAGAACTGAAGATTCTATTATTTTAAAGAGAGGTTACTAATGAATCGAGTATTAATTTATAGAGGTTTTACTGTAATACCGTTATATTATCGAGAAAAAAGTTATATTTCAAACGAAGAAATTTTTAGTTACCGTTATGGATTTCGTCTTTTCGCCTCAAACAGCCCTTCCACCAAAGCATCACCAGAAGCAAAAAAAATCCGAAAAGAACTCCGAAGACTATACCGACAACAGCCCCTGTCGAGATTCTTCCGCCTCCACTTCCCGTTTCCGGTGGCGGATTATAACTTGGGTCAACAGCAGATATGGCTGAAATTAGAGGCCCATAAACCCCTCTAAACGGAATACCAATCGTCCCTTTTCCGGCCCAGTAAAAACGGATATCCAACGAGCTATCGCTAACGACCGCCGTAAAGTTCCTTACGATCGCCCTGTTCACTCCACCGGCCTCGCTTTCGATGTTGAAATCCTTGAGCACAAGCTTCCCCTGAAAAAATAATCCGTAATTTTGAGATTTTTTGCAAATAAATCAAACTTCAGGGGTCGTTTCGCAATTTACCTGAATGTACACGTCGAACAAGCGCCTCCCGACGCTGTAGAACGTCGCGTCGTCCCTAAACATGATCTCGGCGAAGTGGAGGGTAACGGTGTAATTTCCGTTTCTCAGACAAAAGCCGTAGTAAGTCAACGAAAGCGGGGACCGCCGAGCTTCCGTGTACAGCTGGGGATTCTCCCCGGAAATTGGGGAGCTGTTGGGCCAGATGAACGAGTCCGTGGGCCTGTCGTCGTCCATGAAATGGCCCGTGCTGCTGAATCCCCAGTTCGATGGGCTCGGGAAAAAATTCGACGGGCCCCCCGAATTCCCGTCCGCGTCGAAAGCAGTCCCTTTGTCGTCTGTCGTTTGTCGACCGCCGCAGTTTATGTGGAGGGAGTGGAACTCTGAAACAGAATCTTAGTTAGTTAGAAAAATAACAGAATCTAAGTTAGTTAGGAAAATAACTGATTTTTCGAATTTTTTGTAATTAGAGTAAAAGTCAGGGGTCATTTTTGAATTTATCTGTTTTTACCTTGGCTGCACCTGGAGGCTCCTCCTAAGCAGGAAACGATACCACTGCCAAGGAAAAACGAGATGTTCAAGATGAATCGAATATGGTGTTTAGACGGAAAAAGAATATACGGAAACTCACGAAGAATTTCCTTTCGAGCTAGCGAACATGTTTCTGAAAAAAAAAAATCGGTAAAATCTTAGTCAGACGAGGAATTACAAGAAAAGATAAAATTTTGGATTGTCAATAAGTTGTTGTGAATCTCACTGGTTGCGCGGCTGACAATTCTCGGTCGAATTTGTTGTCGTCAGGTTGTTGTAAGAGAGATCACTGCATTAAATAGGTTGTTAAAAAAGGTTTATATATGAAGAGTCGAGCGAACGGAAAAGGCTTACACTTTGTCCCCTTCTGTCTGCATCCAAGCTGGGACGGGCCCCGAAAGCATGTTCCCAGTCAAATAGCTGAAAAAATAAGATATACGATGAAGTCGAATCATGTCCAGTCGAAAGGGAAAGCATTAACTCTTACATGTAATCAGTGTCTGATATAGTACTAAAGCTTTCAGGAATCGGGCCGCTTAATTTGTTGAAGCTCAGATCTCTACACAACGAAATGCGGGTCAAAGTCAAACTACTACATCAAGAAATCGAGAAAAAAATGGTTTAGAGAGACGAGGTTCGTTCGACTAACAAGACTTTTAATCCGGTCATTCGTGCAATGTAACTCGGAAGCCCCCCGACGATGTTGCAACTCCTCAATATCCTGCACGAAATCGAATATTCATTTTTATTTTTACTTTTTATTTTTGTGTCGGAGAAAATTACGATAATCGGACATGCACTCACAGTGTCTTTAGCTTTGTTACGTTGTTAAGTGGTGGGAAAGGCGAGTCGTTCCCTCCCAAGTCGCTGATTCTCCTGCACATTTACAAAACATGTAAGGAAAACAGAACGAGAAAAAAAAAATGAGAAAAATTTGTCGTATATTTTTACTCACAAGTCGGTTAATTTGGTTAGGTTAGCGATACCAGCAGGGATTGGTCCGGTCAGACCGCTGCCCTGAATTACCCTGAAAACATCGAAACGGAAGTTTTAGTATTTGACAAATTGAAAAACATCAGATAATTAGGCCTCTTACAGTTTTTCGAGATTTGTCCAATTCTGGATGAAGTCCGGTATGCTTCCTTGGAAGTTGTTGTCACCGATACGACTGCATTGAAAAAAACACATTTTATTTTACATTCGTTCGATGTTTGAAAATCAGAAGCAAAACTTACAAGTCTTTTAGTGTGCTCAAGCTTGCGAGACTCGCAGGTAACGCTCCAGTTAAGTTGTTTGATGTAAACAACCTTAGCAAAAAAATAAATCCAATCAGCTTCGTAATCGAGAAAAAAAATAATACTACTAAAGGTAAAGACTAAAGACTCACATTTTTTCTATACTCGGAAAGTTTCCGAACTCCGGTGGTATGGTTCCAGACAACTGATTGTACTCCAGTGTCCTTCAATGATTTTATTTTTCAAAATGAGTAAACGATAACCAAACATTTGATCGAGATCAAATAAAACGAAAAATCGACAGCAGAAGAGATGTTACAGATTCGCGAGAGTGGAAATGTTGGCGAGCTCTGTAGGTATGAATCCCGACACCCGGTTTCCGAGAAGCGATCTGTATCGAGACAACCGATAGTTGAACAAAACCACATTGTTAGCTCGATTATATCGATCAAGGCCTTGTTGAACGCTTTAAAATTACAAAAAGACCCTCAACGATCGTCCCCCTCGACACAGCAAAGAAAACAAGCAGCAGGAACTCGAATATTCCGGTTCGAATCGATTAGAAAGTTCCATCAAATTTTTTTAAGGGCAGTCATAATTTTGAGAATTCACTATAATTTATTTTGACTTGACTAAATCCATACCATATCTTATAAATCGATATGCATCAAAGTTATCACAATATGCATCAAAATATATGTATATATATGAGAGAATACTTACATGTTCACAAGATTCATGGAACCCCATTCTGGAGGAATGGTACCGTTGAGGTAGTTCCGAGTTAGGTCACTGTATCAAATTGAAAATTCTTAATGTATATGTAAAATTTAAATTTAAGGTAAAAAAATAAGGGTAAAATTGACTTTTACGTGATGTGTTTATTTATATGGGCCGAGAGATACTTACATATCTCGAAGGAAGGGGAGCCTGACGAGCTCTCTCGGGACTGACCCACTAAGATTTTGGGCCTTGAGAATTCTGCATAAAGATGCATTAGGCCGATTAGCGATTGAGATGGGCCCAAATTCCAAACCAAATTTTACCACATTTTATTACTGTACATGCTAACAACGTGACAAACGGTGTTGTTCTGAAACGTGCAGTCGCACGTGACCGCATTCTCGTTCCCTTTGACCGGGTTCGGGGTGACCCAACCCGATAACCCGCTGCATGGATCCGCACCGAAATCCCAATCGCTCTTCCTCAAACTCCTTGCTATCACTTTCAGCGATTCCACTGTAAATTTTATACAAACAAAATCACGAAATTATGGGCCGGGTGCGTTAAAACAGGCCGCAAATTCAAGGCCCAATTCAGCCCATTACATTGCCTCGGGCCGATCGGGTCAAATGGTCCGATCTATACAAACTTCTTCTAACCCGCATCGAATTAGACCTACACCAACTTGATGATAGGGTTGACTAAGTAGATTTTTTTCTAGGAGATGGATCTATGCAAACTTTTTTCACCCCCTTCGAATTCGACGGTAGTAGACAGATTTTTCATCGGGTTGTTCTGGACTGTCATGCCCAGAACCATCTCGACTCGATATAGCGAAGATTTAAGAAATATTGACGATAATTTAGTAGTGAAAGTATGTGTACTTAAATTACTACCACTAGAGAAAATAAAGACATGTATACTATATACATACATACCTTCATCAGCAGGCAAATTGGGTTGCCCAGAAACAAAACCCAGAAGCCAAATGAATGCAAGAATCCTCTGAAACAACATCGGCGCGACGAAATGCAGGTCAGTTAAGACGACGAAGGATAAGAAGATTAGACATCAAGAAAATGGATCTTTCCAACTTTTCTAAAGAAGGCAAAATTAAGGTGAGTCTGAAAATTATACTAATAATGTTACAATAATTGCAATAATATGTAATATGATAATGTCCTATGGGGCATTGTTTATATATATATGCGAATTGAAATACCTACGCTACGCGTTTACTTTATGTCAAATTGTCAATTAATAATTTAGAAATGTACTAAGTAATTTTAGTAGTAACATTTTCCATTGCTTTCACACAACTTGGTTGAGATATTTATTAGTGGTTGTCGTATTTTAAGAAAGTGTACCGTACTCATGGCCCATATGTTCGATGTTGCACAGTTTTTTTTCCTATGGTATTAATAGGTATTCATAATTTTGAGCTTTTCGAAACTCAAACTTATTTTGACTGAAATTATATTTTCAGTTATAGCTTATATTTTTTTATTTTTCTGGTTGATTTTGCGAGTAGAGCCAAAACCTCCGCCCTTGAGTACTAAAATTATACAAACGAAAATATTATGTATATAATTTATACGTAGTAGTATAGGTGTTAGATAAATCTATATGATCACTTGACAAAATCTTCTATTTTAGGTGAAAGTGTGCAAATGAAATTGAAATAATTGAAATAGGCATTACCAAAATGGTATTAAAAAATCATTATTCACAAGTTTACAAAAATCCTTACGTATTCACACCGGATAGTGATAATATATTCGGCATTGATTCCGGTACAGCACTGAGACGAGACATGGGTAGTTGAGTACGAGGGTAGTAGTAGTATATCTTATTTTAGAATAATATTATAAAAATAATAGTTGTGGTAGTAATTTTTATTTAGATTTTTTAGTTTCATTATTTTAAATGTCAAAATTTTGAAACACATGATTTAAGTAAGTAAAAATTTATTTTTCAAATTGGTAATTCAAATTTATGTTGTGAAATTTATTGAGAAAAAAAATCATTGCAGGGTGAAAGGTAAATAAAGTATAGTTATGAAAATCGAATAAATAAAATTGTTTCGTGTTCAATTTATTTTAAATAAGAAGGATTTATTTATTTATTGTAGCATAGCTGGTCTGTGACAAATGACCCAATTAGACATGGGCCCACCTGTTCACGTGGTTTAGGTACGGGCATATTAAAAATGCAAGGAATCTCCTTTAAATAAGGAAAGAGGCAGAAAATTAAATACGTATACTATCTCCTTTGGATATTAAAATTATGGTAAATTTTGATTTAATGAGCTAAAATTAAAAATGTAAAATAATTAAAAGAAAGGTGATAAAATACATATAAAAGTATTAATAAAATTATATTTTAAAATATATATATTTTTTTTGTATTTTTGTGTGTGATTATTATTTGTGTTTGTGTAGTTCGGTTTAAAAAATGTAACTATTTTTTTTTCTGGAAAGTGCATAATCTTTACGTTCGGTTGAAAATTGTTCATTTATTTTCGTTTTATTGTGGTATGATGATTTAGTTGTAGTGTTGAGCTCGTAATATTTTGAACAAAAAGAGTAGTAAATCAGTGAAGCGGACCCAAAACTAGGCTTGTCAATTAGGCCGGGCTGGCCCGAACTCGGTTCGTTCGGCCTTAACAAAAACTCGTTCGTTTTAAATTTTTTAAGGCCGAATCGGTTTTGGGCTTAAAATTTAAGCTCGAATTATATATAGGCCGAGTTTGGCCTTTTCAAAATTCGGCTTTATATAAGTCCGACTCATTTTATAATAATTATATTCCAAAATAATAATATTATTTTATTAATTTATTATATAAATAAATAAAATAATAATTGTGTTTATATAAATAAGATGGAAAATATAAAAATAGATTATATTATTTTGGATTTTAATAAATTATTTTTTTAATTTGATAAAATTGTATATATGAGTTTGTATAAATTTAAAATTGTTATTATTTTTTTTTTTAATTTAGCAATCATTTACATAACATCTAAAAAATATTTTTGAAAAATAATTTATATTTTTATTTAAATAATATTGTATTATTTAAGTGTTATTTTCGGATTGATATATTTATTTAGACAAAAAATATAATCATGTACTATATTAGGGCTTAGCCTGGCATCGGTCGAAGCCTATATTTTTAAATAGACTGAGCTTGAACTTGAAATTTTCATGCTTAAAGGCCGAAGCCCGAAGCCCATAGCCTTTAAAATTGCATAAGTCGAGCTAAGACCGATCAAAGCCTGACTCATTAAGCCCAATTGACCGGCCTACCCAAAACCTTAAGCCCTAACGTAAATACGTAAGTGCCAACCATAAAGTGAGAGAGATCAATAATTTAAATTAATGGACTCAGACAATTCAACGTACAACTAGTCAACACATGTTTATGTGTTTCATATCAATTGTCAACTTGTTTTTTTTTATTATAAATAAAGCGTAACAAGTGCTACAGGACACATAGAGAAATTAATATAAATTAATACATTATCCTAAAAAAATAAAAATACAATAATTAATTTATACTATTATATACTGTACTTCTTTTGTTTCGAATAACATTAAAAACTAATTAATATATAGTCTCTCTCTATATATATACACCATATATACTAGCAAAAGTCGTCGATGGCTTATCTAGATTTATGTCGCATCGAAGAAAAGGAAAGAGAGAAAGAATATGTTTAAAAAAGAAAAATACAATTGGAATATGTCTAAAAAATTAGGAATAAAAAAAACAAAAAAAAAAAAACTGTGGGTTGATTTTTTCATGGAAAATGCCGCTATTTGATTGACAGCCCATGTATTTGGGCTCTATATTTGGGCCCATATCAGCTTTTATTGAAAAGTTATTACCTCAACAGTGATGTGGCCCCACTAGGTTCCAGAGTAGTATTTGATTTTGAAGTTTCGTTATTTTCTTGAACACATTATCAAAAAACATTTTTTTTGACATATGGAGTAATTAGTACTCTCTCACCGCAAGAGTTGATATTTGACACAGTCAATTTACTTTTCGAATTTACTCGGTGATATTTTATTTTTAATTTTAAAAATACTTTTTCTATCTCTAATTATTTTTTTAGTTAAAATATCTAAAAATATCATTTTTCTTAATCGGAAGTATTTTGTATATACAAATTTTAATTTTTAAATCGTAGTAGTAGTTCATATAATATTTTTGTAAATAATCAATAATCACAATCCTATAATAAAAAATACTCATCTTATCCCTTAATCACAATCTTATAATTAACTGTCTACGTAGTATTTTTTTTCATTGAATGCACGAAGAAGTCAAAAGTCAAAAACATCCAAACGAGTGACTGAGATCGGGGCAAAAGTATAATTTATTCACAAAGCCGTGTCCTATTTGGCAACTTTGAAAAGTCCACAGACACTTGCTGCCTGCCGTCAAACATTTCTCCCACTTCGGTCCTAACAAAACCGCTAAATTAAACTTCAACACCCATAAAATAATTACCGATAATCTTTCCAATCCGGATATTTGTCGACGTAAACCCAACACGAGCGGTCCTAAATCTTTTCTTTTATCATCTTTTCTAATTTCTACCTCCAAAACTGTTTTAATTACAAAAAACCCCATCTTTTTTCGTTCATCATCTTCTCCATTATTGCACCTTGCAACTGCTCTGTTTTTGTGCTTTCCATTTTTGTCAATGAACTGTGTTCCTGGGCTTTCTATTTTTGTATGTAAAAAAACTGCATTTTATTTGTGAAGTCACAGATATTGTTTGTTGATGTAGTAAAGTTCATGTTTTTTTGTCTGAATTTTTTTTCGAAGTTTGTGTTTTTATTTCGTGGGTCTTGTTCAAATTCAATGGAGTTGTTTCCTGCTAAAAGGGTTTCTGACAATTCGCTGAAAAGATTAATTCTTCCAATTGTTTATGCTATTTTGATTTGTACATCTGCCGCTCAACTTCTGCCTGAAGCTGAAGGTATACACATACACACCTCAAAAGATTTAATTTTTATTACCTTTTTAGTATGTATGCGTGTGTGTGAGAATTTATGCCATAAAATTAGGGTGTTTATTTTGATGGGTTCTTACTTCTTACCTCTGATTGATTTTGCTCTGTTATTATGATTTGTTTTTCTCATGCCCGATTATGACCGGAGCGATTTTTTGTAAAATCGCCTCGACTGATTCTTTGTTCATGAGAAGCCTAAGAAGTAATTGTGTTACTTTGTTTGGATATAATTAATTACAGTTGGAGTTCTTCGAACCATATCCTCGAGGCTAAACAACAATCACTGGAACCTCAGTCGAAGGTCTTGCATTGAACCGGAGAGTGTTAACATGACGATGCCCAATGGTTCTGGAGAGAGCATCGTAGTGTGTGACTGTTCGTTTAATAGCAGCACCGTTTGCCATGTCACCGACATGTATTGTTCTTATTCATTTTCACAGCTTATTTCGTATATCGTCTAAAGATTAGTTTTTAGTTTTCACATTTTTGTTCACATGCAGCCTATTGCGCGGACTCAATTTGAATGGAAGTTTGCCAGTGGAATTCGTAAACCTTACTCATCTGATTGAGATGTAAGTTGACACATGAGATGTCCAAACGGTTATAATTATGTGTCTCGTGCTAATTGAGTGTACTTATTTTCATCATTCTAGAGATCTCACTCGGAACTACCTCAACGGATCTATTCCCACAGCATTTGGCCAGTTTCCTCGTCTTCTAAATTTGTAAGTTGTTATCATTCTTTTTTTTCCTCGATAAATGGAAAATGTTTCTTACTACCTTTTGTTTTTAACTAACAGGTCACTTATCGGGAACCGTCTTTCTGGTAGACTCCCCGAGGAAATTGGCAACATAGCTACTTTGCAAAGCCTGTAAGTGATACCTTCGTTTTACTTCTATCGATGGAATGAACTAATATTATATCACGCCTGATGGTTTGTGTTTGTTATATGAACTATAGGGTTTTGGAGGATAATTTGTTCGAAGGGAATCTTCCGTCGAACCTGGGACGTTTGAGCAACCTGAGAAGGCTGTAAGGATGCTGATCATAATTTGTTTTTCGAGTCCGAGATCGATAGTTACTCTAAAATGAATCTGAATTTTACCCTGCAGCATGCTTTCTGCCAATAACTTCAACGGAACCATACCAGAGACGTGGGAAAATTTAAGGAATCTGACAGATTTGTAAGTACCAACTTTTGAGAACATCAATCTAAAAGCATTAGTAACTCACTTTATTAATTGTGCTTTTTGCAGTCGAATCGACGGGAGTAATCTCTCTGGAAGAATACCTGCTTTTATCGGAAACTGGACTAGACTCATTAGACTGTTAGTTTGACTTAAAACTGGTATTTTTAAAATTGCCATGCATTAATTTATCCAAGTGTGCTGAATTTTAATCGTTTGCAGAGATTTGCAAGGCACCTCGATGGAGGGTCCTATACCTGCTACAATATCCCAGTTGAGACTGTTGGGAGAATTGTAAGCCCGAATGCTCTCTTAGTAGAAGTTTTACTTTTTATACTGTCTGCCGATATGGTTAGAATCAAAAGGTTGAATTTTTCATAATTACGGTTGTCAGGAGGATATCTGATCTGAGAGGACAACGAAGCATGACTTTTCCAAATCTGGAAAACATGACATCCATGGAGCGGTTGTGAGTATCTATCTATATCTTATGGTTGTTTAGAGGAAGCTCTTAGAATATAAAATACATCGTATCTATGTTTTACAGAAGCGTAAATGTTTCAAGTTGATGCGATGCAGGATATTAAGAAATTGCTCGATTACTGGTCCCATTCCATCGAACTTATCAGCCTTGACTCAACTATCGACTTTGTAAGTTTAATAATTTTTTTTTCTTCTTGCAACCTGGTCCTTTGTCCGAGTTTATCATGAAGGTTTACGTGACATTGCAAATAACATAAGCGCGGCAAAATATAACAAAACTAGTATATATACATATTTGGCAATGGGGTCTCTGATTATACTCTTGAGATGTATCCTTGCAGCGACGTTAGTTTTAACATGTTGAATGGAGAAATCCCACCAACTTTCCGAGGCCTGGCGAGATTGAATTATCTGTACGTATCGCATGCATTTGCAGTCTTTTTTCTGTGTTTAATTCGTTCAATGGCCTTTCGATCCACGATTCTTTCTTTCTTTTGCTTTTACCATAGTCCGGGCTTTTATTGTTTTGCACGTAGGTTCTTGTCTCACAACTCATTAACCGGAACTGTTCCTGATTGGATCATGGACAGAAGTAACAATAAGTAAGAATTTAATCGCGAATTTACAGTTTTATCCAAATTATTGTTCGTACCATCTTTTTTGATTCATGCCAACTCACTGCAGAGACTTATCTTACAACAACTTCACGCAGTCCGGTCAAACTAATTGCGCGTCCACTTCCAGTGTGTAAGTTTTTGGGGGAATAAATAAATAATTTTTTTGCAACCTGTTAGACTTTTCTGGCTTGTCGGAGATTGCAACGTGAAAAACCACGTAAAAAAAACAGTTGCAAAGTGTGACAATGACCATAGCGAAGGTTTAAAAAAAAATCAAGTTTTTCTATGTTAGTTGATTTATTTTTCGTCTTTGCAGAAATTTAGTTTCTAGTCATTCAACCACGGCAGGCAATTCGTGAGCTCCTCTTAATCCCTATCAAGCTTTATTTTTTAATTAATATTTGGGAAAACTGACACCTTTTTCGTTTTTCTGAATAGCGTTGCGTGGTGTATGAGGCAAGGCCTCCCTTGCCCCAGAAACGCCAACGGTACAACCACTGACTTCTATCATAACTAATCATAATTCACGGTAACGGATAACCGTACTGATGCTCCTTGCAATTTCAGGCCACACATTGTTCATAAACTGCGGAGGGCGAAGGACTAGATTCGAAGGGAACGAATACGAAGAGAACTTAAACGACCAGGGCCCATCCTACTTTGAATCCAACGATAGATGGGGTTACAGCAGCACAGGGGTCTACATGGGAGACGATAATGGAAGATTCATTGCCTCTAGTAATTTCTCAATGGTAGACAACAGTTCAGAAATTTACCAGACAGCCCGCCTCTCTCCTTCTTCGCTTAAGTTTTACGGGCTTTGCATGCTCGAGGGCAGCTATACGGTGCGCCTTCATTTCGCGGAAATAATGTACACTAACGACTCGACCTTTAGCAGCCTCGGAAGGAGGATATTTGACGTTGCGATCCAAGTAAGTGCGGATGCATGCATGATTCAGGAGTAGTAGCTATATTTTTCTCGAATCGACTTTTACTTTTTGTTGGATTTTTCAGGGAGAGGTGGTTTTGACGGACTTTGATATAGCAAGGGCGGCTAATGGTGTTAGGAGAAGCGTTGTTAGGGAATTTAATAACGTTACTGTAAACGGGAGCACTTTGGAGATCCACTTGTATTGGACCGGGAAGGGCACAACTGCTATTCCCAACAGAGGTGTATATGGCCCGTTGATATCAGCAATATCTGTGACACCAAGTGAGCAGCTTTTCTTTCTTGACATTATTTGTTTTCGACTGCTTGTTTATGAGACTTTTTTTTTCCACAGATTTTGAGGTCAGTACTGGAGGAGGTTTATCTGCTGGGGCTATTGCTGGAATTGTCGTCTCTTCGTGTGTGGTGGTCGTGTTGTTGGTTTTGCTTGTTCTCTGGAAGAGAGGGTGTTTGGGAGGAAAGAGTGCTGAAGAGAAAGGTACTTTTAAAAAAACAAAGTTAATATTTTGAAATTATTCCGTTTTCACCGAACTGTACTCGTGTTATCTTCTCAATATAGAACTTCGAGCGCTTGATCTGCAAACGGGGTATTTTAGTCTAAGACAGATCAAAGCTGCCACTAGCAACTTCGATAATGCTAATAAGATCGGTGAAGGGGGATTCGGGTCCGTCTACAAGGTAACCAAATACGGAGTACATTTTTTTTTTGTTCCCGTTTTTTATTCCGAACATGCTTTTTCGTGTATTCACTTATTTATTTTTTGCGTTTTTTGCTATAGGGTGTTTTGTCTGATGGTACAGTGATTGCAGTCAAGCAACTCTCCTCTAAGTCGAAACAAGGAAACCGAGAATTCGTGAATGAGATAGGCATGATATCTGCCTTGCAACATCCCAACCTCGTCAAGCTTTTCGGGTGTTGTATAGAAGGAAACCAGTTGCTTTTAGTGTACGAGTACCTCGAGAATAACTGTCTCGCTCGTGCGCTTTTTGGTAAATCATATTCTTGAAAAACACGTTTTTTTAACGAAAAAAATAAGTAAATCGTGCTGATTTTTTTTTACTTTGACCTGTTCTCTTCGTTTAGGTCGTGATGATCAAAGATTAAACCTCAACTGGTCAACAAGACAGAAGATATGCATTGGAATAGCGAAAGGTCTTGCATATCTGCACGAGGAATCACGGTTGAAAATCGTCCATAGAGATATAAAGGCGACAAATGTTCTTTTGGATAAAGATTTGAATGCTAAGATATCCGACTTTGGTTTGGCTAAGCTCGACGAAGAAGAGAATACTCATATCAGCACGCGAATTGCTGGAACCATGTAAGTATAAAATAAGAAAAAAAAAAGAGTTGGTCTCGTGTTTTGCGTGTAATTTTTGTCGCTCGATAAAATGAGAAAAAAATTATTGCTTGCAGAGGTTATATGGCTCCTGAGTATGCAATGAGGGGATATTTGACGGACAAAGCAGACGTCTACAGTTTCGGAATCGTGGCCTTAGAAATCGTCAGCGGAAAAAGTAACACGAATTACAGGCCAAAGGAAGAGTTTGTGTACCTTCTTGATTGGGTAAGCTTCTTTATTTAGTCGACTTGCACTTCATTTTACTCGATTATAACCCTTTTTTTCCCCGAAGGCCTATGTTCAACAAGAGCAAGGAAACCTTCTAGACCTTGTGGACCCCGTTCTCGGCTCAAACTACTCTAAAGAAGAAGCGCTAACCATGCTCAACATAGCGCTGTTATGTGCGAATCCTTCTCCGACTCTTAGGCCCTCGATGACATCTGTAGTGAGCATGCTCGAAGGGAAAACTAAAGTCCAAGTTCCTGTTGTCAAGCGTGGGACCGTTGATGAAGAGGCTCGGTTCAAAGCGTTTGAAGTGCTCTCGCAAGATAGTCAAACGCGCGTGTCCCTAATGTCTCAAGATAGTCGGGATAACGGGCCATGGGTTGACTCTACTGCTTCGCTTACGAGTAAAGACAAGAACCCCGATCACCCGACAGCCAGTAGATAGGCTTCTCCCGATCTTTCGAACGAGAATCTTTATTTGGTTTGATTTGATTTGATTGACCTTCATTTTTTTGAAATTAGAGTATATGTTATGTATTTGTTGATCTGAATGTAAAGTTTTGTAACATTCTTTGGTAATAAATCTGCATTTTCTTTACTGATAATTGAAAAACCTACCATCAAGTTTAGCTTTATTACAAAAATGGCACAAATGTTCATTCTTCAGCCAACATTAACCCAACATTAAGAGTTATACCAAATGTTCATTGTTCATCAAACAAGAACCTTGCCGATAAATGCATCTGTTTCGATGATGTTAATGATTCAAAAAACGAAAAATCGGGGAAGGGTGAAGGCTCAGGAAGTAGTAAGATTTATGATTTCCTTCAGTAATCGACTAACGGAGGCCTTCACTTCTTCAGGCACTACCAACTGCTCAGGAACTGATTCCATAGCATACATGATGAGGACCCTGATCACCTTAGACAAATCTAACTGGCCATAATTTTTTTTACATCCCTTTCTCGCGAAACTGCACGACTTCTTCAGCACACACTTTTCGCAAACCTGTAATAAGAACATTTTTTTAGAAGACAATAAAATGGTCAACTAGTCAGTTAGTCTAAAATCTAAGGTAAACGTCAAAATGACCATTCCATAATCAGGCGGAGGATTAAATTATCAGAACAGAATTTCATATAATCAGGTGAATATTACAGATATGGTAATTGAGAAAGATGTTACAAAATGAGACTTCAAAAAATATTTTGAAATTATCTTTAGGAATTACAAGAACTTGCCTTTACTTCCTCGATTTTGAAGAAGCTACGCATATGTTTAGCAGCTCTGGCAGTCCTGCCTCCGAGAGATGGACACCCGAAAAGGGCTACCTTTTTCAGATCACTAGCGGACAACCACCTGGAAAAACCATTCACGAGATGATGAGTTGTAAAGAAAAATAAAATACAACCATAAATCTATAACCGAGAGCCTAAACAACTTTTAACACAGAGATTCCAAGTAAAAAAACATGAATGATCATCGAACCAACTCAAAAAGCAGTCAAAACAAGTCAACTATAACTTGCGATTATATACTCAACCATAATATCAACAAGAAAATCCAGTTTTAATCAATCGGGCAAACATGTATCGAAACTAAATCCTCGCGAATAACTCGCAAATACTGCAGTTATTAGATCAGCTATAAAATTACTCAAAAACTATTTAGGAAAACAACAACGAAACGCAGGGCACTATACGGATTCATACTTTGCGATATCTCGGTGATCTTCTCCGAACTTCACAGCTGCATACTTCAAAAACTCGCGGCCATAACTCATTTCGAAACGAGCTGGGTCAAATTTGTTTCCGGGCAAGAAATTCACATGCTTGAAGTAGCCCCCCGCGTGCAAATGCCGACTTAGCATCAGTATATCCGAAGACAGTTCTTTGTAAACCATCGGATCCTCATACCCGAAATCAGTTTTCTTTACGGGTTTCACTTTCTCTTTATTCGCGACGGTAAAAAGCGCGGACAAATTTACCTCAGCCCCGATTGCCTCGTTCGGGTCGGGTTTAGCAGCAATTGGAATCCGGGTTTTTCCACTTTCATCCCTCCCCTTGTTAGACCTCCTCAAATCTTCCTCTAAGCTTCTCAGTCTCTGTTTCAGCACTGCTACTTCGCTGTTGGTGGGCCCGGCGGCGCCGTCATCGGTCCTCTTGGAACCGGAAATCGCGCTCCTGAAGAAATCGCTCAGCGGCTGTATACGCTCCTGGGGTTTCACATTCGATTTCGCGGCGAATACGCTCCTGGGGTCATCGGTCCTCTTGGAACTGGAAATCACGCTCCTGAAGAAATCGCTCAGCGGCTGTATACTCTCCTGGGGTTTCACATTCGATTTCGCGGCGAATAGAGACCAGAGTGAAAACGAACGACGGGAAATTGACGAAAGAAACAAGAACTCGGAGGGTTTAAGCGAATCGAATGAAGCTGATAGAGGGTTTTTTAGGGGTTTTAGAAGATTGAAAATTTGGGATTTTTTACGGAGATGAATCATTTGAGGGTGCGCGAGCTCGGGATACTCTCCAATGGCGGAAAATGAAAAATAAAATTTTAGGGTTCTATTCTTTATTTCCGATAAAAATAAGTTTGAAATTTTGAATTGACCATATAAATAAATTTAAGGGTTTTCATTCTTTATTTCCGATAAAAATAAGTTTGAAATTTTCAATTGACCATAAAATATATTTTTTTTAAAATATGTTATATACAATAAATACACTCCGTCTATAATAAAAAAGATTGGAAATTATCATTAATATCTATTTGCCATAAATTAATAATACTCATATCCCTAAAATTTAAGTGTTTTCGAGCACATATATTGTTACAAGAAATGAAATGAAAAAAGTAACACATTGTAACATGCTGAGCTATATTTTCTTGATCTCTCTCCTGATCTCTTCCCATGGCGGCGTGGGGATAAAGGCGAAGCCCTTCGAAAACCCGTCTCCGGTCATCGGAATCCTCAGCCACCCCGGAGATGGGGCTTGTGGCCGCCTTAGCAATGCCACAAACACTTCGTACATCGCCGCCTCCTACGTGAAGTTCGCCGAGTGCGGTGGAGCGAGGGTGATTCCCCTCATATACAACGAGAAGCCAGAGATTATGAACAAAGTAACTAACTTTAGCCTAACTGAAAAAAAAAAAAATGATTTAACCAAACCGACGATCCGTGATAATTTTTTTCAAGAACCTGATTTTCGTTTGCTCTTTGTGCAGAAATTGAGTTTGGTTAATGGAGTGATATTCACAGGAGGGTCCTGCAAAAAGGGTCATTACTTGGAGGTTGTTGAGTCAATCTTTAAGGTATATATGTATCTATATGTATATATATCTACTGTATATGTAAGAAAACAGTTGAAGATCATACATTTATATATGCAGACAGTTGTTAAGAGGAATGATGCTGGAGATCATTTCCCATTGTTTGGCATCTGCTTAGGTCTCGAGCTTATAACTATGATCGTTAGCAAGGTACGCCGTGTAGTGTAACATTAATCATCGTTCGATTGGCCTCTCCACTTGTGCGGCGAATATGTGACATTGCAGGACAAAGGCATCCTGGAGAAATTCGACGCGGAACGTGAGGTTTCGAAATTGCACTTGGTTAAGAATACGACTCTGATTGGTACTCCGTTCGGAAGGTAATTTTATCGTGTACCTTTCGGTGTTTGGTTTGATGTCGATCGTACGGATCTTGGGCAGTATTTATACGTTTGAGTCGCATTGCTCTAGGTTTCCTCTCCCTTTGATGAGGAGGCTAGCTTCAGAAAGGCTTGCTGTGTTGGAAAATCACCATGTGAGTTTTCCTTGACACGAAATGCTCGTTTATTCCGTCGATGCTTTCTCTGTCTTATGATTCTCTTGTGACAGTATGGTGTATCACCTGAGAAGTTCATCAAGAACAAGAATCTTAACACTTTCTTTAAGGTCGTGACGACTAGTGAATCGAAGGATAAAAAGGTAAGTACTCTGTGTTTACCGTCTTAATCGAACTTCACGATTTACGAGTGGCATTCCTAATGTTCTTCGTTTCTATCTATCAGACGTATGTTTCGACTCTTCAGGGAAGGAAGTATCCGGTGACGGCTCTCCAGTGGCATCCGGAGGTAATTCATGTTACTGTTACGGGTTCCAAAAATGTGATCAATCGATGACATGTTCTTCTGCAGAAAAATGCTTTCGAATGGGGCTTACCCATGATTCCTCACACAGAATCTGCAGTTCAATTGACTCAAAATATTGCCAACTATTTGGTGAGGTAATGATTTTTGTCTCAAACTCTAAATCGAACCTCACCTGCTCGTCATCTAACGTGTCGATACATACAGGGAGGCTCGGAAGTCGACGAACAAGCATTCCTCATCGCCGGAGGTCCTGGAGTACATAATATATAAATACACACCCAAGTTCTGTGGAAAGACTGGGTAAGAGTTGAAACATCTCTCTCTCTCTCTCAATATGATCATCATGAAGAAATTTTCTTCCATTTATTGTCCTATTTGCAGGAAGGGTTTTGATCAGGTCTACGCTTTCTGCTGATTCGTTGAGCGTGTGAACGTTCATGAGCCGAGAACAAAGGTGTCTGTAATTTGAATTTGATGCACTGGTAGAAATAAATGGAGTGTTTCTATATTACTTGCAACTGGTGAGGAAAAGAATTCATAATCTTCTTGGTATAAATTCAACCAAGAATGAAGGTAGCATTTCATTGCTCAAAGCAAGGTCGAAACGGTTAGAAAGCTAAACACAAACACCCCCAACTCGACTAATCATAACGATATGTATCCCCGTACTTGTTCCTGAAACTATAAGAGTTGTACTTCGTATTTTCATACCCAGTCCCCTTGACTTCACTACTTTTCGTCTCCACTGCTGGCCCTCCAAAACCCGTGTCGACGCTTTTCTCTCTCTGCCGATGCTTGGGTCTTTCTTTTTGGCTCTTTGACCTGACCTGTCCATATTGTGAGCCCTCACCCGGGCCGTAAAACTCAGCAAACTCTTGTCGTCTGGAAGATCTGTGCTTGGTCGGAAGAGTGGGATCTTTCGGGCCGGACGATCGAACTTTAATCGGCTTCGATTCCAAAAATTGGTCGCCCGGGCTCGGGATATGGGCCTGCCGGACCTCGGAAAGTGGAGTAGGAGCTCTCTGTTTTAGGGATGAAGGCGGCTGATCAGATTCGTCCTCAGGCATGATGAGCGAGTCTTTTAGCGGTGTAAGGCCTCGTCTGGGGAAATTCTGCAACGGGACGAATTGGAAAAATATGCCACCTAAGGATTCGAGTGAGAGTTTTCCGATGTCCCATACGAGCTGTCCGAACGATGGCCATCCGGCTACGGGTTCGTCTTTGACTGTTATGCCAATGGGAGTGGGTGTTGACTTGATTGCTGATTGGTCCTCGAGTTTCGTAAGCCCGGGATGCCGTTTCTGAATATTTAGGCAATGGAGTTATAATTAGACAACCATTGCATGTGATTCAGGATTCAAAAATAAAAATTTGTCAGGAAAACTGAAAATGCTAAAACATGAGTTTAGAAACAATAACGAAGGGTAACTTTTGAAGTTAAAGGCCAAAATCACTCGGTAAAATAATTAGATGGTTCAACATTCACAATTTGTTAGGCGCGGATAAATTGAAACTGTCGGCGTTAGAGAATATACGTACCATCTTGGAGAAGAAAGAGGAACCTAACCCTCTTTGAATAATGCATGAAGCATATCCTATTAATATAGCACCGGCAACCATGAGAAGATCTGCATCAAAACATAACACATGATTACAAGCATAAATGAATAAGTGATCCTGAAATTTCAAGATGCATGTGTGTCACGGACCAGTAGGAGAAACGGAGCTGTTCTCATAATCACAATCCTCTTTACTCAGAGAGATTTGGCGAAGAGCTGCATTTCCTCTGTCGATAACTAGTAATGAACATGTTGGCCTCACGTAAATGACATCAAAATCATTCGAGAATTTCGCATCCTCACTGGGCCCGTCTCTGTATCCCGCAACATTGGACTTTCCTCCAGCAATAGTCGTCACACCTATAAATAATTTCCCAAATTACTGTAAGATGTAATCTCACTAATCTAAGTCATTGAAAACATCACACTGCACGAACCTGTTTCTCCAATCTTCCGAATGGCGAAATTCAACGTGTCGGCAACGTAAACATTCCCTTTATCGTCCATGGCGACTCCCTTGGGATGATCGAATCGAGCATCGCTTGGTTTTCCATCGACATGGCCTGTGTAACCCTGAAACGAACCCGCCACCAACCTCGATCTGCTATCTGCATGATTTCCATATATCAGATAAATCGAACATATGCTTACAACATCTCAATTGAACATATTACTGAAAAGGGTAAGACGAAGAACGAGCTCACATTGCGATAGTGGGGGTGTAATTCGAACGATGTTGCTGCTATCGGAATCCACGGCAAAGAGGTCCCCGTCCTGCGAGACTCGGATGGAGTGCGAAACGAAACCGAGCTCGTTACCTTCAACGATCGTCTCGACTAGATATCCTTCGTCAAATTGAACCACGCTCGCATCTGCAGATACATGTTTTGACTAAGATTTTTCCCCAAATCAAAAACATGTAAACCTAATCGGACATAAAAAATACTACTACTACTGTGGATTGTACCGGATTGGTGAGGTGTTTTCGACGAGGACCTCGTCCATTTCACGATGGAGGATAAGTGCTTAATCAACGGCCCTGAATTTACATTCATATATGATGATTGGAAATGTGAAAAAAAACGAATTCGCAGAGACGAAACTATTAACAAAACGTTTTACCAGCAGGTGTAGATTGAGCTTGAAGCTTGAACGCAGAGGCGGAAAAGGGGACCAGATAAATGAGGAAGAAGAGTACTGACTTCATTAACCCGTTTCACCCAAAACAAAATTAAAAAATTAAAAATATAATTATGTTTATTGTTTTTTTGCAGATCAGAAAAAGGGAGATGGGAAAATGAAGAAGTGGAGATTAGCGGACATGGATTATGGTTCTGGTTCTGTGAGCTTCCATCTTCAAACATTGTGTGTACTTTGAAAGCTGAAAATGGAGACGCCTTTTTCGCACTTTTTTTCCTTTTATTTAAAGTACTAGTACAAAATATTTTTATTTAATTAATATAAAAATATTTTTATTTAATTAATAAAAAAAATACTTATTAATTTAATTGTAAAAAGTTTAAATTAAAAAAATATAATTATATTTTTTGATAGCTGAAAAAATAATTCGGTATGTTAACTTAATAGTGTTATTTTATCCATTTCTACGTTTATAAATATTTTTTTGTAAAATATTATGTGTAATCATTAATTTTAAATTATTTTTAACTATTTCTAAGTGGTAGTATTATTTTTGAAAATAATTTTTTAAGTTATTTTAAATACTTATAAAATGTTTAAAAATAATTTTAAATACTATTATTTAAAATAATTAAAAGTTTTAAAATCACTTTAAATCACATAAACAAGTATTTTAGACATTTTAAACATATCTAAGTGTCTTAATTTTTTTATGTAATTTGAAATATTTCTTAAACATTTAGGGTGCATTAACATTATTTTAAAATGATTTTAAATATTTTAAAATATTTTAAAATATTTTTTAAAGTAATTTGTAAAATCATTTAAACATTTTAAATATCTTAATATACCTATTTAAAATAATTTTTCAAACATATTAAATGATATGATTTAAACATTTTAAATATCTTAATATACCTATTTAAAATAATTTTTCAAACATATTAAATGATATGAATGGAAAAAAAATTACAATACCGTATAAAACAGATCCTATTTAAAATAAATTTTCAAACATATTAAATGATATGAATGGAAAAGAAAATTACAATACCGGATAAAACATAAAACAGATCATAATTCATTTATTTACTGTATAAAATATTCCAAAATCATTAAATTTAATTTATAAGGTAAATCCATCAAATATAGCAGATTTTTTTGACAGATCACAACTCTCGATCAAACGTGTCCCTTTGTGATTGGATGTATGGCGTGGCACCAAAGTCCAGCATCAGCTCTTTTTTTTTTTTTTTTTTTTTCTTTTTTCCTTTTTCTTTATATATCAATTTAAGAATCATCGAACACCCTAATTAGACCCCTAAAAGCTCCGTCGATTCTTCTGGTTCGTATAATTTCCTTGTCCTCATTCATTTATGATAAATCTCGATGTAATTTTTTCTCCGTATTCGTCGAATTTTAGCTGTGTTTATTCAATTATTATTTCTGAATTAATTATTCGCTTGATCGGAAATCATTAGATCTTACTTGAAATCACAGATCTCGTGCTCCGATCATATTTTTGTTTTTGTTTTTCTTATGGTAATGATTCGTTATTCACGTGCTGTAATTGAATCAGTGCCGTTCGTTTTTGCTGATTGTCGATAATTATCTTGCAGCATCCAAATTATTCGAGCTTATGTTTTCCGATCTAGCTTAATACTATATGGGTCTTGATGATGATGCCTGAGAACCATGTAAAAATATACGAATTGTCGGGTTTTCGTCGGGTTTGAATTCAAAATGTGTAAATCTAGGATCCTTTTATTGAATGAGCTGTTGACATATTGTGCGTAGATCTGTTAACGAATTCGTATGAATATGTATAGTATTAATTCTGTTTTGCAATGTGATGTGCAGCTGGCATAGTGTAATCGACGAAAAATGGGAGGCGGATTTAGAGTGCTCCATCTGGTTCGGCCGTTTCTTTCATTTTTGCCCGAGGTCCAGAATGCAGACAGGAAAGTCCCATTCAGAGAGAAGGTTATATACACTGTGATATCCTTGTTCATTTTCCTGGTCTGCAGTCAGCTGCCATTGTATGGCATACACTCCACAACTGGTGCGGATCCATTCTATTGGATGCGTGTTATTCTCGCCTCAAACAGGGGCACAGTGATGGAGCTTGGAATCACACCAATTGTTACATCTGGACTGGTTATGCAACTGTTAGCTGGTTCAAAGATCATTGAAGTTGATAACAATGTGCGAGAGGACCGAGCCCTTCTGTAAGCATTAACAGTCTTGTTACGTTCATTATGTGTTTTGATCATTTGGGTTGAGTTGTAAACGATATATTTCTGGATGGTGAGTTCATTTGGGGCTACAGTATTTGAAATTGGTAGCAGTGGTGGGTGGGAATTTGCAAGTTGAATTGTACTTGAACAATTTGCCTAGGAATTTTAAAAACAGTTGACTGAAAACTGATAAAAAAAATTGGGTCATAATTTGTTCTCGATTCTTCCTGCATGCCAATCTTACTGCAAACATACAGTTTGCTGTGTTGTATAACTATTTACAGGTTGACTGTACTTATTTTTTTCTTTTCATTTCACTTTGTCCTTTTAATGGTTATTTTCCTTTTTGTTTACCAGAAATGGCGCGCAGAAGTTGTTAGGCATCTTGATAGCCGTTGGTGAGGCTGTTGCGTATGTTCTTTCAGGAATGTATGGCAGTGTTAGCCAGCTAGGTGTTGGGAACGCTATCCTTATAATCCTGCAACTCTGCTTTGCTGGCATTATCGTAATTTGCCTGGATGAACTTCTCCAGAAAGGATATGGCCTGGGCTCTGGTATTTCACTCTTCATTGCAACAAATATTTGGTAAGTTGGGACTTCATCATGTACACTTGCGTTCATTTTTTAACGAGTAAGGGTTGTTAACCTCTCGAGAGTTTTTCAATTTAACAGTGAAACCATCATCTGGAAAGCATTTAGCCCTACTACCATAAACAGTGGGCGTGGAGCTGAATTTGAAGGCGCTGTTATTGCTCTATTCCATTTGTTGATTACTCGGACAGATAAAGTTCGTGCATTGCGAGAGGCATTTTACCGGCAGAACCTACCCAATGTTACGAACTTACTTGCCACTGTCCTGATCTTCCTTATTGTCATTTACTTCCAAGGATTCCGTGTGGTTTTGCCTGTGAGGTCAAAGAATGCCCGTGGGCAACAGGGTTCATACCCAATTAAGTTGTTCTACACTTCAAACATGCCCATTATTCTACAGTCTGCACTCGTTTCCAATCTTTATTTCATTTCCCAGGTAATGGTCTTTATTGAACGACTTTGGTTGTTTTGTTAGTACCAACTATTTGTAACAAATGAATTTTTGTATATCCGCAGCTTCTTTACAGGCGTTACAGTGGTAATTTCCTTGTGAATCTTTTGGGGAAATGGAAGGAATCTGAATACTCTGGTCAATCAGTCCCTGTTGGGGGTCTTGCTTATTATATTACTGCCCCATCAAGGTAATTAACCTTTCTTGTTTCGTTTTTCCCCTTCTTCGGTAAAGGGTCGATCTTTGCCCTTTTTTTTTATTAGTATACTTATCCTGGAAGTGATTGCTTCTTGCAGCTTGTCAGATATATTGGCCAATCCTTTCCACGGGTTGTTTTATATTGTGTTTATGTTGTCGGCATGCGCCCTGTTCTCCAAAACATGGATTGAGGTCTCTGGATCCTCAGCCAAGGACGTTGCTAAGCAGTTGAAGGTACGTCCTTGGACATTTCAGTTAGATTCAACATAGTATTGGCATCATTTCTTCATTGATAACTTTAATCTTTCACTTATCTTTATTCACTCATTTCCAAAAATTTTCAGGAACAACAAATGGTGATGCCAGGGCACAGAGAATCCAACTTGCAGAAGGAGCTAAACCGCTATATACCCACAGCAGCAGCTTTCGGCGGTGTGTGCATTGGAGCTCTGACTGTTTTGGCTGACCTCATGGGAGCCATTGGTTCCGGGACTGGAATTCTGTTGGCCGTGACCATCATATATCAGTATTTCGAAACCTTTGAAAAGGAGAAGGCCAGCGAGCTCGGTTTCTTCGGTTTCTAAGACACTATCTAACATTGAGCTTATCTGTTCTTACTGTGACTTAAAAGCAAAACTTTTTTGTGTTCAACAAGCTGAGGAATGTAAAATAGAATTCTATGTTTTGACACACTTCCTAGTGGGAAGGAAAGCTTGTAGTTTTAGTTTCTTTAGATTTTTTGTTGTTGCCCTGTGCCTGTTTGATTATAATGCAAATGATTTGTTTATTTAAAGTTTTCTCTGATCATGTTGAACATTTGTTTGTTCGTATGTTACTTCAGTTTTGAGCATACAGCCCATTCTGTTGCAGAAGGACGGCTTTGAGAAAGAGTTGTATAATTCTTCTGTTTCTAAGATACTAGTAATATTTTGTTGTTATTTTTTATATGTAGAAGAAAAATAAGAAAAATAATTTCATCACTTTTTTTTAGATTAATATCTAAGGAGACTCTTTAGATGTGTAGCTAGATTATATATAGAGAAATAAAGATACTAAGATAGTTGATGAGCCAAAGACTTTGTATTACTACCTTTTTCCACAATTGCATTTGTTGTACCACAAATCTTCAATGCCCAAGACTTTATTACAAAACAAAAGTCATTACTGTGTATTTAAGAAAAAGAAGATAATAATGGATTTTCAAATCATTTTATTTAATAATTACATTAAATAATGGAGTAGTGCAACTATTTATAAAATAGATTAATTTATTCACTTTTAAAATGAGTACTTCAAAATATATCTCAAACACATGAAAATATAAGTACACCTAGATAATATCACTAGTAGTCTAGTTAATATAGCAAATTTCACATTTAAATATTTTAAAAATCAAATATTTAAGTTATTTTTTAGTTGTATTTTTTTGTCCAAAAATTCTTTAAAAAATTACATTTGATTTTTAAAATATTTAAATAACTAAAATCATTTTTGTTATACTATTACATTAACATTATGAGGGGGGGGGGAGATTTTGGGAACAATGAACAGTAATTACTGCCCATTTTTTTTATTAATCACGACCGGTCTGAATTAGAAAACCGCGTAACTCATACACAGTTACTAATTTGCCCTTCAAACGACACCCTAAATTTCCCGCTGCACGCAAAATCACAGGGCAAAACTGTCCAAGCAGCAAAAAGCAAAATAAACGGAATTATTTTTCCTTTTTCCTTTATTAATTGAATTCCCCATTTTGCTTCGGGGGTACTTTCGTCTTTTCGCAGTCTCCTTCCTCTCAAACTGTTTTATAATCATTCTTTCGGTTCATTCAGTCATATGAAATTAGAAACCAATCTCACTCGAAATAACCAAAACCCAAAAGCCTGTTCAGATAAACCCCATTCAAATTATACTAGTAATAATAAATAAATAAATATAATTATTACTGTATTTATTATACTATTATCCCATTTTCTCCCTGTAAAATCTCCAACAAAAAGCTCCATTTATTGTTTCTTTCCAGTCCAAAAGCTTCAAAGAAAATCAAGCTACATTTCTTGTTAATGCGAACCATCTTTCTTCGCGAGAAGGTAAGGCGGTTCAGGGTCGTTTGATAAAATAATTAAAAATATTTTAGTTAAAGATTGGATTTTTACATTCTTGTGTTTTGCGAGATCGTTCGGACTATCGTGGGTTTCCGATTCTGGGTCGTTTTTGTTTTGTTCACCGGTTAAAGATTCCACCTTTGTTACTTTTGAGTTTTTATGTTTGTTTCTCCGGTTAAACATTTTCTCATTTTAATTTAATTTTTATTTTAATCAGAGCTGATGAAGGTATTTCGCGGTGTTGGGATTCGCGCCGGTGTGAAACAAGAGGCCGAAATCTGAAAGTATTTTATTCGAAGGTATCAGTTTTTGATTTTTTTTTTAATTCTTGTGTCGGTAAAAAAATACTCTGTTTTTTCTGTCTTCTTTTTTCATGATTGTAAAAGTTTATTGTTTTTTCCCCATGGCAAAAATAGCTTCGAGCCCTTTTCTTGTCTGAATTTGTCTGTACATTTTGAGGTCACGTGAGGGGTTGGTGTGCCCCCCATATATGTACAAAACAACACAGGGTAAAATTTGCTTTTATGGGTCTGCCTGCTTTTTTCAATTTCTTGTATCCGTTGGATTGTATTGTATGGCGCTGCACAAGTTACAGTGTCTGATGTTGAAATGAACTTATGAAGGTGATGACTTTCTCTGTAGCGAATTCGCCCGATTTTATTTCGAGTCCACCGGTGCAATGAACTGGGTGAATGTGTTAGTTACTTACAAGTCATGCTATGCAGTAGACATTGGTTATGTTACATTGTAAAAAAAACGCGGCAAATTTTTCAAAAATGACACGGAGTTTTGTATATTAAAGGTGGGTAATCTGTCGTCCCCCAGCTCATTCTCAGACACGTGGTCGTTATCTACTCGACTAGTATGTATTCATTGAGTGATGTAGTCACTAGTCAAGCTTTCCGAAAATGTCGCACATAACAACCATGATTACCTAAGATCATATAATGTCCACGTGTTTTTATTTAGTACAAGTACTTCACTTTCATATCCTTATTGCCCTTTCGCCGAAATCTTGTTTTAGCAAAGATGTTAATGGCTTGTTTTGGCAATTCGGTATTTCGATTTTGAGTGGATTTAATTTGTCTAATGCTCGTTGTGAACACAAAGGGTAAGTTTATTGGGACCATATGGAACTTTGTAGCTTTTGTCCCAATGCTTTGTGTAATTTCGTGGATAGAATCGTTGACTCGTCATTTACTAAACACGATTTGGTCTGATGTTTTTCATGCAGATATTTCTGTTGTTTTGATAATGTTCATAATCACGTCATTTTATGTTTTTCGATAAGTTGAATGTATTCTTCTACCATGTATGCATTTCACATAAAAAAACTTCGGTTTCTTGATGCAGATGGATTCGGTTAAACAGTCTTCGGTTACGCCCACTAAGAGCCGCTTGGCTCGCACTTTTGCGAAAGTTCTGCACATTCAAGCTTCCAAGTCTCACGAGAAGATGAGAAAAAATCAAGCCAAGCAACCCACAAACCCGTCATTCGGGGACGAAGAAGAAGACAAGAAGGCCAGGGATAACGCAATCGAAGAAGTTTTTCTTGCGAAAATCTTTGCGAGCATCTCCACTGTCAAGGCTGCGTATGCCCAAATGCAGTTCTCCCAATCTCCTTACGATGCAGACGAGATTCAATCTTCGGACCAGACAATAGTTTCTGAGTTAAAGAATCTGTCTTCATTAAAGAAGCTCTATTTGAAGAAACAGTTAAGCGAGTCGTCCCCCGAGCAAGCCCTCGTCTTATCAGAAATCCAAGAGCACAAGAGTCTTTTGAAAACCTACGAGATCACGAGCAAGAAACTGGATTTTCAGCTCAAGCTTAAAGACTCCGAGATCACTTTTCTCGACGAGAAGTTAGCTGAAGTCCATCGGAATAACAAGTCTCTCGAGAAGAATTTAAGCGTCAATCGGGATAGTATTCGATTGTCTGACCTGAAGACGACCCATTTTATTACCTACTACCACAAAGCAGTAAAATCTATTCGGACCTTCGTGCGGCTGCTGATCAATGTCATGGAGTTGGCCGATTGGAATTTGGACTTGGCTGCTAGCTCGATCGAGCCTGGAATCTCATTCTCGAAGCCTAACCACAAGTGCTTTGCGTTCGAGTCCTTTGTGTGCAAGAAAATGTTCGAAGGCTTCAACAACCCTAAAACAGATGGCCAGAAACATTTTGCCACGTTCGTGGAGTTGACTTCAGTGCCCGCTGCGGATTACCTCGCTCGAAAGCCCGAATCACCTTTCGCCTCGTTTTGTCGCGAGAAGTACTTGAAGCTCGTGCACCCGAAGATGGAATCTTCGATTTTCGGGAATCTTGATCAGAGGGATTCGTTGAGCCGAGAAGATTCGGGCAGTGGTCTTCTTCCGGAGACGGATTTCTTCAGGGCGTTCTGTGAGATGTCGAAGAGGGTTTGGTTGCTGCATTGTCTGGCCATGTCGTTCGAACCGAAGGTGACTGTTTTTCAGGTGGGAAAAGGGACTCTTTTCTCGGAGGTTTACATGGAGAGCTTGAGCGAAGAGGCTTTCTTCTCGGAAACATATCCGAGGGTGGCGTTCACGGTTGTGCCGGGCTTTAGAGTCGGTAAGACCCTCGTTCAACCTCAGGTGTATTTATACTGATAGCGACTGCGCTAGTGAGTGTGTGTGTTTTCGAACGATATCAACCGAGAGACAACAAAAGATTGATCGAAGAATTTCAAACGAACTTTCGTCTGCTCGTCCATGTTTCGAGCTATAGAACAGATTTATTGTTTTTTTTTTTCTTCATCTAGCTAGTAGCAGCTACTTCTGTGAGAAAGGGCATTTTTTATCAGCAGGTGCATCGGAAGCCTCGTCGGAAAGACGAATATGATATGCCCTTCTCTAAGGAATCCGGCGATATAGAATTTATTTACTACTATAATTTATCGCATTTAAATCAAATGAAGTTTATTTTATTGCATTTTTTTCTTTTTCTATTTTTTTAATCATTTTCTTGGTTATTTCGAAAGTCGAAACTCAAACGAGACCAATTTATATTAAGGATTCGATTCCAACATAATAATAATAATAATAATAATAATAATAATAATAATAATAATAATAATAATAATAATAATAATTGCCTTCGTTTTTCTCAAATATAGATGTTAGGCCTCATCGAGAAATGACTCTGGGCAGCAATGTGATATCTAATAACAAGATCACTACTATTATCACCACCTCCGACTTCAATTCCCGACCGATTATTATTATCTCTCTTCCTCTTCTTCGGTGTCAGGAAAAGCTCCTCGCATTGAATTGGCCGAGGAGAAGGCTTTGAATTATTCTTAGTATGCTCATCGTTGTGTTTTTGCATTTCTATGATCTTTCTAAGCTTGCGACAACATTTTTTAAGGAAGTTTATTGCCATGGCTCTCTTGATCTCATAGATGCTCTGATTCATCATCCATATGCATACATATATATATATCACAGGACTTCACATGGAAGATGTGTATGCTTAGTTTGATAGTGCATGAAAATGTTGCTTCACGTTTTTACGTCTTCTTTATAGTTTGAGTTTCGACTTTTGTAATAAATAGTAACTAACTGTTTTGTCTTTGGTATACATTTTTGAACTAACTTTGTCTTCATATATTCGATTGTGTGTAAGGATGGTGGAATACAAAGTTTTCAAAATTTGAAAATAAATTAATTATAAATATACTTGTTAAAAAAATTAATCTTCTTTAATAAATAAATTAAATAGTAAAATAGTTGATTAAAAAACTCCTAACAAATAACAACAGTTTCCATTTTCCTCTGTTTAAAAAACCTGTTGTAAATTGTGTATTCTGAATAAGCATTCTTTTCTCAAAGGCGAGTCTGCGAAGATGGCTCTAATGAAATCTTCTACCTGCCAAATTATACATACCCAACGTTTTTAATTTTATGTTTTCTCTTCGGTACGTGTAAGCATTAGCTTTGAATAATCTATATACCTCAGACGATGTTAAATTGCAATCAGCAAGTTCGCCACTCTCCCATGAATCAGTGATCGACTTCAAAGGCATGTCCAGAAGTTCTATAGATAAAATGTAAAATAATGTTTTTCCTTGAGGTTCAGTATTTTTCTTTTACTGGGGCAAAAGAAATATAAAATAAAAGCGTGGAAGTAGAACGTTGGTACCTGCCAATTTTCTCAACTTCCGAATGGATAATACAAAATCCTCCCGTGGCTCCCCTCTATGGTCAAAGGCCAAAAGGGGCTCTAGTAATGATGTGAGGTGCTCAAACAGCAAATGGATCAGTCTTTGAAGCTGGTATTGAAGGAAGATATGAGAAGGAGCGTCAGCATAAACACTTCGGAAAAAGAAAAAAAAAACTACCGAGTGTTTTCACACGTGTACCTGCAATGTTTCCTCAGCCGCCATGTCATCTATAAGAAGTATTTCTTTCGCGATTCTAGAAAACACCGACTCTAAAATCATGGTCATGGTTTTCTCGTAGAGTGAAGGAAGTAATAGAGGCTCCCAGATAATGTGTACTTTTTCAATTATGAATGCAATCTGAGGATATTTTTGGCTTATCACTTGAATAAATTCCAGCACACTGGAGAACAGAGGAAATAAAAAGGGGTTGTACCTGGTCGACAGAAAACTTGGCGGATTCAAATTGTTTTATTTGGTGTGTATTTTGAAATCCATTGGCTCCGTCAATAGCCTAATAAAATAACAAAATCGCAGCACATTAGATAATGAATAAATAAAGTTGTCATATAGGCATGCAAAATTACCTGTTTCATATTATGAAGAACAAGCTGAATTTGTTTTTGCAAAACTTCTTCAGCCATGAGTTGAAATCTGGGAGCCAGGTCAATAAAAACCGCAAGTTCTTTCACGGAATTAGGGAAGTATGGCCGATACTGCAACATTACGAGTAAGGAGAGTCTAATATTATTACTGCATAAAAATTACATATGCTTCAAGTGGTAAAATCAAATATTGTGATGCAATTTGCTTCTCCACTTGAGTAATTTAATCAGCATATCACTGAAACTGTTTCATCACTTAAAATTAAATGAAATTAAATAAAAGACGATCGGCTATGGGAAAAGGTGTCTTTGATCTTTCTATTGCCAGAAAAATTAGGACTACGAGTATTTTTACTTATATAAGTTCCGAGAAAGAAGGGATTAAAAGGGATTTCTGAGCAGCAATTACAAAGGAATAAAATTAAAAGAGTATATCATTATTTTTTATGGTTGGACAATATCAGAAAGGAACTGAAGAAATAAAAAAAAATCTCAATGAGATATTTTATAGTATTGATAATAGTCACAAAAAATTAAATTCCTCAGTCAGACCATATAAGCAAATTGTCCTAACAAAAACATATAAATACTTCCATATATCCTATTCTAGGTTATCAGCAGGATGTAGTTAGTGTAAATCCAAAATAAAATGCCTAGAACAGCTAAATAAGATGTTGAACTTCAAATTTTCAGTTTTCACCATTCATTCTGATAATAAAAAGACGACAGAATTCAAGTCGCATAAGAAAAAAAATGCGAACCTCAAATGCAAGCCCAAGAATCTCCTGAGATAAATAAAGGCAGTCGTTGTGAACGAGAATGGCAGCCTGGTTGATGGAATCAAGCTGCCTTTGAAGCTTTGGGAATTCAAGGAAATATGTCACAAAATTACCACATGTATATTGTCAAATGATGGATTACCAGCCTACAACAAATATTAAAATTAATAAAATTTCAATCAATTTCCTTCTGAACTAACCTTCACGGGTATAATAGCTTCATAAAGAACTAGAGCATTTCTAGCTGTGTTATAAAATTCCAATCCAACTTTTGGAGGCAACAAACAGACATCCTGCACGGACACACAAAATCAGAATCCAATTTCCACAAGTGGCCTAGGACATCAGACACAGATTTGGTTGGTGGCATAGCAGTTGTTACTCTAACAGACTAACACTGCAACAGGAAAATTAACTAAACCTTAAGGGTTTGATGTACGAGCTCCATTAGCTGTTTGGCTGCTTCAGAAACCACACATTTCTCAGACGAGAAGAGCAAGACCACATGATTAGAGATATCTTCAGCAAGTTCTTCTTTATTTACACCCGAGATTTTCATAACAAAGTCCTGCAGGAAAATTTGATGGTTGTATGAAGAAAAAAAAAAGCTGATAAATACGAGATTTCAACTATGTTCACTCACTTGAGGAAGGCTGAAACTAGATTGCAGAAGCATATTTCTGGCCTTAGACAAAATATGAACTTTCTTCCTTGATGCAAAGTGAAGCTCCACATTGTCAGCAAAATTGCTCAGCTTCTCATCCTTGGTGTCAGATGGAGATATGAAATCGAGTTTCTTTAGAGCTGTCTCGAAATTAATTGTTAGTTTCCTAGTCTCTTGGAACTCAGCCAACTTAGAAGCATCATCTGGTACAACCTGAAAATCAAATCGGTGGTTACGATGAGTATAGCATATATGAATTTGAAAAGACAGTATTTGTATGACTTTGAAATTTCTAACTATTTTTTCAAAACAAAAGGTATCTTACCCTTACATAAACCAAAATAGTCGATATGATAAATTATGTAAGGGTAAGATACCGACTATTATGGTGTTTTTTTGATAGACCACGAAACAGTATGTTCAGTATATCAGAATATGTCGATATCTTTCACACACCCAATGAATATTCACAATGAAATTATAAAATAGGTTCGCAAAATTTATAAAAATAAACCTTAGAAAGGAAATGGGAAATTATCATATCTGACATCCGTGGCCATGTCAACCTTCCGAAACAGCACATCCAAGTACCATTGTGGAAGAATAAGAATTTATTTAAAAAACCAATGATTTGAAGGAGGTCAGAGTACAAAGGTTCACCATCAACATTGTTTTCCTGCAATACGAAACAGGAGATTAAATGGACATTGAATTTTGTCATAAGAATTTCAAAGAAATGAGCGAATATTAGTATCATTCAATAATAACATCATGGATGTCATCATCATAAAATGTACCTCAGGATCAACAGATGGAACCAATTTAAGAATCGCCTCTGGGTCATGCCCCGAGTCCTGGTCGATTTCTTCTATTAATGGAGTCATGGTGCGATTCACAACTGGACTAAGAACGAATTTGGTAATCAAATCAGCAATTTTAGCAATCCCATAGTCGAGTATGCCCGCGGCCTACATAAACGGCGAGCAAACATGTTTTTAAAATGCAGAATTTAAGTTTTAATAGATAAGAAGTTCGCATTTAATAACTCACATGCATTGCGTTCAAGACAGTGTGTAGTTCTAGTCCATCGTTTTCGTTCATAGCCGCCTTATGCTTGATATGCAGTGCATTATCTCCCTGATCAAATTGCACTGCATTCTCGACGGACCTCCAGAGCAGATTTTGAATCTACATCCAAATCGAATGGCTCTAACAAACAATCACGAATTCCAATAAAATCACCATAGCTCAGTCCATATGCATAAAATCTATACATAAAGGAATCGAAATTACCTCCTCAAAACAATCAGTCCACTGTCGTTTCATAACCCCGTACACCTCCGGCTCGCCTTCTACCGCCGCTTCAGCTTCACTGTCGCCATTTCCCTTCACTCCAAGCGCTTCCTTCAACTCCATCAGCCCTTCCGCAGCCTCCACCACTCTGCCACATTTGATATAATCCCTAACCACCCCAAATTTTCTATCTAATTCCAAAACGACCCCAACAAAATCCAGAATCTCCCTTTTCTCCCTCGCCTCCCGACTCTTCTCGACAATCTCTCGAACGATCCTTCCGACATCCGCCTCGATCGGCCGATCGGATACCAGGCTCAGCAGTGAGACGACGTCGTCCGACAGATGTTCGGACCTGGAAACGACGTCGGCGCACTGAGAGAAGAGGGAGGCGAATTCGTCGTGGTGCGAGAGGAGGTACGATTGAACGGTGGATTTGATTTGGAGCGAGTGGGCGTCGAGGCGTGATATGAGGAGACGGAGATCTGGGGCCGATAGCGGCGAGGATGGAGATTCCGGCGATGAGAGAAGATCCTGTACGTTGATTGTGTTGAAGAGGACGTCCATCGGAAGAGTCCAGTGACTCAGACTGTGGGGAAGTCTTTTCCAGTGGTTTAGGGAGGAAATTCAATTTGGAATAAAAAACGCATTAATAATTTATCTTAATATATGCCATTAATAATTTATCTTAATATTGGTAATATAACAAAATTGTACTGTTTTGAATTTATTTATTTTTTGAGATTATAAAATATTTCCTTAGTGAATTTTGATCAAATTATAATGGAATATCCGAATATGTTTATTGTTAGATATTTTCTTAATTTTGATATTTTATTATAAACAAATTTAGAATTAACCATAAAATTTTATAGTATGAGTTGATCAAATTATAATGGAATATCCGAATATGTGGAGATTTGTGCAGGCGACTTTGGAGACCATGGGATTTCATCAGGTGTTCATCGGTTGGATTATGGAGTGCCTCACTACTCCGGCCTACTCGGTGAACATCAATGGATCGGCTGAGGGGTATTTTAGAGGTGCTCGGGGTCTGAGGCAGGGGGACCCGATGTCCCCCTTTCTCTTTGTTCTGGTGATGGAGGTTTTACATGGGATCTTGGAGTGGCATATCCGGGCTGAGCCGGAGTTCCAGTATCACTGGAGATGTGAGAGGACCCAAACTTATATGCTGAGCTTTGCTGATGATCTTCTACTTGCCTGTCATGCGGACCCTGTTTCTATTGCTACACTCAGACGGGGAGTCCAGCTTTTCTCGACTTACTCCGGTCTACATGAGAATGTAGATAAGAGTAATATATATCTTTCCATCCAGGCACAGGATGATGTTTCGATACTCCAGCCAGTGTTCGATTTCCCGGTCGGGACGCTTCCGGTGCGATATCTAGGTGTGCCTCTGACCTCGTCTCGGTTGCGTCTGAGGGATTGTTCCCCCCTGATACAGAGGATTGATGCTCGACTGGGTTCTTGGACCTCTCGTACCTTATCTTATGCAGGGCGCGTACAACTGATCCGATCAGTTCTAGGTACGCTACATATTTACTGGGCCAGTGTTTTCATACTCCCACAGGGGATTATCGAGGAGATTGAGAAGAGGCTGAGACGATTTCTTTGGTTCGGGTCAGGCAATACGGGGTACGCCAAGGTCAGATGGGTTGATATCTGCCGGCCTGCTAGGGAGGGAGGGCTGGGTATCCGGGATCTTGTTAGTGTAAATATTGCTAGGCAGAGTAATGCGGCAGAGTTACTGAGCATAACAATGCCTTAGTCATATTTACATGTTTTCTCCTTTCTTCACATCTTTATATTGTTGTTTTTCACTCATTGTATGTGTGAAATGTGTAAGCATGAGTTTCCAGTTGAATCATGCGTGTTTAGACAATCAAGACATTAGCAGAATCATGCGGCAGGACGAAGACCTTCGGCATGCCGCACGACGAACAAGAGCAGAAGACTCGAGTAGGAGCAATAGGCATAGAGAACCTGAAAAAAAAGAGAATTGGAAGGCATTGGCAAGAGGCAAGGCATTCCAGTGAATTGAAGAAGGTTCGCCCTGCCTGAAGAACAGCTCGCTGTGCGGCAGAGACAGAAGCTGGGTCAAAGGCGGTTCCTATCTTCTCTCAACCACTCTAAACCTAGTTTTACTAGGGATTTCGGTTGAGAGCTTCTCCTATAAATACCAGGAGACTTCAGCTCATTCATAACACTTTTTATCTATCCGAAAACATCATTTATTTTAAGATCATTAGCTAGTCGGTTTTAGTAGGCAAGATCTTCATTGGAAGTTCTTCGTCCATTTATCTTCTCATCTGAGATTGTTACGTACGACTTAGTTATGATCTGTAATTTAGTATAGGATAGTGTTAGAAGCTTTATTTCAGTTTTGATTGTTTATTAATCTTCGGATCCGATAAACGAGAAGGAATGCCTTCGCATTGCCTTAAGTTTAGTCGATTGTAAATCCAAGATTATTTATTGTAAAGACTCGTATCTTTAATAATATATTTTTTGCCGTAAGGCACATTCGTATGGGTATAATTTAAATACCCATACAAAGATTTAATTACTTGTGTTATTTATTTATCGCTTCGTTTGTGTGTGTGAGTTTGTTCGTTCTGCCTAACGTTTATCTTTCCGCTGCATAACTTATACATATATCATATATATATTAAACTGATAATTTAAGATACACATTAAAATACTTAAATTAATTAAAACGAACAAACTAAATTGTAAGGCTTCGTGGTGCGACATACTGAAGTAGCGCATCACCCTGCCTTAAGCTTGGCAGCGTATTTTCCTTCGTAAATACCCCTGCCAGGCACTTTCAAGTGGTATCAGAGCCGACACTAGACTCACTTAGTGCTAACGGTCCCTCTGATTTTACACACTCACAATGTCAGATCCATCCTTTATCGTACGAACACCGGTTGTTCTTGACGGTACCAACTATGGATTTTGGAAGACACGTATTGAGGCACGGATTAAATCCATTGACCGAAATGCCTGGCTTTCAGTCCTTAGAGGATGGAAACCTCCTTTGGAGGAGTTACCGGACGGTAAAATGCTTGAAAAAGCTCCCGAAAAATGGTCTACCGATGAGGTTGCCGCAGCTACTGCCAACGATAGGGCAAAGGTGTGCCATCCTTGAGTCTATCGATTGTGATATGTACAAAATTGTCAAGCAATGTGCATCAGCCAAGAGTATATGGGACCAATTGGAACTTCACTGTGAAGGAAATACCACGGTGAAGAAAACCAAGGTCCGAATGCTCATGTCTCGCTTCGAAAACTTACGAATGCGTGAGGATGAGTCGGCAAGGCAGTACTTTGGCGAAATCATGTCTATCGTCATTGAATGTGCTGACCTTGGCTCACCCATAGGCAATGAGGCTGTTTGTAGCAAACTACTTAGATCGATGAACTCAAAGTTTCGATCAAAAGTAACGGCCATCGAAGATGGTCCCGTAGGTACCTCTGAAGACTACATCACCTTAATGGGAATTCTTAAGAACCGTGAGCTTAATGAGGAAGACCGTGCATCCTATGGTCAGTCACGCGAAAGAAAAAGCGAGAAAAACCTTGCCTATACGGTGGCAGAACCTGACGGCAGGGACTCCAGAAGTTCGCATGGCAGAGACTCCAGGAGCTCGCAAGGCAGCAGCACCAACTCCTCGACAAATGACTTGACTGACGAAGAAATCTATGAGCTACTAGGACAAGAAGACGGAGGAGACACGTACGCCCTACTTTCAAAGAAGGTGGATGCCATGCTTGTTCGGTCGTTAAGAAAACCATACGATCCCCGCCGAAGGAAGTTTCCTCCCAAGATCTCTTCAAATCAAGATAGAAGGCTCGTGACGCGTCAATCAAGCCCTGGATCAAGCTCCGGTTCAAACTCCTCAAAGGACTGGTCTAAAATCACGTGTCATACATGCCATGGACTCGGGCACTACTCTTCGGAATGCCCATCAAAGGATCGAGGCATCGCCCTAAATTCCATGATTGAACCAGAAGATTTGGAACAACTATGCCATGAGTTCTCCGAAACAGCACTGGCCGCTCGGTATGACGGCATCTCTCTATCAGATTCAGAAGACGACGATCTACCTCCTGCCGCAGGCCGAAGCCATGTTGCTTTCTTTACCTCTGCCGCAGACAAGGCAGAACGAATCGTTTGTCTCACTGCCTCCATTTCAGACAATGAATATGAGGATGAGGCAATTCCTTTTGATCTTTTTATTGAACTAAAAGATAAATTTGATGAGCTACGCATGGATCTTCAACGGCAAAACAAATTGGTAGAAACATTAACCTCAAACAAAGCCTCATATAAAGATAAGCTAAAGAAGCAAGCCATAACCATAGAACAAATGCTCATTGAAAAGAATGACCTTGAAGGACGCTTGATGAAGTTCGATGTTCAACTCACAAGAAAAGACATGGAAGTTGAAAAACTAAAAAATGAGCTTGAACGAGCAAATGGCAAACTCGAGGCTGCCAACAACACTTTTGAGAAACTCAACACGGCCACATCAAAACTTGATGCCGTGATGAGTATCTCAAATGTTGAAAGACAAGGCCTCGGTTATCAAAAGACCGTAGATGCCATTTTTCCCCCAAGAAAGAGTTCAACAGGAATCCCTTTTGTGAAGGAATCAAATGATGGTCCACAAGTTACTCCCACACCTTCACAAGAATCCACTACAAGAGGGATCAAGAAAGTGACTGCTCACGGCAAAGGCAGTAGGCAGAGGCAAGGACAAGCTGCAGCAGGCAGAACGAAGACAAGGCAGCCTCTGCCCAAATCAAAGAACAAATCGAAGAGACGATATGTATGCCACTACTGCTTGATTCCTGGTCATATTCGACCGTATTGTTGGAGACGTGAAGAGGATTGGGAAAATGGCCGTCACCTACATTCAAACGTTGGATCATGGCATACCCACAAAAAGATCAACAACACTCGACCTAAATCAAATGCGTCTAAGAAAAAGGAGACTTATTTAAAGAAGTCTAAACCTGTTGCATCACATATGTGGGTTCCAAAAGCTAAATTCACTACTAATAACGAAAGTCTTGTTCCTCCTGCCTTCCCTGATGCTAGTCCTGCCACATCATCTATCAACAAAGTTGATATAAAATGCAGTGTTGTGTTCACCGCCCTCAAAGCTACCAAGGATGACAAATGGTATTTCGACAGTGGGTGCTCACGACACATGACCGGCAATAGTAATCACCTCGTCAACTATAAAGCATTTCAAGGAGGCGAAGTCACATTTGGAGGAGGATCTAGCGGATCAATTGTAGGCCGAGGCACTCTGAACGTACAAGGTCTGCCCAAGCTACAACAAGTTCTCCATGTTGAAGGCTTAATCACCAATCTCATTAGCATAAGCCAACTATGCGACGATGGCATGCACGTCAAATTCACACATCAAGCATGTGAAGTTTTTGACCATGAGGGAAAACCACTCGTTAAGGGGGAGAGATCTACATCAAACAATTGCTACTCCATTGGAGAAACTTGCTTCTCCGCGAAAGTACAAAATGAGGTAGATCTATGGCACCAAAAACTTGGTCAAACAAGCCTTAGGAATTTGGAGCGCCTTATCAAGCTCGATGCCGTCCGTGGACTTCCAACACTCTCCAAGATCGAGAAAAGTGTATGTGGACCATGCCAACAAGGAAAAATGACCCGGACAAGTCATCCAGCTCTCCCTGCCGCAGAGCGAACTGCCTCTGCCGCAGGATCAGCAAATTCTAAGGCAGATCTTTACCAAAAGCAATCTCGATGCTTTGAACTCCTTCATATGGACCTAATGGGACCTATTGAGACAGAAAGTCACTCAAAGAATCGATATGTACTTGTAATTGTCGATGACTTCTCAAGATACACATGGGTACGCTTTTTAAAGGATAAAAGTGAGACGTTTGGAGAAGTTTCTAAACTCATTAGGTGGATCAAAACAAACCATGAAACAAATGTAAAAATAATAAGGAGTGATCATGGCACCGAATTCGAGAATCAACAACTTGCCAAGTTTTGTGATGCACAAGGCATTGCCCAAGAGTTCTCTGCCCCAATCACACCTCAACAAAACGGCGTGGCAGAACGAAAGAACAGAACCCTACAAGAAATGGCCCGTGTCATGCTGATTTCAAAAAATCTCAACAAAGCTCTTTGGGCAGAAGCAACCAATACCGCATGCCACATCCTTAATCGCATCAGCCTACGTCGAGGCACATCGAAGACAGCCTATGAAATTCTAAATAATAGGAAACCAAATTTGAAATATTTTCATGTATTTGGCTCTGTATGCTATGTTTTGAATGATAGAGTAACTAGAACAAAATTTGAACCAAAGGCATTCAAAGGATTATTTGTTGGATACTCTAGAAATAGTCATGCCTATCGAATATTTATTCCACTAACCAAAACTATTATTGAATCAGTGAATGTGCAGTTCGATGATCTCAGCATTCTCAAGAAACCTCGAGAAGATGGTATTCAAGAACTACTCGAACACCCTGCCGCAGCTGGAACAACAGAAGGCACTACGAACCAAACTGCCTTACCAACAGTTCCCAATGCCGATGCCCGAACATCTAAAGCATCCCCGGATCAGTCAGATAACCATACAACACCTCAAGAATCTGATTCATCAGATATAGAAGAGGCATTGGAAGAACCACGACGAGATCCACCAGGGCATGTTCGACGGAATCACCCAGCAAGCCAAATTCTGCCAAAGCGCACAAGGATCCATCCGCCCATTGATTACAAGAACATGTCAAGAAATGTGAGCATGTCAGCTACATGCTTTGAGATAGGCATTGTCGCATACCTATCTGAGGTAGAACCCAAAAATATCAAAGAAGCATTAAAAGATGATTTTTGGATTATGGCAATGCAAGAGGAAATGAACGAGTTCGAGAGAAACCAAGTTTGGAAACTCGTCCCTCGTCCCAAAAACAAAAATGTCATCGGGACAAAATGGATCTTCAAAAACAAATGAAATGAGCATGGGCAGATCGTACGGAACAAGGCACGACTTGTAGCACAAGGCTATACGCAGATCGAAGGCATCGATTTCGATGAGACATTTGCACCAGTGGCACGCATGGAGTCCATACGGCTGCTCATTGCCATTGCTTGCTACCTAAACATCACGCTGCATCAAATGGATGTTAAGGCTGCCTTCCTAAACGGCATACTTGATGAAGAAGCCTTTGTTGCTCAACCTAAAGGCTTTGTAGATCCTAGATTTCCAGATCATGTGTATAAACTTCAGAAGGCACTATATGGCCTAAAACAAGCTCCTCGAGCTTGGTATGGGTGCCTAACCGATTTTCTCTTAAGTTTTGGTTTCACCCGCGGCACAGCCGACAAAACCTTGTTCATTAAATTTAATTCTTCCAAAATTTTGATAGCACAAGTATATGTTGATGATATTGTATTTGGTTCTACTTGTGATATAATGTTGAAATCATTTACTACTGCCATGGCATCAAAATTTGAAATGAGCATGGTAGGCGAACTAACCCATTTCTTAGGTTTACACATCAAACAACGACCTACTGGAACGTTCATCTCTCAATCAACATACGCTCGAAATCTTGTGAAGAGATTTCACCTTGATGGAGCTAAACCCATGAAGACACCAATGGGCTCAACGGACAGAGTTGCTCAAGACACTGGGTCTGCCGCAGTAGATCAGACACTCTATCGGTCTATGATAGGAAGTTTACTTTATCTAACAGCAACACGACCAGATATTATGTATAGTGTTTGTCTTTGTGCTAGGTTTCAGGCAGATCCAAAGGAAGACCACTTGAAGGCAGTCAAACGCATCATTCGTTATGTCGCCTCAACCATCGAGCTAGGCATTTGGTACACAAAAGAAACCAACACCAACTTGGTTGGATTTTCCGATGTCGACTGGGCTGGAGACTTGGATGATCGTAAAAGTACCAGTGGAGGATGCTGCTTCCTTGGAAACAACATCATCTCTTGGCATAGCCGCAAGCAAAACTGCATTTCTCTATCCACTGCCGAATCCGAATACATTGCCGCAGGGAGTTGCAGTACTCAACTTATTTGGCTCAAACACATGCTCGATGACTACCATTTGGAGAGTAACACCCTTACCCTCTATTGTGACAATACTAGTGCCATTAACATCAGCCACAACCCTGTTCAACACTCGCGAACCAAGCATATCAGTATTAGGCATCACTTCATACGTGACCTAGTGGAAAAACGTCTCTTAAAGCTTGATCACATACCAACGGAGAATCAAAAAGCTGATATCTTCACTAAACCACTAAGCTCAGATCGCTTCATCCTACTACGAAGATCTTTGTGCATGTGTATCATGCCCTAGAAGCCCTTCTGCTTCGTGCTGCCGCAATATCATGCCAGCTTCGCTCTGCCTATGCCTTCTTTATCAAATTAAAATTGTGTGTAAAAATTTCCGAAGGAAAAGAACATACTAACATCACATTGGTAACATGGACAAACCCACATACATGTAATTAGATTTATTAGGGTTAAGAATTTCATGTACAATTCGATTTAGGTATTTCATACACCCAATATTTATTTATGATATCAATGCCTACGCAAGGGCACGCTCAATCTATGCGGCACGAAGATCACCTAGGACTATGATTTTTTTTCCTAGGATTTTGTTTACTATATTTGAAGAATTCACACCTACAAAAATATGTACTCTTTTTATTCATATAAAAAAAAAAAAAAAAAAAAATTGAATATTTAAAAAAAAAAAAAAAAAAAAAAAAAAAAAAAAAAATTTTGGGCAAGGCAGTGCACTGCGGCACCACCCTGCCGCATAACGACCGTTACTTTTTCCAGCCGTTGAAAACTAATCATTACGCTGCCAGGAGTCTTTTCATCTTCTACATCAACGAACTCCTATTTTCTCTCCCACTATACTTATCAATTTTCAGTTTCAAAATTTCAAAACACCTATTCCTACTTTATCTCTACCGATTGAAGTGTTTTAATTTTTCAAAACTCAAAATCTCTCACCTTTAAAAACCCAATTCTGATTTTTGTGCGGCACCGAAACCCTAAACTCCTTTTCTTAAAAATCGAATCCATGGCATCCAAGATCCTAGCAGAGCTGTGCGCGAATCCCAACTTCATGAAGATTCTCCAGGAGATTCGACCGGATGCCTCGCCGGAGAACATCACACTCCAAGAAGCCACAGAGGCCGAGAAGCGTCTACTCGCTGCCTCCACCGCGCCAACCACCACTTCATCGCCGCCGCAAACCCAGGAGTCGCCTGCCTCAGGTACGTCTCCTCACCGATCTCCGATGGCAATCTCGCCGGAAGGGACCATGGCTGGTGAAATTTTGCAGGGACTTGCTGAGTCTGCCGTCCACACGGTGGTTCAACCTGCCCAGAATATGGCATCCCCTGAAGTTCAGGATGCCGCAGATCCATCATTCACTGCCCCGGCCGCGACTGACCTTCAGGGTGCCACAGATAAACAGATCCCTGATGATGCCATAGGCGGATCTGATTCAGGGCCGTCTCAGACGCCTCGTCAACCGACGGTAGTCTCTGGCGTCTCCAACGTACTTGAGTACGATGCCAATGACCAACGATCCATGGACACCGAGGAATTTTTGGATCTTTTTACCACTCCTGACAGTGCTAAGACCGCCGCATCCATCGTTGCTCCTCCCTCTGCCGCGGTTCCCCTTCAAATAATTCTGCCAAAGTTCACGCCGTCTAAACCATCAACCACCGGCTTGAAGGATCTCCCTTTCGACTCTGACACCTCGTCGATGAGGGGATTATATGGTGATTTTGACTGCCCTTCACCATACCGGAAAGCTCGCTCGGACACGCCTTTTCCCAGGAACTCGCCGGACACGTCGACTGCCTCCGAACGCTTCGACGGGGAAGGTCATGAAGTGGTTCAAGACTCTGCCACTGAGTCCGAACCAACTGAATTAGGCCACAGCAAGAAGCGCAAGGCCACTGTCAAGTATGGCCCTCCCACTCGTCGATCCAATCGGCCATCCACTCAGGCAGCTCGACTCAAATCAAAGAATCTGCCACCAACTTCTCGCTCCAATCCCATTGATTTGGACACCTCTCCGTCCAAATCCACACGGGGCAAGAAGCAAAAAGGCGGCGGATCCAAGGCCGCGAGCTCCCAGAGTGACCCGGAAGCCACTACCATTCCCCCTGCCTCAGCCGCGAAAAAGGGCAAGCTTCCGGCTGCCTCTGATGCCATTCTGAATGCCCCTGCCGAAGATGCAAATTCAGACATGGAAGAAATGGGTGCCTACTCCGAGAGATATTGGTCCCGTCGTCGTGCCACTCTTGGGCCTTACTATGCCGCAAAACCAATCATCCCCGACCGCCGGGTTGATTTCTCGACGATTATTGATCAACGACTTGATCAATTTTTGGACCAAATGAAGCTTCGCAAGGCCGTCACTTATGCAGGAGGTTTTTGTGCGGAGTTGATTCGAGATTTCTACGCAAACCTGCGTCCCTGTTTTGCAAATCCAAAATCTCGTGGTTATGGCAAGGTTTATGTTCGCCAAAAGGTCTACAACTTCTCTCCCACTGCCATAAATGTTTTTCTTGATCGGTATGAAGTTCAGTATCCTCTACAACTCAAGCCTCATCCCACTGCCGTCGCTCGTCGTCTCCTCGGTGGCCTCGGTTCAGTCAATCCACCCCTTGTGCCAAAGATAAGTGCATTCTCTTCCTTTTTGTTTACTATTGCAAAGTCAAATTGGAATCCAACCACCAACACCCATCGAGTTCATGCTACCACTGCCGAGCTCATTTACTCCCTCGGGGCAAGTAAACAAGTCAATTTGGGAGAGCTTATCTTCTCCAAGATGGCCAAGCAAATCGAAAATCTCAAACCTACCCATAGCCTCTGCTTTCCCTCCTTGATTTGGGAAATGGTTCAAGATCAAGGCTACGAACCCATTGCCTCCGACAATGTGGGTCGTAGCAGTCCAATAATCAAGTTCACACCAAAGGAACCTAATGATCTGCCATGGCAAGGGTATCACTTGTTTGAGACTAAGGAACCTGCTGCCACTGCCATGCCGCATGCTGATGCCACTGGTGGTGCTGCCTCTTCTCAAGGCCTCCCTGATATTTATCTTAAGGCTCGCAAGTTTGCTCAAGACTATGCAGATCAGCTGTGCAAGAGTATGACTGGGCATATGGCTGTTGGCATTGAGAATGCCATTTTCTACTTCCTGGATAATCATGGTATTTCTACACAAAAAGGGGGAGAAGCTGCGCAGAGGCAGAGTAAAGAGCAGGAAAGGCAGACTGAAGAGCAGGAGCAAGAGAGGCAGGCTGAAGAACATGATGATGAAGAGGAGGATGAAGAGGATGAAGATGCAGCTGCCACAGGAGCAAAGAAACTGGTGGACTATGGAGATGATGATGATTCTTCTGATGAATTTTAAATTTTTTCAAGTTTTAAATTATTTTAAGTTCTTGTTATGTTGAACAATTATTTTTGCTTGTTGCTTTTATTTCTAGTTCTTTTGGTTTGAACAATTTAAATTCTAAGTTATTATTTCCTTTAAAAATTGGTGTGTTATCTTCAAAATTGTTTGTTATTCGTTTTCTAACTTAGAAGGCATTAACTAAGGGGGGGTTCTTACTCATGCCTAAAGTTAAGTCAAAATGTTTATTCATAAACCTCTAAGTAAGAGAGTTTTCATTGAGGGGGAGTTGTCATTTTACTCTGCCTCATGTTTTGTGAAGAAAGATAAAAAGGGGGAGTTTGTTAGTGTAAATATTGCTAGGCAGAGTAATGCGGCAGAGTTACTGAGCATAACAATGCCTTAGTCATATTTACATGTTTTCTCCTTTCTTCACATCTTTATATTGTTGTTTTTCACTCATTGTATGTGTGAAATGTGTAAGCATGAGTTTCCAGTTGAATCATGCGTGTTTAGATCAGCTGTGCAAGAGTATGACTGGGCATATGGCTGTTGGCATTGAGAATGCCATCTTCTACTTCCTGGATAATCATGGTATTTCTACACAAAAAGGGGGAGAAGCTGCGCAGAGGCAGAGTAAAGAGCAGGAAAGGCAGACTGAAGAGCAGGAGCAAGAGAGGCAGGCTGAAGAACATGATGATGAAGAGGAGGATGAAGAGGATGAAGATGCAGCTGCCACAGGAGCAAAGAAACTGGTGGACTATGGAGATGATGATGATTCTTCTGATGAATTTTAAATTTTTTCAAGTTTTAAATTATTTTAAGTTCTTGTTATGTTGAACAATTATTTTTGCTTGTTGCTTTTATTTCTAGTTCTTTTGGTTTGAACAATTTAAATTCTAAGTTATTATTTCCTTTAAAAATTGGTGTGTTATCTTCAAAATTGTTTGTTATTCGTTTTCTAACTTAGAAGGCATTAACTAAGGGGGGGTTCTTACTCATGCCTAAAGTTAAGTCAAAATGTTTATTCATAAACCTCTAAGTAAGAGAGTTTTCATTGAGGGGGAGTTGTCATTTTACTCTGCCTCATGTTTTGTGAAGAAAGATAAAAAGGGGGAGTTTGTTAGTGTAAATATTGCTAGGCAGAGTAATGCGGCAGAGTTACTGAGCATAACAATGCCTTAGTCATATTTACATGTTTTCTCCTTTCTTCACATCTTTATATTGTTGTTTTTCACTCATTGTATGTGTGAAATGTGTAAGCATGAGTTTCCAGTTGAATCATGCGTGTTTAGACAATCAAGACATTAGCAGAATCATGCGGCAGGACGAAGACCTTCGGCATGCCGCACGACGAACAAGAGCAGAAGACTCGAGTAGGAGCAATAGGCATAGAGAACCTGAAAAAAAAGAGAATTGGAAGGCATTGGCAAGAGGCAAGGCATTCCAGTGAATTGAAGAAGGTTCGCCCTGCCTGAAGAACAGCTCGCTGTGCGGCAGAGACAGAAGCTGGGTCAAAGGCGGTTCCTATCTTCTCTCAACCACTCTAAACCTAGTTTTACTAGGGATTTCGGTTGAGAGCTTCTCCTATAAATACCAGGAGACTTCAGCTCATTCATAACACTTTTTATCTATCCGAAAACATCATTTATTTTAAGATCATTAGCTAGTCGGTTTTAGTAGGCAAGATCTTCATTGGAAGTTCTTCGTCCATTTATCTTCTCATCTGAGATTGTTACGTACGACTTAGTTATGATCTGTAATTTAGTATAGGATAGTGTTAGAAGCTTTATTTCAGTTTTGATTGTTTATTAATCTTCGGATCCGATAAACGAGAAGGAATGCCTTCGCATTGCCTTAAGTTTAGTCGATTGTAAATCCAAGATTATTTATTGTAAAGACTCGTATCTTTAATAATATATTTTTTGCCGTAAGGCACATTCGTATGGGTATAATTTAAATACCCATACAAAGATTTAATTACTTGTGTTATTTATTTATCGCTTCGTTTGTGTGTGTGAGTTTGTTCGTTCTGCCTAACGTTTATCTTTCCGCTGCATAACTTATACATATATCATATATATATTAAACTGATAATTTAAGATACACATTAAAATACTTAAATTAATTAAAATGAACAAACTAAATTGTAAGGCTTCGTGGTGCGGCATACTGAAGTAGCGCATCACCCTGCCTTAAGCTTGGCAGCGTATTTTCCTTCGTAAATACCCCTGCCAGGCACTTTCAGATCTCACTGCTCAGAATCGAGCCCTTATGACCAGGCACATCTGGGCTATTCTGAGGCAGGATCCGGAATCGGTTTGGGCCAGTTGGATCCAGGAGAATCGACTGAGGAGAAATTCTTTTTGGAGTGCCAAGGTGCCTAAGGTTTGCTCTTGGACTTGGCACCAGCTTCTGAAGCTACGCACTGCTGTTTTACCAGCTTTACAGATGCGAGTGGGGGATGGTAGACAATTTTTCCTATGGCGAGACCCGTGGCATCCTTTGGGTCGCTTGGAGGAGGTGTGCCAATTGGCACCATGGATCAGGAGACTTCCTAGGGCGGCGGCGTTGAGTATGGTGATTGTTGATGGGGTGTGGCGGTGGCCATCAGACTTTGCGGAGGAGTTTGTTGATATTATGGATAGACTGCCGAGTATAGATGTGAGGACTGATATAGTGAGGTGGACCTTGCATCGCTCAGGAATCTACACCTCTGAATCAGCATATACTTTGTTTCGCCAGGAGGGTCCTAGGGTGCCGTGGGCTGCTCTATTGACCGGTCCAGGACGCATCCCACGTCATTGCTTCACTCTTTGGATGGCTATCCTGGGTCGGCTGCCGACTAAGGATAAGCATTGGATTGGCCGGGGGATGATTCGTGTGTGCTTTGTGGGGGAGAGAGTGTGGAGACACACGCACACCTTTTCTTTGATTGCCCATTCTCACAGGATTGCTTACAGAGATTAGAGGTGGAGGTAGGATTTCTATGGCCACGTGGTATTTGGCATAGTGCTGTGTTACGGGCTTCAAGCCGATGGCGTGGGAAGCATTTGATATCCTGCGCTTATCGTGGACTTCTCGCGGCTCTGATATACTTTATTTGGAATGAGAGGAACACGAGGATCTTTGAGGCCCGTTCAGTGTCGTCTGGAGTAGTGGCTTCTCAGGCGATTACTATAATCCAAGAGAGGATTCGATCGTTACGTCTTCCAGACTCTCTTCAGGCCCGTGCACTGAAGAGGGTATGGCATATAGCCTGGTGATTGTTGTTGTGTATTTTGTTTAGTATTTTATGTGTTGTTGACCGATTGAAGAGCTAATTTGTTAGCTCGGTGTTGCGGTGGGGTTTTATCTCCTACGTGCGGTTGTGTATTATATTCTTTTCTATGTGATTGACCTTTACCAAAAAAAAAAATATATTTTATTATAAACAAATTTAGAATTAACCATAAAATTTTATAGTATGAGTTAGAGGTGTAGGATTAATTAAAAGAAAATGTTTTGATTAGTATATATTCATATTTTAATTAGTATATAAGAATACCATTTTTTTATTCAAATTAATCGAATAAAGATATTTCTTTACAAAACAGTTTATCTTTTCAAAACATCATTTTTTTTATTAAAATTAATCGAATCAGCTTGTGTAATCATTTTTTTATTAAAATTAATACGTAACACATTTTTTTTATTAAAATTAATCGAATCAGTCATACATTACGTAACTGTGTATTCAAATTAATCGAATCAGCAATTTATGTAATAAAAAACGGATATTATTATAAAACTTAATTAATTTATTTGTTTATTAAATAAATAAAATATTTAAATTTTTATATAAACATACACATTACTTAATTTGAATTTTACAAATACAAATAAATAAAACAAACCCCTGTCAACTTATATTTTTTTCACATAAATACGCCCAATTCATGCTGCATTAAGTAGTCAACTATAATTCGATTTGTTTTTTCAGTTGGGTGAAAAGCATCCCAGAACACATATTTGCTTGCATCTTTGCAAGTAAATGGATTCAACTCATCACATAGATATCCCATCTCGAACATCCCCGTTGCACAGCATGCCATTGACGCGACCTCAAACCCTGCAGTCAATACGACAACAAAATATTTACATCGTCGGTTAATCATATATGTCGGTAAAACGTAATTTTTTATTTACATACCAAACACGGAAGGCTTGTGGATTATCCTCTTGAAAAACCCGTATGGATTAGAGAAAACCACCCGAACCCCCGGCATCTCCTTGTTCGCCTTGCTCACCAAACGACTCAACTTCTGGTTAAATTTCATTGCGACGACATTGTACTCATCGATGCATTCATCCCCGTTCCCTTTCACGAAATTCGTGGCCCTCTCCAAGGGCAAGCACCCCATCGGCGGGAGCCCGGTCATCGACATTTTCCGGGCCCCCAAGCTGTAAATATCCTTCATGAACTTCCCCGCGAGCCCGATCAAGAAATCTTGGTATTGGTCGATCGTATATTTCGACCGCGTGCTCGGGAGATTGTAGTAGTTCTCTAGGAAGTCATTTGTGCCTAAGCTGATGAGATAGAGAGCCTCACCTATTATGGAATTGGCCTTTGCCTCACCTATGTGGGCTTTGAGTTTGCTCTTGTACTCCTTGAAGTATTCTACTTCTCTCCAAAGTGGTATCACATTCTGCAATTAATGAAATAAATTTTACAAATTAGTATATAAACTAAAAAAGAGAGTTTCTAAAAGAAGAGTTTTAACAATATCCATAGTTAATTTCTTCTTTTATAACTAGATTTCTAAAATTAATAATGTTGATTTGATTAGATCTAAGAACATAACAAATACTCCAAATAAAATAAAGTTATGATACTAATATATTAGCACAATGTACAACACTTACAAGCACGTTAGAAGTGGCGTTATCAAAGCCAGTACCAGCGGAAGCGAAACACACCCCTTCCGCGAAATCGGAAATACTGTACTGCGGATCCAGATACGCCGGCACGAACGGCCGGAGCCCGAAGGCCTCGGAGATTGACAAATGAGGAATTCTGAGCTTAAAATGAAGTGCGCGCATTTTTCATGTTTTAAGTTGCGCAGGGACCTTTTAGCAAATAATAAAGTTCTGTGGACTTATTAGCTATTTTACATTTTTGTAATATATAATTGAGCTGTAGACTGTGTATTGGGTAATTCAAGCTGAATGAAATTGTTTTTCCTCCCGCTATCCTTTTTTTTCCCCAATTTCTTCTCTTCAGTTCAGTGAATCATTGAGCTCAACAATGGATTTTTAGTTCATGAAATTCTACATGGTATCAGAGCAACGCATTTGCGGTTAATCCTCTAGCTGATTGCGTTTTCCTCTACCTTCCTTCCTTTTCATCTCTCTCAGCTTGTAAAATGAGTTCGTCGAGCTCGAATACCAGATCTGGAACTGGAGAAGCTGCGAATCCATACTACCTTCACAATGGAGATAATCCGAATACTGTGTTGGTGTCGCCGCTGCTGGATAATCACAACTACTTCTCCTGGCGTCGATCCATGGAAATCGCCCTTGGATCTAAAAGGAAGATGAACTTCGTCAACGGAAGACTACCTCGACCTGCAGAGACAGATCCAACCTATGAAGATTGGATGCAGTGCGATCTGATGATATCCTCGTGGATTATCAATTCCTGTAGCAAGGAAGTGGCACCGGTTGTGCGATATGCTACTGACGCGGCAGAGATGTGGAAGGTTTTGGAGCTTCGATATGCTCAGTGCAACGCACCGCGTCTCTATGATCTGCAAACCACCATCAGTTCTCTCAGGCAAGGTAGCCTCTCAGTCACTGAATATTTCAATAAGCTTGATGGATTATGGCATGAGTGGGATCAATTCATTAGAGTTGCACCTTGCAATTGTGTTAGCTATGATTTTCTGAGTGGAAAGTACAGAATCATACAATTTCTGATGGGGTTAAATGAGAAGTTTGCTGGAATTAGAAGTCAAGTTTTAGCTATGACACCCCTGCCTGTTTTACATCAAGTTTTTAGCTATGTGTTGCAAGAGGAAACACATAAGTCTGTGAGCCATAGCATTTCTGAGATATCTGCATTGAATGTGAGTAAGGGAAATGATGTTCCTGTATCTGGTTCTTCATCTAATTCTGGTAATGGAGGTGAAGCTAGTGCTCAATATGCTAATCAAGGAAACAGGAATAGTTCACACAAATGGAGTGCTGCAGGGAAACCAATATGTAGTCATTGTAAAATTGAAGGACACTTGAAAGATAAGTGTTACAGGCTACATGGATTCCCACCTGATTTCAAGTTCAGAAATCAAAGGAATGGTGCAGGTGGTAACTCAACTGGTGGAAATAATGGTGGTAACTCAAATGGTGGAAATGGTTCTGGTTTTTCTAATGGACAGCCCTCAGCTCAATTAGCCTCTGGTGGAAATCATTCTGATGGTTCATATGTTGTGAGCAAAGAGCAGTATGGAACCCTCATGCAGTTTTTGGGAAATCTGAGGCCTTCTCTCAACAACCAGCCAACCTACAATTCTGCTAATCACAGTGGGATACTGCCAACACCTCCATCACCTTCTTATTCACAGTCATCTTCTTCCTCAAGTTGCATGGCTTCTGGAGGTAATCACTTCACTTTCACCAGTTCATTGCATCATTCATTCATTGTGGGTTCCTCATCAGTATGGATAGTGGATACTGGTGCCACAGATCATATGATCAGCTCAGAAGCTTTATTCACTCATAATGTTGTTCCCTTTATTCTTTCTATCAATCTGCCCAATGGTCAAATTACTCACACCACTCACAAAGGATCTGTCACCATCAATCCCAAATTAACACTTGACAATGTGTTGTGTGTTCCTCAGTTTCATGTCAACTTGTTATCTGTCAGTACCTTATTAAGGACTACATCATATCAAGTGTTGTTTTCTGAGTCTCAATGCCTTATACAGGATTCCCTTACTCACAAAGTGATTGGCATGGGTAGATATCACCAGGGTCTCTATTTGCTTTCTTCACCCCATTCACAAGCTTTTGCAGCCTCTCCTTGTAAGCACCTTTGGCATTCCAGGTTAGGCCACCCATCTATATCTAGATTGTCTCTTTTAAAACCTTTTATACCTGATGTTATGTCTTCTGATAATGGAATCTGTACTGTATGTCCTTTGGCCAAACAACACAAACTTCCATTTAATAAAAGTGTTTCAGTTTCTCTTGCTGCCTTTGATCTAATTCACTGTGACCTTTGTGGACCATTTTCTGAATCCACTTTTGAAGGGTATAACTATTTCCTAACCATAGTTGATGATTATACCAAATATACTTGGATTTGCCTTTTATATCACAAGTCTGATGTCAAAGCCAAACTTCAAACCTTTTACACAATGGTGAAAACTCAATTTCAGGCTTCTATTAAGGTTATTAGATCTGATAGAGGTACTGAATTCATTCTCCCAGAATTTTATTCCCTCAATGGGATCATACATCAAACTTCTTGCCCTTATACACCACAACAAAATGGTATTGTTGAAAGGAGACAACAAACCATCTTTACCATTGCTAGGGCACTGAAATTTCAGTCTGGTTTACCTCTCTCCTTTTGGGGTCACTGTGTGTCCACAGCAGTTCATTTATTGAATAGGGTGCCCTCCCCAAATCTGGATAACAAATCTCCTTATCAACTCCTATTTCATCACCCTCCATCTTATGACTATTTGAAGGTCTTTGGTTGCCTTGCCTTCATGTCTAACCCTTTACCCCATAAGAAGAAGTTTGATCCCAGAGCTACTAAATGTGTGTTCATTGGCTATCCCACACATTCAAAAGGTTATGTCTTATATGACCTTTCATCCCATACTGTCCACATTTCCAGAAATGTCTGTTTCTCTGAAAATGAGTTTCCTTTCCTCCATACTGAACCAGATTCACCCCCACATTTTATCAATACTGGCCCTGATTTTATCAATACTGAACCAGATTCAACTCCACATTTTCATAACCCCATTGATCACTCCTTATATCCTGATAATCTGTCTTCCCCTGATCACTATGTTGCCACTGATAATCCACCACCAGACATAGCTCATTCTCCATTATCACATAATGAACCTGTACCTGATCCTATTTCCTCTCTACCACCCATCAGACATCCCAGAAACAGAAAGCCACCTGCTCACCTTAATGACTTTCATTGCTACTCAACCACTATTTCATCCCCTCCTGAGCCTACTAGCTATAAAGAGGCATCTATCATTCCTCAGTGGCAACAGGCCATGGCAGCTGAGCTTCATGCTCTTGCTCTCAATCATACTTGGATCATCACTGATCTACCACCTGACAAAGCACCCATTGGTTGTAAATGGGTCTTCAAGGTCAAACACAAGGCAGATGGCAGTATAGAAAGATACAAGGCCAGGCTTGTGGCTAAAGGTTATAATCAGCAAGAAGGGCTAGATTATGAAGACACCTTTGCACCTGTTGTGAAGATGAGCACTGTGAAGGCTTTGTTAGCTTTGGCTTCCATTAATAACTGGATCCTTGCTCAGCTTGATATCAACAATGCCTTCCTCCATGGGGATCTTGAGGAGGATGTTTATATGACAATTCCAGATGGCCTTGCAAAACAGGGGGAGAATAAGGTATGTAAGCTTCTCAAAAGCCTTTATGGCTTAAAACAGGCAAGTAGGCAATGGTTTTGCAAGCTATCTGGAGCTTTACTGGATTTTGGCTTTACTCAATCCAAATCAGACACTTCTCTATTCACTTTCAACACTGCTGGTCAGATTCTCATTATACTGGTTTATGTTGATGACTTGATCATTGCTAGTAACAGCAATCAGAAAGTAAATGAGATCAAACAGTTTCTTGATTCTGCTTTTCATATTAAAGATCTTGGTCAGCTGAGTTTCTTTTTGGGACTTGAAGTGGTTCAAACTTCAGAAGGAATTATCTTGGGACAACAGAAATATGTCAGAGATATTTTACAGGAGTATGGTTATTCTGAGTGCAATTCTGTTTCTTTTCCCATGGATACTAAGGTCAGATTCAGTTTAATGGATGGTGACAAACTTGAAGATCCAACAGAATACAGAAAGTTGGTTGGAAAGCTGCTCTACTTGACCATTACAAGACCTGATATTACCTTTGCTACACATGTTCTAACACAATTCATGCATCAACCATCACAGAAACATCTAGGAGCAGCCCACAGAATACTTAGATATTTGAAAGGGACTATAACACAAGGGATGTTCTACTCAAGAACTGCTGAGTTGAAGCTTAATGCTTTTTGTGATGCAGATTGGGCAACATGTGTGGATTCCAGGAGGTCTGTCACTGGCTTTGCCATATTCCTTGGCAATTCACTGATTTGTTGGAGATCAAAGAAGCAAACTGTTGTTGCTAGAAGTTCTGCAGAGGCAGAATATAGAGCCCTTGCTCTCACAGTTTGTGAATTGATGTGGTTGAAACAAGTGTTCACAGATTTTGGTGTTAAGCTGCCAACAACAAACATTTTCTGTGATAGCAAATCTGCCTTGGCCCTTGCAGCTAATCCTATTCATCACAGCCGCACCAAACATGTAGATGTTGACTGCCATTTCATCAGGGAGAAAATAATGGATAAAACAGTCCATACATTATACATACCAACTCATATGCAGGTTGCTGATGTGTTCACCAAGGCTTTGGGAGCAGACTTGTTTCACAAGATGATATGCAAGTTGGGTATGCAGGAAAGAGGCATTCCAACTTGAGGGGGAGTGACAAATGAGGAATTCTGAGCTTAAAATGAAGTGCGCGCATTTTTCATGTTTTAAGTTGCGCAGGGACCTTTTAGCAAATAATAAAGTTCTGTGGACTTATTAGCTATTTTACATTTTTGTAATATATAATTGAGCTGTAGACTGTGTATTGGGTAATTCAAGCTGAATGAAATTGTTTTTCCTCCCGCTATCCTTTTTTTTCCCCAATTTCTTCTCTTCAGTTCAGTGAATCATTGAGCTCAACAATGGATTTTTAGTTCATGAAATTCTACAGAGATGAAGTCCGGCGGGATGCGGCCGTTGGAGAACCTCCCCGTCGGCTTTCCGCCGAAGAAATCGCGACCGTACGGACGGAAATTGCTCTTCAGCATCGTGGAGATCCGGTTGTTGTTGCCGGCGTCGACGGAGGAGTCCCCGAACACGATTACCGCCGGGACCTTCGCGGCGGCGGCGGAGGTGCCGAAGATGGCGAAAAGAAGGAGAAATGCAGCTGGTCCGATGGTAGGCATTTTAGTTTTTGGTGAGATATATTTTGAATATTTTTAGGGGTTTATATAAATTGTGTGGGGAAAGGGGAAAGGTTTGTTGGGAGGTAATTTAATGGTGGGATCATGTGATGAACAAAACATAATTTATTTATGTGAAAATGATAGAAAATACCCTTTAGTAGATAACGATACAGCTTTTTTACACTAGCATATAGAAATTATGCTTTTCTACACTAAAGGACGGATATACCCTTAAGTACTTACTCAGCCGGTATTTTCCATTTGTTTCCATTAGAAACGTTTCCATAAGGCCGGTATATCGAATGTGACATCCTGTGTCGAATGGATGATTTCTTTGTCGCGAATATGTTTTTTTTATATCGAATATCATTTACAGAAACGTTTATATCGAATATTATAAACGTTTAGCTATATCGAATGGGATGTAACCCATTTCGAATGATATTTATTGTTTGTCGAATGAGATGGAACTCTTGTCGAATGATATTTATTGTTTGTCGAATGGGATGTAATCCTTGTCGAATGATATGTAATGTTTGTCGAATGGGATATAACCCTTGTCGAATGATATGTAACCCTTGTCGAATGGTAATAAATGTTTGTCTAATAAACGTAACCGTTAGTCCCGAACATGCTGAATGCAACTTTATTGAATCCTGATTTTGAAAAGACCACATACTTCATGCGAACAAGAAACATAACAAGAACCATAAATTATAAATTATGTACCTAACCAGAGTCGCTCGAGAATTTCCCTATCTCGCACATGTCTGCACCAAAAACGCGAACCAGGAATGTGGTTGCATCTTTCCTTTCAAACACTAGAACATTACCATAACATAATGAATGATCATTGAAAAACTTTGGCCAACCTTGTGTGAAATGCAACTCCCCGTCGGCCTCTCTTGTTAATTTCACTCCCCAAGTTTTGCCTGTTACATCTGCAAGCGTGAAACTCTGATCTTTCAAATGAATCATGTGCGGCTTGCCTGCAGGTGGTAGCATCAGTTTCTCAGCATGCCCTTGAGGTATTATTGTGCGATAAAACAATTCCATTGGATGTAATTGTGAATAATTTTATTTTTGATGTACTAGGTTTTATACACAAATGGGGTTGGATGTACGAGGGTATGAATATGGTAGATACAACCAACTCATTTTAGTAGGTAAACCCTAATTGTATATTAATTGCTAGGTTGACTGGAATTTATTACGATATTGCGTCCCAACCATATATTCAATGCAATATGACAAACCTTTTGCGAATAGGAACTCTACCTTATCGAATGACAAGTATACATTTTCGAATGTGATATAAACTTTGTCGATTGTGAATTAGACCTTTGTCGAATGGGAAGTAAGGCTTGTCGAATGGAAATTATCATTTGTCGAATGGGAAGTAAGGCTTGTCGAATGGAAATTATACTTTGTCGAATGAGAAGTAACCGTTGTCGAATGAGAAGTAACCGTTGTCCAATGAGTAATTATCATTAAATTTAGCCAACAAACAATCAGACGTGGTTGAATATGCATTAAATCACAACTACGCAGTCATAATTCTATTTAAAGGGGGTTATTGGAATCTATTCTCCTCCCTTTTTATCCTAATAATAATTCACAACCACAATTACAATAAAAATCTGAAAACATGGTAAGAAAATTCTTTAAAGTTATGATTGGTGATTGGGCTACCCATCTTCTACTTCCTCCACGGTTTGCTCTGCACGCCGGGAACCTAGAGGACAAGGTGGTCCAGTTTTACGATGTTCACAACGACCATTACGACGTCACAGTAACCCGAGTAAATTGCGCTTTATACTTTGGTCGTGGATGGCCCAGTTTCTATAGAGATCACCGCGTTCAGGAAGGTTGGTTCCTAGTGTTTCACTACTTCCCGATGAATCGGCAAAATCCAGTGGACAAATTTGAAGTCGTTGTGTTTGACCGCAGCGCCTGCGAAGTCCAAAACTTTCGTAGGATTGGCCAGAGACCGCCTCCGGTCGTTGATAGCGAGGTTGAATCAAATTAGTGTTAATTCTCTTATTTGATGTTTTAGTAATCTTATTTTGAATCTAGGATCAAATTTGTGTTTATTCTCTTTATTGCTTTACCCGTAATCTTATTTTGAAAGTTAATGAATGAAAACGTATGCATTAGACTGATAAATAACCCTTCTCGAATGACAACTAACCCTTGTAGAATAACAATGAACTGTTGTCGAATGACAGTAATAACCCTTCTCGAATGACAACTAACCCTTGTAGAATAACAATGAACTGTTGTCGAATGACAGTAATAACCCTTCTCGAATGACAACTAACCCTTGTAGAATAACAATGAACTGTTGTCGAATGACAGTAACCCTTGTAGAATAACAATGAACTGTTGTCGAATGACAGTAACCCTTGTAGAATAACAATGAACTGTTGTCGAATGTGAAATTAAACTGGTCGAATGAGAGAAAACCCTTGTCGAATGAGAGAAATAGTTATTTGTCGAATGAAATGTATCACAATTAACCCTTGTGGAATTAAATAGACTAACATCACTCAACATTAGAAGATGAACAAACACATTTATCAGTGAATTCCTCCAGTCTTCGTTTCAGCACCCTATTTTCGTACTCCAGTTTTTCAATCTGGCCTTTCAATTTTCGTACAACACAATTTTGGAGATGAGCCAATTCATTGTCAACCAGCTTGAAATACTCACAATCGTCGTACTACATAACACAGACAAATCAGTAACCCAAGCAAGCCAGGAATAGAAAAGTGAAGAATACTGTGATGGATTTTACCTCGTAAACTCCACAACGAAGATACTTAGCTGTTGATTCGAGAAGTTCAGCCTCTAATCCGTGGTGACAATTAGCAGGTGGTACATCGGCTTGAGCACGACAACACTAACATCGTGGCTTTATCGCCTTTCTGGATGATTCGTTGTGGTCCATTGCTCAAAGTACATGAGACTGGCGGAAAATGTGTGGTAATAGATGGGTATGCATTTGAATGGATTTATAGGTCCAGAAACAAAACGGCTAATTTTTCGGTAACGTTGAATCTCCCAACGGCTAGTCTACTGTCAAAGTCATAAGTGAATTCGAAATTATTTGTATTATATTCGAGAAACTCAAAAGTGCATTCGACCCACTAACGTTTCTATTCGACACAAATATTTGTATTCGACAAATTTAAATATTAATATTTATTGTCAGAAAAAGATTACAATGCAGGAGATCAGAAGATTCGATTCTCTGAATGAAATCTTCCTAGTCAATCAAAGTTGCTTTTACCGAAAGTTTTAACTGTCTTTTCCAACCTATTAACTTATCTTTTTACACTTCTTGAATCTGATATTTTGAATCAAACACCACAAAAATTGCAAGAAACCAACTTCGAGCTAGAACTCACTGCATTATCTTTCTTCATTTCAGATGTCAACACTAAAATTGTTAGTGAAATACGGTGGTCATTGGTCTGGTTTGGAATATGAAGGAGGCGAAGATGACATAGCGTTTGTACCTCCTGGAGAGGGTGGGTATCAAGCCCTGTGGGATAGTGTACACTACTGCATCAACGCCGACACAAATATGCACAGGTTCTTTCTCATACATTTTCATTCATTTTGTGTTTAGTCGAATACTATTATACCTTGTAGAATGGTCGATTCACACATGTCGAATGCAAATTTTCTGTGTCGAATGCTAAATTACATGTATCGAATACAAATATACTATGTCGAATGCTATATATATAATCAGGTATATTTTTGAAGCATTTGTTGACATGAAAGACAACAAAATACGAAGGAGGAAATTAAAGACGGACGACGATGTTTTCGATTTATTTCGTACCGAACGTTTACCCGTTGTTTACGTGACCGTTAGAAGCTTGCGACCTAATTCGAATGTTGTGTCGAATACAAATATTTACGTGGAGGGAGGTCCAACTCGTTCGTACGATCAGCCGGCTGAAAGACTGCCCCAAACACCAAATGCTCCAGTGCCGATGGAAACGATTAACGATTTACCTACTTCTGATTTACCTATTGCTGATTTTGGTGATGACTGGGGCATCCATGATCATAGAGATTTGAATGGGTCTCCTGAAAACTATGTGCCTCCGGCAGATGATGTGGTATTGGGGGAAGGAGGTGTCACAGAGGAGGGCGGAGAGGCAGATGTATTTGAAGGTGATCCTAATATCCGGGCTTCGTTTGAGGACTTCACGAAATGGTACACCCTTTTCAAAAACACACCTCCTCAACCAGAGGGTAGTACTAATCCCGTCACATTTCCTCCATACCGGAGACAACACTCAACTTCGGACAATAACACAAGCCTAGATTGTGATATGTTAAAGATCAATAGGTGGTTAATTCCTGGAGCTCCAACTACTTACACTGATAGTGGCCCCGTGGTGGATGAAGGAGGCTTGTTCCTGAACAGTGGGGTCATCAAAAAGGGCGCATTGTACACAACTAAAGAAGATTTGTCCACAGCCATCGGGTTGTATCATGTGGACAACGTAGGAGAATATCGAATCAGGTACTCTGACAAGAAGAGACTAATGGTAATATGCAAGTCAACCCAATGCCCTTTCACGGTATGTTGTAGTAAGAATAACAGCAGTGTTTGGAGGGTTTATAAATTGGTAGAACATACTTGCACGTTAGACCCCACTCGCAGTGGTCCACGTAGGCTGCCTTCCAAAATCCTTGGTGCTTATTTTGCCCCGCGCCTTCTTGAAGAGAATTCTAAATTAGTCCCAAGATCAATGATGAGTGAACTTGAGCAACGTAATTCCATCCACTCCACCTATCAGCAAGCATTACGAGCAAAGCATCATGCGCTGAAGTATATTTTTGGCGATGAGAAACAATCTTTTGCTAATTTGCCAGGTTTCCTGTATATGCTGAAGGAGGAAAACCCGGGTACAATAACAGACCTTCAAATTGATCCTGTGACTAACGTGTTCACAAATGCTTTCTTTGCATTAGGTGCGTCTATCCATGGGTTTACAAATTTTGCACGTCCGGTGATCGTAGTGGACGGTACACACCTGAAGGGAAAATATAATGGTATCATGTTTGTCGCTGTGACCCAAGACGGTAATAGACAAGTATTTCCAATGGCTATAGTAATTGGTCATGTTGAGGACGACAACACCTGGACATGGTTTTTGGAACGTGTGAGGTTGGCTTTTGGTTGTCCGGAGAATTTATTGATAGTTTCCGATGCACATAAGAGTATTGCAAACGCTGTGAGTGCGGTGTACCCAGAGGCTCATCATTGCCATTGCTATTATCATATGCAAACCAATATGAAGGCAGCGAGCGCAGATATGATAGATCTATTCTACCAGGCGGCATTCAGTTTCCGTGAAAGAGATTATGAGCAGGCTTTTGCAGAAATGCGTGTTAATAGCGAGACCTTGTTTCAGAAGTTGATACGTATAGGTCCACATAAGTGGGCGCGATGTTTGTGTCCCGTTCGCAGGTATGAGTTTATGACATCCAATGCCGCAGAAGCATTTAATAAAAGGGCCGTGTGGGCACGTACACTTCCAATTAGTTCTCTACTTGAAATCATGCGCGCTATAATTGAGAGGTGGTTCTACGAGCGAAGAACTGATGCGTCGTTGCGAGAACATGAGGTCAGCGAAGCCGTTGCCGATGATTTGATAATAGCCATCCGACTCGGGTCATCAATGAGAGTCGAACGCATAGATGCATCAAGATTTAAAGTAAAAGATCGAGCGACCATATTCATTGTGGATCTCTCAGAAAGAACATGCTCATGCGCTTCCTTTCAACATCTGCTGATACCTTGTAGCCATGCAGCTGCAGCAATACGGTATTTCAACGTATTTTCAACATTGTTGGTTTGGTGTATGATATATGAAACGTGATGTCTTTTTTGCAGGATAATGAATCATAACATACATGCGTATGTTGGAGAATGTTACAAGACTTCCAATTTACGTGGTATGTGGTCTGGTATAGTAATGCCTATCACCGACCCTAGGTCTTGGGTGCTACCTGCTGCGGTGAAAGGTGTCATATGTATTCCTCCCGAGAGGCAGAGACAAGCAGGGCGGCCTCGTAAATCAAGGTATTCGGCAACCAGCTCAAGAAGAGCATCACGTACATCTCAAACATGCTCACGTTGTGGTGGAACTGGGCATAATATAGTAAAATGTCAGGTGCTCATTACTCAGCCTACACTTGGGCAAAACGAAGCACGTGAACAACAAGGCAAACGTCGTGCTCCTAAGAAATGCTCGCTGTGTGGCTCAATCAATCACACTCGCAGAAGATGCCCAAGTTTTGTTGCTGAAATGAATGAAGTCGAATTTGAGTAAGTGCATAGTATGTCTCGCTTTATTTGTCATGTTAGGGATTCTAAGTAAGTTTTATTTGAATTTGAATTTGAACTAAGTGCTACTATGACTCTTTTCTATGACTCTTTTCTCATTCGATAATGGTTTTCTCGCAATCGACCACGTTTTCCTCCCATTCGACAAGGGTATTTTCTCATTCGATAAGAGTTTTCTCGCATTCGACCATGTTTTCCTCCCATTCGACAAGGGTATTTTCTCATTCGATAAGGGTTTTCTCGCATTCGACCACGTTTTCCTCCCATTCGACAAGGGTATTAACAGTCTTTTCGATAATGGTTTTCTCGCAATCGACCACGTTTTCCTCCCATTCGACAAGGGTATTTTCTGATTCGATAAGGGTTTTCTCGCCTTTAGTTGTTAAAACCATGGCGAATGTTACTTCATCTGTGTCGAATGCTTCTCGAATACTAACACGCAATCTGAGTGGGTGGTGATTGAACAATTCATTGTAGTTAATGTGGCGATTGAGTGCTCTGGTGGTTGGTGTATTGAATGGGACTAATTTAATTAAGGCAACCTTTCACTGCATTCTAATTATTGCTATAAATTGTCGTGTTTACCACTATTCTGTTCACCACTATTCTTTTTATCTCCATTCAATACAAAGAAGAAAAAATGGCTAACGTTGGTCTGGCAATAACCAAATTCTGGAAAACACTTGTTTCCGATGATTTCAAAGAGTTGCTTCGCCTTGACGCTGATTTCGCACACGAAAACCGGCACCTCGTCGACCGGGACGTTGAACTGAGGGACAAATCTGGCCTCGTCTGGCTCGTGCATGTTTCATGGACGTCTGGTTTTCTGACGTTGAATCGTGGGTGGTCTAAATTTTGCCGAGCGCATCATCTTGGCCTGGGGTATGTCCTACTCTTCGAGAATTCCTTGTTCAGTAGCTTACTCGTGTCCATCTATGGGAGAGATGGCAAAGAGATTGTGGATTTCAAAAATCCACAGCCTCGTGGATCTGAGACGTTGCCCAAATGCACTGATGTCGTAAGATCCATTATGCTTGCTAATCAAGCTTTTGTCGACAATTACTACGATGATGTATCGTCGACGGATGGGGAGGACAACGGCGCTGACTACGCAGCCAGCGAGGATGACGATGACGACGGTGCAGAGAAATAAGTTTAATTCTGCACTGTTAATGTAAAATTTTGTATGTTTATTTCAAGTTCAATGAACATTTATTTCAATGAATTCACTGTTTGACGATGACGACGGTCCATTTCAATGAATGTTTATTTTCTTTTCAAATTCTGTAAATGTTTTAAAAATAATATTTCGAGAAGCAATATTGAGCATTCGACTAACAATTTATGCCATTCGACACACCAATTATACCATTCGACACACCAAGTATACCATTCGACACACCAAGTCTCAGAAAACACTTTGAGTACCAAATTTCAGAATACATGGTCCACCAAAAACATAGAATACTAGTACTACACATTAGTTACTGGATAGGCCTTCGCGTATGCGTGTATTCTCTCGGCCATCCGAAAGCGAATCTTCCTGATATTCGCCTCTTTGACCTCCGATAGGTCCCTTTCCCCTAGGAATTGCTCAATACACTTCAACGCAAAAGGCCCGCATGAATGTTGGGAAACCTGTTTGAAGCTCTTATCAACTGTGGCACGTTTCATATCCCATGGTTTAAAAAGCTCAGATTTGGGGTCCTCGAAAAGGCCACTATATGTTATCATTTGTGGAATCAACCTCCTTAGGCACCAGATGGAATTTTCCCGGGCCTCCCGGATCTCTTTCGTCCATCGCCATGATATGGAATCGTAAATGAAAATGCTCTTTCGCTGAACGTGCAAGAGCAGAACAATCCAGTGATCATTGATATGCCAAGGGAATACAACCTACAATGTTCAACACATAATCAATTAGAACTATGAACCAGTGATATTACTTACCAAACTATATATTTACATATAGTAATACTAACCCAAACGACTTCTTTCCAGCTTTTCATATTAGGCCAGCCCACGACTTCTTCTTCCCCACGGACGCGCTTCACCAACTTCTCAATTTCTATATTTGTGAAAACCACTTCAGTGGGACTAGCACCTGTTGCCATCTTCTCCCGCCATATTTCACGAATGGTATCCTGAGTTTTTAATGAACCAATTAACATAACACAAGCTGCAATTCCAACATTAATAATGATAATGAGGGGAACAACAAGATATCATACCACAAACTGCAAGTCCAAGATTAAATACTTATCATGATTAGTAGGTGGTCCTTCGCACACAAAATTTGGGTCGCAATGCAGTATACGCAGGTAAGCATTCATTTGCTGAAAACAATAGTGGTGTTACAATTTGATTTCATTAACAAAATGGGTTGTAAAGTTACAATTGGAAATATACCTCTGAGTCCATATCATGTTGGGGATCTGAAATCTTTTTGAACCAGTCGGCAGTAGCATCATTTGATATCACACCGAACACGGGAACTCTGCAAAAACAATATTATAAAAAAATATCATATCATATATAGATATATGTGCGTAGGTAAAGAAAACCTACATTTCATTGGAGCCCTCGCGAATCCAACGGCGGAAGGCTGCATCGGTTTTCTTCAAAATCTGCTTATCTAGTTGTGTGTAAGGGGACTTCAGCAGTTGTGAAGGCTGTACTGCTCTTTTACCTCTTGGCAACTTTAGGCTCGAATTTCCGCCAACTTCCTCATTTTTTCTTTTTCTTTTTTGGCGCGTCAGTGCAAAAGCAGTAGCAAGCACTTCATCTTCTTCAACAGCACCTCCTTCCGCAGCAGCATCGCTCGCATCCACTTCAGCAGCATGGGTGACCTCTTCTGCAACATCTGGGGTCGCATCTTTTTCAACATCTGGGGTCGCATCTTTTTCAGTAGCAGCATGCTCAATGATCCCCAAGGGTGTCGACGTCGTCTGCATGTTACACAACGGTGTCTGTGGGTTACTCTCCGGCGTCCGCTGATTGGGGACTGCGGCATCAATGTTCTTGCCGCTCACCGGCAGCTCACTCACGGGCAGCACACTCTGAACTGTAGGCGTCTGCATGTTACCCAAATCAGCCTGTGGGTTACTCTCCGGCGTCCGCTGATCTGGTACAGCGGCATCAATGTTCTTGCCGCTCACCGGCACCACACTCTGAACTGTAGGCGTCTGCATGTTCCCCACTGCTGACGATGGGTTACCCGCTGCCGTCTTCGTTGTGTTGAAGGCATTGGCTAATGCACGGAGTCGCTGATTATTTTTTAAAACGGACAAAAAACCTTCAGCAACAGATAAATTGACAATGTCCTTTAATTCCGAACTCACTCCTGGTAATCTTCGGCTAACAGCATCTTCCACGACTGAAGGAATTCTTTCTGTCAAAGACTCCAAACACTTTTTCATCTCAGCTCGAACTATTTCAGGAATGTCATTACGAAGGGAAGCGTAATTCGCCGCGTTCTCTTTCCGAACAACCTCGGTTTCTCTACGGAGGGCTGTAACAGAATCTACCAGCGAGACGATCAAAGAGTGTGAAGAGTGTGGTGCACTACTTTCACCCCCATCATGCATTGGATTGTGCCTATGCGGATCCAATGTCTCGGTCGTTGGATGGTTCTCCAGCAGCTGTAGATTGACATCTGCCCTATTGTCAACGGCATTCAAGTTGTGTCGTGATGCTTCTTCTGCCAAGTTCTCGAGCGTGGCCTTCCTTTTCGGAACATTCCTCGTCCCGGTGGGACCTGAACCCCGTGGTTTTGGTTTCTTACGCGTCTTGATAGGTAAATCAATTTCGTGCTCTAATACACTTGGCCACCAATCTGCATAGCGTACTTTCTCGGCCTCTGATATCTCTAGATGTTTATGACAAATAGTCTGCAAAAACACATCCTACCTTAATACAATAATACAAAGAAAGCACAAACAAATACGTACAAGACTATGATCTGATGAGTACCCGTTCATCGAATATGTAATCCAAGTCAATAAGCGACATTTTTTTATGAAATTCCCATTTCATAAAGCGAGGCATCTGTTCAGACGGATTTGTATTGGGTTTTGCAGTTATGTACCCTAAACGAGGAATAGCCTCGAATGCCCAAATCTGCAAAATAACAATACAATAATTCCGCGTACATGGATTCGACGAAGCCATAATATTAAAATAGTAACTTACCAGAAGCGCAAGACTGCACCCGTACACATGGTACTTCTTCGAGGGGTCATCTGTCCGTACGCAATCAATATGTTGAAGTAAGGTCTTCAAACATAAGGACCCCCATGGAAACTGCTCCCACTTAACATCATCCTCAATCAGCTCCCACAACCACGTGTCTACTCTCTTCTTACCATCGTCTGCACCCAATAAAATCTGATAAACGAACAAAATCTTCAACACTTTTAGTTCGTCTTCGTTGTTGTTGTCAGTTGATGCAAAATGGCCCCTCTGATACTGTTCAAAAAGATCTTTCACCCACGGTTGCTTTGTTTCATTAGGGAAATAACGGGCATACAGACCATCAGGTCTTGGTGTGTAATCAATAGTGGTGTCAAATGTTGTTTTGCCAAATCGAAGACCTGTCACAAGCGCAAATTCGGCAGGCCCGAAACATATGTTCTTTCTTCCAACCCTGAACCACAGCTCATCTGATCTAACACCATTAAAGCTAACTTGTCTACTCAAGAGGGTATGAACAACACTGTTGGGCAAGTCCTTTTGGCCCCGTGGTAGTCTGAAAAAATATTTGAAACATGAATTGTCCAACTTCACCAACAAATCATGTCTGTCGCGTATCTTATCGTGTAGCACTTCTAGATGCTTTAGCTTGTTATACAGCCCCGCCTTGCTCCCAGTGCCTTGGAATACTTCCCTAACCCACCACCAAATCTGTTTTGACAACAGATTAATCAATCAACAAGGTACTCAAGCAATCGACAAACAGACAATCATTCGACAAGAGAATTGTGTGTTCGACAAAGGGCGTTGCAAACAACTAACCCTAAATTATAAAACCTAAACCTAAATCCCAAAATCGAACCTTAAATCAGAATCTATTACAGCGGATACGTTCCCTTAATCAGTAAACACCCTAAATCAGGAACATTGTATCCTGTAATCAAAAACCCCCAAATAAGAAACCCTAAATCCCGTAATCGAAATCGAAAATTACTCACCTCAGTATCTTCTTCTTCCTCTGTTGGCTCAGTGTAGACATTTTGTGTGCTATTTAACTCCGTCATTATGTCCTCAAGAGCTTGTGTCGAGACGTAACTTTCCTGGGTCTCGTCCAAACCTTGTATATCATAGTCCATCGTCGACGGAACTTCTTCTTCTACGGTTTCAATGGCGTCGGCCGGCGGGATGTCTGCCATTTGTACAGAGGAATTTGAATGTATTCGCAAAGGAATGGCGGCGGGAATTCTAATCGACAAAGGAAGTAAAAAATGGTTCGATTTTGGGATTTAGGTGTTTTATTCTAAATATTAATTTGAAAACAAATTAGATTTTTAATTAAAAAAACAATGACGTATATTATTGTCGAATAGTATTAATCCTTATCGAATATAATTACTCCTTATCGAACGTGAATTAACATTTGTCGAATGCGATTAACATTAGGTAACTATTGTATTTTAGTGTTTTAATCCTTATCGAATGAAATTTTTTTGTGTCGAATGAGAATTTAACTTCATCGAATGCATAATTAAAACTTAATATTAAAACAAAGGCTTCATTATATTCGGCTTAATTAAAACAAGACAAAGTAATTATACAGACACCCATCTCCCTAATTATCAGCAGCGTCGTCATCACCATCATCATCCTCTTCATCGTTCTCGTCCATTCCTTCTTCGTCGTCCGGGACAGCGCCCTCATTGTCATCATCATCTATGACGACGTCAACAAAGGCTTCATTATCGCTCAGAATGGACTTGACGACTTCATAGAAGTTAGGCACAGTGTCTGATCCAGGAGCCCACGGATTATTGAAGTTCAGAATCTCCTTCCCATCTCTACCGTAAACGGAAACGAGGAAGCTATGGAATCTGGTGTGCTCGAACACAACAATCTTGCCCAACCTGAGGTGATGCGCTGCAGAAAATTCGGACCAACCTCGAGTGAAAGACAGGTAACCTGTAACCCAAGATACATTGACATTCCACACGAGCCCGGATTTGTCAGTGAGTTCAACACGACCAATCACGTACTCGTGGGTTTTAGCAAAATCGGAGTCCAGGCGAAAAACATCACTGAAATCATCAGCGACAATGATCTTCCAGAACTTGTTAATTACCATGACTTCCATGTTTAGGATTTTAGGGTTTTTCTTTTTCGGTGAGAAGGATATGTTTTTCGTAAAGGAGAAGCGCCAATTTATAGGACAATTTAGGGTTCATAGACGGGACAGTAACGTTGGTTGGTGAAGGGGTGCATTAATTTCGTTCGGCCCATTCATTTCAATCGCACCCGTTCACTGCATTAGCCCCAATAAACATTTAATTATGTACTTCAATTTGAATTGTCAAATCGTACCAGCCATTAGATAGCGTATTAACAGACATATAGCGATGGAGATTCAGTCAATTTAATGCAAACAAGTATTCGATTCAAAAAAAAATTGTAACCTAATCCTATAACATATTCGACACACTAGGGATTACATTCGACAAAGGATATACACACATTCGACAAGCAATAATAACATATTCGACAAACAATATTCTCATTCGATACCAAATTTTATTCGATAAACTAAGAACTACATATTCCAGAGTTCATTCGACAAACAATTGTACTCGATATCAGAATATAAACCTATTCGACAAATATAAACAATTGTACTCGATATCAGATTATATTACACCATTCGATAACTGAATTAGTTCATTCGACAAACAATTGTATTCGATATCAGAATATCGAACCTATTCGACAAAGATTATATTACACAGATTCGATAACTGTTGGTGAAGGAAGAACAGAAAAAAAAAAACGGAAATAACACTGCTGTCGAATGAGCGTATCGAATAGGTTTGTCGAATGCCATTTTACCTCACTCGACCACCTTTGAGGGCAAATTGGGGCATTCAGCGCTTTTTTGTGTAAATAAGCATACTTTTTATATGCTAGTGCACAAAAGATGTTGCGCTATCCCATATAGTGCACTTTTATTTTTCTCCCTTTATTTATTTAACCGGTAGCTACTACTTATTTAAACTCCTCCTTTTAAACTTAATTTTATTTCATTTCAATTCAACTATTTATTTCAGGTCAGATCCATTAATAAATTTAGTTCAGTTTAATCCAAAAGAACTGATATTTTTACTTGCCTTTTACTCTCTTTATTAATTTTTTGTGATCGTAGACCGTAGTTAGAATATTTAATTTTTATTTTATAAATAAAATTATTTTAGTTTTTTTGTAATTATTTAATACTATGTGTTATACCATATATTTAATACGGAGTACTATATAATACTCCGTGTTATTTAATTATAAAGGATGCAGACTTGCAGTGCAGCTACGAAAAATTTTAAGGTGATATTTCAAAAATAAAAGTATGACCTTACTTACGGTGGACGAGAACTTAAAAAAAATGACTTGATTGAGACCAGAATAGACAAGACGAGACATTCTTTTTCAGAAAAAAAAATTGTGTTAGGGAAGTTGAGAATAGCTTTTATTGCCATTAATGAGGACCTCGTTGTGGTTTCTATGCGGTTGGTACGTGGGAACCGGGAATGGGACTGACAGGAGAGCAAATTGCATCTGGGCTTGTGCTTATTTGAAAGATTTTAATAGTGTTAATGCTTATTTGAAAGGTTTTTATAGTGTTAATTATTGCAAATTTAAGATGTATAAAAGTTGTTGTGTAAGTGGTGTGTTATTTATGCCAAATAAACAATCCTTCATTACTCATTGTATAACCCTGCAAATACATCATTCACTGATTGATAAAGGCTCCTTCCTGAACTACACATGAGTGTACTAAATATTACCACTAATATAGAGTAATATATTTTCTGCTTGAAATTTTAAAATATTTATTTTGGTAGCTATTATTTCTAACAAATTTGAAATTAATTTTGACTATTTTATTTAAAACTTGAATATATACTCCCTATATTAATGATTAATTATAAAAAAAAAAAATCTCTCAATTTAAAAGTAGTAGTAAGTTATAAAATACAAAATTGTTAAAGTTATATATTTAACTTAGAAGATTATTTCATTTATATAAATGTAGAGTTATTTACATTAAGATAAATTAGTTTTAGAATATGAGGTATGTGATCAATCTAATAATATACTGTATGAGGTTATTTGATCAATCTAATAAATCTAGTTTTATGTAAAATATTATAAGGTCATGAAATACATGGTATAAAATATAGAAAATTCAAATATATATATATATATATATATATATAATTGTTTTTATATAAAAAAATTGCAACATTCACATAGATATTAAAAACATGTAATTTTTTTCAATGTTTGTAAACGCATTCAAAATGGAGTTAAGCATCTTAAAATACTATTGAACTAACACATGCATGCATTTTATAATTTAATAGTTCACCTAAAATGGGAGGCGCCATTAATTTGGTCCCTCAACTTATTTATTTATTTATTTGTTCCTAGACTGCATTAAAAATAAAAAATAAAAAATAAAAAATAAAAAATAAAAAATAAAAATAATCGAGCGGTTAAGCTAAACTACTAATTTAAGCCCACCAAAAATAACAATAACAAAGTAAAAAAAGAAAAAGAAAAAAAAAACCTCCGCAAAAAATTGAACATGGCAAAGGTGGTGGCGGTGGACTTCCACGCCGCCGTGCTGGTGGTTGTATGTGCCTTCATTTTGGCGTCGGCGGAAGACGGCAAGAAATTCCTAAGCTACGACGTGTTGATGAATAATATTATTCTGTCCCAAGATTCGCCACCTCAGCAAGCCAACCCGTATACCAGCGGCTGCTCGCCGATTGCCGAGCCGCCGGAAGCACCAGCGCCGGACGATAGGCCGATTGCCGAGCCGCCGGAAGCGCCACCAGCGGAAGAGGCATGACACATCGATCTTCCAAAGGTTTCTTCAATTCTCGTGGATTGTAACATGAACTTTTTTCGTAGAACTATAAAAATATTGTTTCGTTTGTTGCTACGTACGTACAATATTATTGCAACGTTATTCCATTGCACGTGACAACGTTAATCGGTTAATGTACAACAAATGACTTGTAATAATAACACAAGTAATGATAATTATAGAGAAGTCCGTCATTATATAAAAACGAAACAATTTAGGGGATGTATTCAATTAAGACTTTATAGGATTTTAATGGACTTTTAAAGTCTAGGTGTATTCAATCCAGATTTTTAAAAGTCCATTAAAATCCGGAGGTATTCAATTAGGATTTTAAAAAGTCTTAAAAAATCTGTAGGTATTCAAAAGTCTATGGATTATAATGGATTTAAAAAGTTTATGGATTTTGATGGATTTTATTTACAAAATATAACTAAATTTGACTTTTTGAAATCTCTCGTAATTAAGAGAGATTTCAATGGACTTCTCTCCAACACCAAAAACTCAAATACGAAAAATAAAATAAAACAATTGTTAATTATTTAACAATACTACACCAATCACTCTATTAAAATTTTTATTTGAGAATATTGATCTTATTATATTTTCCTTAAAAATAATTATTTATACATGATATTAATAATAAATTATTTTGTGATAAAAATAAAAATTAGAATAATTAGAATAATAATTTTTTAGTTTTTTTGTTTTTTAAAAAATATGATTTTTTTTATATTAAAGTATGTTTATATACATTTGGATATGGTTGATATTTATGAAAGTTCAAGTAAATCATATATATTTTACAATTCTTTAAAATCTATGAAAATCAATATAAAATCAATAATAAAATCGGCCGAACTCTTCATAAAATATATAGATTTTCAAAATAAAAAAATCCTATAAAATCCTAATCGATTACACTCTCCTAATTCATGGAGATTGAAGAGCGAGTATTGCTAATGCTACGTGAGAAATGAGGCTCATGCATTACAATAATATAAATGAAGATGAAATAATAATAATGAATAATAATATTTATTTATTTTTGAACAAATTCATTTTTTTTATGAATAATAATATTTATTTATTTTTGAACAATTAGATTTTTTAAATAATTAAAATTTTTTTATATATAAAAGTTTATAAAAATTCAAGTAATACAATTTAAAAAATTATATTGAAGTTTATGAAAATCTATCAAAATCAATGGAAAAAAGTCAGTCAAACTCTACGTAGACTCCGCGGATTTAGAAAATCCATAAAAATCCACTGACTTTTAAAAGTCCAAAAAAATCTGTCAAAATCCCAGTTGAATTTGTTGAATTCACCTAATTTTGAAGGACATCAAACAACGAAGATATGCGTTTATTATTGTGAACAAACGAAACAATTTAGTTTTGTTGAATTCACCTAATTTTGAAGGACATCAAACAACGAAGATATGCGTTTATTATTGTGAACGTATAAAAGAAACAATTATATACGGTGTATTTTTTATTTTTTTTACAGTATAAATATTTTTGTTAACCTATTATTTATACGATTCAAACTAATAAACGAGAGCTTACTTATAATCTAAAAATAAAATGAGAAGGAAGCAGTTGATTCGAGTCAGTAACGGCATTTAATTTACTACTACTATAAAAGGAAACGGAGCCAAAATCCTATAAATGATAATGGACATAATTATTATCATTATTAAAGTTTATTCACTTACCTTTTAAATTTTTAACTCGCGAAAATAGATGAAATGTTTTTCTTGTTGCAGTTATTGTAATTTTTAAATTAATAATTTTTTTTTTGGAATAAAATGAAAAGAATAAATTCAATAATTCAATTTTATATTAAATAAGCTTGATTTTTTTTTATCAAACTAACGTGGATCAATATTAGAACAAAAAACATTAGTACAACACCAATTCATATTTCGATTATACACTATAGTATATTTGTTGTAATGGTTTGAAAAGTTTCGTGAAATAATTCGGGGTTAAAATGACACAAGTTACAGTTATCGGTCCAATCAATAAAGTACAATGTGTTATGTGTACTACATAATTTTATTTTATTTATATTTTTACCCTGTGTAATTCGTTAATTTGGTTCTAGCAATCTGAGAAACGAAAAGAAAAAAAAAAAAAAATTAAAAAAATACAGACGAAAAGAAAAAATAAATAAATTAAAAAATACAGACAAAATACTCGCGGGATAAAAAAACATCAAAATACCCAAATTCGGAAAACCAGCTCATCTTCTTCCCCAAATCATCTTTATCCGACATAACCTAAGCGCGACACCGGTGAGTTTCACGGCGGCCATGGGTGGCTCAGTTTTTGCTCTAAGCCGACATGCGCTTCTATCAATAATTTTGGCCCGAGTTTTGGTCATCGCACCTTCATTTTTAGGGCTCTGATTTCCAGTGACCATTTTACCTCCATTTTATGTGAATTAGTTGTTTGTATTATTATGTCGTTGATTTAATTGAGAATTCAGCATTCGTTTAGCCAGAATTGATGCCTGAATTTGATTTCCCCCAAATCGATGAAACCCTAGCATTATGCTATATGAACATTTACGCTGAAACTTGGATTCATGTGTATTCAGTCGATTTCAACCTAAGCAACATGTATGATTGTGTGATGGAGCTGTGTATTTTCGATTATTGACATGATCACAGTTTCTGGTAGTTCAATGCCGTAGAGTTAGCTTTGTTTGACGTGGGTTACTTGAATGACTAGGTTATGTGTCACTTTTAGTTCTCATTGCTCTCAGTTTTTTTTTTAATTTATATTTACAGGTCTTTTTGTCTAGTTCGGCCACTGTGCATGCTGTGGACAGGAGTTGATTAGCTTCAGTACTCCATTAACTTATCGCGGCCTTTGCGTCTACATGCTGGACGTGGGACATTTTTATCTGTCTTAAATAAAGATGAATTTACAGACGCACCATTCAGGGCAGCAAGTACCCAATCAAGCTGGTACTATGTTTCCTGGGATCCCACAGCAAAACGGAAATCCTGTGCCTAATCAGATGCAAAATCCTAGTGTTCGTCTTAATACCCCAAGTATGGACGAGTTTATTCAAACACGCAGACATATGCAGGGGAAGATGTAGGACATTCTCCTCATCTATTTTTGTTCATCAGACACCTTTTAAAAAATGATTGTTAAAACTATGTTTCATGTGTGCTGCTAATGCCTGTGATTTTCTCTTATGCAGCTGGGAATTCCTTATGCAGAAATGTGGTCAATCTCATGAGGTACCCAATAGGAAACTGGTAGATATAGTGAAACGCCTTGAAGATGGTTTGTTCAGGAGTGCCACTACAAAGGTGTGTTTCTTTTTCATTATTTTCCCAGGCAGTACAATCACTTAACAGTTTCTTGTCTGAACTTTATATTTGTGAAAATTATATAAGTGATTAGTGAAATACTTTCTGATCAAGCTCCTTATACATCTACATTTCTGTTTCCGTATAATCATATTGTTAGGAGGAGTATTTGAACATGGGGACATTGGCAGATCGTTTACATGATCTGATAAAGCGCCCTTCTATGAGTAATCAAAACCAACAGTTAGCACGTGCTAATTCTTCCCCCCCTGTTGGTACAATGATTCCAACTCCTGGGTTTCAACAAACTGGGAATTCAAGCTTGGTTGGGACTTCATCTGCGGACTCTCTTGTGACCATCAATAGCTCTAACGCAATTGTATCACCCAGTGTCAACTCTGGGAATTTTGTGCCAACACGGAATTTGTCTTCTGGAAATTTGCAAGGTGGGGTTCTTATAGTTCATTTGATGGTAGTTTTAGTCTCGTCCTCTACGAATGGATTAGTTTTTTTTTTAGACCCGTCTCACAAAATAGTTTTTTTGTAGGAACTTTGGCCAGTGGATATCAACAGTCCTCACCTGCTTTTGTAGTCAATAATGGGGGAAATAGAATGATGGCATCCATGAGTACACAGAGAATGACAACTCAAATGATCCCCACTCCCGGAATTAGTAATAGTTCTATTAGTAATGACGTAAATACTAATGTTAATAACCAAACGTTTGTTAAGGTAGAGTCATTGAATAGTGGTGCGGCATCTTCAAGTGCTTCACAACCTATGCTGCAAAAGCAGAATATTGGTGGTCAAAATAGTCGGATCTTACATAATATTAGTGGGCATAGGATGATGGGGAAAATTGCCCCTGTGATGCATGGTCCTGGAACAACTGAAGGGCACTTAACAGGGACAGTAAGTGGAAACTCCACAAAACCACTGCAGCAACACTTTGACCAACATCAACGACCAGTTAAACAGGGTACTGTAATTCTATGCTCTTTACTGAACACAAAAAACATCTCTTTCTCTCAGTTAAGATGATGTGATATTGTAATGTTGACCTCAATGCATTTTTCTTAAGTTGTGTTCTCACCTCATTTTTCCTGTTCGACAGTTCATGCATTTGGAACTTCTGATGCTTCCGCGTCTGGAAATACGTGTGTTCCTATGCCCTCTGTTGGGTCAGTGATGAACAATCAGGTCTTAAATACCACATCCATGCAATCCTTGCCCAAAGAAACCTCTCAGTCGATGACTACTAATCAGTCGAAGGTCTACTCTACTCAACAGATGGCAAAAAGGGAGCCTCAATCTATCGATCACCTAGATAATGTGAATTTCCAACCGCATCTCCATAATCAAGACCCATCTCATCAGTTTCAGCACCGGCAACTGCCTCAGAATCAAGTTCAACAAAAACATCAGATGCAGAACCATATTTTGGCGAAGTGTGATTCTTTCAACCAGTCCCATATATCATCCAATATAGTTCCTGGTGGGAAGTCTGGGGTTCAGACAAAGCATCCCGATGAAAGTCAAGTATCAAACCACTTCCATTTTTCTGAAATGCAGAATCAGGTCCAACAGAACTCTTTGGATGAGCATTTCAACGTGCCTTCTCTGGTTATTCCACATCCATCTGCTTCGAAGGATGTGAATTCATCACAAGCGCAACCTTCAAAGCAAATGCAACAATTTGACAATAACACTCAAAATGATTTTGCTGGTATTTCTGATAACATTAAAAGTGACGTACGTGATGAATTTCATCATAGATTAACTGGGCAAGATGTAGCTCAACCAAATAATTTGTCTTCACAAGAATCAGTGTTGGGGCAGTCTGACCCTTCCCAATCAGGAGAAAGTCGATCTAACAACATCACTCGAGAAAGACAGTTCAAGAACCAACAGAGATGGTTGTTGTTTCTGAGGCATGCTCGCCGGTGCCCTGCGCCAGAAGGGAAATGTCACGATTCCAACTGCTTAACAGTTCAGAAGCTGTTGAAACATATGGAACATTGCAATGTCTTTCAGTGTATGTACCCTCGGTGCCGTGCTACAAGGGTTTTAGTCAATCATCATAGACGTTGTAGGGATGAAATCTGCCCTGTGTGCATTCCTGTTAAGAATTTCGTACAGGGACAGCTGAAACTTGATCGTTCAGGTCCAGATTTTAACACCGAGTTTCCTAGTTCAGTCAATGGATCTTGTGATGCCAATGATACTGCTGAGATTGTGCGAAGACCCACTGCAAATACTGGTCCATTGATAGCCGAAACTCCAGAAGATCTACAACCTCCTATGAAACGTATGAAGATCGAACAAGACTCTCAATCTATTGTTCCTGAAAGTGGATTTCCTGTTTCAATGGATTCTAACGTAAATGATTTCCATGCCCAGGATGCTTGTCATATTGAACAGAATCATAATTCTCGTGTTCCATTGAAACCTGAAATTACTGGCGTAAAAATGGAGGTTCCAGGAATTTCTGGACAAATAATTCCAAAAATGGAGGTTCCGGGAATTTCTGGACAAATTATTCCCAAAACTACCGGAATGAAAAAGGAGATCATAGAACATGCCCACATCCACAGTCCTGAGGTTGTTCGTGCTTTACCTGATAATCCTGCTGTAATTGGTGTTCAGGATGCTGTTAAGGCAGAGAACGAAATGGGGCAGGCTAAGATGGAAATCACTTCAATACAACCAGAGAGTACAGCCAAGTCTGGGAAGCCGAAGATCAATGGAGTATCTATGATTGAGTTGTTCACTCCTGAACAAGTGCGTCAGCACATTATGGGCCTTAGACAGTGGATAGGCCAGGTCCGTTTTTCCTTAGTACATTTTTTCTACATTAGTTGTCCAATATTTATTCCTTAGTACATGTGTTCTACATTAGTTGCTCAATATTTACAAAATTATTCTGCTTGATATGTTGCATATATGTATTAAACATGAACCGGTTATTAGTAGACTCCTGAATGATCTGTAAGCACCTTACATCGTATTTCGTTATGTTCCATGACAATAACAGACTATATAATTGTCATACAGTTATCTAAGAAATGTGAATTAAGAGCATCTCCAATGGTGTACCTAGTATAAAGTACATATTTGTGGCACATCAAAAATAATTTGTACCTATCAATTTATACATACATTTCCCAACAATGCAAGATGCAATTGTTACTTTTGTAGGCCCCACCACAATACACATTTTTATTTTATTTACACACACATATATACTCTATATATTAAAAATAAAAAATAAAAACACAATAAGTTGGCCCACATTTGCACCTTTTTGAAATTGTACCAAGTATCATATATTTGATACTCAAAATTCTTTCTCAATTGTACCTCCTTCCCCAATGGTGAACCTAGGTACAAATTTGTGTCACATATGAATTGTACCTACCATTCGGGATGCTCTAAGAAGCACATCTGAGTTCATTATGTTTTAGTTTTGCCTCTTTAGATTTGGATATCCGTTTTCTATCCGCTTCTCTTGTTATATATATATATATATGTGTGTGTGTGTGTGTGTGTGTGTGTGTGTGTGTGTGTGTGTGTGTGTGTGTGTGTGTGTGTGTGTGTGTGTGTGTGTATTGTTTTTGGTTGTAATGTGTCACGTAAACCAGCAGGCTTGAATTGAAAGGATCTGTTTATTTAATTCAAGCTCAAGGATTCTTAGTAAATTATTTGCATAGACTGAGCTTTGTTTAGTCATTTTTTCTGTTCAATTGCTATGGATTTCTTTGTGACTAGTTATTTTCCAAATCACTAATATGCAGTAATCTCTCCTCTTTTCTTTTTGTTTATTTTTCCAACCTGCGCATTTGAAACATGATACGGCTTCATAATTTTCATTTTGTTGTTAGAGATCAGTTATCACTTATCAATACCTGCACCTACCTTGCCCATGCCCTTTAAATGTTTAATTCACCTTCCACTGATGGAACTTGCATTTTTATTTTGTTCAGAGTAGAGCAAAGGCAGAGAAAAATCAAGCGATGGAACATTCAATGAGCGAAAATTCTTGCCAGTTGTGTGCAGTTGAGAAGCTAACCTTTGAACCCCCACCTATATACTGTACACCTTGTGGTGCTCGTATAAAGAGAAATGCAATGTATTACACGGCTGGAGCTGGTGAAACACGTCATTTCTTCTGCATTCCATGCTACAATGAGTCCCGCGGAGACACTATTGTGGTAGATGGATCTACTATTCCGAAAGCAAGGGTGGAGAAGAAGAAAAATGACGAGGAAACTGAAGAATGGGTATTTCATATCTACTTGAAAAGTGTTTTTTATTGTTAATAAATAATTCCATAAGATTTTGAAGTGTGTTTTTTTCGGCAGTGGGTTCAATGTGACAAGTGTGAGGCTTGGCAACATCAAATATGTGCATTATTTAATGGTAGAAGAAATGATGGTGGACAAGCTGAGTATACGTGTCCAAATTGTTATATGGAAGAAGTGGAAAGAGGAGAACGTTTGCCATTACCGCAAAGTGCTGTTCTTGGAGCAAAGGATTTGCCTAGGACAAATCTGAGTGATCATTTAGAGCAACGATTATTCGCGAAGCTGAAGCAAGAGAGGCAGGATAGAGCAAGGCTCCATGGCAAAAGTTATGATGAGGTGATTCAATTTTACTTAGTAATTATGAGACGTATACCTATTTTTATAATCTAGGATAGCTTCATAAATATTTGATATTTTAGTGGACCTGCTAAGGAGATGTACTTTCCGACCTGTAGGATAGTAACTCAGAAACTCCTGTTAAGCTCTTTATAACTATGAAGAATCACTTCTTAATATTGCCAAACAACCTGGTAATGTTTGTATTCTGTTCTTTTCGATCTCTTGAATGTGATGGTAGTGATAGGTTGTAGATAGAATGGAAAGTAAGTGCTGTCAAACCGTATAATAACTATGTTACTTTAAATAAAATAAAATTTGGCGTTAGGACATGCACACTCAACAATATATTATTATGTAACATATTTAGAAGCACAAGACCAAATGACTTTTCTGATGAATTTCTTTTAATTTTATATGTTTTTGGGATATATTTTGTTCCAATTAACAAGATATGCTGAACTCTATGTACCTTGAGTTCCATTGTTTAGGTGTCAAGGTGATAAATATTGTGCCAATTTTTGCTAGGTACCCGGAGCCGAAGCACTTGTTGTACGGGTGGTATCATCGGTTGACAAAAAGTTGGATGTCAAATCCCGCTTTCTTGAAATTTTCCGAGAGGAAAACTATGCGACAGAGTTTCCATATAAATCTAAGGTTTGATTAAAGAGAGTAAATTGGCAATTTCTAATAGACTTATCTGCACCCCTACTTTTTCCAACAACCGCACAATCCCTAATTATCATAATGTTGATTTTACGAATTTTGTTTTCACATACTTTCTAGTGACGGATATAGTATTATTTATAACTGAATCTTCATTCACTCAGGTGGTTCTGCTATTTCAAAGAATTGAAGGTGTTGAAGTATGCTTGTTTGGCATGTACGTGCAAGAGTTTGGCTCTGAATGTATTCAACCAAATCATCGCAGAGTCTACCTCTCTTACCTGGACTCGGTCAAATATTTCCGGCCAGAGATCAAAGCAGTCACAGGAGAGGCTCTTAGGACATATGTGTACCATGAAATTTTGGCAAGTTTCTGATTGTACATTGTTCTCACTCTTTTTTTCTTTGCTTTTATAGCTTGATTGATGATCAATTTATACCTGTTAGCATTCTCGGTTCAGTTTCCTAATATACATCTGTGTTCAGATTGGATACTTGGAATATTGCAAGATGCGTGGTTTTGCAAGCTGCTACATATGGGCTTGCCCTCCATTGAAAGGTGAAGACTACATTTTGTATTGCCACCCAGAAATTCAAAAGACCCCAAAATCTGATAAACTCCGGGAGTGGTAAGTTTTATAGCACTGATTGTGAGAATGTTGAACACTTTACATAAAGTATCCCCAGGTTTGGCCTATTTGCTGGTTTTAATTTCAAAATTTAGCTGTTTTTTGTTTGTTAATTAGGTCAAACCTGAAGGGTAACTTGTATAATTATCCCCAAGTATAACTGCTGATGCATGCCAATATTTTCCCGAATTTGTTTATTCTGTTTCAGGTACTTGGCCATGTTACGCAAAGCCACTAAGGAAAATATTGTAGTTGATCTCACTAATCTTTATGAGCATTTTTTTGTTTCTACTGGCGAATGTAAAGCAAAAGTAACTGCAGCGCGGTTGCCGTACTTTGATGGAGATTATTGGCCTGGTGCTGCTGAGGACATCATCTATCAGCTGCAGCAAGAAGATGATGGACGAAAACCTCATAAGAAGGGACTTATGAAAAAGAGCATTACAAAAAGAGCTCTAAAGGCATCTGGTCAAACCGATCTTTCAGGGAATGCATCGAAGGATCTGATTCTAATGCATAAAGTAAATTTCATGACTTTTTTGTTGTTCTTTTCCATGTATAAACTCTTTATGTGGTATGTTGATATGGAGCGGAAATGGGCTTGGGCCCACTATTTGTGGGCTAGCTGAAGAGTTTAAATTAATTAATATTTTCCTTTTTATTTAGATTTTTGTTATATTCCTATTTTATTAGGTTTTCAATTTTATAAGGACTCTATATAAGTCCTTACTTTGGGGTTTAATTCATCATCCATCAATAATATTAAGAATATTCTGTTGACTTTGGGCAACAGAACTTTTCCGTTGATTTTGAGATAATTTGAGTAACTATTTTGCCCTTTTCTTCCCAATCTTGTTTTTCCATTTTGTATGTTTTCTTTAATGAAAACATATCAATATTGCTGCAACTCTTTTTATTGGTACTTAGAGATGTCTTTTTTTGTTTCATAGCTTGGCGAGACAATATCTCCAATGAAGGAAGACTTTATCATGGTTCACTTACAGCATGCATGCTCACACTGCTGCATTCTAATGGTGTTTGGAACTCGTTGGGTTTGCAAACAGTGCAAAAACTTTCAGCTCTGTGGAAAGTAAGGATTTTGATCAGTTTTCCATTATTATAGTAATACATCTGTGTAATGTTTTCTCCATTGTTGCTACTCTTTGATGCGCTAATCATCAAGTTATTATTTTACTGCCTAATATAAAATAGACAGTAAAATAAACCAAATGCTAATCTGACATATTTTTAATTCTCAGGTGCTATGATGCTGAGCGAAGGCGCGATGACCGAGATAGACATCCTATTCACCAAAAAGACACGCATGCATTTAATCCTGTAAGTAAGCCCATAGGTTATCAAAAAAAAATCCCACATAAGACGCTTAACCTAAGTTTAACATTTGAGTAAGGATATATTCGCACATGGTCCTGCAGGTGGAAATAACTGGAATCCCTGATGACACCAAAGATACCGAAATCCTCGAGAGCGAATTCTTCGACACAAGGCAGGCATTTCTCAGCCTTTGTCAAGGAAACCATTATCAATACGACACTCTTCGCCGGGCCAAGCATTCATCGATGATGGTCCTCTACCATCTTCACAATCCTACTGCACCCGCTTTTGTGACTACTTGCGTTGTATGTCACCTTGATATCGAATCTGGGCAAGGCTGGCGGTGTGAGACATGCCCGGATTATGATGTTTGCAATGCTTGTTATTCAAAGGATGGAGGAGTTGATCATCCTCATGCGTTGACTAATTGTCAATCCAATGAACACGATGCGCAGAACAAAGAAGCTAGGCAATTACGAGTTACTCAGGTAACTATCTGTCTTCCCCTCTTATAATCATTATCACACATTCCTTCCACCACTCACATTTTTAACTACCAATCACATCCAATTTTTTTTTTTTTGTATGAATTCAACTTTCATTACATTTTCATCTCATATGATGATCTCATATGATTACATTTCCTCATTCTCCCTGAAAAATTAAGTATAACCCATACTATTCTCCAAGAAAAGAAACATAAAAAATGAAGGCGTATCAATCACGACCATATCGCTCTGGAGATGCAAGTGGTTAAACAGTAATGAAGTCAAATTTAAAATGCTCAATGCCGTGCATGAATTGTTTACATAGTGGTGGTTTTCCCAAGGAAGTATTAATTAATTGCTCAGATTTTTTGACCATATTTTTTTTTGGTTTGGTCTTGCAGTTGAGGAAAATGCTCGATCTCTTGGTGCATGCCTCTCAATGCCGGTCTTCACTTTGCCAATATCCAAATTGTCGGAAGGTGAAGGGACTTTTCCGCCACGGCATGGGTTGCAAAACTCGTGCTTCCGGAGGTTGTCCTTTGTGCAAGAAAATGTGGTACCTCCTCCAGCTTCATGCTCGGGCATGCAAAGAAACGGAATGTACTGTACCGCGTTGCAAGTATGTCTCAGGATATATATTATCTACCATTTTCATAATGTTAATAGTTAAAAAAATGACACATTTTTTAAAAATTGCAAATAACCCCTTGAGTAGATATTTGTAACAATTGAAGGATGTATTTGTTATTTTAATTTCTAACTGGAGTTCTTTGTAATTTGACTAAAGCTCGGGGTTTTATTTTGTAATTTCCGTTTGTATTGTTTGTGATGGAAAAAAGATGCTTAAAAATCCCTCATTTTTTGTATACAGGGACTTGAAGGAGCACATGAGAAGGCTTCAGCAGCAGTCAGATTCGCGACGAAGGGCTGCTGTAATGGAAATGATGAGGCAACGTGCAGCAGAGGTTGCCAGCAATTCCTGATGACGCGGTTGTGTATATATTGTAATAGCAAATTTGTGATAATTTTATTGAGGGTGACCCTTAAAATTTTGTGTAACTACATTTTTTAAATCATAATTTATAGGGTAGAAATCTTCTTACTTATTTGTGATGGGGCTTAACTCCGCAAATGGAATTTGAGGAGTTCATGTTTTCACCGCAGGTTAATTTTATTCCTTTACTGTAAGTATGAGCTCGCTGGTCTTTGTTCATAGATCCGAGCCGGCTTGCCTCTGTCCAAACGAGCTGTTAAACTGTAGATGGAAACGGTACAGAAATGTGTATATATGTCTAGATAAATGATTGTTGTGTTTGAAATTTCCTTGTATCTTTTCCCATCAGTCCTACATCTATTTTAAATTTCCTCGTCTGGCCGGTCTCGTCCTCGACGTTCTCACCACCAACTTTGTCGACATAGCAAACGAGTTCGGCCTCCCTTCCTACGTCTTCTCCACCTCCAACGCCAGTGCCCTCGGCCTCATGTTCCACCTCCTCTCGACTAGCGGAGAAGGAAGGTGAAGGAGATGGAGAAGGAAGAGTAGGGAAGCTCTGATGGAAGGTGGTTCTTCGTACAATGCTCAGAAGGCTTTTATTGAAGATGTTATTAACAACATTAAGTAATAGTAAAATATTCCACTGGGATGAAAATTAAATAATAAAATAATGTTATATTTGAAGTAATTGCATGCATTCTATATTTTTAATGATATAAAAATATTTCTTATTTTCTTGTCACAATTTAATACTATTCTTTATTAAGTAATAAAATAAATAAATATATATATATATATATATATATATTGAATAATTTTATTTATACATTGATATAGAATATTTTAGTATATAAGTAATTATTATTTGATCAAATTAATTAATTTAAAAAAAAAAAACTCGGCTCAGAATTAGAATTTATAAATTTATTTATAATTTTTGTGACTTATTTATAAATTTATTTATAAATTTTTTTCTAAATTTTATTATGCTACTAAATTAATAAATTTAATTAAATTATTATTAACTAATTATTTATTAGTATACTTAGATTCTATTTTTTTTATAGTATTTTGTAATAGCAAATTTGTGATTTTTTTATTGAGGTCACCCTTACAATTTTGTGTAACTACATTTTTGGAATCATAATTTATAGGGTAGAAATCTTCTTACTTATTTGTGATGGGGCTTAACTCCACAAAAGGAATTAGATGAGTTAATGTTTTCAGCAGGTTAATTTTTATTCCTTACTGTAAGTATGAGCTCGCTGGGCTTTGAGAGCTGTTAAAAAAGCTTAATCTATTGTGAACTTGAACAATTAATTATTTCAAGATTCTGCAGGTCACACCTTTTTTTAATTTGAAACGTGCACACTTATGCAATGGGGAAAGGACAAAGAGCCGTAACAAACTTTTCTTATTCCCATCGCCTAGTGCGATCCATTTTTTTTGTCTATATAATAAAGTTATGATTAAAGAAACGAATTTGTCACTCATTCAACAAATCACATTTTAATAAAATTAAATAAAAACAAAAATGGCAATACCCCAAGAAGAAAAAAACGCAACCTTAGTTTTCGTCCCCTTTCCGGTCGTCAGCCACCAGACCGCCGCCGTGCGGATGGCCAAGGTTTTGGTGGCTCGAGACCGCCGCCTCTCCGCCACCGTCATCCTCATGAAGCTCCCGATCGACACCAAGACCGAGTCCTACTCGAACACCAGCAACTCCCCCGGCGACCACGGCGATTCCCGGATAAACTTCGTCGAGCTCGTGGCGAAGGACTACGATCCGGATTGGTTCAAAACATACTATTCCTTCGTCACCCACTTCATCCGCAGCCAAACGGGCCCCGTCCGGGCCGCCGTTGTCAAGCTTTCGGAGGGCCCGGCCCGGCCCAGACTCGCCGGGTTCGTGGTGGACATGTTCTGCACGCCGATGATCGACGTCGCCGACGACCTCGGCCTCCCGTCGTACGTCTTCTACCCCTGCGGCGCGGCGTCCCTCGGCCTCTTCCTCCACCTCCAGGGGCTCGCCGATCGCGAGAACAGAGACCTGCCGGCCGAGTTCCCGCGCGATTCCGATTCCGCCGTCTCGATCCCGACGTACGCCGACCCTGTTCCGGCGAAGGTGTGGCCGTATCTGATCTACGAAGAGGAGGGCGTCTTCATGAGGTTCGCCCGGCGGTTCAGGATACAAAGGGGATCCTCGTGAACACGTTCCTCGAATTCGAGCCCCGCGCGATCGACGCCCTCTCCGGCGACCGGAGCATCCCGCCGGTTTACCCCGTCGGCCCGGTAATCGAGGAGAGGACCGACGACGACGGAACCATCGAGTGGCTCGACGGTCAGCCTAACTCGTCCGTGGTGTTCCTCTGTTTCGGGAGCAGGGGATGCTTCGATAGGGATCAGGTCGTAGAGATCGCCCGGGCCCTGGAGAGCAGCGGGGCCCGCTTCCTCTGGTCGTTGAGAAAGCCGCCTCCAAAAGAGAAACTCGAGTTCCCGGGGGAGTACGAAAACGCCGGAGATGTATTGCCAGATGGATTCTTGGAAAGAACGGTGGGGATCGGGAAGGTGATCGGGTGGGCCCCACAGCTGGCAATCTTGTCCCACGTGGCGGTGGGAGGGTTCGTTTCGCACTGCGGGTGGAACTCGACGCTCGAGAGTGTTTGGTGTGGTGTTCCGATGGCGACTTGGCCGCTGGCGGCAGAGCAGCAGGCGAACGCTTTTCAGCTTGTGAAGGAGTTGGGGCTGGCGGTCGAGATCAAGATGGATTACCGGAGGGATTCTGATGTGATTGTGCCGGCGGAGAAGATTGAGAAGGCGGTGAGGGAGCTGATGGACCCGGAGAACGAGTGTCGGGCTAAGGTGAAAGCGCTGAGCGAGAAGAGTCGGTTTGTTATGAAGGATGGGGGATCGTCGTTCGACTACTTGGGTAGTTTTATCGACAAAGTCCTCGATCATGTTTCTTGAATAATCCGTATCGAAATATGTTTGGTTTTCAAGGGCTTTCGTCTCTAATTTGACTCGACATTCCATTATTTTTTCGTATCCGATTTGACTCTACATCCCAACTTTACGTTTATGAAACTATATTGGAGTCGTAAGGGCAAGTGTAACTACATTTTTGAATCCATAATTTATAGGGTAGAAATCTTCTTACTTATTTGTGACGGGGCTTAACTCAACAAAAGGAATTAGAGGAGTTGATGTTTTCACCGCAGGTTAGTTTTTATTCCTTAATGTAACTCTGTAAGTACGACTCGCTGGGCTTTGTTCATAGATCCAAGATGGCTTGCCTCTGTCGAAACGAGCTGATAAACTGTAGATGGAAACGGTACATAAATGTGTATATATGTCTAGATAAATGATCATTGTGCTTGAAATTTCCTTGTATCTGTTCCCATCAGTCCTACATCTATTTTAGATTATCACTGTGAAGATCAGTTCTAATGTTCTATACATTTTTCCAAAGCAAGATTTTACATTAAGAATCCCAACAAAATAGTGGGGGTTTCAAGCAGCAAACAAAGTCCCAACAAAACCAAACATTAAAACTTGCTTCCAAAAGCTACCAAACAGCCAAAAAGAGTCTCCAGTTAAATCCTAAGGCCAATGGAGGAACTTGTGACCTGCAAGAGATGGAGGCAAATACGTCTGAGACGAGGCTGAGTCAGGATTATCAGGCGGATAAATATACTCCTTCCCATACCCAAGATCCTTCATCAGCTTCGTAGGCGCATTCCTAAGATGCAACGGGACCGCCTCATTCCCCCCGACTGACTCCTTCACCATCTTTTGAGCAGACACAATCGCCCTGTAAACAGAAATCGACTTAGGTGCTAGGGCCAAATACGCAGCACACTGAGCAAGAACCGCATTGCACTCGGGCATCCCGATAAGATGACAAGCCTGGTAACAAGAAACCGCTTGAACCAGAGCTTGTGGGTCCGCAAGGCCCACATCCTCACTCGCAAACCTAATCATTCGACGAGCAATGTAGAGAGGCTCTTCTCCTCCTTCTATCATTCTCGCCAACCAATAAATCGAGGCGTCAGGATCGCTCCCTCTCATGGACTTGTGGAGAGCGCTTATGATGTTGTAGTGCTCGTCCCCTGCCCGATCGTATGCGAGATGCTTCGACTGCAGTGCTTCTTTGACGTCGTTTAACGTGATGACGACAGGTGGCAGCTCGTGATTGGCGTTGGGCTCTCGGGTTCGGGCGGAGGAGGTTACTGCCGCGGTTTCTAGGGCGTTGAGGGCCACGCGAGCGTCCCCGTCGCAGTGTAAGGATAGAAAGTCAACGGAGTCTTGGTTGACTTGGAATTTGACGGGCTTTTTGACGGAGGCGGGTAGGCCTCGATCGGAATCGGAGACGGCCCGTCTGATTAGGGTTGATAGGTGATTAGGGTTTAGGGGGTTTAGGGTTAGGACCCGGCAGCGGGAGAGCAGAGGGGTGATGAGGTGGAAAGAGGGGTTTTCAGTGGTGGCGCCGATGAAGACGATGGTCCCGTCTTCTATGACGGGAAGGAACGAGTCCTGCTGGGCTTTGTTGAACCTGTGGACCTCGTCGAGAAAGAGGACGGTCCTCTGGTGGGTCAGGAGCTTGATTTTCCGGGCGTCGTCGACGGCTTCTCTCACGTCCTTCACGCCGCAGTTGACGGCAGAGAGAGAAACGAATCTGTAGGGGGAGGATTCGGCGGCGGCGCCGCCGCAGGATGACACGAGGGCTCTGGCGATGGACGTCTTGCCGGTTCCCGGCGGGCCCCAGAGGACGACGGAGGGGAGGCGGCCGGCGGAGATCGCGGATCGGAGGAGGGAGTCCGCGGCGAGCAGGTGGTCCTGGCCGACCACGTCGTCCAGCACGCGCGGGCGCATCCTCTCGGATAGGGGCGCGTGCGCCCCACGGGCCGAGGGTTTCTGGAATTTTTTTTCTGGATTCTCGGCCGATTTGGGGCGCTTGCTTGGTTGGACCGGCGGGAGGGGCTGTTCTCCGTTGTCGCCATCTTCGGTTTCCTGGTGGGTTCTCGGCGGGTTTCGATCTCTCTTAGGATTGAGGTTGAAAAATCGGTTGATTTTGGGTTGGACGACCGAAGGGCTGGAACTCGATGACGGAGGGGTTTGAGCTTGGTCGTCCGGGGGAGGGTGGGTGTCGCCGTTGAGAAGCCAATCGGTCGCCTTCATGAGGTCACCGCCGGCGGAGGCCACCGCTTGGGTGGCCAAGTCGGCGGCGAAGCCCATGCTCACAAGCTGTTTGATTTCAGTCTCCATCTCTCGTATGCCCAAATCGCTAGTATTCTCCATTTTGCCCCTTTTCTTTTGTTTATTTCCCGCAATAATTATTTCATTTTCGCGCCATTTAATAATTAATTAGAGTACTTCATTAGTTGATTAACTCGATAATTGATAAATTGTTATCTTTTGAAGAGTTGTTTCTCGGCTACCTCAAGGGTACAAGTGTACAACACACATTTTCTATTTACTATTTTCATTTGAAAAAGAACAAGTGTTGTATACTTGACATCATCCCAAGGGTGAAGGGTAGCCAAGAAACAATCCTTCTAAAGAAGTATACAAATATTTGTGGAGATATTCATAGAGGTTATTAGGTTGTCAAATGAACTCTTTTATTGTATCTTACGCTTATTAAGTGGTAAAATCCAATCAAGTAATTTGATTCATACCACTTTCGTTGAAATAGTCGCAGCTCTCAATTGGATCAGTTCACTCGAGTGGATCGTTAGACTCTGATCTGATCCGTATCACAATAATAATAATGTACTCTTATAGCTATAATACAAAAATGACATCAAATGGGCAATTTTCCTAGATCACAAATCCACAATGCAATCTACTGTATAGTATGTTGGAGGTGGAGCCAAACCTAGCCAAACCGACGAAGCCACGACGAAAACGAGCGCGAATGGTGAGTTTTCCAAAACTCAGGATTTAGCACGTTCGTGCCAATTCTGCCAAAACTTCAGAGGCAGTAGCACGTTCGTGCCAAAACTGGCACGTTCGTGCCACTTCCTGGATTCTTTTGGGCCAACTCGTTTTTGGGCCTCTTTTAGGGTTTTTTGAGGTGTTTTTTGGGCTCACCTATATAAGCCTCTCATCCTCTTTCATTCTACCTAACTCACCACACTTTTTTGAGATATTAGATTTTTAGATCTAGATCTAGAAAAAGAGAGAAAGAGAGAAATTGAGAGATTGAGTGAAAATCTTTGTAATCTTTGAATTGCTTCTCGTTTCTAGTGGAAAGTTCGTGGCGGCAAGAAGTGGACGTAGCCCATTTACGGGTGAACCACTATACATCGTTTGTTCATTTATTTTTCGTTGCTTTCGTGTTTTGTTGCTCGTCTCGTATATCTCGTGCTTGGAGTAGTAGTATCGATTTATCCGTTTGATTGTCGTGGTATTTGTGTATCCTCGTTGTTGTGTTCGGGACTTGGACGATCGGGTTGATCGGGTCCCTAACAATTGGTATCAGAGCTTGTGTTAGAGCGGTCGGAGGATACAATGAGTGACGACATGATTTTGGGTGGTATCGCAAGGTTCGATGGGTCGGATTTTCCCCATTGGAAGTCGCAAATCGAGGACTACTTGTTTGGCAAGGATTTGAGTGAGCCGTTGGGTGAGAAACCGGAAGAGATGGATGAAAAAGAATGGAACAAGCTCGATAGGAAGGTTCTTGGAGTAATCCGATTGAGGCTATCCAAGCACGTGCACGCCAATGTAGCCAAGGAGAAGACGACGGCCGGATTGATGAAGGTGTTGTCGGATATGTATGAGACTCCTTCGGCGGACAACAAGGTTCATTTGATGAAGAAGCTCTTCAACCTAAGGATGGAAGAAAGGGGGTCCGTAGCCAAGCATGTGAATGATTTCAACACGATAGTGAATCAACTCTCGTCCGTGGAGATTGAGTTTGATGATGAGATCCGTGCCTTGATTCTACTAGCTTCGTTGCCTAATAGTTGGGAGCCGATGAGGGCGGCTCTAAGTAATTCGGTTGGAAATGAAAAACTCAAGTTTATAAGTGTACGGGATAGGGTCCTCGCCGAGGAGGTTAGGAGGAATGATTCCGGGGGCACGCCGAGTTCGGCTTTGAGTGTTGACAACCGTGGACGGGGCCAAAATCGCTCCAACAACAATGGAGGCAAAGAGAGATCGAAGTCGAAAAATAGTAGAGGGAAATCGAAGTCACGGAAGGTGGAGTGTTGGAATTGTGGCAAGATGGGTCACTATAGGAATGAGTGTCGGTCACCGCCAAAAGAGGATAAGAAGGGTGGTGGTGGTGCTAATGCCGCAACGGAGGACATAGCGGATGCTTTGGTGTTGTCGGTGGATGCACACGTCGACTCTTGGATCCTCGATTCCGGTGCCTCCTACCATACTACCGGACATCGACATGTGTTGGAGAATTATCGAGAGGGGTACCTTGGGAAGGTAACCGTTGCCGACGGGCAAACTATGGACATCGTGGGCATGGGAGACGTGTCCTTGAGGATGTCCAACGGGCAAAGATGGAAGTTGACGGAGGTGAGGCATGTGCCTAATCTTAGGCTCAACTTGATATCGGTGAGCCAACTCGATACATCCGGGCATAGGGTGACCTTCAATAGAGGTTCATGGAAGGTGTCTAAGGGAGCTATGGTAGTGGCAAAGGGAGAATTGGCCGGAACCTTGTATAAGGTCTTGAATTGTGAAGAGATCGTCGGGGTGGTGAATGATGCTAAGAGCACGGAGCTATGGCATTGCCGGTTGGGGCATATTAGTGATAAGGGGTTGAAGATGTTGTCGACTAAAGGGCTTTTGCCGGAGTTGAAGTCGACCACCCCTCATCCGTGTGAGAGTTGCATCTTAGGGAAGCAAAAGAAGGTGAGCTTCTTGAAGGGTGGAAGAGAACCGAAAGAAGGGAAGTTGGAGTTGGTACACTCGGACGTGTGGGGTCCTTCCCCGGTTTCTTCACTTGGAGGGTCACAATACTATGTGACTTTCATTGATGACGCCACAAGAAAGGTGTGGGTGTATTTCATGAAGGCGAAATCGGAAGTGTTCGATGTCTTCAAGAAATGGAAGGCCTTGGTGGAGAATGAGACGGGTTTGAGGGTGAAGTGCTTGAGGACCGACAATGGAGGTGAGTACATTGATGGGAGCTTCAAGAGCTTTTGTGCCGAGCATGGGATCAAAATGGAGAAGACGATCCCCGGCACACCTCAACAAAACGGTATTGCCGAGAGGATGAATCGGACCTTGAACGAGAGGGCACGGAGTATGAGGCTACATTCCGGGTTGCCGAAGATGTTTTGGGCCGATGCCGTAAATACCGCGTCTCACTTGATAAACCGAGGGCCATCGGTTCCTTTGGGGTTTCGTATTCCCGAAGAGGTATGGAGTGGAAAGAAGGTGGATCTTTCTTATCTTCGAGTGTTTGGGTGCTTGGCCTACGTCCACGTGGACTCCTCTTCAAGGAGCAAGCTCGACCCAAAATCGAAGAAGTGTTACTTCATCGGCTATGGAGATGCGGAGTTCGGGTACCGGTTTTGGGATGAAGAAAATCGGAAGATAATCCGAAGTAGAGACGTGGTCTTCAATGAAGCGGTGTTGTACAAGGATAAGAAGGTTGAGACCTCGGAGGTTGATCAACCGGAGAGTGAAGTGTGGGACGATCTTGATTTTCCCGTCCGGAGAGACGAGAAGGCGCATGAGGAAGGCCAACCGGGCACCGGGAATGATGTGGACTCGGGTGATGAGGTGGAGGTCAATGAGCAAGTGGGAGTTGATGCCGAGCCGGAGGTGACCCCACAATCCCCACCTTTGGTTGTGCGTCGGTCGACAAGAGAGAGGAGACCAAATCAAAAGTACGTCACTACTCTCTACCATATCTTGCTCACGGATAAGGGTGAGCCGGAGACGTTTCAAGAGGCTATGCAAGCCGGGGACTCGAGCAAGTGGGAGTCGGCCATGGATGACGAGATGGACTCGTTGGTGACGAACCACACTTGGGAGCTAGCCGAGCTACCTAAGGGGAAGAGGGCTTTGCATAACAAATGGATATACCGTGTGAAGGAGGAGCACGATGGGAGCAAACGGTATAAGGCGAGGTTGGTTGTGAAGGGATTTCAACAAAAGGAGGGAATCGACTACACCGACATATTCGCTCCCGTAGTCAAGATGGTGACCATCCGGTTAGTGCTCGGGTTAGTAGCAAGGGAGGATCTTCACCTCCAACAAATGGACGTGAAGACGGCGTTTCTTCATGGTGAGCTCGATGAGGAGATCTACATGAAGCAACCGGAAGGGTATGAGGCTAAAGACAAAGAGAAGCTTGTGTGTAAGCTCAAGAAGAGCCTCTACGGGTTGAAGCAAGCGCCGAGACAATGGTACAAGAAGTTCGATGGTTTCATGAAGAAGACCGGCTTCTTGAGATGTGAGGCGGACCATTGTTGCTATTTCAAGAGCCTTGAGGGCTCTTACTTGATCTTGCTATTGTACGTTGACGATATGTTGATCGTGGGAGCTAGTAGACGGGAGATCGATATGCTCAAGAAGAAACTATCGTCGGAGTTTGCCATGAAGGATTTGGGCGATGCTAAGCAAATCCTAGGCATGAAGATTGTGAGGAGCAAGGAAGGCCTAAAGCTCTCACAAGAGGATTATGTCAAGAAAGTCTTGACGAGGTTTGGAATGGAGAATGCTAAATCGGTTAGCACTCCGTTGGCCGGGCACTTTCGGTTGTCGAAGGAGGATTCGCCCGCCACGGAGAAGGAGAGAAGGCATATGGATAAGGTTCCGTACGCGTCGGCGATAGGGAGTCTTATGTATGCTATGGTTTGTACGAGACCGGACTTAGCACACTCGGTGGGAGTTGTGAGTCGGTTCATGAGTAACCCGGGGAGAAGGCATTGGGAAGCCGTGAAGTGGATACTCCGGTATTTGAGGGGCACCTCAAATTATGCCTTGTGTTTTCGAAAATCGGATACGGGGTTGCTAGGGTATGTGGATGCGGATAATGGTGGAGATATCGATAGCCGTAAGAGCACGACGGGCTATGTCTACACATTCGGAGAGACGGCCATTTCTTGGGCTTCGAAGCTACAAAAGATTGTAGCACTCTCGAGTTGTGAGGCGGAGTACGTAGCCGTGACCGAAGCCGCCAAGGAAATGATTTGGTTGCAATCCTTTCTAGAGGAGTTGCAAAATGGAGGAAAGGGGAACGTGTTGTATTGTGATAGCCAAAGTGCTATTCATTTGGCGAAGAATCCGGCATACCATGCGCGGACGAAGCACATTCAACTCCGGTACCATTTCATTCGATCGGCCTTAGAGGAAGGAGAGTTGGTGCTTGAGAAGATTCTCGGGAGTGAGAATCCGGCGGATATGTTTACCAAAGTTGTGCCGTATGATAAGATGAGGTTGTGTGGAACCTCGATCGGGCTCCTCGGTTGAGGAGTGTGTTTGCCGCCACGGACGAGGAAGAGTTGAGGTGATGTAGGTTGTGTCTCCAAGTGGGAGATTGTTGGAGGTGGAGCCAAACCTAGCCAAACCGACGAAGCCACGACGAAAACGAGCGCGAATGGTGAGTTTTCCAAAACTCAGGATTTAGCACGTTCGTGCCAATTCTGCCAAAACTTCAGAGGCAGTAGCACGTTCGTGCCAAAACTGGCACGTTCGTGCCACTTCCTGGATTCTTTTGGGCCAACTCGTTTTTGGGCCTCTTTTAGGGTTTTTTGAGGTGTTTTTTGGGCTCACCTATATAAGCCTCTCATCCTCTTTCATTCTACCTAACTCACCACACTTTTTTGAGATATTAGATTTTTAGATCTAGATCTAGAAAAAGAGAGAAAGAGAGAAATTGAGAGATTGAGTGAAAATCTTTGTAATCTTTGAATTGCTTCTCGTTTCTAGTGGAAAGTTCGTGGCGGCAAGAAGTGGACGTAGCCCATTTACGGGTGAACCACTATACATCGTTTGTTCATTTATTTTTCGTTGCTTTCGTGTTTTGTTGCTCGTCTCGTATATCTCGTGCTTGGAGTAGTAGTATCGATTTATCCGTTTGATTGTCGTGGTATTTGTGTATCCTCGTTGTTGTGTTCGGGACTTGGACGATCGGGTTGATCGGGTCCCTAACAATGTACTACTACATATTTTTGAAATAATGCAAAATCAAGTTGAAAAAGTCTATGCGAGTTGAGGATTCACATTCCGCAAGTGTCCGAAAAAACATCAACAAGGACAAGGACGTTATGTAGAAAGATTCAAATCCTTGGAGCCAAGAAGGTGATAAGCTGCCCCCACATGGTTTGGGTTTTAGTACAAGTGAAGGGGAAGAAGTACTCAAACCCTAGTCGGCTTTGATATTTTCTTGCTAAGTCGACGAATCGTGACAAATAAAGTAAACGATATGGCTGAGAAAATTGCAGCCTTCGATTTTGTTTGCATTATTGAAGCCTTATTTTTTAGATTCACACGTCGTTATATATCAAAATCGGAAAATCCTTATGTTCATCAGTATACGTAAGTTGATCAATATTTATAAAATTTGTTATTGGTCATTATAAATATGAAAATTAAAGACAACGTTTATAAAAACATAAATTCTTGAATTCGTATACCGACATCACAATTTATTGTGATTATTTTAATTTACTTTTTTATCTGTCTCAACTATTTATGCATTGCTCTTTTGTAGCTGAACAACATGACGGATCCACTTAAGCTTTTTTAGGTTAAAGACCTCACTAGTCACTACTACATACTAGCTCTGTCCCCATAAGAATTGTCACACTTTCTTTATAAATTACAAAGAAAATGTGATTATTTTTATGAGAGGAATAAAGTATTTTGATTAAAAGTCTATTTAAAATTATGTTATTTCATGTTTAATCTCTACTAAGTATATTTGTAAATGTATGGAAAAAATAATCAAACCTATACAATTCAATTTTTCCGACTCCACCTCTCACTCACTCTTCACCCCCTTTGTATCTATAAGTAGCACCTTCGTTGAACCTACTTTCATCACACTACAACCTCTCATTAATCATGGGCACCCAAAACATGATACCTCCTCATGTCTCAATTCTCCTCCTCATCAACTTAGGAACTTTGCTTGTTTCCATAGCCTGCCCGACTTGCCCCCCATTACCGCCCCCCGCCCCAAAACACCCCCCAAATGAGCCCGCACCTCCCATCGGGCAGCCCCCAATCTTTCCCAAACCTCCCACTCATCCAAAACCACCACCACACAAGCCTATAGAAAAACCATGCCCGCCGCCACCAACCCCTCTTGTGCCATCCTCGCCGCCACCAAAGGCGCGAGACACATGCCCCATAGACACCCTCAAACTAGGGGCATGCGTGGACGTGTTAGGAGGACTAATCAACATCGGGATCGGCCCCAACACAAAGGACACGTGTTGTCCTGTGCTCGAAGGGCTGGTGGATTTGGATGCAGCTATATGCCTTTGCACCACAATCAAGGCTAAGCTACTCAATCTGAACATTCTCGTACCCATTGCTCTCCAAGTCCTTGTTGACTGTGGCAAGAACCCACCTTCTGGATTCCAATGCCCTGCATAATGTTTCAAGACTTCACTACAAAGTGAAATGTATGTGTATTGTGAGTTTAAGTACCTATGATTATAAACAAAATAAATAAATCTCAAATAAGGGAGTAAGATATTGTTGTGTGAAGTTTTGCAATGTTGGAATTATATTTTAAATTAAATATGATTCTTACGCAGTTGCATTTTAAGTTTTGTTATATGGTTCTAATTTTTATTCCAATTTATTGAATCAAATAACTACTGTATAAATTTGATTCTAATATAATTGGGGTGTGTATACAGTATTTGCATTTTTATCCAATACACTTCAATATTTCAATAAACTTGCCGACGAAGGCTCTTCCTCCGACCGCCATTTACTCGCAGTGGCGAGGAAGAGGTTAGATTTGAAGCGAGAAGGATTTCCAGGTCTAATTAATGGCAGAGCAGATGGCGATGAATTATAAAATTGAATTGGGGAAATGAGTGGTGGTGGTGGTGGTGGATGGTGCTACACCGTCGTACGACAAATTTCTCGTGCGGCTTCGAGGGCCGCGATCAGTGCCGGGACCGGAGACCATGACGAGGATTGCGGATTTCAGCGGATCTAGAGGTACAATTTTGACTAACTTCTGTCCTTATTTGTAATTTTTTTATTTTAGTCCCTATACTTTGTAGTAATACCGTTTAGTTCTAGGTCACCATTTGAGAAAATAAAAATATTTATTGGATGTCAGTCAGGGTAACTAGAAGTATTTCGACTAACTTCTGGCCTTATTTGTAATTTATTAATTTAGTTCCCATACTTTGTATCTCTTAATTTTAGGTCACATTAAATTGTTAAATCAATTTGAGAAAATAAAAATCTTTTATTTGATTGAAAACAAAATGCATGAAAATGAAACCCAAATAAAATGCAGCAATTAATTAATATTCTTAATAACATCTTCAATAAAATCTTTCTGAGCATTGTATGAAGAACCCCCTTCCTTCAAAGCCTCCCTACTCTTCCTCTGCATCTCCTTCACCTTCCTTCTCACTCCGCTCTCCCCCTCCATCAGCCGCCTTATCGCCGCCTCGATCTCCCCCGCCCCCACCACCTCCGACGGCTCACCCCCTTTCGCCTGCATCTGATACTCTATCCTTATCTCCTCCGCCATCCCCAACTCCTTCACCAGCAAGAACGCGTTCATCTGCTGCTCGGCATACAACGGAAAAGTCGCAACGGGCACTCCGAACCACACGCTCTCGAGCGTCGAGTTCCACCCGCAGTGCGAAACGAACCCCCCGACCGCCCGGTGGGCCAAAACCCCCACCTGGTCGGCCCACCCGGTCACCCGCCCGACCGTTTCCGTCCTCTCCAAGAACCCCTCGGGCAAAACCTCGGAAAAATCCTCGTACTCGGTCGGGCTCGGCGGGCCCGTCTTCCCCTTCTCCCCCGGCTTCCTCAACGACCACAGGAATCTTTTCCCGCTTTTTTCCAAAGCCGTCGCTATCTCCTTCACCTGCCTCGGCTCGAAGCTCCCCATCGTCCCGAAGCACAGGAAAACCACCGACTCCTCCGGCTGCTCGTCCAGCCACTCCGTGATATTATTGGTTGTTTTACTGTTAATGGTTTGATTCAGGATGGGGCCCACCGGGTAAACCTTCGGGACCCGCCCGACCGACGAGAGAAGAGATCGGATGGCGAAGGGCTCGAGCTCTTGGAAAGTGTTCACCATAACTCCTTTCGTCTCGGCTATCCTCTTGAAGAAGCTCACGAGCGTGGTGGCCATGGGGCCTTCCATCACGAAAGGACTCGGCAGGGCTTTCGCCGGGACAGGGCTGGAAAAACAGGGGACCGACAACAACGCTTCGTCTGAGCCCGAGGCTTTGTAGTCGGTCGAGAGGAGGTGGAAAATGAGGCCGAGGGCGCTCGCGTTGGAAGTGAAGAAAACGTAAGACGGGATCTTGAACTCGTCGGCTATGTCGGCGAAGTTGGTGCAGAACATGTCGAGGACGAGGCCCGCCAGTCGAGAGCCCGGTTTTTCGATCAGGTTGGAGATGACTTCTCTGACGTTAGCTGCTTGGCCGTTGATCGACTCGAACGGGAGGGCGTTTGTGGAAGTCTCGTCGGGACCAGGAGGAAGGTTCACGAAGCGAAGGCGGGAAGTGGTGTGGGAGATCACGTCTTGGGTGTACTTCTCGACTGTTTGATCGGTGTGGAGCTTCATGATGAGGACGGTGATGGAGAGGCGGGGATCGCAGTCGAGGAGGAGCTTGGCCGACTCGACGGTGGAGACGAGGTGGCTCAGCCCCGGAGAGGGGATGAATACGAGCTCTACCTTATTCATATTATCTTAGTATAGTAGTTGTTGAAATGAAATTTAGTGTTTGAATTATTCAATTCGGGAGAGAGATAAAGACTTAATGAAGTAATGGGCTCATTCGTGAGTGGTATATATAGTTCATACAATGTTTGACCTTAACATGTATGACATGTGATTGGAAACGTAATATGGTCGGGAAAGGATGACAAATGTGTCACAACACATGGTAAGAGAAGTTAAAATGTAATAATGACTATTAATAGATGTCATACTTTGCTGAACACGAAGTTTAAGAAAATTATTATTTTTTAATTTTTTTAATTAAAAAGTAAAGAGTAAAAATATATTTTAAAAGTGAAAAATAAAATAGCTGTGAGTAAAGTTTAAAAAATAGGTAGGATAAAGTAGAATAAAATTATATATTAAAATAAAAAAATTAGAATAATTATTTCTTTTTTGGGGTGTGTCAACTATTGTTAAATACTCCTAAAAAAAAAATATGTCAAGTATCTTTGGACCGAGAGAGTATTTTCTTTTTAAGAAGTGTATATTAATTTGAAACATTATAAAAGAAAAGCATATATATTGGAATGAAAATACAAATTAATATTCCACCCATTTTTTAAAATAATGCATAATTTTATTTTTTGGTTGTCTTTTAAAACATTGTACATTTCATAAATTAAATAGCTTTTCATAATTTTATGCTATCTATACGTATTTATTATCATTATATCACTAGTTTTTCAACTAATTACTTTATTACTTACCCATTAATATTTATTATACTTTTATTTTATATTATAAAAAACATACAAAAATATTTTTTTTCCTTAATTCACTTTAATTTTCTTTACTTATTATAATATTTTTACTTTATATTATAAAACACGTAAAAAAAAATTACTTTTTCTTTAATCCATTGTAATTTTCTCTATGCACCGAAACGTTAAGGAATAAAGAGAATATTATATTGTACTTGATCTCACTTGTGATATCACTTATTAATTTAGTGGGGACCATATTACGTGAATAGTGTATTATTACACTTTTATTGTCGCACTACTAAGAAAAAAGGAAGTTTGTTTCCTTTCTAATAATAAGAAAAAAAGGTAAGGAAATTAGCATCTTACTTCCTCGCTAGATGCTCATTTTTTTCGTTAATTTGAATTGGTCATTGACTTTAATAAATAAATCCTCTCAACCTAACCAATAGTCACACTTGTTTTATATTTTGTGAAGGAAATGTGATTATTCGTTAAATTGAGAGGGAGTACTAAACTACAACAATTCTTTGGTCTCACAATAATATGCACACTTAAAGTCTGTTCTTTTGGATCGAAATCGACTGAACTGAACTTAACTTAAGCGATCTGAACTGAACTGATTTTTTTTATAAAAATAATAATTATTATTATAAATTATTAAATATTTTTTAAAAATATTAATAATATTGTCACATTAACTAGAATGTATACTTAAAATTATTGATTCAAATTATTTTTTTATTTAATTTATATTAATTTATTTGAAAACGAACTTAATCGAAGCTGAACTGAAATGATTTGAACTAAACTAAATTAAACTTAAGCGATCTGAACTAAATTAAAACGAACTGAAATTAAGTCCAAAAGAACATGTCTTAGTTAAAAATTGTTTATATAAAAAACCTTAACAAAGAAACTCGTTTTCACTTTTCAGCTAGCTTCCCATATTAAGCTCGTCCAATAATCTTCTCTTTTGACTGAGTCCAAGTCCAATTTGCCACCAAATAGTATTTCATCCATTTGTTTTTTGGGATTCAAATCAGAAATCAATTGAGTATCTTTAGTAAAACTCACATTTGACTCAAACTAAAATGTATTATTACCCAAACACTCTTCATCTATTTTTATAAAGTCCACCACCTATAGAAGGTTCCAAAGTCTTATCAAATCACAGTCTTCATTAAATACAAAATACTTCTGACCTTAAGAATCTTAAGAAATGGTCATATGTGGTAAACGTTTTTCTTGTCGTCCAATACATATGATAAATAATTTATAAAAATTATGAAAAAATAACTAATATAGAATTTAATAGATAAATTTTATTTTAGTTATTTTTTCATAATTTTTGTATACTATTTATCATATTTATTGAAAGAACAAAAAAATTCAACGTTGACCACGCGTGACCATTATTAAAGGTAAAGGTGGGAGGGAGTACTATCTATAAGAAGCAAAATACATTTAGATAACTATTTCCTACATAACCATATGCATAATATATTCAACTTTACATACGATCTAAAACATTGTGAGCCACACAAAATACATAGCCATAATTAATTCAATACTCCAAATCCAATGGCCTCACAATAAAAGCCAATGCCCCATTCTACATCTTATCTTACAAACTCCCTCCGAATCCCACTCCAAAACAAACACCAAGTGATCATGACCAACTTCGAGCTCATCTTCATCCCCTCTCCGGGGCTGAGCCACCTCGTCTCCACCGTCGAGTCCGCCAAGCTCCTCCTCGCCTGCGACCCCCGCCTCTCCATAACCGTCCTCATCATGAAGCTCCCCACCGACAAAACTCCTAACAAATACACCCCTTCCCCTCGTCTCCGCTTCCTCATTATCCCAAACCAAGACTTCACGGCCCCACCCTCTTCTCGACTCTTCATATTCGACTTCATCAACAGCCGAGACGTCCACGTCAGACGCATAATCTCCGACCTCATGATCGAAAACCCCGACTCATCCCGTCTAGCCGGAGTCGTCCTCGACATGTTCTGCACGAAGTTCATCGAGGTAGCCAACGAGTTCGACCTCCCGTCGTACGTTTTCTTCACGTCGGGCGCGTGCGCGCTCGGCTTATTCAACCACCTCGTCTCGCTCAAGTTCGATCGGAACGAGGACTTGACCAAGTTCAAAGACTCGGACGCCGAGCTCTCGGTCCCGTGCTTCTCGGCTCCTTTCCCGGCGAAGTGCCTCCCGTCGACGTTCGTGAGCGATGGGCCGATGCCGAGCGTGTTCTTGGGGAACTTCAAGAGGATAGTGAGGGAGACGAGGGGCGTTATGGTCAACACTTTCCGCGAGATGGAGACTTTCGCGGTCGAGTCTTTGATGTCGGATGACGACGAGAAGTGCCCTAGGGTTTACCCGGTGGGCCCGATTTTGAACCTCGGCGAGGATGATAAGAAAAGCGACGAGGGCAACGAAAAATGGCTCGACGGGCAGCCGGAGGGGTCGGTGGTGTTCTTGTGCTTCGGGACGATGGGGAGTTTCGAGGCGGGGCAAGTGAAGGAGATTGCTTCGGCTCTAGAAAACAGCGGAAAGCGTTTTCTGTGGTCGATGAGGAAGCCGGGGGAGAAGGGGGTAATATACCCGACCGAGTACGAGGATTTTTCCGAGGTTTTGCCCGAGGGATTCTTGGAGAGGACGGAAACGGTCGGGCGGGTGACCGGGTGGGCCGACCAGGTGGGGGTTTTGGCCCACCGAGCGGTCGGAGGGTTCGTTTCGCACTGCGGGTGGAACTCGACGCTCGAGAGCGTGTGGTTCGGAGTGCCCGTTGCGACTTTTCCGTTGTATGCCGAGCAGCAGCTGAACGCGTTCATGCTCGTGAAGGAGTTGGGGATGGCGGAGGAGATAAGGATCGATTACCAGAGGGATATTGTCGGGGGGACGCCGTCGGAGGTGGTGGGGGCGGAGGAGATCGAGGCGGCGATAAGGCGGCTGATGGAGGGGGACAGCGGAGTGAGAAGGAAGGTGAAGGAGATGCAGAGGAAGAGTAGGGAAGCTTTGAAGGAAGGTGGTTCTTCATACAATGCTCAGAAAGATTTTATTGAAGATGTTATTAAGAACATTAATTGATTGCACTAGTTCCTTTCATTTCAAATCTTCTCAAATATATACCAATGTCGTTTATACTATAATATTATTTATATGTTTTTAAATTTTTTAACAATGTGTAAAAATTATTGTTCAAGTCGTTTTTAGTGAGAAAAAAAAGTTTGAATTTGATGTACTTGTAAATAAAATAAATATTCCTCTCAAATTTAAAATATCTTCTCCACCAAGATGCGCCGAAGACCTTTTACGTCTTCGTTCTTCAAATTGAGGGTGATCAATTTAGAACATTCAGTATTAATTAGAGATTTGAGGACGGGTCATCTACCATTCCAGTTTCACCATCTTTTCAAACTTGTAGATACAAATAACCTTGCGAGAGAATCCATCTCCGTTGTTCGATTGTCGGCTCGAAGAAGGTGATGATTGAGATTTATTTTAGAGTCCGAGTTTTGACATTTTTATAATATCATAATCTTATATGCAAATTGTTACTCTTCACTACCAATGCTTCTCGCTTTATCGAATCGAAGATGTCTGAAAATATTCAAGTGACGTGAAAAACACATGATCTAATTAACGGCAATTTACTTTTATTAATATATTTTTTCACTATTTAATTAGTATTTTCAATTTACTGTAAAATCTCTATAAATTGCAATTTTTTTTAATAAATATTGATGTAGCTACATATTAATATGTTTTTTAATTGATAAAGTTTCAAAGTATGAAGTGGTTTATCTTTGCTTGTCATGCTATCCGAAGGAGTACGTCCACGTCGACGGCATGATTAACATTTAACAATAGATAATTGACCACGTGTAATGTTCATGTTCAATACTACGTCATGTGTTTGATTTATTCTACATTTAATCCAAATTTTCATTATAAATATACAAAAATATCATTGAAAATAAATAACTATCATTAAAAACATTTCAAGAAAATATTGTAACACTAAAATTATTATTATAAAACATTTCAATAAATATTTATTAAATAACATTAAAATTATTATTATAATTGACAATAGAAGAAAGTAACTACACAATTCTATTTTTACTTGGGATGTAATGTATAAGTTGTCGTTCACTTGATGACAATTGAGCTAATAATTTTCAATTTGGTGTTAATGGTGTAATAAGTTTAACTTTGATTTATTTTTGAAAAGGTCAAGGTTCGAGTCTCATTAATCATTTTTTTTTATTTGTCACATAATATTTGTTACCTGTTATAGCAGGTTAAATGAATAATTATGATAATTTTAAGAGATAAATGATTACTTACACTACTTATAGCAGGTCAAATGACAAGAGTTATATTTTTTAAAAGATAAATGACTCCTTACAAAATTTATGGTACATGACTAATATTGATATTTTCCCCATTTATTGTTAATATAATGAATAGCCTTAGTGCGGTCATGCTGTATTTGGGACCAAGGAGCAGTAATCAAGTGTCAAACCTTTCTTATTCCCATCGAGTGCGTAGTGCCGCTAGTGCGGTGCGGTCCAATTTTTTTTTGTCTATATAATAAAGTTATATATGATACAACAAATCGCATTTTAAATAATTAAATTAAATAAAAATGTCAATGGCCCAAGAAGAAAAAAACGCAACCTTAGTTTTCGTTCCCTTTCCGGTCGTAAGCCACCAGACCGCCGCCGTGGAGATGGCCAAGCTCTTGGTGGCTCGCGATCGCCGCCTCTCTGCCACCGTCATCCTCATGAAGCTCCCGATCGACACCAAGACCGGGTCCCACTCGATACCCAGCAACTCCGATTCCCGGATCAACTTCGTCGAGCTCGTGCCGGAGCATTACGACCCGGAGTGGTCCAAATCCAACAAGTCCGTCGTCACCCACTTCATCCGCAGCCAAACGGGCCCCGTCCGGGCCGCCGCCGCCAAGATTTCAGAGGGCCCGGCCCGGCTCGTCGGGTTCGTGGTCGACATGTTCTGCACGCCGATGATCGACGTGGCCGTCGAACTCGGCCTGCCGTCGTACGTCTTCTACACCTGCGGCGCGGCGACCCTCGGCCTCTTCCTCCACCTCCAGGGGCTCGTCGATTTCCAGAACAGGGACCTGGCGGCCGAGTTCGCGCGCGATTCGGATTCCGGCGTCTCGATTCCGACGTACGCCGACCCCGTTCCGGCGAAGGTGTGGCCGTATCTGATCTTCGAAGAGGACAGCGTCTTCCTGACGTTCGCGCGGCGGTTCAGGGAGACAAAGGGGATCATCGTGAACACGTTCCTCGAACTCGAGCCCCGCGCGATCGAGGCTCTCTCCGGCGACCGGAGCCTCCCGCCGGTGTACCCCGTCGGCCCGATAATCGAGCCACAGGGAGAGGAGAGGACCGGCGACGGAATCATCGAGTGGCTCGACGGTCAGCCCGACTCGTCTGTCCTGTTCCTCTGTTTCGGAAGCAGGGGATGCTTCGAGAAGGATCAGATCGGAGAGATCGCCCGGGCCCTGGAGAGCAGCGGGGCCCGCTTCCTCTGGTCGTTGCGAAAGCCGCCTCCGAAGGAGAAGCTCGAGTTCCCGGGGGAATACGAAAACCTTTCTGATGTACTGCCCGAGGGTTTCTTGGAACGAACGGTGGGGATCGGGAAGGTGATCGGGTGGGCCCCACAGCTGGCGATCTTGTCCCACGTGGCGGTGGGAGGGTTCGTCTCTCACTGCGGGTGGAACTCGACGCTCGAGAGTGTTTGGTGTGGTGTTCCGATGGCGGCTTGGCCGCTGGCGGCCGAGCAGCAAGCGAACGCTTTTCAGCTTGTGAAGGAGTTGGGGCTGGCGGTCGAGATCAAGATGGATTACCGGAGGGATTCCGATGTGATTGTGCCGGCGGAGAAGATAGAGAAGGCGGTGAGGGAGCTGATGGACCCGGAGAACGAGTGTCGGGCTAAGGTGAAGACGCTGAGCGAGAAGAGTCGGGTTGTTATGAAGGAAGGGGGATCGTCTTTCGACTACTTGGGTAGTTTTATCGACAATGTGCTCGATCATGTTTCTTGACTATTAGTATCGAGCTAGTTTCGACACTTGTTGATGTGTTGATGTTTTCGTCTCTCATTTGATTCCACATATTACAATGAAACATGACCGTGCACTGGGAAGGCTTCGTAGATCTCTTAAAGGGATTTTGACAAGGTATGAATCATGTTTTTAGGCGGTTAGAGTTGGGAGAACCGAATTGGTCAAGTTTACAGCGCAATCTCGATAATTTGTCGATCAAATCATTTTTACCGTTTTTCAACTCGTTGTCTCGCCCAAATCACGTAAACTAGCGTGAATACTCAACAAAACATCAAACCACACTAAAACAAAGAGAATGCCACACAAATACAACTAGAAACGACACAAATCACACAACAAAACCAAGAAAAATGAAACAAAAATATATATAAATCGCGTGTGGTTCGGGGTGCTCGTGGCCACGTTCTCACTGAACGTGTTGTTGCTCGTGAAGGAGCTGGGGATGGCGGAGCTGATCCAAATAGATTATCGCGTGCATTATAAGGGAGGTGCCCATCGTGGGGGCGGGGGATATTGAGGCGGCTGATGGAGGGGGACAGCGGAAGGTCAAGGAGATGCAGAGGAAGAGTATGAAAGTTTTGAAGGAAAGTGATTTTCGTACAATGCTCAGAAAGTGGTAATTTTAACCAAATAGAGAAAATTTTAAATGGTTAGAAATATAAAAGACATACACATTTTGAACCCATAAATAAAACTACACCCAATCTATACATTTTGTAAAGGAAATGTCCCATTTACCTTCTCCTTTTTCAAAATACAACAAAAGTAATTAAAAAATGAAGAAAAAGACAAAAAAAAAAAAAAAGAAAATTGGTCCCCCATTTTCTCTCTCCCCGTTCGGTCCTCACACAAAAATCGATTCCGGCGATTTTTGAGAATTCCGGCCGCTATCATGTCGGAAAATGAGCACGACGGCGAGCACGAAGTCGAGCATGAAGTCGAGGACCAAGAAGAGCATCAATGGCCGCTCCAAGCTTCGGTAAATTTTCGAAAACCTAAATTTCGAATTTCGATTTTTTTCCATAATTTCTTCAATTTCATGCTTGAATTGCTTGCCTTTGAGTGTATATGAGTGTTGTAGTTGGTTAGGAGTCGAAATTGTGTGTTGAAATGCGTTTAAAACGATTTGAAAATCACGAGTTCTTCGGCCCTCGGCCGATCTCTCGGTCGACCCCTCGGCCGCGGGGAAGAAGGTACCGGCCGAGGGTACTTGGTGACCGAGCAAGTGACCGAGCGAGGGCTGCTATCCGGTCACTCAAGCCCTCGGTCACCGAGGGCACTTGGTCACGACCGAGGGGTCGATCAAGTGCGTATTTTTTTTTTTGCTTTATTATATTTACAATATTATGTTTTATTTATTTAACTTAATTGTGCTTTTGCAGAATAGGTTCAGTGGAGGAGGCCACAATTCATTTACGGGACTAAAAAATTGAATTAATTTGTAAAAAAAAATATTTTAATAATATTTTATAAACCAAATCAAACAAATATATAATTTTATAAAAAAAAAATTAAATTAAGTATATAAAAAAATATATAATTAAATTAAGTATATGATTAAATTAAGTATATAAAAAATATAATTAAATAAAGTATTATAAACATTTTTTTTTGCACTTGGTGAGTGGCGCCACCAAGTGCACTTGGTGGCTGGGAAAAAATAAAAGTATTTTTAAATTCGGCACTTGGTCGTTGCACTTGATCAAAGTGACTAAGTGCACTTGGTGGTGACCAAGTGCAGAGGCCACCAAGCACCCCACCAAGTGCCCCACCAAGTGATTTAGAACATAAATTCATTTTAATTGATTTTTAATCTTTTTTTCAATTGTAAAGTTGTTGTGTTAAATTAAACATCAATTTCATAGTCAAAATAATTCAAAAAACATGATCAAACGTTGAATTGGGTGAATTAATTGATTACGCACTCGGATCGTGAACATATTGGAAAGCATGTTGTTAACATTGTAACAATATTACTAGAAAGTTCAAAAAATTGTCAAACTTCTACGTTTCAACTAAATAGTACTAATTTGGCTTTGTTTTCATATTTATTCGATGTTTATAGGCTTCAAATGATCTTTAATGTCAACGTAACAACTTAGTTATCGCTCGTTGGCCTAAAATTAATTTTAAAAAAATAATTTCTTAGGCTCTTGGTCGTGCACTTGGTGGGGCACTTGGTGGCCTCTGTCCTCGGTCACCACCAAGTGCACTTGGTCACTTTGACCAAGTGTCAAGTATTGTTCGGTTAGTTAACCGGCGACCAAGTGCACTTGGTCAAAAGTGACCAAGTGCACTTGGTGGTGACCACCGTAACGTACCGTGATTCGTTGATTCGACATCTACAATTAAAAATAACAATTGAATTCGATTAGGAAATCAAAAATATGCATCCAAATAAATTTATAAACAAGCCATTAATATACAAATTAAAAAAAAATCAGTTTATGCACTTGGTCGATAATGACCAAGTGCACTTGGTTGACCAAGTGACCGAGTGACTATCCGGTCACTTGGCCGAGCTCTCGGTCACCGAGGGCCGAGTACTGCTCGGTCACTTGGTCGGTTGACCGAGGGCCCTCGGTCAATTTTTTTGACCGAGTGCTCAAGAACTCAGCAGCACTTGGTCATATTTTCGACCAAGTGCTTCGACTGAGTGCAGAAAAAATCGGCTCAGAAATTAAAAAAAAATGTGTGAGGAATCCTTGCGTACAACTAAATTTTTTCTCTTCGAAATCAGCTCTTTTCACGTATATTCCGACCGATCTTAGCTTTTATTTTGAGAGAAATAAGAGCATTTTTTTTTTTTTTGAAATGGGTTTGATATGGTTTGAAGGTTGGAGGTGGGAGAAAATATATGCATTCATGCATGCATTTACAGCCACACCAACCTCAAAAATCTGATTTTTGTAAGGGTTGGGCCCCACAGAAATTCTTTTTGTTTTTTTAATGTATTTTAATTGATTTTTATGTTATTAAAAAAAAGAAGAAAAGTAAGGGTATATGAGACTTTTCCTTTTTATTTTGTGTAGAATGAGTTTAGTTTTATATTTGGGTTCAAGTAGATGTTTTATATTTGTGTATAAAAAGTGGTAATTTTAACCAAATTACGATTGCAGTGAAATTTAATTCAGCCCATTGGATTATCTGTGTCGACCCTACAGGTTGGTACCTAGAAATTAAATACTATGGAGTATTACTAAATAATTTAAAAATCTAAATTTTCTTCTATAAATATCTATCTCCGTTGAACCAGATTTTCACACCAAAATAAATAAATAAAATCATGAATACTAGTACGAAGAAGGTAGAGCTAGCATTCATCCCCTGCCCGGGGCTGAGCCACCTCGTCCCTACCGTCGAATCGGCCAAGCACCTCCTCGAGTGCGATCCCCGACTCTCCATCACCGTTCTCATCATGAAGCTCCACACCGACCCAGCACTCGAGAAGTACAAGCAAACCGTGACTTCCTCTCGTCGTCTACGCTTCGTTACCCTACCGACTGCTCCCGATGCGTCGAACGCTCCCTTCCGGTTCGAGGCGATCGACGAGCAAGCGGCTCACGTGAGGTCGGCCGTCTCCGACCTGATCGAGAACCCGGGCTCTCGTCTGTCCGGTCTCGTCCTCGACATTCTCACCACCAACTTCGTCGACATAGCCGACGAGTTCGGCCTCCCGTCCTACGTCTTCTCCGTTTCCAGCGCCAGCGCCCTCGGCCTCATGTTCCACCTCCTCTCCACTGGCGACTTAGAAAACGGAAAAGAACCTCAACTGTCTGTCCCGTGTTTTCTCAATCCCGTCCAGCGGAAAGTCCTCCCGGACCCCTTCCTGGGCCTAGGGCCCGAGCCCGCCACCATCGTCGGGTTCTTCAAGAGAATTTTCGAGGTGAAAGGGGTTTTGATGAACACCTGATCGAGAGCCCGGGCTCTCGTCTAGCCGGGCTCGTCCTCGACGTTCTCACAACCAGCTTCATCGACATAGCAAACGAGTTCGGCCTCCCGTCCTACGTCTTCTCCGTCACCAGCGCCAGCTCACTCGGCCTCATGTTCCACCTGACCTCCTCCACTAACGACGACTTAGAAAACGAATTGTCTGTCCCGTGCTTCCTCAACCCCGTCCCGAAAAAAGTCCTCCCGGACCCCTTCCTGGGCGAGGGGCCCGAGCCCGCCACCATCATCGCTTTCTTGAAGAGGATTTCCGAGGCGAAAGGTGTTTTGATGAACACCTTTCGTGAGCTCGAGCCGTTCGTCGTTGAATCCATGATGTCGCCGTCGTCCGTAGGCCCGAAGATTTACCCGGTGGGGCCCGTCCTCATGAGTAAAAATAACACAACCGCCGAAGATTGTAATAAAACATGGCTCGACCGGGAGCTTCGAGCCGGAGCAGGTGAAGGAGATAGCGACGGCCCTAGAAAAGAGCGGGAAAAGATTCCTGTGGTCGTTGAGGAAGCCTGAGGTCAAGATCAGTAAGGCTGCCCCGACCGAGTACGAGGACTACAATGAGGTTCTGCCCGAGGGGTTCTTGGAGAGGACGGAAAGGGTCGGGCGGGTGACCGGGTGGGCCGACCAGGTGGGGGTTTTGGCCCACCGGGAGGTCGGAGGGTTCGTCTCGCATTGCGGGTGGAACTCGACGCTCGAGAGCGTGTGGTTCGGAGTGCCCGTTGCGACTTTCCCGATGTACGCGGACCACCAGATGGTCGCGTTCTTGCTGGTGAAGGAGTTGGGGATGGCGGAGGAGATAAGGATTGATTATCGCGTGCATTATAAGGGAGGTGCCCCCTCGGAGGTGGTGGCGGCGGGGGATATCGAGGCGGCGATAAGGCGGCTGATGGAGGGGGACAGCGGAGTGAGAAGGAAGGTGAAGGAGATAGGAAGAGTAGGGAGGCTTTGAAGGAAGGGGGTTCTTCATACAATGCTCAGAAAGATTTTATTGAAGATGTTATTGCAAACTTTAAGTAGTTGCTCTATTGTCATTGAAATAAGATATTCCATGTACACTTTGTTCTTGTGATTTGAAAATTAAATAATAATGTTGTTTTTGAATTTTATCCAAGATGTTATACAAAACATTCAATTAATTGCACTTCTCTACTATATTTTGAATGAAATAAAAATATTTCATCTTTTCTTGTCTCAACTTTAGTATTAAGATTTTGTTTTATAAGAAAATAAGAAAATTTGATTTTTATAACTAAAAAGTAAATATTTAAAAACCTTTAAAAAATACAATAAAATTAATGATTACATATAAACAAATTAATTAGTTCATTTAATGATTTTCAATAATAATAATAATAATTATTATTATTATTATTACAAAAACTTATATTTTGAATATAAAAGAGTATTTAAATTGATCAGATCAGTAATTCATTTATGACATTATGAGAGTTATATTTGATTTACAATTATATAAATATTGTATTTATATAAAATAATTCCAAACACACAAAAATAGGTAGACTATCTTTATCAAATTAAACAAAATTTAAATTAAACTATGTGTATGTGTTGAATGTGTGGATTCGTGGAGTTGGGAAGAAAAACAGGAAGGAAATTCTTATCATTTTCTTCCCTATTTTGATGATACAGAGATGGAGAAGATGCTCATGTTGAAAAACCTCATGTTGATGAACCGGTAATTTCTACGGAAAATGAAATTTCTGATGACAAAGGAACACAAAAAATGAGAGATTTGTCGGATATCTATGCAACTACAGAAGTAGTTAATCTTGATATGCTTTGTCTCTTTGTTGATTATGAGCCTTTGAATTTTCAAGAAGCTGTGCAAGATGAAAAATGGCGAGACACGATGGATGACGAGATCAAGTCCATTGAGAAAAATAATACTTGGGAGTTAACCTTGCTTCCAAAGGGCCATGAATCCATCGGAGTGAAGTGGGTTTACAAGCTAAAGAAAAATTCTAAAGGAGAAGTGGAGAAGTACAAAGCAAGTCTTGTAGTCAAAAGATACAAACAAAAACATGGAATTGATTACGATGAAATTTTTGCACCGGTAACTCGTATGGAAACTATTCGATTGCTTATTTCAATCGTCGCCCAAAAGAAGTGGAAACTTTATCAAATGTATGTCAAGACGGCGTTTTTGAATGAGTTCATTGAAAAAGATATCTATGTCCAGCAACCTTTGGATTCACTACTACAAAATAGGTCTTTAACAACATGTCATTTACATCAGTTCGTTGATAACCGTTGTTAATTTAATAATTCACGTCGGTTAGTGAAAAACCCGATGTAAGTGAGCAAGGAGACATCGGTTTCAAGAAATACCCGATGTCCATGAATATTTCATTTACAACAAACAACGGTTAGATAAAGTAACCGATGTGTGGGAAAGTGTTGGAGACATCGGTTTCTAGAAATACCCGATGTCCATGAATATTTCATTTACAACAAACAACGGTTAGATAAATAACCGACGTGTGGGAAAGTGTTGGAAACATCGGTTGTCTCACTTGTCTTGTAAACCGACGTTGGCACATAAAAAAATAAAAATAATTTTTATTTTAAAATAAATCAGATCTGTCAATAAATTTAGGGCTCACCGTTTTTCACCCTCAAATCCAAACTAATACTCGTAGTCGACTTGAAAAAAATAGATCGACCAGCATAATAATTCTCACCGGCCACCGTCACCGCAACTGTCTCCCGCTGTACGCCACCGTCACCCAACCACCTCCCGTTGTACATCGCAGTCCTTCCATCGTGTCCGAGGCTACATTTTATTAAAGTGACCGTCGCTGCTGCTTGTCTCTCGTAAGTTGCACCGCCTCTATCTGCCTGATGTTGCTGTGGCTTTCCGGTGACTGTTGCCACCGCTTTCTGTCTGCTCTCACTCGCTTAAGGTTTTCCCTTTATTTCGCAAACAATTTTTTTTATGCAAGGTGCGATTTAACTTATGAAATTGGGGTTAATTAGGGTTTAACTGTGAGCTCAAAATTAACCATTGAAATTATGACTAATTAGGTCACCTTACACTTAGATGTCTGTGTTTTGAATTCAAAGATAATTACTAAAAGTTTGAACCACTTCTGATTTAATCTAAATACAATACTCTTGTTTTCTTCTAATTTTCAGTTAATACTCTTGTTTTGAATGGATGACTACCTCTTAAAGGTTATTACTTCGTGCACCTTTTTTATATCATTTATCAATTGTTGGCTAATATTACAATGGTAATTGTCACAAGGGAGTTGTTTCAGGCTGAAATTAGGAGATTATGGACATGATGAAAGTAAGAAAACTTGTATGTTTTCTAAGGCAGAAACATAATTTTGTCCCAGGCATAACTATTCGCACTACTGTAAGTTCTTTTTCTTTTTAGCTCAAAACCGCATGGATTTTCTAGTTTCTACATGTTCTTCATTTAGTAATGGAGGTTCGTCAACTGGCCTCAGCTAGGCAGATTACTATCATAAATAGGAGCTCTACCCATATTTAGTATATTTTTGTTGTTTCACATCTCCATGTATGTTTAAATGGTTCTGATCCTCATTTATCTTTTTGGTAGGCAACTTAGCATCTCCACGGCTGTTGACATGCTGATTGGACCAATTGCTCCTAGCATGTTGCTTTCGATGACAAGCTTAGGACGAGACATATGGCTTACGTTTATGATTTTTAAAAGTCTGGCCTTGCGAGTAAATGTTGAGTAATTCTCCTCTTAACCTTCTACTTTGCTAGTCGTAGTTATTATATGTTAAATTATTAATTTTTGAAGCGTGATTTCTTGGTTAGACTTTCTGGTAATGTTAACATTTGGACAAGTAGTTTATGTGACATTTAATTGAATAATATTGGTATTGAGAAGTTGCAGATAAAAAACTTGTGCAATTTGAGATGAAGTTAGATAGTAAAGTATCTAAAGTATCTGTGTTGTTACTTTTGAACTATGGTGCTGATTATGGTTCCGATGAAGCACTAATGCAATAATAAACAACTTACTGAAATATGGTGCTGGTTATGTTTGTTTCCTTCTGTTTGATTTGCAAACTTGACTTTAAATATTATCATCATTTGGAGATTTGACATCATGCACATGTACTTTTGTAGCTAAACATGCTTTTATATATGGATAATCATGGTAGGCTTGGTTTCTCAATAGAAGATGTTGCTGATTAGAAAATTCAGAGCACACATGGGGCATACTCGGTATATTATCTCTAACCTGCAACTAACCTTACTGAATTAAGGTCCTCTTCAATATGTTTTTGTTCTTTTTTCCCTTTACACTACATCCAAATCTTTATTATTAACCTGATTTCTTTATTATGTATTAATTGTAATAATGTTTGTTGCAGATATTTCAAATACCAGCTAACCTATGAAAATGACATTGAAGAACTTCGAACTCCAAGGGAAAGTTATATTTTAGAAATAAAGGATAAGTTATTAATTAGTTTATGATATTAGCTTTTATGTACATTTCAATCTTATTATAAGATTGGCTGGTTTATTTTTTTGTGTGTGCCATGTAAGAATATTTTTTAGTTATTAATTTAAAAAATTTATGTTGATATTTCTGTTATTTTATTAGTGTTTGGTTTGGTATGTTTTAGGATTTTAAATTGAATGGAACATAATTTAATATAAAAATAATAATAATAAATAATAACACATCGGAGAAATAACCGTTGTTAAATATGAATTAATTCACGTCGGTTATTGAGATAACCGATGTACAGTAATGTTATTTACTTCACATTTGGACAACGGTTACTTGAGAATTAACCGATGTGCCTGAATATTCATTACATCGGTTGTTTAACCGATGTGAGTAAATTTGCTGATTAACATCGGGACCTATGACATCGCTTGATGAACCGATGTACATACCATTATTTTAACCGATGTAAAAGGTGTTTTTTGTAGTAGTGATTACGAAGTTGACGGCCATGAAGGAAAAGTGTTAAAATTGAAAAAATTGTTATACGGTTTGAAGCAAGCGCCACGAGCGTGTTGGAGTTGTGTACTTAATGTCTAGATTTAAGTAACGGAAACTCTCGATCCATTGTCATTAACCTATTTAATTAAATAAACAATTATTTGCATTTAATTATTTATAATTAAATATATGCAAATTATAGTCCTGGATTCTATACGTTGTAGTTAGTATGGTGTGTCGGGCCCACACAGAAGATCATACTATCGGTTACTCGTATTTAATCGAACAGTTGCTCACGACCTAGATGGACACGGACCAATCCATCGGTATAGTCGTTGTGTGAGAGAGAAAATGATCTGTCTTGATTATTTTATCACACTTGTACACTTGGTGTATTGAGCGGATCGCTTGAGATTTATCGATTAGGATTGCCTTGGATAATCGATTTAAATCTCAGTGTATTTTATTCTTAATCCCCGATACTATTGCGGGTGTGTATATTTAATATAAGTGACTTTGATTTTCCAAAGGAATTGACCGGTTTAATTACTGGGTCAATTACCGGTTGAGTTGGGTCACTATATTTTATATATGACATGCCGTGAATACTTGACGGGAAAGTGTATCCCGTAAGGGTTGATAATATCCCCGAGATGAGTTCATAAGGAATTATTATGTAAACCCTGCAGGTGGATTTAATCCGCATAATAATTAAAGTTGAACGGTACTATTCTCGGATATAAGAGATGAATAAATTAATTACCAATAAATTAATTTTATTCATGGATATTTAAATCTTAAATACACGGAATAAATAATACTACCGGAGAAATATTATTTGATATAATATGGATAAATATTGGGAGTGCAATTTTATTTATATAGTGGAAAATAAATAAAATTAATATTGATAAGAATTAATAGATTTGGGTTGGACCCAATTTAATTTTCAATATTAGAAGCCCAATATTTAATCTCCTTTTGATTCCCTACGTAGCCTATAAAAGCACTACATGGTCTTCACAATTCATTAACCTAAGATACGCCAATCATAAAGTTCTTGAAGAGTGGAGGAGATCCATGGAGTTCGGAAGATCGTCGCCCACCCGACGTTCGAGCTAGTGCAAGGAATACGTGGGAAGATCTCAAGGTCATCAATTGAGTTCTTCGTTTTTCCGAACAACGAGAACGAGGTAAATCGTAAAACCCTCTTTATGATTTTATCGTTTAATTATCGTAAAATTATTGTGAACCAAGATCCGAAAGACGCGACCCATGACGAGGACGAACCGGGCGGTGGTGGTCGAAGACCACCGGACCGCCGGCGGATCGTCGGCTCGGCATGAGAGGGTCGAAGGGGGCGAGCCTCGGCTGGACGCCGAGACTCGATTGAGCGCGTGCTCGATCTTCCCGGACGGACCCGTAGCGAGCTGCGGGAGTTCCCGCAGCGGACTCGCTGGACACGAGTCCCGTCCGGACGCGCTACGGGCTGCTACTAGCAGCCCCGCCCAGTCCCGCTCGCGCGGCACCTCGCTGCTCGCGCGGAGCGATCGCCGCCTGCGCGGCTGGACCGCCGCTCGCGCGGCGGCGGGCTGTGGTGATCACACGCCACGATTTTGATCGTGGCGGATGTGCGATCACCCGAGGCATGGCTGGGCAGCCCCGTACGGCTGCTACGAACAGCCGCGAGCCCCACACGGGGGCTCGACCGGACAGCCGCGGGCTATCCCCGCGGTTAGGGTTTCGGTTGGGTTCTATCCCCGTGGAGGTTCGTGGTGGTGTTCCGGCAACCGGGAGTCGATTGGAATTGTCGTTCCGCAATTTGACAATTCCGGATATTCGATCTCCAAAGGATTTCGGTCGGAATTAATTAGATAATTAATTTTAATTAATTTATTAATTCCGGGATATCGATTTCCAACAACTGGTATCAGAGCGTTGGTTTTAGTTCACGATATTTTTCGATAAATTGTTCTACCTTGCAGGGTTTCCGACTATTATGGCTAGATATAATTGTTATTAATTATTGTCATAATATTGTTCTTGATTATTAAACTCTCGGACATGTCGAGATTCGTTTTATGTGTGGTGAATGCTTGTAATAGTAAAAATTCGGGGGTTGACCGAATTTAGGTTTATTATTACGTTCTATTTTTTCCGGAAAATGTATAGGGTCGATTTCATGTATAGAATCGATACCGGATAATTGTAATTTAAATTCTTGTAATTTATTTACGTTGGTTCGAGAACGAGACGATCGCCGGAAGAAGAAGACGATGTGACGAGGGAGACGATGGGACGAGGGATCGATCATCATGATCGACCCCATGTAGGATCGAGCCCTAGGCGAGGGGGGCTGCCCGCGGGACTCCTCGGCCACGCCGGCCACCAATGGTGGTGGCGCGTGGGCTGGGGTGGCGGCGGCATGCTTCTCCGAAGGGTGGTCGATGAAGGTGGTAGGGCGCGGGGACTCCCAACTCGTGCTCTTCCGTCGAGATCCAACTTTCCTATTTTAATTCGGTTTTCCTATTTGATTATTTCTTTTATGAAATATTCATGGAATAAGAAAAGAATTAATTTAGTATTAAATTTATTTTCCTATTTGATTATTCCTACTCATGGGAATTTTCATGGATTAGGAAAAGAATAAATTTAGAATTAATTTGTTTTTCCTATTTAATTATTCCTTTATGGAATTTTTAATGGATTAGAAAAATGATTAATTTGGAAAGTTTTGAAAGTCCTTAATTAATTTTTCCTATTTAATTATTCCTTTATGGAATTTTTAATAGATTAGGAAAAGAATTAATTTGGAAAGATTAAGAGTCCTAATTTATTTTATTTCCTTATTCTATTATAGAGGTCTTCTAGAATATTCCAAGTTTTACTTGGATAGACTATTCTAAAGATTTAATAGAATTAGAAAGGAAAATAAAAATAAATAGAAATATTAATAATATTTAATTTTATTTTTGATATATTCGATTGACTTAATTTTCGAATTAAGTAACTTTTGGATTAATTAAAAATAAATAGATTTAAATATTGAGATTAATATTCTCGTCACATGGAGCATTCAAGAACGAAGACTGAAAACTAAAAGATGCGTACGGGGATGCGATAAAGCCATAATAGTCGGAAAATAATATTCTAGTATTATTTTGACTATGTGATAATATTTATGTGCTTTATTACATATATGCATGCTATATGTGTTTACTTTATGCACTAGATAGCGTATCCCTTTATTGTAAAAAGCTAAGTGGGAGAGGGTATGGAAACATACCCATGGTCTCCATTGCTGCTCTCTTGGTGACTTTTATAAACTTTTGAAGTTTATATAGATAAGTTATTGGAGGAGAGTTCTTGTAATTCCTCTTACAAGAAACATTGATTAAGTTTATCAAACAATGCCTAATTTGTCTTTCCAAAGCTGATTTCAAGTCGACTCATTCTCACCCCGGGGAGTGGAATGGAGCCAAAGCCACTTGGTCATGTAGAGGACACAAATTAGAGACCTTCGTACCATTCTTTTATAGATGGATCGATTGTCTGCTCGGCTCCCTCATCTAATGAGAGATAGGGTTGTTCGCATGGTGAATCACTGGTTAGAAACTTCGAGTTTCACTTATGATTCTCTGCTTCTTGATTTACAAGATCGAATGGATCAAGTAATTGGGAGTCAATTATATAAATCTTTTTGGTATAGTAAACGTCCACACGAACGTGGCTTGCTATACTGAATGGGATTTTAGAATAATTGATGAAGACAGTTATAGGGAATTGTGAAGGGTTGCGAGTTGTCGTAAACGTCCACACGAACGTGGCTTGCGGTGACGTAACAATTCTAAACGATTCGCCTTAGTACTGAGTAATGGTTTACACTTAGATACGCGTTATAGTATTCCTCCCAACGAGGTTACGCTATAAGTGATGTATGACCGAAGCAAATCTAATTGCTAAATCATTTGGGTGGGTAAACGTCCACACGAACGTGGCTTGCTTTACCTGATGGGATTTTAGATGTGATTAGTGGTTTAATGATATTATTTAAGGGAGATAATATCGGAGATTAAATCGATTGTTTGTTGTTATATGTGCTCATAGATTATGGATGGCTTTGAACCCACTTTATGTGATACTTGAGGAATTTAACTCACTGGTCCCTAAATGTATTGATTGGAATAGAGATCTAGACATTGCCTAGACTGTTAAAGAGTACAAGTTTGTACTCAGTGAGCTTTGTTCTCCCGAACCTACTAATGTCTCGACTGTTGAGGAAAGAACTGATTTTATCATGTTCAAACTCAAGGAGAAGTTTAGACATGACATAGGCGGCTAGACAAGAAGCGATGAGGATACTCATAAAGGCCAGTCGCTTCGAGGAAACGCTTAAACACGTTTTTGAGATGATTGACCTTTTAGACGAGTTGAGACGGAAATCGCAAGCTCTTGTAGCCAATGCCAAAGGTTTCGAACCTAAAGGCAAAATCGGGGGAAAGGAAAAGCAAGCAAAGAAACCCAGTGGTCCTAAGTTTCTTGGATCACGAGATGGGGCGAGAAAGCCAATAGGCTAGTGTTCTCGATGCAAACAGTCTAGGTACTGGAAGTCTGATTATCCTCTCAAAGAAAGTACGAAATCTTCTTTAGTCGTAAAACATAGTCAGTGGTATTATCTACCGGAACCTGGTGTGTAGATATGGAACCATTGACGGTATGCGCATTCTAAATGCGAGGGTTCCAGGAAACCCGACGACTTGGAAAAGAAGAAATCGTAGTCTACATGGGCAATGCTGTTGAGGAGGCAGCTGTTGCAGTGGAGGACAATTATAGGATTTCATTTTGAGCTATTGCTTTTATGTACCTTTAGAAAGAACTTTGTTCTGGATTTCTAATGAATGGATATTTTATTTCTTTTAATCATCTGATGGTTATAAGAAGAAATAAAGATAATATCTATTCTGGTACATTAGCTAGCAATATATAAATGATGAATCCTGATTCCACCACGGTGCAACGAACCGTAGTACAAAACTCGTTTTACTAATAAGAGATTTCCTTATTAAATCGATTATACTTTTGGATTCTTATGCTAAATCATGTTTATTCAAATAAGAAGTTCAAAGGTCGAAAATTGATATTTTAAGTTGAAGGAGTGGACCTTCCGACTTAAGAATCTAATTTGGAAGATAACATGACTAAGCAATCCTTTATGGATATAAGATATAAGATCCGGACAAGTATAAGAATTGATTGACTCTGATGTGTGCAGACCTTTGTTTACTCAGACAATAAGGTACGAGTACTTCATTTTATGATTACTCGAAAGAATGGATTAGCATACCTGATGTGCCACAAAAGCAAAGTGTTTTGACAAGTCAATGGACACAAAGCTATTGTGGGGAACCATCATGGTATATCCATTGAAAGCCTGCGATCTAATCGCGGAGGCAAGTGCCTGTCTGAGGAATGCATGGCATACTGATCAGAGATTGTGATTTGATCCCAAATGACTACACCATACACTCTTGTGTAGAAATGGTGTGTCGGAAATAAGAAATGGAACTCTTATAGAAATAGTAAAAGCATGAGTTATACGGAACTACTTGTGTTCTATGGATATGTCTGGAAACAACGGCGCATTCAAGTGCGGTTGTAGAATATCCTAGAAGAACAAAAGATGTGTGTTCAATAGTACTATGAACCAGAAGGACGTTATAAGTTCTAACGCCCGGTTCTTAGAGGAAGACTATTAGATGAACCACAAGCCCAAAGTGACGTAATACTTTGAAATGAGAGAGAGAGAGATTAAGACTTAGAACCAGCCGAACCGAGTAGCGGTACACCACTGACTGCACCTACTGTTATTACTGTTTATACACCGGAATGCCGTTGTAGTGGGAGGTTGTATGACAACCGAAGATATTCATAAGACTAGGAGAGTCTTCGGACTCTGGACCTAGTATACATGAAATCGATCCCTGGATCTACATAGAGGCAGTACTAGATCTAAATGTGCTCTCTTAGAAAGCAATAAGGTTTATTGCTAAGAGGCAAGATCATTTAGAGTACAAGCTTAGTTAATCCATTTATGGATTGGAACAAAGCATTGAGTTCGTGGTACTTGCAAGTTGATGAGATAGTCCATTTTATGGATTCATCAAAGCATAGACGAATAGTGTGTATTGGAAACGTGATGGAAACAAGGTGGTGTTTCTCGGGTTTTTATGTAGATAACATTTTATCATTGGCAACAATGTAAAGATGTAATCAGACATGAAATGATGGTTGTCTGGATAAATCATTATGAAAGATATAGGAAGAAGTTGTACTTCTCCTGGACATCTTACATATATATGATTATAGTTCGTTTTAACATGCAAGATTCCGAGAAAGGTTCGTTACCTTTTAGATACGGAATGCATCTATCTAAGGATATGTGTTTTGGAACACAAAAGGAGATAGAAGCAATGAAAGCGGTTTCCTACACTTCAAATGTGGAAAGCTTGATAAATGCAATGTTGAAAACGAGAACCTGATATCTGCTATGCGACTAGTATAGTGGGAGGATATCAAGGTAATCCTGGAAAGGAATACTGAACTGCTGTAATGAACATTGTAAGTACTTTCGAAGTACTGGAAACTATGTTCTGGATTACGGAGCAGACAAGCTCTTCCTTTGGATTACATTCTCTTAGATTTCTAATCGATTGAGGACCAGTGTAAGTCGATATCAGGCTATGTGTTTCACTATTGAAGGAGAAGGAGTTTTAACATGGAAGAGTGATAAGCACGATGCTTCTCGGACTCTGCCATTAGTAACCAAATAGCGGCCTCAGAGGCAGCGGAAGTTTTGGTATAGCTCCGGGATAATCTCTGGACTTAGATGTGATTCTTAATTTGTCAAAGGCTATGTAAATAGCGGTGCGATGGCAAATGGTAAGAAATCACAAGTCCATAAGTGTAAGATAACACATAGAGCAAGTACCACCTGATACGAATCATCGTCGAGGGAGACGACGCTGTAGTCACCAAGATAACTTCAGAGCGGCAACCTAGAGTGCTCATTCACATAGTACTTCTTGGAAGTACAACTTAAGCACGTGATGAGTATGGGAGTCGGGAGTTTGGAGGAAATGACTAGACCTTAGTACAAGTGGGAGATTGTTGGAGTTGTGTACTTAATGTCTAGATTTAAGTAACGGAAACTCCCGATCCATTGCCATTAACCTATTTAATTAAATAAACAATTATTTGCATTTAATTATTTATAATTAAATATATGCAAATTATAGTCCTGGATTCTATACGTTGTAGTTAGTATGGTGTGTCGGGCCCACACAGAAGATCATACTATCGGTTACTCGTATTTAATAGAACAGTTGCTCACGACCTAGATGGATACGGACCAATCCATCGGTATAGTCGTTGTGTGAGAGAGAAAATGATCTGTCTTGATTATTTTATCACACTTGTACACTTGGTGTATTGAGCGGATCGCTTGAGATTTATCGATTAGGATTGCCTTGGATAATCGATTTAAATCTCAGTGTATTTTATTCTTAATCCCCGATACTATTGCGGGTGTGTATATTTAATATAAGTGACTTTGATTTTCCAAAGGAATTGACCGGTTTAATTACTGGGTCAATTACCGGTTGAGTTGGGTCACTATATTTTATATATGACATGCCGTGAATACTTGACGGGAAAGTGTATCCCGTAAGGGTTGATAATATCCCCGAGATGAGTTCATAAGGAATTATTATGTAAACCCTGCAGGTGGATTTAATCCGCATAATAATTAAAGTTGAACGGTACTATTCTCGGATATAAGAGATGAATAAATTAATTAGCAATAAATTAATTTTATTCATGGATATTTAAATCTTAAATACACGGAATAAATAATACTACCGGAGAAATATTATTTGATATAATATGGATAAATATTGGGAGTGCAATTTTATTTATATAGTGGAAAATAAATAAAATTAATATTGATAAGAATTAATAGATTTGGGTTGGACCCAATTTAATTTTCAATATTAGAAGCCCAATATTTAATCTCCTTTTGATTCCCTACGTAGCCTATAAAAGCACTACATGGTCTTCACAATTCATTAACCTAAGATACGCCAATCATAAAGTTCTTGAAGAGTGGAGGAGATCCATGGAGTTCGGAAGATCGTCGCCCACCCGACGTTCGAGCTAGTGCAAGGAATACGTGGGAAGATCTCAAGGTCATCAATTGAGTTCTTCGTTTTTCCGAACAACGAGAACGAGGTAAATCGTAAAACCCTCTTTATGATTTTATCGTTTAATTATCGTAAAATTATCGTGAACCAAGATCCGAAAGACGCGACCCATGACGAGGACGAACCGGGCGGTGGTGGTCGAAGACCACCGGACCGCCGGCGGATCGTCGGCTCGGCATGAGAGGGTCGAAGGGGGCGAGCCTCGGCTGGACGCCGAGACTCGATTGAGCGCGTGCTCGATCTTCCCGGACGGACCCGTAGCGAGCTGCGGGAGTTCCCGCAGCGGACTCGCTGGACACGAGTCCCGTCCGGACGCGCTACGGGCTGCTACTAGCAGCCCCGCCCAGTCCCGCTCGCGCGACACCTCGCTGCTCGCGCGGAGCGATCGCCGCCTGCGCGGCTGGACCGCCGCTCGCGCGGCGGCGGGCTGTGGTGATCACACGCCACGATTTTGATCGTGGCGGATGTGCGATCACCCGAGGCATGGCTGGGCAGCCCCGTACGGCTGCTACGAACAGCCGCGAGCCCCACACGGGGGCTCGACCGGACAGCCGCGGGCTATCCCCGCGGTTAGGGTTTCGGTTGGGTTCTATCCCCGTGGAGGTTCGTGGTGGTGTTCCGGCAACCGGGAGTCGATTGGAATTGTCGTTTCGCAATTTGACAATTTCGGATATTCGATCTCCAAAGGATTTCGGTCGAAATTAATTAGATAATTAATTTTAATTAATTTATTAATTCCGGGATATCGATTTCCAACAGAGCGTAGAATAGTCGCATCAACAAGTACTTCCAAGATAACAGATTTGTTCGTTGTCTTAATGAATATGCGCTATACTCGAAGATCGATGACAATGGAGACATGATGTTTGTGTGTATTTATGTCGACGATCTCGTTTTCACGAGCAATAATCTCATTTTGGTTGATCAGTTTAAGAGAACAATGTTTGCAGAGTTTGAAATGACTGATCTGGGGCTCATGTCTTTCTACTTGGGCCTAGAAGCAAATATAGGAAGATATTTTTTTATCTCAAAAAAGATTTGCAACTGAGGTCTTAAAAAAGTTTAAGATGCTTGATTGCAATCCTGTCAACACACCAATGGAGGCTGGGATAAAATTATCAAAATTTGGTGATGAGGAGAAAGAAGATCCCAGCTTGTTCAAAAGTCTCGTCGGAAGTTTGGATACTTGATGAACACAAGGCCCGATATTCTTTATGCTGTTGGAGTGATAAGTCGTTTCATGGAGAATCCCACATCAATTCATATGAAGTCTTCCAAGAGAATACTCCGATATATTAAAGGTACATTGGACTTTGGTATTCTTTATGCCCCTTCTAATGATTTTGTGCTTAGCGGATATTGTGATAGTGATCACGCGGGCGACATCGACGATAGAAAGAGTACCACAAGCTTTGTATTTTTTCTGGGAAATAGTGTTGTTTCTTGGAGTTCAAAGAAGCAGCCTATTGTCACGTTATCGACATGCGAGGCTGAATATGTCGCTGCAAGTGCATGTACTTGTCATGCTATATGGTCGAGGAAGCTGTTAAAAGAACTTAATTTCCCTTAAAAAGAAGTTACAAGGATTTGTACCGAAAATAAATCTGCACAAGCACTTGCAAGGAATCCGATATTTCACGATCGGAGCAAACACATTGATACGAGGTATCATTTTATTAGAGAGTGCATTGCCAAGAATGAAGTGGAGTTGAACTTTGTGAAATCTCAAGATCAGATTACCGATATTCTCACAAAGCCGTTAAAGTTTGAAGTTTTTCGAAAGCTTAGAGCTATGCTGGGAGTGGAGAAAGAAATGTCAAATTAAGGGGGAGTGTTGAAATAATAATTTGATGTCTTTTAGACTTTATCATATTTATTTATGTAATAAAAAGTTAGTGTTTGTGACATTAGAGATAGCATCATTAATAAGGAATGTGAAAAGTGTTCTTGCACCTATAAGTATTTGTACTAGTTATTTAAATTATATGAAAAAATATTTGGTTTTTTTACATCAAAGAATATTATTTTTCTAACAATAGGACCATCCTGGTGAGACGAAAGGAGTAGATGATCATTGTGGTGAGATGAAAGGAGTAAGTTCTTTTTAACATTTTTTTTCAAGATTTAAAAATACAGATACTCTCTCTTATGTTCTAGATGAACACTCACACTGCTCTAAGAGCCCGTTTGGGTGAGCTTATTTGAAAGAGCTTATAAGATGTTACGTCTTATAAGTTGTTTTAAGAGCTGATAAGCTGTTATGTCTTATTTAATAAATAAGTTGTTAAACCGTTTGGATAAAATAAATATATAAACTTATAAGATGTTAATTTGTTTGGCAATTTAAGATCTTATATAAATAAAATTACCAAAAATAAATTGTTATATATGAAAAAAATAATTTAAAATATTTATATTAACTAAATAATAAATTTGGAATTTTTGTATATATATAAAAGGTAATAATTATAAGGGTAGTTTGGTCTTTTATTGTTTAAGTTACGAGAGCTTATAAGCTGTTGAAAAAAAAGTACCTCCCCCCTACTTTTTTTTAAACAGCTTATTTTTAAGTTTTTTAAGATCTTTTTCTAAAATTTTACCAAACAAATTTGAAGAGATTATAAGCTCTTAAACATCTTATAAGCTGTTTTAAAGAACTTATAAGCTCTGCCAAACACCCTCTTAAGAAGTGTGAGTAGTGATTACTACTCGTTTTGTTTGATTTGAATATCAATTAATTTTTGTAGTAATCAAGTCCAACTTTTCTTAAGTACGTAACCCACATTCCCATCCACTAGTGCGGTCGTAATTTTGTGTCTATATAATACAATTATGATTAAGAAACGAATTTGTCCCTCATTCAAAAAGCACATCTTAATTAAATTAAATTAAATTAAAATGTCAATCGCCCAAGAAAAAAACGCAACCTTAGTTTTCGTTCCCTTTCCGGTCGTCAGCCACCAGACTGCCGCCGTGGAGATGGCCAGGCTCTTGGTGGCTCGCGACTATCGCCTCTTCGCCACCGTCATCCTCATGAAGCTCCCGATCGACACCAAGATCGGGTCCCACTCGAAGCCCAGCACCTCCCCCGGAGACGATTCCCAGATAAACTTCGTCGAGCTCGCGCCGGAGCACTTCGAACCAGAGTGGGCCAAATCCCCCAAGTCATTCGTCACCAATTTCATCCGCAGCCAAACGGGCCCTGTCCGGGCCGCCGTCGCCAATCTCTCGGAGGGCCCAGCCCGGATCGTCGGGTTTGTGGTCGACATGTTCTGCACGCCGATGATCGACGTGGCCGGCGAACTCGGCCTGCCGTCGTACGTCTTCTACACCTGCGGCGCGGCGACCCTCGGCCTCTTCTTCCACCTCCAGGTGCTCGTTGATAACGAAAACAGGGATCTAGCGGCGGAGTTCCAGCGCGATTCCGATTCCGCCGTCTCGATTCCGACGTACGCCGACCCCGTTCCGGCGAAGGTGTGGCCGAATCTGATCTTCGAAGAGGAGAGCGTATTCCTGACGTTCGCGTGGCGGTTCAGGGAGACAAAGGGGATCATCGTGAACACGTTCCTCGAACTCGAGCCCCGCGCGATCGAGGCCCTCTCCGGCGACCGGAGCCTCCCGCCGGTTTACCCCGTCGGCCCGATAATCGAGGCCCAGGAAGTTGCGCCCGACGACGGAACTATCGAGTGGCTCGACGGGCAGCCTAACTCGTCCGTGGTGTTCCTCTGTTTCGGAAGCAGGGGATGCTTCGAGAAGGATCAGGTCGTAGAGATCGCCCGGGCCCTGGAGAGCAGCGGGGCCCGCTTCCTCTGGTCGTTGAGAAAGCCGCCTCCAAAAGAGAAACTCGAGTTCCCGGGGGAGTACGAAAACGCCGGAGATGTATTGCCAGATGGATTCTTGGAAAGAACGGTGGGGATCGGGAAGGTGATCGGGTGGGCCCCACAACTGGCAATCTTGTCCCACGTGGCGGTGGGAGGGTTCGTTTCGCACTGCGGGTGGAACTCGACGCTCGAGAGTGTTTGGTGTGGTGTTCCGATGGCGGCTTGGCCGCTGGCGGCCGAGCAGCAAGCGAACGCTTTTCAGCTTGTGAAGGAGTTGGGGCTGGCGGTCGAGATCAAGATGGATTACCGGAGGGATTCTGATGTGATTGTGCCGGCGGAGAAGATTGAGAAGGCGGTGAGGGAGCTGATGGACCCGGAGAACAAGTGTCGAGCTAAGGTGAAGGCGTTGAGTGAGAAGAGCCGGGTTGTTATGAAGGAAGAGGGGTCGTCTTTCGACTACTTGGGTAGTTTTATCGACAATATTGTTTAGTATCGATGATTGTTGATGTATTGATATGTTCCGAAATATGTTTGGGTCGAGCGTTTTTCAACTCTGATTTGACTCCACATTTCATTATTTTGGTCTCCGATTTGACTCTAGGGTTTCACATACAATTGTAGACACATACACCATAAACAACTCAAGAAACATTGGCCAAGACATCATCGAGAAAACGACCCAAAAAGTCAAAAGAACATGTCCTTATTATGAAAGATATTATTCAACTCACTAATATAAATGATAAATAGGTAACGTTTTTAATGCTTGTATTTTTAAATGATGCGACTTCTAGCAGTTAACTTATCATATTATTGGGTTTGAATTTTTTTTAAAATTGACCCATAAGTAAGAGAAGTATTACCAGAATTCATTATCAATTTATTGGGAGTTGATGGACCCAGGCGTTGAGCGAGAAGAGTCGCGTTGTTATGAAGGGAGAGGGGTCGTCGTCTTTCGACTACTTGGGTAGTTTTATCGATAAAGTCCCCGACAGTGTTTAGTATCGATGATTATTGATGTACCGAAATAGGTTTGGACACCTTCTTTGTAACATACAAACAGAAATTTACCTGTTCTTCAGGGGTAGAAGGAGTAGATACACACGTGCATAACAACATAAACAATTAACCTCAGAGGGTAGAAACGTAAATTTAATTTTACAGACAACAGATCACTTGATACTTGATAAAAGTATATTCAAGAAACATTGGCCAAGACATCGTCGAGAAACCGACCCAAAAAGTCGAAAGACGACCCCCCTTCCACCACAGCCCCTCGACTCTTCTCGCTCAACGCCCTCATCTTATCCCGAACATCCACATTCCCCAGGTCCATCAGCTCCCTTATCGCCTTCTCGATCTTCTCCGCCCCAACAATCTCGTTCCCATCCTTCCGATAATCCATCTTAACCTCGACACCTATCCCCAACTCCTTCACAAGCTGAAACGCATTCGCCTGCTGCTCGGCCGCCAGCGGCCAAGCCGCCATCGGCACACCACACCAAACGCTCTCCAACGTCGAGTTCCACCCGCAGTGCGAAACGAACCCTCCCACCGCCACGTGGGACAAGATCGCTAGCTGTGGGCCCCACCCGATCACCTTCCCGATCCCCACCGTTCGTTCCAAGAACCCTTCCGGCAACACGTCCCTAAAATCCTCCCACTCCCCCGGAAAGTCCATCTTCTCTTTCGGCATCGGCTTCCTCAACGACCAAAGAAAGCCGCTCCCGCTCCTCTCGAGGGCGAGGGCGATTTCCGACACTTGATCCCTCTCGAAACTCCCGATGCTCCCGAAGCAAACGAACACCACCGACGAGTCGGCTTTCCCGTCGAGCCACTCGACGATCCCGTCTCGATCCTCGTCGGCTCGCCTCGCCCGAACCATCGGCGCGACCGGATACAAAGGCGGGACATCCCCGTCTCTCGAGAGGGCCCCGATCGCCCGATCCTCGAGCTCGAGGAACGTGTTCACCACGATCCCCTTCGTCTCCCGGAACCTCCGGACAAAGCTGAAAAGGTCCACGTCATCGTCGAAGACTAGACACGGGAACACTTTGGCCGGAACGGGGTTTAGGTAAGCCGGGATCGAGATCGAAGAGTCGTCGGAGTTTTCGTACTCGGCGAGCACTTTTCGATCGAGCGTCTCGAGGTGGAGGAAGAGGCCGAGGGTGGCGGAGCTGCAGGGGAAGAAGAGGTACGACGGGAGGTGGAGCTCGTTTGCCACGTCGATGATCGGAGTGCAGAACATGTCGACCACGAGGCCGAGGAGGCGGGCCGGGCCCGCTTTCTTGATTTTGAGGACGACTTCTCGGATGGGGCCCACTTGGGTGGAGACGTAGTGGCCGAGGAGATAGTGGGCGGACTTGCTGAGGCGGGAGAAGCTGGAGTCGTCAGTGGGGATGTCGAGGAAGGTTATACGAGGATTGGTGTTTTGGTCGGAGGCGGCGGCGCCGCCGGTTTTGGTGTCGATGGGGAGGTTGAGGAGGAGGATGGTGATGGAGAGGCCGGGGTCTCGGTTGACGAGGAGGTTGGCCAGCTGGACGGCGGAGGCGTGGTGGCTCATGATAGGGAGAGGAACGAACACCAGGGTCATTTTCGTCTTTTCGGGGGCCATTGGTTTTGGTTTGTGGTTCGTGTGAATCGTGTCATAAACACCACAAGTATTTAAACTGAGCGACGAGACTTTTAAAGTAAAATTGCGATCGAAAATCATAAAAACATTGAAACACCTTTTTATAAAATTGCGATTGAATATTAATAAAAAAATTAATTAAATTGCAATGGAAAATTATAAAAACATTGAAACATTTAACGTAAATAAATGGGTAAAAAGTTTGATATCTATTTAAATTAGAAAATAAATAAGAATAATAATAATAACATATTTAAAAAAAATATTAAAACATCTTAACGTAAATAAATGGGAAAAAAGTTTGGTATCTATTTAAATTAGAAAACAAACATGAATCATACTAATAACATAATTGTATAGATTCATTTGTTCCGTAAATTGTAACTCCAAACCATATGTAGATGGGTCTCTTTTGTTCATCCAGTATTTCGATATCCACGGCACTGGATGATAGTTGGATCTCATGTGCAACTGAAATAAAAATTATAGTTATTATCCTGAAAAAATACATTATAAATTATATAATAAAAACCATGAGTTTTTTTTCTTACCAATATCCAATGGTTATAATTGTTCACATGCCCTAACACCACCCTTGCGCTCGGAAGTGCTTCATAGGGTTTCAAAGCTACAGGAGGACATAAATATCCGCCAGTTTCTCCAAATGTCATTATGAAGATATTATATGTGGTTGCAGCCACGTATCCACAGTCAGGTACTGAGAAATAGTTAGTCGGGATGCAAGGACCATCGAAGTGATTAATAGTTTGGTCCAAGGATGACATGGTTGTAAGACCACCTATAACGTTATCATATAATTCACTTCTTTCGCAGAGATCACGTAGCATATCACCTCTTAATTCATTTCCGAGGACTGCGAGAGCAACAACTCTAAATCCGCAATTACCGTCTCCAATCACATCTGTGTATGATTCAATATATTCTCTTATGTAGGGAGGAAAATATTTCTCCATCTTAGAGCCTCGTAATGCTACCCGTGACTCACTCTGGCGATCGCTACTGTAGCGCGGTGAAACCTGTTGAGAATTTAAGAAACTTGAAGGTGGAGAGTTTGGAGAGGATGGTCTTGGACCGTGTGAAAAGCTCGCCCGATGCTGATTCTCTTCAGGAGAGCTCATCCAAATCCCTTGTGATGTGCTATTTCTATGATGAGTTTCAGGTGGAATATCCTGATATGCATTTGTGGCCGCCACTCTTCCCTTACCCTTTGGCTTTTTAGAACTCTTTAGTCCGACAACTTTACACCATTTCTCCCATCCTGAAGGTTCACGGTCGGTGCTTGGAGGCTTCTTATAAGGTTCAACTGCCGCAGGTGCACTAACGTATTCTGTGTCTTTGAATAGTTTTTTCCTCGTGGTAGTACCACGTGAAAAATCTATATTCAATGTTCTCCAGTAAATATCAATATTATTTAAAAGGATACTCTGTCCGCATGACATGTACTGGAGAAGCCTGCAATTGCACGGAAGACCGTGTGTCCTCCACAGATAACACCCGCATTTATTTTGACCTAGATCTCTTGACCCTTCCGCGATTAGTAGTTCGAAAGCCTTAAACGTGACGTTGCGAACTAGATTCTTGAACAATTTGTTGGTCAACATATCGATCCTTGTCTTGTTGGCGTTGAGCATCGATTGCTTTTTTATCTCCACTATTTGCAACTCCATGACTTGATGAATTTGATCGAACACATAGTCAAATGTGCAATTACTGCCGTCGAGATTGGCTTTCACCCTGTGATGCTCTTGTTCAACCCTGTAATTAAAGTGTATACATGTAAAACTTAAGAACTCGTAAAATTTTAAATATATTCATATATATAAAAAATCTTATTTAAAATAATTGTAGGTTTACCTATTTGTCGTGTAGTTTCCATAGTTCAGTCGATGATCGATAAATGCACTTAAAACTCTGTGTGCATGCTTCGAAAGTCACGTTTTTTCACAATAGCGAATTAGTCCAGGATAGTGGAAGTACTGTTGCTTTACCCACTCCCATCTAATAAAAAATTCTTCATGTGTAGCTGCTTCAATTGCCATATTCGTCACAAATTTAATTGCGTGTACAAGTAAGTAGAAACACACGACTTAATTTATATTTAAAATTGATGTTTATATTTATTTATATTACGTGCGCATCTTGAAAATTTAAAAAATGTAAAAATATTTAAATTTCGTAAAAACAAAAATTAATTAATTTTTTTATTTATATTCAATAGCAATTTTATAAAAAGGTGTTTCAATGTTTTTATGATTTTCGATCGCAATTTTATACTTTAAAAGTCTCGTCGTATTTGTTTATATTTATTCAAACATTTTCAGAAACTAAAAACGAAGTATTTTTTTAAATTCAGGACAAATTTAATTGCGTGTACAAGTAAGTAGAAACGCATGAAATAATTGATATTTAAAATTGATATTTATATTACATGCGCATTTTGTAGATTTCAAAAATGTAAAAATATTTATGTTTAGTAAAAACGAATTTTAATTAATATTTTCGAAAAACATGTTTTTTTTCGATCGCAATTTTATAAAAAGGTTTTTCAATGTTTTTATGATTTTCGATCGTCATTTTATACTTTAAAAGTTTCGTCGTATTTGTTTATATTTATTTCAAAATTTTCAGAAATTAAAAACGAAGTATTTTTTGAAATTCGGGACAAATTTAATTGCGTGTACAAGTAAGTAGAAACGCATGAAATAATTGATATTTAAAATTGATGTTTATATTACATGCGCATTTTGTAGATTTCAAAAATGTAAAAATATTTACGTTTCGTAAAAATAAATTTTAATTGATGTTATTGAAAAACGTGTTTTTAATTAAATAATAAAAAAAAAATTTAAAAAGGCATCCATCACCTCAATGCCGTTAGTGCATATAGCATAACTCGAAAAATGTGACACTATGCGTCAATCGTCATTGTCATGCCCAATCACATGTCCACACTTTCCAGCTCATTTTTTCAAAAATTGCTTTTTGAAAATTGAAATATCAAAAGAAATTACTACTTTACATGTACTTTTAGTCTACTAGATACTCAACAAAAAAGAGATGTGGTGTTCTTTTAGTGATTGAATTGAATTTAATATATTTAAATTGAACAAAATTTAATAAATTTGAATTGAACTAAATTAAATTAAAATTAATTTTAATTGAATTAAAATTTAAAATATTGAAATATTAATCAAATATTTAAATATCTTTTGTAATTTAAATATTTTTATAAAAAAATAATTTTTATAAAATAATAAAATGATAATAAAAAATATATAATAATAAAAAACAATAAAATAAATAAAATAATAATAATAATAAATAATAATGACTAAACTAAACTGAATTTAATGGATATGAATTAAACTTAATTATTGGAAAATATATTCGGTCATTATAAATATTAAGTCGTCCAACTTCTCTAATAGTTAGATCTTTTAGATAAAACGGTTTTTAACATGATATCAGAGTTTAGGCTTTCGCTTAATTATCAATTTGTTGGGCTTCCCAACAAAATTGAAATCGGACCACAAGTGAGAGGAGTATTACTCGAATTAATTATTCACTTTTATCAAGAGATTGAAATCGATTCACAAGTAATAAAAAAATTTGTCGAATATATTTGTTCCACTAATGTAAATATCAAGTTATCAAACTTCCCTAAACTTCGATTTAGTAAATGATACATATTCTAATAGTTAATTATCAATTTGTTGGGCTTCCCAAAAAAATTGAAATCGGATCCACAAGTAAAAAAAGTATACCCGAATTAATTATTTACTTTTATAAAAAAATTGAAATCGATTCATAAATAAAATCGAATTTTATCAAATATATTTGATCCACTAATATAAATATCAATTTATCAAACTTCTCTGAACTCAATATCTTGATACAACTTCTAACCGTTAAAACAGAAAAAAGTTTTCTTAAATCAAAATGATAATTTATGAATTGTTTTGAAAGTGGAATACAAAGTTAATTCTCTCTTTGTCTTACATTTAGACATATTTTTTTGTAAAATAATACAGTATAATTTAAAAATCGGTAATTCTTTATGGGCAGAATCTGCCCATGGACAGAATATGATTTTTGCGTTATTTTTTTTGTTTCTTTTTTTTATAAAGTTAACAATATGATTTACATAATATATATATAAAAATAATATTTTTACTTATTATTTTTATATATTAAAACATTTTTTTTCTATTTAACTGTTTTTTTTAACTAAAATATCAAAATATGTAATATTTTTAATTAAAAAATTATATTTTTAGTTTTTTTTAAATTGAATAAATTAATAATAGTATAACATACATTAATTCATATCTAAATATAAATAAACTATTAATAAAATTAATAAAATAATTTTTTAAATAAATTCTGCCTTGGGCAGATTCTGCCCAAATAGTAATCTGCCCAAATAGCAGGACCCTTTAAAAATTAGTTAGAAACAACTAATGAAACACGACAATAATTATCACAAAATTAAATTTGAAAGACTTATGGAGTATTTTTATTTCTGTGAAGAAGTCTCGAAATGTGTTTTGAGTTCCTTCAGCCAATCAAAATCAAAAGTCTAACCTTCTAGAAGTTTTGATATTTTATATACGTACAATTCCTACACCCGATCGAATAATATCCAAATCACGTGTTCTTTTGACAAAAAATAATGAAAATATATAATACTCCATTAGTAATCAATTTAATATTCAAAACTCTACACTTACTTTATTCATTTATTATTTAAAATTTTACTCATTATTATTTTACTTTATAACTTAAAAATAATTTTTTTTTCTTTCATTCTTTGATAAAAAAAATCAAAATATGTTTTACTTATTCTATGTGTCAATCAACCGTTAAACAAGGAGTAGTAAATACTTTTTGAAAAATATATTCTTGGATCATACACAAACATAAAATATAAATTCAAACTTAATCTTTGACCATAATAGTAATATTTAATAATATTAGTACATAGTAATAAATTAAATTTATATTAATTTAACTCAGGAAATTTCCACCTTGTGATTAGTGTATTTGACCAAGTATTTATGCTGTCTAAAGTCTAAACTATTACACACACATTTCCCAAGCAAGACTCTTACCACAAAGTAAACATGGATGAACAACAAACCACAGCCGAGATTGTGTTCATTCCCTCCCCAGGAAGAGGCCACCTGTCTGCAGCCCTCGAGCTGGCGAAGCTACTCGTCGATCGAGACCCCCGACTCTCGATCACCGTCCTCGTCATCAAGCCCTCGTTCGACCCCAAAAGCACGGCCCATTCCTACTCCGATCACTTCCCCGACTCCAATTCCAGAAACATCCTCTTCGTCGACTTACCACAAGAAGAGTCGAACCCCACCACCTTCTTCCACCTCATCAACATCATCGAAAGCCACAAGATCCACGTCCGGGCCGAAGTGACCAAGATGATGGTCCGAACCTCCGGCCCGACCCGCCGCCTCGCGGGCTTCGTGGTCGACATGTTCTGCACCAGCATGATCGACGTGGCCGACGAGTTCGGAGTCCCGACGTACGCTTTCTTCACGTCCGGCTCGGCTACTCTGGGGCTCATGCTGTATTACCAGGGCCTCGAAGATTACCAGAATCAGGATCTGAAGGGGTTCGTGGACTCGAGCAATCGAATTTCGCTCCCGTCGTTCGAGTCACCGATCCCTGTCGAGGTGCTTCCTAGTTTCATGTACGATAAAGAAGCTGGGAATATGCTCATGAATCTGGCGAGGCAGATCAGGCGGACGAAGGGCATAATCGTCAACACTTTCCGAGAACTCGAGGTGCCCGCGATCAGATTCCTTTCCGAACACGAGAAGACTCCGCCCGTTTACCCCGTGGGGCCCATCATCCACGAGGACGTAGGGGATAGTAAGAGGCCGATGTACGACGAGATCATGAGATGGCTCGACGGGCAACTTGACTCGTCCGTGGTTTTCCTCTGTTTCGGCAGCAAAGGGTCTTTCAACGAAGAACAGGTGAAGGAGATTGCTATAGGGCTGGAAAAAAGCGGGCAGAGGTTTTTGTGGTCCCTGAGAAAGCCTGCGAGAGAGAACAGCCTCGAGACTCCAGGCGAGTACGAGGATCCTTCTGATGTTTTGCCTGAAGGGTTTATACAGAGGACAGCTGGCACTGGGAAGGTGATCGGGTGGGCCCCGCAGGTGGCTGTGCTGTCTCACCGTGCGGTTGGTGGATTTGTGTCGCACTGTGGGTGGAACTCGACGCTGGAGAGCTTGTGGTGTGGTGTGCCGATAGCGGCTTGGCCTCTGTTTGCTGAGCAGTCGACGAATGCTTTCCAGCTGGTGAAGGATTTGGGAGTGGCTGTGGAGATAAACATGGAGTATAAGAAGACTCCAGCCGGCCCCAATATGATAGTGAGGGCAGATGTGATAGAGAATGGAATCAGGAATCTGATGGAGCCTGGAAGTGATATCAGGGTCAAAATCGAAGCCTTGAAAGTGAAGAGTCGGAAGGCGGTTGAGGAAAATGGATCGTCGTTTGAGTCCCTGGGAAGATTTATCGAGGATGCCATGGTGAATATGGCTTGAGGTTGACTAGTTGCCTGTGTACCTCTTTCTTTTTTAGTCTTGAACTTCTGGGGTTGTTTCGTATCGTGCATCTCTCGACAGTACCATCTTCAGGCATCTTGCATTACCCGAAGCACCTAGGATGGTCAGAAGAGATTCTTCATGTTCTGTTTTTTCTGCTGCTTCTTGTTTGAGAACTGCAATTATCATAATAGATTTTGTTAATTTTTTGTTTTGGAAATCCCTGGAGAAAGATATCAAGATGTCTGTATAAATAGTGAACAACAAAACCATAAAACGAAACTGAAAATCACACTGTAACCATTTGGATTCATTGCTGCTATGTTCACACTTATAAAACAATTCAATGACAACCAACAACAAGTGAACAACAATACACAAAAAACGAATAATAACAAAAACATCAAACCGAAAAAAAGAAGGAAAAAAAAAACATCCAACGATCGTTCAAACATATACCTAATCTTACAGTACCTAGAACACAAACCCAATACGAAAAAGGCAAACCCATGTTGCAAGCAACCTTACTAAAGGCTTTAGTATACATAGACATTCAGTCATTTCTCATCACTATCGTAATATTCTTCATCATCGTAGTATTCTTCGTCAGAATCATAATAATACTCTTCATCATCATCACTCTCCTGTCCATCCAGCAAAGCCCTAGCCTGCTGTCCTTTAAGTCGCTCTTGAATGCGGTCCCTAATGGCTGTCCCCTAAGAAACAGAAAAAAGTCGTATGATAAGAATGCCACGTAGGTATATGTTAGTGTGTGTGTTAGAAAGTATATATATACACATCGGAGTACATAACCTATAAGCTCACCATTTTATGACAACCTTCCTCAAATCTCTCGAGGAATCCAGCAACCCACCGGTCAGCATTTTCAACCCACATATTACGATTCATGGTAGCTGTTCTTGCAACTGTTTGTAACTGAAAAACGGAAATAATACATGATGGATCATAGATAGACAATAAGCAATAATGCTCAATGGATGTATTTAACATAAAGAATATATAAGGAATTAGGAATCTCAGCAGTTAATTCTTTCTTCATTTTTATAATTACAAACATTTGTATTCTGAACATAAAAATAGATCTAATAGTATAGGTGATATATTTTTCCAAGTATTTTTGTCTTTCAGTCAAGCAAATGCATTGAAATTCAACTGACGGAAAAAATATTTTCCGTCACAGGCTGTACCTTATCCCGAATCTCCCCAACCTTTTCTTGATGCTCCTTTACTTTCTCCTGCAGCTTTTTCAGCCTCATATTTACCCTCAGTCGCTTTTCCTGCCAATGCGAAACAAATACTTGAATTATTAGCCTCACTGAAAACGGTAAAACATAAAGGTTCGAGCAATTACATACAATTCAGCGTATGACAACATATGGATCAAATTATGAGAAAACAAAACAACAATGTTTGGAAAGTCATGCCTTCACATAGCTAAGATTAAGCTCCTTCCTTGAATATCCACGGTCCAGATTGCGCATTACATATTGGTTATAATCCTTCACTATTCTCATAATAATGTCGGATGTTGAAATTCCATCAGTCCTTTTAGTCTCTTTAAATCTTCCCACAGCTTTGACCTACATTGACCTAAGATAATCAGGTGCCAGCAAAACTCAAAGAAAGGCACACACATTATATATTTCTTTACACACACACACACATAATCAAGAAACAGTCGCATAGAATCCCATGCTTACAAATTCATAAACATCGTTCGCAGCTCCACTTGTATCAGCATAACTGCAGGTTATATTCCACTATGGATGTAAATGTACAAGTTACAGAATTAACCAGTCATAAAAAGGTAAAACAAGGCTACCCATCAGGCAAAACCAATTATTTGACTTGCTTGTGTGTGACATAAACTAACGAGAAGTGATGTGTAATAAATTTTGCGTGGTTTCATATTACACAATATAAATAATTGGATATTGGTTGCAACTATTGCAGCTACATCCGTCTAATTTAATTGGTTGTCCAATAAATCTTATATCTCACAAGTTTACAGCAGCTTCCTAATTCCAATATGAATTTACGAGTGTGTGTACAGAATAAACTCTTACGGGAGAGAATCATGAGCCACGAAATCTATGTGATGCTTGTCCAGGAACTCTTGATTAATTACCCATGGGGCATCAGGAATAACTTCATCAACCCACCTGCCAAATGATAGAAATTAGCCGTTAAAACTGTCCAATCATCACATATACTCAACAATTCAATCCAATCCAATCGAACATAATGAACATATGCTGGATGTTTACTACGAGTCTATGACTTCATATATTTAGCCACTAATCATAGAATCAGGGTAAAGAAACACACTTGCAATGGCGAAGGGATTCATAGCGCTCGGAATCAGTCATGACAGTCTTGCCTTTGTACTGGTGTGTGGTCTCATCATTGCAGCAGCCGACCAATAAGTATGTATTGGGAAACCTGCACGGGATTACATGGGAGAATTTAAGCACAAATTCAACAAGAGAATATTCCAAACACATAAAGACTCCATTGAACCAGAAATATTTTGCAAAATCAAGCAGATCATTACAGTATTGATGTGGAAAAAAAATTAGCCAGTCAAAAATCAACTAAAAATGAACACAGCCGTGCACGAAATTCGATACTTTCCTCGAGATCAAATCCGGATAAAAATTGATCTGGATAAATCTAACAACTAGGAAACAAATACGATTGAGACTGTCTCATAATTGCAAACATCAAACACCGGCGATCTAAAAAGATTAACCACACGCAAAATCAATCCGTAATAAGAGAAACAATTTGAAGGAAAGCTCAGTAAGATTAAAAAAAAACGTACGATTTCTTAGCTTGTTCGAGCGATTTAGCGTGGCCGAAATGGAAGAGATCGTAGATCCCATCGGCGTACACGCGAACTGGGCGATCGGAAGGTGAAGGAGTATCGCCGGATTTGCAAACGGCGTCGTTCTTTTGGCTTTCGGCGACCTGACTCGGCTCGTCGGCTACGGCTGCACCGCTCTCGCCCATCGGCGTCGTTCTAATTGTCGCTTTCTCTGCAATTTTGTTTTTCCGAATAAAAAACGAAAAAATAAATAAAAAACGATAATATATCACCCGGCGTATTTTCCTTTTCGTATTTATATACGAGCAATCGAGCATTTAGCAAGTATATTATCTCTTCCACATTTTTATTGAAAAAGATACTCCTATTTTTAATTATAAATGATAATCATTTTTATTTGTCTATTTAAAAAAAACAAATATATAAAAAAAACTGATTTTTATTTGAACTATGATGTAATTTAATCTATAAATACATGTTATCATCATACTCTCTACTGTAAAAGATTTTGTAGAACACTGTCAAATTCAATCTGCTCGATCTGCTTCATTTTCAGAGGCGAGGAGCTTCACCTTCTTGGTAACATCACGATCTTGTACACGAAACACATATCAGCAAGCATTGTTTCTATTTCGTGAACAAGTCCACAACCTTTTTCCGATTTATCCTGATTAATTTACAGTAAATTAACCTAGTACAACTGCTGCTGCTACAATCATCAACTACAACAGGAGAAAGAAAACCATATGCCGAGTCTACAAGTTCTCTCGCTCTACAGTCAATCGAGAAGTACTTTTCTTCGACATTTTTATCAGAGCCAAGCTGGATATAACAACACCTATAGACATTTTCTGTCAAAAAAAAGTGTATATTTTCAGTCAACGCATGAACATCAGAAACACTCCGAAATCCAGGCTATAAAAACATTTTTTACCTTACCAGTGAGAAAGATTGTTATCAACTTATCATGCATGCCTGGGTGCTTCGTCATGAAGCTGGGCAGATCTTACATGAGGCTCTTCCTGCTGATGAGATATCAATAAGCGATTAGATTAGTGAGAGAGAAAAAAAATCGAAAATAAATAAATTCATTTAACAAACTAACCCGGATACCATAGTAACTTGGACGGAAAAAATCCATTGGGCCCTTCAAGAAAGAAAAAAAACATGGAAATCGTAACAAAACTGAACGAGGTACTAGTAATACTTCAGAGGAGCATTTGTGATTTAAAAGATAGTCGAATGTTCAAGGATTTAAGCATAATATCAGAGTAGTTTGAGTAATTATTTCAAAAACAAATTGAGCGACAAAAATAAAAAAAATACCATTCCATGTATGGCTGGTTGAGTGCTATAATAACCATGGGTGGGTGCAATGGAGTTCAGCTGGCCCTATGGAAGAACACATATCAGGACTACTAAAATAAATAAAATATAAAAATGATTAGATGACGTACTAGTCCTGGAATGGTCTGCTGGGTTTCATAGCAATTTTCACGCGAAGCCATTAAGTTCAATTGTACCTTCCAAAAACACAGACAGCAAGTTCAAATAGACATCCGAAAATTCAAATTTTCAACATGGCTAAAAAATAATTTTCTTACCATTCCTTGCATATCTTGTTGAGAACCAAAAATTCCATCAAGATTGACTGGCCGGGAACCATACTTCTCCTACAAATAAAAAAATTGATTTAGACCACAAACGTACATCACATATCACTCTTTCTAATTTCAATTATTATTGAAACACGCAATAACAATTAACAACACAAGTGATTTACACTCAAAAAATTATTATTACTGAAGTGCAGTAAGAATCTGCAACTATCTAAAGGGACAAACGAACCATTTGTTGCAAGCTATCTGACGTGCCGCCTGTTATAACATCCATCTCCGTGTTCATCTACAATACAGATAGAACAATCTTTAAAACAACACGGAGAAAATAAAACGTGACAAATCTCATTTTTGGTTCAAGACAAAAACCTTTCTTTTCTTAGTCGTGCTCTTTTTCTTATTGTTTTTGCTCAAATTTGCACTCTGAATTTCTTCCTCGATACACAAAAGACCAGGTGAGGCCAAAGGGCCCGCCTCTAGAAGATTCTTAATCGAGTAATTAGCATTCAAACAATGATCGAAAGCATCATCAAGTGCACGTATTGAAAGAGTATAACTATCTTGAGAAAACGACCCTTCCTCACTCAGTTTTATTGCTCGTTGACAAAGATTATTATACCGCTGACCTCTGGACTGCACCTGTTCGGGTTCTTCTCTGACTAAACACCTGCTCTTTGCGTCTTTTGTCCACCTTTTCAAAATATACTGCGAAGGAATAGTTGAGAACCCGCAGATTTGAAGTACAATCATCGCGTGTCTACAAAGGAAACCCTTATATTCAAACAAACGGCATATGCAAGACACCTCGGATTTCAACTCATTCAGTATAACAACAAATTCTTGATTCTTTTCAAAATCTTGAACTTTAAAAGTAATATTAGTGTCAACTGGTTCTTCCCTCTTAGGGATGCAAGCCACTCCCCCCAAGACCTCAACTTGGAATTTCCTAAACACGGAATGAGTGTATAGCCCAGCCAGATGCTTCTCAAATGGCGAAGGAGACTTTAAGGTAGGCGGCTTATTCCACATGTCGTTAGATGCTTTTGTTTCTTCTTCATACCTGTCTTGCAAAATAGCATCATACTGTTTGATGAAGTCTTGCACGGTGGTCTTCTTATGCACAAACTTGTCGAACGAGGAGTTCACACTTTCCGAACGTTGGCTAGTTGACATCCCAGCAAAAAAAACGTCTTTCAAAAAGTAAGGGATCCACTTCGCACGATCTTCGTACAATGACTCAAACAGCTCATTCTCTCTCAGTTCGAATACGTCCACCAGTTTATTCCACCTTTTTTCAAACTGCTCGTCTGTCCACGACCTATACGCGCATTTTTCAAATTTCGCCATGAAATTTCCATTCTCTTTGATGGCATCATTTAAAGTTTCTGACACCTTTCCCATAACGTGCCACAGACAGTAAAAATGAAGAGTGGAGGGTAAAACGTCAGAAATTACAGAATTCATAATCTTGTCTTGGTCGGTGATCATAATTCTCGGAGACTGGCCGTCCATTGCTTTCAACCAAGTCCGCACAACCCACGAGAACGTTGACCCCGTCTCGTCCGACAAGAGAGCGCACCCGAGCAGCATGAACTGATAGTGTTGATTGACCCCAACGAAAAGAGCCAGAGGCATTTTATACTTGTTCCTCACATAAGTAGTATCAAACGAGATAACATCATTAAAACTCGCGTAATCGTGCCTGCTTTTCGCATCGACCCACAAGAGATTCTTCACACGTTGATCTTCATCAACATCCACGGCGTAGAAAAAGTTCGAATTCAAACTCTGCATCTGGACAAAAAAATCGAGCATAAAATTCATATCACTCCCATCCATTGCCATATTCCTTCCCTTCTCAAATTGGCTTCTGGAGTCGTGCTTAAGACCGACAGCGCTTCTATACTCCGCAAACTGCCTAGCCATAGCTGCGTACATCTTTCTCGTCTGTTCACTCACGGCCTGTGCGGGTAATAACTCGTGGTTATGATCTTTCTCGAACCTGTGTATGATCCATTTCCCGTCCGATCTCCTCTTCACATGCATGCTCGCTTTGCAATCCGTCTTCGCACACACGCGCCTGCCCGTGGAATTATCAGCCTCCTGGCTAGTTCCCCCTTGTCTACTTCTCGGGCGGTTCAAGGATTTTTCGTACTCCCGCTTCGTGCCGTATCGAGAGCAGGCAAATTTCGCGTCGATGAATTCCCTCGACGTTTTCGATCGGCGGCTGTTCTGGATCGCCGTACTGAATCCGACGGACCTCGCGTATTCCTGGTAGAAGGAATAGGCGTCCCCGTGAGATCCGAATTCCATTCCGGGGAGCGGCTCGAGAATCGCGATGTCTTTGAAGTCTATCTCCTGGAAAGTGGAATCCTCGTCCTCTCCGCCGTCGGCGTGTAAGTCGACGTCGTCCATGCTTCCGCCGACCGAGTCGGCGATGGGGGTTTTGTCGTCCCCGTCTAGGACGCTGACGAGTTCGTCAGGTCCGTCTTCTTCGAGTTCCTTATCGCGTTCTCCGGAAGGCAAACTGAGATCTATATCCATGGCGGCCTGAGAAATTGAAACATGTTTTCGAGCTCCGTAAATTTGTGCTCTCGGAATATACAGTTAAATTACACACACATACACACACTGTCAGACTCTCTTCTCTCTTCTCCATCTTCTAATTGAAATTAGAAAATGCAGAAAATACCAGATAATTACGAGGGAATTATTTAATTATTTATTCGACGAATAATTTATTTAAAAAAAAATCTGGGTTTGAGAAGGAAAGGAGGGCGACGGAGGGAAAGGTATTACCTGTAAGGTTTATAGATTGGATCTTCGGAAATCCACGCGAGGGGTTGGGCGAGTCGACGATATTTCGCCCAATTTTCGGAGATTAGGGTTTCCTCGAGGCTCGTTGATTTCCACTCGCTGCTCTTCAACAGTTTGTGTCACTCGCTCTAATCTTTCTCTCTCTAGCGCGTGACTCAGTCACTCCTCTCCTTTGCCTAATGTATTTTAAAATTAATTAATTTTATCTAAAATAAATAAATTAATTATTGATAAAATATTGAAATATTTATTTTTGAAATATTTATAGTTCTTAAAAAAATCTCCGTACTCCGAAATAAAGAGTAGATTAAAATCATTAAAAAAAATAAAAAAAATCCCCGATCCCTATCCCAATATACATATATATATATAGATCAGATTCCCAACCTTTTTTTTGAAGCGAATCCTTCGCCTTTGAGCCACCATAAAAAAAAAACTCCCTTTTCGCCTTTCTACGTATTGCGCAATTTTACCGTGTTTTACTCTCTTCAGTCTTCGCAGGAACATGTAAATTTATTGCTGATTTTAGTTTAGTTGTTTCATATGATTTTTTCGTAGATTTTTGGGTGCTATTTTTTATGTTCATATGTTTCGAAGTGTAAATACTCTGTCTGTGTGAAGAACTCTGTTTCAGTTCTGCGGAAGATTTTGTTTGATATATGTTTCCATGGATTTGCCATTTGCTTGCTTCTTTGAGTAATTTTTGTTCTGGATCTTGTCGGAAATTGGGGTTTATTTTTGTTCAAGATCCTTATTTTTCCCTAATAAAAAAGAGTGTCTTTCTTGTACTGTGTTATTGGATAATTTATATGGTTTTGGAGTTCGATCGATAGTCGTTATTCGGGCTGGCCAATAATTCATGTTGCTGTAGTGATGAGTAGTTTGTTGGACATGGAGTGTGTTAAAATTGAAGAATGAAAGAACAAAAGTCTCTTTATTATTGCGATTTTTTTTATTCCGTTGGCTTTGAGATTAGTCTGTGTTTATTTGATACGTTTTGACGTACAGGAGAATACCCGAGAGAATAACAGCCGAAGCTTTAGTGAGCAATATTATGGGTACAATTTCCGAGAGCGTGTCGAAGCATAAAAATGTGTCATTTTTTGATGAGGATAAGTCGAATTCTGTTACTCATCAGATAAACAGATTGTTCGGCCGCGAAAAACCAGTACACCATCTGTTGGGCGGTGGCAAATGTAGGATTTTTCAATTATGCATATCCCCCTTGAATTTGTTGCTATTTACAGATTAAATATTTTTTGGGGGCAATTACTCTCGATTTTTCAATGAATTTAAATTCACTTGAACGTGCAGCTGCTGATGTTTTATTATGGAGGAACAAGAAGATCTCGGCTAGTGTTCTAACCGGTGCTACAGTAATTTGGGTGATTTTTGAATGGCTCAATTATCATATCCTATCACTTGTAAGCTTTGTGCTGGTTATTGGAATGCTTGCTCAATTTGTCTGGAAAAATGCTTCGGATATAGTAAATAGGTACTTGGTACTCCTCCTTTGACAGTAAAACTTACATGGTGTTTTATTTATTTAGTTTAATAAATGCATTAATATATTAACGACGACAGATCTCCACCCAATGTGCCTCGTCTTGTTTTATCCGAAGAGCTTTTTGTCAACATTGGGAAAGCGGTTGGACATGAGGTGAATCGTGGTTTGGGCTTCTTGCAGGACGTTGCGTGCGAAGGAAATATAAAGAACTTTTTAGTGGTAAAATCTCCTTGCCATTAGTATATTTATGTATTTTATAAGATCTGAACTATGTGAATCGAGATGCATTAATGCAGTCTGTGTTATGGAAAGAATTGCTTAAACTTCCGTTGCCCCATATGCAATTGTTTGTACTGTTTTCTGACCATCGGGCTTTGTCCTCGTGTGAATGGTTGCCGCGTGTCGTTGAACATATTATGTTTTAATTTCCGTTGCTGTTTCTTTTTCGAGAATTAGTATGGTTTAACCATTCTGATGCAACTTGCAGGTTGTTGCTAGTTTGTGGGCTGCTGCTATCATTGGAAGCTGGTGCAACTTCTTGACTGTGATATATATCGGTAAGAGATCTTACTAAACAATCGAATTAGTTTTATGAGATTTGACGTTCGTAACTTTTACTCATTATAATCTAAATGTTTAAGGAAGTATTTTGGAACTCTAGTTTAATTTATTTTTCTCTTCCGTTAGGTTTCGTTGCTGCCCACACATTGCCAATCCTGTACGAAAGATACGAAAATCAAGTCGATGCCTTTGTGTATAAAGTTCTCGACCAGCTTCAACACAATTACCGTAATCTAGACGCTCGTCTCCTCAGCCGAATCCCCACTCACAAGCTCCGGGGAAAGAAGGCCGATTAGAATTTCCATAAATACCCTTCTGCAATCGATGCTTAGCTGTATATCTGCTTCAAACTAGTTTAAGGATTTGATCTGGAAGTTAACCAATCCATTTTAGTCCCCTTTTTTTTTACCTTTTTAAAATCAGCGTAGTAATAACCGATCAGACGAGAATCGGACGTGTAAGCAGTTCGGATTCTTGAAAGTTTATATGCATCTCAAATTTAGTAAATGTGTTTTATGATGCTTATTTCTTTTTCTTTTTATGTCCAACCCTTAATATAGATGCTCAATAATGTTCATAGGGTATCCCAAAAAATGTGGAAGGTTAGTTTCTTGCTCTCTTTTTTTTCTTATTTAGAGGAGAAAAAAAGATATGAAAGGGGCAAGTAAGGTGTAAAGGTTGAGGAATGTGGCTAACAGAAGATGTAGTTGTAGAAATCCTGTCGAGATTACCCGTAAAATCATTGCTCGCGTTCAAAACCGTCTGCAAGTCATGGCGCTCGATTATAACCGACCCCGTTTTCATCTCAAAGCACCATCGAACCATCTCTTCTAACCAAACCCACGAAGCCGTGTTGATCAGCGGGCGAGACGTCGATTCGAATAGCAGAGTCGTCTCGTTGCTCAGACGAGACGCCTGCTATGCTTTCGTTGGCCAGAACCTTCCGGCTTTTCTGAACGAGATGTTCGGTCACGTGAGGTTGATAGGCCCATGCAACGGCATCGTTTGCCTCTACGGGTTCCCCGACTGCATCGCTCTCTGGAACCCCAGCATTCGTGATTACAAGAAACTGCCCCAGTCGAAAGTTTCCCGCCCTCTCCAGGCGAAAATACGAGGGGGCGATCTCGGGGTGGGGTTCGATTCCAGAGCTCGCGATCTCAAGGTGATACAGATCTTGTTCTGTGCTTCTGCAGATTGTGGCCTCATTCATCAAGTCGAGATATACTCCTCGAGGACTGATTCCTGGCGGAAGTATGATTTCGCCGTGCCAGCTAATATCATGTACCATAACCTCTGGAGCATGGTGTATAGAAACGAGACTTTTTGCTGGTGGGCTCAAGACGGGAACACGGAGGTGATCCTTTCGTTCGATATGAGCGACGAGAAGTTCCGGAAGACTCCGTTGCCTTCTGACATTGAGGTGATGGGAGGACAGAAGAGGACTACTCGTGCTATTATGCCTCTGAAGGAATCGCTTGCTTTGATTGTGTATCATCCCCAGGAGCTAAGTAAAGTTTTCGAGGTGTGGGTTATGAATGAGCTAGGAGGGGACGAGGTTGAGTCTTGGAGTAAGGTGACGAGTATCGGCCCTCTTTCGAGAGTCGAGAGGCCGTTGGGATTCTGGAATATCGACGACATTATCTTCGAAAGCAGTGATGGGGAATTAGTGGTGCATAACCGTTTGAATGGAGAGATCAGTCCACATAGAATCTATGGTAAACGAAGTAGGTTGGAGGTGCTTGTTTATAGGGAGAGCTTATTCTCAGTAAATTAAGGTTGAACACAACCTGTGTATATTGTATTGTTGTAATATTTCAGTTTCTTCTTTTTTGTTTTTAGTACTTGAAAATAGGAATAAACACAATGTATTCTTTTGTGAGTTGATTTATAAAAACTCATTTGTTTCATTACATTTTTAGTGGATTCTTGAATATGCTTTGTTCAATCAACTCATTAAACTACCACTAATAGCCATCAGCTCTTCCTCTTTATCTTCCAACATATCTTCATCTTCATCAACATCGTCGTTGTCAACGTCACCTTCCAAGACCCGATCAGAAGTCAAATTCTCCACGAGCTGTTTAGCTTCACTTTGTTCTTCCACCGTCTTCGCTAGAGAAAAGAGAATATTCTTGGCCTTTTTATCGGGCGAAACCCCACTGGACACCATCTCGTTAAACCAAACCACTGCACTGCCGAAATCCTTGTTCCTTCCGAAGGCATCCATAATCGTAGTGTATATTGGTGCATTGGCTTTGATCCCATCCACGCGCATGCTCTCGTATTTTTCCATCATTTTCTCGAGATCATTTAGTTTCGCGTAACCTTTGATGAGGGTACCGTGAGTGACAACGCTTGGTTCAAGTCCGTCCTGTTTTATCCTTTTGAAGAATTTCTCGGCTCCGTCCATGTCAGGTGCATTGACGTAAGCTGATAGCATGGTCGTGTAGGAGCAAAGATCCGGGGTACATCTGCAAAACACAAAAGAGAAACAATAGCAATCAAACTTATATAATGGTGAAAACTCCTCAGGGGTCCATTTTTTTTAATTTTCTCAGGATTTTTTTAGGTAATTAGGTGAAGCCCTATTTGAGAGAAAAATAGTTGTTCAAATCTCCAAATACAACCCCTTGAGGATATAATTTGAAGAAAAAAAAATCGAGGGGTATTTGAAATTTCAAAAGATAGTTCTTATTTGTATTTTCAGGTTTCACATTTAACAAGATCCAAGCCACAACAATCAAAAGTCACATCATGAAATATGAGATATATCCAACAAAAACTCTGCTTAAATGTAAATCATAGATAAACGGAAAGATTAGCAGAGATGATAAATGACATAACACGAGTAAAAAAATTAATAAAAATTACCTGTCTCTTCTCATGCTCTTGAAGACAGTCCGTGCTTGCTCTACCATTCCAGAGATTGCAAATGCATCAAGCAGGATATTATACGCTTTCTGTGTTGGCCTGGAATACATGCATTTATGGGTTACTATTGAGTCTATGTTCTCCGTGTTACCATCAAAAGAATGTAATTGTAGCAAATACATAGCAACTAATAAAACACGTTATCCAAATGAACAGTGAACGCTCTATGCATAACTATTACAAAATCTATAATCTATATTTATGTCTACAACTCATTTTACAAATAATGGAAATACGAAATCACACCTGACACCAGCATCAAGCATCTCCTCAAACACAGCCAAAGCCTCTTCTTCTCTTCTAGCTTTCCCATATGCATTTATCAGCAGGGCATAACTGACAACATCAGGTCGAATATCCGCCCTTTGCATCTAGAAATAAAATTAAATAAATAAATCGACTAGTTCCTAAAGTTTGACGAATTCATCATATTTATAGGTGTAATCCAACAAGAGATGTTTGATTTGATATCACGACTTTACAAAAAAAACCAGGAAATTTTGATTTTTACCTGGTCAAAGATATTCGCTACCTCCTTGTAGCTGGTTTCAAACGACATCAAGCTATTATAAGTAACTGTACTTTGCTGTATTCCTCTCTCAGACATCAATCCAAATAGTTTACGAGCTTTATCATAAGCTCCCGCCTTCTTGTGCATATAAATAATCATGTGGAACATTTTTTGGTCCGGTTTCAAAGGTGAAGTTTTTTCATCTAGGAGGGTATCGAAGATTTCTTCGGCTTCCTTATATTTGTCTCCCTAAAATAGCCCAAATATTTTCGGTTATCGTCAATTAGAAACAAATTAATGATTGGGACTTCATTCTAAAAAAGGGTCAGAATTAATTAATAACCTCAACAAATGTTTTAAGAATGATTTGATACGTGATGGCAGATGGCTCTGGACCTGAAGATTGCATTCTACGAAATATTCCCTCTGCTTTATTGTATTGTCTTCCTTTTCCGTATGCTTCCATAAGGGCAGTGTAGGACACAACATGAGGCGGGTACCCTTTTTTAGTCATGTACCCCATAACCCTCTCGGCTTTATTGAAGTCTCCTTGTTTTCCATAGGCTGTAATAAGCATCAGAAAGTCCATCTCCTTAAAATCCCACCAATGCTGGGTCCGAAGCCATTCAAGAACCTAGAAAAGTCTCTTATTACTTTTTAGTGTGTAAAAGTCAAAACCCAAAATAAGAATAGCAAAATCATGCAAGGAAAACGCTTTTGGTCAAACAAAAGACCAAGAATAACGACGAGAAGTGATCATGGATCTTTGCAATACCTCGCTAACAAGGTTCCACTTCTTGAGCTGCTTAAATCTAACGAGTGTCCCAACAACAAGGTCTTTGGGAAGAGCCTGGTTTTTCACTCTCCGGCTCTTGAGCACGGAGATGGCAGAATCTGATTCCTCTATTTCGAGCATTAACTTTCTCCAGTTCTTCTGGTCAGCTTCATCCTCAGCGTCCTTGAAAACCTCCACTTTCCTCCTCCTCTGCATGAACTTCCTAGGTGCTAACATACCGAGACAAACCACCTTTGCCCTTTTACATATCCTAACATTGGCGCCAACCGAATTCTCGCAACCGGATGATTTGCTGGATGAAAAAAAAAAAAAGAATATACTTTCAAGAAAGATTCACCACACCACCACCCATTTTCCTTGTCAAACACCACATTACTCTCACAGACATTTCATCAAGCAGTTAGAGCGCGTTGCAAAATTCAATATTCAAGCAAGTGCAGAAGCCCATTTTTTTTTATAAACATAATAAAAATGACATTTTTTCTTAATTCTCCGTGAAGGCAAAGTGTAAAGATATTGCCGGGAAGGTGGGAGTATTACTTTTTCAGAGGCAAAAAAAAAAACTCACACACAGAAAGCAGCTAACGGAGACGGGAAAGAAAGTAAACGCACCTCCAAAGTGAATTTGACGGAGCTGAAACAATGGGTTTCAGAAACATAACTGACGTTTGCGGCATTTCACTTTAATCTCTTACAGCTCCACTTCTGGCGTTCGCTCAGGCGCCGCCTACTCGCAAACGGAGGAGCTGCTCCGAGTTTGTTTTTTGAGCAAGACTTGATTTTTAGATATTTTTTCTGTGTGGATAATTACATTTTAGGAGTAGGGGGTTTATTATTTGCAGTTTGGTCCTCGTACTTTTGTGGTATTCCGGTATTCACAATTGTTTTGACATTTTTGTAGTAAATTACCAAAAGTTCTATTTTTTTTTTGAATTTTTTTCTGAAAAATAGATTTTCAACATTTTTTTCACTTACTATTCTTTTCTTATGAGGGGGTCAATACAAGAAAATAAGATTTCAGGGGTATTTTTGAAAGATGGTTGTTTTTCAAGGGTACCTTTTGTAATTAATCCATTCATAGATTTCATCTTTGATTCACAACTATGCAACTTCATGTAGTCTTGATTATTAGTACAATCAGTAACTGTTTCTTTGTAAAGATATTATCCAGTATACAAAAAACACAGTTTTAAGTAAGCAGAATTCAAAATTTTCATCTCTTGCACCGATCGATAGCTAGTATCAGCGCGCATGTGGTCTGTTGGAGTTGTCTGGGGGCGTTAATGTCATGTTCTGCTGTGCTGAATGAAACCCATAGTTGAACGCGTTTATCGGCTGCAGAGGAAATGGAAAAAGCAATAAGAAGCGATCGAGAATGATAAGCACTTTTTCATCTAACCAAAATTCGGTACCGAATGGAGGAAGCCCATGTAATTTTGCATCTGGTTATGATAGTTCACGAGTGCTTGATTCGCTCGTGGAGCTTGATCGACGAGGGGCAGTCTCGACAGACCCATGAGGCTTTGGACAGCTGGCATCATCGGTGGGCCCATTCCCATCCCGAAACGTGGCATCATCATCGGAGCCATTCCACTTCCCATCCACATCATCTGAAGTTGCCATTGCAGCGATTTCATGTACTCGATCGCCTCGTCTAACATCGAAGCTTTATCCGACTGAACGAGATGAAGACAGAGTTTAGTAGAAAAAAAAAAAGAAAACGGATCATCTAGGTATTCACGAGCACATATACCTTGTTCGAGTGAGGGATAAGTTCCTGCAACGCCCTCATCCTCTCGTTGATCCTGTCTCTTCGTCTCTGCATAACAAAACGTTCGAAATTTTTACCAAGATCTGATTTTTTTTAAATTCATGTAAGTTGTAACAGAACATACCCTCTCAGACATGTTGTGCACTTCAGCTACTCGGCTCTTCCGACTCATTCCGTGTTTCTGGGATGTCGACTTATTTTCAGCAGCCGACTCCAATTTTGTCGCCTACATTACATCTATTGTTATCATGGAGAGTATGAAAAGTTATAAGCAAATATAACACACATACATCACTTCTGCATTCCGACTCCTCGCCATCTCTCGTCTTCCTTTTCCGGCTATTGGTCTCGTTCGATTGATTCCAGAACTCGCTACTCCCGGACCCTCCCGTCTCTTTATCCGTGAAGCCCCGATATGAAGGGCTTACGTTTCGACCATATTTCAAATCCACATCACGATTCGCAACTTGATTGCTCGCGCAATGGCTCGAGTTAACTGTCCTAACCGAACACTCTGCCCGCTCGATCACAGCTGCCCGCCTTTTGGCGGGCGGCTGACTGTCTCCCGAGTCGGGCCTGACCGGATTCGGCGTTTCGGACAGAAGATTCGCGCAGAACTCTTTTTCGAAGGCCTCGTCGATCGGGCAGTCGGCCCACGAGATTGATTCGTAATCTTGGATCGGTTTTCGATTATTGGTTTGAGTGTTCAGAACGACTTCTCCATCTTGCCACAGGAGCTCCACCAGCTCATTCTCTGATGATCTGCAAAAATTAAATTCAACATATTTCAACTATGATCAAACTTATGCAAGTTCGATTTTTTTTTTTCGATTCTTACCCGAAAACGAAAGGCTTCCTCTGATCAGGCAGAGGAAATTCAGTGTTCCAATCAGGGAAACTATATGTATCCATACCCCTGATCAAATTCTTGAAACGAACAACAAGATCCAATCTAACCGAATAAATAACACACAATAGTTTAGACATTCAATGAGAACAGAAGAGAGGTAGATCATAAATAGACAAAAGTGAAAAAACTAGGGACAGTGACATGTCAGCCTTAGCTTCCACGTGCAGCGTTTCGATTGGTCGGGTCGGATAGCTATGGGCCCACAGGGGGCAGCTGTAGAAAATGAGACCAATCATCTGGGAAATGTATTATTCTATCATCATGTGTGAAAACAAGAATCTTCTTATCTTGTTTCTATTCTTGATTGAAACTGATTCTTGTTATCTTGTTTTTTTCATTCTCTCTCACACACACATACCTCACACAGAGATAGTACAGATCATATAACTGCAGTCTGCATAACTAACTATACACATAAGTTCTCTGTTTGATCATAACTGATTTACCATAGCACGCAACGAACAGGGCTCGGTTGTTGAATGATCAGTAAAAATCGAAACTTTATTCGTTTATCGTTCGATACAACTACTTCCTGTAACTGTACTAACAAACAAACTTCAAGGGTATATAAATTTAAAAAAAAAAAGACTCGAAAACTCGATTTTAGTTATTGTTATCGTAACCATTCCTGTGTGCCTTCTGCCATCTCCAGGCGACGGCCAAGCTTTCCTCGAGGTTCGTGTACTGCGCTTTCCACTTGAGCTCGTTCAGGATCTTGGACGGGTCGCTGTAGACCTCAGCGTAGTCCCCTGGACGTCGGCTCAGGTAATCGATTTTTATGTTCACTCCTGTCGCCTTCTTACACGCCTCCACAAACTCTTTTACCGAACTACCCTTTCCCGTGCCAACGTTGTAAATGCCGACTTTTCCGGGCACGGCGTGGGCTAAAGCCTTCACGTGCGCGTCTATTAAGTCGGTAACGTCGATGTAGTCTCTTACACAAGTTCCATCTGTCGTGCTGTAATCGGTTCCTCTTATCTACGATCAAAGGAAAAAATGAGCGCATAAGGTTCTATATTTAGACTTGACCAAAACTGAACTGGAACCGACGGTTCAAAACCGAGATTTTCGGTTCCAGAACCGAATTGGAACCATTTTTTAGCCGGTTCCTGAAAAAATGGAATTGGAACCAACGATTTCAGTTCGAAACCGGCATTTTTCAACAAAACGAAGAAAGTATGACAACTATTTCTGTCCCATAGTCATATTTTTTTTTCGAATTGTTTCACCATATCAACATTCGCACTCGCACTCCGTTTAAAGAAATAATTATTCTTACCTTTTCATTTAAAAAGATAAATATATCTTTTCACCTACTTTTTTAAAACTACTCTCAGTTACTTACTTTATTAATTTAAAAATACATTTTTACCCTCGACTTTTTGGTCGAAAAATCAATAACACTACATTTTCTTAATCTCAATGTCCGATTAACCATGACTATTGTAATGGAACAGAAGGAGTAATGTGAAGATCGGAACCGTGAAACCCCCGGTTCTGTTCTAGTTCCAAAAAAACGGAACCAAAACTGCCAATTCTGGAATCGACTGTTCCAAAAACCGGTGGTTTGGAACCGTTGGGCAAGTCTAGACTATACGTCTTGAAAAATCGTGGAACCGAATGTACCTTTAATCCTGGGATTATTCCTCTGGCCGCGTCAAAACAAGCACCCGATATTCTCCCTTGCTCGCGCAATTCGGGCCGTGGGGCCTCCCCGAGCCTCCCTTCCGGGTCGGATCCAATCACGTTAAAGTACCTCAAGACCATCACAGCCATGTCCGAGGTCTTCGAGAAGTCCAGTATGATGTCTTCCGCCATTTTCTTGGCTTTGCCATACGGATTAATCGGCACCTAAACGATAATCAACATAAATTTAACAACCAAAAAAAAAAAAAAGCAAATATTATTACTCATCAATCACTCACTTGAGGAGTTTCTTCGGTTATCGGCATCTTCTCCGGCTCTCCGTAAGTCGCGCAAGTGCTCGAATAAATCAAAGTCTTGATGCCATGTTTAGCCATCGCCTTCACTACCACCAAAGTGTTCGAAGTGATGTTGTGGTAATACCTCAGAGGTTCGGCTGTGCTTTCCCCGACGTACGCGACTGCTGCGAAATGCATAACCGCATCGAAAGCATTTTCCGAAAATATTTTGTCTACAGCTGTTGAGTCTCCTAAACCGGCGTATATGAACTGAAGCCGCCCGGGCTCGGGAAAAAGTCCCCGGAGGACTTTGACCGCCCCCATGTTCCCACGAGAAAGGTTGTCCTGTCGAAAAATGGGTAAAATAAATATAATTTTTTCTTCACACATAATACGAAACTAGCCAAAGGACAATATATACCACAATAGTCACACGATAAGAGTCTTTCAGAAGTCGGAGAACCGCGTGGGAACCGATGAAACCGGCACCTCCGGTTACTAGGACATGGGTCACGCCCGACTCGTGCTCAGAGAACTGTAGCACGATGAAATGGCTATTGAATATGCAAACAATTATTCATGTAAAATCGGATAAAAATCGTTTTTTTTTTTTGTTACCTTGGTTGAAACATAAGTGGAAGGTGACCTCTTGATCATGAAAATGAAAAGGGCGGTGAGTCCGGCTGCCAACAGGATTTTTCGAGTCGTGTTGGTTTTGCGCTTCGTCTCGATGAAATCCATGCCTGGAATCGGATTGAATATCGATCAACGCTCACAATCGTACATGAAAAAGATTGCAAAAATACGAATTCACCGAAAAACAAAAGAATCTGTACCTTGCAGATGAATGTGTTTTAAGTTTTATTGCAGCAAGAAGAATGTTTCTTGGTGTAAAATTTAGTTTCCTCTCTGTCAATAAAACAGTGGACGGTTTTATTACAGCATTAAATGGATTCAACAGCAAATTCAGGAAAAAAATCAGATTATTTTGTTACAGATTAAGTAAATTTCGCCCTAACAAATTTATGGAATTAAATACTGCAAATTGTTCAAAGCAGAGGACTCAAAGGAAATATATATTGAAAAAAAAAAAGAATAAAAAAAATCAGACCTTTGAAATTAATAACTCATAAGAAGACTTTCATCAATTTTGAACACAGCCCAGAACAATTTTTTTACAGAAAAAGAGTAAAGCAAAAATGTCAAAACATAATTTTCATTAAATATATGTAGTAGTATATACTCATAAGAAGACAAAAAGACAGCAATTGAAGATGAAAATTTAATTGTCAAAAAAAGGAAAAAAAGAAAAAGTGAAACATGTAGAAGAGTGTAATAAACGGTGAAGAAAACCATGAAATTAGGAGAGATGTAACAGTTGGACTTCACACACAATTAGTGCCATGGAGGAATGGAATACCATGCATTCAATATTAGTGTGTGTGAAAGATGTGTCTTGTTCTTTTTTTATACACTCTCTCATCTTTTTTCTTTTTTAACGGTTACTTTGGAAATTACAAATAAAGTGTGACTATTAAAAAAAATTAGATAAAAATATTGTTAATATATTGTTGTTTTTTAAATATAAATAAAAAATATTAATTGAGTATTAAGTATAATATTAGGTTTTTCTTTCTTATGTTTAACATGATTTTAGAATAATTGATCTAATTTAGTGTGTTTAACCTGATTTTAGAATTATTAATCTAATTTATATTATTTAAAAATTAATGTTCCAATTTGAAATGGAAATTATATATAATTTTTAATTTTTTTAATAAAAAACACTGATTTTAGAATTATTAATCTAATTTATATTATTTAAAAATTAATGTTACAATTTGTCCTTCATATATATGTGTTTTTAATTTGTCCATAATGTTTTTAATTTGTCCTTGAAATGGAAATTATATAGATGTGTTAAAAATAAATATAATTAATAGATTAATTAATAGAAATTAATGTTCCAATTTGTTTTAATATAATTTATTTTATGTCAAACAATCTTCTTTATTTATTTATAATTTATTTTGTGTTATAACTTAAATTTAAACCAATAACTATTTTTTATTTATAAAAAATTTATTTGAAATAAAATTATATATAATTTTTTTTTAAGAAAATAGAGAATGTATATGTGTTGAATGAATAACAGGCTTTTGATCCAAGAAATTTATGCTTATCTAGCTAACATTCTAATTTATATTATTTAAAAATAATATTTACTTATATACTTAAAATATTCTATATTAATTTACATTATGTAACTCTAAAATAATATAAAAAAATCAAAATAAAAAATACATATTTTTCAAAGATTATTAGAAAATCATATTTTTCTTGAAATTATGTTAATATAATATATATAAAATAACATTTTATACTTAATTATATAATTAGAACAAAAATTATTTTGTAAGTAAATTATTTATTCCATTATTAAATAACTTTTATAAAATGTCTTAATTTTTTTTAATAATCCCACATTAATTTAACATTTCAATTTTATCCAAAAAAAATCAAATTTATTTTTTGAATTTATAGATTAATTAGTTTTATATACTAAAGTTCTAAAAATGAGCTGTTATACTGTTTGAAATATGAGCTGTTATTCTGTTTGAAATAATAGTGTAAGCCTAACAGTTAAAAAATAAAAAAAAATAAAAAAAATAACTATTGTGATAGTCGTACATAACAAGATCAAACTGTAACAAGATGGTGCACGCTGTTGCACAACTAGACTCATGCTGTAAGCATGTAACAGTAGGAATCGAGCTAGCGCAACCGGAGAAATTTCAACACACGAACATTTACAACAATTTTACGATCTTTTAATCATCAAGAAAAGTCTCTGAACCTCCTCACGGCCCCTACTATCCTATCGGCTAAATGAGGAAGCAATCAAATGAAAAAGAAGATAGTACAGCATATAACAGTTGCTTCATGCAAATAGTATAGCAGTGAAAAAAAAAAAGAGAATGAATCATAATAATGCACCTCTCTCTCTCTCTCTCTGGGCATTATAATATACTGCCCGAAATTCACACGGCTACATATGCTACGATCTTTGCCCTCCAAAAAACAACGGGCATTAAAACTTCTGCACAAATTCACTATACCATCTCACAACCTCTTACCGTCTCGGGATTTATGCGCGCACTGTTTCCACCATGCGCATTATATCCCCCCCTCGCAGGCATCGACCTCTGAGCGAAATTCAACAACTTCTTCTTCTGGCTCTCGTCAGTGTGAGGCAAACTAGCACGTAAAATCTCCACAGGCATCTCTCTGCTCACAGCTCTTGCAGCTTCAGGACCAATGATATCCGAGTCCGGAATATTCTGAGTAATCAACGACTGCACTATACTATCATATTTGCTTGCACAGTACTTTGTCAGAAGACTAAAGAAGGCAGTAAATGAACCCTGCCAGAGAGCGGGATTGGGAATCACAACGAAACTACTCGAAAGCTGTGGGTCCCGTAGTAAAACAGTCGCTCTCTCTAAAACCGATTTCAGAATCAACGAGGCCCCATCGCCTGCGGAGCTACCTACAGAACGTAGGGGCGGCTGCTCGGAAGAACAAACCACGGCGACAAGACATGCACTAAGGGCATTAAGGTCTATTCCGCTCACACAAAGAGAGACTTGTTTTGAAAGATTATTTATGGTGCCCATAGCTTCAGTATCAGAAGGTAAGCTTCCGAATAAAAATCTCAAATGACGGAAAATGGCCATGCAGACGATTCTAGCAAGCTCGCTGCCAGGTAAAAGAAGCAGGAGAAACTTTGAGATCAGTTTCCGGCCTTTGGAAACGGACGCTATTCGTAAAAAGACAATGTCGTCCTTGGGAGAAGGCCCAGCCGAGTTCCCATCCCTGTTCCCTAAAGGGTCGACCATCTGAAGAGAGGCGGCTAGGCCTTCTAAGAGAACTTGACGCTTCCGTCTGAGCTGGGTCCCACCATCTTGGGGCTGAGTGAACTGTATGAGCCTGTCAATGTCGTCTACTTCCAGAAGAAGACAGAGCCCGTCTTCGATTGTTATTCTGGCTGCAAACATCGGCTCCTGTTCCAGAGGTTTCTTGGATGACTTCTGGTCAGGATTAGTGTCCCCACAAGCAGAGGGAGGAGGGTTGGCTTCAAGAAGAGGGAGGGGCCTACGGACGGAAGAAAAACAAACCCTCCCGAGAGCATCGACTTGGAGATGCGGTTTCAAGTCTATACTATTATTACGCGACTTGGAAGATCGTTCCTTCGGATGGGATGGACAGAAATGGTACCTTGACCTATTTTCGGCACAGTTTTTGGCGAGACGGGCCTGGTGGTAATAATCGTTTATATACGGGTCATTACAGTGGGTCCCAGCATGCTGCAACTTGAGAATGCTTTCGATTTCATTGGAAGTCATGTATTTGGATTTGAATTGCGACGAATTACTTTCACTCCTAGCATCAGAACCTTGATGGTTAAAACGCACCGAGTTCTTACCTTTGTTCGGCTTGGGTTTTGAGTCTCTCTTATCGGGTACCCCATATTTACCTGAATATGCAGGAGAAGGGAAGGTGCTGTACATTTGGTTTTGTAGTGTTGAATACTGCGTTAGAGGTGGTTGGAATGAAAAGTGACCTCTCTGCTGCTGTGAAGACAAAAGCTGAGACGGTAATAACCCGTTTTGATACTGATTGTGCAAGATATTGTTCAAGAGGATAGAGTGGTCCCCGTGAAGAACGCCAGCATTGCTACTCCATTGGTTTTGAAGTTGTTTCTGGCAGGAGATATTATTAGGTGAGTTTAAATGCAACGTGTTTGGATTGTAACAGGCCCCACGAGACAATCCGGACAAATGGAGAGCGGGATTGGTTAATGGAGATAGAAGCTGAGAGTGTCCACCAGAATGAGATGGTGAACCAAGATAGTAGGAATAGGAACTATTATTACTATACGAAGAAGCTAGTTGTTGCTGTGATCCTGGTGGAGGGAAGGAAGTGAACGATGACTTTGGGAATAGAATAGGTTCACTTGAACAGTGCTGTAGAGGTTGATGCTGATCGGGATATGATGATGTTCTGGGTAGTGGTTTTGATTCTGAAAGAAATAATGTAGATAGATGGGGCTGCGATGACCATCTTTTATTTTCATCATAACATTCAGAATCGGACGTCTGGTGGTCAAGCCAATTGGGAAAATCTGCATCTCGGGCCCATTCTGTAGCTGATGAACCTGCAGAGTCTTCGTGTTAGTCGCATAACACAAAATGACAATAGAAACATAAAATCTATCAGAAAATCGAAGTAGCTACTGTATGTACACTTGGATGGTGGAGAAAGGTGGTCGTACAAGAGTAATTTATTTGGTCATTGTTCTCAAAAATAATAAAAACTCATGATTAAGAAAATAAATAAATAAACACTCACTTTCCCTAGAGAAAGATCCAGATCCTCGATCACCAATAACTCCCGGATGCCTTGGTCCAGACACAGCTTTGTTTATCTGTAGAAAACAAATTGATGAAATTCACTAATAGGATGAAACCAGTAATAAAGTGGTCCTTATAAGATTTAAAACTAGTAAATCATTTCAGCATTCTACAGTACATACATATAATGCTACAAAAGAAAATAGCTTGACAGAAAAGAACAGCGGAACTTATGGCCAATGCAGCTCACCTTTGCAAATGTAGTAGCCAGGTCATTGATGTCAGATCCCAATTCTGATCCCTTGAAAAAGGAACGAAAATAAAATATAAATCAATAGCTAAGCAATTCAATAATTTATTGCTCATTTGGAACAAAAATTCGCCAACACACATCTTCAGAAAAAACTCTGTGCTTCTCAAAGGCAGCATTAGAAAACTAAACTCCGATAAAATACGAGTTTCCTAAAAACAAATACTACTAGTAATTAGTTTCAATAGATTTACCTCATCTTTGTCAAATAAATGATACTCATGGTCATCCTCTCCATTGAAATTGCCTCCAATCGAAGGAACGCCATCGTCCCCATCTTCTAAACCCCCCAGTTCCACTTCATCAACTCCATCTTTCCCGAAGAAAGTATATTGAGATGCATCAAAAATCATGCTATCTGGATTTAACGGAACCCGGGAAAATAAAAATAAAATATCAATTCACAATCCACCATGATTACATAAATGTAAGCAGAAATCACTCATTCAAATCAGCTCAACGCTTCAATTCACCCAACAATAACCAAATAAAAAATCAAACAGAAAACCCCAAAAAAGAAAAGGCAGAAAATTAATAGCTGAGAATCAGAAACCTGAGCTGCTCGATGAGTCGATGAAGCCGTTGAATTCTTTTCCATCAGATCTCTGCATAATATCTCAATCAAAAAATAAATAAATCCCGAAACCCAACCCCACTCCTCTTCCTGACAATTAGGGTTTTGAGTTCTCGGTAATTAGGGTTTTGAAGCAGGCAAAAAGAACACTCGCTGCTAAACCATCAATCAGAGAGTGTGGGTTTGCGTGCGTACGAGTGAGACTGATTTTCTTGTTTTTTGTTTTTTATTGTATTTATTTTTAATCAATAATTAATTTACCATATATTTTCATTAATACACAAATAATTAACATTCCATAATGGACATACCTTTATAATCTACATTTTTACAAAAATAGGTAGGAAGTAAATGTTTATAAAAATGAACAAAACACAATACTTTTTGACGGGACCACATAATGACAACACAAAATCACAAGTATCTTTCTCTGAACAAAAAAATAAAAATGGCTTTATTATTTTACCCATTATTTTCTTGCTTCCACATGCACTCAATAGACAACACTATACAAACAAATCTCCCTTTCACTTTTTTGTTGATGCATAAAAAAATATAATTTGATTAAATAAAAAATTAATATTACTATACATTTACCATATTATATAATGATTGAGTATTAATTAATGTCTCTCATATCATATCATATTCATATGGTACTGTATTTGTAAAACAAACGGGTCCCACTTTTTTATAAATAAAAAAACTCAAAAAAACAAAAATTCAACAGAAAAATAAAATAAAATCAGTTTATCTCTTCTGCAACACCTTTTGTCAACTTCTGATTTGAACACTTTCTCGCAAAAGTTTACTTCCTTTTGATTCCTCCATCCCCACCCCCCTCCTCTGTCATCTTCACCATGCTCCACACCCTCGCCACCGCCACCAATAATTCCTCCGCCACCATGTCCTCCGCCGGCAAGCGCCCCGTCGACATCTCATCCTCCGACCCCGTCAAGCGCCGCCGCTCCCACCTCTCCCCGGACCAGGACGCCCGACCCGACGACCCCGCCCCCACGCCGCCGGAGCCCGACTACGACCCCGACTCCACCGGCCTCCGCCTTCTCGGCCTCCTCCTCCAGTGCGCCGAGTGCGTCGCCAACGACAACCTCGACGCCGCCGGCCACCTCCTCCCGGAGATCGCCGAGCTCTCCTCCCCCTTCGGCTCCTCCGCGCAGCGCGTCGGCGCGTACTTCGCCGACGCCCTCTCGGCGCGCGTGATCGCGTCCTACCTCGACGCGTACTCCCCACTCGCCCCGCCCCCCAAGCCCCGCCACCAGCGGCTCCTCAACGCGCTCCAAATCTACAACTCCGTCACCCCCCTCGTCAAGTTCTCCCACTTCACCGCCAACCAGGCCATCCAGCTCGCGCTCGACGGCGCCGATCACGTCCACGTCATCGACCTCGACATCATGCAGGGCCTCCAGTGGCCCGGCCTCTTCCACATCCTCGCCTCCAAGCCCCGCAAGGTCCAGTCCTTCAAAATCACCGGCCTCGGCCCCTCCGGCGACCTCCTCGCCGCCACCGGCCGCCGCCTCGCCGAATTCGCCGCCGCGCTCGGCATCCCCTTCGAATTCAACCCCCTCGAGGGCAAAATCGGAAACCTAAAAGACCTAAATCCGCTGGGCATCAAATTGGGGGAAACCGTCATCGTCCACTGGACCCACCACTGCCTGTACGACGTCGTCGGCTCCGATTTCGGAGCTCTGAGACTGCTCTCCCTGATCAAGCCCAAGCTCATCACCATCGTCGAGCAGGACCTCAGCCACGGCGGGACCTTCTTAGGTCGGTTCGTGGAGGCTCTGCATTATTACTCCGCCTTGTTCGACGCCCTAGGAGATGGGTTAGGGATCGAAAGCATCGAGCGGCACACGGTGGAGCAGCAGGTGTTTGGGGGCGAGATTCGGAACATCGTGGCCGTCGGCGGGCCCAAGCGGACGGGGGAGGTGAATGTGGAGAGGTGGGGGGAAGAAATGGGCAGGGCCGGGTTCCGGCCCGTTTCGCTGGCGGGTAACCCGGCAGCCCAGGCGAGTCTCTTGCTCGGGATGTTCCCATGGCAAGGTTATACTCTGGTGGAGGAGAATGGATACTTGAAGTTGGGGTGGAAGGACTTGTCTTTGCTGACGGCCTCGGCTTGGCAGCCATCGGAATAGGCTCGTCGAGGTTTCCAATTTTGTTTGTTGTTTGTCGTACATAAGCTTCACGAAACTTGATTCTTCCCATCGTATGAGGGTGTGTTTCATCGAAAAATTGCTGATGTTCATTTTTTGTTCTTTTTGGTTAGAACTTACAAGGATGGATGATTATACAATAATACATAATGTATATGGTTCATTTCAATTATGAGCTTTTTTCTTAAAAAAAATGAAGGGGGAAAAGATCACAAACCAAGAAAGCACAAATCCAAACCCCGAAGAATTCATAGAGGGATAACCTTTTCATTCGATTTTGCATCAGCTAGCTCCAACTTCTGCCCGAGATCTTTCACTCGACTCGCTAGAAGATTGATCTGTTTTTTCTTAGCCTTCAAGCTCTTCACACGAGTTCTGCACATGGGAGCTCATGTCTTTCTGTTCTCAAGCAACGAAATAAACAAGGTCAATATCAGAATATTTAAACATTATATAATAATACTACGCATTACATTACCACTTCTTTCAATCGAGCTTCTGCATTTGCCAACTGTTCTGCGATCTCCTTCAGATGATTTTCCAGCTCGGATTTGTGGGCACCGTCAGAATTGAGGACTTCCAACTTAGCTTTCAAGGCATCTTCATTTGACTTTTGTGCTATCAGTTGCTCTTCGAGATTTATAATAATTGTCTGAAGATCCTTCTTGGAACATTGGAACGTCTCGTTCAGCAAATGGTTCTCATCCATTACAGAAGATATCTGAAGAGACCAAGATGATCAAAATAATTATGACCAAAACAAATCGTATGTTCATTCTAAGTTGGAAATATTAATGTTCTCACCTGAGACTGTAGCTTTTTGGCTTCGGAAATTAGTTTCCGCGTGAGCTCTTCTATTTCTTTTCTCGCGGCATTGAGTTCTTCAGCTGAGTGATCTTTTTCGGACAAAACAACCGAAAATTCGTTTGCAAGTCACTAAGCTCGGATTTAAACGACTCCAATTCCTCAACGAGTTTTGAGTTTGCCTGGACTAGCTCTTCAGTCTCCTTTTTAAACTGACTAGACTTGCTCTCCAATTCGCTCTCCAGATCCTTCGATTTTACCGAGAACTGTTCCACTTCTAATACGCGGCTTTTCACAAGACAGAATGCTTCCAGAGCCTGCTCTTCGTAAATACACACCTGTGCTTCAAAGGCCTTTATCTTTACAAAAATGTCATTAGCTTCCGAATCTCTCAGGCTATATTTCTGAACAGCTTCTTCTAACTGAGCTTCTGCTTCCGAAATCCGAGCTTCAGCCCACAATTGAAGTCCTGAGACTACAGAGTGCTTCTCCGTTAGTTCACTAATCTCGGAAACTGTAGCTTTTAGCTTCTCTTCAAGATCCTTGACTTTTTCACCGAGCTTTGTATTATTGAATAATTAAGGATCGAATAAGGTTAACTTTTTCACCGAGCTTTGCATTATTGATCTTTTTTTCTTTTTTTTTTTAATTTTTACTCATAAAAAATTTACTTTGTTAATTATAAAAATATTTTGTGCAAGCATACACAGTATATTCAGAAAGTAGTAAGATGGAAACATTAATAATATGATTTTATTTTTTATGTAGCAGAAACTCATAACAGAAACTTATGGGTGTTCTTTATTTAAAATTCCAGTTAATCTTATTGCAAATACACATCTTCATCTCCAACAAACCCGACCTTCGTTTCGCATTATCGTCGTCATCAAACAATTCGATTCGACCACGTTTCTACTTCTTCTGGGACTTGAGCTCCAGCACCCTTTCTTCAGTGGCCTTCAGAGCTTTTCCATAGATTTCTATAAGCTGATTGATCACACATGGAACAAACCTCAGGCTCCATTACAAACAGAAACAGAAAAACTCAGGAAAATAAAAAAACTTACTTCATCAATCTCTTTCGGAGTCATTATAAACGGGGGAGACATCATTATATTGTCACCGGCAACACGCACTAGCATTCCGTGTTTCTCGCATTGTGCTCCAAAATAAGCTCCCACTCCTGAAAATATTATCGTGAGCACTTGTAAGAAAAGAGAAAATTCGATCAAATTTCCACGAGCAAAAAATATAGGCATACCCCATTCGGGAGGGAAAGGATCATTTGGTGACTTGTTATCGGCAAACTCTGTCCCAAGAATCAAACCCGTTCCACGAATCTACAGGAAACAAAGCGCGAGACAAACGAACAATTAAAAACTACACATTCAATATATTTTTAGTTCAAAAGTTTATACCTCTCCGATGATGGGGCTGCTAGAAAATGCTTTCACGCCTTCTTGAAACTTTGGGGCTATCTTATTAATTTGTTCGAGGATATTTCTCTCCCTGTAAAAACGCAAGCAAGTTCTTATAATATTGACCCGGATAATTAAGGTTATGCATACATTTCCCACAAAATATGTAAGCATTAAATTAGTTGTTCCAAAAACAATTTATTCGTTGAAATCGGACACAGCAGTATACAATGACTAAAAGGATCAATAACATACTTGTAAATCTTGAGAGTTTCCAATGCAACAGCGCACGCTACAGGATGTCCGGAGTAAGTAAATCCATGCGAAAAAACACCTTCAAAGACAAAATCCAAACAAATGTTAAATACTCAATATTTATCCTAAAGTCGAAAAATGTTTTGTTTACCGACCGAGCTGGCTGCTTTGAGAGTGTATGACATCGTAAACTTTGTGGTTGACAAGGACAGCTCCAATAGGCATGTATCCGGAAGACAGAGCCTGAGAATTATCCGTAACAAGGGACAATATAAAATATAAATCGAACTAAGCAATGGTTTTATTATAATCTACACCTTACATTACCTTGGCTAAGGTCACAAGGTCCGGTTTGATGCCATACTTGTCACAGCCGAACATTGTTCCAACTCTTCCAAAGGCACATATCACCTCGTCAGCAATAAAAAGGATGTCGTATTTTTTAACTACGGCCTGAATCTGGACATATGTCAAAAAATGTATGTAAGTATATGTTTTCTGCAGAAAAAAATCTAAGGATTGTCGTATAGAATGGAAACTTACTTTCTCAAAATAAGTCGCGGGCGGGGGTATCACACCACCTGCCCCCATAACAGGTTCCGCAATAAACGCACCAATCTGTAATGAAATAAATATGTTAGGAGACTAATAATGTGATACTCAAACTCTATCATAGTGAAGAAAATAAGACAGGCACAATACTAGAATTGTTTTGGGATATTTTGTAATTTAACCAAAAATATAATGACGAAAATCTAATATTTTCAGAATTTCAGTTACCGTGTCGGGGCCCTCTTTCAGAATAAGATTTTCCAAGTTAGTGGCCAACCTGGTCGAAAACTCCTCCTCAGTTTCACCTGGAAAGTTTTGTCTCAGGATAACTTCATACAATCACCGTAAAAAAAAGGCATACTATGCACGAAGTAAAATATTTATTATATCAACCTGGAAGATGAAAACGCCAATAATGAGGGCAGTCGGTATGCAGTACAAATGGAGCTGGCAGGTCGAATTTCTGGTGCAGTCCTGGCAGTCTGTTAAAAAAGAGTTGATCGTTTGATTTAACATTTCACTCTAAAATGATAATTATGAATCTATAATTTGAGACGGAAAAAAAAATACCCTGAAAGACTGGCCGATATGAGTGTGGAACCATGGTACCTATCACAACGCAGGAAGGGTAAAAAAAAAATCATTAAGATTTTGCACAATAAATCGTACAAGAACATTCAAACAATAAATCATTACGATTTTGCACGAGCAATGAACTTCTTCTTGTTCGGCCTTCCAAGGGCGTTGTTGTAATACCACACCAGCTTCACCTGCAAGGGAATGGACATTATCTTCCAGAACCAACAGATGCTTTAATTCGAAAAAGTGAGTAATGTAAAGATGATCAACCTGTGTATCATTGGCATCTGACCCGCCACTAGTGAAGAAAACCTTAGACATTTTACTCGCAGTGAACAAATCTAAAAGCTCGCTAGCGAGTTCCTACGTTTGAAAGAGAATCGTGATTAGGACATAAATTAATTTTCCAAACTCAGAACTTCATAACAAACGGTGTCCATTCATATACCAATGAGGGCTTCGTGGTTCGATTCCAAAATGAATGGTAAAACGGCAATGTGCTTAATTGTTTTGTTGCAGCTTCAACAAGACGGGATTCACTCCCACCTTCAAGACAACCAAAGATAATTTTTCATTAAATAAAACAAGATTAGCCCCTAGTGATTTCGAAGAGATGAAGCAGTAATACCAAGAGATGTGCACCATAGACCAGCAAGCGAATCAAGATACTTTTTACCATTCGTATCATAAACATAGGAGCCCTGAAATCGAACAAGGACGTTGTTAAATACTTATGTAATAATTAGATGGAACCATTTGATGTGAAACCAAATTCCATACCTCCGACCGCTCAATCACCAGAGGATTCACGTCCGTAGTCTGCCATCCGGCTGTAAAGGGTGCCAGCATGGAATGCCCCTTGTAGCTGTCAATATCAAAGATCGATGCAAGCACAAGTATAGCGGTTAGTTCTCGTATACACTACGTCAACAATGACATATATTTTACCCATGAGGTAGCTCAATTTCAAACACAAAACAAATCAATGGGTATTCGATATTAACCCAACACACAAACACACACACACACACACACACACAGTGTGTACATACTCTTTCTCCTCCTTCAGCAAAGTGGCCTCTGTACCATAATGCTTTGCAAGAACAGAAATCTGAGATAAATACTTCTGCAAACTATCTCCTGCTGAAGCATCCTTCACATAGTAACCAGCCTGTACCAACAAAAGAATTCTTTAACTTTTCGAAACGAAAATTAAGAAATAATTTATTTCGCGTAGTGAGTTTGTGTGATCATAATTGTTTAAATAATATGTTAAAATAATCAAAAGAGAAAAATGCAATTTTTTCTTTTAACATATGATTCCCGGAAAATAGTGGGGGGACTTTTAATCGGAGGTAGTAATTAATTTTTGAAGATATTTAGAAGCACAGTGCATCATTCATTAGTCAATACTGTAGTATTTTACAACTAAATCGGTAAAGATTCGATTTTTATTTTTCATTTGAGGAACAGAATACACATGACTACAAACACACACAGAGAATCAAAACACTACACACACATAGATACAGGGGCAATTTTTTCTGGGGAATCTGAACAAAAACTGAAGTGGGTTTTGAACCTGGGTGGCATTTCTCAGAGTCGAGCGGAGAAGACGATGCATCTTCAGTTTTTCTAGTGTGTTTCTTGAACACAGCAACTGTATAATAATTGAAACGATGGAGAAGAAAGAAAAAGAAAAATCAAAATCAAGATTCAAGAGCGTGAGACGAGTAGATGGATAAATGATTCGAGCGAAGGTTGAGGTTTTAAAATTGAGGAAATGGGTCCACGTTCATGAATCATTGGTTTGGACTTTTGTGAAATTAATTACTTTTATTTAGGAAAAATGTATCCTTTCCTTTATTCTAGGATATTATTTCAATGCCGTGCTAGTTTTGAGAATCATAGTAGTAATTGTGATTTGTGATTATGTTTTTATACTTAATTTTCGATGAATAAAGTGAAAAGACCCTAAAAAATTTGTAAGTAAAAGCTAATAGTTGTATTTTTAAATAAAAAATAATTTTGTTTATGGGCAAAATATACGCGTATAAATAAATAATTTAGTTAAACATGTAAAATAAAAATTATCACAATTTAAAAGGAAAATAAAATAAAATAAATTATTATTGATCCACCCCATTTGACTAGAGAGTGGACCAAATATTTTTATCATACGTGTAGCGATAGAAATTAGGAGCTTCACAAATCGCAAATACCAAGTCAAACTATTAGCCGCCGGAGTTTCGAATTTTAATGCGATTTTGCATTCTTAATGTATTTACAAAAATGCCCTTTCACACTGTGGAGATCAGGGAGATTATAAAGAAGAGAACTCATTTTAGATTACCCAAAATTTGCAGACCATCAACAAAATGTGTCCAATGGATCCTACTCAAACAGACACACTACTTCCTCTGTTGCATCATCTTAAACCTTGAAACGGGCTTCGAGCCACGCGAGCCACCTTGCTGCTGGGGCAACTGCATCCCAATGTTGTGAGCATGCTCAACGATTGAACCAGTAAAGGCCTGTAGTTGCATAGGAAATTAAAGTTCACATCTATCAGTGGAACTAAATTAGAAATAATTTACGATTTTGTCTTAAAGTATAGTACATCTTACGGACAAAGATATATGCCCTGCTACACAAGAGCGCACAAACAATTTGAAGTTTGACAAAAACCCTATAGTACTGAATTTTCAGGGTTTTTAGTTCATTTTAAGAGTTTCTTTTAAGTTTTCGTGTTGTGAAGCTTATAGACTCCAGTTTTCAGAGTAAAATTCTAAACATAGCGCATACCATGTTGCCGGCATTAGGAGGAGCTTCAACTTTCTTCACATCTTGAGGGGACTGCTCCAAGGCCTTACTCGGCTTGCTATTGCTGAGTGCTAGATTATTCAAATCTGAAAACAAGACTTAAGTTAGAACCATCGTACACGAATCAGAATAGCGCTAAAGCAAATGAGAAGGCAGTTGCGGGCAAAAAAAAAGTCTATGGTCCAAAAGTAAAAGTTCAAGATTATTACGAAAACTAGGATTTAGCTTTAATTTCCCCACCTAACCATCTGCCCTCACAAAAAAAATGTCACTACAAGTATTCTTCAAATAAAAATAACCATGTTACAAGCACCCTTTGAGATTGTTATTTTCTTTATCTATTTTTCAATTAGGCTAAGCTTCAAAAGTCCAAATAAATAGTGGACTTTATAAGCAAATCGAATAAGTTTTCACATGGAAAATCATACATGGTGCTCACAAATGCATGCAAATTCGCCTACATCTCCGTCTAAAGACTCTAAATATATTTGGAGGCAATTTATTTACCTTTAGATACTGCTGGTACCTCTGAAGCTTCCACCTGGATCATAAAGACCAGCAAAAATAGTGACAAATCTAGTTAATACTATGAGAACTTTAAAATAAAAAATTAAATAATAAGATAAAGCATCAATCATTCGGGTACCCGTGAACTTACAGCTTCTTGAACAATAGGATTTTGAGTGGTTCTGTTATCCGGCTCATTTTGTATATTCTCGTCCTCATCAGATCCATCCTCCTCAGATCCATCGGCTCCTTCAGCTTCTTCTTCTTCTCTTTCAAGTTCATCCATCCTCATTTTTATGCGTATAAATTCTTCATCTTCATCTTCATCTGCTGCTTTTCTATTGCCCACTTCCAGAGGGGTGGAGTCATTTTTATTATACCCTGTGATTTCAGGAATGACACACTAAATCATAATGATTTTATTTTATTATCGAAAATCGCGTGATCAAGTCATTATAACACAAACAAAATAAAGTCGGAACCAGCCTGGTGATGTCCCAAAAGAATCTTCATCGGCATAATCTTCCCTGATTTCCACAAGACCCTCCTGTCAAACATTTAATATAAGGTAAGAAAACAATCAACTTAATGAGTCTACGGTGAGCATGGATATTCAATTAAATATTTACATTAATTTTAGGGACTGAAAATGTTAAAATTAGTTCATTAAAATGTCGAAATTGTATAATCAGAGTGTGTCAAAAGCTTACTGCTGACTCATCAGCTGTAGTATCGAAAAATGAAGCCTCAGCTTTCAGATCCTGCATCATAGCCTTTAGAGATTCGACTTGGGTTTCTAAATCCCGGCTTCTTCTTTTCAAAATCTCAATTGTTTGCTTAGCTGTTCTTTCGGAATAGTAGCCTTCTCCTAAAAGTACCTGCAGAAACAGTCCAACATCAGAAAACCAAAACTGATACTAGTCCGGGTATTAGATTCGTGGAATCAATGATTCAAAAACAATGGGTGTGGAAAATTAACGATAAATCGATTGTTTATACTAGCTTTTGTACTAACTACTAACCCATATGTCAAAATGTGGGATGATGATGTGTCGTTAATAATGAGATTAATGAACCACAAGAGTAAATAAGAAAACCTTCATCACACCATACATTGTTCCATACTAACGAGATCAATGATCAAGGAAAAACAAATAAAATTATATATCACCATGAAAAACAAAAAAAAACAGTTACCATGAATTCATTGGTGTGGATGAACCGACCTGGAAAGAACGCTGCCTTCCCAAATGGAACCTGAACACAAATAATTAATTAAGTAATTAATAATTAAAATGGATCGAATAATAATGGATAAATCTTCACCATGATATTGTGGTGAGTTTCGTCGGGGAGTTTCTGGACGAGATTTATGAGGCCGGCGTTGTCGTCGACGAAGCCCTTGAGCTGGTTGAGCTGCTGCTGGCGCTCGCCGATGGCGTCCTGCACGCGCTTCGAAGCTTTCTGAGCTTCTTCCGGCGGGAAAATGGAAGATATCTGAGTTACTGTGCCCTTCTTCTCCATGGCGATCGCTGCTTCGCGCCGTATACGAGCTTTTGTTTTTTCGATTCTAGGGCTTATATGGCGGAGCAATTGGGGGTTTTCTGTTTTGTATAGTTAGTGCGTGAGCGGGAGGGGGAATTTTCCGTCTAAATCTACACCGTCGATATAATCCAACCATCAGTTTTATCCATTTGCTATGTACCAATTTTTATTATTAAATTTAATTTATTACAAATTATAAAAAAAAAAAAATCAACTTAAATTCAGTCATTAATTTTGAACATTGAACAATCACAAAAAAAAAAAATCTCTTGTTCAAGAAGATGCTTTTGAGATATTTATCAATGTAATGTAAATAAATAGTGTACACTTAATTCAAAAATATCGAAGGCACGGCTCGGGTGAGATCAATCTATCTATCTATTTATAGACGACTTCAATAAGGGTGGTCTCGTAATCACTGGGTGCCTCGAATCCATGTAGGTTCATGACAGTGGCAGCCACATTTGCGGAATCTCACGCCCGGTGTTAGCCCAGGTCCCCCGATCGCGATCGGGACCTACACATAAAGTCGCAAAGCATAAGCACCAGAAATATAATACTCCGTACTATATAACATCAAAGATACCAAGTTACTTACTGGTTCAAAAGTGTGAGAAGTAAGAATTTGGATGTTGCTATTCTTGTCGAGAAGTGGCTCGCCTTTTTTGTTCCTCTTCACCATATCCTCGGCATTTCCATGATCAGCAGTTATAACATATATTCCACCAACTTGCTCTATTGCATCGATAATCATCTAATATCCGAAATTAACACCATTAGCACTTAGCAGATCATTCCAATGAATTCACGAATATTACACTTCTGCCGAATTAGAAACACACCTTCACAGCAGCGTCAGCAGCCTTACATGCCACGACCGTCGCTTCGATATCACCAGTATGTCCCACCATGTCACTATTAGGCAGGTTGACTCGTACCTTGAGAGTAAACAAATCACATTAAGTAAATTGAGAAATCGCGAAAAAAAAAATGAAAAAAAAAGTACCTGGTCAAATTTGCCACTAAAGATGGCATCTCTCGCCTTCTCTGCAATTTCCAGTGCCTTCATCTTCGGCTTGACATTGAAGGTTATACCACTATCACTTGGGATTTCAACGTATTCTTCCATTTGCGGGTTAAAGTAACCCGAGCGGTTTCCATTCCAGAAAAATGTCACGTGCCCGAATTTAACTGTTTCACTGTAAGAAGTGAAAAACACAGCATATAGTTATAGCTGATTGAAACAGATACTATTAACTAAACTATATAAGCTGGCAGAAAATTCGTTACCTGCAAGCAAAAGTTCGAACACCATTATGCACGAGATATTCCCCAGATGTCCTCTCAATCTCGGGCGGGGAAACAAGGTAATGTTTCGGAAGCTTGAGCTCTCCATCATACTGGAGCATACCAGCATAACGGATTTTAGGAAACCTAACACGGTCGAATTTATCAAAGTCCTCGTACTCAAGCGCTTTGGCTAACATAACCATACGATCGGCCCGGAAGTTGAAAGTCACAACGGCATCACCATCGACAATAGGACCTACTGCTTTCCCGCCATCATCTACAATAACAAACGGAGGTAAGTACTGATCGCTGGTGTTAGGAATCTCTCTCAGCTTCTTGACAGCTTCAACAGCGTTCTTAAACTTGTGAGGTGTTTCTCCGAGCACTTGGGCATCCCATCCTCTTTTGATAACATCCCAATCATTCTGGGAATTAAATAAATTTCAAAATTAATTTCAAAACATGAATTTTGAATGTGATGATGTCGAAACGGGATTTACCTCGTAACGATCCATGGTAACATGCATGCGGCCTCCGCCAGACGCAATCTGAGCATCAACGCCTTTCGCACGCAGATCTGCCAGCTCGCTTTCAAGGGTTTCGACAAAGCCTACACTACTTCCATCCAACACATCACGTCCATCGGTGAGAATATGAACACGGATTCTTTTGGCACCTCGTTCGCTAGCACCTTTAAGCAATAACTGCATCCCGATTTAATGTCATGCAATTAGATCTCTTCATAAACAGAAATACAGTAAGATTAAAAAAAACTAAGGCGATATAATTAAATAGAGATACCTGCAACTGATCGAGCCTGGAGTGGACACCTCCATCGCTTAATAACCCAATTAGTGCAGTGTGTTATTTGCAAATGATTCCTTTATGTACTTGAAACCTTCTCCATCGTAGATTTTCCCGGTTTCAAGAGCAATGTCAACAAGCTTTGCCCTGTACCCAGAAACACACGGAAATAAATACGCTACAATACGCAGAAATTAATGTAAGAGTCACTCAATCACAGTTCTATATAAATTAAGATCCCTTCAAATATACGGTCATCTGACATCGAGCACGACATGAATAACTCTGTTTTCTTAACATCAACAACGATAAACGAACGGATAGAGAAGACTCGAAGCTCACCCTTGCGCGAAGATCCGGCCAGCACCGAGAGCATTGTGACCAACCTCGCTATTTCCCATGTCATCTTCCGTGGGCAGCCCCACCGCCTTACCGTGCGCCCTCAACAACCTCCATGTATCAGGCGCCCCCTTCACCAAACATCAAAAATCAACATCAGTTCCACATGGTTTCACCCCCAACGAAGACACGCGCGCACGCGCGCGCGCACAGAGAGAGACAGAAATAGGAAAAACTCCGAAGCTCAAACGAGCAAAAAATTCTAAGAATATAAGTACCTTTTTGAGTGAATCCATGGCGGGGGTCTCGGCCACGTGGATGCAGTTGTACTGATCGGGATTTGCCTCGCCCCATCCATCCAGAACCACCACTGCTACTGTTTTCCCCTTCGGCAATTTGGGATGATCCTTCAATTTCCAAGAAAATTCCATATCCTTAAAATAATAAAATTAAATTAAATAAAAAATAAATTAATAAGCGAGCTGATAGTAACACATATCATATACAGATACACCATGCATACAGATAGATACACAAATGAGATTATTAGAACCTGATTTTTCTTGAGAAGAAGTTAATTAGTGGGAAATGGGATATCAGGTTATATACACACTCCACAGGATGTTCTGGAGAAAACATTCTTTCCAGATTTTATTCCTTTTTATTTGGGCTGGGCCTACAATCTACATGCCCAACCAGAACTCTTGGGCCTGATGAGGTCTGAGTTAGCCCAAATTAACTAAGCAAACCCATAAAAACGATTTTGGAAAAAATAATTATTCTTTATAACCGATGTAAAAAGGAATTATTTTTTATTCTTATAAAAATTAGAGACAAGAAAATAATGAAGTAATTATCAAAAGTTTAATTTACAAAATTGGTAATCAAACAAGTAATACTCATGAAAGCGTGCTCCACGTTTTGTACGTAACAACAAAATATAGAACGAAAAATATCTTCCACGAAAACCTTCTCGATTTGAGTGGGTTAGCTCCGACCGACAAAAAATATGTACTAGGTGGAGAGATTCAAACATTAGAATCAAAAATTGGAAAAGCCATTCACCATACAGGTCCATACTACATAATATGCTGTGTTATTCATTTATCTTTGTAGTTTGATGTAATGCATTGTTTTTTCGAATGATTGAATTGTTAATTCTGGTTTGAGTACAACTCGCATCATTTGGTGTAATTGATCATATATTATTGATCGGATTCATAACACACGGTGGGCCCATTTGCATAATGTATAGTATATCTTTTCAAAACTTTAAATTAAGTAAATTAAAATGATATATACTACAATTATAATATTTCATGGTATCATAATTTCAGTATATTATACCCTAGTATATACTATTTTGTGAGGCAATTAATGCCGACAGAAGTGGCGGCAAACTTACAATGTAATATGACCGTTAAAAATAAATTATGTTTTTATAATAAGTTTGTTTGGTTGCACTTATTAATTTCATACTACATGGGCTATATTTTTTCACAAAACCAAATCAAATTTAATAAAACACTTAAAATATAAAATTACAAATTTTTATTCTTTGGTAAAAAATAATTATTTTTTCAGACATAAAAGTAACATTTTCTACTAAAATAAAATAACCTAAATTTGACTTTTAAAAAAAAACATGAAATTAAACTAAGTTATTGAATCAATTGTCATATTATTATCTCTTTATATTATTCACAAATCTATCCCAAAGTCTCACAAAAAATAATAAGTGTAACCACTCTACATAGAAATCAAAATTAAAATGTACAACCTCCAATCCACGATCCACATATAAAGACCCACAAACGCATATCAACAAATTAAACCACACTCAATCCTTACCAAAAAAACAAATAAAAATAAAAAATGCAGCCCACATTCCTCCTCATCCTCCTCCTCCTCGCCGCCGCCGCCGCCGCCGCCAAGGCTCACAACATCACCCACATCCTCGCCTCCCACCCCGACTTCTCCACCTTCAACCACTACCTCACCACCACCCACCTCGCCGCTGAGATCAACCGCCGCCGCACCATCACCGTCGCCGCCGTCGACAACGCCGCCATGAGCTCCCTCCTCTCAAACAACTACCCCCTCCCCACCCTCAAAAACATCCTCTCCCTCCACGTCTTCGCCGACTACTTCGGCTCCAAGAAGCTCCACCAGATCACCAAGGGCTCCACCACCACCTCCTCCCTCTTCCAAGCCTCCGGCGAGGCCTCCGGCACCTCCGGCTACGTCAACATCACCGACATCAAGGGCGGAAAAGTCGGTTTTGCCCCCGTCGACGCCGACCCCTCCGCCCCCATGGCCACCTTCGTCAAGTCCATCCAGGATTTCCCCTACGACATCTCCGTCATCCAGATCAGCAAGATCCTCACCTCGCCGGAGGCAGAAGCGCCGACCGCCGGTCCGGCGGACCTCAACGTGACCCTCATCATGGCGAAGCAGGGGTGCAAGGGGTTCGCGGATCTGGTGGCGGCGCAGGGCGCCGGAGAAACGTTCGACCGGAACGTCGCCGGCGGGCTGACTGTGTTCTGCCCGTCCGACGAAGCTCTGAAGGCGTTCGGCCCGAAGTATAAAAATCTGACCGGCGACGGGAAGACCTCGCTCCTCCTCTACCACGGCGTCCCCGGGTACAACCCACTCGGGACCCTCAGATCCAGCAACGGCGTGATGAACACGCTCGCGACTGAGGGCTCGTCGAAGACGTACGACTTCGTCGTTCTCAACGACGGCGACGACGTTAAGCTCAAGACGAAGGTATCCAATAAATTAAAAAATAAAAAAATAATAATTTACATTAATTATTAATTTGAGACAAAATTAATAATTAATTTACATTAGGTTGTGACGGCGACTATCAAAGGAACGCTGATCGACGAGGACCCGCTGGTGGTGTTCAAGATCGACAAGGTTCTGCAGCCGATTGAGCTGTTTAAGGCGGCGGCGGCGGCTCCCGCGCCGAAATCGGCTAAGTCGAAAGCTGGCTCGGCCGATGGGGACGAGGACAGTCCGGGACCGTCGGCCGACGATGAGGCGGCGGCGGACGAAAACACGAGTAACGGCGGAGGCAGAGTTGTAATTGGGGGCGGTTTTGTGACGATGGGTTTAGCGATAGGAATTTTTTGCAGCCTTTTTTAATTTGATTTATTTATTTATTTGGTTGGAAATTGTGTGGATTTGAAAAAATCTAAAATAATACTATATTTTTTTGGGTTTTGTATGTAAGATACATTGTGGGAAATGCAACTTTTTTTTGTGTGTGTGGTAATTGAAGTATTTTTTTTGAACTTTGATTTATAATTCTAATTTATGATGAAGTTAAATAAAATACAGTACCACGTATTTTGACATGCACGTAAATTGATTAGTCTTATTATGAATATGTTTTAATTAAATTGGTACGTACGGTATTGGAATTTTGATTTGTCAATTCATCATTAATACTACAGTATAATTAACTAAATTGTTTAAATAGTTATCGGTAATTTTTTGTGGGCAGATTCTGTCCATGGGCAGAATTACCCAAATTTATTAAATTTTTTATTTTTTATTTTTATATGATTATAAATATAATTAACTTAATAAATCTATTAAAATAATTTTTTTATCTTTTATTTTTATATATTATAATAATTTTTTTCTAATTAATTAATTATTTTAGTGTAAATATAAAAATATTCATTATCTTTATTTAAACATTTTTACTTTTTATTTTTTTTGTGCAATATATATTTAATATAGTGTACTTAATTATAATATATGACAAAATAATAATAAAAATATTTTAATATTTTTTAAATAATTTTATAAAAGAATTCTGCCCATGTCAGAATCTGCCCATGTCAGAATCTGCCCATTTAACAAGTGACAATAGTTATACTACTACTACTTGAAAATTTAGGGTAATTTCGTGTGGGCAGATTCTGCCCATGGGCAGAACGCCTGATTTTATTTATTTTTTTTATTTTTTATTTTTATATGACTTAAAATATAATCATTATAATATATATGTAAAAATATAATTTTTATTTGTTATTATTATAGGTTAAAATATATTTTTTCTATTTAATTGATTTTTTTAATATAAATATAAGAATATGCATTATCTTTAACAAATTATTTTTTTATTTAATTTTTTTGTCCAATATATATTTTATATAGTATAATTAATTATATTACATGTAAAAAATTTAATTAAAATATTATTAGATTTTATAAAATAAGTTTTTAAGTAGTTTCTGCCCATGGGCAGAATTATTCTGCCCATTTAGCACTGTCCGAAAATTTAAATACCTCAGTAGTCAGTCAGTACAATAATGGCGTTTTCCATGAAATCAAGGTGGTGAGCTGTCGGTGAACAACTACAGGCTTCATCCACTTGTAAGAATAAATAAATAATAAAGTATACATTCAAATTTATGAGTAAGGATTACTGGAGTACTATAGTATAATTTAATTAAAAAAATTCATTTATTTTAGATTGAAAAAAATTAATAATTTAACTTTTTATGTAATGAATGGGCGTAGTATTGACTATTTAGATTATGTTATTTTGAACCCAATTCAAATTTAATATGTAAAAGTGTTGTAAAACGGCATAAACAATATGTACTTCTTAATAATGGTTTTATCTATGCTACATCGGTTGGAATACATTATATATATCTTAATCGTAAATTTAATATTATTATATTAAATACACACTCGATCACAATTACACACTCGACTTGTCTGGTGTATGTATTTACCGTTAATATACTAAAAAAAAAAGTATTGCTTCCGGTGTATTCCATATAACCAATAATAATAATAATACAAAATGATAGAGGATTGGATATTTTAAATTATTAAATAATCAATTAATTAATAATATTTGCAAGCCACCGACATTTTATACTTGAGCCAACGAGGCAACAATGAAAGAAATTATTTAGTGTTACTTTATTTTGTTCTGGTAAGAAAGGGCCCCACAATATTTCCCACGAATTGTACAGCTAGTTTTCGGCAAGCACTGAAGCAAGCATACCCATGTTCATTGAGTCAGGGCCAAAAGTGTCATTTAACTTTTGCAACATGCAAGGAAGGTATATTTGTATATATTCTCGAATAAATATGGTCGATGTTTACGGGGGCCCAAATAAATGGTCCAGCCCAATATCAATATCGGGCCTCCATAACTTTCTCACAGTAGCCCAAAATCAGAAAAAAAAACTGACACGTAATTAGTTGCAGCGCATTTGAGAAGACCTTTCTACACATGTCCATTAGTATGGTCTAAGAGGTGCTACTTCAGGTGCAATACACCTGGTGGCATATTAACTGTGTATACATATACAATACACGTCGGGATGTGTGATTGTGTGTGTATTGAATATAATAATATTAAATCAACGGTTAAGATCTATTAGTATAGAGCATTAATAGTCGAAGCCTCCTTCATAGTACTTTTTTTTTAAATAATTAATATATTTACAAATTTATAATTTAACTTTATAACATTTGATATTAAAAAATTTAATAATCATTATTTTTAATTACAATTTTCAAACATATTAAAAAAATATTATGATACAGTATTTCAACTTTGTGTTAGTTTATTTTTAATGCCAATTAAATAATTTAATATTTAATAATATTTAATATTGTGATATTTATTTTTATTTCATTGTTAAAAATAATTTAATCAAAATTTATTTTAATTATTAATTATATAATTATTAAAAAAAAATTACATTATAAAAAATATTAAATAAGAAACTAAAAAAAAGTTGATAGATTTTTTTTATTAATTTGAAAAAGAATGATCATTTTATAAATAATAAATAGTTTTTTGTTTGAGTTTAAGTTAAAAATTTAAGTATTTTTTGCATTACTCTCACCTTCAAACTTATAATAAATTTATGTTTTTATGTCAATTGGAACTTATCTTCTACTTCAAAATAAATTTTTGGTATCGAGTTTGGAATTTATAAGAGTCTCACATTCAAACTTATAATAAATTTATTTTTTTTATCTCACCTTCAAACTTATAATAAATTTATGTTTTTTATCGATTAACATCTCTCCAACTCCAAAATAAATTTTTATATCGTTTGGAGATGCTCTTATGTCATGATTTTATAATTAAAGAAAAGCAAATAATATAATTAAAAAAATCAAATAAATTACTATAATACATTACCTCATGTTTTTAATAAGAAAGATTAATAATTTTGAAATGTTACTGTTTCTTATAATTATAAAAAAATATTTAATTATAAACAATTAATTAGATTATATATACTTATTTTCCAAAATTCTCCAATTGAAAAATATAAATAAGTTTAAATAAAATTAGAAAAATAAATAAACATAATGAGAATTTTGATTTAAGGAAAATTTTAATTATTTTATAATAATACTACTCCATAATGTTTATTTTAAAGTGAAAAAAAATTAATGAGTTTGTTTATAATAATAAAAATTAAAATCACATATTTCTTAATAATCCTAAATATAATTGTATTTTATTCATGTACTAATAACTAATTTAATTAATTTTTTTAATAGATGTATAAATGTACTCCGTCCTCGTGTTTCAAAACCTAGCAGCTAAATTAAACCCAAAACTGCCATCGCAGCTCTTTCATTCATTCTGAAAGACTATATCGATACTCAATCAGTTCAGAGAAGAGCAACAGATTCGTCAATTCATTTGCTTGATATCTGCAAACGAAAATGACGGTGCATAAGAAGAAGAAGATGGAGCTGAAGCTGGTGAAGGCAGCCACGCGCGATCGTCTTAGTAAGATTATCGAGCAGTTTCGTCTTTCCAAGGATGATGGTAAGCAAAAGCTTCAATTTTTTTATTATCTTAATAAATTTTTTCTTTTCTTTTCCTTTTGGGTTGAATGAGAAGTAAAGAAAAAAAGCTGGGCATGTTTTCAATCTAGTGTTCACTGAATGTGCTTCTTGATGGTTCTACAATTACAATGCTGTTGGATTATTGTATAGTATATGAGGACAAGAATAACCCGTATAACTCGTTTGTGCAGTCTACGAGTTTGAAAGTAATCTTACAAAGCACGAGCGAGGAGCCGTGCACAATTTATGCCATGAACTAGGCCTAAAATCAATAAGTTATGGGTAAGTTGTGATTAGGGAATTGAATGATATTTGTTTGGTTATTATTATTATGATTCGTCCTCGTTGAGTAATTATTGACACACCCCCTACAGCTTGGGGAGTGACCGTCGTGTTAGGATTTCAAAGACTGAGCAACTAAAGAGCATAACAGTGCCTGCAATACAAAGAATGACCAAGAAAGAGCCCGTAAAAGTGAAGGAAAAACTTGTCTCTTTCACCTTTTCGAAAGAATCGAAAGCTGATTTACATGATTTGTTTTCCCGGCATCCCCCTAACGATGAAGATATGAACGAGAATAAAATCGGGGAAAGCAGTGGAAAAAATCTTAAAGCAGGAGGACACAGAGATGATATTTTCCGAAAGCCGGTTATGACTCGGTCTGAAATTGCAAACAAGGTGAAATCATTTTCTTCCAGAATAAATAGATCTCCTAGTTTGAGAAAGGTCAGACTTCTGTCTTGGGGTACTCTTACATTTCCATTAGTTTAGTATGATAATTATTTACATGTAACCGTGTTCATGTTATTTGCAGATCACGGAGACAAGGTCAAAGCTTCCAATTGCGTCTTTCAAGGACGTTATTACATCTACTATAGAGTCTCATCAGGTGTCCTCATTTAATTTTCTGTTATATAAATATTTGGATGCATAGTCATATATGAACCTTCTCATGTATGGTGAATCAAATAAATTCTGGAATAAAAATTGTTACTTTTCATGTATTGATTAGACCTCTTGCTTTATATGTCCTAGTTTGTTGTTTTTGTCCTGATATATATATATATATATATATATATATATATATATATATATATATATATATATATATATATATATATATATATATATATATATATATATATGTTCTGATTTTTTATATTTCACTTCTACCTCTTATGGATTATTGCTTACTTTATCATACTTATGCAGGTCCTCCTTATATGTGGTGAAACTGGATGTGGGAAAACTACACAGGTGTCTGTTTCTGCATCCTTCATCTCTTCTGTTATTTGTTTTATCAGTATCATTAGTTTTTCTGGTTGTTTTTTTGGTTCGAGAAAGTATTTCGTTAAATCAGTATATATTTCGACAATATATATCATGGACCCGAGTGCACATGGATCAACTTGGACCTCAGGAAGATTTTAATTATTCGTAAATGAATCTTACCATTATTTTAGTGAAAAATACAATTATACAAGAATAAAAATAACAATTTTTTAAGTTGATGAAAAAAATTCAGTTTATGAAAATGAAGAATACATTTATACAATAATGAAGAATTCATTTAAACCGCAATAAAAAACCACTTCCAGAAGAAATACTATAATGAATAATAGTACAATACAATTATAACTACAATCTTAATTTAAGGATGACTAAAATCTTTATTTGCGAATAATAGAAATCTTCTTAAGTTCCACTTAGATCTGCGTGAATCGGGGTCCATGTACTAATTTGTATATTTTAATGGTCAATAAATAATCCAGGTCCCACAATTTCTTTTGGATCATTCATGGAGTAAAGGAGAGACATGTAAAGTAGTTTGTAGTCAGCCAAGGAGAATTTCTGCTACATCAGGCGTGTGAACTACCTATCTCTATCATGAATAATGAATATGTATATTTATATTTGCTTCTGCTTCTTTATTGGGCTTCAAACTTAAACTAAATGCATATACTCGACTTGTCAAGTGCAGTAGCAGAAAGAATTGCTTCTGAAAGAGGTGAAACTCTGGGTGAATCTGTTGGATACAAGGTGCTGCATGATCCAATAATTATAGCTATTTTTGATTGTTTTTCTTAGTCAAAGACCAACCCAGAAGCACCTTTTTACTTTCTGTTTTAATGTTAATGTTCAACTTATAAAAAAAAATTCCTGGAGATTTTGAAATGATGCAACTATTTGTTGATGTCATTTTTCTCCTCGATTTATTGTCAATACCTCTGAATTTTGGCCTTTGCAAGATTTTGTCATCATACTTGCATTGCTTCTTGATTTTAAGTCATTATCATTTTGCACAACACACTTCTCATTCATGTGCATAATTTTATTAGTCTTCTTTCTTATTTTTATTACTCCATGGGAAATGCTAGATTCGGATGGAAGGTAAAGGCGGGAGGCATTCGTCCCTTGTGTTCTGCACCAATGGGGTTTTGTTGAGGGTTCTGATTGGTGACACAACTGGCATAAGCAAGTTGACCTCAAAGAGAACCGCAAATAGTGACTTTGACATAACACACATAATTGTGGTATTATTGTCTTTCGAACACTTTTATGCGAATTATATAATTATATTATAGTTGGAGTCTTTTCATGCATGTACTTTATCAAATCAATCGCTTTCAGTTGGATACTGTTAGATGTTAGAAGATTTATCCATCTTAGTCTACTGTGGGAGTTTGTTTTGGTTGATTTCATGTGAATAAAAGAAGAAACATAGAAGCCTGATTATTTTCTAATATATTTCTTACGATCAGATAATTGTTTAGTTTCTTTGGGCTATAGGATATATAAGCGAGAGTTTTTGAAGGCTACCAATTCCAACTAAAAACACTGATAACAATTTCCAATCATTTTCTTTGTTTATTCTATTTGAGTGACTATGTTCAGTCCGTTAGTATTGCCTTGTTTATTTATTGTCAGAAGGTTCATGCAATTTTTTATTTTTTTAATTAAGGATGAAATTCATGAAAGAGATAGCTTCTCTGATGTAACTCTCACAATCCTCAGGTACTGGGTGCTTTGATTATATAATTATATTGTCATTTTTTCAAAAAACAATTGTGAAATGTATTTAGTATATATAACTTCCTGTGTATTTATCACAACATACTTCTACTGATTTGTTGATGTTGGTTGTTTCCAGAGACACACTTCCATTATATCCACACCTTCGTCTGGTTAGTGTCTCCCTAATCATTTTTAAGATTAATTTAATTGTCACCCAATTTCGATTGTTGAATAAGACACAATTTTGATTGATATATATATCCTCCAACAGATATTAATGAGTGCTACAATTGATGCTGAACAATTTTCAATGTATTTTGGTGGTTGCCCGATTATTCGAGTACCGGGTTTTACTTATCCCGTAAGTTATTACTCATAATTTATGTCCTGCGTATTTTTATCACTCTTTATCTGTATATATTATCTGAAGACAATTTTGTTTTCAGGTAAAATCTTTTTACTTAGAGAATGTACTATCTTTAATCACATCTGAAAAAGATGTACCAACAACAACCACCAAAAACAGTGATGTAACTGTGAAAGACACTTTCTTAACTGATGGATGCCCAACTGCGCTTGACGAAGCTATCGACTTGGCTTTATCAAATGACGATTTCGACCCCCTCCTTGAGTTAATATCTTCCGAAGGGACTGAAGAGATTTTCAATTATCAGCATTCAAAAACCGGAGAGACACCACTGATGGTATTTGCTGTGAAAGGGAGAGTTAGCGATATCTGCATGCTTCTCTCTCTAGGAGTGGACTGTCATTTACAATCCCATGCGGGAAAGACGGCTTTCGATTATGCCAAAAAGTTTAATCAAATTGAAGCTGCCAATATTATTAAACAGCGTATGGGGAAAGCATCTAGCATGAAATCCAATGAAGACAAAAAGTTATTAGATGAGGATAAAAAGTTATTAGATGAGGATAAAAAGTTACTTGTTGAGGATAACAAGTTACTTGATGAACATACGAAGTTACTTGAGGATACAAAGTTACTTGACGAGTATTTATTAAATGTGAACCCAGAACAAATTGATTTTCTGCTTATTGAAAAACTTCTCAGGAGAATATGTATGGACTCAGAGGATGGAGCCATTCTGGTTTTCCTACCAGGTTGGTCTGAAATAAGTGAAACACGGGATAAATTACTAGCCAGCCCTTTCTTCGAGGATCCATCTAAATTTGTTGTGGTACCTCTTCATTCCAAGCTACCCTCGGTGGAGCAGAATTATGCTTTCATACGCCCCAAGCGCGGTTGCCGCAAAATCATTCTCTCTACTAATATTGCCGAGACTTCGATTACCATTGAGGACGTTGTCTTTGTTGTGGATACTGGGCGGATGAAGGAAAAAAATTATGATCCACATTACAATATCTCGACCCTCGAGTCTTCTTGGATTTCTAAAGCGAACGCAAAGCAAAGAGAGGGGCGTGCCGGGCGATGCCAGCCGGGTATTTGCTATCATCTTTTTTCGAAGCTTCGATGGGCTTCGCTTCCCAACTTCCAGGTTCCGGAGATCAAGAGGATGGCAATAGATGATATATGTCTGCAGGTACCTATGTTTTTAAAAAATCAGATTTCAAGTAGCTTCTACAATTTTATTTCGAGGCTAATTACAAAGATAACCCCGACTTAATTTTCATCTACATAAATTAAAAAATTAAAAAAGTAATTTTTTTTACTAATAAATGTGTCTAGGGGATTGCTGTAATGTTTAAATACCCTTTCCGTCTGTCTAAGATCGTCTTTTTCTCTTTTTCCTATTTGGTCATCCCAAATTATAGGCTTGTTTCCAGATTTTTTTTCATAATTTGTGTGAATTTGCCTTTTAGGCCTATCTTAGTCGCGGCCGAAGGGGGTATACACTTATAATTATCTATATTTCCTTTTTCATAACAGGTGAAGCTTATTGATCCAACTTGCAAAATAGAAGAATTTATGCAGAGGATGTTGGACCCACCTGCTTCCGAGGCCATAAATAACGCAGTTGTTGTCCTTCAAAATGCTGGGGCGCTGACACCCGACGAGAAACTCACGGAACTCGGGGAGAAGCTTGGAACTTTACCTGTTCATCCATTGACAAGCAAGATGCTATTCCTCGCGATACTAATGAACTGTCTTGACCCGGCGTTGACTTTAGCTTGTTCTTCTGGCAATAGATCCCCTTTCATCGAACCGATAATGCATGAGGAGAAGCAGCGAGCCCAAGCTGCAAGATTGGAACTGGCTTCGTTATATGGCGGGAATGGTGACCAGCTGGCTGTGATAGCCGCATTCGATTGCTGGAGAAAGGCTCAGGAAACAGGAAAAGCATCTATGTTCTGTACTAGGTACTTTGTTTCACCAAACGGTATGAGAATGCTTTCATTTATGCGGAAGAAGCTGGAAACCGAACTACAACGGTATGGTTTTCTACCGGAAGACAAATCTCGGTGTAGTCTGAATGCACAGAACCCAGGGATACTCCATGCTGTGATTTTTGCCGGTTAGTATTCATTCGTTAGGATTCTGATCTATTAGATCCTTACTGAAATTGTTGGTTAAATCAAGCAGAGATTGTTACAAAAACTACTCAAATTTTGAACTAATTACAAACACAACAAAAAACAGCCAAGTTTCAAAATTACTACACAATAGTCATGAGGTTAGATTGGGTGTTAAAATTGAGGGGATAAACTTTATAGTTGTTACAATGTGAAATGGGGTTTGATTTTTATTTATTTTTTATTTGCTTATGATGGGTGTAAATGTAAGCGAAAAATCTCAGGTTGTTTTTTGTATTTTTTATTTTTTTGGTAATGAAGTCAACTGGTCATGTAATACTGTACAGTATTTGTAATAAATCCATTAAGAGTATACATGTACATCCTTAATGATATAAACACTAAAACACTGATTCCCAGTCGCCATTTTCCCCCTCCTTATTTAGTGAGAAGTAATTTAAAAAAGTCTGAAACTGTTCTCAAACGCTAAAATTTACAGGCTTGTATCCAAAGGTTGGGAGAATGATTCCATTTGGTAGTAGATCTTTTGTGCAAACCGCAAACTTGAAAAGTGTACGGTTGCACCCTTCCTCGACCAACGCCAAATTGTCTTTCAAGAAATTCGAAGTCCCACCGCTAATCATTTTTGACGAGGTAATTCGCGGAGACTGGGGAATGTCCATTAGAGAGTGTTGTGCGATAGGATTGCTGCCCCTGTTATTACTGGCTGCGGAGATTGTGGTGGTCCCGGCTTGTGAAAATGATAATGATAAGAGTGACTATGAAAATGGGGATGATAGTGAAAAAATCATGGCATCGTCAGAAAATGTCGTGAAAGTTGTGGTTGACAGGTGGCTTCCTTTGGAGTCAACAGCGCTTGATGTCGCCCAGATTTACTGCCTGAGGGAGAGGCTTGCTGCTACAGTTCTATTTAAAGTAAGTTTTTTTTTCCAAACTCTGATATTCTTTTAATCAATTAATAATTTTCAGATTGTCGTGTTTATTTATGTTTCATACTACAAATTAAGGGATGATTAAAAACTACATCCTCAAGTATTATTCTGATTACGTAAGGGCCTCATTGTCTTCGAAAGTTACCGTCCGGGATTATTACAAAGGTACCCAATTGAGGCTTCACCATATTACAAAAAGAGAGTTCTATAAAATACCCTGATGTAAAAGAGAAACAATTCAGTGGTATTTTCATAATTAAAAGTTTTTATTTAAGTTAGGTCTAACCTCAAGGACTCATTTTGTAATTTACCATTATTCTCTAGAGATACAATTACTCTCCACACCCTTCCCACACCTTTAATGTGCATTTTCTAGACATACAAATGTGTAAAAGGTTGTACTTGTGATTTCGAAAGTTTTTTGTTGAAATTAGTCAAAGGCTTGAGAACTCCTTTTGTGATTATGCTAATTTATTTTCCGTTGACTTTATTTCAATAAAGGTGAAGCATCCACGTAAGATTCTCCCGGAGCATCTTGCAGACTCTCTTTATGCAATATCATGTATCCTATCAAACGATGGAATGTCCGGGATCACACTGCCGAACGATAAAAAACCTGTTGAGTCAGTTACCAAGGTTGTAAGTGTTACGGATATTGGTCAGGCAGATCATGGCAAGGCAATTGCGACGACTCAGCTGCCTCAAAATGATCTCAACTCGCAGATGCAGAGTCAAAACAAATCACTTGAATCTCAAACACAACCTCCAGTTTCTGAAATTAATGTTAACGAAAGTGCTACCACACAGAAGTCTTCTCAGAAGCATGGACCTGTTGACTTGCCTGCCACCGGGGTCAGTGCTTCTGATATTGGTCAGGCATATCATGGCATAACATTTGCGATTACTCAGCTGCCTAATCAAAATGATCTCTACTCGCTGATGCACAGTCAAATCTACTCAATTGAATCTCAATCGCAGCCTCCAGTTCCTGAAATTAAGCGGCGACGACTTGGACCTGTTGACTCGCCTGCCACAACAGTCGGGGCTAGCAAACATGTTGACTCGTTTGCCACAATAGTCGATGCTTGCAAACCTGTTGACTCGCTTGCTACAACAGTCATTGCTACCGAACCTGTTGACTCGCTTGCGACACCAGTCAGTTCTACCGAACCTATTGACTCGCTTGCTACCGAACATGTTGATTCGCTTACCACAATAGTCAGTGCTTCTGATATTGGTCAGGCAGATCATGGCAAGGCAATTTCCACGACTCAGCTCCCTCCTCAAAATGATCTCAACTCGCTGATGCACAGTCAAAACAACTCACTTGAATCTTCTCAAGCGCAACCTCCAGTTCCTGAAATTAATGTAAACAAAAGTGCTACCAAACAGAAGTCGTCTAAGAAGCGGCGACGACTTGAACCTGTCGACTCGCCTGCCACAATGAGCAGTGCTTCTGATATCGGCCAGGCAGATCATGGCAAGGCAGTTACGATTTCTCACCTTCCTCTTCAAAATGATCTCAACTCGCTACTTGAATCTCAAGTGCAACCTCCAGTTCCTGAAATTAATGTTAACAAAAGTTCTACCAAACAGAAGTCTTCTAAGAAGCGGCGAAGACTTGAACCTGTTGACTCGCCTGCCACAACAGTCGAAGCTAGCAAACCTGTTGACTCGCTTCCCACATCAGTCAGTGCTACCCGAACCTGTTGACTCGCTTGCCACAACAGTCAGTGCTTCTCGATGTTGACCAATCAGATCATGGCAAGCCAATTGCAGTTACTCAATCCATAGTCGAAACAACTGACGATCAACCTCTGGTTTCCGAAATTAATGGAAAGCAGAGTGCTGTAAAACAGAAGTCGTGTAAGAAACGGCGATGGTGACTTGCTGTTTTGTGGAGATGTCGGTCCGTCGAGCCTTGCATTTTGTTTATCGATACTATCATTTTGTTAGGTTATTTAGTAGTTTAATTTGATACATGGGATGTCATGAATGTAATACAAAACAGAATTCTAGTTTTTTTTTTCTCTGGTTCTTTTTGAACCTACAGTTAAACTACTATAAATCTACATTTTTTGCTTTCCAATCATTTTTGTTATGATAATTTACCTTAATTTTTTTTAATATATATTATTGAAGTAAAAATTCCCTAAAATACCCTTGTTTTTAATTTATCGTTCGGGTTTTTGTTTTTTGCACGAGCACACATTGTTCTCAACAATTTATTTGCACACGCTTGAAATTGGTGTTCTTTTCCTTTCATGATTGTAAAGTATTGGTCCGGTATTGAGAAGGCCCTAAAGGCAGAGGGCTATTTATGCAGTTTAGTCAAACTTAAAAGTAGAAAACTCAATTAATTAAAAAACAAAAAAGGTGTGAAAAGGGGAAAATTTTGTGGCACGCGTGTAATTAAAAAACTTTGCTAGTATTAGATAATGCGTTAATCTTCCTTCCCTCTCGATTCGAATTTCAAACGGGATGGAGCCATCACCACAGTGACACTCCAACTTTCTCTCCGTAATATTTCAGTTGAAATTTTCTGCAATAAATTGAGATTACTTTTATGGAGATACATACGCACATACATTCATCGGAGAAGACGACGACGACGAAGAATCGGAAGTGTTAGGGTTTCTGTAGGAAGAGCGATGGGCTGTTTTTTCGGCTGCTTTCGTGGCAAAGATTCTAAGCCTAATCTCGTTACGCCTCCGGTAAGATCTGAGTCGATCGAGGAATTCTTTTGTGTTTGATTTTGATTTTGATTTATTTTCGAGGGAATTATTTGTGTACTTTTTTTGGGGAATTTCAGCTGGAATCGGTGGCGTCACGCAGTAAGAATGCACTGTCATCTTTGTTCCAGAGTGATGGTAATTCTCTCTGTTATTTTTATGTGGTTTTTAATTTGGATAAGATGAATTTCGGTACGAATTTATACCGTGTTAGTGAAATTGCATTTGGTTGATGGTATATTTTTCTGGATGGGGTGATTGCTGCTGTAATGAGTTTGTTTGTTGCTTGTGAATTAGAAGACGAGCCACTAAGAAATCGAGAGCAAGGTCAGAATCAGCTGACCGGAGAGCTTTATGCCAAGGGGCTCAAGGAAGAGGTTTGTGTTTTGTTAGATTTCTGTTTTTTTTTTCAGAGAATGATATTCTTGTTCTAGGAGAACTCGTCGGTAATTAGGTTATCTCGAGTAGTTTTCCCAGAAGATATAATGTGTATCAGTGTATGCTCGCGAATCTTTTATAACAGATCCTGTCATTTTTTAATGAAAAGATAGTGCATGTATATATTGTAAAAATCAGCTGGTGGGTGCTTGCACATGTATAACTAATACATGACATGATTTTCTCTTGGCAGGCAGATTTCCTCAAGGCTTGTGGAACTTTACCCGAGACAAATGTTGAAATCATAAAAGACTCTGAGATGTGGGAGAGCAAATCGTATTCTTTTGTTGATTCTCCGAGCAGCTAAATATCCCAATCTTAATTCATTGAGTAGCTGAAATTCCTAATATAATATCAAACTTTTGCGTGTGAAGAAAACTTCATTAATTTTTTTCCCTCTCTTCTGCACTTCTGCTAAGTGAAAGTTTATATGGCTTGTCACCACTAGCATTTTATCAGGCATGAAAAAGATTCCTGATATAATTTATGAAGAAAATGGTAATTTATGCAGCGATAAAATGTAGATTTGGCATTTGAGTACTATGCAAAAGACTGCAACTAAATTTTGTATTCTGCTTGCTAGTTGCATTACCGATGGACAGAATACGAGAAATGAAATACAGAATAATATTCTACCAATGGAAATGCCTGAAAGCAAAATTATTTCGGAAACTTCAGCAGTTCCTCAAGAGGTCAATGCCCCTTTTGTACAAAGCAAAAGCAAATCTGGTCGTTTTGACTACGAGTTGGAAAGTTCCACCTTTTCATCAAAAGGCTCAACCACTGAAAATGAATGTCAACACCTGGAACAATCTGGATCAGAAGGAGAAAGAAGTGTAACAATGCCATCACCATATCCAACTCCTCCGAAATTAACTGATGAGATGCAGACACCTGGCACTGTTTTCCCTGCACATATGAATCATGCAGAAGGCAGCAAGATAGAATCAATTAAGCTCAACTACGATGATGATGTAATGTCAACTCCAATGGCTGAATCAGCCAAAAAAGAATTTTCGGCTGGCAAAGAGACGAAGAATGAAGCAAGCCTGGCTGATTGGTTGAAACCGGTTTCACCCAAGATTAATCGTGTTCATCGTATAACTCCTGGGGATAGGCCTATTTTGGGGATGGTGGCAGCTCATTGGAAGGATGAAGAGACTTCTCATGTTTCGCCTATATGGTGGGATGGGAATGGAATTCCAAATTCTACTAACAAGTACAAAGAGGTGCTTTGATTTTCTTCCTTTTATTTTGGTGACTTCCTTCGTTTTTATTTTATCTTTGTTTTATTACCATATATGATCTTGTTACTTACTTTCACTTCACAGGACCAAAAGGTCAGCTGGCACGCGACACCATTCGAAGAGAGACTGGAAAAGGCATTGTCTGAAGAAACTTTTGTATCTCAAAGGTATGTTGGTTTGCTGATGACTACTTGGTTAGTATCCATGACAAAGAATGAGTTGAGTCGATTAGTGATATATTTCCTAGACAGTTCGGGTGCATATTACCTTCGTTAAATAGTGATTTCAATTTTCAAATGATAAGGTTTCGGTTTTCAGTTGAGTGGAGCAAAAAACTATCTGCATGCTACTACTGCTTTAGAGACTAAAGCATTCCCTGTTGTATGTTCGGATATATTTTAGTCATTTTTTCAAATAACATAAAATAAAATGGTGTAAGTTAGAAATTATCTGCTTGAATATTAGTTTTTGCATTGGGAGGCAAAATATTGTTTATTGATTTGTTGTCCTTCAGCTTTGACCTAATTACAGTAATACCCAATCATCCCCTCAAGATTTTAAAATTATCACTGTTATCATCTTCTTATGTATTTCCATGTAATGTGATAAAAACAATTATTTCCCTTTTATGATTTATCATTAAACTAAACATCTAGGGTATTTTTCGCAAATCGTAAAAATTTCAGGAAATCTTCCAGCCAAACACCTCTGTTCGATCTCAGTGAAAGTGAAGAGTCTGATACTGCTTTCTCACATTTGCAACCTTCAGATCACATCAAACCTGTTGTTTCATTCTGACGAAGACGACAATTCTGCAAAAACACCACGTGTTTCATTTTGTTGCGAGTTCTCTATTTGCGTACCATGTGTATCTTAGAGACAGAGACATTGCTAAGATGGTGCAGATCATTACATGATCAGTAGTTAATTGTTTGGTGTGAATGTAAATAAACAAAGTGGCTTTTTTTTTAGAATTGTTCATTTGCCTGGGCCTGTTTTCAGTTTTTCAGTGGCTAGTTGCCAAGCTTATTTGCCTCACAAAAGCTGTTGAGAACTTTATTTTTCGGGTTTATTTCAAGGGAGAGAAAACTCTGCCATTTAGACTACTGTATTTTTTGTCTTGTGTGAATTAGACACTCTTGTAGTTCACAGTTGAGATAAATGGGTGAATCCTCATGAAATCAGCTCATTGATACCTTCTTTCTAAAACAAATCGACTTTGATTCTTGAATGATTTCTGTCTCTTTCGTTTCTATTATTTGTTCATCTTTTAGTCGTTTTAAGTTTTTGATGTCTACGAAAATTGTGGAGACGTTTCGATTAACAAGCATTATGTCGTAACAGAATCGCAAGAAAGGTTTTACTATCAAGATAGTTTGATGGTAAATTTTATTTTTGGAAGGTCCATAAAAATGACGTGGCGTAGGTTTCATCTGGTGGGTTTTAGGTGACAATAATAAGTTTCTTACAAACATGTTTAACTGTTCAGTAAAATATCAAAATTTTAAATTCTAAGCATAACAAACAATTTCACGATCTAACTTTTTTAAAATATAGTGATATGTTAAAAAATTGTTGAAATTCAATATATTTATATTAATATACTTATAATTCAAAAATAAAATAAAATTATTCTCCATTAAAAAATTATTGGTCCTCCGAGTTTTCGATTTCATCCAACTGAAAATCCATTGCCGTTGAATTCTTCAGAGATGTTGGCAGTGCAAATGTTATTTAAGTATATGTACATTGTACATACATATATTGTCTTTAGACATTGATGTTGCAATGATCAGTCGTTAGTGATAAATAAAAGAACACAGAAATACCAATTTAAACGATGACTGATTTCTGCTAAGGCAAAAGAAAACACACACAAAAAGGGGGTTCTCAGTACAAACATATACAACGAAAAACATCTGTACGGTTTACATTAAATATATCACGAATATTTGCAGTCAACGACTCAACAGATCAAAGTGGAGCACATCCGAAAATCTCTAAATCTCAAAAGCCTTTGCCACTTAATCTCTAGTAAAATTAACAAAACACCAAGAGAATAAAATAAAATAAAAAGAGAGAAAAAGGGCACAAATATGTGAGTGAAGTACATGTAAATATTGAAAACTGAATTTTGTACCTAGGGCTGATCGGAGGAGCCACGATCCTGGTGACCATTGCTAGGGAAATTTACAACAGGGATATCAAGGCTGCCTTCTGCTTCGGGCCCCACCTCTCTAACGTCAGCTATCCTGGCCTCAGTGGTTTCAATATCACTCCATTCACTCTCCCTGATAGAATGGAGATCGGGTTGCTCAACTGCAGGAACTGGAGTTGACTTTGAGACACTTAGACATGCTTTATCCACATTCTCTTGTGATGGGTCCACATGCTTCGTCAGTGGTAAATCACCATCTAGGTTTGAACAAGACTCGGTTTTCTCAGCAAAGGCTTGCCGGGCTTCAAGCTGATGCCTGTCAGCAGGAAATTGAAGTTTTCATCAACCATTTTAATAATAAATTTAAGCATAGCAAAAACTGAAGTGACTAGAGAGACAAAAACTTCTTCATGCAAACTACAATAATAAAAAATAAAAATCTTAAAAAATAAAATTTACCTTTTCAGTTGCTCTTGTAATAAATTTACATATGCGAGTAATTCTTGTTTCTCCTCAGCAGCAGCTGATTCATTTTCCATTGCTTCCTTGACTCTTGCTTCAGCATCAGCTTCTGCAACTCTAACCTTTTCTTCGGCTCTAACAACAGCACCTTCTAAAATCACAGCACGTTCTCTAGCTTTTCCAAGCTCTGAACGCCACAAGTGTGCCTCCTGAACGGCTGAGTCCCTTTGTTTTATCAGATTATCTTTTTCTGTGCTCAAATTCAGAACTTTTCCTTCCAACTCTCTTACCTGCAAGGAAGTAAAATGCAGTGTCAATTAACAACACTATTAATAACAATGATGATGATAATGATGACGACTGCACCTCATAAAGTGTTACAGACACCCCCTTTTGAATTTGTATTTAACTAACAAATAATCCAATATAGAGGTGAAATTTTAGAAGAAACAAATATGAGTATCTGACAATTTGTAGCTATCCCTTATTTTAGATTATTAACTTCATGAGTGATTTTATGGTTACCTTGAGCTCATATGACATAACCCGTTTCTCTGATTCTCTTGTTAGGCGTTCGACCTCTGCACAAGCAATTCTCCTTTGACCGTCCATGGTGTGAGCAGCAGATGCTGCAGCTTCAGCCGCTTCAGCAGTTTCGGATAGTTTATCAGCTAGTTCCCTTATTGTTGAATCCCGAGCACGAATATCCCTTGACAGATTTTGCAGCTCTTCGTCCTTCACTCTCAGGGTTTCCTGCAACCCAAATAAAACATAATTCTTTAGCTATAGAAGGTGACAATGGCATTAGAATGCTGAAACCAAAACAATTTCTTTAAAAAAAATATTCAGGTTAATGAATATTTCAGTTACTATTTTTATCTGTTGGACCCAGCTTTGACATATGGTCACAATTTCATAAGAATATAAAACAATGATAATGAGCACACTAACCGTATGTGAAAGTATCAGAGAAATAAGTGAATAGGAAAACATAAAATTTTGCCATACAGATAGAGTTGAATAGTGTTTTCTTACCTTCATGATTGATAAATCATCCATGGGAAGTTCGGGTGTCTTATTCAACATAGTTCCTAAGGCATTCCTCATGGAAATTTGCATTGCAGCTTCTATTTCTTTAGAAGCTTCCAGGGCAGTTGAATTAGCAGCAGCAACAACAGTGGCAACTGTTCCTAACTTTGTGGACCCATTTCCACTTAAGGTGTTTACTGCCTCTTTATGAGCCTTCAGAACCAGTTGAGTCGCACTGCATTTGAAGGGTAAATTTTTGGGATAGCGAATGAGATAAAAGGGTACAAGTAAAGAAAATACACTGTGAACTTAAAACGGGAGAAGGCTGAAGGCATACATATTCAGCTTCTGAAAATTTATTAGATAGATTATCAAGAAAATTATTAAACAATACAAAACAGAATAACAAAGTAAGTTGCAAAGTATATAATATAAATGATAAATTGACCACTCACTGGAGGGTAGATACCCAAGCTCTAGCAGCAGCAGGAGTCTCCGCACAAAGGAAATGATCTTTTCTCTGTGGTGTCCCAATATCTAGATATCATGTTAAGATTACAAAAGCTCGAGTGCTATTAAGTTTTCAGAAAAATAAAGAACACAAAAAGGAAATATGTATTTACGTAAAAAATGCCTTCTGAATGTCCATATACCAGATTAAAAAACTGAAGTCGCACTTTGAAAATAGTATGACTGTATGAGAGGTAAGTAAGTCAAGTGAAGATTAAAAGAAAAAATAGACATAATTTTGTGGATACAGAAACAGCAGCCATCGTATTTTGGCAAACCCCTGAATGAAAATAAATAAGAAAATGAAGAAAGCGCAATCATACGTACAAGTTATACCATAAGATCAAAATGAAACAAATCTTACTGGAAGTTCACAGGAGAGATTGTTATAGTGCTGTTTGCGTCAAATACCATGGTTCCTTTGACGGTTGGCTCATTTCTCCTTACCCTGTAAATGGGCGATAAACACAGATGTAAAGACTGGACAATATATTGCCACCAGAGGAAGAACTGTGCTCGGCCTCTTACTTGTACTCCATTTTCCCGGTTGTTGGGTCTAAAATCACCCACCTCTCGTTCCACTTCCTTAGCTGTTAAGAAAGCCATAACCCCGATTATTCTGGTTTTTGAATACGAACACTGTAGAGCTGAATAAGAAAACATTTTCTCCCTTTGGGGAAAGAGAAGAATGGTCTACAAACTGTAATATGGTGTATAATTATCATCCTTTAAGTTCTGTTTTTTTAAATATATTTAGGCTACAGAAACCAAAAAATACACAACTAACGCAGGATAATCTACATAAATGATCATCGGTGGGTCATTTTTCCCCAATACACCAACGAACACATTATAATCAATCAACCATGAATTTACCCCAAATTTTATGAAAACTCGAAATCTGATATTTGGTTGACTACTGGAAAATCAATGCGACTTGAGGCACGCTAATTAGTAAATATAAAAATAAAAACTAAATGAAATAATTACCGTTTCGGATCGCTTGAGAAGGGGCCCTTGCAGAAGATTCCTGCCGGAGCTCGATGCCAGCTGCCTTTTGATCTTCTCCAAGCTCGACTTCGTATCCGCATCTCCCTGCACAATCAAAAACCCTAAATGTCAAACAATTATCCCAAAACAAAAATACAGAATTAGCCAAAAAAAAAGATGATTATGAAATAATCGAATGAAGAGAAATATCGGGAGTGGGGATACTGACAAGTGGAGCTCCATTGGACGCCATGGTGAGTTTGGGGAGGATTACTGGTGGGAAAATTGAGAAATTGTTAAAAAGTCAGTGCGAGGGTTTTGGGGAAGAAGAAAGAGGGAGATGAAATGATACGTGGAAGAGCTACTGTCTTTTTCTTATAAAAATAAATAAAATATAATTACCCATCATTTAATAAAACGAGAATGGGCAATATTGATTTTATTAATTATGAAAAACTTCTCCTTTTTTTCACTAAATAAAAACATTAACAATTTTCTTTTATCCAAATTTCCCATTTAATTAATTCGAAATAAAATTATTAAGTAAGGTGTACTGTATGTTTATACTCCACTTGAAAATAAAATAATTATTCTTAATTTTTTATAATACATTTTTATCATTATTTTTTCACAAAATTTTAATACTTTATGTCACAACTATTTGTTTGATTAGTATTAAAATAATTTTTTTTACTTGTTAATTAAAAGTCAATAAAATCATTTTAAATAATTTTCATACTTGAATACGTAATATTATAACTATCTCACATAAAAAGTACAACAAATAAAATTTACTCTCTTTATCTCAAATTAACACTTAAATCAATAAACTATAATTTTTAAAAATCATTTAAAAAATGTTTCATACACTATAATTTAATTTTGGATTTTCTCTCTTCGTCTAAAATACTTGCTTCCGTGATCTCGTCCTCAGTTTTCGAGCAAGCTTCACATACCGAGGAAGTGAAATCGAGGATAATTTAAAAATTATTTAATAAAATTTTAAAAGTATTTCAAATATTTTAATAATTATTTTAAAATAGTTGAAATGTATTTTAGATTAAATAAATATAATTTTATAATGGTTTACAAACTATTTATAGATATTTTAAAAATATTTTAAAATAAATATTACTTTAAATTACTTACAAAAAAATTTACGACATTTTTAAAAAATTAAAAAGTATTTAAAACCATTTAAAAAATTTTAAGGGAAATTTAAAATATTTATAAGTATTTAAAATTATTTAAAAATTATTTTAAGACACTTTCAATGTGTAAAAGCTATTTCAAATTTCTTAAAATTATTTTTTAAATTTTATGAATTTATTTAAAATAATTTTAAAAAATAATCTAAGTAAATTTAAAATGTTTTAAAAATATTTAAAATTGTGTAAAAAATATTGTAAGATAGTTTAAAATATTTACAATATACTATAAGTCATTCATTAAAAATATTATTTTACACTAAAAGTATTTTTAAAAATTATTTTAAAATATTTAAAATATTTAAAAACCTTTGAAATTAATTAGAGATTATTTTAAAATACAGTAAAATGTTATAAAGGTATTTCAAATTAAAAAGATTAAGACAACTTACAATATTTTAAATTTATTTTATACAATGATTTTAAAATAATTTAAAACACTTTAAAAAAATTTAAAATTATTTTAAATTAAAAAAAATAGTGTTATCTAATTTTATAATGTTTAAAAAGTTTTTTAAATTATTTAACAAATAATTTTAAGATATTATAAAATATTTTAAAAGTATATTAAATTACTTAAAAAATATTTTTAAACGATTTAAATTACTAAAAAAAATTTGAAAATTATAGAAAGACTAATTTAAGACTTTAATATGTTTAAAAAAAATATTTAAATCATTTTTGATAATGATAGTTTAAAATATCTTAAAAGTATTTCAAAATAAATTATTGTAAAACATTTAAAATTTGTTAAAGTTTTTCAATTTGATTTTAAAAAAACTTTAAAGTAATTTAAAAAATATTTAAAACGTATTTTAAGTCATTTTAAATTGTAATTAAAGATCTAAAATTCGCGCCCTGTTTATAATTATTTCTTCCCCTTTTCAAAAACCCTAGACTGGAAAAACACCCGCTCGTTCTCCAATTTGTTTCTCGGTGGCAATGGCGGCCATTTCCAAGCGGCCGGCGACATTCTCCGTCACTCCCCACAAGCTCTCCATATGTGTTTTGGTTAAAGTCTACGCGCCGCCTTCTCAAATCTTCATCCCAGATCCCTTCTCTTCAGTTTCACAGCACAATCGTCTTGGCATATTCATTATATCTCTCACCAAGGTTTTGAATCTTAACATTTTTTTATTATCTAATTTTAGTTAGAAATTTCTGCAATTCAGCTGATTTTGTTCTGAAATCTGTAGGCATGTGATGAGATTTTCGAGCCGACACTGGCTGAGTTGATTGCTCAGCTGAGGGAGGTCGGCGGCATGCTGAATCACTGTTTGAATAAACATCTAACTCGGAGGCTATCATCACTGGAGTCCCCTGATGATCTGTTCAATTTCTTCGCTGATTTGCGAGGTAGGTAACCTTCGTTTACGTCTTTCAGTGGAAAAGTGTATGTACCTCGGACACGATCTTCTGTTAAAGCTGATTACGGAGTAGAGTTGCAATTAGTTGATTCGATGGGGGTATTTGATCAGGTATTCTCGTCGGGGCTGACCCTAACGTCATGGATGATAATCAAATTATGCTTGATCCTAACAGTATTATTGGCATGTTTATACGGCGTTGCTCGCTCGCTTTCAACCAGATGTCGTTTGAGGTAATTATCTGCATGCATTTCGTCTTCACTTAAAAATGGGTCCATTTTGATGTATTTAACTATATATTCACACTTGAAGTTATATAAATTCGCTATGTGGTTTATTAGTCTTATGCTTTTTAGGAGTAATTATATGTTTGATGTATCTAGAAATTGGTACTATTCAGTGTAATTCGACTCTGTAATCAGTTTTATAAAAGTATAGGTTTCTTATAATAAAATAGATCTTCAGTTAGTCATTTCCCAAATGCACAGTACTTGGTGAATAAGTTAAAGACAATTTTCAAAATTCCTAGAATGCAGTGAAGGCATTCCTTCATGGTTGAAAAAAGTAATGAATTGATATGCTACCAAGCATAATTTTTAATTGATACTAGTGTGAAATGATAACCTATACATTTATAAGTGACATCTAGACATTCTCTTTGCAGGGTGTGTGTCATCTATTAACAAATATAGGGACATACTGTAGTAAGGAATCCCTCTCAAATTATCCTTCATATGGGTTATCGCATTTGGATGATTCCACTAATGATCCAAATTCTTCATGTGACTTTGAGAATATGGAGATGGAGAGTTATGTAAGTGAAGATTTTGAAGAAACTAGAACTGGAATTGAAAGAACTCCTTTCCGTGCACCCAGAGTTTTTTCTGAAATAGCTGAAGGTATTGTCACCAAATTTATCTATGTATATGACACCCCCCCCCCCCCCCCCCCCCCCCCCCCTTGCGCATTCCCTCCAGCAACAATGTGTCTAGTGTTTATGGATTTTTACTTATCTTAATTCTTGAGGTTTTATTATCAAAAGCATGTGATTCAAATAACTGCTACTCTTGAATACTCTGAATCAGGGATATGAGCTTTGATATTCTTAATAATTTCTTGGACAGATACTGTTATCTCTTCGGGTCGAAACAATATTATTGATACAAATGAGGCTACTAGCTCTTCTGTGTTGTCTTCAAGTGATAGAGATAGAGGAGATGGTTTTGTTAGTGGAACTTTCCTACATACAAATTGGCAGGTACAAGGTTACCTATCGGAACAAGCAAATGCTATTGAGAAGTGAGTGATTTTTAATATTTGTTTTCATATATTTAAGATGAATGCTTAAGAAATCCCAAATTGAGAATATAATATTTTTTCTGTGTTAAGTAATCTCATTTTATCTAAAATATTTGTCTTTTCGTGACAGGCATGGAAGTTCCTTCCCTCTTAATGCTTTTGAGTCTATACTAAAAAAGCTTCAAAAATTGGCCCCCGAATTACATCGGGTGAGTGGCTTATTTTAGAGTGTTTGATTATTTATATTAAATGGATGATCATTGATCAATTCAGCTAGACTTTGAAAAAAATTGTCTTCATCAGTTTCTTTTCTAATTGCAGGTTCATTACTTGCGTTATTTAAATAATCTTTATCATGATGACTATCCGGGTGCATTGGAGAACCTTCACCGTTACTTTGATTATAGGTATACATTGATGCATTGCCCCCGTCTCCATTCTTAATCTCTCACCTTCGTTTGATTCTTTCATGATATATGTTGTACAATAATGGACAATTGATGCATATTTTGTTGAAAGAGAAAAATGGTGGGTTCATTCAATCATAATGCAAATTAAGTTGATACAACTAAAAAGAGCACATGATTTAGTCCAAGAAAGGCAAGATCCTTCCGTTAATTTATTTTCTATCCGAGCTATCATTTTTTATTCAATTTGCCTGAGCATGATCTATGTATAGAAGTTTCCCTAAAGCGGTTCCAGTAACGTGTGAATTTCATGAAATAATGGCACATATCACAATGCCTTACAACCACTTTTCTGTATGGTAAAATCTCGTCATGTTAGCTTCATTAGCAAAGTTCACAGTTGCACATTTGTTATGTGGATATTGCAGTTTGAAGTTACTATGCTAAAATTTAGGAATAAATTATTCCTCCCAATCCACATACATTATGTTTTGACAATCAACTTATGTGAGAAAATGCTCATGATAAAGTGCAGGGACGGAAGGAGTTGAATGTGTTCCTCCTCCATCTGGATGCAGTAGTTTCGGAAGATATGAAGTTGCTTTATTGTGTTTGGGAATGATGCATTTTCACTTAGGGCACCCGAAGCAAGCTTTGGAAGTGAGCATTTGAAGTCAATCACCTCCATTCTTATTGCTCTTTTCTGTTGTTTTCCTTGTTGCTTTTTATAGTTTTGGGTATCTTGTGATTATTTTGGAGATTTTGATTTTTGAGTATGTTGCACTTTCCGTCTGTGTGGATCATCACTGTGGTTGGAAACATCATAACTAATTATTCTCTTCATGTGTTCAGGTTTTAACTGAAGCGGTTAGAGTCTCTCAGCAGGTGCCTTTCCATTTTTATTCATATGTAGCTTACTTTAAGTCCTTTTATTTATCTCACCTTTTTTGATGAGCTGGAAAGAGCCTATGAATATGTTACAAACCAGGACAACCAACTTGTACACTTGTAACCTGTAACCTAATGTCACTAGATTCATTATGATTATGTTGAACGTGTTTTGTTTTGCCTTTTGGTATGGCAGATGCTGAAACTGTAAGCTAAATTAACTGTCTGAATATTCATCTGTGACCTGATAGTCATCTTATTTTGTCTCAATTGTGCAGTACAGCGATGACACATGTCTTGCATACACACTGACTGCGATTTCCAACCTCTTATCTGAAATTGGAATCACAAAAACATCTGGAATTATGGGATCATCATACTGGCCTGTTGCTGGTATAGGAACTTCATTGTCTGTCCAGCAACAGTTATTTGTTCTGTTACGTAGGTCTTTAAAGAGAGCAGAAAGCTTAAAGTTGAAGCGACTAGTGGCATCCATTCACCTTGAAATAGCTAAATTTGACATAACTGTAAGAATTTTGTTTGTACTTTGTCGTTTATACTTTATAATTTGGTGTTTATCAAAAAACCTAGTTAGTAGCTTTGATGGCCATTGTTCTGTGAATTTGGCCTAGATATCAGATATGTGCTTCGGTTGGGTAAGATATATAATGGGAGGGTTTGCATACATCTACTAGGCTCTTGTTATACATTGTTGTAGGAATGTTTGGCGCATAAATTTAGTTAACATGATTAAGATTTAATGTAATGGAATAATCAGATGGCTTTTCCTATGACAAGAGACTATTTCTTTTGCTAATCTTTTGTTCCCAAGGTATTTGTTGTTGGGGAAGGAAATTTGAATTACAGTATTTTGATTTGCAGCATGTTCAAAGACCCCTGCTATCTTTCGGCCCAAAGGCTTCCATTAAACTCCGAACGTACCCTGCCAATGTTTACAAGGTACTTTATGTTAGCTAATCGGTGCTTTAAAAAAACTCTTTTGTAAGAGTTTGTAATAATGTGCCCCCTTTCTCTTATATGTTTGCTTTGTGCAGGAACTATGGTTGAGTTCTCATCTAATTAATGAATTTAGTGATGAAAGTTCAGTAATGATTGCTGATGGTGCTTTATCCACAGCCTGGCTGAAAGGTTTGAAAAAACCATTAGGTTCATTAATTCTCACCCAAGAAAATGACAGGGCCAACTTAGATGCATTCCAGTTTTCAGCACAACCAAGCTCTATTCCTGGTTCAGTATTACAACTGGTAGGGTCTTCCTATTTGGTTCGTGCTGGTTCATGGGAGATGTATGGCAGGTGATATATTGGATTCCATTCTGCACTTCCAAGTTGGATGTATTTTCTGCATTCTCCCTTCGTATGTGGTGCATTCGTCTTGTCTATTGCAATTCTTATCTTACTTCTCCTTTTCTATCTAGTGCTCCTCTAGCTCGAATAAATGCACTGGTTTTTGCTACTTGCTTTGCGGATTCTTCGAGGTACCTGGAACCACTGCCTGGATCTTCACTCGCCACATTTTTTTTTTGAAAATTTCATTTTGATACTAAATTTCACGTTTTAAGATACTCTTGTTATATTATTTTGCAGTGCGCCTGATGCTGCATTAGCTTACTCCAAGCTCATCCAACATTTGGCTGTGTATAAAGGATACAAAGGTTGGGGACATGATTATTTGTGCCTAAATACTTCATACTAGGGGTCTGACATGGTTTATACTGCTCTGTTTAGCTCAAAAAAAATCTTAATGCTTCCAAGTAATTTGGTTTCTAAGAACCCTGTGAAAGTCTGCCATTACTGTAATTTGGTTTCCATTTCTTTCTCTAGTTCCTGAGCCAAAAATCATCATCTGAAAAAAAAAAGGATACCAAATTTGGCTTAAGACAATGGGAGGTGTCCTGAAAGGGATGGCGAACAAGGAAGCAAATGATTTTTTTAGGGATACCAAAATTCCAGATAATAAGGACGCTGTTTTCCTCTCTTCTATAGGAATGTTTTTTTCCTTTTCCCCTTCCAAATTTTGAGACACAATGTGAAGCCACATTTTCATTCCCCTCCTTCCAGCAATGACTTTGTAACAATTTGCTATTTCTCTGAAGCCTTTTAGGAAAAAAAACTCCCTAGGCTAGGTTCTCCTCCCTCTAGTTGATAATCGCTATATTCTGATATGATTTGCAACCCATAATGGCTATATTCTGATATGATTTACAACCCAACTACCCACCCTCACCCCCACCCCCCACCTTCTGACCCAAAAAGTGTTGAGTTGATTCCAAGATATCCCCCTCCTTCCATTAACCTGATTTATAATTTATTTGTGCAACAGATGCTTTTGCTGCTCTGAAAATCGCAGAAGAGAAGTTCATGTGTGTTTCAAAGTCAAGAATCTTACTAGTAAAACTACAGTTGCTGCATGAATGTGCTTTACATAGGTATACTATATCTGTAATATATCATAAATATTAGTATTATTCAATGATTACATACTAGATAGAAATAGATCACTGTTTCTTGGCTTCTCCTTCAGGGGACACTTAAAACTAGCTCAGCAATTTTGTAATGAGCTTGGGGTTTTGGCCTCTTCTGTTACTGGTGTGGACATGGAGTTAAAGACGGAAGCTAGTCTGCGTCATGCTCGAACACTACTTGCTGCCAACCAACATAGCCAGGTTCAGTATTTTCTTTCTTTTTCACCTTTTTTTTTGTTTTGCAGTTATCGTTCAAAGTGACATTTAATGTCTCATCTGCGAGTAATCGTTGATGTCTTCACATTTCTAATATGTGAGCTGCTTTTGCAGGCTGCAGCAGTTGCAAACTCTCTATTCTGCATGTGTTATAAGTTTAACATGCAAGTAAAAAATGCCACTGTGCTTCTATTGCTTGCAGAGATACACAAGGTATTTTTTATGGAGAATAGTGACAAATATATAATTTTTGTTGAATGTGAATGTTTTTATGATAAATGATAATCTCTCTCAGTTTTATTTATATTGTTTTTTTTGGTCCATTTCAGAAGTCGGGCAATCCTGTTTTGGGCATTCCGTATGCTTTGGCTAGCCTTTCCTTTTGTCAGTCATTTAACTTGGATCTTCTCAAAGTCTCTGCAACTCTAATATTGGCTGAGCTATGGCTCTCTCTTGGATCAAATCATGCGAAAAAGGCTTTGTCCCTTCTACACGGTTCTTTTCCAATGCTTCTTGGCCATGGTGGCTTGGAGCTTCGATCTCGAGCTTTTATAACTGAAGCGAAATGTTATTTAGCAGACCCAGACTTTTCAGGTAATTTAAAGCTATATGGAATATTTTAGATTTCACACAAATAGATTTGCAATATTTCTCTCTTCTTTCGTTTTTCTCGGAGGTTCTTCACATAGGTTTCTTTTTTTTTCTTTTCCTTTTCTTTCATTAGTTTCAGACAATCAAGAGATGGTTTTGGAACCTTTAAGACAAGCTTCAGAGGAACTTCAACTCTTGGAGGTTGGTTAATTTTCTTAACTTGCTATCGTGAAATCTATGCATGTGTTGAGTCCTTCATGGCTGGGTTACAGAAAAAAAAAGTACAAAAAAAAACACTATAGGTTTTCGGTTTTGCATCTGCTTTGTCATCGACATTGAAAAGATTTCGACTACTAAAACAACTTGGATTATTGTTAGTTAGGAGTAAATACCCTTTAGTGATCAAGATCCCGCGATTAAGCGACCATAACATATTTGTAAGGTTTATTCATTATTTCCTTCCATCACTTGTGCACACACAGTATCATGAGTTGGCAGCGGAAGCTTTCTACTTGATGGCCATCGTATACGACAAGCTGGGGCAGTTAGACGAAAGGGAAGAAGCCTCGTCTTCATTTAGGAAACATATTACAGCACTTGAAAACCCGCAAGACATGGATCATTCACTCTTCACTATGTTGTAAAGAAGGTAACCAGCTGCCTTCAAACAATAGATAGATTGTACTGTACTACTAGTAGTATTAGTTAATGAATTGGTTGTGACTGAAGACAAATGTTTGCTTATTCAGGTTTTTTTTAATGGAAAATATATTTACTGGTTCTATCTTTATTTTTAATTATTCAAACAAGACTGTTAATTAAACACATTAATTTATCTATTAACTTTCATCTTCCAAGATATACTGTGAAACTACTCTTTCGACATTGCATCTCATAATAAAATTACTCATGTTAATTATTTTTCAATACGTTTAAAACATAACTTTGCGTACACCATTCAATATTAACAGCTACTTCAATATTTTAAAATACATTCTTAAACCTAATTTGAGATTAATCTTGAATATTCTTAATTATTCATATTCTTAACTTAATTATAGTGAAGTTAACATAATCATAATCCTACTTTAATTAATATTTTAATTTTAGATTAATCTTCTTAATTATTCATATTCTTAACTTAATTATGTTGGGAGTTAACATAATCAACATATTCATTATTTTATGACTAAATTATTTAATTTAATATTTTTAAATTTTATTCTGAATCGTGATTAAGTTGTATGCTTAAATTATTTACTATAATATTTAATAATTATTTTATTTTTTAATTTTATTTTGAAGTGTGATCAAGTGTAACTGCTTAAATTATTTAGTATAATATTTTTTAATTTTATTTTGAAGTGTGATCAAGTGTAACTTTTTTTTTATAGGTCAATTATACTGTCTTGAAGTTCCAACATTCGAGTGGCTAAACTGATCAAAGTGCAACTGTGTGCTTAATTTAATTAATTTAACATTTTTAAATTATATTTTGAATTCAAACCCAGAAGAATATCGATAGTGTAACTTGTGTGCTTAATTTAATTAATTTAACATTTTTAAATTATATTTTGAATTCAAACCCAGAAGAATATCGATAATCTTGGTATTCAAATGTCCAGTTGATATTACTAAACATCTCATTTCAATGAGCCATCCACCCAGAAATTGTTCTCCGTTAAAGTAAGGTATTGAAATCACACACATCTCAATTAGATTGAAGTTACCATTCATCACAGAAAATTAACAACAAATATAAAAATAATATAGGCTCAGAGAAATTAGACAGCTTTTTCAATCAAGAATTTTCTGAAGCAGAACTGGCATTAAGCTGTAAAAACAATCATCACTGCCGTTTAAAAAAAAAGACATTAATATATTTATTTTTTGAAGGCTCATATCAAGAAATTCAACCATTGTTTCAGCTCTGTGCTTCACGGATTAGTCAAAAAATCTCAGAAGCGCGGATAAGCATATTAATCATAGCCGATAATATATATTTTTAATGAAATTAAAGAAAAATTTAGCCGTTTTTTTGACACAAATTAGTCGTGAAAATGAAGGTACAAAGCGACAAATCTGCAACACAAAACGACGAGAGCTTTAGCACAAGCATTGGGGCTCCGTTCTTCATCTGGTAATTTCAGAGAAGCCCGGGGTTGCTTCGTGCGATTCACGCGAACACACTACTTTAATTACTCGAAAATAATATTATTTTATAAATATTGACAAGAGTAAAAAATTAAAAAAAAAAAATTGAATCAACACTGAGTAAATAGAACTGACGAAATCTGCGTTTGATTCGACGGTGGAGAGGGAACGGCTGCGTGAGGAAGATGACACTGATTTCGTTGGTTTTTATAGAGGATTAAGCGGCCTCATGAAACCCTAAAAACCCTCATTTGACCCGGTCGAGTTTGTTGAATAATGTCGGGTTCGGGGCGGGCAAAATCGACTTATACCAACCCGTTCACCCGTCGAAATTGTGGAAAATAGTGACACGTGATTAAATGAAAATAGTCTTTTATTTTTAAATGGATAATTAAAAGGTAAAATGAACATTCACTTTGAATTAATTAAGAGTTAATAGTTGTTGAAAAAAATAAAACAAAAAATAATAATCACTAATAATAATTAAATGTAAAAAAAAATTGTTAAAATTATTTTACTTTAAAAATTAGAAAATTTGTGAATGTTTTGATAATGTAACTACTACGTTGCAGTACATTAGTATTATTTTCGTTATAAGATTACTTTTTTTAAATATATAATAATATTAAATTTTGAATCTTGTATAAAAAAATTCAAAAAAATCAAAATATTTAAGTGAGAATAATTTTTTTCCATGTTCTATTTAAAAAATCACAGACCAAACAAAAATGATTACAAGCGTTCTAAACAACCATCCACGTCAGATGCCGGTACCCGGCCCATTTCGCCACGACCCGAACACCTATCGCCAAAGCAGCACACAACAAGGGCAACGGAACACCTCCTTTTCCGGCCCCACCTTCTCCCGGGCCCACACGCTCACCCGATCGGAAAATAACAGCCAAGCCCAAAAACGAGCCCATCGCAATGGCCCGAACCCACGGCTCCCCCACAGCAGCCAAAACAGCCGAAACAGGCAAAGCCGATGAAACGTAATCCTTCTTCTTCACCAGCCGAGCAAACCCAAACAAGCCCACGAGCAAGGTCCAGAAAACGGGCTCGGAGATATAGTTTCTGACAGCGGCAAATCCGATTAGTCCGGCAGCAGTGAGCACGTGAGGCTGGCTGTCGGCGGACCCCGGTACGGAGGCCTCGGAAACAGCGAGAACTGCTGACGTCAGCATGATGATCAGGGTGAGGTCGGAGATCGGAGCATATGCGATTACGCCGGAGTAGGAAGCCCGGATTGTGTAGAGCGTTGCCTCGACTGCTCGGATGAGGGAAGTGATTGGGTCGCCTATGAAATGGAATACGAGGGCTAGCGCGAGTTTCGAGATGTACCCCAAGAAACAAGATGTGGACCCCGCGAGCTTTCTCCAGTTGTAGAGTTCCCACAAGACGGCTCTCCAGGCGTAGATCATGAATGCCAGCACTGCAAAATAAATGTCAAAAGTCTTCATTCAACAATGCAAATTACATTATAAGCAACGGAAGGTAACAATGCCAGTTAAAAAGTACAGAAGTTCGACTACTCTTGACCATACAGAAATCCAAGAACTGATTAAAGAGAAGAATATCAGAAGCAACAAAATCGACTCATAGTGTCAATGCCTAGATATTTGCTTCTATGACATATTCGTATTCACAATATTAATTCGGGATTCTCAATCAAAAAATTGATAAATTCCATGACTGACTGTTAAGCATGTGCTTCGTTATAATAGCTTCTACTCAACAGTTCTAAAAACTAGTAACTCATGAATGTAATTGATTTGTTTTTATATCACCGTGGTTTGACCTCGTGTTTAAACATAATATTGATTGATGAGATCAAGAATTGAAAACCCAAAAATGACAACTGAACAAACCATTTCCCCCATAGTTTCGTGGTTTACAAGATTGAAGCAAACATCTAAAAGTTCCTCCTCTCACAAAATATGGATAAGTAACGAAACCATAATAAACAAACACTATTACTTCTCTTACATGTGAACTCATAATCAAGACATTTCAGGTCTTGAACTATATCAATCACACTATTAAGCATATACTGTATTACTCTTCTTCATCCACAATTCAAGTTTCAAGTCTAAACCAGCAAAAAGGAAAACGGTCGAGAAGGCTGAAGGCTCATTTTTCTATTGCAAAAAAAAAAAATCAAATTATTAGAACAAGAACACTGCACTTAACCCTAAAATCAAGCTCCCAATAAATTTCTGCAATCAAATAACACCAAAACAGGGTAAATTACACACACAGAAAAAAAACTAACCAATGAGCCAAGGCCACCTAAGAGGTTTATCAGGAGCTTCTTTAGTCAAGTATCTGAATCTCTCAGGCATGCTACTCTGCCCACGAGCCTCCATTTCTGCTTTCTCGTCGCTATCGTTCTGTGATTTTACCGCACACCCACGAGATTTTACCGGAAGCCCGTCAAAGAATTTCTTGCACGGCCCGTAGAAATCGTGCGGGCTCCGGAGCATTTTCAACGGGTTCGCATTTGCGGTTGAATAAGGAGGAGGAGGTCGGAATGAAAATGAAAGGCTACTACTGCGAACAATTCGAGGGTGGATTTTCGGCGCGAAGAATTTGATTGGGCTTTTGGAGGGGAGTGTTGAGAGCGTCATCGACATTGCTAAACCTTAAAGGGAGGGATTAGGGTTTCGCAGCTTTCAGAATTTAGCCATATCGAATAATTTTGAGTTTCGACAACGCTGGAAAGGAAGAGGGGTTTAGAGAGGAAAGTTAAAAAAACATGAAAAATACTATATTACCCCTGTTGCTATTAGGCCTAGTGTGAAACTTTTTTTTTAAACCGCGAAATTGCAATAAACCCCCTGGTACCTGCTACCATTTTTTCCTGAAAATCTCGATCTCACTATGTTAAAGCTCTATTTTTGTACTTGTTCGATTGAGACCATTTTTTCCTGAAAATCTTGATCTCATAATGTTAAAGCTCTATTTTTGTACTTGTTCGATCGAGTCTCGTTGAAAAAAGTGAAGAACCCCGTGATGAAATCGGGAGTCCGATCGAATAAGTATCAAGACTAGCTACATCAGAAGTGAGAGATCGATCGAGTAAGTACACATATGGAGAAGAGCATTTCATCACAAACACACAAGAGATTTTTACCCAACAACATGAGTCTTGTTTTTGTTTAAAGAACGAGCAACAATATTCAGAGAAGGTACAATACTTCACTTTCAAGAATAAGTAAACCAAGTATCTAAAAATACAGTAATAGTTGCAAAAGGAACGAGTCGTATCGCTTAGACCAGCGACCAAAACCTGGAAGGTTTAAACCCCAGGGAAACATCATTGAAGACAAGTTCGCATGCCTCGGACCCTCTTTCAAACGACGCCATTCTCTTGAGCGCTTCGAAATTCTCCTGGAAGTCATTCTCATCCTCTCTGGACTTTATATCCATCTTCTGCAGGAGAAGAGACTGCTTCAAAAGATATTCTACCAAGCAAAACTCCCACTCTGTACTCACGAATCCATCGATAATAACACTTTTAAGATTTGATGATAGGCATTCAGGCTCTTGTTCGGAGTATTCCATCATTCTTAGATTCATATGAACCTAACAACGAACCAAATTAATCAGGAACGTACTCATCCTCGATATTTTGAAAAATTATGATAATAATTAATAAGAAGCATTAAATTCTTTTGTCGACAAACCTCACGGATAACAAGGACTTCAATATTGTCAGCATTTTTAAGGAGCTTAAAAAGGAAACAGAAATCAGCGTCCAATTCGAGCCTGCGCAAGTTATCAAACCTTACAAGCGAACCGATAGCCTCCTCTATTTTAGTATACTGCAAGGAAACGATAATCTTTAAAAACGACCCACAGAGTATCCATATATAAATATTATACACGATGATATTAATGAGAGATGGAATACATACACATTCATCATCGGGAGCTGCTAGTGTTAGGCTCTGCACGTTACATAGATTATTAATAAACTCGTCGTAAACTTCCACCTCATGATAATTATTCAACCAGACATCAGCCTCAATTAAGGAGGTCGCCGGTGAAATCGAGATACACTCGTACGAACAATTTTGTACTATCTTGAGATATCCAAGTGCCGGGGCATTTATATCCACCCTAGGGAAAAACCCAGAAGGAATATCTAATACGAGACTTCGTATCGTTGGCGAATCTATTTCAAAGCAATCAAAATCTCTATCATTTACCCCTTCAATCGTCAAGTCCTCAAGCACCGGACACCCAGAAAGCAAGTGGGGAAGGGCTTCTTGAACCAAGTACTCAACAAAACAGAGTTGAAGGCTCTTGAGGAGAGGCAAAGTTACAGAGGCCCCACCAAACGGGATGCCTTTACAGTTGTGGAGGGTCAAGTCGACTAGGGTTTGGCACGTGAATATGCATGGAGGTAACAAGATCTGGAGATCGATAAATATCTCAAGATTTCGGACACCTCGCATTATGGCAAAGATGATCCAGGTATCGACTTCGTACACGCTGCAAGTGAAGCGGTCATAATGGAGGCGGAAAGTGTCTATGGTTTGGGCCCTGCTATGCAACATAACCCTGTTGATGATGCTCGAAAAGCTCGTGCTTGAAAACGGATTGCGGTTCTCATTGCTGAAATCGAAAGCGGGGACGTGGGCCCATAGATTCCTCCATCTCTTTGCGAGGATGCAGGTCGACACAGAGAGGATAGTCGGGAGGTAAGAGAGGATGTGGCAGATTACAGCGTCTGGCAAAGAGCTAAGTCGATCGACATCCGATTCTTTCGGGCGCTTATTCGAGCTCGATTGGCCCGTGCTGGCCATCGAGGAAACGCCTGCGGAATTTAAAAAAACCCTCAAACTTTCACAAGTGTTCATACAAGGTAATAGATACACAATGCAGATAAAAACAACATATCAAAAACATTAAATAAATCGAATTTAATTACGAAATAATTCGTTTACACAGTACGAAATTAAAATTACAGTACGAAAATCCATGGCGAAGCAGATATATATGATTTCTACCAACGCCGTTCTTAAATCTTCAATCGCAAAACGGGAAACGGAAAATGGGAAATGGTTGATGACTGTAAATTTGATATACCATAGAGATGAAATACAGAGAGATAAATCCGTACCGTGTTGAGATTCCGAACGGGGAACACGTAAACCCTAAGAACCCTCCAACCGCAGGAAGAAGAAAAAGCGGCGGTGAAAGTGAAAGTGAAATTGCAAGACGAAGCTCTATGTGATAAATGATTATTGATTATCACCTGGCATTTTACACAATTAAATATTAATAAATATTATACCTTCATATACTAATAATACTATTTTAGCCCAGCAAGGCCGTGTTTGGAAATGTTTTTAACTCAAATTTCAAAATTTTAATTATAGGGGTGTAATGTCTTAACTCAAATTTCAAAATGTTAACTATAGGGGTGTAATGTTTTTAACTCAAAATTTAAAATTTTAACTATAGGGTGTTTATTGATCCAAAACCAAATAAATTATGCTTGTCCAAATTTATGGCGCGCAACCGCTTGACCTTCAAGCAACAACCACCAACGACAAGTCGATAATTATGATGAGTGACGACGAGTGAACTGCAAATAAATGTAGACGATAAAATATACCACGTACATTGGCACCAAGCAAACGAGTTTGATTACATACAATTTCCATATATACAAACCAAGTTTTGATTATTATTCATTGGTTTGGCTTTACATGTTTTCAACAGTCGAATGTTGAAACGCATACAAACATGACTCAGACAGTAACTATATCCACGAGTGCTCTTATTGTTACTGAGAGAGGAAACAACTTTCATTGTTTCTTGGCGTGTCTGTGATAGAAAGTTTTTATTCTTCCGAGGCCATCATCGAGAGATGATGGCTCGACGGCAAATGTTATCCGGAGCCAATTCTTAAGTCCAACAGCAACCCCTGTGAATCACAAACTCCATTTATTACCATTATAGTAATGAAAACTCATTTGATACGAACATTTTGGACAAAGATGCAGCTCGCTTTCAAAATTACAAAAAGAGAAAATCGATGTTTTGACATATTTTTTTACCTGTGAAGGGGCGTAAACGTAGAAGAATACTACTATAAGATATCATGGGTATTTTTTGCGATTTTTGAAAGTTAATTGGAAAACATCTAGGTCTCATTCATGATTTAGCTAAATTTGTGGGATAATTTTTTTATATTTTTTTTACCTGGAAGAACAATCACAGATTCCTCATTAGCAAGCTTGCAACAGAAGTCCACGTCATCCTTAATGCCTTCCAAGAGGGACATATTAAGCATTACCTGAGATGCAACAAAAAACGCGACATATATATAACTGGCCAAGTAATACAACACAATTAAACTGTGAGCTAATCCCCGTTAATTTACCATAACAAACATGGATCCCTCAGGTTTACTTGGGCAAGTTATGCACGGGATTTCCTTGGTTCGATCGTAGCATACATCTGCACACTCTTTAAGTACACCAGCAACTTTCCGAAAGTAATCGCTCGGGGTATTTTCAAGAAGTAGTGGCATTGCCCCCTGTTCACATCAGAAATAACATATTAGAAAAATCCAATGCCACGTTGTTTTTGCGTTTATGAGGGTAGTTTTTGCGTGTTCGCGAAAGATAATTCATAAATTTTGACAATGCCACTCTGACTCGCATATTTGGCTAAAAGAAGATTTCTAGTTTTTTTTTTTTACTTCAAAATCATAAACAAACTCCAACCCACATAATGTATTATATTAATCATGAATGCTAAGAGTATCGGGAAAAAAGTGTGAATGAAAGAACCTGCATAAACGTAGCTGGGTCAGCTGATATATTCAAATATCCCGTGATGCTGTCCACAATCTGCAACCATAATTAAATTTCAGTGGCTTTGTACAAGATATTCCTTTTTTTACCGTCAACAAATGACATGATTAAGGTAAATATAGTCACGTATTCAAAGCAACTAGCTATTTGATACTGGATAAATAAGGAAAAATATGCAAATTCCGATGTAAATATACTTGTTTGCCAAATGTCATTTCGAGTTTGTAATAATCACGTAAAAGGAAAAACGAAAAAAACAAAAAAAAACCATCTCATGTTTAGAACAATAAATTTAATAGTGAACAAAAGGTATATCGCAAGCTTACCCCTTGCTTCACAAGGATTCCGTGTGGATCATTCGTGACAAGCCAGCCAAGTCTCCAACCAGGAACAATCCATCTCTTGGATATAGATCCAACTGTCACGACCGGAACAATCGAGCCAAAGGTTCCCATCGGAACAAATGGGTTACTTCCAAAGGTAAGGTGATCATACACTTCATCGGTAATCACGAGAATCCCAAGCTTTCTTGCAGTCTCTGCAACCTACATCTCACATAATTACAGATGAAGTCATTTTTCTATTACAATTATTTCTAGTGATTTTAGTAAGAAAACAATAACGCCCACCTTCTTCAAGTGATCGTACTTGAACACATTTCCACATGGATTGCCGGGATTGATAATAACCATAGCAACTGTGTTTTCATCAGACAGAGCTTCGACTGCCTCCAGATCGACTTCCCAATCCTTTTCGGGAAGCAGATCAAAGTGTCGAGCTTCAAGATTAGAGAAACCCGCCCTCGACTCGTAGTAAGGAAAGCCCGGTCTCGGAAGCAAAATGTTAGCACGAGGTCGGGAAAGGACTGTCGTAATGATTTCTATTGCTTGGGTGCATCCAACGGTGAGGAAAACATCTTCGGGTGACAACTTGTACGGAAGGTCCTTAGATAGGTATTCTGCTACTGCCCTACACAGTTCAAATGAAAAGAAAAAAAATGATCAGCTCAACATCTACTGCTACACAGCATCTAAAGCCTATAAACATCAAAACCAAATCACAATACAAAAGTTATTTGATGCATATCACTAAATACAGAGAGAATCACAAAAAATCTGAAGCAATTTAATTTAATTTTAGTTCGTCTCCGATCAATTATTCCAACAAATACACGTTCAGCACAACAATTGCCAGATCCAAAAATCAGATCAAAAATTAAAGCATAATCCCTTGTCCATTGTGAAATAAATATAGCCACAGGTACCTGCGGGCCGTCGGAATACCGACGGTGGGGGGATAGCCGTTGAATTCGCCGGAGCGTAGGGCTTCGCAGACGGCGTCTTCGGCGACGGGGGTGGTGCGGAAGCAAGGGAAAGCGGACGGGTCGCCGTGACCCAGAGGAATAACGGGGCGGGTATCGTTCGGGTCGAGGTTTCCCGCGAGCATATTGAGCACGCCCCTGATGGTTATGGCTGAGGCCTTGGTGAGCTCCTCGTTCCCCTTGAAACGCCACGCCGGCAACGGCGGTCCACCGTTCTCCATCGAAGGACTTCCGCCACCTATTCTATCACTCTCGGTCTTATCGTGGGCTCGAGATTTTTGTAAATTGGTGGAGTGTGAGTGTATGTAAACTCTAAAGTGTAAAGCGGAAGCCTTGTTTTTTTGGCAAAGGTGACAAAAAAACAAAAGAGAGGGTCCCGAACAAATTATACTTTATAATTTATAATTTAAATTTTTTATTTTATAAAAAAACACATTTCAATTAAATTAAAATCAATTCATATCAATTCAGTTTCGTAGTATATAAAACGTGACACCTTTTTCCAAAGCGAATTTCCATCTTTGATAACTCTCTTGGCACTACAAAATTAAATGAAACGTGTTAAATGGGCAGAATTTGCTTTCTTATAAAAAATTGTTTAAAAATTATTAAAATATTTTTATTATTATTTTATCATATATTATAATTAAATACACTATATTAAATATATATTGCACAAAAAAAAAATAAAAAATAAAAAATAAAAATATTTAGATAAAAATAATGAATATTTTTATATTTATACTAAAATAATCAATTGATTAGAAAAAAATTATTATAATATATAAAAATAAAAGATAAAAATTATTTTAATAGATTTATTAAACTAATTATATTTATAATCATATAAAAATAAAATATAAAAAATTTAATAAATTTGGACAGTTCTGTCCCATGGGCAGAATCTTATTAAAAAAACTGTGCTTTTCAATTAATTAATAATTTATAATGGCTTCTTCCATTTTTTCAAAGATACTATGTGCGGTGGAGCGGTGGGCATTTACACGTGTCCACAGGTCATTCAAATACCGGAGGCTGACGACGGCTGGTTACGAGTAGTCGTACTTTCCGTAATCCACTCGGCGCGTTGCCGCCGCCCTTGATTTATTTTTTTAAAATTTAATATTTTAAAATTAAATTAAAATTAAACATAAATCGGGATTATTATTATTTATTTATTAATTGTGCAGTTCACGAGAAACACACAAGCCGCGTACCACGGTAAATGCCGGCACATCGTGCCACGTAACCACCACCGCGCCAGTGGACCCCACACCCCAACAACTCCAATCGCTTGGGCGGCGGCGGCCCCTCCTCCTAATCCCAGTCAACACACTCGCTGACCGTGCACCCCCCCGCACCCAAACATTTTTTCTCCTCCTATAATAAAGAAGCCATCTCACACACAAATACACACAATCGATGTAGAGAGCGTATTTCTCCTTTGCAATTAGAATATACTATATTAACAACAACAATGACGATGAAGGGCAACAACGCTAACGGAGCTGACGGCGGAAAGGCTAACGCCGTCAGGGAGCCGCACTTCAGGGGCGTCCGGAAGAGGCCGTGGGGTCGCTACGCCGCCGAGATCCGCGACCCCGGCAAGAAGAGCCGCGTCTGGCTCGGCACCTTCGACACCGCCGAGGAGGCGGCGCGTGCTTACGACGCCGCCGCTCGCGACTTCCGCGGCCCGAAGGCGAAGACCAATTTCCCCCTCCCCCCGCCCGCCGCCCGCAGCCCCAGCCAGAACAGCGCGGTCGAGTCGTCCAGCGCCGACTTCGGCACGCGCGGCGGGCCCCCCGTCGAGCTCGATCTCACGCGCCGTCTCGGCGCCGAGCCCGATGCGGCGGTCATCGGCGGGTATCAGCTGTTTCGTCGGAGTCCGGCGATGGCGGTCCTGCCCAACGGGCAAGCGGTGTTCCTGTTCGATCCGATGGTGCACCCCGGCATGGCGTACCGAGCGAGCCACCAGACGGGCGTTGGGTTTCCCCGCGGCGGCGCGTGGCGGAGCGAGTCGGACACTTCGTCGGTGGTGGACGAGAACCACATCGACGTCTCCGACGCGAAGAAAGGGCTGGATCTGGATCTCAACATGCCGCCGCCGTTCGAAGTCTGAGAATTCGACGATTATAGAAAAATGACGATTGATCTGTAGATATACTTGAAGAAAAAGTAAAACAGTTTTTGCAGCTCAGAATAAATCTCTGGTTGTTACGGGCCTAATATTAGGGTTCCTTTTTATTAATTGGATGAACAGTATTAAGAATTTTGAAATGTAATTTTTAGTAATTAATTACTTGTTTGTATCGGTATGGATCTGAAATTAATTTGATGACGACGTACTAATAATTTAATTTTCCGTATTTTCTAATGTTATTGAGTTCAACCCAAATCAACAAGAATGTGTGTTGTGAGATTAGGTTATCGTAAAAAGGGGAGAATCTAATTACGATGGGCGACCATAAAGAAAATGGTGTGGCAGCTCAGCCTCACTCACGGAGGAGATAGAAAGAAAGCACCGACCTTAATATATTCAATTGAAATTATAGTGGTGGTGGCGGCCCATGCTGACTTATGAATTTCGTGTTGACTGAAATAATAATGCTCTTCTCTATTTAAATGTGTTAAATAATAAAAATTATAATTTGGAAATTAATTAGTGAGTTAACTAAAAAAATAATGATATTAATACAAAATAAATTAGTGTTATAAATATAAAGTTGTGAAAAAACTTTAATGAGTTTAATTATTTTTTTAATGATATTGTAATAATAGTATAAAATAAAAGTTTAATGAATATTGTTTGCCATTAAAAAATCCTCAATCAAATTTTGATAAAAAAAAACATTTAGAGGTGGGAAACAAGAAGCGTGTGGGGGAGCGGGAGGCGGGCGGTGGGGTCCACAACGCTGGAGAAAGTTGTGATGTTTGCGCCATCGGTTACCGCTTTCGGTGGGGACCACTTTCCCATTTATGCGCGTCGGCGGAATTCGTGGTGAAGACTTTTGGGGTTGTTTGAGTAAAATATAAATGTATGTTTAATAATTGTCATTTTAATTTAAGACACGTCATTGAATAATATAATTTATTTGAGTAATATTTATTGAAAAAATTATAAAGAAAAAATTTATTGATTAAAAAAACCTTTACATAAAAATATTGATTTATTTATAAATTTATGTGATAGTTTTATTTAATAGACAAAAAATAATAATTTGAAAATAGATAGAAATTTGAAATGACAATTATTACTTTTTTTTTTCAAAGTTGAAGTCTTATTATTTGATTAAAAAAAAATAGTACAGATGTAGTACATCTTTCAAAGTAAGTGGTTCTATTTTCCTGTTTTTTCCTTGAACTCTTATTTTTTATTAAAGGAAGTGAATTAAAATATGAGTATGTATTAATAAATTTTTTTATCTAGAATAACAAAAACACTTTTAAATTATAAACATTGTTTTTAAATTTGATTTAAAAATTATGAATAATATCTTAAAATTAATTGTTATTATTTATATAAATTATTCATTTATCTTGAATATTTTTTTATTTTAGAGTTTCTTTTTTAAAAAATTAAAATGAAATTAATTGAACTGAAATTAAGTTCAAAATAATTGAAATCAAATTTGATTAAATCTTTATGAATGATAGTTTGGTATTTCAAACAATCATGTATTTTTTAGTTCTTATACACACTAGTAGTATATTTTTTTCAATCTAATATTAATTCAATTAATTAAACTTTATAGGAAAATGGTAGAGACTGAAATGCAATGAGGAAAGCAAGAGTGCAAATGGTTAATTTCAGGTAACCATGAAAGAAACACGAAATCAGACACCAAAGCACGTGGGGGCGGCCACCAGAGAGTACACTGCCATCTGCACGTGAATCAACTTTATATAATACATTTAAAATATGGAAATATGGTGTCAATTTTTTTTCATAAATTATTTTATTTTATAACGAGCCGAGACGAGAAATTCTATTGTATGTCCATCGATCGGATAGGATGTAAATCGAATGATGTGTTCGAGTATCAAACACATCTGCAAGAGAGCTAACAAGTTTTATCCGAGGACAATTACACCAAAATCATCACGTGTCTTAGGCCATCTCCAATCGAGAAACCAAAACTTAAACTCAAAATAAGTTTAAGTTTAAGTTTACAATAATTTGACTTCAACCGAAAAACCAATATTCAAATTTAAAATAATAATCTTTAAATATTTTTTTTATACTATTTTTATAAATAACTAACATTTTTATAAATTTACGATTTAATCCCATAACTTTTGACATTAAAAAAATTAAATAAATATTATTTTCAATTTACCTCTTTATTGATCAATTTTGTTGCTTTGATTCATAGTTTATTTATTTTTGTAATTTTAGCATTTTATTTTAAGTATCTTATTATTATTTTAATGTTATTTTATCTTTAATATCAATTAAATATTAAGTATTTAATTATATTTTTGTGATATTTATTTTTTTATATATAATTTATTTTAATTATTAATGATATGATTATTTAAAAACATTACGTTACAAAAAATATTAAATAAAAAACAAAAAAGATTAATATGTCATTTTTATTAATTTGGTAAAAAAAAGGATTATTTTATAAATAATGAACAATTTTTTGTTTAAGTTTACAATAGACGTAAATTTAAGTATTTTTTTGGTGGGTCCCACCATAAAACCTATAATAGGTTTATGTTTTGGTATCGGTTGGAGCATCTCTCCTACTCCAAAATAGGTTTTTGGTATCGGTTGGAGATGCTCTTGCTACTCGACTATGGCCATAAAACTTGTTTTTTTTATTAATAAAGATACTACCTTTATTCCGAAAAAATATGAACACTTCTTTTGTAATTTTTTTAAAAAATGTGAATAATATATATTGAGAAAGAAGTAGTATGATTTTTTATAATCTAATTTGGATTTATTTATTTGTTGGCACCAATTTAAATAAATATTAACATTATCTTAAAGAAATAAACACATTTTATTTATAAATTATTTATAAATTATAAAGGTCTGATCAAAATCGAAGAAGAAATATAATAAGTGAATTGTCATGGTTGTACTAATGAAGATGCTATAATTATTTGATAACTAATAAATACTATTAAAATAGAAATAAAATTAATCAAAGAGATGGACCCATTTTACCGATCAACGAACAAAATTAAACCTGAATTGGGCCAACAGTCCAACTATGCGTCGTCCGGGTCCAAGCCCAATCCATTAATAAGGCTAGTTTGAATTGAAACAAATTATGGGCTCAAAACACTTTTTGTCATGAATCCATCCATGGGTCAATAATATTAAAATGGGTGAGTTTATTTACACCTCTAATATTACTAAACTCACCCCTAAAATTAGTTTACCCCCTTCAATTTATTAAAATGATAAATACACTTCATCTATAATACCAATCATACCCTTATTAATAATTAAAAAATAAATTATATTTTCATTCGTAATTTCCAAACCCAGAAAAGTCGTGTTCTTCCTCCTCTACCTCTTGGCATCACCATCCGCCGCCTTCGACTCTTCCATCTCCGAGGTCTTTGACCACCAATCGAAATCTATCGCCGGCGTCATCCACCTCTCTTGTACCATCTCCGTCGCGTCTTCTCTCTCCTCACGCCTCACCCTTTCCACTTCATCGTCTCCGTCATGCAAAAAAACTCAATTCAAATTGAGCTCGTTTTTCCCACTCAAAAATCCGAATTCATTCATCCTCCTTTCGGTCCAACAACCCCACAAAAGAAACCTTATCATGCTCTTCAAAATCGAAATCAAAATCGAAATCGAAGAATCCAACCCCCAATCGGCGTCTTCAGAATTAAATCCGATTGCCGCCTTCGATTACTTTTGACTGATGGACACCATGGTCGAGATCGTTTCTTTCAAACGAATCTCTCAATCGGCTCGATCAATCGGACACCATGGTCGAGATCGTTTCTTCCAAACGAATCTCTCAATCGGCTCGATCAATCGTCCGTTGACCATCTCGATCTGGACGATGTTCTTTGTGGTACTGCATAGGCAGGTCGCCGGAGGTCGAAGGAGATGAGTTTGTTGGATGAAGATAGTGCGTGTGAATACTGAATACCCAGGATAAAATCAAATCCGGTGAAAAATCAACACAAAATTAGATAAGGGTGATATAGTAATTTTACAAGTAATTTAAAAATACAAAATAAAAAAGGGGTGAGTTTAATAATGTTGGAAGTGTAAATAAACTCAGCCTATTAAAATTATTAGTAATTTATATTTCAGGCTAGCTTGGTCGAGCTGACATATTTAAACCAACATTACTCCCATTATCCTCTTACAAAACAGTGACAAAAGGTAGTTAAAAGCAAAAAAAAAAAAAAAAAAAAAGTATTTTATTGTCTAAAGTGTGTTTATGTTGCTTTATTAATTCGTATTTTATTAATTTAATTATTAATGTGATCCTAAATGAAATGTAACTTGCAGACGATCGAGAAAAAGAAATGTCAGCGATTCTAAGAACATTTCATAGAACAAATTAATGAAGTATATATAAGATCGAGAAAAAGAAATGTCAGCAATTCTAAGAACATTTCATAGAACAAATTAATTAATGAAGTATATATAAGGTAGTATGGACATAAACGTTATCTTAAATGTAATTCCCAATAATTGACATCTACACACACAGCTTCGCAAGCATGGGTTCATGTATCGCTAATTTAACTTTAAATGGTTACGGAATGACTACTGATAGTTTGTTTTTATAATTCAAAAATACTTAATGAAAGAGGTTAAATTTTGTGTACATTTCAACTCTTCAATAATATGATGTTATATATGTACCCTACTTTCCTTGCTGTCTACCGAATAAGTTGGCCTATTAGGAAACACCTACACTACACATAAATTGTGCATTTACATTTCATATAAAAGTCGGTGTGTACTCATTCCTTCAACGTGTATAATATATGTATGTAAATAATTATCACCATACTAGGCCAAATAATTGTTTACAAATGTTGGATATGATTGATGATTACCTACACTTTTAATACAATAATAATTTAATAAATACACGCATATATATATATATATATATATATAAAGCTTATTATATTTTTTAACTCGGACTTTAAAATGTTCGAATTAAAACTCGAGCAATGCCAAATATAGCATGAGCTAAAGCCGAATCTCGACCTCCTATCGCCTATGGCAACGTGGTGCACTTCTATTTCACACCGGCCGCAGTGAAAGACAACAACAGACACAGGATAGGCGAAAGATCGATCTAAATAGCACTCTATTTAGATCGAACTCTCGTCACAATTCACAAAATAAAATTATAATAATGTGAATTAGCCATCGGACAAAATAAATCTAATTAATCCCATTCACTATGTCTATATCCATCTCTCCAAAATAAATAAGAGTATATTAGATCATGATGTAGGAAAACGACAAACCACCGTACTGATCCTATGCCCAATACCTTTTCTATTTGCATGTCCGCCACGTGTCAAAAAATTTGCATGCTACTCGACATAGGGCGTTATATACCTACTAAATTATACCGAGTATGTATCACATAAATCAATGATATTCGATTATTCAGATAAACTAAAGAATATTTTTATAAGCAAATAACCTAATAATAGTATTATTTGTGTTGTAAATGAAATGTAACATTTGTGAATTATTGCTACATAAAATAACATATGGTTGTGATCACAACTAATTAATGGACGATAAATAATAAATTATTATTGTAATTAATATTTCACAGACAAAATTCACATTACACATTGATTTCCCAACGTAATTGATTAGGCTAAAATTATTACATAACACCATAATTAACAATAATACTCGAATTAAAAATCTAAAAATTAAAATCACGCAGCGAGAAATACTATACATACACCGGATTCCGTATGTATATATCCTGCGGCTTCACCAAAGATCATCTTCACTGTGGGCCCAATTATTCAATCAATTAATTAGCTAGGTAAGCAAATCATTAACCCAGCCCAGATCAGGCCCAAGCCCAGTCCCATTACCAGGCCCACCGGAGTTGCTCTCGTTGTTGTTAGTGTTGTACCTGCTATCCTCCATCAAATTCCTCGCACCGGAAAACCCTCCCCGGAACAAATTGCTGGGGCCAGCCCGGCCCGAAACCCGACCCGGAGACGCGGCCGACGTTTCCGCCGCAGCCACGCTCATCGCTTCGTAGGATGCCATCAGCTCAATCATCGCCTCCTCGTAGGTCAACCCGGACCCGCTCATGAACTCGTGCAGGCCGACGTGGCGGCGATCGAACGGCGGAGACGGGGACGGAGACGCCGGCGGGGACACGTGCGTCATCCCCAACAGGGTGGAGGTGGGGGACGCCGTGATCGAGTGGCAGAACACGCAGCAGGTCGGGTTCGGGTTCGGGTTCAAGTTCAAATTCAAATTATTATTGCCGATATTATGACAGTTATAGGCTTTTCTCTCCGCCGCCGCCGTGGGAGAATTCATCGGCGGAGAAGGGGAATTCTCCGGCACGATGCGCAGCTGCCTGGGGAAGTGAGCGAAGAAGCACACCTGCGAGGTACAACAGATGAAGCATAAGGTACTACTCCGCACACGCTTTTCGTAACAAACCCCGAATTCAGTTTCCGTAACAAACTCCAGGTACAGCTGGCATATTAATTATTTCGATTTTATTGAATTCGGAATTAATTAATTAAATAAATGAATTAAATAATTACCTTCCTCTTGCAGTTTTTGCCGTCCTTGCAGGCCTCCGTGCGGTAGCGCGAGGGGTGGAGCCAGCACTCGAAGACGCCGTGCGAGAGGTCGCAGTTGTCGCCCTTGCCGCAGTGGCCCTTCCGGAAGTCGGGGCAGACGGTGCCGGAGTAGAGGAACCGGCGGGGGTCGCGGCGGCGGGCCTTCTCGCCGGGATGGGCGAAGGGGCAGTCGGTCCAGTCGTGGCTGCGGCTGCGGTTGCACTTCCGGATCTTGAACTCGAAGATCCGGAAGTGGTCGGAGGAGTAGGGGTCGTCGGAATCGGAGTCAGAATCTTCGCCGGAGGGGTTGTTGCAGGGGAGGAACCGGGAGAAGACGGCGTGGTCGGCGTTGGGGGAGTCCATGGCGAAGACGTCGGAGGAGCAGCGGCGGGCGAGGAGCTTCCTCGGCGGGATGTCGATCTCGCGGATGGGCGGCGATTTTTTGGTGAGGTGGTGGAGTTGGTGGGAGTGGTGGAACTTGTGTTGCTGATGATCGGCGCAAACGCTTCCCATCATTTTTTAGTTTTTTTTTTTGTTGAAATAAATAAATAATTAAAAAGGGATAATAGGAAACATGGAAGGAGAATTGTAGAGAGAGAAAGTAGCGGAAAGAAAGGGATGAAGAAATGGAGACATGGGAATTAGGGTTTATATACAAGGGGTGGGTGTATGATGGGGTGTGACGAGGATGATGGGAGGGATGGGCGAAGGGGTACGTGGCAGCATAATATTAGGGTGTGTGCATGCAAACTTTTGAAATGTGTCACCTCCAAATTTTATCGCATTTCCTAAGTATTTAAAAGGGAAAGATGATATAGTATATAGTATTACTATAATATAATCTCTTTTGAAACATTCATTACAAAATTTGAAGATTAATCTGTAATTATCATTCGATTTGTTAAATTATTCGCATTTCCCTTTTGAATTTGCTTCATAACTTGGAATGATCGAGGAATGCGACGATTGATTGAAGCATGAACGAACAAGGAGTAAGCGACAAGAGAAGCAACTGGTCGTAATAAACAACAATCACCCATCGTAGAGGTCGATAACTCCTTCGTTCATGGAGTGGAATCGAGCTGACGTGCGCGTGATGACGTAGAATGTGCAATATTGCTTAAATAACATCGATTTTAATCAAATACGTACATATAAATCTAATTCGATAAATTTTATACCTTATACTAAATAACAATTTTATGATATGGATTATTAAATATTTTGCAATATTGCAAATTGTAAGTAATAATGACTTTGTTTTTTCTTGAATTTAGTAAATGTTTAGCCTTTGCTTTTTTCTTGAATGTAGTAAATGTTTAGAACAAATAAAGCAAATCTTGTACTCTAAATTCTAAAATATAGGAGCAGTACTTTTTTCCTTATTTTTGCCCATGATTGAAGATAGCGATATAGTGGTCCATATTTAATGAAGTTAACCAAAGTTTGGGCCTGGGTCGAAGCGTAAAAATGGGTTTTTACAGGGGTGGCCCGATAAGTGTTTGCCACGTGCGGGGAACGAGGTGCCCCACGTGGGGTTTCACGTGGTTTCTGAGTGCTGTCTGCAACGTGGCAAGTCAAAGTTTGCAGCGCCAGCATGCTTTTTTCACTCTGAGTTAATTCAGTTTACTAATAATAGGAAGAGATATTCAAATTAAAATAATTTTAAAATAAAAAATCATTATTTTTATTAAAATAAATATTAATGTAAAAAAATTATATGAATAATATTTTAATAGAACAAATGCAGTAATTAAGATCCACTGGGTAGTATTTTGAAGGGCATTTTGGTCAATTGCTCTTGCATGAAAAAATGTAACTATCCCAAAAATATACTCACTAGCTAAAATAAATTTGATATCTTCATGAATCTCTCTTCTGTTTTACATATTTGCATTCAAATTGAGCTTAACAATACTTAAAAATCACACAATCATTATCATCGCTTGTTCAAGAGAGTTCTTGAACCTATCACCGATGGGAGAGAGAAACTGATGATCCATCATCACCTTAAATGGGTCACATTGGCAACGGAAGACGTTGTTCCAGCGCCAAAGATTGTTCTCCGTTTTTCATTCCTACGATTGACACGCAGCTTTGGAGACTTGGCCTTCGTAGCTTCTTTCACGGATCTGTTGATGCAGAGACCAGTTTAATGATGAGATGATGTAATGTAATTAATGATTTTGTTGTCATACGGAAAGGATGAATTTCAAATGCGAGGCTTACTTTTGTGGTAAGAAAGGATGCTCGAAACTAGGCACGGGTCTCGCGTGTGGGACTAAGGTCCTTCTCAAGTGTTTCAAAGCCTTCTCATCCTCCATCTTCAAGTACAAAAAGGAAGGATTAAATAAATGTATACGGTTTTTGATGTAAATAAATCTCCCGTTCGTTTTAAAAACTAGCTAATATGCTTACCATTTTTGCAGATTCTGCCTCCTCTCTGTATCTCTTGTAAACCGTTTCTTTCTCCTTAATCTAAGAAACAATCGCTGTAAGAAAATGTCGGGACGACAAACTAAAATATCTGAACTTCATAAAAAAGAGAGAAAAAAATAACCTTTTTATCAAATCCTGCTCTATCAACAGCTCGGTTTTCGGCATGCAGATTGAATTCCTGTACTTCAGTGAGTGGCTTTCGCTCCTTCACAGGAAGTGGAATAGGGTCCCTGATATTATTATATCAAACACATTACAAGTTGTTTCCAAAATCAATCGAACATAACTCTATGAATAAGCTGAAACATACGAATGAATGAATATTAATAATAACAATTAATCATACTCTTTCAGAATAGGCTGCGCTTTGAATCTTCTCATCTCGGCTTCTTCCATCTCGATCTTCCTCCTTTCTTCCATTTCTCTCTGCATCTCCTCTTCGTGCCTCAAAAGACTTTCCAATTGAAAAGGTTCCGGTTTCGTGCATGGCTTTGGTTCTGGCTTTGGCGGAACCTGAGAGGGTTCATTGAATGGTACAAGTATTATCAATCAAAGCATATCGATATGGATGAGTAAATCTTAAAGAACAGTTGTCATAGATATATACCACAGGATAATCGGTTGTGTAAGGATACGGACAAGCTCTCGGCATTTTAGCCCTCTCATCTTCCAACTTTTTCTGTAAGAGTTCTTCAGCTAATCTTTTCTCTTTCTGTGCCCCTCTTTCCTGAAAAAAAAACACAAAGAAAAATGAGCGCAATATAAAACAGAATGATCTGGATTAAATAATCGATCAGGGGATGAGAATGTTCCTGTATTATGAATGTACCTCTGTGTGGAGATGGAATGGATTTGGTGCTGTGTTTCTGGCATGAGGCTTCTCCTGGTGAAGTTCCGAAGTTATTGAGAGCTGCACGGAAAAGTTTTTGTTATTCAGTTAAATAATAAAAATAAACAAAGTTAGTGAACTAAGAAAGAGGCGAGCAAAATCTTGATCATTATTTATTACATTATCGAATAAATCAAAGACAGAGGTTGACGGTGGAATTCTTTTATCCGTAGCAAAGTGAAATTCCTCGGGTATGGTGACCTGCTTCTTCATATTGCAAAACATACCCATTTCCCCTTTGCTTTCGAATATCTGCAAAGAGAACAGGAAAAAAAAGTGTGAGTTTACAGTAAATAAACAAACAAGATTATAAATGTTATCATAAGAAAAGGAATTTGTAGCGAATGAGTGAGTGACCTTTTTATTTAATGGCCTGGCCTTGAACTGTGGAATATTCTCAAGTTCCTCCTTTTCAAGTTCCACGGAGGTTTTGATTTTCGGAGGACGTGCACGGAGGGATGTTTGAAGAAGAGGCGATTTTGGTGCTGTAAGGTGGCGAGGTTTCCATTGATGGCCCTGCACAGCTGTTGATTCTGTTGATGCCACGGTAGATGTTTCTGCATTGTGATTGGCCCTTGACATTGTCTCCAAATGGAATTCCTGTGTAATATAGATTAGTTTACATCGTCTAAACGATAAATAATAGTACTTCCACATGCAAGTCGCTTAATCTACCTTAAATTCTGGAGGTTGGGGTGCACTTCTTGGCAAAGGCGGTAAAGTCGAGGCCTCGAAAATCTGTGATGAGCCACAACAATTTGGAAGAATGAGCTTTAAATTACATATCTTAAATAAATTGTGAAAAACATATGCATACATTGTTATACATACATTGTTGTTTTGATAAAACAAAATGGCTACCTTTTTGTTTAATGGGCGGGCCTTAAACTTAGGAATTTTAGCCATGACCTCTTCTTCCAACTCAGCTGAGCTTTTAATTTTAACCGAACGCACGCGTTGAGATGTTTCAAATTCAGGTGATTTAGGCCTTGTCAGTGTCAGCTTAGTCTTCGACTTCACATTTCCAGCAGCATCACTCTGTTTTTTTTATAATAATAATAATAAACTAATCATGCATCGTATTTGATATAGAACATGATACAGATAAATGCAGATAAAAAAAAATTACATGTGAGATAGAACTGGTACGAGATTCTCTTGTCCCTGATTGGAACTTCCTCATCATTTCTGCCATAGAAACAAATGGCCGTGCTGCTTGCTCCCGAACATATATCTTTATATGAACATCACATATTGAGTTAGCATACGAACAATACAAAAGAAAAAGAAAAAAACTATACAGTTATATCTTATTACCTTTCTGTCTTCTTTATTTGTTTTAATTTTAGCAGCTGAGGGGCATAAGTTGGAACTGTTTCTGACCAGACCGTTTCTTGTTTTGTGGGGCAGATTCAACGATTTATTGACCGTCAGAATCTGAAGCATACAGAGATAGGAATTATGATATATGAAACATACAGATAGGAATTATATATATAAGTATGAACTATGCTCACCTGTCTCGTTTTCCCTCCATCCAGCTTTTGTCTTTTAATGGCATGGTTTTCGTGGGCAAAGGAGGGAGTTCCAACAATGCTCCCAGCATTCGTTTCACTGTGGAAGAAATCTTAGAATATGAAGTCTATACATATATATAAATAAGAGTCGCAGGAATACCAAATTACACTTCCGCATACCTTTTAACACTGGCTGGTTTAGTGATTTTGGCTTGCGATTTTGGCAACTGCTTCCTAGAGTTCAATGTTGAATGGTTTTTGATAATGCTAGCTATCTTCTTGGCAGTCGTAGTCTTCTTGTTTTCGATCTGCTTTTGAGGTGCTGGGGTGCAACAAACTTCTGGCCCTATTATTATTGTTAACAACTTCGTTAAAATTAAGAAGTTCAAGAACCTATGATTGTTGACTCCTTTGAAAGTTAAACAGAAAGTTGTATAACCTTGGACAGCTTCCACAGGGAGGGACGAAGAGGCCTTTCCTACAACCGGGCTGATCATGACAAAAAAAACCATTAGTATTTGTTGGGTAGAAAAAAATGTCAAATGACAAAAACGAAGATGGTTTCACAAGCAAGAAAAACACACTTTTCATTTTCTAGATTGCGTTTGCCTTCAGCGACTATTGTCTTCTCAGTTCCAGAAGTCTGCATTTATTACATAGGATCATGAGAAACATAATTTAGAACACAATCTCTCTACACACAAATATGTTCCAAATCGTTGTTACTCACATTTTTATTAGTTTCAGCAGGGACAAGATCTGTTCGAGGCTTGTTGTGCCGCTTGTGCGCTCCCAATTCTTCAGTAGCTGTGGCTAAAACGACTTCTGCATGAGGTCTGCAGACGACAAATACAAGTTATAAAAACCATTCTCCAAAGGAAGTATATATTTGACAGCAACTACGCCAAAAATAATCTTCCGAAACTAACATTTGATTTAGTGATCGTGGTGCCGACTCCTTGTCAAATTTCTTTAATGCAGTTTTAGGCGCTTCTTCGGATGATTCCAGTTCCTGAAATATAAATTAACAATATTTCTCACCTGACAATATACACTCACATCCCAAATCAATATAAAATCATTCTATTATCTTAGGAGAGTTAATTTTACCTTGGGTGTTTTTTCGTCTTCACCGAAATTACAGAGAATCTGTTCAGTATTTCTGCTAGCCTTAATTTTAGGCATAAATGCTGCACAACCCAAGAAAGGTGAAGCCGCCATTAGAATACTCGTCTCAAGCCACAAACACAATCAAAGCATCTCGTATATAAACCTCAATCAAATTTCATTATTCCCCAACAAAATGATTCGAGTTTCAAGTAACAAAATGATAAAGAGGGTAAAAAACCCTAGAACACGAATTCGCCCAAATAATAACCAAACCCTAACTCCATAACCATCCCCAACCAAACAACAAATTAATTATCTAAAAAATGAATAAACGGAAGGAGACTCACGTGACGGGGCATGCGAGCCGGCAATCTCGAACCAGCGCTCCGCCATGCGAACGTCTTCGTCGCTCTCCTCGTACAGGAAATCATAAAATCGAGGCGCCGAAAACTCGTACGCTTGGTCGATCAGAAACGAATTGCCCGAGGGCACCGCCGTCTCCGCCATTCAATTGCCGCCGTCAATTTCGAAAGAGCACAAATTCAGTGATCTCGCAAAAAATGTGAAGAGCGACGGAAATGGATATGAAGGGGTTCCGATTTTATTTTCCAACGGTCGGATGTTTTTAAAAAGGGAAACGAGAGTGGCGACTGTTTGGTATGGCAACGGCTAGTAAGTAACCGCGGTGTGTCTAAAACGCTGTCGTTTTGGCTGGAGAATTTTATATGAATTTTGGAAGGGATTTTTTGTAGTTGACTTTCTTTAATTTGATTTTTGACAGTCAAATGTTAGATTTGGGAAATTGAGTTTAATTGGAAATTGATGGACTTAAACACATGATAAATCTACCATAAATGAATTTGTTGAAAAAAATTCCAAAATTTCAATTTAAATCCTTGCAAACTTTCTGCCATGACGAATCATTTACATGATTTTTAGGTAATATATCAAGAAGGTCCGATTCTTTCGCTATCCTCATCTTCCCCGTACACGATCGAGAAATAGTGCCTTAAATCAGCGGAGGTGAGACCCGGAAACCGATGAATGTTACTGCTTGGCTTTGGATCTATTTGGACAAACGGCCATCTCATAGACTCGGCAGCTTCACATTCTTCCCACCCATCCCCGATAACACAGAATCGGACGTTGGGCCCACTGAAACGGTCCTTGATCCATGAGAAGCACTGGGGTTTGCCCACTTCCAAAGAGCTGTAGACTGGACAATCGGCGAGACAGATTTAGCATATTAGAAACCATGAGTTATATATGATCATATATACATGCTATAATGATGCCTTACGTCACTTAGATTCTGTGTATGCAATCAATCAAGAATCATTCTCAATTGGAAATTTGAAAGCCAAAATAAAAAAATCCACACAATATGTTTGGTTAAAAACTCAAATCAATGGATATCAAAATCACTCATTTTCAGTTCCTTTAATTCTTCTAAAACCAAGTAATTTGAAATCCTTGTTTATTTCTTATACATGCAAGAATTAACTCACCATTATTGCAAGTGATGATATTGTCAAGTCGAAAGAATAGGCATTTGACCAAGCTGGGTACAAGAGGCCCAGATGTAACCAAAACATTCACATGTTCAAACTCGTCATCTCTTTTCTGACCTGCACACTGCTCCAAGCAGGCCCTAGCTGTGTCCCAGTTAGAACAGATAAAACAAATTAAGAAGTGTGTAGTAATTTTACCAAACATGCTAAATTTCAGGGATACAAAACCACAAGAAAATTGTTCATCACTGAGAGTTAGGAAAGTTTACCTGAGGAGAACCATTTCTCAGTGTAAGTGTCGGTCAAATTATAGAGATTATCCCACAATTTTATGAGATCTTGATTGAGAATATTAAACAAACCCTGCAGAACATATTTATGAGAGTCGAGATATTTCAACTGGATATGGAAGTATCAAGTTCAGTTGGAGAGAAGTTCAACTGGATATTTCTAACCGACAAAAACTTATTCATAGGATATCAACTGTAAGAAAAAAGTTTCTACAAAGCAAAACAAACAATTACATTCAACCCCGAATTCCTAATTCGAAAATAATTACTACAAGTACCTTTTAAGAAACAGATAACAAAGTAGTACCTTACGATAATTCTCAGATATAATTCGATGGCGGTATGCTAGTTTACGCTTGTTAAGATCATCAAGCGTGGGACCGAAACCATCTTCACGAAAGTTATAGTCAGAGAGATCCCGACCATCATCGGATTGGCTCAAGACATCAAGATATGGTTGGTTCAAGTTTTCAATCTAAAAAACATCACAAAAGTTAGCTCAAACCCGTAAACACATCAAATCACTCGACAATAATAAATAAAGTAAAATATTTACTTCTTTGTAAAAGAAATGTATGTCGGACACTTGAAGAATATGGTTCTCCCAAAGCTTTCCAATCTTCACGCCATTCTCGACATTCTTAAGACCATCAAAGGCCCCAGCGTACGTCCCGTCTAGTAAGGACTTGAGCAATATAAGAGTCTCGTCCATGTCCCAAATGTACACATTCCTTTTCCGATCCATTCTCGTGTTGCTTCGACTGGGGCACCTATAATGAACTCAATACATAAATAAATAAATCTGAAAACATTTCTTCAATATCTGATGCTGCCGGAGCTTAGAAACTAATCCTCTGAACACTAATATTGCAGTAGCACAAGTATCAACATATATATGAGTGTTATAATGAGTGCGATTCGCTATTATCAATAAGCAGAATTAATGTAAAATTAAACACTGAATACACGCAGGAAAGTTTCGCCGTGAAACCGTCGGAACAGAGCAGAAGACAGTAAATCGAAAACGTGATCAGGTAATTGCAGAGAGTGTGTACGGAATTACCGGTGGAATTCGCAGCGTTCGATCCGTAGTTGCTGTTTTTCCCCTTTTAACGATTTGCCCTAAATTGATTTACAGTGTGTATCTCGGTTGCGGTGCCTCTTACATTTTTCACTCCGTTTTTTTTCTTTTGACAAATTATATATTTAAATAAAATTGAATTTTCATTAAATTAATTTAAAACATACTACTATAATTTAAATCAATTTAACTCATTAAATTTTATTTAAATCAAATCTAACATACAGTTGTTAGTTATAAGTTGAATTGAACCGAAAATAAGTTCAGATTAATTTATTAATTACGATTAATTAATACAAATGATATTAATTAATGTCAACGAGCGCATGACAGAAGAGAGAGAGCTTTGCATTATCGATCGATCGATTCATCTCGTGACATTAAAGTGATTATTGTAGTTTGCATTCTCTTGGACATTGAACGGAAGGTTCCGGGAGCCTTCGGCCGCTTGCGAGCTACTATTATTAATCTCGCCGGAGTTCTTCCTCCTCCTCTCGTTGTGGCCCGCCAGCCGCCTCCGGCAGCTCCTCTTGGAGTCGTCGAATTCCAAAAGCTCGTGAAACCTGCAGATATTTTTGTCGCGCAAATTTATTTTGTAAAGTGACTATAATACCCCTAGAATTAAAAGAAGTCTTGGAAAAATTAAATAAGTAATTAACCTGCTGCATTGCTGGCAAAACCTCTGCCGGAGTCCGGCGACGAGAACCGCCGGAGCCTTGGCGTGGAGCTCGCAGACCTTGTGGCGGCGGTGATAAGTCCTGGCTCCGCTCAGATCAGCCGTGCACCTTTCGGCTTGGCAGCTCTTCGAAGAAGAAGTGGTTCCGGCCACTTTCTTCGTGGAGCTGCTCGTGGCCGCCCTCTTCTTCTTGTCGTCGTCTTCTGAGTCTGTGAGGCTACTACTACTATCTTTATTCATCGATTTTTCTCTCATGCGAATATGCTCTTGCTCACTCTTTATGTTGGCTTCCATTTTATAGTGATCAAGAGAAATGGGTGATGGGAATTTTGTGAGGAAAAGGTGAAGAGGACCACTATTTATTATGAGGGTTTTTTTTTATTTTTATTTTTTCAAAATTTTATAAGAATTAAAAAAAAGAAGTCAATTTGTTTTCCAAAATGTCACTAAATAAAATTTTATTTGTATTTTCATGATAGAGAATTGAATTATGACTATCTATTCTCTTTGGAGTGGGGAAATTATTTGATATTAACACTCGAATTATGACTAGTTTCAAAAAGTTCGTATTTTTTTTTTTTTTTTGAAAAACCATTTTTAAGTGTTATTATATTTTAGATATTGATCTATATAGTATATGGTCCCGACTCCCGAATGTTGACCCAAACCTCGAAACTCCACATGAAGCCACGGCGTTCGTTACCTTTGGGTTTTGAGGACCACAATAGATTTTCCATTGATCTGGCCGGCCCTCTTTCTCATTTGTTGTATGCGTTATGTAGGGACTATGAGGAATATCAAGAGCGAGGACTTGATCATCATGTGTCTTCGTGTCATCGTGTGTGTGTGTTGTGTGAGTTTATTATGGGAAGATACAAAGTGATCTATCGAGTGACTTGAAAATCACATCCATTTGCTCACTGAACATATAGTTTCTTAATGAAGAGAGGATAACGTTGAATGATCAAGCAGACAGGCAGGCATCGCGAATCGAAGTCAAAACTTTAAAATGTTGAGATTTTATTTCTAAAAGCTAGAAGACAACAAATTTAAGCATGGAATATTGATCAAAATGAATGGAAATAAAAAGTAGTTCTTGATGTCACTACAACTCTCATGGTATAGTAAAAGAGTCTTCTTTACAAAAAGCACTTGGTTCCCATTATCCCACAAGGGACATAGTTGATGTCATAGCATCACATCATGTGTGTACTCTCAAACCTTGCTATTTTAATGTGTTTTTTTTCAAGTGTAATAAGGTTTAGAGCCAATACTCGTGTTGAACTTGCACGATTATCACATACATAATGATCTTTATTAAGAGCAAATTTTCCGAGACAAATTTTGTTTTCTTTATTCCGACTTGACATGACAAGTTCCAATTCATGGGTTGCCAAATCAAAGATCGAAACGTGGCCGGGTCCATTTGTGAGAAATTTATGGCTTGTGTTGTCTTTAAAGAAGGAAGGTACAATTCTCTCATTGCAGTGGTGGGGAAGAAGATAACACTGTCAAGACACATATCATATGTACATAATAAAGCCAATCAATGTTGGGGTTCAGGTTCTGATCAGGTGCACTTGTACCTTGTGAGTTGTGATGTTCTATAATTCAATCTCTCACACATCGTACCAACAACGTTGTTCGGTTCCTTGATTTTGTCTAGTCGGATGATCGACTAAAAGTCAATTATATTCGGTTATCAATCAAACGTATCGAATCAACATCATCGACATTGAATAGTATGAATCGAAGTCATTTATGAGTTTGTTACACGATTTTATGATACGAAAATATGAAGAAAAAAAATCAATCACACGAGACGAACAATGATAACATCTTATACACCAATTATACATCACACGATGCTCACTCGTGCGCACCACTACGATGTATCTTGTTGACATGAGTAACTTAATTAAGAATCTTAAACGTTATTCGATCATTATTTAGTCTCTAATTTTAATTAATTAGACTCTAAACTTCTGATAATAAGATAATCACCCCTTTTTAATTGGGTGATGTTTTTAATTACTATCATCGTACTAACAACGTTGTTCGGTTCCTTGATTTTGTCTAGTCGGATGATCGACTAAAAGTCAATTATATTCGGTTATCAATCAAACGTATTGAATCAACATCATCAACATTGAATAGTATGAATTGAAGTCATTTATGAGTTTCTTACACGATTTTATGATACTAAAATATGAAGAAATAAAAAAATATCACACGAGAAGAATTTGATGCTCACTCCTTTGCACTTCACACGAGTAACGTAATTAAGAATCTTAAACATTATTCGATCATTATTTAGTCTCTAATTTTGATTAATACTCTAAACTTTTGATAATAAGACCATCACCACTTTTTAATTGGATGATGTTTTTAATCACTACTTTATCACAATTAAATTATTTACTACCCGAGTAAATATATTTTATTTGCCGATGTCCATTTGAAATTTCAGGGCGAGATCGGTAAACTGCAAAACCCTAGCCCTCACTCAAAGCGACAGCATTTTCCTTCCGTCGTCTTCGCGACCGTTTACAGGTATCGGAGCTTCCCTCGTTGATGTTTATCACGATCAGATTTAATTCTTCGTTTTGATTTTCTCTACATTTTATTATTGTTCATTATTGTATTTTGATAATTTCTGAGTATTTTTTAGACCGTCGGTTTATTTCAGTCGCAGGAGCTCAAAATCACAAGTACTGCATTTATGTTTTTAGACTCATGATATTAAATTAGTAAATAAATTCAGTGTTGTTGGGCTAAAAGGATTTTATTCAATCTGTTTTGGATTTAGTAAATTGCAGTGAATTGTGAGCTCAGTTTGCAGATTTCTAAAGACATGGTCTTGAATGGAGAGTGTTGTCACTATATAGGATGCATTGTTTCATGATACGAAAGAAACTGTATTGGATACATCGTTGCATATCTCCGTTACTTATTCGTTGTTTTTCTGTATTAGTGAAATATTCGGTGAACACTATAGGTCCCGAGTGTAATTCTGGTTTTTCGGATGAAGGATACTGAGGTTCTCTTTAACTCTAACAGATGATTGAGTGTATTATCTCGCGTTTTTAAGTTTATAACTAATTGTTATTGGAGTGTGATTAGGATTTGAGAACCACTTGTTGTTGTAAGAGAAAAAAAAACTTTTAACTTCAAATTCTAGTGCATTTGCTAGCTATTACTATGTTTTATAAATTGTTTTCTGGGTTTCCGTAGGTCCTTTGCAGTTTGCACGGACTGAACAAAACATGGAAGATGGCCCGCAATCCCTGTCCTTAATCCAAAAACTCCATGGCCAATCTGATATATTTTCACACTCTAGAAAATCTGGGTTTCAAAATCTGGCAGGTGGGTATCCGTATATCAATGGAGGACTTCAGAGTCTTTACATGCCATCAGCCCAACGAGCAGGCTCGGGTATTGTCCCACAAATCCATCCTTTCCTTATTCAGGCTCCAGCAGAGAAAGAAAAAGGGGTTTCAGGCTTTATGGTGGATTTCCTAATGGGAGGTGTATCTGCTGCGGTATCCAAGACTGCTGCTGCCCCAATTGAGAGAGTAAAGCTCCTGATTCAAAACCAGGACGAGATGATCAGAGCCGGTCGGTTGTCTGAACCTTACAAGGGGATTACCGATTGCTTTGCTCGGACGATGAAGGATGAAGGTGTACTTGCCCTCTGGAGAGGCAACGCTGCAAATGTCATCAGATACTTTCCTACTCAGGTTAATCTACAATCTCATAATACTTAACATGCGGAAAGATCTAATACTGTTTTTGGTAAGATGAAATAAAAAACTTTTTTCTATGTAGAAATAAAGGGTTATAGGGGATATATGTATGACAAATTTTATTTTTGTACTTTCCAATAAGTTAACCAAACCTCATGGTTTTCTTGTTTTGCAATTAATCAATTATTGTAGCTTCGTCTCATGTAGTGATGAATCATCTGACCTTAGTCACTTTGGAATTTTATCATGTTCTGACATCTCCAGCTGTGACTGTCCTATGACAGGCCCTCAACTTCGCTTTCAAAGATTACTTCAAGAGGCTGTTTAATTTCAAGAAGGACAGCGATGGGTACTGGAAGTGGTTCGCCGGAAACCTGGGATCCGGTGGTGCTGCTGGTGCATCTTCTCTCCTCTTTGTTTACTCTCTCGATTATGCCCGAACACGGTTGGCAAATGACGCCAAGGCAGCGAAAAAGGGTGGTGAAAGGCAGTTTAATGGCTTGATTGATGTTTACAGGAAAACAATTAAATCCGATGGCGTTGTTGGACTTTATCGTGGATTTAACATTTCTTGTGTCGGGATTATTGTCTACCGTGGGCTTTATTTCGGAATGTACGATTCTCTGAAACCGGCCCTTCTAACTGGTTCAGCACAGGTGAAATACCCTTTATTTACGCAAGGGCAGTAATGTCCTTTGGATGATCTAACACTAGTTCTTGGTGTTGTTTGTGTGTGCAGGATAGTTTCTTAGCTAGTTTCTTGCTGGGATGGGGTATCACCATTGGTGCAGGCTTAGCTTCTTACCCAATCGACACAGTGCGTAGAAGGATGATGATGACCTCGGGAGAGGCCGTAAAGTACAAGAGCTCGGCTGATGCATTTTCTCAGATAGTCAAGAGAGAAGGAACTAAGTCGCTCTTTAAGGGTGCTGGAGCCAATGTTCTGAGAGCTGTTGCTGGCGCAGGTGTGCTGGCTGGGTACGACAAGTTGCAGGTTCTTTTCTGGGGCAAGAAGTATGGATCTGGTGGTGGTAGTTGAATTATCGATTAGGGTGGTGGTGATATGATAATGACGATTGATTATTTTCTTCGTGCTTTAGAATAATAATAATACTAGCAACACTTTTGGCGAAAAATGTTTCGTTTTCTGATGGTTGGAATCATGTGCAATAGAGGAGCCTTATGGTTATGGGGACAGTGTTTTTGACTATTCGTTTTTATTTTCTCAAACTATTCGTTGCAAGGAGATAATCGGACTATTCGCAAATCCAACAATCGAGCTCATGAACTAGTCAAGATATACATCAAACTGATCAAACAATCGAACAAAGCCCGGCCCGCTTAATCCATCAAAGGAAATTTTGGAATTACAGTTTGAAAGAAACCACAGCCCGGGCCCTTGGAAACTTTCCACACCACAAATAAAAAAGTAAAAATGGAAAATGTTCAAGAAAAAGAATAAAATAAAATAAAACCCAAAAAGTTGTGAAAACCCAACAACAATCACACCACAACCACGTTCGGCGCCGCCCAACCGTCGGATCTCGGAAGTGCACTCGGCACTTGCTATCAACCATAATCTTCTCGACACGTGTCGATCCACTTATCGAGTAACATGCGGCCTTCGTGTTCCCACGTGTCGTCTCAGAGGAGAATATCACACCCTGCAATCCCTCGCCTCCCACTGTCCCTGCCACACATTCTCCCCTTCTCCCCGGAGCTCCGCCGCCGCACAGCCCTAATCGATTTTATTTTTTTCAAATTCAAAGGAAAACCCATCACATATTTTAGTCTCCACAGAAAAACCCATCATTGTTTTTCAATTTTTAGTCAACGATTGACTATCGGAGACTCTCTGTTCTAAAATTAAATTCAGTCTTTTTTCCGCAATTGAAAAAAAAAGTTGTGATTTTTATTTTGAGAAATCACTAAGTAGAAGAAGAAATGGCGGATTCCGACAACGATTCCGGCGGGCACAGCAACAGCAACGCGATCAACAAGGAGCAAGACAGGTTCTTGCCGATCGCGAACGTGAGCCGGATCATGAAGAAGGCGCTGCCGGCGAACGCCAAGATCTCGAAGGACGCCAAGGAGACGGTGCAGGAGTGCGTCTCCGAGTTCATCAGCTTCGTCACCGGCGAGGCGTCCGACAAGTGCCAGAGGGAGAAGAGGAAGACGATCAACGGCGACGATTTGCTCTGGGCCATGACCACGCTGGGGTTCGAGGAGTACGTCGAGCCCTTGAAAGTTTACTTGGCCAAGTACAGGGAGATGGAGGGGGAAAAGAGTTCTCTCGGCGTCGGCAAGGAAACCGGCGCCGGCGCCGGAATCGGCGGATCCTCCGTGGCTTCCGGCGGCGGGTTTAATGGCGGCGGTATTTATGGTGGTCCCGTGATGGGCTATGGACAGATGTACGGCGGCGGCGGGGGCTCCGGCGGGTTTCAGCATATTTCCGGCGGTGTTGTGGGAAAAGGATCCACGGGCAGCTCGGGCAGCTACGGGGCGGGCGGCTCAGCCACAGGGAGGCCGAGGTAGATATGCATTGTGATATATGTGATGAGTTGATGATTGAATTTGGCTCCTTTTATTATCTTGTTTTCGTTCTTCTGATCCCGTTTGTTGTTTGCTATAACATTCGTTATATATAGGATTGTGGGATCGATTATTGATGGTTATAAATCGATGATGCATAGAGTGTGATAGAAAAAAAAGGATGTAATCCTTATATAACAATGTGACTTCATTTTGGTGTTACTGCTTTCTTCTTCTTACTTGAGTTCTACTAGTAATCGTAACTAGTGTTCTAAGCATCGTTCGGCAAATGCCGGGTGATCTGAATAAACTGGTTTATCTTTTCGAAGTTAACATTACTAGATCAAAGTTATCTGATTCTTTTCTTGTGATCATGCCAATCCTTGAAGAGTTAGAGAGACTAAATTTGCAAATACTTAAAAGTTAGAGGACTAAAATTGCAAATAATTGAAATTTCACTTGACTGATGCTGCCATTGCTAACAGAAAGAGAGATTGATTTTGGTCATTTGTGTTCATTTTAGCCTGAATCCTTTCGGAACATCGGAATCAAGTGAGCACCGTTTGAAAATTTCGTACTACTTTTCGTGTATACCTTCAAATTCAAGTAATGGTAGCAAGTTTTTCACCCTGAGAAAACTACTTGTGCTGATAGATAAAAGGTCACTGTAATTGGTAGTAGTTGTAACTAGCACCACTCACTCACTCACTCACTCACTCACTCCATAGTTACTGACTCGTGAACTATATAAAAAGCCACATTCTTGATTCTTGATTCTTGAATTCAATCCCCTTTGCAATGGCCTCACACTCTTCTTCTTCGCCCCTCCTGATCATATTCCTCGTCCTTCTCATCAACTTAGCCGCCTCCTCGAACCCCCACCCCCGCCTTGAGCGGGCCCACGCCGCCCTCCAAGCCTGGAAACTCGTCATCTACTCCGACCCCTTCAACTTCACCTCCGACTGGCACGGCCCCGACGTCTGCAGGTACACGGGAGTCTACTGCGCACCCCACCCGGACGATCCCTCCTCCCTCGCCCTCGCCGGAATCGACCTCAACCACGGCGACATCGCCGGAATCCTCCCGGACTCGCTCGACCTCAGCAACAACCGCCTCGTGGGCCCCTTCCCCTCAGTCCTCCTCTCCCGGGGGCTTGCCGGAACCTGGCGGCTTTCGACGATAGAGAAAACTGCTTGCCGGAGAAGGGGAGGCAGAGGAGCAAGAGGGAGTGTGAGGGGGTAAAGCCTGTGGATTGCTTTGAGATTGAGAATGAATGTGTGTGATTTGTGTTGAGATTATGTGTAAAGTTTGAAACTTTATTATGAATATGTAGTAATATGTCACATGTAATTGTAAAGTTTGTATCTTTATTTTAATAACATAAAAAATATATATAAGATATGCAAAGAAAGGTTCTTGATCGATCTCCAACAGAAAAGTAGTAAACCTAGGATGAAGAACAGGTCTAACTTGTATAAAATCTCTTCCTAACCTAAGCCTTCATCATAAAGAACCAAACTTTCTCAATCATATATCAGTCCTTTATACAATCTCTTCCTAACCTAAGCTTTCATCATAAAGAACCAAACTTTAATTTTTTCTCAATCATCAGTCTCAGTCCTTTAGTTTATCGAAAATCGTTGAGTAGCATGAGTCGCCATTGTCGTTTTTTATGTGTGATGCTGCTGATTCTTGTGGCGTTTGTTGAGGCATCTTCTTCGTTTTCGTCAGAGGGTATAAGCCGGAGGGTTCTAGGGGAGAAACGCTACATTAGCTACGCTGCTCTGCAGAGGGACAGTATCCCCTGCAACGCGAGAGGGAACTCTTACTACAACTGTCACTCCCACCAGCAGGCCAACCCTTACACCCGCGGTTGCACGAGGATCACGCATTGCGCTAGGAACACTAGATAGATCGATCGTCGAAAGATAATAGGTAGCAAGTAGAAGCAGAGTTTTTCGATTACTTTGTTAGTTTTTTTTTTTTTTTTTTTTTTTTATGATTTCAATTGCATGATGAAAAATAAATCTGTTTAATCTGAATTGCCATTTTTTTCGCATTTTTAACATGAACAAACAAACTCGACATTTAACTAGCGAAAACTTGTTACAACGTAAATCGTGATCGCGACGAGACAAGATTGAACTAGTTGAGTGAGTGAAATACGAAAATCTGACGCGGATGAAGGCAATGGAGAATGAGCGAGTGGCTCGACGGGGTATGCCGGTTGATTGTTGATTGGCGACGGAGTTGGAGTCGGTGTTTTGTGATGATTGTGATTGGGTGAAAGAACTACAATGTGTAGCTTTTGGCCCTTCTCACAATTTTGGCCTTTACCACTTATGAAGAAGAAATGACCTGATTTCTCAAACTTGAACAATGAGTGACCATCTTCTAAGCCTCTTATAGGGTTCTTCTTGTTGCATTTCGAGTAGTCTTCGCGGTTCACAACGAGGACCGAGTCGTGGCCTTTTTCGTATACGAAAACTGCACCGTGAAAACAAATATTCGTTACTCGTTAGTTTAGTGTAGGTCGAAAAAACGAGAACAAACGAGTTTTTTTAACTTACCGAGAGTGTCGTTAATCTCAAAACGATATCTTTCGGCCCAATGTTTGTAGTTCTCCGAGGGATGGAGAGTCCAACCGTAGCCCCTACCGACGTAAAGTGTATGATGAGCGTTAGAATGTGAGCTCAAAAACACCATCAATATCAAGAACAAGAAGCTCATTGTAGTTGATGATGAATGAGAAGGTTTTGAAAGCTCAATAAGATTCTCCATAATACTGTACTTGTTTATATACTGTATGTGTTTTGTGGGAAATAATTGTAAATGAGATTTTAGGTCTTGGTCAAATAAGCTATAATGAATTTTTATTGCACCACTTTAATTTGGTCATGGGTTTTATGTAGCGGCCTAGCGGGACATTTAAAGGAGTTAAATCCTTTGTGTAGTTCTTCCAAGTTTTTTGTTTTTGTTTTTTCCGAATAAAATAAGATGGCCATTGAGAATAAATGTTATATTCTCTTTTTCTTTATGTAGATAGTAGAAAATTTATAAATAGATGAAAAAACAATCAATGTATGTATTTTCTCATATATATTTTTTACACTTTTATATGTATATTTACATTTGTATAAAATTATTTTTTATTAGAAAAAGAAAGTGTGTATACACATATAATTTGGTTGAAGGGAAGTTGGAATAGTGGATGCTGAACATTTTATTCCCAATAAAAATAATTAATCCTTAGAAATCAATTTTCCTGACTTTACAATAATAAAATATTTTATTAGTATTATTTGTCAACATCCGATTATATAAGTTAGACCTTTATCATTTTTTAATATAACAAAAGATTTCATTGGTGAAAAAACTGAAAAAGAAGAAGATAATTAATGTGCTTTTAAATTATGCAAATAATGAAAATTTCAATTACATAAAATAACTTTAATTAAAAATTAAATTATTTTGTGTAATCGAATCTCCCGTACACAGTATCAACACCATCTCATGATGGAACGTTCTAAAAAAATTCAAATGAAAATGATACTCCATTTCATTTCAACTTAGATTTCCAATTATTTCATTCATTTCCAAATACAGTAAAAATATCATTTTGAGTAGATTCTAACAAGTACAGTACTAATTTTATTAAATCTGGATGTAGATGGTAATAATAAATGATTTTTTTCATATTTTTGAATTACAAGAAAATATTCAAATGTCGAAAAATACATTTAGTGGGATATAAAAATTTGTTTTTATATTACATGCTTATGACTTTCATCAGAGCACCAAACAGTCTTCTTTTACTCTTTCGTTTCTCCCCTGTATATTGATTTGTACGAAAAAAATAGAAATAATTTCCAATAATTTAGGCTGTGTTGTTTCTGCCTCCAAAATTCAGTCTTGTTAAGAACCCTTAAAAATAGAAAGAATTTTCCCCAACTGCCCTCGTTTTTTTGAGTAATTCTGTAAGCTGTTAAGCTCTCGTTTTCTTTATCCTTTTTCTTGTTGGGTCGTTTGTTAAAACTTAGTTCTTCTCCGCTAAAAAAAAGCGAAATCCCACCGGTAATTCGTGTAAAAAAAATTGGGGAATTTTCTAAGTTTGATGGGCTTCATTTCATTGTTCGGAAAGAACAAGGATTTCAGTTGAGTTTGGGAAATGGGTCCGATGAAAAGATTGAATTTTTTGGGTGTTTTGCCTCGATTTCTGTGTGGGCTGTGGTTCGTTTTTGCAGTGATTTGGCCTGCGAATGGATTGAGACCTTTGAGGCAGAGGTCACGGTCTTGGGGTGAAGAGGTTAGTTTTTTTTTTTTTTTTAATATAATTATTATCTTACTAAATATGTGTTCTTTTGATTGTTTGATTTGTGTGTGATTTCAATATTTCATAATGAATTGTGTCCGAGTTGATTAAATTCTCTTTTTTTATAGTTTTGGAATTTCTCTGTTTGCGATTTGATTATGTGCTGCCCGTGTAGATATTGGTTTGTTTTATGTGTGGGGAGCCTGCTTGAGTGAGAAAGTGTAGTCTCTGGATCTGGTTAAGAACTTTTTGCTTGCTTAATGCATTGTGTATTCGAGGTTTCAGTGTTGTTTTTCGTTTATTGGTTTCTTTCTCTGCCTTGTGGTGTTACAATGCAAAAGAAAAACAATTCAATTTTTTTTTTCGTTTGATCAATAAAAGATTAGTTCTTTTGGTGTATGATTTATGCATTTGTTCTTGATTTGGTGGGATTTGGAAGTTTTTGAGTCATAGCCATAGTTCATGTTTCCTAGTTTTGTGGGGTTAAAATTTTTTTTAGAAATTTGAAATTCACAGAAAACGTGCTTTGCAAATGACCAACTTTTTTTAGGAGACAAAACGCATGATCAGTTTTGTTGGGATCTTTAGTGCGTGATCGTTAGGCATGATGTGATATTAGCTAGCCGGCAGCAACCCCTACTAATAAATAATGTGTACTCTTTGAGTCCCCCTACATAGTGCTGTAAATTGATTCACATGTCTTCATTCATATGTAACTAACTAACTAACTAACTAACTAACTAACTACTCTCACTGGAAATAGAGTTGAATTGGATTATCGAGAAATATATCTGATAAATTGGATCAAATATGTATTAAATATATTAATTTTTTAGATTAATAATATACATTGGTCTTAATACTTTTTGCAGTGGCTGCCTCTAAGTAAGGAAGAGAGCGAATTGGGTCCGTTTTCATCTTGGAATATAACAGGAACATATAGAGGTTTGTAGAGATGATTCATTTTCATGGACCCTTTTATATTGAAAACTCTGCGTTTCTTGAAACCACCAAATTTTGTTTTTCCTTTTTGGTTTATATGGGATGGCTTAAAGAAACAAGATCAGTCGTGGTGATAAATTTCGCATATTTTTGGTAGATTATGCCTGTGAAGATTTCCTTTTCAAAACCCACCATGCGAATCCATAACTATCATTTCCCGAAAATTCATATACATGCTATGCCCTTCCCAAGATTTTGATATTTATTGTTCTTTGATTTGGTTAACCTTAGTGTGCATGATGAATACCATGGATTTTATTTTCTTTATTCGTTTGACATTGATTGCAATAACATTTTGTAAATTTATCCTTGCAGGAAATTGGAAGTTCGCAGAACCCACAAACAGCTCTTTTAAATTCCCTGATTTCAAAAAGTCAAATGGGAATTCCGTACTAGAGTTGATCAGTACCCCGACAAAAATTACCGGAGTACACTATGTTCAGGTAGAGTCTGGCTATTCTTTTTCTCGATAAAGGAGACGTGCATGGAAATTGAGATAATTTATTCATATTGAATTAAAAAAAAACATTGTTTCGTTTCTTTTTTTATAACTAATGTCGCCTTCACGATGCAATCAAATACACTAGGGGGTTATTATTTTTCATGATGTCTTTGACAATGAGAAAGATGTTCGAGGTGCTCAAATAAGGGTAGAAGGTGTGTATATATGGCCTTTCAGACAATTAAGGATGGTAGCCCACAGGTAGTAACGTTCATTCCCTTCATATATATACGAGAATCTACTTTACTTTCTCGGCCTTTTAAATTTACACTGATATTTTCGAAATTTCTGTAGTGGAAAGGAGTCTGAGTTTGGGCAGGAAGATGATTATTTATTATCTACTCCTTATCACTTGGTAACCGCTATCACTGTTTCTGACTACGTTTCTTTCTTTTTTATTTTTTCTTAAGATAACTTACTCAAATTTTTTTGTTCTTTCGTGCAACAGATTGGAGTTTTCTCATCCCAGGTGTTTCAGGAGTCTCCCCGCGATAAAATCTGGAAGAGAAAACATTGTACTCTTTGCTCTTTATATGTTTTACTTCATTCAGCCCGCCTTCGTAAAAATAACCGGGCTTTTTCCTGTTGCAGCGCCAATTTATGAAATGGAGAAACATTGCAACATCGAAGTTGCAGCTCAGATTTCTCGCGTCTCTTCGAGAACAGATGGTAATAACCTTTACAATGCACGTGAAGTCCTTTTTTTTTCGTCTTTTCTAACACCCCGATTCATAGGTGGAGATCAAGACAAGTACTATTTAGAAGGACTGATGGAGAGCCCTTCACTTGACGACGACGTTGACTGCTTTTCGCCTATGCTTATAAACGCTACCTCGGTCAACACTGACGTGTACTACAACAAAGCAGTCAACTACACGTTGATGGTTACCTTTGTATCCTCTTACACCCCCGTTTGCTGTTCTTCTCGTTTTTATTACTTTTTTCGGTTGGATTCTTTGACTTTTTCATGCACCAGATTTCTTTCCTCGAGGTCCTAATGTTAATCCGCCAAATGGAACACAGTAACACTCAATCTGTAAGATTTGATAAATACCCCTTGCGAATCTCGACTAGCGTTTTTTTTTCGAGGTCAAGTAATCATTTTTATTTTTATTTTCAGGGGACTGCGAAAGTTTCGCTTCTGACGATCGGGCATCAGGCTATAATGGATGCTTATATTTGTCTTCTGCATCTCACAGCTGGAATTCTAGTTGGTACGTTTACTTTTATCAAAACTCGATAAAAAAAAATCCAATAAAAGCTGATGATCGTCTTTGTACAGAATCCCTATTCAACGCTTTCGCAACCGCTGCCTTTTTCAAGTTTGTCGTCTTCTCCATATTCGAAATGCGGTACCTTCTCGCGATATGGAAGGCAAACAGACCTTTGAACGGAGACAATTGGGAGACAATGAGGCGCGAGCTTTCGGCTCTTTACAGTCGTTTTTGTAAGTATCATTTTTCAATCTTTTATTAAAAAAAAAGCTTCGCTTTTTTTATGATTTTCTATTTTTTTTATGGCAGATGCGGTTCTTTTAGGTGGCATTCTGATAATGTACGAGTTTCACAAGTTTTTGCGGTTCATACTTCTCTTACTTCACTCGTTCTGGGTCCCACAAATATGCCTTAACGTCGTTCGCGACTCGAGGAAGCCGTTGCATCCTCATTACATCCTCGGGATGACAATCACCCGCATCGCTATCCCGTTGTATGTATTCGGATGCCCTCATAATTTCATGCGGATCGAAACCGACCGAAATTGGTGCATCTGTTTAGCTCTCTTTATGGGACTCCAAGCGTTTGTCCTTCTACTGCAGCACTATTTCGGAGCTCGTTGTTTCATTCCTCATCGGGTAACCAGTCTTTTAACCTCATCCGAGAGCGTGTTTCTTTTTTCGTTAAAAACATTATACATACATTACACGTGCAGATTCTACCGGAGAAATACAGCTACTATCGGAGATCTCAGCAGGGGTCGAATCAGTCTGTGGATTGTGTAATTTGCATGACCACAATCGAGTTCGTCCAGCACTCGAATGATTGCATGGTATTTTTTTGCATCAAAATTTGTTCTTTCTTTAATCGTGAGATAATACGCTTCTTCCTTAATCTGTTTCAGGTGACTCCGTGCGATCATTTCTTTCACTCGAGCTGTCTGCAAAGGTGGATGGACATAAAAATGGAGTGCCCGACGTGCCGACGTGCACTTCCACCGTCGTAGAGATTTTCGTCGTGTGGATTCTTTGCGCCAAACTCGAATCACCCTGCTAGTTACTGTGGTAAGATTTATATAATTATAACCTATATATAAACGGGAAGTTTTGAAATTAGGGTGCTTTTGAAATTGGGGTAAATTTCCAAATTTAACCTTTTTAACGTATATATACATATTTGCAAAATGGTCCTGTAAGAGCATCTCCATTTGTGTACCTCAACATGAGGTACAATTTAGATAACACATCATAAAACAATTGTACCTATTAAATTGTACCTCATCATCCCAATGGTTTGAGGTACAATTTTTTGCCTTTATACATGTGGGACCCACTAAATTAGACACAAAACAATTTGTACCTAGTATCAAAACTTTGATACTATTGTTTCTCTCTCCCAAATTGTACCTATCACCCCAATGGTGTACCTAGGTACAATTCCATGCCATGTAGGAATTGTACCTACCATTGGGGATGCTCTAACTAAATAAAAATTTCTGATTTGGCCCCGTTTTCCGAAGGGTGTACATTGTACAGTGCATATAGTTACGGGGCTGTTTTGCAAATAATACACTTTGTAGGACCAGATTGCAATGGTGTGGAGGAGGGTACCCATACTTTCTGAAACCTTTACTAGTGTCGTTTTCGGTGGCCTTTCTCTGTGAAAGTGTGTGATGAACTTTTATGTTATCTCTGGTGCAGTTGGAGAGTTGCTGATAATGTTCGTGCCCGGAAAACGAACTCGATCTAATCTGGTTCTTCACGACGTGAGGTGGTGTTGCTTTACTTGTATAATGATCTTGCTTGTGTTGTGTCTGTACATGGAAACGGTATTTGTAGTGCCTAGCTATACGATGAGGCCACAAATGAATCGAGCTATCGGATAAAATCTTCATGGTACATCTTCCAATAATTTCTAGGCAAGGCAAAATGATAACACCCTGAAAACTCAGTTAATGTGGGCAAAACAATATATGGAGTATTTCAATAAGGATTTAAAAAAAAAAAATCATAATATAACTAATTATACAGAGAGGAAGTATTTTAAAATTATCTTGTAACACAAGTTAATGTATACCTAGTATTTTAAATTTTCAATTTATTTTGTGTTATATTAACTCAATTGAATAGAAATATAGTAGTAAAAAAAGCTGATTAATATTAATCTTAAATTAATTAAATTTATTCAATTTATAATACTAATCATTTTGTAATATTTTTAACATTATGCTCTTTATTTATAAATAATTACAAATTATGAATTTTAGAATTATTTATATAATTTTGTTTTTGTGTTATTAATGACTAATGTGGAAGTGCCACCCGATGTTTTAATAGTGTATGATATGGTTGTATGAATAACGAATATCTAAATATTTATTTATTTTATTTATATCCACACATTTTGACCAATTAATTCATGCTTTCACGTGCTTTGGGAGTTGGGCGGTGTTTAACTTGTCCATGTAACCCAATCAAAAATACACTTTCCGTCCAATAGAGATGGTTATACTTTTCTTTATGTATTTTGTTAAAAATAAAACATAAGTGTTCTTTTTTAACTTAATTTCAGTACTTAAATTTGTCTCAACTATTGTTTATTTGTAACTTTAGATTTTTTTTATAAATAATTGGGATATCTGAATTATTATTTTTATAATAAGATAAATTTAGATAAGTTTAGTTCAAGATAACTCCAAACAAATAGAAACTTCTGGTAACAGAATAGAGAGAATTAAGTTAAAATCTCTTTTTAAGTAAAGCACTAAAATGTGCCTAATTTTTTCAATTTTATTTCATTAGGAAATGTTGTGTTCTCGTGAGTTGTCAACTTGTGATGGTCCCCTCCAAAAAGCTACGTTTCAATTCATTAGGAAAAATGCGTGTCTACTTTAGGATTAGTCAACAGTCAACTAGAATTTCGTAGGCTTAATTGTAAGATTTATGATAAAAAAAAGTTTATAAAAACAAGAAAGATGAGAAATTGACCCCACCCTCAATAGAATTTAAATCAAGAGATTTGCATAATATTTCAATTAAATTTTTTACAATAAAAATTGAACTTGCATTGTCAGTGAATTATCCCTACACGGTACACCACAGACCTTATATTGCTCGATCACAAAAATAATGTAAAAAAATAATAAAAAAATCTTACATTTATATTTGCTATTTAGTAACGTTATTTAAACTAACAAGGACCACATATGCAATAACTAGAAACTTAAGGATGCATGAAAATGTATATAATTAAAATTAAAAAGTGCACGCAATACTATTAGTTCATCGTTGTGATTCAAAACTAAAATTGAATTTAAGACATTGACCCCACTATTATTTATTAATTTGGTTTAGTTCACCGGCATCTAATCATTACTTAATTTTTCCCTAATAGTACTTGTTATTAGGTTTATATTTCAGTAAATCATTTCGCTACACTTCGCTCTTGGGTCACATATCTAAAAAGTAAAAATAACCACCTATATATTCGATTCTTTTTACTTCTATTTTTATTTATTATTCTTTCTCCCTTTCTTGTGTTTATGTGAAAAATAGGTAAGCATCAATAAATTCCGATGGCTCCTTACGTAGCAGTTAGCACCGCGCACCGTAATAAATAAATTCCACCCAACTCCTTCAACAATTCATTGCAAACAAAACCAAAAATTAAAATTAAATAAAAAAAATCGACATTTTCTATTTATTGCACGTATTATAAATTCCGACCAATCCCACTGACAACTTCGTACAAGCCTTTAACATCAATCGGGCAACAAAAAAAACACTTCCACTCCTACACATTCCGTGAACAACAAATTCAATTGGTTCCTATAATCTATGGAGCCCGAGCCCGAACCCGAACCGGTCAGCCCGACCGGTCAATACTTCACCAGCTCCGTCATCTCGATTTCCGTGATCGCCGTCCTCGAAACCGAGCACCCGATCGACGACTCTCAGACGAACTCTTTGCTCATCGACCTCTTCCTCCCAATCAGCCCCCGTTTCTCCTCCGTCATGGTAAAATAATTAAAATTTATTATTTTATATGCCACGTCACTTTTTATTTATTTATTATTTTTAATAATAATCAGGTGACCGATAAAACCGGGACCAAGCGTTGGAAAAAAGTGGACGTGAGACTGGAGGACCACGTCCGGACCCCGACCCTCCCGGCGGGGCGGTCGCCGGAGTTCTACGACGATTACTTTTCCGGCTACCTGACCGGAATCGCGGCGGAGCAGCTGCCGGCGAGCCGGCCGCTGTGGGAGATCCACATATTCAAGTACCCGACGAGGGCGGCGGCGGCCGGGAGCATCGCGTTCAAGCTCCACCACGCGCTCGGCGACGGCTACTCGCTGATGGGGGCCCTGCTGTCGTGCCTGCAGAGGGCCGACGACCCGGCGGTGCCGTTGACTTTCCCGTCGTTGAACTCGAAGAACGAGCCGTCGAGGAATAGGATGTACGGCGGCGTGTGGCGGTACTTGTCCGGAGTCATCGACACGGTGCAGGATTTCGGGTGGAGTTTGATGAAGAGCAGCTTCGTCGGAGACGATCGGACGCCGATAAGGTCCGGCGAGGAAGGGGTCGAGTTCCGGCCGATCACGATCTCCACGTTGGCGTTTTCGCTCGATCGGATTAAGCAAGTCAAACAGAATCTTCATGTGGTAAGTCCATTATTAAAATTATTATTATTATTAAATTTTACTTACGATTATTTATTTTATTTATTTAAATATTTGTTTTTACTTTCAATATTATTAAAATTTTAATAAATTAATAATAACTTTACTTTAATTACAATGATTAAAACTTAAAAAAAATATGTTTATTGATACGAGACACTCTCCCCAAGTTACTTATTGTTGGGAGTATAATATTACCATGTCATTTTCAATTAGTAAAAAATGTGTAATTTATAGATTAGTACACTCTTCCATTCATAAATTTGCAAAAAATAGGTGAATAAAGTATTGATAAAAATATATTTTAAAGTTAAAAAATAAAAATATTTACTAATTTTTTTGAGTCCATTTAAGTAAAATGTTTCTGAATTGGAGAGAGTATATATATATTTTTTAGTAGTATCAGTTTTAATATATATATATTTTTACGGTAAAATAAAATTTTATTAATAAGTTTGTTTTTAAATTTTCCTCTTATAGTTCCAATGAATTTGCAACATGTTTTTTTAACTACAGGTATGCATACTGGTAGGACACACATAATAAATCATTATTAGTTGTTGTTTACTTTTAGCTGGATATACCGAGATTTAATTTCCGTATAATAAATGAGCATACGTATTTATTGAAACCAGCTGGCACTCACTCACCCGACGCACCTAATATTCATCACCGATTTAATTATGAATGTCAATATCAATTTAATTATTATGACGTCATAATAATGAATCTGCTGTTGTTCTCAAGACCATAAACGACGTGATTTGCGGAGCAGTGTTCTTAGGCCTCCGGACATACATGCAGTCAACGAGCGACGACCAAAAAAACGCCGAGTCAACCTCGCTCGTCCTCCTCAACACTCGGAACATCGGCGGCTACAAATCCGTCTCGGAGATGGTCGAGCCCGAAGCCGACTCCCCCTGGGGAAACCAGTTCGCTTTCCTTCACGTCTCTGTCCCCAAATCAACGGACCCCACCGACCCTCTCAGCTTCGTCATCGACACTCAGAAGGTCATAAAACGGAAAAGGAACTCCGCAGCCGTGCTCTTAACCGGAAGGCTCCTCGACACCTTGCGAAAATGGAGGGGCCCTGAGGTCATTTCACTCCTCAAAAAAAAAGTGTTTTTTTTTTTTTTTTTTACCTCAATGAGCTGATTTTCGTGCAGGTGACGGCTAGATACATCCACAGCACGTTGAAGAACACGAGCATGACTATCTCGAACATAATGGGGCCCATCGAGCGGATGGCTTTGTCGGGCCAACCAATCAAGGGCTTCTACTTCATGGTCGTTGGTGTTCCTCAGGTACTACCTGCGTATATCAAGTATTCAAATGTAATACTACGTACATAGTTTATTCTCGACAACTCATGTGTCGATCGATGGATTCTATTGCAGAGCCTCACGATAACTATGGTGAGCTACATGGGGGAAGTGAGGGTCGGTTTGGGTACAGAGTCCGGACTCATAGATGCCCCGAAGCTCAAGTCTTGCATTCACAAGGCCTTCGATTTAATCTTCAAAGCAGCAGTTCCTTCTCCTTAAGAGTTTTACAATTACATGAAATTCAAAATACATCTCTTTTTCGTTTTTTTCTATATATTTTTCATCAGCTCTCGAAAACTCAGAGATATTTTTTTCAATTCTTCACAAATATCTACTGAATTCTTCACAACATATGTATTGTATACTACACAAATTCACTGAGTTAATGTAGAGATCTACGACTCGAGTCCATGTAATAATTTGGCCTATTTTGGGGATTAAACTACGACCCATGTTATGTACAATACGTATAATTTAAAAATATTGAAGTGTGTGCATACATACCTTCGATTCCTGTTCATTCGTCGAGTTTCATGGTCCCTTCAGTGTTCTTGTCATGGACTACCCCTGGCTTGATCATGAGACAGGAAAAGGAAGTGGATAGAAACTGATAGATATAGTATATACTAAGTATATTAACACAAACATCATCAATACATGAATTCTGTTCTACTGACACTTCCTCTAAAATAGGGAAGATCGATCGATCCCGGATCTATACACGACAATTTATTTACATGGAGGTCAATATTCATATTGGTCTCTAGTGACTGGAGACATGCACACATTGTGTGCCTTTCTGAGACTGAATTCTACCTACCGACTCTCGTCTTCCCAGGCCTTATGCGACGAGCGGCTAGTTGGATCCGACGATCGTGCTCTTTGAGCACCTGCTCTATATTGTTTGAAGTGGCAAGTAACGAACCCGAAAAGTGACTAGTCCTCTCTTTATAGGAGTGTCCATCCTTGAAAGAGCAAAAAATACAGAAATAAGATTGGCTGATCAGGTAAGTCGAGTGCATGTTAATCGAAAAGATTTAAACTTACCTTATCTGCTTCTTGGCGTCTTCTATCAGCCTTCTTTCTCACGGGATCCCCAAACGAATCCAAAAGCCTACTACTATTATCCACTTGATTTGCACCTTCCCTACGTGACGAGATGAACTTCTCTCGGTATTCTACGGACGAAAATGCCCTTGATGGAACCAAGTCTGATGATAGAGTAGGTGGACCATGGTCTCTCCTCCCAGTAGCAAGAGGGCCGGAATTGGAAACCCTTTCTTCAGGATTTTGACCTGAGTTTGAGACCTCTTTGCGAGAGTTGAACAATTCGGTGCGGGTCTTTGGATTCACTTGGCCACTCCACCTCTGAAACAAACACGATTTTGAGCCTGGGGTCTTTCGAAAACGGAAGGAAGAAAATGTTATAATTATAAAAAGGTATATATACCTGCATTGACCTAGCCAACTCAGCATTAGGACCGGGTGCTGCACCACTTTGCGATTCTTTCGATCTTTTCGAATCGTTTTCACACTTCTGTCCCTTGACCCCTAGGGCTCCTCGCCTGTACAAATTACGATTTTGAAAGCAAAATAAAATTAATAATTTCCTTTTAACCTTAATTTCAAAATTCAAGAAACTGTATACGAAAGTTACTATCGCACACACCTTCTTGCTTCATCTTCTCGTAGTTTTGCATCAATCTCTTTGCTTGGTGGATAGATGGGCAAACTTGATGGGTCACAAGCAAGGGGTTGTGTTTTAAAGAACTGTCAGAGGGAATCGAGAGAAAAAAAAAAAGACTCAGTGTTTTGTGAATTGTGAGTAAGCGAGTGAGTGAATGTATGAGGAGCGGACGAGGTTACCTCACTCTCGAGGGCAGCAGATGCAGTTCCCCTGTCTGAAGGGTCAACGGAAAGTAATGTCTTCATGAGCCTAACAGCAGCTTCCGGAAGATCCTTAAAGGTGTCGACAATCCGCTGTCTATATGGATGAATAGGCTTAAACACTGGAGAATGAGGTAGTTTTGATTTTCTCCAATACTCCTCGGAGGGAGAACCGCAAAGTTTGAAAATCTTGTGCAACTGCTCGACCTTCACAAGTACAAAAATACATTTTTTTTATTTAGATATATTCATCGGCATAATAATAATTTATTATTAAAATACCTCGGTTCTACCAGCCATGATGGGCTTTCCGGCGTATAGTTCCCCTAGTATGCAGCCAGTACTCCACAAGTCGACAGCAACTCCATATTGAGTGGCACCGAGTAAAAGTTCAGGTGGCCTATACCACAAAGTCACGACTCGGCTCGTCTGTTGAACCTTGCGGTTGTTATTATCGAAATAATTCGCTAAGCCGAAATCTGCAATCTTCAAAATCCCGTGATTGTCAATCAGAAGGTTTGAGCCCTTGATATCCCGATGCAGGACTCCGTGACTATGACAATAATCGAGCCCACTCAGCAGCTGATGCATATAACACTTGACCTAAAAAAGACACATCACAATAACATTCAAGAATCAAGATGATGTTTCGGAAAGTTTGGAGTAAAAAATCAAAATTTTGATCTATTTCAATTTATCTTCACATTTAAATAAATATAAATATAATCATACGAATAAAGATCCTTACGATTCAAAAACTCTAAATAACAAGATTCTAAATTTCATGAACCATAATCCCAAGAAAAACGAGAGAAAAACACCTAAAAAACACACCTAAATTCGTACAAATATAATCATACGAAGTACTATTCAAAAACTCTAAATAACAAGATTCATAATTTCATCAACCATAATCCCAAGAAATCCTAGTCCAAGACGGAAAAAAAAACGAGAGAAAAAAAACCTGTGGTTCTGTGAACTTGACATCAGGAAGTGAAGCGAGCCCAGTGAGATCATGCTCCATATACTCAAACACGAGGTATAAACTACAAGATGTTCTTGAAGTGACCATGCCTTCCAGCTTGATCACGTTCGGATGATCCAGCTTCCGCAAGATGAGGATCTCCCTCGCCATGAACCTCACACTCTCGGGGTCCATATTATCGAAGCGCACCTTCTTCAGAGCAACCACTTTGTTTTGCGACAGGTCACGACCCTTGTACACAGTACTGTATGTCCCTTGCCCGATCTGCAAACGCGAAAATAAAAATACAATCAGAAAAACTTCTATCCAGAAAAAAGAATACCAACAACCGTGTTCTTTTACCTTATCGAGTTTCTCAAAAGTATCCGCCTTCCGTGGGACCCACCCTGTGATAGCTTCTCCGGCGACCCTAACGAGCCAAGACGGCCATCCAGCAGCAACCTGCTCCCCTTCGACTGATTTCGGAAGGTTTCTCATAACCGGGATGTAGCTCAAGTCTTGAGAGGTTCCTCTTTTACGGTCGACTTTCCTATCAATCGGTCCGATTTTAACACCATTACCGTGCTTCTCCTCTGATGAATAATTCTCGACCTTTATACTGGAATAACTCTCGACTATTCTACTGGAGACGGCTCGCGCCAAGCGCAATTCGCATGCTTTCCGATTCAGCTCTCTCCGTTTCGGGCTATCCTCACTATCTTTAACCGCGGATAAAGATGCTTTTCCGCAAACACACCCCATAATTTCTCTCAATTTCCCCTCAATAAAAAATTTAAAAAAAAAATCCCCAAATTCAGAAAACCAAAACAATCTCAGCAAACCCTCTTCATTCTAAACCCCATTGAATAAAATGAAAAATCCTACTCAAAACCCCTTTTAGGAATTCAAAGTTCCACAGACGATACCTAATTCTTGAAACAGGGCAAAATAAAAATCGGAACTTTCACCGAATAAAACAAGAACGAATACCTAATTGTCGGAAATTGAAATCAAAGAGAGGGAAGCGGAAAGGGAGATGTTGATCGATGAAATTCAGCTCTTGGAAGCATCTTAGAAGCAAGAAAAGTCTTCGGGTTGAAGAGAAATTATATATGAGTTGTACGCATATTGACTGTGCTCTGTTTCTATGCGACAGCGGAGGTCAGGTCGTTTCTTTGCTGACGATAATCCGTGTTTTATTATTTTAATCGTATAAAATCATTAATATTCCTGATTTGTTTTCCTATTTTTTATTTACGTTACAATAATTTATTTCTAAGCTAATTAAGTATGTTTACACTTTATCGTTACTCCACGCGCTTTCTTATTTTAGATATCAAATCTCGCTTTGAATAAAGGAAATCCAAGACTACTATATACTCAAAATTTCCCATGTCAATACTTGATTAATGAATAAATCTTTATTGTTTTTCAATTGCAAATATTTGAGAGATAAAAATTACATTAATTAATTTTCAGTTAAAATTTGACAATTATTCCATGATATTAAAAATAAACCCGGAATGTGTGGATAGGAAGTCGGGTGATGAGTGGGGTCCTCTTTCATAATATTCCACGCGGATTTCACGCACTATTAGGAAAAAAAATCAAATCTGTGTAAATGATCATCAGCCCCACCTAACTGATTTCAAGTCTCCTCTCCCACAACCGTAATGAAAGTATGAAACATCCAACTTTTCCTCAGAGGAATCAACATCAAGACAAGTAAATTTAAGGTTGTGGGGCTGCCGAGGAAGAAGATTGAATTCTTTGCCGGCTGAAATGTATTCGCACTCTTATGGATAGGATAGGATAGAACCTTACACGAATAAAGAAACTGATTTCTGGGTTTCGAGAAAAAAGAAGAGATTTTTAGCCCTCTCTCTTATGTTCTAGTTGTAACAGAAACCGGCACTTATATATTTCATATTAAACAAAAATTATACACCTGTACGCGCAGCAATTTGACCGATCAAAGTCCCCCTATCGTCAAACACAATCAAAACAAAACGAAAATCGAAAGCAAGCAATCAGACAGAAAACAAAACTTCTACCTTCATCGCGAACACAGCCTTCTCAAGTGATTCATCTGCGAAGGGAGTGCTCCTTGAACCCTAGCGAGCCTACACGACTGTTCCGTGAAGAGCTGATATGTCGAGGGCCTGCTCCACGGGACTATCCCGAAGTCATCGTTGAAGTCCTCCATCCCTTCGACCAGAAATTGCCAGACTAAGGATCCACCGCCCGATCGGTGTTTCAAGGAGGACTTGTACATTACATCGAGAATGACTTTGTAGAATTTGTCTCGTTGGGCGGGAGTGAAGTCTTTGTTCTCGGTGGATAATCCGAACTCGGTGAACATCACGGGCTTCTTGAGTTCCTTGTCTCCGTCTTCGATGTGGGATAGCATCCACTTGAAGACGAATTTTAATTTGTACTCGAAGTCGGGGTTGTGAGTCCTGTCGAGAGCATCAGAGGAAAAAAATATTTTCGATTATATATGCAAAAGACAAAATGGCTGGATGTAGGTGAAAATTTGAAATATGATATAGCCCGCGAGGATAAAAGCAAAGTACAGCCAAGAAACATAGTTAAGGGGTTTTATTGTAATTTACTCTGTTTTGAATCATGTTTAAGCAGAGTAGAAAACAACTCTCACCAATGGTCAGGGTAAATATGAACCGATGCGAAATCAATGGCCTCGATCTTTGAATTGCGAATGAAATCAGTTCCGAATTCAGATGCCCACATCTCGGGATTGACAGTTAATCTTTTAGAACTTTTAGGCCCGTAAAATCCTTCGAGGCCGACAGTAATCAGATGGTTCCTGTCAATTGACTTCACATAAGTCGACATGTCTTCTATCCAATCCTGCAGTTTCATGACATCCGGTGATAATTTTCTCGATCAAAAAATGGGAAAATATATAACCTTTAATATGGCCTTTACCTGAAGAGTGTCACCGGATTTATCGGTCATACATCGGGGTTCGTTGATCAACTCCCAGGCAAAGATAGTTGGATCATCTCTGTACTCGACTCCGGTTATTGTGTTCTTCCTTGTCAGAACAGCCTGATTTCAACAACCGAAAATGAGAAATAATTCCAGCAAACAAAAGGTAGATTACAAAAGTGCCCTTGAAGTTTAATCTAATAGGTTACCTTGACATAATTTTTGAAATATCGTCTGATTGATGGGTCGTAATAGAACGAATCGTTTGAAGAACTTAAGCCAACGCCCTCTTCCCACGCCCACTTCACATACTGAGTCTTTCCACCAAAAGCTTGCAAGTTATTCACCAAACACAGCATCAGCCTTACTCCATTTCGTCTCGCCTCGGCGATCACATGATCCAAGGACTGGAATATAAATTGGATTATCCATCATTTAAAAAGGAAAAAAGTGGGGACATCACCATTATAGTTAAAGACAAAATGGTCATCAATTGGCCGAGAGTGAAAACAAATGCATCACCGATAAACATAAAAGTCGTGATATCAACTACTTTGAGATCATTCGTTTTCACCAAAAAATTAAAACACTTCATTCAGTATAACAAACAACTCAAATTTAAATGACAACACGTGATAACGGAAACAAAGTATTAACTACACACATATTAACCAATCAATTGGCTACAAACATATAATCACTGATTGGTAGGGGGTGGAAACTGGAACAGGATATCAACTGATTGACCCACAGTCCACAGATTGACCCAACAACAGGATATCAACTGATTAAAAAAAACTGTTTCGGATTATTTTGTTTTTCTTCAGCTTTTCCTCGATGAATTCACTTCAATATATGCTTATAATCATATTAACCAACTAGAATACGATCGAACTGCAGATAATTTCCAATGCAAATCAACAAAAAATGACAACGGCACTATCAGCAAACTCACAAAACGAAAAACTATTTATTTCAACACTCAGAAACTCTTACTCTGAACACTCTCTCATCGAATCGGCCCGGGGCAACTTGAAGAGCGTTGTAATCTCCATCGTTGAAAGCCCAAGTCCTGCAAACGGTGAGGCCCATTTGGGCCCCAGTTCGGAGGATCTCGCCGACCCTGTGTTTCCTGGACTCGTCCACACCATGGTCCATCATCCAATACGAGTTCCACCCATTGAAATAGAAAGGCTTTCCATCGACCACGAACTGAGTCCCGTTTCTCCCCACAAAACCGAGTCTTAAATCACTGTGGACAGTGTTCCACAAATCGCCAAAAGACAAATATATGAAACCGACGCATGACGCAAAGGCAACGAGAGGGTAGAAAACGCCATTACCTCCAAACATTTTGCTTTTAACCATCAATTTTTTTTTAAGTAAATAAATAAAAATGGGGCTAGAAAACAAGAAACCCTAAAGATTGGTTTTTTAGGGTTTCGGAAAAAGACAAGATTTTGAAGAGCAAACCGAGATCTCTGGAAAAGGGGTGTTTCAAAAATTAGTTTTGAGAGAGCCCAAGTCCAGAGAAGGCTTCGTGTTTCAGTTACCCGTTGCGGAAACAGGGGAGAAGAGATGATGAAGGTGATGATCACTGATGAGTGTGAATTTCTGTGTCCTGTAATAATGGAGGTCAGAAACTGTTATGAAACGGTGGAAATTAAAAAGAAGGGGTGAGCCCATGTGCAAGAAATTAAGGAAAATCAAAACGCCTAATATGTGTGTGTATATATGAGATGAAAGATGAAGGTGGAGTGTTGGTTTAAAAAACGGATCTTGTTTTCAGAAATTATTCAGATTTACTTAATTATATTATCATCATATAATATAATTATATTGTATTATATTTTATTATCAAATAAAGTAATTTTGTGGTCTCAGGAGCATGTGAGTATATGTAACTATTTTCACAAAGTTCATGCTTGTTGATTTTTACAAGGAAAATATGCCTTCAATCAATGACTTTCTGAGTCTTCAGTCTCACAATCCTGTGACAGAGTGTCAAGTATGTGAAATTGTCATCGAGTTATGTGAAAAAAATCGACTTAAATTGAAATTATTTCACCTAAATTTAATATAAATGAATGAATTACCAATTAAACTACTTAAAATATACTGTATTTTATTTTTTAGTTCATATTTTATTTTATTTTGTCAAAAATTCAAAAGTAGAAATGAGATGTGAATAACAAACTTGGACAAATGGTGAGTTTTATTTTAGATAGTAAACAAAAGGAGGTTATTCTAAATTTATAATAAAACAATAGTTGGTGAGGGGTGGTTAGGAGTAGGACAAGACCGAATTTCAACTCATTAAATAAATTCCATAAATTAAAAATAGCAGCTATAATTACTCGTGAATTTGCCATATACTCTATATGTATATCACCCCTTATTTAGGTAATCCGAGTCCAATATATTAAGAAATCGTGGCTTAATTTTTTTTTTTTTTTTTAATAATGATTTTTGAAGTCACGAATATTCTCCTATCTCTAACAATAAGTAATAAATTATTTAAATTCATTTCTCGAAATTTATTTGTACTACAAAATTTAGATTACATGTAAATGGAGTCCTAACTAACTTTAGACACACGTATTAGACATCTCGAATGGAGATCGTTTCACTTAATGATCTTGATCTTGATCTTGATACGTTTCTTGATCTTGATCTTGATCATCTTGATACGTTTCGTTTCTTGATCTTGATACGTTGCCCAATCAATGCCCGACACATGATAGTTTGATACGGATTCAGCTAGAATTATTTCTCTTAGCTTGATCATGGCTCTTTCCTATACGTAGATAAATATAGTATCTCTCAAGAAATTAATTAACGGTAAAAATACTAAACATACAAGAGATTTGAGAGAGCTAGAAGAAAAAGAGTACATTTTTTATTGCTTGGGTTGCAGAGGGCCCCCCCGGAAGTCGTACAAAAACGTCAAACGAGTTATCTTCATCCATCTGAAAAAAGAAGAAAAAAATATTAATCGAATAATAGGTGGTGTATGTATAAACAATATATATATATATATATACTCCAGCACTATATATTTGACGGATGGATCATACCTCGTCAGACATCTTCTTGATCTCTTATTCTTCCGGCCGTTTGGTATAAAGAAAAATACTAAGATATGAACATCTTCCTTATTTATATATAGGACGGTACGGTGTTGCATATATATATTTATAGAAAAAAAATATATAGAGTTAAAAATATATATATAAAATCCTAATCCTAATATAAAACTGTAATTCGATTATAAAAAAATAGAATGATATTCTATGCATGGTATAATTATTTTTGCTTGACCCTCAATACAAAACAAATACGTACGCGCGTATACCCAACCAAAACGAACACCATACAATTACACATATTAGAGCATTAATTATTATTTTTATTATAATATATATATATATGTACTCCGGCCGTAATATAAAAATAATACCATATATATATACTCGTTTTTATTCTTAGTTGTAAAGCCTCCTTAATTGGTTCATCCCGTATTCAATATAATGAATATGTTAGCCTCCGATCCAATATAATTAAAATGAGAGAAAAGGAGTACATATTTCTTATATATGCGTTGCAATATGAGAAATATTAAGTTAAATGTTTTTTTTAAGTAAGAGATTAAAATGTATTTTAAATTAATAATTAAAGGAATTGAAAGTAATGTTTAAAATTTATATAAAAAACAAGTGTAAATTAAAAAAAATTAAAGAATTTTAAAATAAATTAATGTGTGCATATTAAATTATTAACTTGAAGTATTATAATGTAAATTAATGTTAGTTTTATAATTCAACTTAAAAAATGCACTATTTTTTTAAAAAAATGAAGAAAAAATGACGGGGGGCGAAAATAAAAATATCCAAATCGATAAGCGATTCGGGATTTTCCAAAATCCTAATTCCCAATTGGAGGATCTTCTCCCTCTTCATTTCTCCTCGCAAGTCGCAACCATCTCTGTTTCACTGTCTCGAAACGAGGGATTCCACAATGTCTCAGGTACGAACGCACACACATTAATTGGGGATATTTCCAGATAGAAGAAGACGGAGATGCTGGTAATTCGTTGGACCTTCCACCCTATATGAAAGACGCCTCTATGAAACCATTCATTCAATGTACAGTATATGAGTTCATTATATTTGTTGTTGCATCCAAATCATCTCGAGTACCGACTCCATCGTCATAGCTTTCATAATAAGTGTGTATCTATGTTGTATTTGCAGGCCAAGCGTGATTTAGTATTACTGTTGGGTATTAATCAGAAGGGTCTTGGTTATGACGGTGGAAAGATAAGGGTCAATATGAACAATGTACAAGCTTGCGTCGGCTGGTGAAATCGAAGGTATGTATGCACACAAATAATTCAACGTTAGTTGTATATAAAACGATAAGATTGTGTGATGGATTTATGAGTAAATCTGAAGTGATGTTAAGGCTAGGTAGAATTATGTTGAGGAGGCTGGAGCTTTGTTTCACTCATGCCTAATGAAGAGAGTACTTACTGTATTATTTAATGTGTCGACTTCAGTTAAATGGGTTGTTTCCATTCTGTTTTGAAAGGGTTTAGGTATTAAGAAGAAGATCCTGTTGTTGTAGTGGGGGTTTCGGCCCTGTTTCTGGTGGTTGTTTTTTGAACTTCCGGGTTGATTAGGCTTTTTGTTGGGTCCTAATGGGTTGTGCAGTTTCGGTTTTTGATTCGTTAAAAGATCTTGCTGGTTACTTACTGCCTTGATTTACCTTCTTAGTGGCTTTTTGTTTCCGTTATTTGTCGTCATTCATTCGCACCGGACAAAATAAAGAAGTATTTTGTAAATTGTCATATTTTTGCTCGTCAAGCTGCAGTGTGCAGCTAAGGATTTTTACTGGCTTCAGACATTTAATCCTTTTTATTATTTCCGGTCCAAAGTGTTAGTGTGTAGTTCTTTGTAGTTCAACATAGAACCATGTTGTTCTTGCTTGAACTACGTTGAACTATACACTATTGTTTTGTAGTAACTTCATGTGATTTGTTTGATTGTTTTAATTGATTAAATTCACACAAGTCTGCTAGGTATGAGTAGTGCTAACTGGAAAATACAAGTGGCTCTTCCTGGAGCCACGATATGCAAGCGTACTCAGAGTTGGACTAGCGGACTTGGCGATACAAACAACATGGAGTTCCTTGTGTGTATAACAGTGAATGACCCACGTAGTTCTATGTATACCAGCGTGGTCCTCGAATTCACTGTTGCACCACCAACAAGAGAGTTCAAGTTCTATTGTATAAAGATCTTGAATCAGTGCTAACACATTGATGGACATGGAGCAAGCACAGATAGACATGGGGCTGAGGGAATGACTGCTAAGGAATGAAGTCAGCCACGGGTGCGACTAGAAGACTTCGCTAGAAGAATTCAAGTCAAAGAATAAAATACGAAGTAATCTAACTGTGCATGCAACAAGCTCGAAGCGCGAACACATGCTAATGTGGCAGCGGGTAGAGCTACGTTCATCAAGTACGGAACAATGGAATATTCGCTTGAGATGCCTTGGGCTCGGTTGTTCCATTGGGCCGTCATGGGCTTGGCCCATTAAGCGTGAATTCCGGAAACCCTACTTATCGATGCCTATAAATAGTGGGTTGTTGGAATTCATTCATTACACTTTTGACTAGACATATTCTAGAGAGAGAATTAGTGTAGACCGAGAGACTTCGCTAGAAAGCTCCGGTCGTACCCTCTATTTAGTCTTAGTAGTACTCATCGCTAGATTAGTTCTACCTAGACTTAGTTTTTGGTCGTGTGACCTTTCTACAAGATTCGCTAGAATTTTGTAGATGTTTTTGTAAAGTGGTTCCACCCATTACAGATCAATATAAGTTTACTTTATAGAATCTCAAATTGTGTTAAGTAATTGTACTCTACCCTTCACTACTACTCTATAGGTAGATCACAGTACAATATACACAATTTCACAAAGATTTTACAAAGTACAGTATACCAACAACAACCAAAATAACTAGAAGAACTGGAGTCTTGAGCTAAAGTTGGATCTGAGGAACTATTGAAATTAAGAAACTCATATTTTTCTCTGTTATTTATTTATGTGGGTGGCCGTACGTGTGACTGAAAACGTTACAATAGTCGTATGTGTCTGAAATTGCATAGAATCATTTTGGCAACTCAGTTTTGTTCATGTATTTCCCGATTGTAAGAGGTATTACACGGAAACTGGTTCCTTTGATGGGGTTCAGTTATGGATTTCAGGTATGGGATGTGAAAGTAGCAAACAACGTGCATAGACTTCGATTGTTCGGTTTCATTCATTCATTCAAACTTCACCAAAACCCTTGGCATGCATCAATTAAATCCGAGGATAAGTTTGCGGAAAGCCGCCAATCGATGGATCATATTCTGGGGATATTAATATTAAGGGAGGATCATCAGATCAGTTAATGGCGGTTATGCATGTGCCTACTGTGGTACATCTTTTTAGCTTGCGGAAAGATATGTGCTGATAGATCATATATGGATTCAGTAATATAGTTGTTGGTCCACGATTTCTAATTCTAGTTGCGTGTGATCGTCAAAGTCCAAAGTTGGTGTAGATATAATTCCATTGGGATTTCTAATTTGGTACTGTTTTTGATTACCTAAAAAGTCCCAAGTTTCAACAGGGGAGGGGATGTGCGTTTGTTTAGATACAGTAGATAGCTAGGAATTCCATTTGTGAGAATAAATTTTAGTAAGCAGAAATGTTAATAAAAATATTATGCTTAATTGAAGTTCCAATACAAAATACTACTCTACTACTACTGTTATATACTAGAAAACTAATTAAACTCCATGCTTGCTATCCCGGTCTCGCCTTTCCCTTCCTCTTCAAGTCCACCGCCTTTCCCAGGATCGACCGGACACTATCCTCTTCAGCTGGTTTTTTCAAAAAGTATTAAGAACAATATATATATATATAAATAAAAATAAAATTGGATTATATATAGTAAACTGTAAACGTACTTACTTTGTCCGGAAAGAACAATTATCCTCAATTTTAGGTCGTCGACGCACGCACAATTATTTTCTTCTTCCCCTTCTTCTTCTCGAAACATACTCAGCCCCATATTCCGAATTTTGTCATTCACTCTCGCAATTTCATTGGGACGAGCCCCAGCCGCAATGATGCATTTCGAGATCATCGACCAATTTTTCAAATATTCTACGTGGTCACGAGTGATGCACCCATTCCCGTCCGTATGGTTTTCGAAAAATTGAGCTACAAACTCGAATCGGGCCCCCTCCGAAAATGCGATTATCAATAGCATCAAACCCCGGGCTTTCCATTTGTCGCTTATATCTTCACGTCGCTGCTTCGACGACCGAACGTTGCTCAAATCAACTAAGGCTGCTTGCAACTTCATAAGCCCGATTGTCAGCTGTTGTAACCCTCGCCCTCCTGTGTCTCCCAAGTCTCCGTAATTCCCCTCAAAACTCAAATCCTCCCACACTACTTTTCTAATACTCTCAGTACCCTTCTTGTCCTTAATCTTTTCTTTAATACTCTCCCCAGCCATGTCCTTAAACTTGTGATAACCGTACCGGTTTCTAAACCCTTTGAGGTATAAATTTTGGGATCCAAAGTATATAACTATCCACACATTATCCGAATTATATAATACTAATGTAAAATCTTTCCTATGGGCATCCGTGGGTAAGGGAAGTTTGTAAAGGTTTTCCTCTCCTGCAACTTTTCTTCCTATACTCCTAAACTTGGTGATTGCTTTTCGATACTCGGGCGGCCAAAGTTCAGGTTCCTCCAAAACGGTAGGAACTTGGGAAAAGTGAGAGTAACTAGTTTCACCTATATAATTAATTAAAATATTAAATTAAAAAAAATGCTAAAGATCCGTACGTAAGAAGAAAAAAACGTAAACTTAATACTTAGATGGAGGAACCAAGCCTGGTATACTTGGTATGATCTCGCGCTCGATCTTTTCACCACGAACTCCACGACCACGACGACCTCGTGCTCCTGCCATTTAATCGGGACGGCCTGCAAAATAAAAAACACAAAGAAATGTGAAATTAAAACCTGGACGTACATATTGTTAATTTCAAGAAAAGAAAAGAAAAGAAAAAAAAATGGGATCCTGAGCCAGCCGCTAGATGGCGAAATGAGATGGCCGCCCAAGAAGTTGAACGATCGAAGAAGTCGATCCTCTGAGATGGAGATGAGATGAGATGGCCCAAGACGTTGAAAGAAGAAGTTGAGATGGCCGAAGAAGAACTTGAACGTGATCTGATCCATCGTGGACGTCAGACATACCGGACGCTCCCTAGCTCTAAGATTTTTTAGGGTTGAGATTGAGTGGATATTGAAAACTCAAACTCCGATATATATAAGTACTATATACATGTCGGTCGGTGGATTTGTTTCCATATAGATGCTAACTTGAGAATAGAAAAGTTTCCATATAGATATCAAAGTAATCGAGTGAGAAGAGTTTCCATATATATAGATATCAAAGTAATCGAGTAATTGCGCAAAATTAATTTTAATTGAGAAGAGAGTAATCGCGCAAAATTAATTTTTAATGGGCCCCATATCTTTTGGCTTTCTTTTCCATTAATCTCGATTATTATTATTAATTTTAAGTTAAGAAGAGTTTCCATATAAATGTCAAAGTAATCTAGTAATCGCGCAAAATTAATTTATAATGGCCATTTATCTCGATTATTATTATTATTATTATTATTATTATTATTATTATTATTATTATTATTATTATTATTATTATTATTTTAACTTTTAATTTTTGTATAATTTTAAACTCAACAACCTAAATTCAAATTTCAAATAAACACAAATCTTACAAAAATAATACCTAACATTAAGTATATATAAATATTAAAAAAAAACAATCTTTACAAAAATCAAGAGTATTATTAATGGAGATGGTTTCACTTAATGATCTTGATCTTGATACGTTTCTTGATCTTGATCTTCATCATCTTGATACGTTTCGTTTCTTGATTTTGATACGTTGCCCAATCTATGCCTGACACACGATAGTTTTCTTCGTCGTATCCGATCATATCAATCCTCACCTTGCCACCGTCGTAACCAATACCCTCGTTAATACCCAACAACAATACCAAAGTAGGTTTAGTCTTGCTAACAATAGCCTCTATATCTTCATGCCGTCCCTCGCCATATTTGCTAATCAGCTCCTTACGAAAACCCTCCAAAGTCTGAAACATCAATCTCATTCATCAAAAACAATTACTATTTTTAGCATAATAAAAGGACTCAGACTCAAGATCGAGTAGAACTACTCCGTACCTCAACGTCACTGCTAGATTCCATAGTAAACGAGAGTTCATGCGTTTCCACCTTTTTTGCCTTACGAGCAAGAGCACGAGCTTTACATTCAGCCATCCAGATTATTCGATCTTGAAAGTGATGTTCTCCCATTAAAACGTCCAATTCAAGAAGCACGTCTTGACAAGTCCAGTGACCGATTAAAACGCTAAAGAACGTCCTTCAAAACAAGACGAAAAATCAACACGTAGGAAACAAGCGAAATCAACACGAGAAATTTAAACAGAATAAAAAAAAGGGTGTTAATATATTAATCGTACCGTAGAATATACTTAGTAGGGGTATTGGGTTTTATTTTCATCAAAAAATACTTAAAATACAGATCTGCCTCCATACGATCTATCCGATCGGTAGGTGAACCGTTTTTAGAGAAATCCAAAAAATCTAATATAAGAGATCGATCCTGAAAACAAATTAATTAAATACCAGTTAGCTAGCTAGTAATTAATTAAGAAGGTGATGATCGACAAACTAATAATTAAAGGTAATTAATAAGGATTAATATAATACAAATATATATACCTCCTTTATGGTTGCACGAACAGCTCTAACAAACAAGGGGTCTTTCCACGCTTGACAAACCATGCTCGTAAACTCAAATGCGTCTTCGTCCGATTTCAACATAAACGACCTCCCGTCGTCCGATTGCAACAACCCGTCTTGTAGGAATTTGAGAATTAGTTTGGCCTTGCCGAGAAATTCATCGTTATCGGATTCAGCTAGAATTATTTCTTGCAGCTTAATCATGGATCTTTCCTACATATATAAATATCTCAAGAAATTAGTTAATCGTAAAAAATACCAAAATATGTATTTATTGAGAGAGGTAGAAGAAAAAAATGACTACATCTTTTATTGATTCGGTTGCAGAGGCCCCCGGAAGTCGTACAAAAACGTCAAACGAGTTATCTTCTTCATATGTATAAACATATACGTTGTACTAAGTATAAACATATACGGAGTATAAGTATATATTTGACGGATCATACCTCAGACATATCTTTATCTCTTATTCTTACGTTTCCTATAAAGAAAAATAAAACACATATAAATAATAGGAGTATATATAAGTATGCATTATATCCTTATTAATAATTTATAGAAAGAAAATACAGTTAAAAATAGAAAATTTATAGAAAGAAAATACAGTTAAAAATATAAATAAACTCGTAACCCTAATAAAACTAGCTCTAATTAAAAAAAAAAAAAAATACTATTCTATTGTAGAATTATTTTCGCTTGACCCCCAAGACAAAACTTATGTCAAATATATCCGAAACAGATTTGTTATTCTTAATGGGCTAAGGCCCATTGACAATATAGACAAAACTTATGTCAAATATATCCGAAACAGAGTTGTTATTCTTAATGTGCAATTACATATATACTTGTGTAATTAACTTTTTTTTATTGATAATTAATTATTTCTGAATATTAATTAATGAATGATTTGACATATATTTAATTACATTAATAGTTTGAACATAAATTAACTCATATTTATTTATTTAATTAAATTATATATTATTTTAACATTAATTAAATTGAAATATATATATATATATTTTAAGTCTGGGCTAATTGCAATGTCTTCCGTTGCTATACATCTAGTATATTAATAAATTATTTACTATACAATAAGTATTCACATTTTATAACTGTAATAATTAAATACAAACAAAACAATTACTACTTATTCAACAATATAGTAAGTAAGTTCAACTCCTCCATTAGTTAGCACTCAGTGTCGGACTCCAACAAAATACATAAATCGGTATAAAACGAACTCCTCGACGACCTGGTGTCATTTAATCAATCCACTGACCTAAAAAAAATAACAATTAGAACGGAGAAAGAGGTGATCGAAATTAAACCATGGAAACATTTTATTTCAAGAAAATTGCACGAATAATAAGAAAGGAAAAAAAATCTGAGCGGCTGAGCAGTGGAGATGAGACTGTGAAGAGGTTGAGCATGACGATTCAAACTGTGGACGAAGATATACGCGCGGTGATGGTGAGTATTAATTAAGTGTTTGTATTATTTGAGAGAGGTAGTCGAAAAAACTTTCATCTTTTATTGATTCGGTTGCAGCACCCCCGTAATCGGTATAAAACGTACACCGTATTTGATTTTCGGATTCAGAATCTGAGATCGATTAACAAAAAACAATCAAAATTCTGTTGATAATTAACTGAGACATTTTCTTATATTAAAAAACAGAGAGAACAAACAGTTTCTATTTGGGAATTAGTGTTTTGGAAAATCCCCACATATACATACTGCAAAAAAATATGGATTGCAACTCTTTTTTTTTGTAACTATGAATTCACAATGATAAAGTTTGATTTCACATTTTTTTCTTCATTATTGTTTTTTTATGATTGCTTGAATATTGCATGTATTCACATTCTCCAATTTCTTATATATGCATTGTGATAAGAGAAATATTAAAATTAATGTTATTTTCTCAAAATAAAATAAGAGATTGAAATGAATTTTTAAAATTTGTGAAAAATAGTTGTAAAAAATGACAAATTTTTACAGGTGTGTGAATATTAATTTAGAGTATTAGTAATAAAAATGTAATGTTATTTTATCATTTAACTTTAAAAAATTGCACTAATATACTCTTGAGCAACTCCAATAGTTTTGCTAAAATGGCAAGGGCCATCTTCTATTTTTCTAAAAAATGGCAAGTGTCAATTGTCATTTTCTAAAATTTACCCCAATGGTTTAAATATAGCAATGGCCATTTTATTAAATTAAATAATATAATGTTACTTTTTTGGTATTTTGGTATGTGATCATATCAATTTTATAATTAAAAAAAGCTTGTTGAATTATGAGTAGTTGAAATGAATGATTCTGATGACATGGCACAAATGGCAAGAGCCATTTTTCTATGTATATTTGCTTATATATACATGGAAATTTAGCCATGATTATTTTTTGACAAGAGTCATTTCAATAATTAAAGTTGATTTTTTTGACTTTTTACCAATGGCAATGGCATTTGTCATTTGACAACCATTGGGTTGCCCTAGGAGTGTAAAGTAAATACTACTCCTACTATTAAAATATAGATATTAAAATCGATGCACGATTTGGGATTTCCTAAACCCTAAATCCCGAATTGGGGGATCTCTTTTTCATTTCCCCTCGCAACCGTCTCTGTTTCACCGTCTCGAAACAAGGGATTCCTCTCAAGTCTCAAGATAAGATAAGATGTCTCAGGTACGAACGAAAACAGATTCGGTGTATTTTTATTTTTTTCAGTATTCCGAAAATCAAATATTAATTGGGGATATTTCCAGACAGAAGAAGACGGAGATGCTGGTAATTCGTTGGACCTTCCACCCTTTATGGAAGACGCCCCTATCACCGAAACGATTAAATACGTAATCCCATTTTCTCTATCAAACCATTAATTCGTGCAGTATATGAGCGTGTTTGGTTTTACAGTTTTCTTGATATTAAATTATGTAGGAAAAATCCATGAAAAAGCTAACACAAATTCTAGCTAAATTAAAGAATGATGAATTTCTCACCAAAGCCAAACAAATTCTGAAATTCCTACAAGATGGTCTGTTGAAATCGGACGAAGACGCAAAAGAGTTTAAACGTATGGTGGATCAAGTGTGGAAGGACCCGTCATTTGTCAACGGTGTTCTTGCAACGATAAATGAGGTAATCTATATTCATAGGTGCTGCACTGTAAAACAATTACTTTTGGTGTCTAATTTGTTAAACTCGAAACAAACTTGTTCTAAATTGTCTTTTCAGGTTCCTTCTCTCATAGATGACTTTTTGTTTTGCTCTAACGCCGCTATAAACGACTCATTTACTGATCGAATAGCTACTATGGAGGCAAATCGTTGCTTTAAGTATTATTTGAAGAAATTAACACCAGATGCGCCTACTGCGACTACAATAAGGTTTGGTTCTTTTCCTTTAATATTGTGTTTTACTAACTAATCAATACACTCTTTGTATATTGTTTTTATTCCACAAAATAATGTGGATCTTTGCTCGTTGGATATTGTTTTCCGAGATGAAAATATTTGGTTGATATTTGTTATTAGATAATAATTGTGCGGTTGAGATTGATTGTTGTACTCAACAAGAACAAGCACCTAGAATGTTTTTGGCAACTTTAAATTGGAGTTTTTAAATTTGTCAAATTCTCATTGTTGATTTTGTCTTATTGTGAAGCCTCTTCTTAAGCGTTTTAATCGGTCACTGGACTGATCAAGAGGTGCTAATGGAACTGGATAAGCAAATGGGAGGAAATCGCTTTGGAGATCGACAAAAGTGGATTGATGAAGGTAAAGCTCGTGCTAATGATCGTAAGGGAAGAAAGGTGGAAACTCACAAGCTCTCATTTACTATGGAATCTAGTTCTGATGTTGAGGTAGGGTCCCGTATTTTATATTTACGTATTATATAAGTAAATAACAAGCAAGCACATAATACTGAAAAAAGCATCAACTCCATCGATCGCCTTTTTATTTTTCTTATGTCAATGATTGTTTTTACTTTTTAATGAGATATTCAGATTTTGGAGGCTTTCCGTAAGGAGTTAATTAGCAAATATGGCGAGGGACATCAAGATATAGAAGCTATTGTTGATCAGGTAAATGATAAACACACATTACATACAATTGTAGGTTTGCTACTACACCAAAATGTTATCTACATAATCTATTTTTATTACCTAAAACTTAAAATAGGATACTGAATTTGATCAAGTAATGACAAGTTGAAATGCTACTTACTTTTTAAGCTTAATACGATTATATATCACATCATCATTGCTTGCTTCTTTTCATAATTATGTCGTAGAGTTCATTATATTTGTTGTTGCATCCAAGTCATCTCGAGTACCGACTCCATTGTCGTAGCTTGCATAATAAGTGTGTATCTATGTTGTATTTGCAGGCCAAACGTGATTTGGTATTACTGTTGGGTATAAATCAGAAGGGTCTTGGTTATGACGGTGGGGAGATAAGGGTCAATATGACCGGAATTGACGGTTACTATAGTGTAATATCCATGGACTGGCCAAAGAATCAAGACCATGAAGTGAAAAGGGCTCGGTTCGACATTCCCGATGCAGTTTGATTTTCCCCTCAATTCGCAAGCTGTTGTCTTTAAGATTATGTTAAATGTAACATCGATGAAGTGAGAACTTGAACTTCAGTTCTTTTCTGTTTGAATCTAATTAATTAGCTTATCTTTTATTTAGCCTTAATTTTGGAATCCTAATGTTTGATGAGTATATTAATCACCATCAATATATATATATATATATATATATATATATATACTAGGGGCGCTCATCTTGCATAGCAAGACGAAGGCCCATGTGACTCGGTGCAACGACAATGCGAAACATGTTGCAAAAATATGCAGTGTATGAACAAGGCAACCAAAAACATGTTGCAAAATATAAATAGATCATAAGTTGAACCTATTGTGCAAAATAAGTTACAAAATACTAAAACTAAGAACAAAGCATAGTTGGTTAGTTGCAGTTTGATTGTGTACTCGCAAACATACATGCCATTATTTGGATAAGGAACAGCTGCAACATCCCACATGGGCTCAGTCAAGGCCCCAGATTCAAGTATATGCAACATAAAATCAGGCTTATGGAAGGTGTCTGTCAAAACAGCAAAGATTTATTGTTCTATTGTCACAAAATATGTCCAGAAGAACTGATTACAAAACTCAGAGGCCTGGCAATAAACACATGGAAATGATTATAAGGATTTACCAGAGATACATGTGTACCAAATATCCAAAAGAGAGGTTTAATGTACATGGATGTTTTTAAGCATCTCCAATAAAAGGCTGAGACACATTTCAGCAATATTTTGCTCAGTATGCCCAAATGCCCAAATGATAGAATGCATGACAAGTTTAAGTTGCTGACATAAAAAGGAGAAGAAAAATAAACGTAAAATGTAAAATATAGATAAACCAAGTATCCAATGAAATTTTATAAATTTTAGTTGAAGATCAAAGATAAGTTGAAAAAAGGGTTTCATTTGTCATTATAAAAAAATATCACAATGTCACATCATGAGGTATAATACTCACATCACTAATCAAAGCATGAAAGCAATGAGTAGCTATGGCTCGAAGTAGTTTAAAAAACATAGGATGGTGCTTAAAATACTCTTCAAAATTCTTGGTTATCATCTGCAATGCAAAAGATAGAAAAATTTAAAATGCATGGACTAATACTTACATCACTAATCAAAGCATGAAAGCAATGAGTAGCTATGGCTCGAAGTAGTTTAAAAAACATAGGATGGTGCTCAAAATACTCTTCAAAATTCTTGGTTATCATCTGCAATGCAAAAGATAGAAAAATTAAAAATGCATGGACTACTCGAATTGACCCCAAAATATCAAGCAAAAATCATATACCATCTAGTTATCACAAAACCCCATATAAAAATCTGATGTAATTTAAAAAGCTATGTCAACAATATATTATGTAAGCAATTAAAAAAGCTATGTCAACAATAAGCATAAATTATTATATCCCGAATATTAGTATTTATATGATAGGACACAAATGAAAACAAAAGTGTTGCAATAACAAGCAACAGAGGATTTACCAACTTCTAGAGTGCACAGGAAAACAACTTTCAATATTCGAGGAACTTCTTCAATCATTGCTCCCTTGTATCTAAAAAAGAGGCGAAATTAGAAATATAAAAATAGTGAAAATGAATAGAAAATTTTCACAATAGGCACAATACTCAAAAAACAACAAGCCAGAGCATAACATACTTCAAGTACCAGCACTCACAAGAAGGAAATTCAAAAGTAAGACACAAAGCAAACCTTCGCTAAATCTGTATAAATTGCTATAAGCCTGAGCCCAGGCCAAAAAAAATCATGCACATACCTTCAGTGACGGATACAGAAATTTCAGTCAGGGGGGCCCATTTTTAGTATTTTTCCGTCTCAATTTAATATGCACAATATCGTGTACACCCTTCAAAAAATATAATTAACTTTAATTTTTATATTAAAAAATACAATTTTATTTACACTTTATTCACATAGGTTTAAATTTTTAATCACAATTTCTTAAGTTTTTAACCTAAAAATTCATTTTAGGTCTTTTCTTTAGGTAAAAAAAGGTAAAAAAAAATATTTTTTAATCTCTATAACTATAAAAGTGTGCTTATTAAATTAAAATTAAACTAATAATTTTTAATGGGAAAATCTAATTATAATTTTTTTAAATTTATTATTGTAAATGATATTGAAAGTTGAATAGTTAGAGATTAGAGTACTTAATTTTAAATATTAGAAACTTTATAGTATAAAATTATAGTAAAAAAATTATATAATGTTTATATGAATATTTTTAACATAAATATCATTATTAATCATTTAGTAAAACAAAAAAATAATGCTAAACTAAAATATAAAAATATTATATTTATATATATAATCATATACTGTTTGAGTGTGTGGGTGGGGGGCCCACCATAAATTAACAACACGACATACAATACATACACACATACACATAATAAATATATATACATGCATATATTATTTTATATATATAAGTAGGAGTAATTTTTTTTTTGCTCAGGGGGGCCCAGTGACCCCCCTGGGCCCAATGTAGTTCCGTCCCTGCATACCTTCCCGTCATCAACCCAAAACTAAACCTAGCTTACCCCAAACCAAGCTGTTCCCAATTAGAAATCAGAACAAAACCCTAACCCCAGGGCAAAATCCCCAAAATTAAACCACATTGAAGTGGCCGAGCAGGTAAGCAAGATTTAAACATTAAAATTCAAATATAATTCCTACCTCGCTACAAAGTGGTTGCTGGAGCTGAAGATCTGGAGGAGGCGGAGGAGATGGCGGACATCTCGGAGGCGGTCCAGCAGATGTAGAAGCTTCTGCACCGATGGCCTCCGTGCCTTCGGGGGCAGCCATAAGGCGGCTGAGGTTGAGGATGGTGGGGTTGAAGCCTTGATGGACATGTTGACACGGCAATCGGCCAGCGCCGCCATGGGATCCTCGGCGAGCCCGTTACGCTTCTTGGAGATGACCAATTGGTCCCATTGATCGTCGGAGCGCTTCGCTGATGCCATTGCTCTGTTTCAGGAAAATTATTAAAATGGGAAAGTTTCCGCACACATATCGTCACTGTTATTTTGACTATTTAAAGTAACTTACATTCTCACAAGAGCAAAAAAACACCATTCCATTTTGTGAGGCCATAGCCACAATATCGTCAATTGTGCACCGCCTCATCCATTTCAATCCATTACCAGGGACCTGTCAATTGAAATTTGTTGGTTAGGCTCCACTAAATAAGTACGATAGTAAATATGGAATTACAAGCAACAAAGAAGTGAGAGAATCAGTTGAATTGCCAGGATCCCGGTTGACCTTATCGATGAGAAATAGTTTAAAGGAACGTTCTTGATGTATCCTTTCATAGTTAGCATCAAAAGATACTGGACCGCGCGTCAAATTCACTAATTGGAATAATTGAAGACAAGTTACTCTCACCATCAGATAGACTCAATTGAAGGATCCTTGCTCGACCAATTTGGCTTCGAACAATTGCAATATTTCCTCTGCTCCTTAGAGTGACATCAGGTGTTGCACCTTTCTGGGATCACATGAATCAAACAAATAAACCCTAAAATTTGCGATACAACTTTTCTGCGATTAGTTAACACAAAAATAATTCGAGGGTAAGGGTGTACTGACTGAGATTCCGGACAGTGCCTTTGACTGTGTAACCATGCTGAAGCAAAAGCTTGATGAGCCACGAGCTATGTATCCCGATGCCCCCGTCACGCACATCACCGATGCTTTGAGCTCGCAGAAAGGAGAGTAGCGAAATGGAATAGATCTAGATCTGTTTGTCATTAACAAATAAATTATTAAACAAACATAGAAGTAACATATAGAACATAATCTGCACTCGTAGACCTTCCCATCTCCACCGCCACCGCCGCCCCATTTCTTTTTCTTGCGCTTGAAGCCGCCGTCGCCTGCAATTCAATTTTTTTACCAATTAAATCAAATCACAGAAACCCTAATTAATCATATCTTATATTTCACCACACAGTATTAAGAAAAACCTGGAATCCCGTCGACAATTGCAGACAAGAAGAAGAATGCAGATCTAGATCTGATTTCTCTTTTTTTGTTTTAAAAGAGACACACTTGGTGAGAGTGGTGAGAGGCGGAATTAATTAAAATTTTCAAATAGATAATATTAATTAACCTATACATACAATATACATACTACACGTTAATGGGCCAATTAATTTAATTTTTTAATTAAGCAATTAGTATGTAGATACATAATACGTACACATGAAGGGGGTATACGTGGGCTAATGTGGGCTGATGTTCTTCTCTTTATATATATAAAGATAAAGATATATAAATGATCTCTCATCAGAAAAGAAAAACTGAGTTTTGAACATCAAGTGCCCACAAAAAAGAATATATACTCCATAAGAGATTACATGCATGTTTGTTCTGAGTTGTGACTCAAATCCTAAAATAGTTGGGACTAAAATACTAAATTTTTCCTTCCAAAAACTGTTCGACTTTGTGACTCAAATCCAACAACAGCATATCCATCTCCTCAAGTCACATGCCTGTCACAATAAAATATACACATACACGAAGAAATTAATATAATCCAAATGAAAACAAATACTGTAATAAAAATGTGGTGGCAGCAAAAAAAAAAGTACATTACATATATGACAAAATAATCATCCGCCTCCGCTTCCAATTTTCAATTTTCTCCGATGATTGATTGCACGCTATCTTCTTCCGCTGCCAAATATAAACACAGTACTAATTATATACAGCACAAGCAACCAAGAATAAAGAAAATTGAATTAAATAGCTTGACTAAACACGAGTAGCTAGCTAGCTTACTTTGCCCCGAAACAAGTCTGATCATCAACCTCAAGTCCTCGACCGACATTGCGATTCTATCTTCGTCAAATAAGCTCAATCTTATATCTCTAATCGTTGCATTCACTATCTCGATTCGATCGGGACGAGCTTCCCCAGCAATCATGCATTTGGACACTTTTGCCCAATTCTTTACGTAGGTTACATGATTTGCCGAAATGCACTTGTTTTCATGTGTAAGGCGGGAAAAGAACTGAAATATGCATTCAAACCTCGCGGCTTCTGCAAACGCAATGACCAACATCATCAAGCCCGTTGCTTTCGATTCATCGTCACCGTCCGTCGGCGATCTGATGTTGCTGAGATCGAGTAGCGTTTCCTGTAGTTTCATAAGGCCAATCGATAATCCATTCGCGTCACGTCCTCCTTTTCTCTCTAAATCAACGTAGGTGCCCTTGAATCTCAAGTCCGTCCAATGAATATCACGGCCAGCAGCTTCCATATCGCTGAACTTGAAATATCCGAATTTGTTTCTGAATCCTCGTAAGTACATGTCCTGGGTTCTGAAAAATATAATTACCCAAACGCCATCCGAGTTGTACAAAACCAACGTAAAATCGTCCTCATGCCCCTCGTTCGGTAGACGGAGTCTGAAAATGTTTTCCTCGCCAGCAAAATTGTTTCCGGAAGACACCGTAGTCCTGAATACATTTATTGCTGATTGATATCCTTGAGGCCAACGGTCTATAACCTCATCACCCTCCCTCATGGTGGGAACTCTCAAGTAGTGAGAGTATTGTCCTGGATAATTAATTAAAAACAACGGGCAACATATAATTTATGTTCAAATATGTTCAAATTTAAGAAAATGGTAGTGTCCTAAATTCTAATTGGGCTTAGGATTTGAAAGTTACTATACTTAATTATGATCATATTTTGGTGACAACTTAATTTTTGGGAGACAAATGTACTGTAATTACAACTTCTTTTATGATAATCAAAAGTGCTCTTATACGTCTAGCTATAAAAAGAAGTTAAAAAAAATAAAAACTAGCTAGCTTCTAGGCCAAAAACCTTTTATGAAAGAATTTAGGGGTTAGATCGTATTAGAGTTTATAATACATTAATTATCCCTCTCATATATACTTATGATATCTAGATGTTCAATTCTAAATTTATACTTTAAGCATAATTTAATGGCTATGAATTGCAGCATTTGTACAATGGATAATAGTGAATTTAAACATGTTTGATATATTTATTAAATATTGTATCATAGAGCTTCTCACTGCTATGTACACTGCTAAGTATCTTCTGATTTGTAAAGGCACTGAATATTCTTATAAACGTGTACATTAAAAATTATTCATGGGCCAAATGAAAATTGATTTCATCCTTTTTTTTTTTCCTAACGGCAAAAATACAAATCAAGCAAGAGCACAAAAAGATAATATATCTATATTCTGCTCTTAATTAAGTGCTAAAGAGATATATATATATTAATTAATTGATACAATTATCAATTTAAGCCAATGTGAACAACGTACTAGTAGGAGACAAGCCTCGTATAGCAGGACGAGGAGCCTGGGGTTCTTGAATGTTGCCCTCGCCTTGATCGGCTCCGGCTCGCGCACGACGGCCTCGATCGGCTCTGGCTCCGGCTCGCGCACGACGGCCTCTATCGGCTCCAGCTCTTGGGGCCCGCGCACCTCGTTCCGGACGTGGAGGCATTTGGTCTAGCTACAAAATAAAACAAAACAAAACAATGGCGCCTTGGGTTATGATTTCGCAAAGTTTGCATGCAGGAAATTAAAAAGAAGGATGGAGAAAACCTGCTGAGTTGACTTGTTTCTTGCGTGTGTGTGTGCAGTGAGTAATGGAGTTTGAATTGTATATGATTTTGTTGTATGTATATTTTGGTTGTTGTTTCAAAGGTTGACGTTCAAATGAAAAGAAAAAGGTGGTAAATGGTTCTATTTTGATGAGTTGTTTGTTTGGGTGTGGCAGTGTTTTGCAGGGGAGAGGGGGAAGTGTGTGCTGCGCATTATTTGTTTTTTAGCGATCAATTAATTAATTTTATGTAAAAACACTAGTATTTCATTTAGTTTCGATATTATTTTTTTATTTTAAAATTATGAATTGCTCTTGTATAAATTAAAAAAAAAAATGTGCATAATAACTTCTGAAATTCAAATAGATACAAGTAGATAGTAAAAAATACTCCAATCAAATAATCACGATTAAAAAAATTGATTCATTTAAGACTATAAAATCCTTGCTGTACTTGTTCTGTTGTTCAATTCAAACGCAACCGAAACAAATTGGGCCTCAACAAAAAAGACCAGAGCGGCCCGTGCAAAACTAAAAGAATAATCCGTAAGTGATAACGGTAGCGGCCCAACAACAACATCCGACACTTCATGAGTCATGTTTTTTTATTTAATTTTGTTTACGTTATTAAAAATAAAAATTTTAGAAGGCAATTGTAATATTATTTTTTATTTTATTTTTCTATTTAAAAAAATATATAGTGTGGCATATAAGTTCGTAGATCACCTTGTTATTACTATTATAATTAATTTTAGTTGTTTCTTGTTGGATGTCTATTGAGCGAGTCTGATAGCTCAGTTTTTTGTTTGATGTTTATTGAGCTAGTCAGTATTTTTTTCTTAGGCGCGCGATTCTTACGGTTACCTTCTTTTTCATATATATTATTTACCTTTAAAATAAAATGTTTTCAACTCATTAAATATATTTTCTTTTATAATTACTTTTATATTATCTAACTTGGGCAATATAAATTAATTGGTCGTTTAATTAGATATTATGGGACCAATATACATTACAACATCTATATAAATTAATATTCAATAAATTAATAACCTTTTTAAAATAAAAAAAATTATTTGGCCTAACTTGGGCTTTTCTAAAAATAGTCGAATTCGAAAAGATAATATAATAATATTTTTTTGAAAAAACTTTTTATAAGTATAAGGTCTTATCAAAACTTTAAATTAATAATTTATAAATATTACAATTATAAAAATTATGATAATATTTTAAAATATGAATATATTGTTACTCGATTTTTCTTAAAATTTAAATCTAATTAAATTTTATTTTTGATATTTTTAATACTCTCATCCTTCTCAAAGAGAATGAAAAATACTCTGATAATTTTTTGAAAGTGTTTGATATCTTACATTGGCTAACTTTCAAACTATATATTTTTCATCAACTCACTCTTGTAAATCATTTTGAGTGCATGTTGATCGATGATCTCTTTTATATTTACATAATACTTTAGACATTTGATCATTAATGAATGATTTTGTCATGCCTTATGATAATAAGACATGATTTTAAATTAGGTTAATTTTTGATAAGGGGTACTTTTAATCATTTGTTTAGAATTAAATAACACGGGTTTTCCTAATTATGAATAAATAACATTTATATAAATTTATTATAATTTTATAAATTTATTTTCATATTGAAATATATATAAAATATATTTATTTAATAAATATATAATTCAATAAATATAATTGTTAAAATTTTAAATTTATATTATACATAAATTTTAATTATTTATTTTACAAGAAAAAAGTACTTAAATATATTGAATTTAAAATATATATTTTTTAATTAATAAACTATTAATTTATAGATAATTAATATGTGACATAGAGGGAATTGCCTAACACTATTTAGCCTTAATTTTGAAAAGATAATGTTTGAACACGATTTATTAAAAGTCAACATTATATATATATATATATATCAAAATGTTCTTATAAAAATAAAATTGAATATTTAAGAAAAAGGTAAATATAATTTATAAAATTATAAATTATACTCTTTAAAATATAATTTTTAATTAAGGATAATTTTTTATAACCGTTTTCATTAATTGGGATATTTTAAATTTTATAATTATAAATTAAGTAATAATAATTACTATAATACCTTTTGAATTTAAAATAACCATCACCTTCCACCATGTATAATATATAATCAATAATAATTTTGGCATGTTACGGTTAATTTATAATTTAAAAAAACAAATATATTAAATTATAAATAATTATTTAAATTCATTTATAATTAAGAAAAACTAATATATTGAATTGTAAACAATTATTTAAATGTACTGTTTTTCCAAAATCTCCCTAATAAATATATTTCAAAATGGAAACGAGTAATAATATAAGAGGATCTTAATAATAAGAACAAATAATGTATATTTTTGTGAACTTTTCAACTAATTATATAAACTTTGAAAAAAAATTAATTATTTACATAAATAAACCATAAAATATGATTTTTATTACTTATATTATAAATTCCCATTATTAATTATTAATCATTTTTACATATAGAGAAATATTTATATCTATCTAATAATATTTATTTGTACTTTATCTCTAAAAATTAATTTGAAAAATTATTTAAAATTAAATAAATTGAAAAACTACATATTAAATATAGAATAAGTTACTACAATATATTAGAAAAAAAAAAACTTTGTCCCCAGGAGCATAGCCGAGTGGTAAGGCCTGTGATGATGTGAGTATAATTTCTCGGCGACGCAGGGTTCGAATCACGAGTGGGACAAATTTTCATTGAAATATTATAAAGGTTTGCCTGGGGTTCGACCTGTTGACTCTCTCGCACATGTGTCTGCTACTCGGACACATTTCTCGATTTACATTCTACCCGATCGAGGGATCTCCGATCGGGTGAGGGTGGAATTTCTCGTCTCTCCTCCTTAAATAAAAAAAAAATCAAATATTTGACACGAGTTAAAATAAGTCGTTGGAATGAATATTTTCTGCCGCAAAAAATACAACTCGTTTTGATTTGATTTCCGACACGTCACTCAAAAAAGCATGGCGCCAACTTTCCCGCCAAACACACCCACACTACAAAACTCATCACTGCAATTGTTTCATCTCACGCTCTCACTCTTTCAGATCTACAATCACACCCTCATCCCCCGGAAAATTCTAAGGCTATTACTGAAACTTTACACTTTTCTGGATTACAATGCTATTACAATGCTTATTTCTGGATTAGAATCAGTACTACTGAAACTTTACACTTTTCTAGAAACTAAAATAAAATAAAGAAATGAAGAAGATGAGTAACACTCGAACAGATCTTCAATCCGGTGGAACGTCAGAACGGACACGAACTTCAATCAGATTGCGGATAGTAGAGGCGCTTTCGCTATCCGCAAGACAAATACGTCCCGTGTATGCTACGGTTTTCAGACGTAATGCCCCCAAAGATACAACGACTTTCTTGTTTGTCTCTGAAGCAACAGAGCCGAACCACTTTCGAACGGAAAAGAGCAAGGAGTATGAACTATGAAATGTTGGGAATTGTTTTTGCTTTATTTGTTGTGTATGAAATGCAGTCTAGGACTCACTATTTATAGTGATCCACCTGCATGTGAGGGGTCAAAGGCATTCAGTATGGGCATTGATACCTGGGCAATAAAACACCCATTATCAGTCCCATCAAAACCATGTAACGGTTCAGGAGTGATGACCTGACCGGATTTAATTTCAGAAAATAATAATATTAATATAATTATTATTTATTATTTATTCAGGCCTGACTTTTCATCTTCAGCCCACATATGTTCAACTTTAGCCCACCTTACGTAGGCCCAATCAAAACCATAGTTCAGCCTATCAGCAAAACTATTACGCTGGCCAAGCCCACGAGCTCCTGGAAGCCCAAGTCCAGCCCAAAGTCCAAGGACGAGGCGAATTGGGTCGAGCCGAGCGGACGCGCGTGTGGCGATTGCCATGTACCTTAACGGTTCATGGTCTTACTCACTTGTTGAACACATTAATTCTCCACTTATTAAGTGTAATAACTTTATTACCTCTTTCAATGTGGGATGTAATAACTATTACACATTTCAATATAATAAAGTCTTACACTTTATTACATATTCAATTAAATGTCTTTTTAATGAGCTATCTTTAACAATTTATTTTTCATATAATTATTTACTAACGACGTAGATAATTTAAATTATCGTACAATTTATTTCTCGATCGTAATTAATTTTATAGTCGTTCAAATCCGTTGAACTTTGGATAAAACCAACTTTGACTTAATGATTTTCCAACACCTTCCACGGCCGCGGTTCTTCGCGAACGACCACCGGGTCGACCCGTCACGGATCCACTCATGTCCTGGGCCGAAGAAGCCCACTGGTCCATGGGCGGCCTCAGCCTCAAGCGCCGCCGCCTCCAAGGCCGCATCGAGGGCGATGTCGAGAGGCTCCGCGCCCAGCGCGATCAGATCTGTAAGAAATCTTCGAAGCAACATAGACCCGTCAAGGCAGTTGGAGCGGTGGTAAGAGACGAACAGAGGAGCCGTGAGAAGATCGGGGAATGTTTCAATTTGAGTAGTTAACTGTATATGAATCATTTTATTTATAATCACCACTCACCGATTAAAAGTTGAAACAGTGTGGTGTTTGTAGCCGTTGTGATGAATGGAAACATTTTTTGCCTAAGGGAGGAAAAGGCAAAAGCAATAAGAATCTACATTGTGTGTGTGGTGTCCCGTACGCAGTCAATCCCTTCTAAGTTGCCTATTCTATTTGGATGCTTATACATTAAATTCCCCTTTTAAAGTTAAGTCTTTTGTTTTCAGAGTTTCGTAATTAATACTCTTTTCGGGGCAAAATTTCTTTTGCACACCGACATTACAAAAATGATACGAGTACTATTTATGTTGGTAAAACTTAATAACATGTTAAGATGAGACAAATAACGACTAAAATAAAATACGTAAGATTTGAACTGAAAATTAATTTGTAACACTTTGTCAATATGAGACCCGGACGCGAAATGAACCCGAGATGCTTGCTCCGGGAAAACAAGTTTCTTTCCAGTACTCCACCGATCCACGGATCTTACCATATCCACCCACCCCCACCGTCCGATGACCTAAACCCCATTCGAACACGCACCACGTGTCAGCTCCAGAACCACGTGATTTTTAGTTCGATTTTTTTTCTCCCCCGGTTGTTTTCACAGCGGGATGAAAAGTAAAAACTTGTTTTTCACTTTCTTGGCCGCGAGAACAGGAGAAGGCGTGCGGCGGAGTTGTCGTCTTCTCAACTCTTTCAATTATGAAATAATGAATTTTGAATAAATGAACACTTTTTCATTAGAGAGAGACGTAATACAGAGAATCAGAGTCTCTTCATTTTTTATTTTTATTTATTTATATTTCTTCACCTCAATTCGTCATTATCCGTTGCCTCTAATCCCTCTTTTCTTTCCCTCAAATTACTCTTGAAAACCATCGATCTCAAAATCGAAAAAAAAACCCTAAGTTTTCTCAATATTTATTCATGGTTCTGTTTGTATAATTTTATTTTAAAGATTTCATTTTTCGGTCATCGTATAAATTATTTCATTTCAATTTTTTTTGCCGTTGATTTGAAGTTGGGTCTTGTTTGCAAGTACATAGGTAGATACAGCTCAAAAAGGAAACATAAAAAAAACTGAGTTTTGTTTTGAGGGATTTTGTTGTATTGTATTGCTATCTCGGGTTTATCTGATTATAATCTGTAGTCGAACCACCCTGTTTTCGGAGTCATTTTCAAACTGTGAAGGACAGAGTATATTCGAAGGACCGGCTGTATTCGACCAGTTTCATTTTGTTTGGAATTGCATGATCTTGGGGTGTATTTGAGTTGTAAGCTGAGTATGGAGACACTTGTACGCGCAATGGTTTCGAACTTAGCTGGTGCTTATTTATGAGTATTCTGTATTCATATATAGGGGTTATGTTGTGAGTAAGTGTGTGGCTGTGAGCAGAGTCTTAGCTTTTGGGTTCTTGCGATTTGGGGATGAGGAATGATAGCCAGAGAAGTGGAGATGGAGGAGCACTGGCCCCAATCTCAGGTAGGATTAATAACGGGATTGTTCAGAAAAGCTCGTTTAGGACACTTTCAAGTTACCTGAAGGTTGTTTCGTCTGGTGCCTTGACCGTGGCCTCGACTGTGAGGTCTGCTGCATCAGCGGCTTCTGCTGTTGTGGAGAGGGAGAGAGATGGTGAAACTAACCGTAATCAGGTGAGACTTTTAAAGATTACATTTTTTTGGGCATTAATAGTATGTTTTACTGTACATAATTTTGTCGTCTCCTGTCTTCTCGGTTGGCGGATATGGTTTACCTGTTTTGTTCATTGGAACTATGGTTAAAAATGAAATGAATTAGCTCTAGATTTACCTTTTTAGTCTGTTTCGACTAATTCGTTCCGAACCCGGTCCCAAGATTTTTCATTTTACTTTTATCGTATACCAAAACAACTAGAAGAACTTGATTCTTGAGTTCCTATTTATTTATGTGTTTGTGTGGTAGATGTTCGACTGAAAATGTTACAATAGTCGTATGTGTCTGAAATTGCATATAATCATTTTGGTAAATCAAGTTTTATTCGCGCATGTCCCAATTGTAGGTCTCTTGGGCTGCATTTGACCGGCTAGAACTTGAAAGAGGTATTACACGTCAAGTTCTCTTGCTGGGGTTCGGTTATGGATTTCAGGTCTGGGATGTGGAAGTAACAGACAACGTGCATAGACTCGTCTCTAGGCACGATGGTCCGGTTTCGTTCATGCAAACTTTACCAAAACCCTTGGCATTGATTAAATCCGAGGATAAGTTTGCGGAAAGCCGCCCATTGATGATTATATGTGCCGATGGATCATTTTCCGGGGATATTAATATTCAGGAAGGATCAGGTATTCCTTCTAATGGATCCATCAAACAGAGCAACGGATCAGTTAATGGCGGTTATGTGCCTACTGTCGTTTGGTTTTATTCCCTGACATCTCAATCCTATGTACATCTTTTAAGGTTTAGATCAACTGTTCATTTAGTGCGATGCAGCTCTCGTGTTGTTGCTGTCCTACAGTCGGCTCAGGTGTGTTCTGTTTGGGCATAGTTCTTTTCAATTTGGCTTGTTCAGTTGTTCGGACCCTTACACATTATCCCCCCGCAGATCCATTGTCTTAACGCAGCTACCTTAGAGAGAGAATATACGATTCTTATAAATCCGGTGATGACTGGACCATATGGGTTCAGTAGTATAGGTGTTGGTCCCCTTGCTGTGGGCCCGCGGTGGATGGCTTACAGTGGGAATCAAGTTGCGATATCTAATTCACATTCCGTGAATCCACAGCACCTCACACCTTCGTCTAGCTTCCCTGATCATGCTTCGAAAGGAAGCCTTGTGGAACATTATACAAGAGAGTCGAGCAAGCATCTAGCTTCCGGCATCTCGACTTTAGGGGACATGGGGTACAAGAAGCTTTCGAGGTACTACTCAGAGATGCATAGGGTTTCCAATGGACATTCATCAGACACGGACAATGTTGGAATGGTATGCTCAATTGCTCATCCTTTAGTCAAATATTTTCCTTTTTGACATTACATGATTTTCAGGTCATCGTTAGAGACATTGTCGACAAAACCGTGATCACACAATTTAGGGCGCATAAAAGCCCTATTCAATCGTTGTGCTTTGATCCGAGTGGCATCCTTCTCGTGACGGCTTCGATCCAGGGTCACAACATAAATGTGTTTAGGATAATGCATGGATCTTCTGAAGGCTCCTCGTCTAATGTCCGCCACCTGTACAGGCTGCAACGTGGTTTTACTAATGCTGTAAGATGACTCCCTGCGACGTTTCTGACTTGGAATCTTTTTCTAAGGGATGCTTACACGTGATGTTTTGGTAAATATTGTTTCACAGGTTATACAGGACATAAGTTTTAGTAGCGATAGTCGTTGGATTATGATCAGTTCCTCGAGGGGGACGAGTCACCTTTTTGCTATTTCCCCATCAGGGGGATCGGTCGGTTTTCAGTCTACTGACAAAAACAATGTACCTAGTTCAAGGTTACAGGTTTTGTCCGAACAGACTATCTGCTCGACTGGTCCTCCAGTGGCCCTTTCCGCCATAAGGCGAATCAGGAGTAACAACGGTTGGAGGAACACAGTAAGTGGTCGATTGAGTTCTTCTCTCTCTGGGGCTATTGCATCTGTTTTCCATGCAAGTGGTGGTGACTCGAGTTCTTTGAAGAAAAATTATTACTTTCTTGTTTACTCGCCTTCCGGATGTGTTACGCAGTATGCGTTGCGTTATCTGTCTGATTTTGATGATGTGGCGACTTTGACCGGAGTGAGTGCAAATCGTGATCAAGATCTCGATTGTGACGATGATACGTTGATGGTCGAGGCTTTGCAGAAATGGAATATCTGTCAGAAGAAAATGCAGGAAGGAGATGATGTGGACACTTGCGGAGTAAATGTAAATTTGGATATTAGTAAAACATATCCCAAAGAACTGAAATGCTCGAATAATGCAAAAGAGAAGATGGCGACTGAAGAAAAGCATCATCATTTGTATATATCTGAAGCAGAGCTACAGATGCACCAAAACCAGAACCCATTGTGGTTGAGACACGAGGTATTTTCTATTTCTCACTAGTTATGCCCCTTTGTTTTTGGTAAATATTATCCGTTTTTTTTTATGTGCACCGTCTTCGGCCAGATATGTTTTCAATCGATGCTGGCACATGGTTCTAGTGTAAATGAAGGAACTTGTGGGGGAGAGGTTGAGATCGAACGAGTTCCCATTCGCATGCTTGAAGGAAGGTCAACAGGCTTGGTTCCTGTTATTGATTACCTTCAAAGCCCAAAGTTTCAACAGGGGAGGTGCGTTTGTTTAGATATAATTCTATTGTGAGACTAAGTTTTAGTAAGCAAAAACGTTCATAAAAATATTACGGTTACATCCTTAATTTTATCTGAATCAAAATTATCGAAATTCAGGGCACAATTTCAGCCTCAGGGGCTTGATGTTTCTGATCGTGGTTCTCTCGACTCAATTGGCAATGGTGTTGATGAAACCAGAAGGGGTTCTGTAGATACTAATGACGATAACCCCCCTGTAGTGAACACTGATCCCGGGACTGTAAATACTGGAGAAAACTTTACGAGGGATGACCTCAACATGGAGGATCATTTTGCCGAGGGTGACAACTAAAAAGGTTTTAAAAAAAAAACTACTAATAGGGTTTCTTTCGACTTTGGTTGATCCCGATGTTGCTTCGTCGACTCTTCTCAGGTTGGAAGATATTCTTTTATCATCTGGGAGGATATATAGCCAGGTGCTTTGTGACATTTTGTAAATAAAAGATGACCAGATTATATAATTCCAATAATTTATCTTCACATGTGTAAATAAAATTTATGTTTTTATTACAATCTTTGCTTTTTTTTTTCAATACCATTTACTTCTTCCCAGTTACATTCGAAACCAAATCCTTCAAGAACTTGGCCGATTTCGTAACAGGGGAATTCACAGCCATCAGATTGTACAACACATTCTCGACTTCTGTAATAGACGGCCGAGCTTTGAAGCTCGACACGACTCGAAGCTCCCCATTTTCCTCCTCAACGAAAACAGTCCACTTCTCGCCACTCAAAACCCCGTCTCTAACGCACTTAAAGATCACGCCTTTCCTCTTGCTCAAGATTCCTCTAACTTCCAACCCCGTGAACGAGTAAACCACCTCGAATGATCCCACAAAGCCGCTCGACTCACCAAAATCAACCTCCTCCTCGAACCCCCACCTCGGATTGAAAATCACCACCGGCTTAGGGTACAAACGGTCGCTAACCGCCTTCATAACCGCCAGCTGAGAAGCCTCTGGGGCAATAAACACAGCCACGTCAGCAGAGTTGACTGTCCTGAAATCCTCGTCGAGAACTGATGACGTGTCAACGTTCTGGACCAGGACTTCGGAAGGGCGAGAATTGAAGGCCTCGATGGCGGCCCGTGTTGAGTCCAGTTCGGGCCACAGGATCAGAATCTTGATTTTGGAGCTCTTTTTTCTCAGGGGCATTTCAGCAAACACCTGGAGGGCCAACTGAGAGAGGGAAGACGGAGAGTCGTCGACGACTGGAATCTCGACACGGAATCTGGGCTGCTTGATTTTCCTGAGCTTTCCTGTGAGTTTTGGATTGTTGAGGGGCTTCTGTAAGGTGGATGAAAGTGAGGTCTTGGCTTGAAGAATGGCTTCTTCTCTTGTGGTGGGTGGTTTTGGGGATGACATTGACAGAGCACATTTGGTGAGGACATGGAGGATTCTTGATTTAGGGTTTTTCTTGAGTGAGAGAATGGAAGGTTTTTGTTTCAGGTCGAGTGAAGATTTTGAAGTTTTGATGATGGTTATGTGGAGGGGTTTGGAAGCCATTTTTTTGTGTAAGACTGTAATTTGAAGAGAGTGAAGAAATCAGAAATGTAAGCCACTAGAAGAAATCCTCAATGTGGATAGATAGATAGAATGGGGATTCAGTTGGGTATTTGTGAAAATATGGTTTAATTACAAAACTACCCCAAAAATTTAGCATAATTATCAAAAGGTCAGTCATCTTTCAAAAATTTAAACATCACCAATTCACCATATATACAAGCATAAGAAACTAAATACTCCGACAGAAGACAGTCTACATAATCCGAGAGCGAGTGAAAGAGAGAGAGATCCAAATTAGAGACAATTGAGCGAAAAATGATTGCAGACACTACTAGCATGATTTACGTCATTTAACAATTGAATCACAGCCATAGATAGGGTTTAGCAGCCGAACTTAGGCAACCGGCGGGCGGAGCACATGGTCCTGAGATGTGTCGACAGCAGATGGAGGCATGAACTGCCACATGGCAACACCAGGGTAGCTGATAATAGGCACCAGCTTGTTTCCTCCAGGTTGGCTTTGGGCGGCGGCGAATGCAGCTGACATGGACGGGGGACCTGGTAAAAAGCTCGGCTGTGGGGCAATCATTGTCTTTACCTGCTGCTCAAGCTTTTCCTTCTCAGCCTTTAACCTTTGCTTCTCATCACGAAGCTCGTTCTTCTCAGCCTACATAACATTGAGAAAAAAGAGTCGAATCATTATCTTTCAAAATTATCAAGAATACTCCATGGAGGCATAATAGCCTAATTCAAAAACAAAAAACGTGTTTCAAATTTACAAGTAAGACATTGACATTTGTATGTCAGAATCACTTTCCACAACAGAACATACTAAATTGCAATAACGAATCTTACTTTCAACTCCTTAATCTTGTCGTGGAGATTTGAATTGGAATCTTTAAGCTTCTGGGCTTCGCATCTTAGTTGAGTTACCATACGAACAGCATCTAACAAAATAGCAGATTTGTCTGTTTTGGGAGGCCTCCCAGGCTCGAGAAGAGCACCCAATTCTATAAACCTGAATAACAGGCCAAACCAGTCAGTTACTAGAAGGTGGAGAATAAAAGGAAACAATCAGAAAACGTTGAAACAAGCACAAAAAAGAACATACCTATCATTTAGCCTATCCCTTCGTAGTTTCTCCCTGCATGCTTTGGAACTTGATGGAGCACATGATTCAGTTCTAGATCTGCAAGTGTACAGAACCAATCATTTTCTCAATTTTTTTTGAAGTAAATAGATTCATTTACATCGAAGAGAGAGAGAGAACAAAATTTTGTTACCGCTTTTTTGTTCCAGTTTCCTTGGGCACGTCCGATTCTCCAATTGATACATCAACTTCAACACTATAATCGGCAGATTTAAACACCAAAGAAAGATAAATTAACAGAACTTACGATTTCCACCCCCACCCCCACACCCAAAAAATAAATAAAAAACGTAGAACTTGTGAAGGATGAAAAAAATGCACCATGTAACATGTAAATGAGATATCCCCTATCACAACAGATAATGTGACTAATCTCTCACTCTGTCCCACCAAAGCTATTATACTATTGTTAATTGTGTTTTCCAAGATGAAACGCTTAATCAACCAAGGAAATGGGAAAATAGGCCACAAACATACTAATCAAAATCAAGCCATCAAAATGAAGAAAGATTGAAAGCTTACATAATTCCAGATACACTATTCTAGAAAGAAAAATTCCAGTCTCCCTCTACTTCTCTCACCGTGATAATTAACATCTAACCCTTCTGAGTTCGTCCAATGTGATAGTTCAAAGACAATAATCCACCATATGGAATTCGAGAATTTCCTAGCTAGTATCCACCTTAAAAACATACTATGTATCCAGAATAACCAAATGCAGAGTTAAAATTCTCTATTATCCAGAAAAATCCCAAATTCCCATTATACACCGTAGTAAACACAATAAAACATAGTCTTTCCGAATCAATAAGTTATTAGACTACCAAAAATCACGAAATTAAACACACAAAAGTACAATATAAAAATACACACTGATAAATTGATCGGTTGAAACCAAAAATTCGTAAAACCCATAAAAAACAATCTTTCAGCACAAAAAAAAAAATCGACGAAAAGAGGAAGTTCAATAAATTACAATAAACACATATTCACTGCCAAAAGGCAAAACCCACACTTCAAAGAGAACTGAAAACAGTACCTCGCATTCAATGAGCCGTTCAAGGGCTGTATGAGACAGGCAAACCCTGGATTTGGAGCAGAGAAATTTCCATCGGGTACAGGGATATCGTCGAACCCGTAATCGGACAGCCAATTCGTGTTTTCCGGTGTAACCATTTCCGAACACGAGCCAGAGAAAGAGGAATCGTTCGCCGGCGTCGGAAATTAAAAAAACACGAATAATCGATTTCGATGAAGGAAGGAGATGGATTGACTTCGCGAAGAAAAACAATGATGGAGAAGAAAAGAAAAAAAGGGGATTTTTCACGTGATTTGAAAGGGAATTTTGAAGGTGCAATTTGTTGGTATTAAAACACTACTGATCATACGTGACGCACTGTCATCGGCTCACAATAACTGGGCCAGATAGTAGGGCCTTTTACGATAGATAGATAGTCAACGAAGAAGTCTGAGCCCATTTACCCTAATTGGGCCTGGTCTTTAAAAGCCCATTTCATATTTCGTCATAAAAATTAAGGGAAATACGGAGTAATATTTAAATGTAGATCGGTCTAGTAAAATTCACGCGCGACTTTAATGATGTTTAAGAAGTTCTTATTGAAGCAGCAATTACTCGAGACGAATTTCAGTATCAAAGATCGAATTTGAGGTTAAGATTATTCGCAGCTCATTTGAAATTCATCTTTCGATAAGTAGAAAAAACCAATGGTCGACTTGAATAAGTTACTCAAGCAAGAATCGAGCCCGCAGAGCAAAAGACTTACTGAAAGGTCGACTTTTAGTCGAGAGGTCTCTTTCATGCAATGCAGCAACACTTCACACCCTAGGGCTAAAAAAAATGGATGCACGATGTAGAGTGAAAGCAAAGCAAAGCATATGGTCCATCCAAAGAATTGTGCACCATCACTTTCCACCTTTGTGATATACAAAAGATTCGGACAAAAGCAACAATGGCATCATGGTTTTCCTTGATCGGTTCGAATTGACGTAATGAACGCAGTCGGTAAGAAATCGTAAAAAAAAAAAACTTGTTAAATACCATCAATGACAAATGACTTGAAAGAGCCATCTGGTATATAGCTGATACAGAGGCAGTATCCTCTTTTGACTGTACATATTACAAGTTAAAAAAATGCGGTTAGATTGGATTTTTTCGTTGTCGCTTCAAAATCAAATCGACACCAGGACACACACTCTTCCCTAAATCTATAAAATGTCATAAAAAAATCAGCCAATGCTCAAACGAGAATCCGAAGATCTTAGATTGGTTTGACGTCTTGGGATGCCGATCTCACAAGCATTCACCCTTGCTGCGAACCGGAGAGAACAAAGTGACTCGCCCACGGAAGAAGGGTCGGGAGAAACATTGACAAACATTAAAGTTTTCGAGTCTCCACCTAAGCAAGGCTGGGCATCAAACAAAAAATCAAGGGAGAGGTTGTAAGCAAAGGATGCATATTGAGCAACAAGCATCTGTAATCCAAGTTTGGTCTAATTACAAAACGACCCCAAGTGTAAAAAAAAAAAAAAAAGAGATTTAAATTGTGGTTTATAGATTACCTGGAGAAGATATGTTAGCTTTGAGTTTCTAAATGGCACGTGTTCCTCTTTCTTTGCCAAGGCGAATATGACATCACTCAATGACGACAAACTTTTATTAATGGCCTGAAGATTTTGTTGAATCGGATGATAATAATAATTCAAGAAAAAATTAGGAAAGAACGAAGGTTTAAAATGTTCGGATACCTGAGTTTCTCTCAGCCGCTCTCCTGTCGACCCACTCTTGGAGAGACGCTCACTGCCAGCAAGGTCGATTAAATTTAGCACTCCTTGCACCTGTTGATCAGTGCTCTAAAACCACAAATAACAGCACACGGGGTGTCAGAAAGGTCAAACAGTTCTAAACTTAGAGTTAAAACAGTAAGAGCAAAGGGAAGTACCTCATTCACACCCACTATTCTTAGAGTGAAAACAAAATGACTCCTTGAAGACTGTTCGTTCATTTGAGTCTTTCCTACCGACCTAAAACGTGAAGCAAAAGTTGTAACAAATGACACAATTGATCGGGGTTTCACAAATAAGTAGTTAGATCACACACTCAGTACCTGCTATGTGCGGCCCTCTCCAAAAGATAAGAAACCTCCTTGCTACTTCTAACATCCATAATCGTAAGATCGGAAACTTGCGTGTTTCCATTTGCATCGTGCTTGATAGCATATTGCCTTCCTGAATTGTCTACCCGAGACGGATCAAACATGGATTTGGTTGGGGCTAATAGATCACGTATTGTTTCATTGTATATTTCGAGCATCGAAACCTGAAAAAATATAGTGAAATTTATAAGCCCTTTTTGGTCCCCCACGAAAGCCCGAAGTATGCATAGTGACTAGCAGACGACAGAACATGACATTTAATACACACCTGCATTTCATACTTCCATCCCTGGGCTTCAAGAATTTGCCTCGTCTCAAATACCTGCTCCAGCGATCGGGGAATCAAACCCTTTTGATCAGGTATTCCCGGCTTGCCCATCATAGTATGAGTCTTGCCCGACCCTGTTTGTCCGTAGGCAAAGATGCAAACCTGATTTGAAATGCAGTTCAGATTAAGAGGTCCCTCTCTTCCAATTTAGGAACAAGGGATTTTGGACTTCATAAAAGAAAATATGACCTTATAGCCATCAAGTGCGCTCTGAACAAGCTGTGATATCTCCACGAAAACATCTTGTTGGGCGTTATCAGGCATAAATACTTTGTCAAAAGTGAAAGAGTGCTTTTGACCTAATGAGAGAGAGAAAGAAGTTCGTATATTATGAGCATACACTCAGTCTCAAGCTATTAGCAAAAAAAGGATTACCATTTTGGTTCAAATCAATGCCTCGGCCCAGGGCATCCATTGAAGTCGGGAATGAAACGACTTGTCCTTCAGTTCCAACTCCATCATCCGACAACAGGGGTCTCACTCTACAAAATACACGGATGTTCCCTTTCAATTCCTGTATAAAACAATAATTATCACTAAGTAATCTTAGTAAGATGAATTATAGATGAATTATAGCTGAATTTTACACAGATAATATTTTGCTCTAAAGATGGTACCAAGATAGTGTTGTGCAGTTTCTTTCGGAGCTTTTCTCCTTCGACAATTTTTAACTCTGAGTCAGCCAGACGATTCTTTAACTCTATAATCAATGCACTTTTCTCCTCAAATTCAGATCTTGTTTCCATGGCTGATAGATCAGACAGCTAAAAAGAATATGCTGTGAGATTGAATTATATAGAATTCAAGTTCTAAATGCAGTAGTGACATTCATGTGTTTTGAAAACAATAGCTGGATTAACAACCTGCAATTTCCTCTCTGCAGAAGCAAGTTGCTCCTGTAATCGCCTTATTTGCTCACTTTGAGAGACGCATGTTGACTGACCAAAAAGCATAGATGCCGTTATATATTACAATTCAAGACATTTATGAGAAACTGCAATTTGAGAAACAAACCTCCAGTGCATTTGCTTTAGTAGTCAGGCTATCTAACTCGGCACTGGATTTTCCAGTACATTCCTTGTATTTAACAACTTCGGCTGACAATGTCTGGACTTGAAGCAATTGTCGATCACGGTCATCTCTTACTTGTTGCATATCACTTCTCAAACATGCAACCTCATTACCAAGTGTTTCCTTCTGTTTGCTTAACTCATCTTGCAATACCTTCAGATATCAATAATCCAAGAATAAAAGATGGTTATTCAAAAGAAATAGATCAAGCAGAAATAACTTATACTTATTCAAAATAAATACTGTGTATATATATAATATATAGATATATATGTATATATATATATATATGTGTGTGTGTGTGTGTGTGTGTTTCCACTATCCGACGCTTTATTCAACTCGATGAATAAACTAACAAACCCAGCTTGAAGAGCATTTTATACAACTTTTTCATCCTAGAGTCAAGACGTGAAAAGCTATTTTTGTATTAGACTCGCCTTCTACTAGTTGCTTAAAGCTCATTCAAAATTAGCTAGCTGCCTAGTTAAATCTCAAACCATTCTTAAGCACATCAACGCACTTACATCCATCGGCATTGAACTTGGAGATTTTAAATAATATAGGCTGAAAACAAGAGTTTTCTAGGCTCTAGCCAAAAAAAAAAAAAACGAACTTACCCGTGATGATGTAAGCTGGTCCTGCAATGAAGTGTGGTGACCCCTTAGTGTGCTAAGGTTCTCCACAACAGCCGCCTTTTCTTGATCCACATGCTTAAGTGTCTCGCTGGTTGCATGGAGTTCAGACTGAAGTCTACTGTTGTATTGCTGCAAACTCGTGTTGTACTCTAGTAACCGCTTATTTATATCATTAAGCGACTGTATCTGCAGAATGACGAACCATTTCCATGAAAAAAATCTTGATATATACATAGGCCTGTCAATTTGGACACGACCCGATAACACGACTCGAAACCCGCACGAAATAAAGCGGGTTGAACCCGCACGATTAAAAAGCGGGTCAATGGTGGGTCAACCCGCCATGACCCATTTATTAAATGGGTCAACCGCGAGTCGACCTGCGAACTCGAAATTAACCCGTTTAACCCATTTATTAAATTAATTTTAATTATTATATTATAATAATACATTATTTATTAAATAAATAATATTAATATATTATTTGTTTAGAAAGATGATTAATTCTCTTTTTCTTACAATTAGATTTAAATTATATATGTCATTATTTTAGAAATTAAATTATTTTTTAATATTTTTATTTATTAAAAATTATAAAATTTTAATTCTAAAATGAAATGGGTTAAATGGGTTGGAAACGGGTTATAAATGGGTAACCCGTTTATAAATAGGTTGGGTTTGGGTTTAATTTTTCGACACGATTATTAAATGGGTTGGGTTTGGGTTTATGTTTTGTCACCCGCGAATACCTTTGACACGACACGAACCCAACCCAACACGACCCATTGACACTCCTATTAATATACATTACTTGTATGTTTTCACCCTCAACTTTACCTTTTGGTTCGTACTAGCATTATCCTGTTGAGATCGCCTCAGATCTTCGGAAAGGGAAACTTGCAATCTCTCTGCTGCTAATCTTGAATCTTTCTCTCTGGTCAAAGAGTCCAATGCTTCCTAGTAACAGATTTCAAAGTTTAGTTCAGTAGCTACCTCTTCATCGTGCAAAAATATACTCCGTAGTATTATAGTGATTCATGATGCAGTAACTAATACCAATTTTTCTACTTCTTCCTTTGCAAATTTTTCTTGCAGTGCCTCTAGATTTTTTCTCAATTCCATGATAATTGTATTCAACTCATCCTCCTTGGCCTTCATCGTCGACTCTGAAAGAAAATTGAAAAAAAGACTTCATCTTCGACCAGCATAATTAATTTCTGACAGAGCACTCATAGCCAACTAAATTTAGAACTACTAGTAGCTGTTTACCCATATCACTGCACTTCTTTTCAGCAGATTCTAACACACTCTTCAGTTTACCCTGCTCCGTGACATAGTTTCCTTCGCGCTGTTGATACCACAAGATACATTGTTTTAGCCTTCTATTGTGGTCGACCAGTTTTTCGATTTTTTCCTGCAGAAAGCATCAAAGGCCCTATAAATAAATAACCAGAAATTCAACATCTCTAGCTAGATTTGCCAACCGACCTAATCCAAAGAGTTTCAAGTGAGCATAGAAAAAACTCCACTGATCATACCTTGTAATTGAAATTATTCTTAATTCTCAGCTTTTCATTTAGTAATGCATCAGCACCCTCTTTGGTGAATTCAATTACACCGCAATCAGAACCTGCATTGCTTGGGGGCCCACAAGTCGGAGGCTGCTCTTGACCCCCGTTCACAACCGCCAATGCTTGTCGAGCATGTGGCCTCGTTCCAGTATTAAACGGCATTTTTGTTTTTTCAATCCTCCTCCTCTTATCTATGCTCTGTACAGACCATCCATGCCAACAAAAACAAAACATAAAACGGGAGAATCAGTTTATCGCACGAACACCAGAAAATCAAGACATACAAATCGCCCCCATTAACCTCAATCCAAAAATCTATCTGGGTTTTCAAAACAGCAATATTTTCCTTTCCGAAATAATCAAACACCCCCATTAATGAATATCCATTACTGATTCGAAAATTTTCAAAAAAAAATTAAGTGGAGGAGGGAGCTCACTTGTGAAGGGCTTGAAGGAGGCTTGTTCTGGTTCATGGAAGCCATGTGAATTATGAGAAGAGCGTGTATGTAGGTGTGGAGAGAGAAAGAGATAGATTAGGGGTTTTCAAAATTCGGTGGGCCCGGGGTTTATTGCAATGGAAGGTAAGGCAACCATTAGCATCATTGCTTTGAATTGCAGGGATCAGAAAACAACAGTTAAACACGAAAAAGATGGTGGTGGGGTTTGGAATTACAGTCGGTAAAAAACTGGAAAATCGGAAGGTAAAATTTTCGGGAAGAAAATATGTTTTTTCGTATTAATTGCGGTGAACTTCGGAGGCCGATTGGGGTTAGGGTTCGTAGATCCGGCGGAGCGTTTGCACTCTCCGGTGTGTGTAGTGTGTGAGAGAGAAAAATGTTTTTGATTACTATTTTTTTGAAATTGAACCGAGCGGTATTTCAGAGAGATTCGTTGTAAATGCGTATTGACTATTATACCCCTGTCTTTAAATTTATACTGAATTTTCGGTTTAATTTCTTGATTAAAAATATATTTCATGATGCAACAATAAATCGAGAATTATACATACTACCTTAAACTATTAACATAAATAGTCATTTTCCTATGGTTCGATTATTTAATTATAGAAATATTTTGAGTCAAATGTTGGTTAGGTTTGGAATAAATTTCACCATTAATTGCTTGTAGATGAAATTTGATAGAAAGGTAGATGAGTGTGTTGGGCAAGGTATCAATCATTTCGTTTGACATTTTTAATTTCTTAACCATAATTTGTACCATATGGTAAATTAGTGCTTCTCATTGTTTAACCATAAAATGGGGTTTCAAAATTGAGGTGACACTCTTTTCAATTTAATTTCAGTTTGAGTAGGTTAAAGTTTATTTTAGTTCAATTTAATTTATTTCAAAATGAAATTACAAAAACAAAAATAAATAATAATTAAAATAAATAACTTCACATACAATATAGTTAATACTATATTATTTAAAAAAAAATCAATGATATATATTAACTATTTAGTATTAATTTTTAAAAAATCAATGAATTGTATGCCTGAAATAATTTTTCATAAGTTGTGAAAAAAATTGAAAATCACAAGTGAACTTGTGCATTTGATAGGCAAATCTCTGTACCAATTTGCGTGTGGATGGTGACAAGAATTTAACTTTTTACTTATAAAAAAAGTAGCTATCGCACACACAATAAATAAATTGACAGATTGTTCCTCAATCTATTTCATTTGCTGGTGTAGTATGACAATTTAGTCCTAGCCATAGAATCTTTATTTTTTTCTTTCTCAAAAAATATATAACTATTGTTGACGAAATATATGGAGCAGGCCAAAAAAACGGCATACAATATATAGCGGCCCGAAGAGAACAAGCCCACCAACATACCCATAAAATATGTAGCGCGGGTATAGCCCAGGCCCAAAAAGAATTAGGAAATAAAAAACTTGGAGATGCGGGGTATCGATCCCGTACCTCTCGCATGCTAAGCGAGCGCTCTACCATCTGAGCTACATCCCCGACTTGAAATGATTATTCATTATTATATATTTATTGTTATAAAATAGATAATCCAACGTCAATTATTCTTAAATGTGAACATTGTATTGAAAAATCATCCAAAATTAATTAGTAGATTTAAAAGTATTCTCCAAATTGCACTGAAATAATCGTATGAGATCATACTGAATTAATTAATATTTTTAAAAACAAAAAAAAATCAAATTTGCACACAAAATATTCCACTGGCCAACAAAAATATGGAAAAATCAAGAAATAAAAAAAAACAATAATTATTCATTTAACAAAATAAAATAAAAAATCAGATGAACAAAAAACATCAAAAGCTTCGGAAAAAAAATCCCCTCGCCCTTCCGGCGGATCTGATCCTGCCCAACAAAACCCCGAACAAGAAGCTTATCCGTATTCCCTCTCCGATTCCCCTAAAAGATTTAAAAATCTTTTCTTTTTAGGTAACATTTTTTTTTTTTTTTGCAATTCATTTCTTTGAAATTAATTCTTTTTACTTTTTTTTCTAATGGAATTGTCTTCATAATAGAAGTGTAGATTCTGGTTCGAATGCCAGAATTACATTTGTGCTCGAGGAATTTCGGGTTGGGGTCCACAAGAAACGCTGTTGAAAACAAAACGAAATTTTGAAAAGTACAATATTAAATGAGAAACATTGTTGCACCATTGGAAGATTTCGGTTGAATGCCGGCAGCATTCCGGTTTCGGTTCGTGCCGAAAAACGATCATCGAAAAGCGATGAGAATCATCCTCGCAGCAGCATTGGGATGATGAGGATTCGAGAAATCAGAGGAATTTGTTGTTGTTGTTTCGTGGTGCTTTTGGTTATGGTGACAATGCCTTGTGTGGACAACAAGTTGCAAGAACAGGAAGAGCCTTTGCTCGCATATCTTATCGACTCCGAAGAGATCAATCACGACATGGTACGTTTGCCCTTGTTGATCGATCGATCGATTAATGTACGTTCTAAGCTTGTGTTTTCATGTTGCAGATTGAGTTGTTGCAGACTAAATGCATGCACGAGTTCTTAGACGCCAAGAAAACCTTGCAAGACCTCGACTCGAAAGACAGGTCGGATGGCAACAACAACAACAACGACGAATACTTTTCCCGAACGAAAATGCACGAAGCCCTCACTGTCTTATGCCCTCACGTCAAGAAAATACTCCTCGACTGCTTACGACAAGAGATCAACCCTCCTGAGTCTTGGTACAACGGGTGGCCTTTCACCTCTGCTCGTCGCGAGTTAGGCCAGAAAAAACACAAAGAAGAACCCGCCCCTTTTCCAATCGCTGCTATCGTTGCCGTATTAGCTCTTGTAACTATCGCCTTGTTGATCATTCTCTGCCTTATGAGTAGCTCCGGAAATGATGTGAACGACGAGAGCCCTCTTCTCACCTTAAGCTCAAGCGATCACTCCATGGGTACAAAATTTTCATTCCTCCGTTTTTTTTGCTATAATGATCTTATTAATTGATCACTGTCTTTTAGCCTCTGCACAAAAGTTGAACAGCTTCGGAACAAACGCGGGCGAAGAAAAGTACGGAAACCTGTCGTTCAACAGCCGATTGAGCCACGCGCAGAGTAGCATGAGCTTATACCCGGACCCGAACGCTATAAAAACCTCGGAAATCGACATCCCACTCGGAGACAATGACGACCCCATCACCCTGGCCCCACTCCCGGCCCAAGGCCCGGCGGGCCCACTCCCTCCCCCGCCGGGCATCCGCCCGCTGAAGCTGCCCCCCGGGCGGATGAGCTCTAATCTCCCGTCCGGGCAGCCCATGACAAGTAAAGCGGGGGCTCAGCCCCAGTCGAGCAAGGCAGTTTCGTTGTTCAGCAAGGCAGGGGTTCAGTCCTTTTTCGGCAAGGCCACAGCTCAGCCCCCTCCGCCGCCTGCTCCCGCTCTGCTGCCGGAAACCGAAAAACCGTCATCAACTCCTTCGCCGCCGCCGAATCCAGAAGCTCCGATGTCTCCCGAGCAGCCACTGCCGCCGCCGCCCCAAACCGCCGCCGCCGCACCACCGCCGCCGCCGGCGAGACCCTGCCCCCCGCCCCCTCCCGCACCCTCCGGCGGGCCCCGTCCGCCGCCGCCGCCACCGGGAGGCGGCGGGGCACCTCCGCCGCCGATGCGCGGCGGCGGGCCCCCTCCGCCGCGCGGGCCGCTGATACCCGGGATTAGGCCTCCGCGGGCTCCTCCTGGGCCGCACGATAATGAGGGGGCGGCGAAAGCGAAGCTGAAGCCTTTCTTCTGGGATAAGGTGACGGCGAACTCGGACGACTCGATGGTTTGGAATCAGATTAGGGCTGGCTCGTTCCAGTTAAGTCTAACTTTCTATCTCTCTCTCTCACGCACCACGCACGTGCCATGGTTTTTAGGTGTGACGGTTGGATTGATATGGAAAAAATGAAACAGGTTCAATGAGGAGATGATCGAGAGCTTATTCGGGTGCGCCCCTTCCACCAAAAACAAGAGCGCGACGAAGAAAGACGGAGCCAGCGCTTCGCCTCAGTTTCTTCAAATCATCGATGCGAGGAAATCACAGAATCTCTCGATTTTGCTCAAAGCGTTAAATGTGACTACAGAAGAAGTCCACGATGCACTTACAGAAGGTATCTCGTTTTTCCTTTCCTTTTCGGATTAGTACTATTAAGAAATAAGCTCTGATCATTTTGTAATGAATTAGGTAACGAACTTCCCCCGGAACTCGTTCAGACCTTGATAAAGATGGCACCTACCGCCGAAGAAGAATTAAAGCTCAGACTATATAACGGTGACTTGGAGAGACTGGGTCCCGCCGAGCGATTTCTGAAAGTGATGGTCGAGGTTCCGTTTGCATTTAAGAGGCTCGAATCTTTGCTTTTCATGTGCACTCTCGAGGACGAGTCGCAAACGTTGAAAGAAGCCTTCGTGATCTTGCAGGTAACGTATAGTATATTTTTTTCTCCTAAATTTGCATAAATCGATTCGTTCTGAAAAAATCTTTCACAACACTCGTGCAGGCTGCTTGTACTGAACTCCGAAAAAACAGGCTGTTCCTAAAGCTTCTAGAAGCCGTCCTCAAAACAGGAAACCGCATGAACGACGGAACCTTCCGAGGTGGCGCCCAGGCATTCAAGCTCGACACGCTTCTAAAGCTGTCAGACGTCAAAGGTCTAGACGGGAAGACCACGCTCCTTCACTTTGTGGTCCAGGAAATAATCCGTTCAGAAGGCGTACGGGCAGCTCGGGCAGCCCGGGAAATGCGGAGCATGTCCAGCTTCAAGTCCGAAGACTTAGCCTATGACGTCACATACGATTCAGACGAGGACCTAAGAAGCATCGGCCTTCAAGTGGTCTCAGCCCTAGCCGACGACCTTGAGAGCGTAAAGAAAGCTGCAGTCTTAGACGTAGACGGGCTTACAGGGACAGTTGCGAAGCTAGGGCAAGCTCTATTAAAGGCCCGGGACTTTCTAGATTCGGACATGACTGGTGGGGAAGAAGACGGGTTTTGTCTGGCGTTGAGGGGTTTTGTAGAAGATGCAGAGAGGGAGATTAAGTGGTTGCTCGATGAGGAAAAAAGGATAATGCTTCTGATGAAGAGCACGGCGGATTATTTCCATGGGAATGCGGGGAAGGAGGAGGGTTTGAGGTTGTTTGTTATCGTTCGAGATTTCCTGGTAATCTTGGATAAGGTCTGTAAGGAGGTGAGGAGTTCGACGAAGCCATTGGAAATGCCACCGAAGAAGGTGGATGTCCCACCAAAAAAGCCAGATGTACCACCTCCTGCCCCTCCAAAGAATCCGGCGGTCCCGCCTCCGAATCCTCCGCAGAATCCATCAATACCACCTCCAGTTCCTCCAAAGAATCCATCAATACCACCTCCGGTTCCTCCAAAGAATCCATCAATACCACCTCCGGTTCCTCAAAAGAATCCGGCGCCGGCACCTCCGGTGAATCCTCGACAGCAGATATTCAGCGCTATATCTGATAGGCGGATGGGGGGTTCGAGCTCAAGTTCGAGTTCAGACGACGATTAGTAGTAGGTTTGATCGGAGCAGATTTGGACACAGTCGGACGTTGAACATCACAAGGGCCGGAGTTTTCCTTCGTTTTTGGAATATGTTGTGCAGTGTTACTTGTATTTAGAGATAGGGCAAGGGAGTGAATGTATATACAGTATGTTCTTGCGGAGGAAGATGATTAAAATTGTTGATACACTGTAATTTTTACTGAGACAGAATTTGTAAATTAGATTTATTTGGGTTTTTACATGTAAATTTCCTCTGTAGTTTCAACACTGTCCTTGTAAATATATAAATTGTGAAGAACAAAAAGACATTCTTGATTACATTAAAAGTAAATGCTTTTCCATTGAATGAATCCAAATTCAAAAACTTGTATGCACAAATACTACCACCACCAGCTACAAACAAGATAACCCAAAATCAGGAACAGAAATTCAAATGGAAATTTTATGAACTACCACCACTCTCAACCCTAAACAACAAATCCAGATCAAGAATCAGGCCTCCCAGATTTAATCATCGTCGACGGATGGCTTGGACCCTCCGGTCTTTTTCGGGAGGAGAAGGTTGTGGATGTTCGGCATCACACCGCCATTGGCAATGGTCACATCTCCCAGAAGCTTGCTCAGCTCTTCATCGTTCCTCACGGCCAATTGAATGTGCCTCGGCACGATCCTCGTCTTCTTGTTGTCCCTAGCAGCATTGCCGGCCAATTCCAAAACCTGCATATTGTTCGGAAGCAATTAATTACACTGATCAAAATTTCGCAACGAAAACCCCTAATTCATTTTTTAGGGCAAATCTAATCCAGATCTGAAAAGATGAGAAATCAAAATCGGGAACCCTATATACGAGATATCCAAAATTGGGCCGAAGGGATAATGGGAGACTGTAAAAAATCAATTACCTCAGCGGCCAGATACTCGAGGACCGCCGCTAGGTAAACCGGAGCTCCGGCGCCGACACGCTCGGCGTACTTGCCAGCCTTGAGAAAACGGGCGATACGACCCACGGGGAACTGGAGTCCCGCCTTGCTGCTTCTGGATGTGGCCTTCTTCGCCGCCGCGGATCCGAGAGTCTTACCACGACCAGCCATTTTCAAAATTCAACAAGAAAAAACGAAAATTTCAAAAGCGAGTGAAGAGAGATGATAGAATTTGAGTTACCTGAACATGGAGCTCGTTGGTTTATATAGGGGACAGGGCAGGAGTGTTGACCAATGGAATTGAAGGACGCGGATCGTTGATTGTAGCCGTTGATAAGAATGAAGATGGACGGTCCGATTTGATGATGGATTGGTTTCGGTGAGTTCACTGTTGCACCGTCTGACCAACGAATTTTTAGTTGGCGCTTTTTTTCCTTTTAGATATTTTGGGATGACGTCGTTTAGTGCGTCATAAAACACCTAATTAAAATAAATTGTACTCTAGTTTACATTTTTGATAATTTCATTGCAATAAAGGCTAAAATCTCATTAGATTTGTAATATTATTTCATTAACATTTTTGCAATATGTTTTAAATTTTTTATCACAAAGAAGAAAATTCGATAAATCAATGGAATATATAGATAAATTACATAATAAATACAAATTACAAAAAATATATCATGAAAATTATTGATTACAATAATAGCATGTTTCATTTATAACTCAAATTACATTTTAAATATTCAAAATATTTTTTATCAATTATTTTTATGAAATTATTATATAGTAAATTAAAATGTTCCTAATAGAAAAATAAAGAACGCATCAATTTTGAATTTGATTAAAAAAATGAGTATTTAAAATGTAATTCCAGTTATAAATTGAACATGCTATTATTGAAATCAATAATTTTCATGATATATTTTGTAATCTACTATATTTATTAATGTATTCTATTGATTTCAATAATTAATCTAGTAACAAGTTCTATGTATAACTCAATTTACTTTTTAAATATTCAAAATATTTGTTTTTTCAATTATTTTTATAAAAGTATTATAAAGTAAATGGTTCCTAATAACAAAATTTTAAAAAATGCACCAATCTTGAATTTGTGTACCTTAATTTGCCTCTCGAATCATGACCATGAAAGAACCAATAACATATCGGTTGTACCACTTGAGAATTTCCTTTCCTTCACGAAGATGCACTCCAACATAATTAAATAAAAACAAACAATTGAATTGAAATAAATAATATCGATTCTTGCTATATTTTTTGTGTAAAATTCATATCTCGGAATAAATTTACGAGAGTCGGAAATGTATAAAAAACAAAAGGAAAAAAACACTTGCAAATACGAGAGACTTATTATTTATTGTAAAAATAAAGTGAGAGTATGTGAAAAAAAATAGTAGAGAGCGATAGTCATCGACTCATAAAAAATATTTGTGATAACACGAGTGAGAAAATACGAAACAAAATAAACAGAGCATCGTACATTTATAAATAAATAGAGCAATAATGATCGACGCGTAAACAAAACGCTGATTGATAATGATCGACGCGTAAAAAGAAACGTTAATTTATAACGACACGACATTATAATTACGAGAAAATCGTGTTTTAAGTGAATTGCATAAAAAATTAATTGATAATGATAGAAGCATAAAAAGAAACTATAATTATAACGATACGAGATTATAATTATGAAAAAACGTATTTTAAGTGAAATTTTGTCTATTTATATATTTACACTTTTTATCGTATAAATATATGTTTAATATAGTTAAAGTTGAAGTATGCATATAAAATTTATTGTAGCTATATTAACATGCAGCTTTGACAATATTCGTCATGACTCTTTGGACTAACTTGAATTGTAATTGAGTTGATTAAAATAGAACATTGAATTTATCGAGTAAATTTGACTACCAAGTATAATTTAAAATATATCATTATTTTAAAATATATATTTTTTTTATTTTAGTAGTTTTTGGTGGAAAATGTGTACACGATAATAAAAAGTCAACGCAATTAGTAATTTAGTCAAATTATTATTATTAGTGATAGTAATTTTGTTTAGATTATTGTTTTCCTTCTCAGGAAAGGGAATCTCTTCACGTTTACACGCTTAATTAGTAATTAATTACACAAATACCATCACAGATCTCTAAACGCGTTTTGAAATTTCACCCAAATAAATAAGAGCGCACGATCAATCAAATCAAATCAAATCCCCTTCATTTCTAAACACAGAGAAAAATAAAATCATGAACATCATCGAGCAGGCGAAGAACTACGTGTCGGAGAAGATGGCGAACTTGCCGACGCCGGAGGCGACCATCACCGACGTCGATCTGAAAGGCTTCGGATTCTCCGGCCTCACTCTCCTCGCCAAAGTCTCCGTCTCCAACCCCTACCCCGTCCCGATCCCCATCGGCGAGATCGCGTACGTCGTGAAGAGCGCCGGCAACGGAATCGCGTCCGGCGCGATTCCCGATCCCGGATCCCTCAAGTCGAACGACAAGACGATGCTGGAGGTGACGGTGAAGCTGCCGCACAGCGCGGTGGTGAGCCTGCTCCGCGACATCGGCGGCGATTGGGACATCGACTACCTCCTGGAGCTAGGGCTGATCATCGATCTTCCGGTGATCGGGAATATCACGATTCCGATGTCGTACAAGGGCGAGATGAAGCTCCCTTCGATTTCCGGATTCTTCGGCGGCGGCGGAGGAGAAAAGTCTCCTGATTCTGCTGACGCTTCTTCCGCTTCCGCGGAAACCAAATAATTCTCTGTTTTTTTTTCACTGTTTGAAATTTGACTGATTGCATAACAAAACAGTTACAGCGAAGAATAAAATTACTGTTCTACCCAATATTATAATCATATGTACATATAAACACATCTCAATAATAACTCAAAACATGAAGGGTGCTGCCATCACCATTTCCGGGATTGGATTTCGCCTGAAATACAGAAAACCGAGGAATTGATCGATCAAGTTATCGAACGTAGCTGATCGAAAACCGTTTAACGAAAGCGAATTATTACCGGATATCGTCGTGATAAAATGAACGGCTATGATCAATCTGAAACATGGACGAGACCTTCATCTTCAGGCTCCTCAGCCACCCGTTCCTTTTGATGTTACGACTCCTGCTCTCTGTTTTCAGAACATCTTCAGATATCGACAACAGCGAAGGCCTCCATTGGCTGCTGCTGCTTCTCTTCTTCGCACTACCCTTCTTTCGCTGTCGAGGTTTCTCAACCACCAGTGGTGTATCATCCTTCTCTCTCGGGAGATGGGCATCGGACGAGCAGGTGATGAATCGGAACAAAATCTTCATTTCCAAGAGGAAGAGGGGAAATGATGAAACTAGAGATTTGAAGTGTTGGGATATATAAGAGTGGACATGAATACTGCACCAAAATCTGGCCAAGTCGAGAAATATCGGTTGTAAGGTTACTGTCAAAATAAAGCACCGAGTTACTTGAACGAGCAGGCAAATACTCCTCGACCCGTTGACAATACAATGAATGAGTGACGTGTCCACAAATTGCTCGAGTCATCGGGAGAGGATGGTGACTTTGGTAAGATGAAAAATCTGGAAAAACATTCTGAACACACGTTTCATCGAATGGTTAAGGATTCGGGAGCGAGTGGTCCCAGTAGAATTATGAGATACTGGATGCCCTCTTATTTCTTGTGGCTACAGTCACTGAGAATCTTCAAACAATTGAAAACAAATGTCTCATAAAACAACACAACACAAAAATGAAAATTATCCATACAATCGATCATTTGTGTTTGTTAAAACTCACATTAGAAGGAAACACAATTTCATGGAGGGAGGTAGAGGAGCTCCATGTACTGTTATTTCACAGAAAAAAGTACCCCTGATATAGCATTCACAATATCAACCGATACAACACCACAAATGTCAGACAACAAAACACCAACAAAAACAACGAAACAGAGATTTTATAATCAAATCAGTTCCAATAAAAAAAACGGAAACCATCCACACCAATGACATGGTGAAAGGTTCAATTGTCCAATTACGTGAATACAATCAGAACAGGTAACTTTGGATTATATCGAATTGCTTGAAGAATGAAATGGATACAAATCAATCTGAGGTCATCAGTCACCACTGAGATTGAGGAGGCCCATGGTTCGGAGGGGGCAGAGGAGATCTTGGCCTTGCATACTCCGCAAATATAACCCAACCATCCAAAAACTACAACAATAAATAAAAACTGTATAAGTAGAAAGTTCAAAGTGTTGAAATTGGCCGCAAGAAAATGACACTATCAAACCCATACGACAACAAAATTAAAATATTAAAAGGCAACAAAGGGCAATGTTTAATTCATCAAGCATATGGAAGAGTGGAAGGTCCTAATGTTTATTTCATTGAGAAATTATTTCCATACATAACATTTACATTCCCCGGCAAATAGTTCAATTTATTAAGTTGGTTGTAAACGCCAGCACTTCAATTTTCATTCAGCAAAGTATAATATTTACTCAAATTAAAAAAAAAAAAGTTTTTGCTCGATAAAGACTTTGATTTCACCTGGCCATCCATGCCCTTGATCCCTGCAGCAGCACCTTCTAAAGTTGCATAATTCACGAAACCGAAACCCTTGGAGAATCCAGATGCGCGATCACTCACCACTTTAGCTGCACAAAGAGGCGATTGTTTTAGGAATTTACGCATGTCCTAATATAGATACGGGTGTATACACATGAATAGAGAGAACAAAAAATGACATACCACTGACAACTTCACCAAATTTAGAAAAGGCGTCACGAAGACCTTCTGTGGTTGTGCGTTTGCTAAGTCCTACAAAATCATATTTAGAAACATTTTGAACATGAAGATCGACGAAAACAATGAAAGCACTTGCGGATTTTGAAGTTTATACAATGAGTCAATGACTCACATAATGCATAATCACATTTATCCATGAAACATTATCTTGAACACTTAAATTTGGACATTAATGAGAACAATAAAGATAAGAAAAACAAAGTGGAGATAAAAATAAACCTTGTATTGATTTGAAAAAGGGTTAAGAAAAAAAATCTTAATTATTGTATGTGTTCTGATTTGCTTAAATTGGATCTGAGAAAATCAAAATACCTACAGTATAATGATCAAATAAAGGACTAAAAATGGATACTAAAGACACAGAAAAATGACCGTAGAAACCATGTAAATATTGTCACATAGTATTGAATTAAACGAAGACAAATACATCATGAGTGTGTGTATATATGTATAAATATATATATATAGAGAGAGAGATACAGAGAGAGAGATACCGGAGACGAAGAGATTGGTACAAGGTTCAGGCGGAGGAGGCTTCTCGACGTTGTTCTGAGGAAGATTAAAGGAGAAGCTGGAATACGAAGAGTACAAACCTCTAAATCCCTTCCCCAATTGTGAATAAGCAGAAACGACCGCCGTTGCTTTCATTGCCGTCGCCATTTTCAGGGTTTAAGCTCGGGAAGAGAATTCTAGAGGGAGTCTGAAAGAGAGAAATGGGTTTAATTGAATTTTTGTTTTGTTGTTGGGCCGCTAGCCGTAATTCTTTTGGACCCAGGTGTGGCCCATAATTGTCGTATGTGGCCCGTTATTCTCTTAGTGAGTTTAACCCTCCAATTTTGTTAAACTCACACCCTGTTAAGTTTTAAATCTTTTAGTAATACTCTGTTTTCATACTAACCAAACAATTGTCAACTCAAATCTTGAAAACCTAAATTGGGATTCTCCTTTTCATTTTCCCATCACCTCCATCGCAACCATCTCAGTTATCTCAGCTTCACCGTCTCAAAAGTCAAAACGAGGGATTCCACTCAAGAATCAGATAATATGTCTCAGGTACGAATGCACACAGATACGGTGTATTTTGATTTTTTCTGTTTTCCGAAAATCAAATGTGGATTAATTTGATTAATTGGGTTGTATTTTGATTTTTTTCTGTTTTCCGAAAATCAAATATGGATTCATTTGATTAATTGGGGATTTTTTTTCAGACAGAAGAAAACAGAGATGATGATAACTCGTTGGACCTTCCACCATTTCATCACTTGCCTACTAATTGTGTTTCTATATGTTTTTCCATTTGCAGCTCAAGCGTTCTTTAAGATTTTTGTTGGGTCTTAATCAGAATCATCTTACTTTGACGGTGGCAAAATAACGTTCACTATATTAGGAAATGAACGTCACCATAACGTAGTATTCATGGAGTGCCAAAAAGATCAAGATAAATCACATACAACATATTTGGGTTAAATTAATTTTTATTTCAATAATATTTACGTTTGCGTAATTTTATTTTCGATAATAATTGCGTTTTAATTTTAAGCAATATGTCAATAATATTTGCGTAATCTTTATTTAACAAATTAATAAATAGTTTTTTTTATTATCTTTGATTTATAATTTATTGACGTAATATCTTATTAAATTATTAACTGCACAAATATCTCACCAATCAAATTTCTCAATCTTAATTTTTTTCACATTATTGAAATAATTAATTAAATAAAAAATAAAATAATACTTCCTCTATCCCCCAAGATAGTGCATAAAGAAAAAGTGATTTTTTGTGTGTTTAATAATATAAAGTAGGGGTATAATATGTATTGATGTGTAAGTAATAAAGTAGGTAGTTGAAAAATTAGTGGTATAAAGGTAAATAAATGTGTATTGAGAGGATAAAGTTGTGAAAAGACCTTTCATTTATGGAGTGTGCACTGTTTTAAGGGATGGACAAAAATGGAAAGTGTGCACTATCTTAAGGGATGGAGGGAGTATATACTTAGAATAGTAAAATATTTATTGTAAATTTCAATATCTTGGGGTATAACGTAGATCCAGAGGAAAAAATAATTTAAATCCAGCCACCATATTATCAAATATATTTCCGAAATGATGTTTTCCCATTCTCTTATCCAACTCCCGGAGCTCACCTTCGTCTGACCAGTGACCGAATAAAATGCTTAAGAATACCCTTCAAAAATCAAATATTGCAACTTATTAATTCAAACAGAAAACGAAATATGTTCGACTAGACAATATATGTATTTTAAAAGGAATAGAACAAACCTTATAATAGTGTTCAAGTTTGTGCTCATCAAAGTATGCTTAAAACGCCAATCTGCCTTCATGTGAGTCACTCGTTCCGTAGGTGAATAATTATTTGAAAGTAACTCAGCATAGTAGACAAGTAAAGAACTATAATCCTGAACAGAAAAGAAGAATTAGAGTATTTACATCGTATTGAATGGTGCACTTTAAATACATACCTCATTCTCTATTGTTGAACGAACGACATTGACAAAACATGGCTCTTGAAAAACTTCATATAACAAACTAGAAAACTTGTTTGCATCATCAACTTTGTTACCGGATTCCGGTAATCCATTCTTAAGCAACTTCAGAATGTGTTTGATCTTACGGACAAAGTCACCCGAACCAGATGAATTTTCTATAAACTTCATATTACAAACAAAAAACAAACGAGATCCTACATCGTTAGCGTATTCAATTTTGGAGAGGCCTTTCTCCACATCTGGATTCCTCACTCGATCATTATCAAGTTCTTCGATTTTCTACAAATTAAAAATAAATTATTTATATTAAAAATCATACAAATCAAAGAACATAATAAATTCTCGCATACCTGATTAGACATCTTTAGGTAGAACTTCTTGCGGGTGTTTCTCGGTTTCCAATTCAAATGGAAGCGAACCTCTTGCTTCTCTCTTGCATTTTTTAAGTGTTCTAATAATGCATCCAACGGAACATAAACATCACTCTGTGTCGAAACAGTTGACTTGTGATCAATAATTTGTGCCGTTGCATCTTTGAGATCGTTCAAACCATACATGAAGTGGCTTCGAGTCAACATGATTTTATTGCCATGGTGCATCAGTACTCCATTCAAAAGTATCTGCCCAAGCAACTCAATATGTTTTATCTTCACACAAAAGCATTTCGCCACAGATTGAGTAATCAACTTCGGGTGACATATCCGAAACAAACCATCCAATAGCGCATAGCAAGTTAGAGGTGTCAATTCCTGATGGTCGATGATCAGATTATCAATTTCGCTTGTAGGCAAGCCTTGAATGTCTCCCACCTCATAATTAAAATTGCCCGTCACGGATCGAACACGAAGGGAGAGAGAGAGACTCTTGAACGCCTCAACTTTGTTAAAAAATCACTCAGTCTACAGAACCATGAAGTAGTGAGGCGTTTGTGACGGCGTCTTATGGAGAGATGAGATTCCCATCCCCTTGAATTGGATTCGATCGAGAGTAATAGAATGACAGAGCCCACATAGGTGAACATATGGATACTCGGGAAATCTAACGTGACCCTCTGTCTCTTATAGGGATGATTATATCTTGTGTGCGTACGGCGGTTATTGAGCTTAAAATAGAGACGCTCGAGGGAATTGCTTGAAATTCGTATCTCATCTTGGTATTTTTTAAGGCTCATAAAAAGGGTTAAATCTTTGAGCAAAGGAAATTTAGAGGAGAAGTCACCGAGAAACAACATGTCGAAATAGACATATTTGAGCACGAGAGTGGTGAGGCACATAAGAGGTTTGGTGATATAACCAATATCATTGGCCGGATAGTTGTCATAATAACCGGCACCATCAAGTGATGGAAGAAACTCATCTGGTTTTACCATAGAGAGATGGTACAGTGACAGTTTTTGCATCAAAGGAGATCTAAAAAGTATATGAGAAATGGTATCGGGATTCTTGAACTCAATCCCATCTAGTCTAAGGGATAGAAGCTTAGAACATGTTAGCAGCTGGGGCTTGGGATTAATATTGCACGTAATCAGGGTTAAGATTTCGGCGGATTCAAACACCTCATCAGGCAAAACAAAACCACAACCATATCTTAAATGGAAAGAGAGATGCGTGGCACCAATTTTCAATGCTCTCATAATCAATTCAGAATGAGAAACATTGTAATTTCTCTGACGTCCCGTGTTCATACACAACTTGAAACTCTGAATCTTAAAATTTGAATTCCTCGAACTTGTTAAGAGTCGTGTCAGCAAACTCCAAGAATTGTTCCATTTCTTCATGATATATTTGATCGGATAAATGAGAGTAGTAAGAAGCTATGTGATCGTCATGATCGAAGACGAGGTCCGGTCGAAGTAACCAGACGTTGTACCATGATTTGGAGAGAATCATAGTTTGTGCAGCTTCTATTGTGTTGAGGAAATCTTGTATACGTTCGATCGCAGGTTCCGGTAACCATAACTCGGCACTTCCCATTCCGTAGGAGAAATATTGAGATTAGGGTTGAGATGTAAGTAAATATACAGAGAATTACTGGCCAAGTTATTCTCATTTGTTTTAGAAAATTTCACTTTATAATAAAAATTCTTATATTATAATATTATAGGTAATTTAAATTTAATTTAAATACCCATACAAAGATTAATTCCTTGTATTCTTTATTTTTGATTTCGTGTGAGTGTGTGTGCGTTCGTTTGTTTAATTTATTTTTAATTCTTCCGCTACCAATATATATATATATCACATATATTTATATTAATCTGATATTCTAATAAACTTATTAAAATACGTAAATCAAGTAAATCACGAATAAACGAACGAATTCTATTTTAAGGTTTCGTGCTGCCGCATCGCACTACCTTACAGCAGGGCAGTGTATTTTCTTCATAAATACCGCTGCCCACACAATTTCAAATAATATATATATATATAATACGAGAGAAAGAGAGAATTAATCATTACTAATACCACTTCCCGTGCGATGCACGTGATTTATTTGTTTGAAATAATTTAAAATTTTATATATTTTGCAAAAATTTTATTAATGGACTAAGAAATTATTTTATTTAATAATCGAACGCTCACTTAAATTTGTAAACTTGTATTAATCTCATTATTAACCACCGTTATCTTAAGGGCTAAATACACTTTGCCACCCCAGGATATGGGGTTTTTACACTTTGCCACCCCAGGATATGGGGTTTTTACACTTTGCAACTTAGTCGGAAAACTTTTACCGATCAGTACCACAGGATAAGCAATATTACAATTTGCAACCTGCCGGCTGCCGGATCGGAATATTCGAAAGAATATTCCGGGAATTTGAGATTCACGCTCCATTGAAGAGAGTGAAAATAAAATTAATTATAAAGTTGAGGGGTATAAGTGTACTTACACAACAATAATTAAAAATAAATTCATAAATATAAAATATTAATACATTTTTCATTTTAATTATTAAAAAAATAAATTACGTATATCTCTACTCTTCTCCGTCTTCTCCAACAATTACAGAATTCAGTTTCTATCAATTTTCATCATCTTACTAGGTTTATTTATCATCATCTTGGTAGACTTCGTTGAGATGGGCTCACGATACCCCAACACCCGTCAAATCTACCTGCTCGAGGACAACATCGACGCCCAGCGCCGCGAGATCCAAACCCTCCTCCACGACAACCAGCGCCTCGCCGCCGCCTACATTCCCGAAGCAGGAACAGGTTCCTGAAGAGGCAGATCGATTTCTCCCTCCGCACATCTCTTTCGATTGATTGACGTACATTTCAATTTTCACAGCAATTTCTCACTCTTTTTTCTCGGCCATGAATCTCAGCAGAACCCTAATGATTTTCTGCTCTCTCACCATTCGGGCCCTCCTCAGTGAAGTTCGGTCGGAGAGTGAAGTTCGGTCGGAGATTGAAGCTTGAAGCGGGCTCGGGCCGAGCGTGTGTTGGATGGGATTTGGGTGTGATTTAAGTTTTGGATTTGGGGGATTTTGAGGATGAAACCTAGGTTTGGGAGGGTGGAGAACACGATTATGTTGTTTAATTCCAAGTTTTAACAGTTGAAATTGGGTTTGGTGGTCAAAATCGAAGGTGGGTTATGGCGGATGTATGTTACCGTGTTAGAGAAAGGGAAGAAGAAAGAAGGGATGCGTTTATTGAATTTGTGTATTTAATTTGTGTATTTAATTTTTTTATTTAAATGGGTATTTTACTTTTTTTAAAAATAAAAATAAATATATTTGTGTATTCAATTTGTGTATTTAAAGGAGTATTTTACTTTTTTAAAAAAATAAAAATAAATACAGATATTTACTTGAGGGTAAAAACGTAATCTTTTATTTGGGTTGAAATTGACCAAAAAACCCTTCAAAACGGAATATTCCATGGCATATTCCGATCCGGCAGCTGGCAGGTTGCAAATTGTAATATTGCTTATCTTGTGGTACTGATCGGTAAAAGTTTTCCGACGAGGTTGCACAGTGTAAAAAGCCCATATCCTGGGGTGGCAAAGTGTATTTAGCCCTTATCTTAATTATGAAAATTTTATTATTTTTAAGGATTACACCTGTTTGACGTAATTTATAGTATTTAAGCTTCTTGGTGCTTAACCGAGTGATAAGGTTTGTGGTGATTTTGGTGAAATTTCCCGGCGAGGCAGAGTTCGAATCTTGGATATGACAAATTTTCATTGAAATGTTATGAAGTTAGTCTTGGGATTAGACATATTGCCTCTCTCCCACATATGTCTGCTACTCGAGCACATCCCTCGATTTACATCATACTCGATTGAAGAGCCTCTGGTCTGATGGGAGAGGAGTTTCTCGTCTATGCATTCCGTTTATCGTCTCTGTATTTTTCGAGTGTCAAACGCATCCAACAAATACTTAAAACCGGTGGGGGAAAAATCAAAATAAATTGAAAATAAAAATTATAAAGATGAAAAATAAATAAAAATATTAAAAAAAAATTGAATTTACTTGGTGAACATGAAGGAAATAAGATGAGATAAATGTAATTATATTAATATAACATAATTTAATATACCTAAAAAGTTTGATCAATTTTTTTTAACTCCGTGGTGAATTAGAGAATAGGAGGAGATCGATTTTTATGAGATATCATTAATTGAAATTAAAAAATTAATATTAATGGAATAAAAAAAAATTGAAAATAGAAATAGAAAAGTATATATTTAAAATAATTAATTATTATTACCAAAAATATAAAATTTCAAAGTAGTATTTAGAATTTTTATATAATTTAAATATGTTTAATAATATTACTATTTAGAATTTATAATTTTTTTATTTATAATTTATAGTGTGAACACAACATTATTATTGGTTTTCTATTGGTCCACGTGGGATTAGTGGATTCTGAAATTATATATGTATAGATTTATATAAAAATAAATAAATAATTAAAACTATAACTAAAGACATACTTCATAGTGTCTCGAGATCATTCATCTTCATTTTCTTCATTCATCTTCATGTTCTTCATCATTTTATTCTTCTTCTTCATTTACTTCATCATTTGCATCTCCATGTTGAGCTTAATTAATATGGAACTTATTCTGACCCGATATAATCTAATGACAAATTTAAGGTCCTCCACCGATTGTACGGGTCTACCATGAATCTGGGGCAATCTAATGCCTTCAATCAAGGCATTCACGGTAGCTATCCGATCATTCAGAGCGCCGCCGGCGATCAAGAATTTGGATAGTTTGACTCAATTATTCAGGGATAGAATCATATTTAGTCCCTCCGAAAAATGTCATTTTCATAAACGGACAATAACTTTTTTTTTTATCCGATTTGGTCCTTTGACTACTGTTCCGGCGAAAAATGGGCCGGAAAGATGACGTGGCATTGCCACGTCATCCAATTTTGGCACTGTTCCGACCCATTTTTCGTCGGAACAGTAGCCAAAGGACCAAATCGGATAAAAAAAAAAGTTATTGTCCGTTTATAAAAATGACATTTCTCGGAGGGACTAAATATGATTCTATCCCCAATTATTCAAGTAGGTCTCTTGATTTTCCAAAAGTCGAGTATTCTAGTAATTACACCAGACAAATAACGAGGACATAAACTCAAATCGGACGCCTTCGGAGAACATTACCACCATACATATGAGCCCAATAAATAAATGTGTGGAGCACAAATGTGTGAGCTCACTAAATTCTTTTTTAATTCACACATTCATTTTTTTTATTTTTGTGTGCTTTACACTTTTATTTACTTTGTGCTCCACACATTTATTTATTTTGAGCAAACACTAATTATGTTAAGTATCCTAAAGCTCCTAAAGCTCACAAATACTATTATATATATGTATAAATAAAAGTGGATTAGTTTCGTTTCCAAGTACTTTCCAAATATATAACCGGCCCTTTGATTGAAAAACATAGTTTCCAACAATTTTCTTACAATTTAAACTCAACAACCGAAATTCAAATTTCAAAGATACACAACAATCTTACAAAAATACCTAACATTAAGTATAAATATTTCTTTAAAAAAATCAAGAGTATTATTAATGGAGATCGATGGTTTCACTTAATGATCTTGATTTTGATACGTTTCTTGATCTTGATCCTGATCATCTTGATACGTTTCGTTTCTTGATCTTGATACGTTGCCCAATCTATGCCCGACACATGATAGTTTTCGTCGTCGTATCCGATCATATCAATCTTCACCTTGCCACCGTCGTAACCAATACCCTCGTTAAAACCCAACAACAATACCAAAATAGGTTTAGCCTTGTTAACAATAGCCTCTACATCTTCATGTCGTCCCTCGCCATATTTGTTAATCAGCTCCTTACGAAAACCCTCCAAAGTCTGAACCATATATCCATCTCATTAATTAAAAACAATTACGATTATTTAATTAGCATATATAGAAAAAGGACTCAAGATCGAGTAGTACTCGTACCTCGACGTCACTGCTAGATTCCATAGTAAACGAGAGTTCATGCGTTTCCACCTCTTTTCCCTTCCTAGCAAGAGCACGAACTTCACATTCAGCTATCGAGTTTATTTGATCTTCAAAGTGATGTTCTCCCATTAGCTCGTCCAAACGTCTTGACAAGTCCAGTGACCGATTAAAACGCTCAAGAACGTCCTTCAAAACATGCAAGACAAAAAATCAACACTAGAAATTTAAACAGAATAAAAAAAATAAAAAAAAAAGGGTCGATCGTACGTGCGTACCGTAGAATATACTTAGTAGGCGTATTGGATTTTATTTTCATCAAAAAATACTTAAAATACCGATCTGCCTCCATACGAGCTATCCGATCGGTAGGTGTATCGTTTTTAGAGCAATCCAAAAAATCTCCTATGAGAGTTTCATCCTGGAAACAAAATTTATACCAGCTAGTAATTAATTAAGAAGGTGATGATCGACAAATTAATAATTAAGGATTAATACAAATATATACGTCCTTTATGGTTGCACGAAAGCTCTAACAAACAAGGGGTCTTTCCACGCTTCACGAACCATGCTCGTAAAGTCAAATGCGTCTTTGTCCGATTTCAACATAAACGAAATCCCGTCTTGCGATTGCAACAACCCGTCTTGTAGGAATTTGAGAATTAGTTTGGTCTTGGCAAGAAATTCATTGATATTGGATTCAGCTAGAATTATTTCTTTCAGCTTCATCATGGCTCTTTCCTATACGTACATAAATATCTCAAGAAATTAGAAAGAGCTATAAGAAAAATAGTACATTTTTTATTGCTCGGTTGTATAGGGCATATCTCAAAAAATTAAAAAATACAAAACATACAATAGATTTGAGAGAGCTAGAAGAAAAATAGTACATTTTTTATTGCTTGGGTTGCAGAGGGCCCCCCGGAAGTCGTACAAAAACGTCAAACGAGTTATCTTCATCCATCAGAAAAAATCAAATAAAATTCTTCAGGCCGTTTCGTAAAAAGAAAAATAAAAACCTATGAACATTGTCCTTATTTATATATATAGATACGGGTGTTGCATATATATATTTATAGAAAAAATTAAATATAGTTAAAAATATATATAAAATCCTAATCCTAATCCTAATCTATATAATATATAAATTCAGACTTTTCTGATCACACGTGTCAATATGAACACAAAAAAATACACTACAAAAAATAGCATGTTCACACTAGGTGTCCAAACAAAATTTATACTTGGCTTTTCTTTACCAATATTAAATATGATGTGGCTTTTAATTGAATGATTTAAACATATTTCGTAAATTATTCAGTTTTCCATAAATAATATTAACTATATTATAACATTCAAAATAGAAAATGATTTATTAACGGATTTTATTGTTTGACCGATCTTATTAATTAATTATGTCATCATTGTTATTACTCTTTTACCATATATATCTATTTTAAATATAGAATAAATTGTATGATTTATTAATTAGATGGTAATATATAATAATAAACAAATCAAATCATATTACAATATTCTTTTTATTAGTATAATTGCCGCTCTTTTTATTATACTCCCTAAAATCCATTAATCTTTACATAATTAATTAATTTATATTATTATAATATAATATTTCCTTAAACACGGATAAAGTTCTATTTAAATGGCTTATTCTTTCTTCATTGTCATGACCATTTTTCTTTATCCGTGTGTATTTAAATGGCTTATTATTTTCTTCATTGTCATTACTATTATTCTTTATTCGTGTGTGTCTGTAATTGTTTTTATATTTGTTGCTTTCTTTTCGCAGCCCACAATATAAGAAGAAAATAATTAATTTATGATTGATTTTATAGTTTTTAATTTTTTTCTACTTTTTACCGTATTCATGAGGTAATATTTTTCACTAATTAAGGTTTTTTTTGCTATTATCTTATTAGTGTTTTGCATTTTTTTCTAATTTTTTAATTTAATCTTTGTATTATTTGCAAATGGCTATTTAAGTACAAAGATTTTTCAATTTTGCAGGCCACGATTTAAGTAATTAATTTATGATTAATTCTATTGACTTTAAATTATTTTTACTTTTTACAGCATTCATGTGGTAATTATTTTCATTTATTAAGCTTTTTTTTTTTCATATTATCTTATTATTAGTTTTGGATTATTTTTATTCTTAAATTTAATCTTTGTATTTTTTTTGCAGATGACTATGTACAACAATTAATTTGATTAATTTATTACTTTCTCATTAATTTAATTTTTTGATTAATTATAATTTATTTGCAATTATGTAATCATTGTTTAATTTTTTTTACAGGACTCATGAGGTATAATATAATTCTGTATTTTTTGTAATCATTCTATATTTTGAATGTGATAATATAGTTCATAACACATAATCGAGTATTCTTTGTGTTTATTTTGGTTGTTTTTTAAAAGAATTTTTTTTTTATTTTTTTTATCATTTACCATACCATGTTTATGAATTCTAATTTGTGATATTTTTTTAGGCGTTTTGGCATTAAATTAATTATTAATCTGAAAAATCTCTCCCGAAGTATTCAAGCTTTGCGGTGGAGAAGTATTTACAAAATGAAGTTTGTTCAACTATTCTTTATTATTGCGAATTAGTTGTGAATAATAAGTTCAATAATAACAATTTAAAATTTTGAAATTTCTGAATCCAATTTATGTAATGTAATTTATTTAGTTCTAAGTTTCTTTTACCATTTAAGTTATAACAATCCTTATGTTTTTTATCATTATTTAGTACTCTTAATTATTAATACATATATAATTTAATGGATGATGAACCGGTACTCCTGTATATAGATTTAAAGTACGTAGTATATTAATTTAATGGACAATGAAGTAATAGAAATTGGTCTCCCTACTAAATAAGGTTTATATTTTTGTATAAATTTATTGCATTGTTATTTACTTATTTTATGGTTATGTTATAAAAAATTATGTTTATAATGAATTTAAAAAAAACATAAATCAAACGTGATTGATTTTTTAATTGTAGAATCACTAATTTTTCTATATAGTAAAACAATATTACTAAAAAAAAATACTAATCAATATATTCATTTAGATAATTAATGACCTATTAATTAGATATGATAATGTTAATATACAAACTTACCTATTAATTAGCTATCCTAATTTACATTCATTTTAATGTGTAATTGGTAATAATAAAAAATGATAAAAACTCTATAATCGGTCAAATATAATAATAGACACAATGGATAATTAATTCTTCCATAATTGAAAATGAATTTATCATTATTTAAAAATAAGTTAAGTGTAATAAAAAAATTATTATATCCCATAAATGAATAATTAATATTATCAATTAGTAATTATAATCAACAATCTTAATAAATATTTATATTTTCGCTTTTTTATTAATTAATAAACGATTACATTATATATTTATATAAATCATAATAAACTTCGATTGTTTTAATTACATATTTATATTAGACAATAATTTCTTAATTAATCAGTCAAATATGCGTTCTTAAATAACGTGATTTCATTCTCCATAAATTATAATTTATATATAGTAATATCAATTTAATTTTACGTAAAACAACTTTTTAATTAAAGCAACCAAATAATTTTTATATTATTTCCTATTATAATAATAATAATAATAATAATAATAATAATAATAATAATAATAATTTTTATTATTATTATTATTATTATTATTATTATTATTATTATTATTATTAATGGCGTGATCAGAATAATTTTTTTTCATGCTATGTAAACTACTATAATTTATTTTATCTTTTATAAATACAAAAATGTTATTTATACATTATTAATATTTATATAATGTTATTAGATGTAAATTGAAATATGAAGATTTCAAAATAACAATATATACTAAAGGAAATTTTTTAAAAACACTTTTGGTTAACGGGTAGGACGATTGATTTACGCGGGCAAACTCAATATTTGTTCAAAGTAATATTTTTTTAAGATTTTAGTATTTAAGCACAATTGTATGTTGCAATTCATAGATTACAAATAAGGTTGAGTTCAAACATTTACAATAAGATAAAAGTTTACAAATAAAATAATAATGCTAAATTGTAAATAGGTATTTCAATTTTATTTATTTTATTGTAATATAATATACAAATTTTAAACATAGTTTATTTTATTTGAACTAAATTTTAATTGTTTTTTATAATATATCATACGAATGAAAAATAATATAATTTACATTATTTACATTAAATATTTTTTCTAAAAAAAATTCATTTAATATCAAATTTTTATTTAATATTCCTGTGCATCGCACAAGGAGTTGTTACTAGTCCTAATAAAACTCTAATTCTATTAAAAAAATAGAATGCTAGCTATTCTATGCATGGTATATAATTATTTTTCCTTGACCTTCAAAAACAAAACAAATACATATACTCCAACAAAAAACGAACACCATGTATACAATTACACATATTAATTAAAGCATTAATTATTATTTTTATTATAATATAGGAGTATGTACGTACTCCGTGTTGAAATTCGCTATCCCGGGTTATCAAAATTTGCGGAACCGATAACCCGAACGAACCCTTCGCCGGAGATCACACGAACACGACAACCATGCCGGGATACGACCGAAGCGCACAGCGAGGCCCGAAGGCCGCGCACGCCCCAGCCGCACCCCCACGGGTGCGCGCTCGCGCGATCAAGGATCGATCGCGCACGGCGATCGATCGGGGTGGGCTGCCCAGCAGCCCCCCGCGGCGGGTCCGGCGACCCGCCGCCACCAGGAGGCCCCCGCCTTCACGGCGGGGTAGGGCACGGCACCAGCCCGTGCCCAGCGATCGATCCCCTCGGGTCGATCGCACACCCTCGGGTCAGCCGAGGGTTCGGCCCCCATCGCCCCCACGCCGAAACCCTAGGCGGGCGTGCGCCGCGGTCCGGTGGCTTCGCCACCACCGCGCGTTCGTCCGTCTACTCCGGGCTTCGATCTTCGGATCTTCGTCCTACGGTATTCTCGATAAAAACAAATCGAACAATAATCAAGTGCGTTGAGAATTGTACCTACGATTCGTTGTTCGGAGAAACGAAATCGATGACCTCGTGACCTTCCCGCGTATTCCTTGCACTCCGTTCGAACGTCGGGTGGGCGACGATCTATCGAACTTGTGGATCCTCTTCACTCTCGAACTTTATTGTTGGCGTTACGTAGGTTAAGAAGTGAAGACCACGTAGTGCTTTTATAGGCTACGAAGGGGATCAAAAGGAGAATAAATATTGGGCTTTAATATTGAAAATTAAATTGGGTCCAACCCAAATCCATTAATTCTTATCAATATTAATTTTATTTATTTTCCACTATATAAATAAAATTGACCTCCCAATATTATTCCATATTATACCAAATAATATTTCTCCAACTTAGTATTATTTATTCCGTGTATTTAAGATTTAAATATCCATGAATAAAATTTATTTATTGCTTAATAAATTTATTCATCTCTTTTATCCGAGACTAGTACCACTCAACCTTATTTATTGTGCGGAACAAATCCACTCGCGAGGTTTACACAATAAATCCTTATGAGCTCATCTCGGGGATATTATCAACCCTTACGGGATACACTGCCCCTTCAAGAATTCACGGCATGCCATACATAAAATATAGTGACCCAACTTAACCGGTAATCAACCCAATAATTAAACCGGTTAATTCCTTTGGCAAATCAAAGTCACTTATATTAAATATACACACCCGCAATTGTTTCAGGGATTAAGAATAAAATACTCCGAGTCTCAAATCAATTATCGCCGAGCAATCCTAATTGATGAGTCTCAATCGATCCGCTCAATACACCAAGTGTACAAGTGTGATAAGATAATCAAGACAAATTATCTTCTCTCTCACACAACGACTATACCGATGGATTGGTCCATGTCCATCTAGGTCGTGAGCAACTGTTTGATTAAATACGAGTAACCGATAGTATGATCTTCTGTGCGGGCCCGACACACCATACTAACTACAACGTATAAAATCTAGGACTATGATTTGCATGTATTTAATTAACAATAATTAAAAACAAATGAATGTCTGTAATAGATAGATAAATGAAAGTGCATACAGAGTTCAGAATACTCAAATCTAGACATTAAGTATACTACTCCATCAATCTCCCACTTATACTAAGGTCTAGTCATATCCTCCAAACTTCTGACTCCCAAACCCTCCAAGTGCTTGTAGTATACTTCCTTAGGAAGTATCTTGGTGAAAGGGTCCGCTAGGTTGTCTTCCGAAGCTATCTTGGTGACTATCGCATCGCCCCTCTTGACGATGTCTCGAATCAGGTGGTACTTGCGCTCTATGTGTTTTGTAGCACTATGGGACCGTGGTTCCTTACTGTTTGCCACTGCACCGCTATTGTCACAATAAATTGTCATAGCCTTAGGCAAACTCGGAATCACATCTAAGTCCTGGAGGAAATTAAGGAACCACACTGATTCTTTCGCTGCCTCTGAGGCTGCAACATATTCAGCTTCCATGGTAGAGTCCGAAATGCACTTTTGCTTAACACTCTTCCATGATACGGCTCCACCTCCCAAATTGTACACATAGCCTGATGTCGACTTACGCCGGTCCTTATCAGCTTGGAAATCCGAATCTGTGTAACCCAAAGGAATCAGATTGTCTGCACTGTATCTCAGAACATAATCCTTAGTATTTCGCAAATACTTGAAAATGCTCTTTACAGCAGTCCAATGAGCCTTTCCAGGGTTACTCTGATATCTTGCTACTATGCCAACGGCATAACAGATATCAGGCCTCGTGCATAACATTGCATACATTAAGCTTCCCACAGCCGAAGCGTAGGGAATCGCTTTCATGTCATCTTTCTCCTTTTGTGTCCGAGGACACATTTCCTTAGAAAGATAAGTTCCTTTACTGAAGGGTAGATCACCCTTCTTGGAATCTTGCATGTTAAAACGAGCTAGAATCGTGTCTATGTAAGATTGCTGGGAAAGACACAATGTTCTATTCCGGCGATCCCTTATAACTTTGATCCCTAGAATATGTCCGACTTCTCCCAAATCTTTCATATCGAATTGTCTAGACAACCATCCCTTTATGTCTGATAACATCTTTACACTGTTGCCAATGAGAAGAATGTCGTCTACATAAAGCACGAGGAACACCACCTTCTTCCCATCACGTTTCCAATACACACACGATTCGTCCATGCTTTGAATGAATCCAAAAGATTGGACTACTTCATCAAACCGCAGGTTCCACGATCGCGATGCTTGTTTCAATCCATAAATGGATCGATTAAGCTTGCACACTAGATGATCTCGCCCCTTAGCAATGAATACTTCTGGTTGTTTCATATAAATCGTCTCGTCAAGACTTCCATTAAGGAAAGCTGTCTTGACATCCATTTGCCACACCTCATAATCCATATGAGCTGCTATGGATAAGAGAATCCGGATCGACTTTATCTTGGCTACCGGCGAGAAGGTCTCCTCATAATCGATTCCCTCTTTCTGAGTATATCCTTTCGCAACAAGCCGAGCTTTAAAGGTTTCAACCTTTCCGTCAGATCCTCTCTTTCTCTTGTAGACCCATTTACACCCAATTGGCTTTACGCCGCTTGGTGGTTCTACAAGATCCCAGACTTTATTAGAATCCATAGATTCTATTTCGGATTTCATCGCTTTCTTCCAAGAAGGCGCATCTATATCTTGTACCGCCTCATCATAGGTCCAGGGATCGACTTCATGAACTCCGGGTGCCGAGTCCGAAGACTCACCCAGTCCAATCCATCTGTCCGGTTGTTTAACAACCCTCCCACTACGACGGCGTTCCGGTGTATTAACAGTGACAGTATTAGGTGCAGGTTCTAGTGGTGTATCTACACTCGGTTCGGCTGTATCCAGGTCTTCCTCGTTACCTCTCAACTCATCAAGTATTATGTCACTTTTGGGCTTGTGGTCCATGACATAGTCTTCCTCTAAGAACCGAGCGTTAGTACTTATAACGATCTTCTGGTCCGTAGGACTATAGAACATGCCACCCTTAGTTCCTTTCGGGTATCCTACAAACAGCCGTATTTCTGATCTAGGTTCTAACTTATCGGCGCCTTGTCGCAACACATGTGCTGGACATCCCCAGATCCGAATGTGTCCCAAGTTAGGCTTACGCCCACTCCACAATTCCATGGGTGTAGTTGGTACCGTTTTGGTCGGAACCCTGTTCAGAATATACGCCGCTGTTTCCAAGGCATGTCCCCAGAACATAACAGGTAAATCCGAGTAACTCATCATCGATCGCACCATTTCCATAAGAGTCCTATTCCTTCTTTCTGACACACCATTCTGCTGAGGAGTATATGGTGAAGTCAGCTGGGATTCAATCCCATTCTCTGCCAAGTATGCCTTGAATTCTCCAGACAGGTACTCGCCTCCGCGATCAGATCGCAGGCATTTTATGGATTTATCACGAAGGTTCTCCACAAGAGCCTTGAATTCCTTGAACTTGTCAAAAGAATCACTCTTGTGGCGCATCAGGTAAATATATCCATACCTTGAGTAATCATCAGTAAAAGTGATGAAATACTCGTACCCTCCCCTTGCCTGAGTAGACATAGGTCCGCATACATCAGAGTGAATCAAATCCAATACTTGTTCAGCTCTACGTCCTTTACCAGAAAAAGAACGCTTGGTCATTTTACCCTCCAAACAGGATTCGCAGGTTGGAAGGTCCTCTCCTTCTATGCCGCTAATGAGACCATCAGCTTTCAACCTTTGAATTCTATTCGAATTAATATGACCTAGCCTTAGATGCCACAAGTATAATTGATTCATCTTAGAAGGTTCCTTTCTCTTATTGGTGTTCGTAGATGTGTTATTACTCTCGTTTAGTTGCATCGTGTTAGACTCAGGATTTAGAATATACAAATCGTCCACCAATGTACCAGAACAGACAATCTCACTATTTATTCTTATGACCACAGAGTGATCAAAAGAAACAGCATATCCATTCAGAATTAACTTAGAAACCGAAATTAAATTCTTTCTAAAATTCGGTACATAAAGACAATTTTGTAAAACTAAAACCCTATCACTACTAAAGCATAAGTGAACGTCTCCCACTGCAACAGCCGCCACCTTCGCGGCATTGCCCATGTAGACTACGATCTCTCCCTCTCTAAGTCTCCGGGTTTCCTGGAACCCCTGCAATGAATTGCAGACATGGTCAGTGGCGCCCGTATCTACACACCAGGTGCTGGTAGATATCACCGCTGACAATGTTTCAGTGACTAAGGAAAATTTCGTACCTTTGATGAGAGGACAATCAGACCTCCAGTGCCCAAACTGCTTGCATCGAAAGCACTTGCCAGAAGGCTTGCCTTTCCCAATCCGTGGCTTTGAGCCACTGGGTTTCTTTGCACGCTCTTCCTCTAGCCTTGCCACAAAAGCTTGTGATTCTCTTAACTTACACACAAACTCCGCTCTCGTTGACTCCTTTTTAAGGGACTCATTGAGAGAGAACTCTGTGAGTATGTTAATCACCTCTTGCCCGGCTTCCACGCTATGTCTCAACATCATCCTGAGGTCATTCCGAATGTCCTCATCAGTTGGGACAACAGTGGATTCGGAAAGCTCAACAGTCTGGACAATGTCCAGATTTCGTTCCCAATCATCACCATATGGAACCGGTGAGTTTTCATCCTTAAGTATATCACAAAGTGGGGTCACAGTCATACTTAACCTATAAGCACATAAAACAGACAAACAATTTAATATCCGATATTATCTCCCTCAAATAATATCATTAAATCACTAATCACATCTAAAATCCCATCAGGTAAGGCAAGCCACGTGGTGTGGACGTTTACCCACCCAAATGATTTAGCAATTAGATTTTCTTCGGTCATACATCAATTATAGCGTAACCTCGTGGGGAGGAATACTATAACGCGTATCTAAGTGTAAACCATTACTCAGTACCAAAGTAAATTACTTGGAATTGCTACATCACCGCAAGCCACGTGGTGTAGACGTTTACGATAACTTCACAACTCTTCATAATTACTTACAACTGTCTACATCAATTAATCCAAAGTCCGTCAGCATAGCAAGCCACGTGGTGTGGACGTTTACTACACTAAGAGACTTTTATAATTGACTCCCAATTACTTGATCCATTTGATCTCGTAAATCAAGACGTGGAGAATCATAAGTGAAACTCGAAGTTTCTAACCAGTGATTCACCATGCGAACGACCCTATCTCTCATAAATGAGGGAGCCGAGCAGACAAACGACCCACCTATCAAAGAATGGCACGAAAGTCTCTAATTTGTGTCCTCTACATGACCAAGTGGCTCTGGCTCCATTCCACTCCCCGGGGTGAGAATGAGTCGACTTGAAATCAGCTTTGGAAAGACAAATTAGGCATTGTTTGATAAACTTAATCAATGTTTCTTGTAAGAGGAATTACAAGAACTCTCCTCCAATGACTTATCTATATATATCTCAAAGGTATATAAAAGTCACCAAGAGAGCAGCAATGGAGACCATGGGTATGTTTCCATACCCTCTCCCACTTAGCTTTTTATAATAAAGGGATACGCTATCTAGTGCATAAAATAAACACATATAGCATGCATACATGTAATAAAGCACATAGTATTATCACATAGTCAAAATAATTACTAGAATATTATTTTCCGACTATTATGGCTTCATCACATCCCCGTACGCATCTTCTAGTCTTCAGTCTTCGTTTCTTGAATGCCCCATGTGACGAGAATATTAATGTCCAATATTTAAATCCATTTATTTTCAATTAATCCAAAAGTTACTTAATTCGAAAATTAAGTCAATTGAATATATTAAAAATAAAATTAAATATTATTAATATTTTTATTTATTTTATTTTCTTTTTCCACTTCATTAAATCACTAGAATAATCTATCCAAGATATTCTTGGAATATTCTAAATGATATCCATAATGAAATAAAGAAATAAAATAGTTAGTACTATTATACTTTTCTAAATTTATTTTTATTCCTAATCCATGAATATTCCCATGAGTAGGAATAATCAAATAGGAAAAATAAATTTAGTACTAAATTAATTCTTTTTCTATTTTTCTAGAATATTCCATAAAGAAATACTCAAAATAGGAATTATGAATTAATTAGGAAAGTATATTTCCGGTAGGAGTAGTCCGGGTTGGGAGACCCCGAACCACCCCAACCTTCGATCGACCGGCCACCCACGGGGAGGAGCGCCGCCGCCCAGCCAAGCCGACAACCACCGAGGTGGTGGCAGCCGCGGCTAGGGCAACAGCCCCACGCCCATAGCCATCGATCGGGCATCACGGGGATCGATCCAATCGATCCCTAGCCCTTCGTCCCTCTCGTCACTTCGTCTTCTCCGGCGGTCTTCGATACGTCGAACCAATCGTAATATTGAATTTACAAAAATTTTAATTACAATTCCGGTATCGATTCTATACACGAAATCGACCCTATACATTTTCCGGAAAAACAACGAACATAATAATAAATCCTAAATTCGGTCAACCCCCGAATTTTTACTATTACAAGCATTCACCACCAAAAACGAATCTCGACATGTCCGAGAGTTTAATAAAACCAACAATCACATGACAAAATAATTAAACGAATAATCATCAAGCCATAATAGTCGGAACCCTGCAAGGTAGAACAATTTTATCGAAAATACCGCGAACGTAAACCTCGCTCTGATACCAATTGTTGGAATTCGCTATCCCGGGTTATCAAAATTTGCGGAACCGATAACCCGAACGAACCCTTCGCCGGAGATCACACGAACACGACAACCATGCCGGGATACGACCGAAGCGCACAGCGAGGCCCGAAGGCCGCGCACGCCCCAGCCGCACCCCCACGGGTGCGCGCTCGCGCGATCAAGGATCGATCGCGCACGGCGATCGATCGGGGTGGGCTGCCCAGCAGCCCCCCGCGGCGGGTCCGGCGACCCGCCGCCACCAGGAGGCCCCCGCCTTCACGGCGGGGTAGGGCACGGCACCAGCCCGTGCCCAGCGATCGATCCCCTCGGGTCGATCGCACACCCTCGGGTCAGCCGAGGGTTCGGCCCCCATCGCCCCCACGCCGAAACCCTAGGCGGGCGTGCGCCGCGGTCCGGTGGCTTCGCCACCACCGCGCGTTCGTCCGTCTACTCCGGGCTTCGATCTTCGGATCTTCGTCCTACGGTATTCTCGATAAAAACAAATCGAACAATAATCAAGTGCGTTGAGAATTGTACCTACGATTCGTTGTTCGGAGAAACGAAATCGATGACCTCGTGACCTTCCCGCGTATTCCTTGCACTCCGTTCGAACGTCGGGTGGGCGACGATCTATCGAACTTGTGGATCCTCTTCACTCTCGAACTTTATTGTTGGCGTTACGTAGGTTAAGAAGTGAAGACCACGTAGTGCTTTTATAGGCTACGAAGGGGATCAAAAGGAGAATAAATATTGGGCTTTAATATTGAAAATTAAATTGGGTCCAACCCAAATCCATTAATTCTTATCAATATTTATTTTATTTATTTTCCACTATATAAATAAAATTGACCTCCCAATATTATTCCATATTATACCAAATAATATTTCTCCAACTTAGTATTATTTATTCCGTGTATTTAAGATTTAAATATCCATGAATAAAATTTATTTATTGCTTAATAAATTTATTCATCTCTTTTATCCGAGACTAGTACCACTCAACCTTATTTATTGTGCGGAACAAATCCACTCGCGAGGTTTACACAATAAATCCTTATGAGCTCATCTCGGGGATATTATCAACCCTTACGGGATACACTGCCCCTTCAAGAATTCACGGCATGCCATACATAAAATATAGTGACCCAACTTAACCGGTAATCAACCCAATAATTAAACCGGTTAATTCCTTTGGCAAATCAAAGTCACTTATATTAAATATACACACCCGCAATTGTTTCAGGGATTAAGAATAAAATACTCCGAGTCTCAAATCAATTATCGCCGAGCAATCCTAATTGATGAGTCTCAATCGATCCGCTCAATACACCAAGTGTACAAGTGTGATAAGATAATCAAGACAAATTATCTTCTCTCTCACACAACGACTATACCGATGGATTGGTCCGTGTCCATCTAGGTCGTGAGCAACTGTTTGATTAAATACGAGTAACCGATAGTATGATCTTCTGTGCGGGCCCGACACACCATACTAACTACAACGTATAAAATCTAGGACTATGATTTGCATGTATTTAATTAACAATAATTAAAAACAAATGAATGTCTGTAATAGATAGATAAATGAAAGTGCATACAGAGTTCAGAATACTCAAATCTAGACATTAAGTATACTACTCCATCACTCCGGCCATAATATAAAAATAATACCATATATATATACCAAGAACGTACAACCCCTCCAATCTAGATTAAGTTCTCCCATCGTTTTTATAATTTTGTTGTAAAGCCGTCCTTGGTTCATCCCGTATTCAAATGAAATTAAATTATGTTACCACCATACATATGAGCCCAATAAATAAATGTGTGGAGCACAAATGTGTGAGCTCTCTCAAAATAAATAAATGTGTGCAGCACAAAATAAATAAATGTGTGGAGCACAAAGTAAATAAAAGTGTAAAGCACACAAAAATACAAAAAAATGAATGTGTGAATTAAAAAAGAATTTAGTGATAGCTCCTCCAAAAGAATAAATGTCTCTCAAAATAAATAAATGCTTGGAGCACAAAATAAATAAAAGTGTTTATAATTTTGCTCAAAATAAATAAATTAGTGGAGCACAATAATAATCAACGGTGTAAAGCACAAAATGAATACAAAAAGAATGAATGTGTGAATTACAAAAGAAATGTGTCGGTGTAAAGCACAAAATGAATAAAAAAGAATGAATGTGTGAATTACAAAAGAAATGTGTCAGCTTGCTCAAAATAAATAAATGTGTGTAGCAAAAGTAAATAAAAGTGAAGGTGTAAAGCACAAAATGAATAAAAAAGAATGAATGTGTGAATTACAAAAGAAATGTATCGGTGTAAAGCACAAAATGAATACAAAAAGAATGAATGTGTGAATTACAAAAGAAATGTGTCAGCTTGCTCAAAATAAATAAATGTGTGTAGCAAAAGTAAATAAAAGTGTTCGTGAACAAATAAATGTGTGAGTCGCTCAAAATAAATATTTCAATGTATATGTGTGTTTGGTATTTACAGATTTCTTGATATTAAATTATGTAGCATAACTTCATGCAAAAGCTGACACAAATTCTATTTAAATCCGTGAACAATGAATTCCTCACTCATGCCAAACAAATTATGAAATTTCTACAAAATAGGCTCTCGAAATCGGACGGGTTAATGTTGAAATGAAACGAAAACGCAAAGGAATTCACATGATCATCTTAATTGAATGTGTGCATATATGTGTTTTAGCAGGAGTGAATAGTGTGTACATATAAATACTCTATATATTTAATATAATAATATATGCATATGCAAATGACAGAGATTCAATATTCCATACAGAGTAATAATTTCCTTTACGTGACTATATACATGCAGAGAAGAAACATCCTTTTTTAAGCTTTAAAGCAAATTAATTAATGCTTTGATCACGTCAGTCACACGGTTAAAAACTCAATTCAAATCCTTTAGAGTTTTTACCACACTGTACAGTCACGTGCCTATGTTTTTTTTCTCACACGTAGATCCAAATAAATTCAAAAATAAGAAACTCTTCATTAAGAGAGATCGATGCTTTAATTCACAATATTTTTATGGTTTGGTAACTTCAGATTTTATATAATTTTGATCATCATGTTTTGGATGTAACCTACATATTTTCAAACACCAAATTTTTATTTCAAATTGTTCTCAGATTTTATATAATTTTGATCATCATGTTTTGGATGTAACCTACATATTTTCAAACACCAAATTTTTATTTCAAATTGTTCGTGGTTAAAATTAAAATTTTGAAATTTTATTTATATATGAGTACAATAGTTAATGTCTAAACTAAGTTAAAAAATTAAAATATAGTATGCAGTACTAAATTAAATTAATTTGGGTTTTTTTATTTATATTATGGTAAATTGTAAAATTATCATTATTTTTTATTACTAGTTGAGAAATCAATTTTATAATTTCCGGAACGTAAGTGCATGCTCTGCCAAGATGGGTCACGCAAAGAGTATGTTACGTTTCTATTTCAACACATTATGTCGAGTATGACGACCAGGTCCACTATAATTTAATCTTATTTTTTTCCCAATATTTACCAATATGAAACTTAGAAAATGACAAGTATGTAGCAACACTTACATCATTTATTTCATACTACTCCTTGTGCTGTATCAAGAGTTAATTTATATCAAAGAAGACTTAAACTAGTAAACTAGTTAATTTATATCAAAGAAGCCTAGTAGCTAACTAGGCTGCCTAGGCACGTGAATCATCAATATATACTCCCCAACATTAATTTACAACATCTCTTGTTAAATCTAGTTAATTGTTTTATTAATTATTTTTAGTTTATTAATTTTTGATTAATTTTAGTTTAAAACAAAATCAAACAAAATGTATTATGTTATATTTTTTTTCGTTCCCTCGTTGCAAACATAAAAAAAATTACTTGACGATAGTAGTGTTTCTCGTGAAATCGACTCGGGCGAATTGATTCGTCAATAAGTTCGGATATTTTTATTTGATTTTTGACGCACTACAACGTTTTAAAAGATTAAATAAAAGTGTTAGTTGTGTGGAGTACAAAGTAAGATAAATAAATTTGTGAGTGTTAGCATATTTTTATATTAGTTATTATATTTATAGGATTATTAGGGTTTACCTTTTGTTTATAGGATTAGGGTTTACCTTTTGTTGGCTATATAAAGCCTCTCTCTTGTATATTTTAGATTATGCTTATTTGTTCTAATACCACAAGTTCTCTACGTTTATCTTTTTCTTTCCTTTAACCCTTGTCGGATTATATAAATCCTAACATGGTATCAGAGCCAGCAATCATCTAAAGCACACTTGTTCGCGTTTTCGTTTAATCTTTTCTGATCGTTTCGGTTGTTGGCGTTTTCGCTTTCGCTTGTTTTCCAATGGCTCCTAGTGAAGACTCGTTGCAGTCAATTGGTGTTCGTTTGGATGGCAAAAATTATTCGTATTGGAGCTACGTTATGAAAAATTTTCTTCGCGGTAAAGAGATGTGGAGATATGTTTCTGGCGTTGCTCAAGCTCCCAAAACAGGTACTGATAATTATGATGATTTGCTTGATAAGTGGGATTGTGCCAATTCCAAAATTATTACTTGGATCAATAATTCTGTCGATGTTAAGATTGGTGTGCAATTGGCTAAATATGAAACTGCTAAGGAGGTCTGGGACTACTTGGAAAGGCTATTTATGCGCACCAATATATCTGTTCGCTTTCAGTTAGAAGGGGAAATTCGTGTTCTGTCACAGAATGATCGCACCATCCAGGAATTTTATGCTGAAATCACTGCTCTTTGGGATCAGTTGGCTATGACAGAATCTGCTGAATTAAAAGCCTTTGGACCTTATCTTATTCATCGGGAGGAGTCGCGTCTTGTTCAGCTTCTGCACTCGCTTCGCCCGGAATACGAGCACTGTCGTGCTTCGATTATGCATCGTAATCCTTTGCCCTCTGTCGATTCAGTGGTTCACGAGTTGCTAGCTGAAGAAACTCGACTGAAAACGCAAAAGGTTCCAAACGCCCCTTCTGCATCCGTTTTGGCAGCACCATCTCAACAGTCTCGACCAAATACAGCTAGAAAGGTTGAATGTCGTTATTGCAAGAAGCCTGGACATTGGATAAGCCAGTGTCCTGTATTAGCCCTGAAGAACTCGTCTGGTGATAAGTCTCAGCAACAGAAAAGTGGTGGACAGCAACGCACATCGGGTACCGGACAAACCCGTAGTGGGTCATCTTATATGGCTGCAGCTGCATCTGCGGGTGATTTGGATGTGGCTTCTTCTCAGAAAACTTCTATGGATGCTCTTGCAGAACAGTTTCAACGATTCCTTGCTACTCAGTCTTCGGCCTCAGGTCAGACAGTCCCCCCGCCTCAGCATTTTGCCATGACTACTCGTACTCCATCAGGTTTGCCTTCATCAAATCCCTCAGGTATATCATCATCCCTTTGGGTCTTGGACTCGGGGGCTTCGTTTCATATGTCTCCTGATCCATCTAAGTTCACATCCTTGTCTTCTGAGTCTTGTTCCCCTACTGTTGTTACTGCTGATGGTTCATCATTACCATTAGTTGGCGTTGGCACCATTAACACTCCTCACGTGTCTCTCTCAAATGTCTATTGTATACCTAAGCTTACTCTAAGTCTTGCATCTGTTGGTCAATTGTGTGATTCTGGATATTCTGTTCATTTTTCTGCCACTTCTTGTTCTGTGCAGGATCCCGACTCCAAGAGGCTGATTGGGACAGGCCGTAGACAGGGGGGTCTCTATGTTTTGGATGAGCTGCGCACTCCTGGCTATGCAGCTGCCACCTCTGTTGATTTATCTTCCTTTCATTTAACCAAGTCATCCTCTAAGTATTTTTTATGGCACTCTAGACTTGGTCATGTTTCACACTCTCGTTTAAAATTTTTGTGTAATACTGGCGTTTTGGGTGATTTAAAATCTCATGATATTTCTGATTGTCGTGGATGTAAACTTGGGAAATTTTCTGCTTTGCCTTTTCATAATAGTTCATCAAAATCTTGTGCACCTTTTGATTTAGTCCACTCTGATGTTTGGGGACCCGCTCCTATTCCTACTAAAGGGGGGTCTAGATATTATGTGTCCTTTATTGATGACTATACTCGTTATGTTTGGGTGTTTTTGATGAAAAATCGTTCTGAGTTCACTAAGATTTATACAGATTTTCAAGCCTACGTTAAAACCCAACACTCCGCTGTTGTTAAGTGTTTTCGTTCTGATTTGGGTGGGGAATACACTAGTGGAACTCTTTCTGATCTTTTTTTGTCTGACGGTACTGTGCATCAATCCTCGTGCACTGATACCCCTCAGCAGAATGGTGTTGCTGAGAGAAAACACCGACATATTGTTGAAACTGCCAGGTCTATGTTGTTATCCGCTAGTGTTCCAAATGAGTTTTGGGGAGAAGCTGTCCTTACCTCCACTTACATTATTAATCGTATTCCGACTGCTCACAACTCTGGCACTTCTCCTTATGAGCAGTTATTTGGCCAAACACCAAATTATTCTGTCTTAAGAGTCTTCGGTTCCACTTGCTTTGTTCTTCGTCCACATGTTGAACTGTCCAAACTTTCCTCTCGGGTTGCTATATGTGTTTTTCTTGGGTATGGTATAGGTCAAAAAGGTTATCGTTGTTATGATCCCTCCTCTAGAAAATTATATGTGTCTCGCCATGTCTCCTTCCTTGAGCATATCCCCTTCTTTACCATTCCCTCCAGCACACACAACTTGACTAAATCTGATCTTATTCACATTGATCCCTTCTCTTCTGACTCTTCACTTCCTACTGCACCTATTGTTGACGATTCTCCGACCCCTGACACGGCTACCCAATCACCGCTTGTGACTACGGATCTTGCTGCGCCACGCTATCCAGTACGCATACGTAAGTCTACTCAATTACCTGATTTTGCATACTCTTGTTATTCTAAGTCCTTTGCGTCATTTCTTGTTTCCATTGATCCAATCTCTGAGCCTTCCTCCTATAAGGAGGCTGTCCGATCCCGTGATTGGCAAAATGCTATGGCTGAGGAACTGTCTGCCTTAGACAAGACTGGTACTTGGGACCTTGTTGATCTTCCTGCAGGTAAAAAGGCTATTGGTTCTAGATGGGTGTACAAAGTTAAGACGAAGTCTGATGGTTCTATTGAGCGATACAAGGCCCGCTTAGTTGCTAAGGGGTTTGCTCAAGAGTATGGTTTAGATTATGAGGAGACTTTTGCTCCGGTAGCCAAGATGACTTCAGTTCGTGTCCTCATTGCTGTTGCTTCTGTTCAACAGTGGCACATATCTCAGATGGATGTTAAAAATGCCTTTTTGAATGGAGAATTGAAGGAAGAAGTGTATTTGGTTCCCCCACCAGGCGTCTCTCATGCTCCAGGACAGGTTTGTCGCCTTAAGAAGGCGTTGTATGGCCTTAAACAAGCACCTCGTGCTTGGTATGATAGATTTTCTCGAGTTGTGATTTCCCTTGGTTTTGTCTCAAGCCCTTATGACTCGGCTTTATTTGTTCGATCGACTTCTGTCGGCCGTGTTCTCCTTCTGTTATATGTTGATGATATGATTATTACGGGTGATGATGTTGATGGTATTGTGGGTTTGAAAGAAACCTTGTCCCGTTGTTTTGAGATGAAAGATTTGGGCCCTTTACGATACTTTCTGGGAATTGAAGTTGCCTCCTCTCCTCGAGGTTACCTTCTCTCTCAGTCCAAGTATGCTGCTGATATTCTTCACCGTGCACGACTCACTGACACTCGCACCACTGACACTCCTCTCGAGCTGAACGCAAAGTATACTCTAGATGATGGCACTCCTCTACAAGATCCTACTCTGTATAGGTCCATTGTTGGTAGTCTTGTTTATTTGACGATCACTCGTCCTGATATTGCCTATGCTGTTCACATTGTTAGTCAGTTTGTTTCAGCACCCACGACTGTACATTGGGCTGCTGTTGTGCGTATTTTACGTTACCTACGGGGATCTCTTTATCAGAGTCTTTTGTTTCCATCCACTTCTTCATTGGAGCTTCGTGCCTTTTCTGATGCCGATTGGGCTGGTGATTCGACTTCTCGGAAGTCCACTACTGGGTTTTGTATTTTTCTTGGTGATTCTCTTATTTCTTGGAGAAGTAAGAAGCAAGCTGTAGTCTCTCGTTCATCCACCGAGGCAGAGTATCGTGCTATGGCTTCCACTACGGCTGAGATTATATGGTTGCGCTGGTTACTGGCTGACATGGGAGTCACTCTTACTGACCCCACACCTATGTACTGCGATAATAAGAGTGCCATTCAGATTGCTCACAACACGGTGTTTCATGAGCGCACCAAACACATTGAGATTGATTGTCATTTCACTCGGCATCATTTGGATCACGGAACCATTTCTCTACCGTTTACTCCGTCGTCCTTACAGTTGGCTGACTGCTTCACGAAGTCTCATTCTGTCAGCCGTCATAGATTTTTCATTGACAAACTCTCGATGCTACTTGCTGTACCATCGTGAGTTTGAGGGGGGGTGTTAGCATATTTTTATATTAGTTATTATATTTATAGGATTATTAGGGTTTACCTTTTGTTTATAGGATTAGGTTTACCTTTTGTTGGCTATATAAAGCCTCTCTCTTGTATATTTTAGATTATGCTTATTTGTTCTAATACCACAAGTTCTCTACGTTTATCTTTTTCTTTCCTTTAACCCTTGTCGGATTATATAAATCCTAACAGTGAGGTCGCTCAAAATAAATAAAAGTGTTCGTGAACAAATAAATGTGTGAATTCGCTCAAAATAAATAAATATGTGAAGCACAAAAGTAAATAAAAGTGTTCCTAAATAAATAAATGTGTGATGCAGAAAGTAAATAAAAGTGTAAAACACAAAACGAAGTAAATAAAAGTGTTCCTAAATAAATAAATGTGTGAAGCAGAAAGTAAATAAAAGTGTAACACAAAACGAATACAAAAAGAATGAATATGTGATGTCCAAAAAAAACGTGTGGAGCAATATGTATTTAAGTTGATTAATCATTATTGTAATATATTAACATCTAAAAATATATACACTATAATTTTATATAGTTTCAATTAGCTAGATAAATTAAAATAAATTATATCATCACTTACTTTGTCCAGATAAAACTTCACTTCCTTCATATTTGTCCAACAACCATAATCTCATATGTGGGTTCGAAGTCACAAGCAGAATACAAACTCGCACAAACATTGGAATTGTGCCCCTTCCGAAAAAGTAATCACAAACACACCCAAGGCTTTTTTTTCCTAGTTTTATGTTTTTGTTATGTGACATAACCACGCACTTAAATCGAAGAGTGCTTGCGTCAATATGAGTTGTCTTTTGGATGCTTGGAAGATCTTGATTTTGTGATTATCACTAGATCGAATATTGCTTGCGTCAATAGAAGTTGTCTCATTTGGATGCTTGGAAGATCTTGATTTTGTGCAAGACTTATCACTAGTCCTCCCATCATCACCAAACTGAAACCATCCGATCGAATTTCGGAATCCCCGAAGGTACAAGTCTTGACAGCGGAAATACACGACAATCCACATATTGTTTGAATTGTACAATACAAGAGTGTAATTATAGAGAGTCGATTGGTCGATGGCTAAGGGGAGCTTGTAAATGTCTTCACGGTCCTCGTAAAATCTTTCATCCGAAGATGTTGACCTCCTAATATTCTGAATCGCGTATCGTTATGTATCTAGTCATCTTTCTCGGTCAACGTTGGAAGTCTTAGAAAGAAGTCCTGCTCTTCATCTAATTAATGTTTTAATAAATATTTAATTAATTAATAAAACAATAAAACATATACCTTAGCAATAAAATTAATATATATATATATATATATATATGCACCCTAATTTCTGTAAATTGACATACATAATTCATGGTAATTACATAGTTTAATTTATATATATATTCACAATATATTGATCTACAAGAAGAGCTAGAAAAAAAATGACAAACCACAACAAATTAATTACAAGCAAGAAAATCAAGCAAGTTTAAAAAATAATTATAAATCAAATAATTACCAGCTATATATATTTTGTGTGCTTTTGAAAATAAAAATAAAAATTAGGTATCACCTATATTTTACTAGTATTATATTGAGTAATAGTCAAAAAAATTATTTATTTAAAACATTTAACCCTCTCGAATTTGATTCATACATTAAAAATAGAAATTGTACTAAAACTAAATATGCAGAGAAATTTGTTAGTAAGTCCGGTTTGACTAGGGTTAAACGGATCGGATAGGATAATACTCTCTCCATATCCTTAACCATGTTTTTTTGGCGGAAATGGAGCGAGCGGATAATGACTGGATGCGGATTATATCGGGATTAAAATGGAGCAGATTCGGACCGGATAAATATTATCGAATAGATAAAATTATTTTTTTATTTCTTTTCGCTAATATAAAAATAATAAATAAATTATAAAAAGAATGAAAAAAATAATTGTATGCGGAAATGAAACCATATTTTTTTATTTTTCATATTTATATATGAACAAATAAACTTTTCAAAAATAATTTTTTTATTATTTAAGATATAATGAATTAAAATATTTTTTATACTTAATTAATTTGTAGTATTTATACTTATTGTAGTCTAGAAAAATAAGGAATGACATGAGGATGATGTGAATACAGACTAGATTTATTTTATATAGAACTAGTCCTTCTACCCGTGCGATGCACGTGTATTTAATTCAACTATTTGTTAGTCGGAGTAGTGCTCTTTCGGCTTAATATTAGATGTAGATATTGATAATAGACAAATAAATATTAAGTGAATAATCTAATTGAAATAGTACAATAAAGAAAATTAAATTCATATTACAAATTATAAATATTTTTTTATAAACTACATTTGTTCTGTTCATAAGACGACCACGCTGGTCACAAAGCAGAAGCCTCAATCCGGTCGTGTTGGTTACTCTAAATAACTACAATTGATCGTACGTAAATACTGGTTTTTTCAAAAATATTCCAACATTTGTCAACGACTAACCTTACTCTTATTAATAGTCATGACATACGATATCATAATCGAAAATTGTCTTCGTTGGAAAGCAAACTGAAATTTGGTATTCGAGGGCGTCAGAGCAATTCGAGTATTAAAAACCATTTTCCCAGAATTATTTCCTCTTAATATTTTCGCGTGGATAATATAATTATTAAGTAATGTTACAATCATCTTATTACCATTGCATAGTCCAACAGAGGCATCCATATTCCGCAATAGTATAATGGTCACCCCAACAACAGTTCATGTATCAAAAAACTATGTCACAACATTTAATTAATTCTTATATTATATACAATAAATAGAATATGACATGACTATATAAATTGTTGCTTAAAGAAAAATAAGTCTACATATATATATGTATATATATTACTATATTAATTAATATATTTAGATTTTAGTAAAAAAGTTTATAATAATACCAACCTTCAACTTCATGATTTGATAGTTTGTAACACTCAAACATATTCTTTCTAGAAAATTGATATTCTCAATGTAATAATAAAAAGAATTATTAGTGATGATGATAATAACAATAATGCATTATCAAAAATGTTAATACATAAATAAATCATAATCATATTAGAAAAAATAATTTATCGAATTTGATAATGAGTAAAGATAAAGACTTTTTATATGGGTAAAATTGAATTAAATTTTCTATCATTTTTGAAAATTAATTGAATAAAAATCGCAAATTATAGAATCAAATCGGGATATTTTGGTTGAAAATTTATAATTTAATTGACTAATAAAAATAGAATAGGGTAAATTAAATTAAATGCAACCTAATTTACTTAAAATTAATATGGTATAATGATTAATACAAATTAATATTAATACTATTATCTATTAAGATTTATATGATAAAGTAAATAAATAAATAATATATGATAAATAAGGAATAAAGTAAAAATATTAATAGAAGATATTAAAAAATGATTTATTTAATAATTTAAATTTTTCTCAATCTTTACTATAATTAAGGAGTTTATAAAGATAAATTATATAAAATTAAATAGTAAGAGAATAAGAAAAATACAAATATTAATATTTATATATTAATTAGGCATTTAATATTTACTTAATAAATTGATTAACATTAAATATTAATAAATATTGGTGTGAATAAAAATCTTAATTTAACTATTATTATTTTTTAATAAGTGTGAACAAAAATATTATAAATTATATTATAAAATAAAAGATAAATAAATTATTAACGTCAAATACTTTAAACTTATTAAAGCTTGGTTCCACTTAAAACTTTTCCAATCCAATTTCTTAATGAAGTTCTACTTGTTCGATTTGCAAAGTATTTTACTTATAAATAAACCTAAAAATAACAAAAAAAGTAAAAAATACAAAAGGTCTGCAAAAAAAATAAATCATTAAAAAAAGTAAAAAATTCAAAAAGCCTGAAAAAAAATACAAAAATCATTAACAAATTGTTATATTTACAATATAATTATAATCAACAAACAATAATATTAAAACTAAAATTCAAATTAAAAAATACTTACATTGAAGTCTGCAAAAAAATAAAAATATTAATAATTAAAATAATATTAAAATTAAAATTCAATAATATTAAAATTCAAATTCTAGTAAAAGATACTTACTTGAAAACTACAAAAAAATAAAAACATTAATTATCAAACAATAAATTTAAATTTAAATGAATGCTTACACAGAAGGCTTACAAAAAATAAAAAAAAAATAGCAAAACTTACATACAGATCTGAAAAAAAATTGTGAGCATAAACAAATAAAAAAAATAGAATAGTGAGAGGTTACACAGAAGGCTGACAAAAAATAAAAAAAAAATAGCAAAACTTACATACAGATCTGGAAAAAAATTGTGAGCATGAACAAATAAAAAAAATAGAATAGTGAGAGGTAAAGAGTGAGGGAAGATGATATAATTTATATAGATATGATTATAGTAATATAAATAGTAGATAATATCAAATTTATTTAGTTGCTTAAAATAAAGAGTAGATTTACTTAAATTCCGATATTATTGTTTATATAATATAAATTAATTAATTAATCTAATAAATATATTAATAAAAAAATACATTCTCTCCCTCATCCTTGTAAATATTTTAATTCAATATTTACTGAGATTATATTAAGGAGATTATAAATGTAAATTATATTATATAAATAAATAAATAAATAATTACACTAATTAATTAAAAATAATTACGCTAATTAATTAATCTAAAAATATTATAAATGTAAATTATATGAAAAAAAATAATTACTGCTAATTAATTAAAAATAATTGGGCTAATTAATTAAAAATAATTACAAATAATTTTCTAATTAATTAAAAATAATTACGCTAATTAATTACGCTAAAAATAATATTGAATACAATTAAAGAGATTATATTAAAGAAATTATAAATGTAAATTATAATATATAAAAAAAATTACGCTAATTAATTACGCTAAAAATAATAATTAATAATGACCAGTGTGAACGCAAATTTAATCTAACGGTGTTTGTTTATTAATAGGTGTGAACACAAAAAAATCAAACGGTGAAAACATACGACACCTCGGACAATTGCTAGCTGAATTATATATTATAAGGATGACAATTATAACTAGATTTATTTTATATAGAATGACAATTATAAAGTTAATGTGCTAATCCTCCGCATCTGTCGGATAATCCTCCGTCGGATAATAGCAATACCATATCCGTTGGATATCCGCACAGAAAATATTCGTATCCGCCGGATTCATAGATTCGAATACCATATCCTTAAAAACGGTTACGGATGCGAAATCGGAGTGGAAATTATCCGTACCATTTACACCCCTAGTTTTGACGGGTCGTTTATTGTTGCGGCCTCCACTTACCGGAGCTTGTCCGCCGCCACCAGAGACGGAGATTTTGTTTGATATCCTTTCATGCAGAGTAATACGTACCCAATTCTCAACATAACAAAACAGGTGTTATTTACAGGTTAAAAAATAAATGATTAATTTTATCACTATAAAAATAATAATTCACATAAATATTAAAGTCTTTATATTTAACTTTCATATTAAAGTTGTCGGATAATAAATATGCTAGGCTGGTGGGCTCTTGGACCTCTCGTACTCTTTCTTATGCAGGGCGATTATAGCTGATCGGCTACATATCTACTAAGTTCATTCTCCCCAAGGGATTATCGAGGATATTGAAAAGAGGCTGAGGAGATTTCTCTGGCTTGGGTTAGGCAACAAGGGTATGCCAAAGTCCGATGTGTTGATATTTGCCGTCTTGCCAGTGAAGGTGCCAGTGAGGTGGTCTGGGTATTCGAGATCTCACTGCCCATAATCGGGCTTTTATGACCAGACACATCTGGGTTATTCTGAGTCAGGACCCGAAATCTGTTTGGGTCAGTTGGATACGAAAGAATCGACTGAGAAGACAATGTTTTTGGATTGCTAAAATATCGAAATCATGCTCTTGGAGTTGACGATAGCTTCTTAAGCTACGCCCGGTTGGACTACCAGCTATACGGATGTTATTATTACCTAGAAGTGTCGTTGTCTGTTTATGGAAGATGACGACGACGTGATCGCCGAGATCCGTCGCGAAAACATCATGGTTGCCGACGTGGTGCATGACGTTGCAGACGACGGCACCCTCTGGAATGGATCTGAGCGGCAAAGCCGTGGCGACGACGGGGCCTTTCCGGTGGCGGGTGTGGGAATTGGAAACGGACCTAGTTGCCTTCCGCTGTGCCCGGGTTACCCGACCCATGAGAAATGGATATGGACTTGTTATGCAAATTAGGGTTTCACGACCCTAGATTACTGTAGTTGTCTACATGCCGAGGCCATAAAAAGCTTGTTGAACAAAGCCCAAAACTAATACTTAACATAAGAAATGGAGCCCAAATTAGTGTGTGGTTTAATTATAAATTGATTATCTATCATTTAAATTTCTTAAAATCAATCATTATTGTATGTAAATCTGATCGAGATCCTCACTTTATGTCATCTTAAATTATTTAATATTATTTGATTTTAAAAAAAAATCTAAAATGATTGATGAATTTTTTGATAGATATTTAAAAAATCAAAATTTAGTTATTAAAATATACTAATATTAGAAAACTCTTTATCAATCCGATCGAATTCCATTGAAATGATTTTATATGTTTGAAATGATTTTATATGTTTTATTGAGTTACCATAATTAATTTAAACCTAAACCTTCAAAATTCCTAATTAAATATTACAAAAATACCTAATTAAATTCTCAAAGCAAAACAAAGCAAATCAAATCAAACTTTAAAACCAAATAGTTAGTACTTTTATCCACACATCTAACAATAAAAATCGAACCTAGCTAGCCAAAATTAATAGAATTTTTTGGTTCTTTTTCTTAAAAAAAAAACTTCTAAATTAATAAAAATTTACTGTCTAAAATATTAATTTATAGAAGTTTTACTGAATAATAATTTCATATGACCCAAAATGAAAACGGAGAAAAATATTAGTACAATATTTTTGACCAAAAATTTAAAAGAAAATAAATAAAGTAGAAATAAAATTTACTCCATATTTTAAATGACAAAGGATTTAAAAAATGGTTTTAACATTTTGATAAAGATTGAATTAGGGAGCACAATTAATTTGGTAGATGTACATTGTTTTAATATTTTGATAAAGATTGAATTTCTTCTATAGGGAGCACAATTTTGGTAGATGTACATGTTGTGAAATGATACACAATATATAAACAAGAACAAAACAATTATTATCAAATCTCTATTAATTTGTGAACTCAAAAGCTTCTCAAATCTCTAGTTATTTTGAGAATGAAGTTTTCATGCATGAAATGGGGTAAAACTTGGTCGAGACATCAAAAATAATCAAAGAAAAAAAAAACATCCTAACTTATCCGCATCTAACATTAAAAACCTAATCAAAATCTAATGATCTAATTAAATTGATATTCAAATCTAATCTAGTCTAGACACCCATTTGCTCCATCAGCCTAGCCAAGCTGCAGCAACGGCAGCTATCCCTTTGAGAGTCTCAGGTGGCGATTCGGATTCACAGCAGGTGCAGCTTCACCTCTCAGCATCCCTACGAACCACCGTAGAAAACACTACGGTCGCCTACGCAGTTCTCGACGTTGAAGACGACGGCACCCTCTGGAATGGAACTGAGCGGCAAAGCAGTGCAGACGACGGGGCCTTTCCGGTGGCGGGTGTGGGAATTGGAAACGGATATGGTACCCGACCCATGAGAAATGGATATGGATTTGTTATGCAAATTAGGTTTCACGACCCTAGATTAATATAGTTGTCTACGGGCCGCGGCCCATCAAAAGTTTGTTGAATGAAGCCCAAAATTACTAACATTTTCTCATAAGCCCAAGTCAGTGTGTGGTTTAATTAAACTGATTATCTAACCTTTGTTGCAATTTGAAATCGAACACATACTTGAAATTGATTGACATCATCATTAAATCATCATTTTTTAATAGAAAAATGAATCACACCAAAGAAAATTCAAAACCAAATACTTAATTTTATCCACATCTAACAATAAAAATCGAACCTAGCTAGCCAACATCTAACAATCAAAACCTAATCTAATTAAACCGAGCCACCGAAATCAAACCATTCATCTCTATTTCTAGTCTAAGCTGCAGCAGCTATTGCCGCAGCTTGACCTCTGAGAGTTGGAGTTATTCTGGGGACAATAATAAGAGCTGCAGGACGAATTCCAGGTGGATGGTCCACTGGATTCACAGCTTGACCTCTGATCACACTTCTGCTGGGAACAATAAGACCAAGAGTCCGTCCACGTGGCGCATCCCTACGAGAAATAGACGCATGAACAATATAGTGGTTGTTGTTACCAACTCCACGAGTATGCTCTACTGAATTCCTTCTCCTTCTGTCGGCAATTAAAGAAAGATTCCGTCCACGTGGCGCATCCCTACGAACCGTAGAAACATGACCAACAATTTGTTGGTTATTACCATCGCCATGAGAATGCTCGACTGGATTCATGGCTTTACGCCTCGATTTCCTCTTCTTACCTTTGTTAGAATTTCGGACTTTCAACATCGGTTTCTTGGTACGCCTGCCTCCGCCAACTGTGGCACGGCAGCCGCCTTCCACGGTTTTCTCGCCTCCCGATGAAAGCTTAATCCTGAAACAAAAATACAGAGTGTATATATTTATATCAATTGTATATTTGATTTATATCAATAAGATAAAAGTACCAAATCATAAACCCTAGAAATAATAATGTTTTCATACATACAAATTAAGTTAAATTGATGAAGCGAAATAACTAGAAATGTTATTATTACCTTGTAGTGTCGTTGCCTGGGCTATGGGAGATGACGACGGCGTGATCGCCGGAAGCCGTAGCGAAAACACCACGGCCGCCGACGCGGTGTTCGACGTTGCAGACGACGGAACCCACTGGAATAGATCTGACCGGCAAAGCAGTGCCGACGGCGGGGCCTTTCCTGGCTGCCTTCCGGTGTGCCCGGATTACCCGACCCATGAGAAATGGATATGGGTTTGTTATGCGGTTTGGGTATCAGTGACCCTAATTTAATACAGATGTCTACGGGCCGAGGCCCATCAAAAGCTTGTTGAACGAAGCCCAAAGCACAGAGCATTTTATCATGGAGCCCATATTAGTGTGTGTGGTTTAACTAAATTAATTATCTATCATTTCAATTTTTTAAAAGCAATTATTATGTGAATTTTTATGAGTTGAGATCCTCTTTTATGTTCCTTAAAATTTATCTTAAATTATTTTATATGGTTTGATTAAAAAAAAAAAAGCTAAAATGATTGATGAATTATTTGATATAATGATATTTAAAAAATCAAAATTTAGTTATTAAAATGGACTAATAATAGAAAACTCTTATCAATCCGATAGAATTTTGATCCTTAAAATAATCGACGATAAATTATTTAGTAGTACGATTATACTAACATTTGCTACAGTTTGAAATCGAAAACTTACTTGAAATCACATTATTTTGTACGTTTTATTGACTTAGCATCCTTAAATTAAACCTATACCTGCAAAAATAACTAATTAATTAGTTTAATGTTTTGTTTATATATTTAGAATTAATAAAAGATAAATAGAGAATTGATATTTTTGTTAATAGGTTAGTCCTTCAATTTACATATTTTTGAGGTGAACTACAATAAATTACAATTTTTGGGGGTGAAAAAGAATAAAAACATTTCGCACCGGGTCTATTTGTGATTTAAGAAAACTAACCGTATATATGAATTGTGCCCTCGTTAAATTTGGCCGACCACTCGCCCCCAAAAATCCATCAAATTCTGAAAAAAAAAACAGTGGCCGATTCGCAGGCAGGTCACATTCCGCACATACGACGTCGTATACAATAACACATGAAGCGAAGTTATCAGGATTCTCCTTCGTCCAGTTCATACGGGCCCCCTCAATCCAAATTCAAGCCCAACCCCGAAGGTAGTCTTAATCTTTCAATTCATCGATTCTATGTTTTCCTGATTTCAGTTTCGGATTTTGAAAGGGTTTTTATTTGAGCTGATTTCGGAGTTTCGTAAAAAAATAATTGGATTTTTTAAATAATAATAAATGTTTTTTTTTTCGTTCATACGATTCAATTGCTTCTGGTTGTGATCAGGGGATGGGCAATTTGTTGAGGACGAGAGTACCAAGATATACGCGAAGAAAGTGGCTGATCATTACAGCGCGAGAACGAACCAGACGCTCGAAGAGCGCGAAGCGAGCCCGATCATTCACTTGAAGAAGCTCAACAATTGGGTACCCATTTTAGCACATGATTCATATCTCCATTTTTGGCACTTGTTTCTTAATTAGTCGGACATATTACACCTTGTAATTAATTGATTGATTAATTAATTAGTATTTTTGAAAAATCTACTCACAAGTCTAATTTACTAATTAATACTTAAATATTCAATTCGATCATCATATTTCATACACAAAAGTACTAACTACTAAGTATACTCTAATAATAGAACACTAAGGATATGTTCTTTTGGACTGAAATCGGTTGAACTAAACTCAACTAACTAATTGGATCTGAACTGAACTGAATTAATTTTTTTTAAATCATAATAAATTTTATAAATTGTTAAATATATTTTTTTTAAATATTATAATATTCTATTGTTAATTAGATTCTATATCTAAAATTATTGATTCAAATTATTTTTTATTTATTTGATTTTATATTAAATGAATTTAATCGAGTTAAACTGAACTGAAACAATATTAACTGAACTAAAATTAAGTTCAAAAGAAGAGATCCTAAAATGATTGATGAATTTTTTGATCTTGATATTTAAAAAATCAAAATTGAGTTATTACTGATACACTCTAATAATAGAAAACTCTTATCAATATGGTAGAATTCCGATCCTTAAAATATTCAATGAAGGACATCAATTCGATAAATTACTTAGTAGTATGATTGTATGAATATACTCCGTATAACCATTCTTACCATTTGAAATCGAAAACTTACTTGAAATCGATTGACATGATTTTGTACGTTTTATTGAGCTAGCATCATTAAATTAAACCTAAACTTGTAAAATACCGTATTAAATATTACAAAAAAAAAAAAAATTAATTAGGCCCAATTTTGTATTGGGCCTAATTCTTTCGGCTCAATTTGAAATTCCATTCACGGTTGACGCCTTGACGGTCCTCAAGGAATCACGGATGTTGTTGTTTCCTATTATTCGGGGATAGATCGGAGCGGGGAAACTGGTGGGGGCTTTTGTGGGTATGGGTAAGAGTGTTAATTCGGTTTAACCAAACGCAATCTGACCGAAAATTCGGTTAATCGAACCATTTAAGCTATATTTTTATAAACCAAAATCAAACCGTTTTAAAAATTGTTTGATTCGGTTTTAATCAAATTATTTCGGTTTGGTTTGATTTGATTCAATTTTAATCAAATTTTAATTAAAAAATTAAAAAATTAGAAAAAAATGAAATTTTTAATAATAATTATTACTTTTAATAAAAAAATTAAATATTAAAATAAAAATCAAATTATTAAAAAAATAAAATCATAAAATCATAAAAATTATTAGTATATTATTTTTATTTAAAAATAATTATAGATGTATATATATAATTATTTATTTATTTATTTCTTATTTGGTTTGGTTCGATTTTTATCGGTTTATTGGTTAAAAAATCAAATAAACCGAAAAGTTCAAACTTTTCAAACCGAAAACCAAACCGAATTAGTTTGGTTCGGTTTGGTTTGACCGAATAGTGTCGGTTTGGTCGGTTTAACCAAACTTTTGACACCCCTATGTATGGGACTTCAAAACGGGTCGGGCATCAATTTTTCGAAAAAAAAATATATTTTAAAAATTATTAAAATAAGTGAATCTGAAAAAGTTAATAGTAATAAAGATATTTTTTAAAATTAACATCTGACAATAAGCAATTAGTAATAAAGAATAACCATTGATTAAAAACGAATGAATTGAAAATTGAAAATGTGATCATTTGATAAGCAGTAAAAATGGGTTCCTCTTTTAAGGGTTGTCTAATAGTATTCTATAATGGTTGTATGTATATGTATTAGTTGTTCATCAATTTTTTTATCAAACAACATTACATGTTGACTCAAAAGAGAGAGTAAGGACTTGTTCTTTTGGACTTAATTTCAGTCCATTTCAGTTCAGTTCAGATCGCTTAAGTTCAGTTCAGTTCAGATTGTTTCAGTTCAGTTCAGTTCAGTTCAGTTCGCTTCAAAATAAATTAATTTAAAATAAATAAAAAATAATTTCAATCTATAATTTTCAATATACAATCTAGTTATTGTCACAATATTATTAATATTTTAAAAAAAATATTTACTAATTTATAAAAGTTATTATTATTGTTATAAAAAAATCAATTCAGTTCATTTCAGATCGCTTAAGTTCAGTTTCAGATCGTTAAGTTCAGTTCAGTTCAATTATAATTAAAATGGAGTAACTCAAAAGTAATTTTATCTCTATAAATAAGAGTTATAGTTTTTTTTAATTATATATTAGAGTAGATTTTCACAATTAATATTTTCATCCAATACATATGTGTATGTAAATTAAGGCTAATGTTTCCTATATCTTAGAGTAGATTTTTAAAATTAGTATCATTTTCATCTAATTCATATTGTATAAATTAATGGTAAGAAAGACATTTTAAATTTAAAATCTAGTACTTCTTTATAAATACAACTATCAAATTATTTTAAATAATAAAAATAATATAAAATTTTAACATAAAGTTGTAAAATCTATAATTAAAAAATCAAAAAATAACATTTAAAAATTTTTCATTAAAATACTTTTTTTTTTTAAGTTAAAAATATATTTTTCAATTTTTTTTTTTTATAAACTCAAATATTCACATTTATTTTTAAATTTCGTGAATTCAAAATTCTCTCAAATCTTTTGTTTTTTTTTTTTTTTTTTTGGTCAACGGTCAATATCATATAAGAGAAAAAATAAAAGAATTTAGAGATACAGTACAGCGCATAGGAAGAACCTACCGCATCAACGAGCTAACAGGCTAGCTCTCAGAATCTCCAAAAATAACAGAGCAAAACAACAACAGTCACCCCTACCAAGCGATATGCCACACTCGCCTCAAAGCCCTCGCCTGAAGGGAGTCTGGTAGCTTTAGCGCAACGATCCGATCCCTCATAATCGATATAGCCCTGATAGCCACCCTCTCTGCCGACTCCGAGTGCGCTTCCCGTATACGTGTGTTCCTCTCCTGCCATATAAAGTAAATCAGAGCAGCGAGAAGGCCACGATAGGTACAGGAAATCCAGTGTTTCCCACGCCAGCGTCTAGCAGCACGAAGGACAGCACACTCCCAACTGCCACGTGGCCATAGGAACCCAGTAACCTCCCTTCTAGCTTTCATCAAACAGTCCTGCGAAAACGTGCACTCAAAGAATAGATGGGAATGCGTCTCTCTACACTCTCCTCCACACAGAACACACGAATCATCCCCCCGACCAATCCACGGCTTGTCACGCGTCGGCAACCGACCACGGATAGCAAGCCAAAGAATAAAGCAGTGCCTCGGAATACGCCCTGGTCCATCAAGGAGACCAGCCCACTGTACCCGAACACCCTCGGGGTGGAAAAGTGAATAGGCTGAGGCAGAAGTGTAAATCCCAGACCTATGTAGTCTCCACCGTATGCTATCACTCCCCTGGCCTATCTCCGGAAGATCCTCCATAAGACCAACGAACTCCTCCGCAAAGTCAACTGGCCACTGCCACTCCCCGTCAACAATGACAGAGCTGAGAGGCGAGGCTACCTGCAACCCAGTCAAGGCTGGCCCCATCGGATTCACCTCCTCCAACCGACCCAAGGTGTGCCACGGGTCCCTCCACCGATATAACTGTGACCCATCCCCAATATGGAACTGGATAGCCGGTAGAACATCAGGCCTAAGCTTTAGGAGTTGTCGCCAACTCCAAGAGCATGCCCTAGGGCTCTTTGCACTCCAGAAAGAATGTTTCCGCAGTCGATTTGCCTGAATCCAACTGACCCAAACAGACTCTGGATCCCGGCTCAGTATCGCCCAAATGTGTCTGGTCATAAGGGCCCGATTCTGAGCAGTGAGGTCACGGATCCCTAGTCCTCCCTCTCTGGTAGGTCGGCATACATCAGCCCACCGAACCTTCGCATACCCCTTAGTACCCGTCCCATACCAAAGAAATCTTCTCAGGCGCTTCACAATCTCCTGAATAACCCCCTGTGGGAGTATGAACACGCTAGCCCAGTATATATGAAGAGTGCCTAGCACTGAGCGGATCAGCTGGGTGCGCCCAGCATACGATAGGGATCGTGAAGTCCATGAACCTAGTCGATCATCAATCTTCCGGAGCAGTGGTGCACAATCTCTGATCCTCAACTGAGAAGAGATCAACGGAACTCCCAAATACCGCACCGGAAGAGTACCAACTGGAAAATCAAACACAGCCTGCAGAACCGACGCATCCTCCTGTGCCGCCCTCGAGAGAAAGATGCTACTCTTATCCACATTCGAATGTAGACCAGAGTAGGCCGAGAAGAGCTGCAATCCCCGTCTGAGAGTATCGATAGAGATAAGATCTGCATGGCAAGCGAGGAGCAGATCATCTGCAAAACTCAGCATGTAGGTACGGGTCCTCTCACATCTCCAGTGGTACTGAAACTCCGGCTCAGCCCGAATATGCCACTCCAAAATCCCGTGTAAGACCTCCATCATAAGGACGAAAAGAAATGGTGACATCGGGTCCCCCTGCCTCAATCCCCTGGCTCCTCTGAAATAACCCTCAGCTGAACCATTAATGTTCACAGAGTACGCCGGAGTAGATAGACACTCCATAATCCAACCAATAAACACCTGGTGGAACCCCATAGTCTCCAAAGATGCCCGCACAAAACTCCACTCAACTGTATCATAGGCCTTCATCAGATCGACTTTCAACACACATCTAGCTGGCAGCCCCGCCTTCACGTATCCCTGCATGATCTCCTGTGCAAGGAGTATATTATCCCCGATGCGTCTGCCAGGGACGAAAGCAGTCTGTGATCTATCCACCAAAAAGGCCATACTGTGACTCATACGATTCGAGATAATCTTCGCGATCACCTTATTTATTAACTTTTTTTTTTTTTTGTTACAAACTCAGAAATTCACTTTTTTTTTTTTTTTTTCATAAAAAGTAAGTTTCTCAAATCTCTAGTTATTTTGAGACGGAAGTACTATTACTAGTTAGTACTCTTTTCATGCAGGCATGAAATCGGGTAAAATTTGGTGACCGCAAAAATAATCATTTCTTAAAAAAAAAAACATCACACCAAATAAAATTCAAAATCAAATACTTATCCGCGTCTAACATTGAAAACCTAATCAAAATTCGGATTCACAGCAGCTGCAGCTGATGTAGCTTGACCTCTGAGTCTCCTACTTATTCTGGGGCCGGTAATAAGAACAAGATGAGTTCCAGGTGGCGCATCCCTACGAAACATAGACCAATTATCCATTCGATGCTGCACTGAATTACTTCTCACGGCGATAAGAGAAAGATTCCGACCAATTTGTTGTTGGTTATCACCGCCCTGAGGTTGCTCGACTGGATTTATGGCAACAACACGACCCTTACGCCTCGATTTCCTCTTACCTTTGTTAGTATAATTTCGAGCTTTCAGAATAGCACTGCAGCCGCCTGCCACGGTTTTCTCGGCCCCAGATGAAAGCTTAATCCTGAAACCAGAATTGGAAGTAATCAATTTAGGTACTAAATTATAAACCCTAGAATTTAGAAATTATATATAATAATTTTGTCACATATATATATACAAATTAAATTGATCGAGCAAAATAACTAGAGATGTTAATTATTATTACCTAGAAGTGTCGTTGCCTGGGTTATGGGAGATGACGACGGCGTGATCGCCGGGATCCGTCGCGAAAACACTACGGTCGCCGACGCGGTGCTCGACGTTGAAGACGACGGCACCCTCTGGAATGGATCTGAGCGGCAAAGCAGTGCCGACGACGAGGCTTTTCCGGTGGCGGGTACGGGAATTGGAAACGGACCTGGTTGCCTTCCGCTGTGCCCGGGTTACCCGACCCATGAGAAATGGATTTGGATTTGTTATGCAAATTAGGGTTTCACGAACCTAGATTAATACAGTTGTCTACGGGCCGAGGCCCATCAAAAGCTTGTTGAACGAAGCCCAAAACTAAGAGCATTTTTATCATGCAGCCCATATTAGTGTGTGGTTTAATTAAATTTAATTATCTATCATTTCAATTTTTAAAAATCAATTATTATGTGAATTTTTAAGAGTTGAGATCCTCTTTTATGTTTCTTAAAATTTATGCCATCTTAAATTATTTTATATTATTTGATTAAAAAAAAAAAAGCTAAAATGATTGATGAATTGTTTGATATAATGATATTAAAAAAATCAAATTTTGGTTATTAAAATGGACTAATAATAGGAAACTCTTATCAATCCGATAGAATTTTGATCCTTCAATTAATCGATGAAGTGCATCAATTCGATAAATTTGAAATCGAAAACTTACTTGAAATCGATTGACATGATTTTGTACGTTTTATATTACAAAAATACCTAAATAAATATTAAAAAATACCTAATTAATTAGTTTAATGTTTTATTTATATTTTTAAGATAATTAATCAAAGATAAAATAGAAATTTGATTTTTTTGTTAATAGGTTAGCCCTTCAATTTACATATTTTTGAGGTGAATTATAATAAATTACAAATTATTGTGTTGAAAACGATTGAAAATATTTCGCACCGGGTCTATTTGTAATTTAAGAAAACTAGGAGTATATGAATCGTGCCCTCGTTAAATTTGGCCGACCACTCGCCCCCAAAAATCCATAAAATTCTGAAAAAACCCAGTGGCCGATTCACAGGCCGCATAATTCCCAGGTGACATTCCTCACATACGACGTCGTATACAATAACACATGAAGCGAGGTTATCAGGATTCTCCTTCGTCCAGTTCCTACGGGCCCCCTCAATCCAAATTCAAACCCAACCCCGAAGGTGGTCTTAATCTTTCAATTCATCGATTCTATGTTTTCCTGATTTCAGTTTCGGATTTTGAAAGGGTTTTTATTTGAGCTGATTTCGGAGTTTTGTAAATGGGTTTTTTAATAATAGTAAATGTTTTTTTTTGTTCGTTCATACGATTCAATTGCTTCTGGTTGTGATCAGGGGATGGGCAATTTGTGGAGGACGAGAGTACCAAGATATACGCGAAGAAAGTGGCTGATCATTACAGCGCGAGAACGAACCAGACGCTCGAAGAACGCGAAGCCAGCCCGATCATTCACCTGAAGAAGCTCAATAATTGGGTACCCATTTTAGCACGTGATTGGTATCTCCATTTTTGGCACTTGTTTCTTAATTAGTGGATTTTTCTATTTTTCAACAGATAAAGAGTGTCTTGATTCAGCTGTTTACTAAGAGAGGAGACGCGGTTCTTGATCTGGCTTGTGGAAAGGTATTAAATGAGAGATGATGAGTATATTTAACTTCTATATGTGCATTTTGACTATCGATTCTCTCTACATAGGGTGGTGATCTCATCAAATGGGACAAAGCAAGGATCGGTTATTATGTCGGTATCGATATAGCTGATGGCTCGGTAAAGACCGAATCTTTTAAACTTCCTTAAATTTCATTTTTCAGTTATCACATCGGAACTCAAGTAGTGTACACTAAAGAGGGAATTGGATACTTACAAAAGTCGTGCCCGGTCGAGCACACATATTTACATTTTTACTTTAAGTACCATCGAGTGAAATCAAATACTGATTTTTACTTTTATTCCCTTAGTTTGCCATACTCGGCCTTCTTTTAAATCAGTACATATTATTACAATTAAGGACAATAATAAATGGCTCTAGCTGATATGGATATCTATCAGATTGAAGACTGTCGAACACGATATAATGGTGACGCAGACCATCATCAGCGTCGCAAAAAGTTCTCATTTCCCGCCAGGCTCATCTGTGGAGACTGCTTCGAGGTAAAATTTGATTTCCACACAGGTTGCTTTCCGTCGGTTGAGTCATTAAAAAACATGAATTTACCTTTTTTTCTCTTACCAAAGGGGCTTTGCCTTATTCGCTTTTACATGCACTTACAGAGAGTCGTGATTAACTGCGCCTCGTCTAAATTTTCTAACTCGGCCTGAAATTTAATTCGTAGGAGCTTTGCTTTTCTTAACCTTCCTGACTCACTACTTGATTACCTTAACTGATAGTTCGATAATCTTGCACTCTCTCTTATGATTCAATAAAAAATCTCGTGTGACCTCCTCTATCGCCTTGTTGATTGTCTTAGAGATGGGACAGAGCTCGTTATGGCTCGTACTATAATAACCACACATCTCTTTTGTCTATCCCATCTTGTACTGCTGACGTGATATTCCTTCAGAAATGATTAAGACAATGTACACACGAGGTTTGCCTAATTACAAAAATAAAAAATTCAAACTTCATATTTACAAAAATACCCCTGAGGTTTTATTTATTCATATGGATGGGGCATTATAAAAAAAATAGGATGATGATTGCCATGTTATTTATGTGAGTTATTTGTGCTAATAATTCTAATATCTTTGTATTGAAGGTTCGACTGGATAAGATTTTGGAGGAAGATGCTCCGTTTGATGTTTGTAGCTGCCAAGTGAGAGTCATTCTGTATTTATATATAGCACGTAAAATAATAAATGACCGCACAAGTTATATGATTTAAAATTTTGAAACTCAAATATTTGCAGTTTGCCATGCACTACTCATGGTCTACTGAGGCTCGTGCTAGACGGGCCCTAGCCAATGTATCAGCTTTTCTTCGACCCGGGGGCATCTTCATTGGAACAATGCCAGATGCCAATGTCATCGTAAAAAAGCTGAGAGAAGGTTTTGTTCTATCTAAATCTAATAACTTTTCTGATAGCACTTAACTGAAACTTCAAGAGAAACGTGTTAGAGATTTGCATTTTGTATATTGTGTACATGTTTACGTTTTCCATCGGTGTGTATAATTCGTCCGTTAATGAATGCAGCTGACGGGCTAGAGATAGGCAATAGTGTTTACTGGATACGTTTTGATGAAGAATCTCAAAACAAGGTAAATATTTTGTCTTCTCAGACAACATTCTGTTTGATAAAGTCTAGTTTTCTGTTGTTGCAATTTATTTATTTTTGTATATAACCACTCCGGCCTTATTCCAGAAATTCAAGTCTTCAAGTCCCTTTGGCATCAAATACAAGTTCCACCTCGAGGTACGAAACTTTTACCTTTTTTCTAATGTTTTTTTCTTTCATATAGTATTTTATTAATTGAAAATCAATATTTTATAGGATGCTGTGGATTGTCCCGAGTGGATTGTACCTTTCCATGTCTTCAAATCATTGGCTGAAGAGGTAATCAAAATATTGCCGTTTATGTAACTTCTTATCTCAGGATGCCATTTATATAATTCGAATGTGCAGTATGATTTGGAGTTGGTCTTTGTCAAAAACTCGCATGTATTTGTAAACGAGTACATGAAGAAACCTGAGTTTGTCGAGCTCATGCGAAGGCTTGGTGCTTTGGGTGATGGTAAAGATGATCTAAGTAAGTTTTAGCTTTATCGTTATTTTTGTATATCCAAAACTATTAGGTTGGAATCGAAATAAATAAAACTATCTGACGCTTAATTTTGGTCTCAGGTACTCTATCCCCCGATGAATGGGAGGTGGCCTACTTATATTTGGCTTTCGTTTTGAGAAAGGTACTGTATTCCTGCTTACGTTTTCTTCCTCCCTCTACAATTATTATTATTGATGGTGTAATATACTTGCTTTTCAGCGAGGGCAACCAGAACAAGTTCGAGCAAATAGTAAACGGGACAAGGGTAAGATGCACCTGTCAGAAGATGATATCGCATACATTCATGATTAAAAGTGTAAGATTCCATGTTCGACAAGAAGTTACGCACGGAATTGAGATGAACTTTGAGGACAAGCGGGAGAGAGGGCGAAATTGTCATTTTAACTTCTTATTTCTCAAAGCATCAATTGCATCATAAGAATTCCAAGCTGCCAGTACACTCGTTTCTCTTGAGATCTCGAACACAGTGTTTTCACTCAGCTTGCTAACGGCCATAAACAACCGATATTTCAATACTGTTTGTACTTTATTAATTGTAAGCGGTTTATTTTTTTGTTTTAACTATTTACCCTACTCTGTGCAACACCATGAGAATAACATAGATTTTTTTTGTTTTAACTATTTACCCTACTCTGTGCAACACCATGAGAATAACATAGAGGACACCCTGTGTGACTTGTTTTAACAGTCGGGTAATTTTCCCGAATATATGCTGGAATTATTAGCCCTTTCTTTACAAAGGTTTTGTATATAAATACTAAACACACTTATTTAGTCAGAAAATCTGGAACAAAAAACACAAGGAAATCAAGGGGAAAAAAGAGATTTAATGACTAAATTCCATCGTTCACAAAATAAAACAAGTCTATTACTACTCACGAGACAAAACTTGGAAGGATAAAATATACATGAACGAAGGAGATTAAACTCGCTTAAGCAAAATCACTAGTATCGCCATCACCGCTAATCCCATAAACGACCCTTCCATTAAAGCTTCACCACTTAATCTTGCAGTTCCATCAGAATTCACGAAAATTCCTTTGACTCCCTTTCCACCAAAGAAACCCTGGAAATAATCAGACAAGTCGCTCATCATATCAACCACGGTGCCCTTTATGTCCTGAAGAATATCCATGAAATCATTGCCAGGGCCAGAAGAGTCCACACTACTTTTCACAGACGAGCAATCGAAATCTGCAACCGACTTCATATTATTCAAATGATTGTCGTCGCTACTTTTTACAGACGAGTAATCGAAATCTGCAACCGACTTCATATTATTCAAATGATTGTCGTCGCTACTTTTTACAGACGAGTAATCGGAATCTCCAACCGACTTCATATTATTCAGATGATTGTCACCGAACGAACCTTCAGAGGAAATAAGGGGAAAAGAGCAGAAATTTGTTAGTTGCTACGTGCGATTAATTGATAGCAGATGAAACAAGAGAGTTACTAAACATAAAATCTTACATGCCCTTTGAGACCGCAGAAATTCCTGTAGCTCACTGTTTTGTGAAACTGCGTTCCACACATTAGGATCGGACGCGATAGAAGCAACAACATTCTAGCAAAATGCATCGTACAAATCAGATATTATGGTGCAATCGGAGCTTCTAATATGTACTTAAAATGGCCACAAACATCTGAAGGAAAAAACAGAAATAAAAGAGAAAAAAACCTGGGCCACGGCGCTTTCATTTAGAATCTTAAATGCCATAACGGCAGGGGAATCAGTGTCAACACAAGCTTTGTTCTCTGCAATCTGTTTGTCTAAACGAGACAGGCTTGGGCCGTTATGCAGTTCTTCGACTTGACCCTTGTATCCTATGAAATTCTGACTTGAAAGATAGGTCCTGAGAATTCGGCAAACGATTACACTTAATGAGAAAGCGAAGAGCAAAAAACACGAAACACCATGAATATACATACTAGTTGGTGCAAGATCGAAGACATCTTGCCAATTCTGACCGGAATAAATGAACACTGATGGCTTTTAAGAGATGATTCCTCTTTTCCATTTCAACTTATTCAAAATTCAAAAGTCGAACTTTGTTTTTTTTTTATATTCAAAATTTAAACTATAGTAAATCAATGATTTAATTGTCCTGCAAAATTTTCTAAATACCCAATGTTGTGACTCTTCTGAAGAGACTCCTTCAGAAACCAAAAGACACGTTTCTTCATGAAATCAATCTAAGAATTAATAAAGTAATTAGGAACATAAATTAATACAAAATTAAAAATAGGAATTGAGGAAAATACTGTTGGAGCGCGACTGTGAGTTCAGATGTAGCCTCCTTCGCTTCCTCGAGAGTCGGCGCCCCGCCGAATATAACCCTAGGCATCGGCTCGCCGGCGCTAGCAACCACGACCTCCTCCTCCTGCTCTGGGAAAACCCAATCGTCGATATCTGAATAATGCTTCGGCACTACAGACTCAGATTTCGATGCAACCAGCTTCACGTCCTCCGCCGCCGCGGGAAACGCGGGACCAGCCGTCCGTGATGCGGAGGAGAACGGGAATCGCTCAGCCGGGAATCCACGGAAACCGCAGGTGTTCGCGGCGATCCCCGCCAACTTCGACGCCGCCCTGATCGCTCCGCCGCCCATGCTTAATTCGGAATTTCGGTAATTCGGAGGTGAAAAGAGTTGTGAAAGTTCTCGATCGATCGTGTTGTGATCCGTATTTAAAGTAAATACTTATATAAATGGATTTAATATAAATATTCCTTATTTTATCAAATAAAATATTTAAATATATTAATTTGTAGAAGAAACATAATTTACGAGTCGTGTGATAGGGGAAATACACGTGTTTGAAGAGTTTGATGTTTTCCAAAACTATTGTTTTCCCGATTAAAAGATTATCTTTCCTTGATTAAATTATTATTATTATTTAATTTTTTTTCTAATTTTTTTAATTATTGAGACAATCCTAAAAATGGTAAATTAAGAAACATTAACATTTGACACGATTAGTTCTTATAAATGAAATATACGATCCTATTATTCCTAATCTACCATAAATACGGAATAATGATATTAATATTAATAATAATAATTGAAAAAAAAGGATACATAAATACTGAAAAATAATTAAGATGAAACATATTTTTGAGCTCCAAATCCTCTCTCTTTTGTTGTACTCTCCTCCAATCCACCTGCATTGTTCACACAAATACCTTCAATATCATGTTATATAGTCCATGCAATATTCTACTAATAATTTTATGTTAGGTCATTACAATAAATTTCAATTTCTCATTCAAAATCCAACTACAAATTCGCCCACAAAATTTAATAAAAACACATTTGAACCAAGCGTATCTCGCAACAAGAGCTCACATACTAACTGACGTACCAAATGAACGAGTAGAACAAGCAAAATTGATTGAACTCGGATTTTTTAACCATTACTAGTACGATTTATGAATCAACTTTAAACATTTTTTTCGTTTCAAAAAATATACTTCTACGTATACTACTATGAAGTTCGTTCTAACTCAACTCGATTCAATTCAAATAACTACTATAAATGCAAAAAAGAATTATCGAGCTACTTCAGCTCGACTCGATTAAAGCCGCCGAAAGTCAAAATTCACGCAAATCACAATTCAACAAGAAAACCCCCAAATTAATAAAAAGTAGAAAGAGGAAATTCGTTACTAACTTTGGACGGTGCTGCAATCGGGCGGATCTTCGAAGAGGGAGATCGACAATTGCTTGTGCGCGACTCCGATGTCGATGAGGATGAGCCCGGAGCTCGGATCGTCGACGATGATATCCTTAACCGGAAGCCACAGAAAGAGCTCCTCCTGCGACAGGCCTTCGACTCCGGTGAGGCTGCCGTGGCTTAAATTGGCGCGGAGCTCGCTCTGGTAGAGAGCCATGGTGTCGAATTTTGCAAGGCACGGCCCGTCCAGAGAGACCTGCAGAAGGCCCGAGCCCGACGAGAAATTATAGGATCTGACGTCCTTCGGGAGAAGGCCCGGCGGGAGGCCCATGGACTCGAGGAGGCCGTGGATGGAGGAACGGCAGATCGGAAGAGAAAGGAGAAGGAAGGCGATGAAAGAGTGAATCATCGGCGAATCCATGGGGGAGGTTTTAGAGAGAGAAATGGAGGGAGTTTTAGAGAGAGGAAATATTTATCGGAAAAAAAAAAAGGGGAAAGTGTGACTTTTGTTGATCGCTGTTTTACCAATTTGCCCCTCGATTCATCGGTATATTACTACTACTGTTAACGAAGGAAGATATTTTCATTTATTACAATTTGAACCCACGATTAATTGAAAATTTTCGCCTGAATTTTGAAAAAATGGAAAGGGACAAAAGTTGCGACATCCTCGTGACGAAGTTCAGAAACGTCAGGAGGGCATAATCGTCATTCTCTACAATTTGTTACTCAACAGACTAAATTGCAGAACGCAGGAAGCGCAGATTGCTCGTTCCCAAAGCAGGTAAATTTTCGTTTAGGCCATATTGGATTTCGTTTATACGAATCACATCCCTTCAAATTTAATTAATTGATATTTCGCCCCATTTACGCGTGCTGCAATGAGCAATTATAGCGGGCACCACAGGCCCAGGCCCAGGCCCAATCGGTGACCAACTCCTATGATTTGACACTAGTGGGCCTGAATTTCTTGTCAACCGGTTACTTACATATGCCCAGTCACATAATTTGGTGGTTTCGAAAGGAAACGGAATCTTCATTCGTCTGGAAAAGCTGTTGCCGGTGAATTATTTTAGGGCAATTGTTGTCTGTATGGTCTGACCGGTCATTATTTCATATCAACCAAAATAAGTTAATTCATGTAATTAAAAAATTGGAAATTCAAAGAAGATTGTTGTTGAGATCGCCAAATTAAAAATTCTAAAACTGGAAATTTAGTGTAATCTTATTTAATTAGTAAGATTGTGTTAAATTCGATTACGATATGTCTAACTGGATAAGTATGTAAATTTAAAAAAATATGTATTGTTAGTTTGTTACAAATTGTAAGAGAAAAATAAGAGTGAATTTATTTACGCCTCCAATTATACTAAACTCACCTCTAATATTAATTCACCCTCCTTTATTTAATACTTTCATAATTACACCCTCCTTGCAATACCAATTCTACCCTTTTAAAATAAAAAAAGAAAGTTACTCATTAGTCATTACAGCAAATAATGTTACGGACTTAATTATGGTGATTAATGTAGTAGATAAGGGTAGTACAGGGATTTTCTATAATTTATAAAACTAAAATTTAAAAGAAGTGTGAGTTTAGTAATACTTAGAGATGTAAATAAACTCACCCGAAAAATAATGGTGGCAGAGTCCAGTAATCTCTGGTTGGGCTTTAGTAGGTGACCTTGTTTAATCGATTGTGGGCCGGCCATAAATTATAAGATTTGATGGGCCGCGCTGAAATGTGCTTAGACCCAGTCATAATTGGTCTACATCTCGCACATTATTGGTTGGTAACACGAAAAGGTGTGGGTAATATGGTCACATCACCTCAACATCCACAACGAAATTCCAGAAAATAATGTCAACCTCCATATTTTAATTAAAATGACCCTTTTAATTTATTTATGTTAGATACTATTGTAAATTAATTATATTACTCTACTAATTTTATTTTTAAATTACTCAAATTTAATCATGATGGAGTAATTGATTAGTCAAATTAATTTAAAAATAAAATAAAATTTTAGATTTTTTTTAGTATTTCACTGGTCAATTGCATGTCTCGGATTTGAACAGTGAACCTTATGGTCTTGATCAACTGAGCACTAACCCTTGATGATTTCGTTTTTAAGAGATGAATTAGCACTATAAAAAAATGAAACTCCATTGATAATTTTTTGAGATAAATATCACAAGAAATAATGTTATCGACTCAAAACAACCTGCTTCACTAAAATAAATTAAACAATAATTAATAATGTCATCTTATTTTATTTCTGGAAACAAAATAAGCCGCAAAAATAGAGAGGAATTGTTTAACCAAAAAAACAGGCACAGTACTCGCACCTGTAGAGCGACATGTAGTGGGCCCGTCTTACGGAGGCCCGACAAGCAAGCCCAGCAAGATAATAAGCAGGTCAAAGTCCAAGCCCACGATTTCATCCCACACGTGCCGTGTCTTGTCAGACAGACACACGTGTGAGGTGACACAAATCACTGTGTTCCATTTTTTGTTTTGGGATGGCTTAGTTAATTAATTAATTAATTAAGATATTACGAAATTATATATGCTTACGCAGAGTTGATTCTCAAATAGTAGTTGCTATTATTGGTTTGTTTGTGATAACATCCATTTCGATATGAGCTATTTAATTCACGAATTCGACATGAACACATCTAAAACAATGGATTGATGTTGACTCTCGTCGATCTCATTCGTGTAACAATGTTGATACCATACATCACAGGAGCACGATTCATCCCATCGTGTTCGTGTAACAGTGTCGATGAGTCGATATCAATATAACATACTCACAGTGTTGGCTTTTTCACGAAAAATGCATCAATACTATAAAAAATATAAAGATTTTGAAATTAATTTAATTGAACTGAACTAAGTTGAATCGAGTTCAATTGAACTAAATTGAAATTACGTTTAAAAGATCATGTCCTAATAATAGAATTTTAAATACACTTTCTCTAGAGTTATAAAATGACAAAATTACTCTTAACTAAGTAGAAAATTGAAGTAAGCAAAAATAAGTATGGTGAGGACAAAAGCGTGAACATTTTATGAGGAAAAAAAATGGGAAATCCCACTGTCTTGGTACAACACTTTAAATGAATCAAAGATGCGTGAAATATTTATTTTCTTTTGCAGAGGGCATAACGAACAATGCCGAAACTTACTGTTGTTTTTGTTTTTATTTTTATTTTTAATTCTGCAGAAAAATACAAGGGAACAATTTCTGCATTTATATATATATAATATATATTGGTTATGATTATTTTTATGTCCTTTGTCTGAAATTATTCCGAATAACGTGTCGTCTCCTTTATTTTTTAATTAAAATTAAAATTTTAAATTATTATTCTTGTCTCTGCAAGTTGCAGAGACTGCACCCAGTTTCAGTCAAAGATGCATCTGCCATGTTGTTTCATTTATTATAATTATTGCAATCATGCTAATCAAAAATAATACTAGTAATCAAGATTTGTGCATGAACTTGGAGCATTAATTCTGTAGTTGTTGTATATGCATGATCGTGATACACATACAATTAATTTGAAAATTCGATTGATTTATTGTGCCCATTATTCTATTGTGTCCGTTCTAATGTATTATAGTATTAAAGTTAATTAGATCGACAACACTGTAAAATATATTACTTGTACAAAAATTGAGTAAATTTTATCCCATTTATAGTACGTATTTGATTTCAAAATTTTAATTTGATTTTATCAAGTCTACTCTTGAATATATTTATGTGCCACCTTTTGAACAAGACACTTTTTTTTATTAAATAAAGCATCTATTATGGGATTGAGAAGATGATAAAGTTATTTAGCCAAATTATTGATTCAAACTATATATAAAATCAATTAGATTAACTTATTGATGCACTATTTGAACAGGCTACTAAAAAGATAAGACCATCAAGTACAATTGTATTATAAATAAATAAATAAAATGATCAAAACACAATATAATAATGTATTTTTAAAACATTTTCAGAAAATCACTTTGAGAAAAATATTAAATGGATGGTCTTAGAAATTTAATAAAAAAATAATTAGTTAAAAAAGACAATATAATGATCAAGCTGAATTTTTCAAAAAGTAATTTATAATTAATATATAACCATAAATTAATGTAGTGGGAATCCTGATATCCCAAAAAAAAAATAGTTTTGACTTTGGATCACAACAAAATCATCTAATTTAGTAAGAATATTTGAATCCAACCTTTTTTATTTTACAAAAATAGTAAGAATATTTGGAAGATGAATCATATGATTTGTAACTATGCCAATTTCTCAATTTGAAAAATGAATAGTTAAAAAGACCATTTTGCACCAAATGTCAACAAGTATTGAGTGTTGACTATTGAGTCTTGACTACCAAAATCAGTTTCTTAATGTTGTCTTGTTATAAGCATGTTTTGGATAAGATTCAAATGTGTGACGGCGACGTCCTTTTTTTTATGAGCGTAATTAACTGAAAAAATATTATTTGACTGTGTATTGTTTAATTTTATCATGGATATCTTGATAAGCACTTGTAAATTGTAATTATTTAAATTTAACATATCTTGTATTATGGGGTTGATTGTGAAATAAATTTACATACTTCACACTTTGAAAGTAAGTAAAACAAATAAAATAAAAATGAATTTTGTTCTTTAATTAAATGAGACATAAAGTGGGTTTGCGCGCATTTCCCAAAACATGACTACTAATTTAAAAAAGCCAACTGGGATTTGATATTTTTCTTACAGCTTTCTTTCAGTACAGACTTCAGTGCCCACGAAACCTGCATGGAAATAAGTATACAAATTCCCGCAACATTATTATGTCAACAATTATTTCACTATTTTAATTTCTCAAATTAAAAAAAAAAAAAAAGACAGCTGGCACTATTTTCAACATCGAAACAACAAACTGATTTTTATACACAGAAGCGCTACACGACGTTAATTAATTAATTAATCAACACAACCGATCATCAAATGCAGTACTAAAAATCAACAACACTTACAAACTAGTACGAAATTTCGAACAAATTAAAAATCAGACACCCATAACAGTTGACCGGTCAACGATTCCTCAATTCACGCTGTTGTTGCTGCTCCATTGCTTGAGGCCCGGCCCGGCCCACTTCGGGCACTTCGGGCTGAAAAAGCTCGACACGACCGCCGCGTTCAGCAGCTCGACGATCGGCGCGTACGTCACGCACCTCGGCGCCTTGTACTGATTGATCGACGCGCCCAAGCTGATCGCGTAGTCCATGAGCTTGTCGAAAGTCCCTCCTTCGACGACCTTGATTTCCAGGGGCCCGACGGCCCCCATCACCCGGTTCTGCCGGTAGACGGCGTCGAGCGACTCCTCGACGGCGAGGCAGCAGTCCTCGAAGACCGACGGCGGGATCTGGACCTGCCCCTGCCCGCTCCTGCTCAGCTCCCAGTACAGCACGTAGTGGCCCGGGATCGAGCCGGTGTCGGCGTGGCTCGTGTACTCGGTCAGCCGAGCCTCGAACGGGGTCAGGTGGCTCGTCGCGACTTTCACCGCGTTCTGGAGCTCGACCTCGTCGGTCTTGTCCGTGTCGATGCTCAGGACAACGTTTTTCCGGCACACGAAGTTGAACCGGGGGGCCCGGTTCTTGAAACCCGCCACGCGCAGCACGTCGCCCACTCTGTATCTGTAAAGACCTGAAACCAGACTAAAATGTCAAAACTACCCCTACGTTTTTGTAATTATTCCTAAATTATGGAAAGAACTCAATATTTACTCTTCTACGAAATGTCAAAATTACCCTTCATAATAAAAGAAATCTCGAAACAACATCTAAAAAAGGTGTACTTTTTTGGCATTTTGAGAATCAAGTCAAAGATTAAGATACTTTTTGTAATTATTCCTAAATGATGGAACGAACTCAAATTATACTCAATAATGACCCTCCTAAATATCTGGAAGATAATTAATTAATTAATTAATTAAGTGCAATTTAAAATCGACAATAATAGTATAATTTATCTAATTGAAATTGAAATCATTACCCGCATAAGTTGTTACAACAAGCTCGTACTCCTCTCCGAGCTTGACATCAACCAGGTCCACCAATTCTTGCTGCTCCTTCTCGTTGACGTTCATATGAACCGGCAAGAACTCGAAGTAAGCCATGCTCGGAATGAGCGTGTACGAGACCTCGCTCGGTTTACAGAGCGGGTCCAGGTTCACTCCGAAGTAGCACTCGGACGAGGCGTACATCGTACAGACAAGGGGCAACCCGTTGCTGTAATAGTCGAGAGTCGGGATGTACTGAGACATGGTCCCGGTCACAATCACGTCCACGTACTTGGTGTTGGGCCAGAGTCGAGTAATAATCCCTTCCCACGACCCCTTCCCGCATTCGGTCGCAACAAAATCCGCCAGCTCCGGGTCGGGTTTGATGACCCGGGAAACCGCGCTGATAACGTCCGGGTCGGTGACTAGCGGGTTGACCGACCCGGTTCGGATGTCGTGGCAGAGGAGGGGCCAGTGGTTTTCCAGGAAACGGATGGCCCGGATGAACCCGGATGCGAAAACCGCCCCGACCCGGAGGACCTCGCGGTTGTGGTGGAGCCCGCAGAGCATCTGGGCGTACATGCTCTGGTAGGAGTCGGGGCAGAGGATCGCCTCGTTCGGGCTGGTGTAGTTCGTGTACGGGTCGTACGGCCGGTCCTTGAAATGAGAGCTCTTGTAATAACTGGTGAGAACGGGTCGGGCCGGAAGCCCGCCCGGAGTCTCTGTCTCGCATTTCACGAACAGGAAATACATGGCCTTCCCCTGTTCCAGCCCGGGCACGAATTGGCTCATCACCGGCATCAGCAGGCTGTAGATCAACGTCCTCCGCCCGAGCTCTTCCTCGATCGTCGGCATCATTTTCCTCTCCCCGCCCGACGTGCCCGAACTGCCCGTACAAAAATTTTAATTAGAAAATAATAAAAGGTTAATTAAATTAATTAGTTTAATTACCTTGTGAGGAATTCGGAGATGGGTTGGGAGCAGAGGAGTGGGGAAGTGTCGCCATTGGCGATGCGGTTGATGTCGGGGAGGATGTCTTCGTAGGTGATGACGGGGATGGTTTTCTTGAAGGTGGCCCGGTCGGTGGGCCCGCCGGAGAAGCCGTGCCGGAGAAGGTACTCAACGTCGGCGTTGCGGGAGAGGATTTCGGAGAGGACGGCAGTCTGGACGTCGTCGGCGTTCGTGGTGACGTCCTCGATGAAGTCGAGCTTTTCCTTGTTGGTCTCGGTGAGGTCGGCGGCGGGATTCCGGCGAGCTTCTTTCGGCGCCTCAGGCATGGTGTTGAAGATGATAGCAGAGACAAGAGGGAGAGATGGAATGGGGATGATCAGTCGAGTTGGCGAGAGTGGGAGAGAAGAGGAAGGGTGTTTATGTTTATATAGCCGAAAAAAATAGAGAGACTAGGGGGCGGTGGCCCCCACTATACTATCGAAATTTATGATATTTGGTTTGTGTATGAATTTAAAATTTACAATTGGGAAAACGAAACCATGATATATACGAGATGCGTAACCCGATCGAACGAACTATTGTCACGTGTGTTTTTTTTTTCCTAAATTTAATAGTTTAGTCAAGATTAACAATCATGGAAAATGGACAATACAAAAATTAGATCTCTTAAACCTAACTTTGAAAGACAAAACATATAATTGTTTCTTGTTGTGGTTGATCTCTTTGAACACTTATTAGTACTATATCATATGTATATAACATTGACTTTCGGTTATAGTCCATACCTAAAAGGGGGGCAAAGTGATGAAAAATTGGAGTAAAAAATAGTTTTTAATTTGGTTGCACTTAAAACAACCCCCATAATTAATTTCACGCTATAGGTTCATAATAAAATAAAATAAACTTGCATAATTAATGGGTCAAATGAAAGCAATTGATTAACTAACTTACACACACATAGTCTATTTGTATACTCCTATTTTCAAAGTGCAAAAATAGTACTCTAATAAGTGGTCCATGGTTAATTTGACATTTTTATTGGGCACAAAACGAGTATTTTGTAATTGAAATAAAGTATTATGGGAAGGTTGTTTTAGGCGTATTGCTGAAATAATCTCGTTACTTCAAATTTCAATTTTTAATATTCTAACAGTACATTATTTTTATGCATTACACAATAAGATATATTATTTTTTACTTTTATTGCTTCAATTTTTTTCTCAATCCGGCCGTCTGGTAATGTAAATTTTATAAGAAGTTAAAAATATTAGTTTTTTTATATGTAGTAAAGTACGATTAGGGTTGATGGGAATTTTACAAATAAAGTGAAAATTTAAATATTGATCTTATGGTATACATTTTACATATTTTTCTTTAAATGCCGAAAATCAAATAATTTCGCAAACTCGTCAATATATCTATATATATTTCTTTTTCAAAAATTGGGAAGTGGGCCCAACGTCCGGTATTTCCAGAATTGTGCTTGCCTTGACCGAATCTATACATATATAATTTCTGAATCTCTCAATGACACGTGAACCAATAAGAAAGGTTTAATATTATTTTGTTCACATTATAAATTATAAATAAAAACAATAATATTAAATATAAATTATAAATAAAAATAATAATATTAAATATAAATTATAAATAAAAATAATAATATAATTATTAAGTCAAAATTTGTACATTAATATAATTATTTGGTAGGTTTTTATATCCATTAAATTAATATAATTATTTAGTAGGTTTTTATATCTATTAAATTTGCAAAATTTAAGAATATGTAATTCTAATTAATGATACTTTTTTTTATTTTTTTCCATTTGCATAAATATTTTTTTATTATTATCAAACTCATTCTCCTTCTATTTCCAAATTTCAACCGATCTTTCCCAAGAAAAAATAAGCCGCGTTTCCTAAAACATATCGAGATCAATTTGCTCAAGTATTTCATGGTCTCATGCTCACAGTATAAATTATAAATAAAAACAATAATATTAAATAAAAATTATAAATAAAAATAATAATATAATTATTAAGTCAAAATTTGTACATTAATATAATTATTTGGTAGGTTTTTATATTCATTAAATTTGCAGAGTTTAGGAATATGTAATTCTAATTAATGATATGTTTTTTATTTTTTTCCATTTGCATAAATATTTTTTATTTTTATCAAATTCATTCTCCTCCTATTTTTAAATTTCAACCACCTATTCTACTCTTATTTCCAAATTTCAAACGATCCGCTAATCTTCCCAAGAAAAAATCGGTCGCGTTTCATAGAATATCGAGATCAATTCGCCCAAGTATTTCATGGTCTCATGCTTCAATATTTCTGCGTATATATATTCGTTGAATTTTCCTTATTTTTTCTAGAATTTCATGTACGCTTTAATTATTTCATTATACATTTTTTTTTCGTTTTTCTCTAATTCAAATTTGGATTTTTTTTTTTTGCATAATCAAATTAAGGTATAATTTATTAGTAGAATTTGTTTTTTTTCAATATCTCATAAATTGAATTGGAATTGTAACGTATAGTCCGTTTGGAATGAAATTTTTTTCAGTAAGAGTAGAATTGATACAAAATTTGACAAAAAACGACTATGGAAATGTATGCATATCTATTTGCTAATTGCAATGTTAATCGATCGAAAGAGAAATAAATTAATATTTTTTATTTTACAGTTCTATTTTCGATGAGATAATTACATACGGACCACAGTCGCGGTGGTTTTCGACCTTAACCTGCCCCATCATAGCTTAATCATGATTCTCGACTTTTGCTCTCTTTTTTCTATATTTTCTTCACTGTATGTGAGATCAATATGATGGTGTCGAATTTTTAAATATTAAAAATAATCAAATAAATAAAATATCTTCTATAATGAGATTTTATAATTTTATTATTATTTCGTTGAGAATGAGATACAATTAATTAGCGAAATAAGACGTAATCAATTTAAAAAATGGCAATCGCGTTCTGTCCCGTCCCGATTTATTTGTTTCATAATGGGACGAGATGGGATCGGGACGATCCCATTTTATCCCGTCCCGTCCTGTCCCGCAAATTTATTAATATACATAAAAAATATTATTTTTTCACATAAATTGATATAAATATCAAAATATTAATCACACTTTCGATTAAATTTATTTCTTAATTAATACATTTTCACAAATCTCATAATAATTTACTTTTTTATAAAATTTGTTTTGAAAATACTTAAATATTTATATTTAAAAAATTGTAAAAATCTTTTAAATTGAATAATTTAACTTATTTCTCTTAAAAACATAATTTTTTTATTGTATTTTGATTATTTTATAAATTGATGATATTTAATTTAATTTAAGTTTTAATTTTATTGTTAATTTTATAATTGTATTTAAAATTTTGGAAGGTCTCGATCCCGTCTCGATCTTGACCCGATCAAGAATATAAATTATCAGGACGAGGCGAGATACCCCTAATTCCGTCTCATGGTCACCTCTACAAATTAGAGTGAGAGTAAAATTATGAAATAAAATAAAATTTTCATACGCATCAATTTAAAAAAAATATACCACGTGCATCGCACGGGCAGTGGTACTAGTTTCAACAAAAGGGCCACCGCATCGGGTTTAGGGTTGTGAAGGAAATATTTCATCGTCTTGTTCAATCGTGTCTCATGCACTTTTTTTTTTCTTCCAATTTTGATAATATATAATTGTGAAAAATTAAAATGCTGATTATTCTCATATATATACTTATAATATTTAAATTAATTCTGTTATACTATAAGGTCGACAGCTTTTGGAAGAGTTAGCGTTGACTTAATTTGACTGGAATACTAGTGATAGTGTAATGTTTGATTTGAGATTTGATTCAGATTTTGCTGAAATCAATGTGGTCAATATATACTCCATACATATATAAATAAATAAATAATGTATACTTTATCTTCACCCGATCACCATCTCCTTCCAAGAAACCTTCTGATGTTTCCTACTACTACATGTTAACCAAATTAATTACTTACATTTTAATTTTGTGTAATTAATGTAATCTTGTTTTTAGCGCGATTTTTGTCCTATTAGGAAATAAAGTACTACATTTAACTTTTATTTTTGAAAAAAAAAAAAACAGTTTATTAAATAATTTAAATGTGACCATATCCTGTATATAACAAACATTTGCAGTTGAAAAATTGTTAAAATAAATTAGAGATTTTGTATGCCTTTTTTAATATAAAAATTATTTTCTATAATGCCAAAAATAATTGAAAAACAATGAACTCGGAAGCTCGGACGGCTGAAGCTCCTCTCTCTCCCAGTTATCTGCAGTCCGATCAACACGAGTCCAACACGCGAACCGGTCAGTCAGATAATTTTCTCCTTTTACAAAAGATTCTTACTTTCACTTTTGTACAAAAATGACGTGGCCACGTCACTCACTCACTCACACACACTGCATGCGTTGATCACACACACTGACACACACATATATACGATTATGATTCTTACAAATCTCAGTACATTGATTTTAGAAGTCTTTTCAATATTATTTAAAAATAATAACGCATGCAAATGAGTGACATGACAATGTATTTGACGTGCGATGGATGTTGTGTACTACATGCACTCCACTTCCCTTCAACCAAACGGATAATAACCATTAATTATTTCATAAATAAATAAAAGCCGTATTTTTCGTGTACTTTTGACTCTTACATAAATAAAGAAGACCACTTTTAACTTTTTTTTACAAGTATTGTTGGTTTCTCGACAAAGAGTCTTGTCCTAATGTTTCCATTTTTTTTCCCTGAAAGCACATATGAAACTTTGTAAAAATATCAACAAGTAGTTGAGTTGAGAGTAAGAGCTCAATTTCACTATATAGTACTGTCGTGTTTTATCGTTCAATCTTTTTGAGCTCAATTCGATTTGAATTCGAGATCGATCGACCCACTCCTCGTTGCGACGTGGCTTCATGTGTCAATGTCATTAAATGGAATTATGTTCCCTAAACATCATATCTTAATTAATCAATTAATCACAAATATATATAACATGAAAGGTGGGTGGGGTTTCTGAATTTCAAAATACGAGAGGTTGATGAAAGGAGACAAAGAAATGAGGACCAAAAACAGAGTCACGTGTCAATACCCAAAGCATATATGAGAGTGTCCCTCATCACTTTATATCTTATACTACAAACGGAGTATATACTAGAAGTGTGATAATTAATAATGACGCCAAAAGTTATTTAATTAATTAATTAATCATAAATATATACAAGCATGCATGAAGATGTTTATGAGAGGATAACCACTATTAAAGTTGAAAGACATTGAAACGATGGATCAAAAGTATATTATACCAAAAATTTAAATTCCAAATGTGTGAATGTAATTGTTTATACCAAATTAATTAATACGGTTTAATTTTTGGATTATTTTATATATCGATTCATTCATAATGTTACTCGGGAGGATTTACATGTAATGCTCTGGAAGCTTCGACCTCCACTTGTTTTCATCGGTCATTGTTTGATGGTCCATAATGACGAGAGATCGAATAAACAATGCATGGTGATTAGGGTTCTAAAACCACTCGAAAATCGACACGTTAGAGAGCTTTAATTAGTGTTTTGATTGAATTAAGGTAATACTATACATACATAAAATTAATCGTGATGTAATCCTAAAAGGAAAAGGGTTTATGGAGTAGTGAGTGGTGGAGATTGTGACTAAAAGATTTATTTTTAAAAATGAATTAATTAAGGTAATTAATTATAATAAATATGATGAATAATGGTGATTGGTTTGATGCAAGATAAAACCTTTTAACCCATCGTATCTTGTCGGCCGATCAGACAACCGGGTAGGGTCATGCGAGAAGCGAGCAACCCGCTTCACCACCAAAGTACCGTAAAAAGCATTTTTTTTAAAATATTTTTATATAAAAAATAAAAAATAAAAAACACGCTTTTAAAAAGTGACATCTCTTTTGCAATATGATTGAGGTCATATTTAGAGGTGTATAATATTTGTACTTTTTTTTATTAAGTTGTGCGTTTCGCTGTAATAACTTTAAAGTAAATTAATTAATGTTTTATCCAAATAGATTTTGTCGCTGAGTGTTGAGTGGAAATAAACCAGGTAATGTGGGGAACATATTCATGCACAACTTGAACAATTCGTCAAACACACCACATATAATATAATACACTTACTCCTTTCGTATACACATCTTGATATAAAATTAAGAAAATAATGTTTTATTGACATTTAAATAAAAAAATTAGAAAAAAAATCAATTAAAAAAGTAAGTAAAAATAGCGCATATTAATTTGAAAATAATAATAAAAATATATACATAGATATAATGACATAAAATGTAAATAAATATAACATTAGTATAAAAGTAAAAAGTATTAAAATTATTTTTATTTCGAGAGGTAAAAAAAAAAAAAAGGAAATGAAAATTAATCAAAATGTTGTGGGTCATACATAGGCAGCATATAATTGCTTCTTACAAATATATTCTGACATAAATCATAATGTATTTCTATGAATTAGAATAAATAATATTAGATGAATAGTCAAGCAATTAATTAAGACAACAAGTTTTAATACAAGCCTAATACTAATACAATAATCACTCAGAATAGAAGATTTAAATGAATGCAAAGAGTATAGGGAAAGAGTTCAAGCAGTTGCTCCCTTCAGTTTCTTGGCAATTGCAGCAATGTACTTTACTTGGTGGAAAGCCTGCTCTGTTTCAAGCTCAGACGGCTGCCTCGATCCATCCCCAGCACAAGTCCCGTCTCCATACCGCCTTTTACACTTTCCATTTCGAACATCCCTGCCCCAAACGTGTACCCCATGGGCACAAAGATCATTCCGTGATGAACGAGCTGAGTGATAGCTGTTAATCTGCGATGTATCCAAATATTCAGTACTAAACACAGATAGCAAACTTTCGACAAAGGAAAAAGCTCGTCAATTAGTGAACGGTGAAAGTGTTTACGAAAACCACCTCTGGAGCAGTGAAGCTCAACTTAATAATCAGGCGTAATTAACCGAGTTTACTTGTAATCAGGAGTCAAGAGTCGTTATGTAATTATCTATCTATCAGTGAATTATCAAAACTTAGACGAATTATTTAAGGACCTAGTCGGGAACCCAAATATGAAGCCATCGGCCTCAACAAGTTCGCCAGGTGTGATAACGGGAGTATCACTCTTCGAAGAAGCACTCATTTTCTTGAGGATCTCTTCTGGTAGTGTTTCGGGTACCTGTAACGAGTTTTAGAATATCGTAGACACTTATTTAACTAAAGCCGTAATAAAAGTCACTTCTAATCTAAGTTCTAAGAGACAAATGATCCATCTAATCGGAGAACAACCGAAAATATCCATCTTTTCCCAGGGAAATGAAATTTTAGTCTGATAATTCTTGGGACGAGCAGTTTCAGCTGTTTACGTTATGCCTTTGCTCATGATACTAATTTCAGTTTTGTAACTTTCACATGTATTTGTGGGTGTTAGGCCTTCTAATTAAGGAAATCTTTGAAATAAATCAAATATTGTAATATTAATCGTTTTGGACCAAAGCTGCACTTGAAACTTAAAGGACCAAAATCGCATGGAAATAAAACTGTGCAGGACCAATATTGCAAATATTGAAAAGTGAAAACATAAGTGACAAAAAGTGACTGAAATTGTGAGAAAATATTGAAAGTTATAGGACCAATTTTATAGTCATGTCTTCTTTTTTCCTCCGCATTTGACAAAACAAGAAGTGAAAGAAGGAGATAGAGTCATAGAACGTAACACAAGAGAAAGGGGATGCAGAACAAAGACAGAGGGAGATAGTTCGGACCTGCCACAGCTTGGCTTCGACTCCTTCAACCGAAGCAGATCCCTTCTGTATCTCTTCGGCTAGTTTCTCTACATGTCCATACATAGAATATAACCTGTAAGGGTGAAGGTGGCAACGGCAAAGTTGACATTAGTATTACAAAAAAAAAAAAAACTGCAACGAATGAGAAGATTACTAATTCAAACTTACACAATGTAAACTTTGGTGGCCATTGTTACTGCTGGAAAAGGGATATTAATAATTAATAAATAAATAAAACGAAAAAAGATTAAGAGTAAGGCTATATAAAGGGACTCTTCCAATTTATAGTGCTAAAACATCAGGTCTATTATGCTTCCACCGGCCATCATTATGACTATTATGTCAACTTAATTATTATTCAAATTAATTAATAAATAAATTAAAAAAAATAAAATGCAAATCTTCACAATGTTACTGTACCTCAATCACCATTAATGTAATTATTACTAGTAATTAAAATATTGAACAACACGACGTTGTCGGAGCTGAATTGACCTTGAAGCTATCTGTGGGAAAACTCTGAATGATGATGGGTGGTTGACACTCTCATCATCCTTTTCGTTTGAACATAATAGTGAATTGGGATATATTCGTATCTCAGGTAATGAGATAAGAATTAAAACATACTCCATTATAAGTGAGAATAAATTGCAAGTATAATCACTAATTTTTGGCAAGTACAATCTTCCATGAACATACCGAGGGTCGAGTCGAACGATTTTCAGATGATTTTTTCTTCGTATTCAAAAGTGTAGAGGAGATGGTTTCAAGCCAGACTTGATCATGCCAACAACAAGATTCCGAGCCTCGTCCCATTTCCCATCACCCGAAAGCACTCGAACCGTCATGTTGTAACTAGCTTCATTCGGCGTCATCCCCCTCTCGCACATTTCTCTCAGCATCTTCAACGCTTTGTACGAGCTACCTTCTCTGCAGTACCCATAGATCATCGTATTATATATCACGTAATTGGGCTCGACTTTCACTTCATCCATTGTTTTAAACAATCTCGATGCTTCTTTCATGTTTCCTTGGTTACACCACCCGTTTATCAAGACACCATACATACAAACATCTGCTACCAAATTGGTACTCTTCATGTAGTTCAGGAGTTCAATCGCCTTCTCCATGTTGTCCGAGCGAGCAAAGAAATCGATTAAAATAGTATACGTAACTTTTGAAGGAGAAACACCTCTCTCTTCCATCTCACGAACAAAGTTCAGGACACGGCGCGAGTTCTCACTTTTGGAGCATGCGGAAATCAAAACATTATACGTAACCACAGTTGGCGATAAACCGAAAGACTGTATTTGGTCGAACAAGGTTAGAGCTTCATTAAGCATCCCGGCACGACAGTACCCGTCTATCAACGAGTTGTAAGTAATTATATTCGGTCTCAAACCGTGTCTCCTCATCTCACCTTCTAACAAGTTCGCCTCTTTCATTTTACTCCGTAGGCACAATCCCTCGATTAAAATGTTGTAAGTCACGACATTGCACGTCACACCCCTCTGAGTCATTTCTTCGAACATTCTGAAAGCTTTCTGCATTTTACCATCAGCACAGTATGCATTCAGCACACAGTTATACGTGTGTAGGTCGGGCAACACGCCTTCGCCCTTCATCTTCTCGAAGAGCTCGAACCCATATTTTCTAAACCCTTCTTTGAAAAATCCGTTTATCATGACAGTGTAAGTATGCTGATTGGCAACCAAACCCAGCTCTGCCATTTCCGAAAACACGTTCTTCGCCTTCTCGACCTCTCCCTTCTTAAAGCAAGCATCGATCAACGTAGTGTACACAACAACGTTTGGGCTCAGGCCCGTTTCGCGCATTTCATTCAAAACCCGGAAAGCCCGATCCAAGTCCTTATTCTTGGAACACCCCTTCATCAAAATCCCGAAGGTGTACGAATCCAACCCAACCCGCAACTTGTTTTTCTCAAAAGCGAGCCACGCCTTCCCGAATTCATTGCCCTTTATGAGATACTTAAGCACGGCGTTGAAAGTGATCGGCGTCGGCTCGAGACCTCTGTCAGTCATTTCGTCGAACAGGTGGAGGGCACGTTCGAGGGGGAGCTCTGCTTTGACATGGGCGTTGATGATTGTTTCGTACATGAGCGTAGAACTGAAATGCGGCGAGTCGGGACGAGTCAGGTGCGACAAGAGAGACGAGACGGTGAAAAGCGGGGACGCGATCTTGCCGGAGAGCAACTGTATGACGAGAGATTGCGCTTCAGAGATCATACTGAAGGAGAGGAGGTGGTGGATCATTACGGACACGGACTCGTGGGTGTGGTGGAGATTCTCTCGGAGGGAGGACGAGAAGAGGGAGAGCGCCGTCAATGGCGGGGCTTTCAGCATTTGGGGAAGGAGAATGAGGAGGTGATGATCAGACATTTTCAGTTGTCTGATGAAGAGTGAAACCGAACTAAAAAATAAAAATAAAATGATTTTTTATTTACACTTCCTTCGTAGATACTAACTACTATTGGTACCTTAATTCCCTTAATTCACACCTAAATTAATTAATCTAGTGAAAATAAAAATAAAATGATTTATTTACACTTCCTTCCGAGATAATTCACACCTAAATTAATTAATTTAGTTATGAACTAATTTAAAAAATGTTAATAGTAAAATTGGAATTGTAAATAAATCGAATCAAATAAAATTCCAATTGTAATTAAATTTGTTGGTGTTTTTTAGGCTTTTCAAATTATTACTCCATATATTATAAGGTAATTACTTCGTTTTTCTTTTAATTAATTAAAATCAATATTAAGGTTGACATGGCTTAGAAATCTGAAATTGTAAGAAAACATCTTGAAAAAAAATATGATTTTCAGATTTCTTTATTTTAATCAGATTTTGTTCTAGTTTATGTGCTTTTTTATTTTATTTAATTAAAAAAAGATGGACATAGACATATTTTTCTATTGGAATTTTTCAAAAGATGCAAGATCTCTTTCATTTAAGATGAAGGGCAATATTGTCTTTAATCATTAATAAGTTACTTGTTGGTAGAAATACAATAGTAGGAAACTTATAAAACTTGAAAGTTGTGTTTCCCCTACTACTTGTCTTCAAAGAAAGAACTACCAAAACACATGACAGGCACCTGCTTTTACAAATCTAGACGCCACAACCTGGAAAAAAAACAATCCAGCAGAAATTTATCAGCACAAAAAAAAAAAAAAAAACAAAAAAAAACAAGAAATTAAGTAACCTGCGATATCATGAGCAAAACAGCTGCGATTTCCGGGCGTCCGATAAGCAGCACCAGCATCCACGTCATGGCTATAGACGGAACCCTGAACGTGAACTCGCTGTTCACGTTCGCCCTCTTCCTCGGCATCTTCATTAACCCAGCCGACCCAAAAAACAGCCTCGTCGGGACCTCAGGCTGCTCAGCCAGCTCCACCGTACGAAAACAGTTCGTCGAGTTCCACGTCTACTCATTCAGCTCCTTCCTCTTTTCCAGCCTCATAGCTTCTGGCCTCAAACTGGCTATTGTGACAGGTGGCAAAAAGGGAGGAGGGGCCCACGGAGCTAGGTCTAGGGAACTGCATAGCGGTGGACACATGAATCTGAGGGTATTGCGAGCTGGGATATTGGCGACAGCTGTCGGTTCGGTTTCCGGGTCTGCGTTTCTGGGTCTGGCTCTGGTCGACTTGATGCAGATTAAGCTCGGTAGTATAGGTTGTTGGGGATGGTATACTCTGGCTGCTACTAGTCCACTGCTGGTTTTAGTACCATCTGCTCTTCTTATATACATATGCCTCCTGTTTTATGCCTTCTACCAGGCTTAACTTTATGTTACATCTTACGATATAAACCTTGATTCACATGTGGCATTTGTATATAGAGATCCTGATTCCTGACCATTATTTCTTCTGTTGATATCAACAGAACGTTGAAGCCTCTTTATCTGGCCTCCAAATCAGTGATGCTCATTGTTGCTTTATGGGATATTGCCCTTGGTAAACTAGAACTCCTTTCGATGAAAAATCCAGGCTCTTTGGGTTCAGCCAAAATCGCCCCATCAGTTCCTAACATGAAAAGTACAGAGGACATGGTTGGCCTATCTTCTGCGAATTTCTGAACGCATAATAACCCGACTTGTACACATCGCTTCACTTCAGATTCAATGAATGTATCATTCAAACTTTCGTCCATCAGCTCTAGAACCCTGTTCTCTGTCCATAGCAACCATGCCTGGATAGAAGAGGAGAGTTGAATTATCAACAGAGGTATAAGCGTAAATAATTTGTAAGCTAAGAAGAAAACATACATGTCCCAAAAGACTGTAATAATGATTGCAGTTTTCGAAAGCCCTGTTCTTTTTCCCACTCACGATCTCTAGCAACACCACTCCCATGCTAAAGACGTCAGACTTCACCGAGAATTTTCCATCAATTGCGTATTCTGGAGCCATATACCCACTGCATACAAATATTGGTGATAGGTCTCATTGGAAAATCAAATTGTGTTGTTGAGATAAAAGAATGCTTACTATGTCCCTACAACTCTTTTTGTTCTAGCAACCGATTGATCCTCTCCGAAAATTCTTGCTAAGCCAAAGTCTGAAATTTTAGGATTTAAATTTCCATCTAGCAAAATATTGCTTGTTTTGAGATCTCTGTGGATGATCTTTAATCTCGAATCATGATGGAGATATAAAAGTCCCCTTGCGACTCCCATGATAATTTCAAAACGGATTGGCCATGTCAAAGCTGATTTCCGATTTTGATCTGATAGTTAAATGAAAAAACTTAGTCACGTCGGATGCTTTTAACACTTTGAGGCATGGTAAGACATTAAAAACAGGACTTCAGAAACTGAGAAATGTGATGAAGTAAATATTTATTAGGGCATACCAAAAACAAAATAATCGAGGCTTTTATTCTGCATATATTCGTATATTAGCAATCTTTCCTCTCCTTCAATGCAACATCCTAAGAGCCTCACGAGGTTTCTATGTTGAAGTTTGGCAATCAAGATTACTTCATTTTTGAACTCCTCAAGGCCCTGCCCTGAAGTTCTCGACAATCTTTTAATGGCTATTTCTTCTGCATCTGACAAGTATCCCTGCTCATAAATGTTGATACCAAGACGTCACAATGCAGAAATAATATCGTTTTAGTTCACCGTACGTAAACACTCCCATGTACTATGTGTTACCTTATAAACAGGACCAAAACCTCCTTCTCCAATTTTGTTTTTCTCGGAGAAGTTATTTGTTGCAGCCACAATAATGTCAAATTCATATAAGGGCAATTGTAGATCATCATTTTTCCCACCTGGTGCTGTAAATGATGAAAACAAAAAGGGGAGTGTAAAACAAAAACACATTGATTCTTGAGTAGCCTACTGAATGAAGATAAGAGGTCATACCCGACCTCTTTCGTCTTGTCATTAAAACTATAAATCCATTGACAAGTGCCGAGACAAGGATTCCAGAACCTACTGATAAAATTATAAGCTTCGTTGGCCTTTTCTTCTCCTTCCCCTCATCTTGATCGGTGCTAGAATCTACAAGGTAAAACACCAACTAATTTGAGACACGATAGCTCCTAATGAGAATAGATAATAGACTTACCTAGTTCCGAAGATGGCAAGCGAATAAACAGGTTTTGTTTACTATCTGCCGGGGGATGTTCCCTGACATCAATGAGATCCCCAAACCACATCAAGCATCCACGGCCTCCCTTATCTACATACGGATTAGCATACGCCACACAACTACAGTTTTTCATGCACCCATCTCCACATTCTTTAAGGTTCATGCTAATATCCAACCAAAACCTAATCATATCGGGATACTTTACCCGTTTAACCTCTAGAAACCCATCTCCACTACCACAATTCAAAGGCACAATCCTAGCGCACCCGTCGGACCAATCCTGAACGTCCCATTCTTTTTGCACTTTAGGGGCAAAGCCCTTTAAGCACTCGCATCTTATTGGCTTGTCGATTCTGCAGATACTGTTGGGCCCACACAGACCATATTGGTCACACAAATCAATCGGAAGAGAAAAAACATGGTTCCAGTCACCTCTTCGTTCATTCATAGTATAACGCTGAAGTATCCCAGATGTCTCCAATCTTACATTTAAGATCACAGAGCTGTCGTATGGCTCGAGAATGGAAATCAATCTCTCTCCTCTGAAAACCAGTTCAGGATTGAAACTGCTGATCGGAAGAGTTCCCGTGAAGGTCAGCCCATTCCAGGTCCCAGTTCTGAACCTCTTCTTTGCCACTTTGTAAATCACAATTTGGGGCAGCCCATGGTTTTCGATCCTGAAAATATGATCTCCGGGTGCAGGGTCGTCTCGGTTTCTCCACGACGTCAGATACTTCTCCAGGCCGGCATCGGAGTCGTCTACCAGCTTCATTCCAGACAGCCACGTGTCAGTTGGGTAATCAAAGCTCTGCCAAATGTAGTAGTTATGTGATGAATCTTCTAGAAGAACAAGGTTTCCATTATCCAAGAGCTGTAAAACCGGCTTCGACGCGGGGGATGAGTTCGTATTCGCCGACCAGATTATGCTTCCAGATCTGCCCACGACCAGAGCTCCGTCATCGGACACGGTGAAGAACACCCCCTCGGAGTGAGTGATGGGGCTGATTCTGTTTGCGACCCAAACACAAACACCTGGTGTGCGCTTGTACCATATCCCCAGGTACGCGTTCTCGGACTTCCCGGGGAAGAAAAATCCGAGCTCGAATATTCGGTTATGGGAAACAAGGGTCTGCCCGGCGACGAGACTCTGGTTTGGGAGGAGCGAGTCTGTTGTCGGTGCGGAGAATTTGAAAAGGGAGATGAGGTGAATCGATGCGTAGATGAGGGCTGTGAAGTCGAGACGAGCCATTTTCGAGAAAACTCGGTTTTGTTGGGTGTAGAGAAATCAAGAATATGCTGTATCATTTTGCTTTGATTTTTCAACGACTGAGTATATTATGTGGCGAAGGTGATGAAAGGGATCGTTGGCTAAAGTAATGACGGGGTAATATGGGAATTTATACAAAAATATTTTCTCTTCATAAATTTTCAAAAGTTATTCTTACTCACATTCTCAAAACTTTGGCACCTTTTTTTTTGTTTAAGTTTGAAATCAAAAGTTTTTTTTTACTTAATACGAGTATCTTTCTACTTTTTGTACAAATTTCTCTATTCAAGCATTTAAGATACGAAAAAAATAATTAATTTCAAAAGTGAATTTATCATATTTTAATAGTATTATTGACCGATTTGAATGTATATGCAATTTTTTTAATATTATTATTGCGAATTGTCATAAAATAAATATTCGTGTTTGAATAAATCATGGAGTATAATCCAATTATTTATTTATTGTATCTTTGTAATTTATATATAAAAAAAGTAATTGAGTATTTACTGTGTTTTTGTAAAATAAGTTTTGTTTTTGGAAAATTAGAAATTTTGGAAGGTATGATCAAATAATATCACGATAGATCATTCTTATTGTATGTGGACGTGCCGGAGTGGTTATCGGGCATGACTAGAAATCATGTGGGCTTTGCCCGCGCAGGTTCGAATCCTGCCGTCCACGTTTTGACAATTTTTTTTATTACTGTTCGTTTTATACAAATTTATAAAAGAAACAAACTGAACATCTTTCATTCCGTGGACGTGCCGGAGTGGTTATCGGGCATGACTAGAAATCATGTGGGCTCTGCCCGCGCAGGTTCGAATCCTGCCGTCCACGTAGTGATAATTTGATTTTGTTCTTTTGCTTTTTGCCATTTTAATCGATCATTAACATATCATAATTTGGTTTTTATATATAATTTTTGCCATTTTAATCGATCATTAACATATTAATTTGGTTATCACATTCATTATATGTTTTGATTTTGTTCTTTTGCTTTTTGACATTTTAATCGATCATTGACATATCATAATTTTGCCATTTTAATCGATCATTAACATATCATAATTTGGTTTTTATATATGTTTTTTGCCATTTTAATCGATCATTAACATATTAATTTGGTTATCACATTCATTATATGTTTTGATTTTGTTCTTTTGCTTTTTGACATTTTAATCGATCATTGACATATCATAATTTGGTTTTCATATATCTTGCTAGTACTAAAAGTACGTAGTGTTGATTCTCAAGTTAATTTGGTTATCATTCTCAACTATGTTTTCACATTCATTATATGTTTTGATTTTGTTCTTTTGTTTTTTGCCATTTTAATCGATCATTGACGTATCATAGCTCGTTAGTTGATGCGTACACTGGATTGTTTTGTGGTACTTCACCATAAAATATACTCCAAATCACATGAGTTAAAATTTTGAATTTTTTTTTTGTAAAATATTAAAGAATTAAAATAAATAATTTTTTAAAAATAATTTAGTTAATTATGGAACATTGTTTAATATAATTTTATTTAATATCTACCCTTTCAAAATGATTTTTTAAAAATAATTTAGTTCATTCTACAATATTGTTTAAATGTTTAGTAGTATAGTTTTATTTAATATCTAACCCTTTCATCCAAAGATTATTCTAAAATAACACTAAAGTTACAATAATATATAAAATAATATATAAGAGATTAATATAAAATTGAAATGAAAATTCGTAATATTTATATAAAACTAAAAAAATTAAGAAAAATGAAAAATTATCCGTTAGTAATTGGGTTGACGATATAGACGTATAAATTTCATCGCAACAAATTAAATATACATTAAATTTTAAATCAATTTTAAACCAAATTAAAATCTATACACATATAAATTTCATCGCAACAAATTAAATATAGATTAAATTTTAAATTAATTTTAAACCAAATATAATCAAATAACCAAATTAATACTAGAAATATGAACAAATAACCAAATTAAAATTTCGTTAATACTTGTTTTTTATCAAATAAAAAATGTCAAACTCTCTAGGAAGATTATTCTAAAATAAAATTAAAAATAAAACCGACAAAAGATTATTCTAAAATAAAATTAAAAATAAAAAAAACAAAGATTATTCTAAACTTAAAATTAAAAATAAAAACGAAAACTGCCATTGCACGTGCCAGTTTTATAAACTTGCGTCCTTAATTACAGGATTAGGAGAATAACCAAACCAACTAACTGATTCGCCCCTAACCGCAATGGAAACGGGCCGCCGCCGCCACCGGGCCGCACTTAATTAAACAAAAATTCATCGCGGGCCCACTTTCCCCGCGCTCAAAATTCTCGCATCATTTTTCTTCCCTCTTTCTTCACGCTCCGAAATAGTAATTGCAGATCAAAATATTTCCGAATCGTCAAAATTAAATTCCCATCGCACCTTCTATTTCCGTTGACGCGTTTTTTCCCAATCTCTTTATAATGCTAGTGCATGGACGTGGAATCGGGCCTAACACCTCAGAAGAATTTGAATTTCCTTTTCGGAAAACCGCTTTTTTCGTCTTAGGTTTTCGTGCTTTCTGAACCGTCGTCGTTGAAAACTTTGGATTGCTGGTTGGGTAAAGTATCATTTCTGTTTTTTCATAGTTTTTTATTTTTTTATTCTTCGCTTTAAAGCTCTACATGTTGTGTCTTACGGCTTTAGCTTTCGTGTGTATGTTGGATTTGGGGGAAATTAATCGTAATAATTCAAAAAACTCATGGGTTCTGTCGACAGATTTTCGGGCCGATCGGCGAATAGTACTGCTCGTAGTTTGTTGGTAGGACTGCAGATGTCGTCCAGAGAGCTGAAGCAGTCGCTTTCTAGTTTTTTCAGTAAGAGGTGAGTTTCATTCATTTGGTAGAGGGTGAAAAGATCTATTGATGATCGCGTGTGAGTTTTTGTAATGATTTTTGTATCGGTGTGAGTTTTTAAGGCTAATGCTGCTATATTTTCTCAGATCTTTCAGTCAAGAATTTGGGGAAGGTGATTCGGAGGAGGCAGAGATTTTGAAGGAGTATTACATTCCGGATTATATACTGCTCCCCGAATCAGAAACGAAGGAGCAGTACTGTGAAGTTCCTGTATGTCCTGTGATTGTGTTCGTCAATGCGAAAAGCGGTGGGCAGTTGGGAGGGGAACTTTTACTAACATGCCGTCGTCTTTTGAACAGAAATCAGGTTTGTTTCTGATCGATTTCATGTTAGATCATGGGAACGACTCGAGAGGATTTGAGTGGTAACACAGGGCTGATTATAATTTATACAGGTGTTTGATCTTGGGGAAAAGACACCTGACAAGGTGCTCCATCAACTTTATTTCAATTTGGAGAAGCTCAAGCGAAACGGGGACAAATTGTCGGCTGAAATTCAGAGCAAATTACGTATCATAGTAAGTCGAAGAACTGGCCCATGAACTATGATAAGTTGTTTCCTAAAAGCAATGTTTGTAACTCTCGTTTGTATGCGTAGGTTGCTGGTGGGGATGGAACTGCGGGGTGGCTACTTGGAGTCGTTTCCGATCTAAAGCTGTCACAACCACCACCAATCGCTACTATGCCATTAGGAACTGGGAATAATCTTCCATTTTCATTTGGTTGGGTAAGATTTGAACCTCTAGTCAAAGTTTGCAATAGGGCAAAACCTGTGTATGATGATGGCATGTATCGTTTTTTCTAGCTCAAATCTATTTCATTACTCTTTAGGGGAAAAAAAACCCTGGCACAAACGACCAATCTGTCAAGGCATTCTTGGCACAGGTAAAGCATGCAAAAGAGATGAAAGTCGACAGGTACACATTTAAATATTTTATTTATTGAGAAAATCATATTTTGCTGCAGGAATCATGATTTTTTATTTACATTCAGCTGGCATATTCTCATGCGGATGAAGGCTCCGAGAGAAGGTCCATGCGACCCTATTGGACCTCTCGACTTACCGCACTCATTGCATGCCTTTAACCGTGTCTCCTCAGAAGATGAAATGAATGAGGTCCAGTTTCATTTCACTTGACTATATCCACGACCTAGATTTTACCCAAGTGATCTTCGAAGGTGGTCCGTCTACAGTGTACTGATCGTATGGTTTTTTATTTTATTTTTCAGGAGGGATACCACACTTTTCGTGGAGGATTTTGGAACTATTTTAGCATGGGTGAGCTCTTATTTCCCGATTATATTCCCCTTGAAACATTAAAAATTAGTTTCTTTATATGATCATATCTAAATCAATTTCTCTTCTTGCTTTTTGCGTTTTTGTGTGTTTATCGGATGCCCAATTTCTCTTGACAATGTTTTTCTTTTTCAGGTATGGATGCCCAAGTTTCCTATGCATTTCATTCAGAGAGAAAGCTGAATCCAGAAAAATTTAAGAATCAATTAGCTAATCAGGTAGACAGTTAGATGCTTACGTTGATATATTTATCATTAGCTAAAACTGGCGGCTGTTATTCTTTAGGGTCCGTAACGATCACGTTAGACTGAACCACTTTTACTCATTTGTTGCAAACTGGTTATTATGTTTTTGCAATCTTTTTTTAAAAATTTATTGAAATTTTCATCTGTCTAGACTACTTACGCAAAGCTTAGCTGTACACAAGGATGGTTTTGTGCGTCCCTCAAGCAACCATATTCAAGGTTGCATCACCCACCCTTTTCTATTTCATGATCCGAGTTTGCCCTATCATTTCACTAGCTATGACGTGCTTGGGAAAATATTTGCTTTTGGATTTTACTGAGGTCGACTCTGTTTTACAGAAATATCGCTCAACTGGCAAAAGTTAAAATCATGAAGAAGCCAGGCCAATGGATAGATCTTCCCATACCACAGAGGTAGACTCAACCTGTTATATAATCTCATAGTTCCTTTCACGGTTTCACCGATGCTTGCTATTTATTTTGTGTGCAGCATCAGGTCCATCATTTGCCTTAACTTGCCTAGTTTCTCGGGGGGTCTTAACCCCTGGGGTAGACCGAGTAAACATAAGCTTCACGAGGTTAGTTATTCTTTGACTAGGCACATCGTATGGCATCATCATCTTTTGCTGATTTATGGTCCCTTTTTTAACAGAGGGACTTAACCCCACCATACGTCGATGATGGGTTTTTCGAGGTTGTTGGTTTTCGAGATGCATGGCATGGGCTTATCTTGTTTGCTCCAAATGGACACGGGACTCGACTTGCACAGGTAGGTAAAATTTTCGACTTTATTCTGTAATATGTAATTGTCAATTATTCAAAAAAAAAAAAAAATATCTGCAGGCGAACAGAATTCGTTTCGAATTTCACAAAGGCGCTGCCAGTCATACGTTCATGAGGATCGACGGTGAACCTTGGAAACAGCCCCTTCCCATGGACGACAACACTGTTGTGATCGAGATCTCGCACTTTGGACAGGTCAGCGTTCTCGCAAACACACTTTGTCAGTCGAGAAGCATAAACACGCCATACTCGCCTTACTCGCCACGCAGCTCGGAGGATGAAGATGTTTCCGAAGAAGGCTTGGAAGGACGGAGGAAGTTAGGTGCAGCTGAGACTTTTCAATTGCCTGATGACTTTGACATTTCTCGTCTTAGTTGATCGGTTCAGCGTAGTAGCTATAACTGACCATAGAAGTTTCAACCGAACGAATCTTCCCATGACTTTCTAACCTTTGGAAGAAATGCAGCAAATAACAATGCTGAATGAACTCTGTGATAATGTAATTTTGTTTGTAGGTGCAATTACATTGTTTATAAATTATATCTTGAAATGTTCTAGAAAAGCAACAAAATTTGTAATTAAATAATTTCAATATTTAGTCATTTTACTCTCACTACTTTGAGTATGTTGCAAGAATTCTCATAAAAAAAAAAAAAAAAAATTGCACTGAATTTTTTATTTATTCATTGCATATTAACTATACATATTTCTCATAAAAAAAAAATATACCAAATCATCCTAAACTTCAAAAGTATAAATTCTATACAATGCCAGCTTCAAAATATACGCGCGATTGGCTTGCATGGTTCTTCCACCACTACAACGACCTCCACCTAAAGGTTTGTAGACAAATAGATACTTAGTCTCATATGCATTCATTCATGGGTTTCCAATGGCGTGTCTCAATCATCTAGATTTACGCTTTGGGTATTCCAAAAAATGAATACTCCACCAATAACACCAGTTTTGCTGGTGCTAACATTGATACTTGCATAACCAAAATACCTTTCAGTGAAATTCACAAACGCCATTATATCCGTTTTGACCTGTAAATAACAGAAAAAACTTTAAGAGAAACTAGTATGATGACATTTTAGTTGGACCTATTGAAATGCGTATCGGTTACCTCATCAAGTACAGTTTGTACATCACAAATTCTGCCATATTTGTTAACCAACTCCTCCCGCAAGGGCTCCATATTCTAGATATCTCATTACAAACCCAAAATTAGCGAAATATTGGTAGAGAGCGAATGTGTATTAAAAATTATGCACTTATATACTCAGTATAAATGGAAATTTGGAATCTACCTCCACATCATAAGCAGACTTCATAATATATGAAAATTCATCGTATTCCACATCTTTTTCCATAATAATGTTAAGAGCCTCATATCCAGTACTTTTATCCATTATCTTTCCAAAATGATTTTCTCCCATTCTCTCATCCAGCTCCCTAAACTCAGCTTCACCAGCCCAATGTCCGAATAAAATGCATAAGAATACCCTTCAAAAAGTTAAAAAAAAAAAAATGCATAATAATTTAGTGCATAATAATTTAGTCACTAGTAGTGGTTTATGAATCAGTGCATCTCGATAAATTCGATAATGTAAAAAGAAGAAACCTGATTAAAGTAGTATTGGTGGTATCATATATTGTTCTTAACAAAGAGTGCTTAAAACACGGATCTGCCACCATGTGTTTTGCACGATCAGCAGCTAAATCATTATTTGAACTATTCACAGTCCCCCTGGTAACATATTTATACTGAAACAAAAAAGTGAGGAAAAGTTTAGACCTTTACCCCCAATGTTACTTACAAGCATACAAATTACTACAAATCGTACCTACTTTATGCATAAACGAACACAATCAACAAAGCATGGGTCTTTCCAAACTTCACTTGCCATACGAGAAAGCTTATTTACATCATAGTTGGATTGCTGCAAGAACTCGTTCCGAAGGAATTTCAGATATTTTTTTATCAAGTCAAATTTATTGGAATTCGATTTTTCTATAATGTCGACCAGCACACGTATGAAACGTTTAGGATCCTGCATTGAGTATAATATCGATCGGTAGTCAATAATGCAGTTGCAGTTAGTTCGTATGATAAAATCCTACACACACAAACACACACAATTAAAGGAAACAAAAGGAAAGCGGGTGTCCTCGTACTTTATTTATAATTATGTCAATTTTGGAGGGAAAATATCACATTTGGTCCTGTTTAGAGGTCATTCCCAATAATTAGTCTTTTATCTTCTAAATTTATCACAGTTGGTCTTTTGACCTGCTATTATAGGTTAAACAGGTCATTTTTTGAAAATAATTTAAATAAATAAAATGTTGAACAAGAAATATCTTAAATTTATTAATTAATAATTAATTATTTAAATTTAATAATCAAAATTTTAACAATTTTTTTTTATTATTATAATATTAAAATAAAATTTTATTTTATTTAATATTTATTATTTTTAAAATTATTTATGTGTTTAATTTAAAATTTAATAATTTATTTTATTAATGTGTTTAATTTAAAATTTATATTATTTAATTTTATACTATAATATTTATTTATTTAACTATTTCTTTTTAATTTTTATGATTTATCTATTTATTTAATATTTAGTACAAATATTTTAATGGTTCAAAATGTTCATATTTGGTGTCATGGTGTAGTGGGTTTAAGTGCAACTAATTTTAAATACTTCAAAAGTTCGAAACTTTGTTCAACATTTTATTTATTTAAATTATTTTCAAAAAATGACCTGTTTAACCTGTCAAAGGACCAACTGTGATAAATTTAGAAGATAAAGGACTACTTATTGAGAATGACCTCTAAACAAGACCAAATATGATATTTTCCCAATTTTGGATTCATATATCTCCTCGGGTGAAAGGTCTGGCAAACAACCATCAGCCATTTCTCCACTCTGTAAAATCAATAAAAAAATTATTCAGAAAAATTAGGATAACACCTAACAAAATTGGAAGAAGAAAAATTTAGGAATTAAACAATAATTTGCAATTCAAAAGCCGTAATAATAAGAGCTACAAAAGATGTACGGTGTACCTACCTGAGACATCTTGAGCGGGAAGAACAAAAATTGGTGAATTAGGGCTTATGTGGATTTGGGGTATTTATTTATACTCAAAGTTAGAGCATCTCCAATGAAGATTAGAACTCTACGTGTACTTCTACCTTTCACCCAAAAATGCTGTAGAAGTCATTGAAGATGTATTTTATTATTATTATTTATCATTATTAATTTATTATTATTATTTAATATTATTAATTAACAAAATTAATAATTTTTAACTAACAGATTATTATTTATTTTATATAAAAATTATTTAAAATTAAGAATTTTGAAATAGATTAAATTTTAACTTATTTTTTATTTTAACGAATTATTTTATTTTATATAAAAATTAATACAAAATAAAAAAAAATCAAATAGTTAAATTTTTAAGGTTAAAAATTATTTATATACAAATTAATTAAATATAAGAATTTTGAATATATAAAAATTATTTAAAATTAAGAATATTGAAATAGATTAAATTTTAACTTATTTTGTATTTTAACTAATTATTCTATTTTATATAAAAATTAATACAAAATAAAAAATTTTAAATAGTTAAATTTTTTGCGTTAAAAATTATTTATATAAAAATTAATTAAAAGTAAGAATTTTGAAATAGTTAAATTTTTAGCGTTAGAAACAATTTTTTATTTTATATAAAATTTAATTAAAAATGAAAATTTTGAAATAGTTAAAATTTTAAAATCAGTATATCCTTAATTATTTCTATAAATATTAAATAAAAAAATATAAGTTAGTGGTGAGACTTTTATAGGTAGAACCATTGGACGAGGTAGAACTTTTTTTAGGTAAAAGTAGAAAAAGTATGAGTTGGCGCATAAGTGACCTACTCCTCACCAAAGTTGAAACTACCACTGGAGATGCTCTTATGTAGTACGGACTACGGAGTAGTATAGGAATTATAGTAATATTGTAATAGCCTGAATTTTTATAATAAAAATTAGTTAATTAAAATGGACTTTTTATCCACGTATTAGTCGGGTTTAACATTATTTTAATTGGGCTTAAAATTTTTATAAATTGGGCTTTTAGTTTAATTTACTTTTATAAAATGAGTTTAATGTTAATGGGTTGAACTAATATTTTTTTGGGCTAAGCAAATTATATTTTGATAATTGAGCTGAGCTTGTCTTTTAATTGAGCCAACTAAATTATATTAGTTACGATCTAAATTATTAATTAATTAAAATAAGTACAATAAATATAGAATTGAGATAGCAATAAGATTTTAGGCTAGAAAAGAAAAAATAGAGAGCGAGAGAGAGGGACCGATGAGAAGAAACGGAGCCGCCTAGAAGAAAGAAAAGACGAACGGGGACGATCGGACCGAGAGGAACAAAGGAGGAAGAAGAACTAGAAAATCAATGAATCTCGCGAACACCTCGATCGATCAACCGCAATTTAATTACGAGGCAAGTGAGTTTTAAGTTCATATAGTTAGTTCATACGTTGGGACTTAGGATTATTAGTTATTGATTTAATCATTCTTTTGCCATTAAGGTAGGTTGAATTGTTTATTGTGGTATATATATATGTACCTTCGTGATTGTTGAATATACATGTGAGGGCACGGTGACTGTTGAATACATGCGATGGCACGGGAATTAGCAGTAGCTTCTATAGGAATGTACAAATTAACTTATAATCCTAATTGTATGTTTATACGTTTGTATGTGTAATGTGTGGTATGTTTATATGCCTGTTGTTCTTCATATAGTATTAAATATATGTAGCCTACTTATATGTATGTATAATATGTACGGAGTAGTATGTATTATATAATTGTTAGTATATATATTTAAGTTGTTGGCTGCTGCTTGTAGCAGCAATATAGGTATGTACAGTGTGTATGATATTGATGCCTAAAGTAATAAAGTAATAAAGAAAAAGCTACTGCATATGTATATATATACTCACCCATATGTATGTAGGTGTAAAGTGAAGTGTAGATGTGTATATATGAATAACTTGATGTGAAGTTATATGTACATAAGAACAACAGAAGTATATTATAATGTTAGTAAGGAAGAAGAACTTGATGTTCATTGTGTATTATATTGTTGACTTGTGTATTTTAGTTGTCATATATCAGGTCTTGATTCCAGATTTGATCGTGTTTATCTTATATTCAGTTACGTTTATTGAAATGCTTATATTTGTTCTTATGATGGGATCTCATACATATCATTAGTTCATGCATACACGTAAGGATGCATTTGCATTAAAAGTTCATGTCACGGTCAAAATACTTAAAGAACGAAATTTAATGTTATAAAGTAAACGAAATGTTGCGCATCGTAAGGAACTACCTTAAGCAGGGTGACACTAACTTTAATGGCCTCAATGACTAGAGCGTCGAAAGGGCATCTAGATCAGGGTGTACAACTAACTTTAATGGCCTCAATGGCTAGAGTGCGAAAGGGCCTCTAGACAGGGTGTGCAACTAACAAACGAATGACCTCAATGGACTGAGGTAGCCTTTATGATGTCAAGTGGGCTCGCGTCTAAACGTGAAAGAAATGTTATGAACGTTAATGTATAAGAAAGTTACGTAAATGTTACAAGTTAATGGTTGTCCTACGTCTAAGTTAAGGAGTTGCATTGCATTAAAGGTTCAACTTTTAAAATACAAACTAAGACGACAAGTGATAACATTAAAGCATATAGAATGCATGCCTACTTGCCAGTCAGTGGACTGACCCTTGTCAATATAAATCTTTTCAGATGATACTATATATAATTAACCGGAGTAGTCGAGGATGCTTCTGCGCCGTGATTCGTACAAACGTTTCATATGTTAATTTATTTTAGTGCATGTTGACATATTAAAACTATTAATGATTTCCGCTGTCTTTACTATTATTTAAATATTTTTACCGTTGTAAATTAATTATGTCGACGTGGAGTTTTAAAAGTTGTATCTCGCGCCCTTGAAATCTTTAAAAATTATTATTTGTATTTTTTTTATTTATTAAAATAAAACGGGGCGTGACAAATATACTCTCTTTTCTATAATAATTATTATAGTAGTATTTCCTTTTTAATTCTGTCACAAAATATTAATCGTTATGTGATTTTCTTATAAAAACTACTCGTATTTCTTGTTTTATTTGACGAATTAGTGGGACGATTGGGACGAATTAATTGTGTTGTGGTTGAATTTAGAGGGCCCATTAAATTGTTTTATAAAATTGTGGGCAAAATACATAGAATCTGATGGGACGAAGTATTGGGTGAAATAAATAAAATCAACCTTCAAGTTGGGCCGAATTAAAATTTTAAATTTTCTCTAAATTAAGTTTTCAATTGATTACTTATTTAAAACATGTTCTTTTGAACTAAAAATTGATTGAATAAAATTAAATTGATTTTTTTATTAAAAATAATATTTATTTATTTTTTAATATATTTTTAAAATATTAATATTATTATATTATTAATAAGATTCTACAACAAATTATATACCAAATTATATACAAACGGGAATATTTTAAAACAGAAAGTGAGAAGGTTTAATCTAATTATATAGAGAACCAAATATGATACTATAATTGATAATAATGTCCAATTGAAGAGACTAAAAAAATACTTAGGCTCGTAGAAATAACATGGATAACCTCACATCAAAACATTAACCGCTATGTGTTATGCTTTCCTTCAAGCATATTAAAACTAGTGTCTCTAATCTCTATGCATCATCTTCAAGAGGTTTTTGAGTACACTAATTTGAATTGGATATCATGGCTATCCCACCACCACAACGCTTAGTATAAAATAGATGTATAATGGAACTGTAGGGTAAATAATTGACAAGTTAGGTTAAAAGTTGATATTATTAAAGTAAATAAATGAGTATTAAAATAATAAAATTGTGAGAAAACTTTTTATTTATGGGTTTTCAAACTTTTAAAAGAAAAAAAAAGTATTCAAACAATTTTTTAGGGGACTAAGATAGTACTTTTACAATTGTTTTTTGTCGAAAACAAATTTTCAGATATGTAACGCAAAAATTGAAATTGCATATTGATTTGTAAGAGACATTTTTTTTAATCTATAACACAATTATTCTCATTATCTTCAAGTTGAATATGAGTTTAATTATTGATAATTGAATTTCAGATTATACAACATGAAGATATTGATGTGTAAGAGGATTTTTTTTTTTTATCTATATGTCACAATTATTCTCATTTATCTTCACGTTACAAACGGATGTGTTTATTGATAGTTGAATTTCAGATTATACAACATGCTTTCTTCAATTAAGGAATGCAATTCCTACCGGAATATTTTAAAGATAATATTTTGATACTAATAGGTAATATTAATGGAAATTACGGTTTTCCGTTAGTTTTAAGTTTTAAGTTTTAAGGTTGAGAACTATGACATGTATCTAGTTCGCTTTGTCAATGAACATAGGTCCTATCAGTTCAAAACATAGAAATCAAATTTATGGAAGAAATCAAATTTATGGAAGAAATTCAAAACATAGAAATCAAATTTATGGAAGAAATCAAATTTAAAATCGTACCTATAAAGAATAGAAAGACGAGACAAGAGTTGTTTTACCTACAAACAGGATGATAAAATATAGTGTAGTGCTGCGAAATCTCACTTGCTATAAAATCAATGACAAGAAAATTACGACTCTTTCACTTGCTATAAAATCAATGACAAGAAACTTACGACTCTTTTCGTATTTTTAAATCAATGACAAGAAAGTTACGACTCTTTCACTTGCTATAAAATCAATGACAAGAAACTTACGACTCTTTTCGTATTTTTGCGGAGGCATTAAGTTTTATTGCATTGTAATCTATGCCAAACATTTCAATACTATTTAAAATATTCAATTAGAGTGGAAAATAGCCAATACTATTTAAAATATTCAATTAGAATGAAAAGCTAAATGAAAAATAGCTTTGTAATTAATTGTGATATTCTATTTGTTCTTTTTTATCGCCAAACATTTCAATACTATTTAAAATATTCAGTTAGAGTGGAAAATAGCTTTGTAATTAATTGTAATCTTCTATTTGTTCTTTTTCATTGTCTCTACTATTATTATTTCTTGTGCTCCACACATATTTATTATCAATTATTATTTATTGTGCTACACAAATATTTGTGATATTCTGTTTGTTCATTTTCATCATCTCTACCATTATTATTTTTTGTACTCCATACTGTATTTATTATTTTTGTGCTACATTCTCTCTATTATTTTAATAATTTTTGCACATATTTAATATTTTTGTGCTCCACAATTATTTATTATTTTTGTAATTTATATATTATTTATAGAAATTATACATCATGTCTTATTATTAATGGCTGCATTTCCAAAGATTTTACGAGGGAACGATAATATTTTGAATATTGAGGAGTCGTGAAAATGGTAATGACGAAGATAGTCCTTACAATTTTGATGGTTTTTGGTTGGTGTTAAGGTTTAGGTGTAGTGACATGAACCTCGTTCGGTTTGTTGATAACATGTACGGACATGAAGGTAAGACAAATTTGAAATTCGGTGCTTATAAGGACCTCAAAAACAACAGGACATGAGCTATTTGGTCTAAAGACAGGGATGCTGAAATTGAAATAAGTGTTTCAACATCTCGAGTAATGGGTGAACCCGACGAGCAAACCAATGAAAAATTGAAAGCCACGACACTTCTTACGTGTGCGCTAATGTTCGTGGAGGCAGCCAGGTTTGATTGTATTGCCAAGCACTTCACTATTAATCATCTATCCTACCAATTCATCTCGAAAGATCAAAATGACTGATTGCCGCCAAGGCTTATCTAGAGAGAATCGAGGCAATTAACCAACATGTTCGGGAGATAGGGTTGACCCTGATCGGAGAAGGGGACCATCCGAGACAGTTGGTGACCTATAGAAGATGATTTGAGTGTTGTCCAACCAGTGTATGTATAGATATATTTGAATCGACTTTCTTTTATCTTGTATACTGATGAAAAAAATTGTCTTGAGTAATGTCTTGTACTTTTAAATCATCTTGAAAACTAAGACTTGGAAGTTGGGATGAAATGCATATACAAATATTATATGCAACCCAACTTGTAGTTTTATTCTAAGTATGTGTTTTTTATGTTATTGGGGTTTTTGGGCTCATTTGTTACTTGTGTTGGTATTTTTAGGCCTAAGTGAAAATGTCTTAAAAGTAGGGGACCACTTTATATAATTTGTGAAAAACTTTATATATTTTGTGAAAATCAACTGTTGGTGTTAAAGTGGATATAGTTTTGTGTGGAATACTTAAATCTATTTGCTTTACATCTTTTAGTTGATAGCGACTTTATATTGTTCGAGTTGATTTACTTATTGTGAGTGAACTATGAAAAACACCTTAGTATAACGTGGTGTATTGAGATTTTGAATTAATAATGTGTATTTTGTTTTTCTAGGATCGATGAGGAATTATGCGTCGTGTTAGTTGAACATGGAATGTGGTCGAACTTACAAATCACCCTTGTAATAAGTACTAATTATTAGGATATTGAAATGTTAGCTTTAGATATGATGAATCTATTAAGCAAAAGATGGTCAACTGAATTGAGCATTAGATGTTGGTAATGAATCTGTTAAGCAAAAGTGGTGATTGTGGTTGATTAACACGTTTTTATTTCTTACGGACATGGAATCTGCTCGCTCGTCATGTTAATGCCTGTGTTTGTGAGACGATCAATTGGTTTAGAGGTAAAGCTTACGGTGGAACAAATGGAGTAACTTCACGCTACATGTGTTTCTTACAAGAGAGAGCTCCTGCTCTAATCAAAATAGATGTGCTACAACAAACAAAAATTAGTATATTGATTATAATCATTATATATGTACACTCAACTAGTCTTTACATAATCAGCACCTACTACCTTAAACACACAAAAGAGTTTGCTACAACAAGACCTTATTTCAAGATAACCAAATTTGATCCTCTATGACCTTTTGCTCCTCATTCCCCACCACCTCCTTCTATGTTTCTCAGCTTCGTTGTGGCCCATCTTGTCCACTTTTGACTTCGCCTCCTTTAACCGGACATTGTAATCTTTCTTCCACGCCTCAAAACGATGTTTCAGTCTCCGGAATTCCTCTACGGGGTTTAAGGAAGGTAAATGTCCAGATCTCACCTCTAATATGGCTTGTGCTTCGTCGTCAAAACTGTGTTTCTTTTGCTCAAACTCTTTTACGAGAAGGCTTACTGGATTCAAGCCTCCGTTTGTTTCCCGACAAGGCATGGCATCTAAATCATGGTTGAGAAATCTGATAGGGGTGCTACCACCAGGAGTGTGAGTTTCCATAGACATATCCTCCGAATCATAATAATGAGGTATAGCACTGTCAGTACCAAGATTGGTGTTTGACTCAGCTAAACTCATCTGCAGACAAAACAAACACAAATTATTGAAAAAATATGTAAACATTATATATAGTTTTAAAAAAGATGTTTATGTTTTTCTAAATTCTTATTGAAAATTGACCCCCCTCGTTTCTTTTTATGGCAGATTTTTGTATAAGAGAAAAAAATACATCAAACAAACTTACTTGTAAAGATACAATCTGCTTTTGCCACATGTCCTCCATGGATTTCATCTTGGTTTCGTAATCGGACCACCGTGCCTCAAATTGTTGCACCTGCTCTCTAAGAGTTGCATTTTCTTTTTCCTTGTGTTCGAGTGTAGCCTCAGCCATCGCCACCCGGTTTTGAAGCTCTTCAACAGCTGAAGATGACATTTGTGGATCCTGCTTTGCAGATAAAAAAGCATCATTAGCTGCATAATTCAAATTTAGTTGAAACTATTATTTAGAAAGAAAAAAGGGCACTGAGCTTATAAAGGATGAAACGGAGATTGTATAATGTATTGATCAGGATGGGAAGTATTACATTCAATATATGACTTCTGTGAGAGTGTACCTTGACTTCAGAAATCTTCTTGCTCGGTTTAGGCTTACCGGCATTTGATTGTTCTGAGCTCTGAAGGTGGTTGAAATGCTTTCGGGCCAAAAAACCACGAATTACTGCACCAGGTAAGAGGATATGTATCGATTAAGGGGAAATTCATTGGATGCATTGAGAATTACATATAGCAGGAAAAACTTTTACCAGACTGTATGTGCACAACTGCCACCAGGCGCTGCCCATCCAGCTTCTCGCGAGCAACCTGTTTTTTCAACCGGAGTAAAACATACTCCTTTCTTGCAATTTCACCACGGACATCTACAAGATTGTAATATCACCACATAAACGTAGTAATAGATGATCGGTCACAAATTTACTGTAGAAGTGTAGCTTTTCACTATAAAAGTATGATCGCAGTACGTAAAAATAAAATAAAATCATAAGATGCTCTAACAACAGTTTTTGTGCTTGTGAAATATGCACGCCAAACCTCTTTTAGTTATTGGTTTTGATTCTAATCTAAGGAAAATATAATTGCTCTTTACAAAATCACTTTTAAAGACGAAAAGTTTAATTATAGGACGACAATATGATGCAGTAGGCGCTTGACTCACATGATTGCAATGCTACTGCTGCTCTTTTGAATTCATGAATGTATAGACGTGCACGGTGAATTCGGTGATCGCAAAAATCCTTCTGTTGTAACTCAACAGTACCTTCCTGAACTTTTTTTCTAACGTCTTCGAGGGCACCTATCTATCTTCCACCACGGAAAAAGATCAGAAATCCGAAATATCTTGTCAAGTGACATAAACTAAACACACACACAAACACACACCTGTCCTGCTCGGAAGTATAGTTTTGTATAACCAACTTGGTACATCTCTGGAAGGATACCAAACTGCTGCAGAATAGCAACTGACGTACTTAAGGGATCTTGATGAGCTGTTTCCTCCGGAAGAAGGAACCCGTACCTGAAGTAATGCCAACATAATACAATAAGTCATATAGCACTCAAAAGAAATCGAATGTAGATTAAGATGGTGTCACTTTGCCTTTTTGCGAACTCTTGATGGGTCATCCGGGTTGGGTACCCATGTCTCCAAATCCTAACAACTTCTAGAAGTCCAGAGCACCGAAGCTGATCTAAGGCAATGTCTTTTTCGAATACACCAGGAATTTGCTTACTATTTGGTTTTATACAATGAATGAAATGTGGTGTTGTGCTTTCGAGATGCTGCATTAGTTGAAACAGCTGGGCCTGCAATCAAGGAAGGAAGAACAAAAAACTCATAAAACACATTATGACAAGGGAAGCAATCCTCGATTTGTCAACAATGAAGGAATTAAGCTAGAGAGAAAATATTTCTCTTCAAAAAATGAGGGTTTGACGTGTGGGAAAGAATATGCCAAGTCACCTTGAAATTGGTTGCAACACTTTGCTTCTGACAAGCCAACATCCCTGACTGCATCAATTTACTTTCTTGATTTTGAGGTTCTTTGAGGAGCTGAAAGGCAAAACATTGGGGGAGTTGGCTGATGCATGATGAGAGGAGTTGGATTGCATCCAACGGAATTAGATCTCTGTTCTTTTCTAAGAACTCTTCTGTGTCATAAATAACCTGTAAGAAAAACTAATAGTATCATAGAGGGAAAAAGTTGATACATAACATGGGATTTTGACAAACCCTGTAGTGAAGTCAAAACAATACCATATTCTGATTCAGATAGTTTACAGAAGGTTCCACAAAGTTACAGACACGAGTAAAACTAACCTCTCCAGCATAATGGCGAATGTTGAACGTACTGGAACTTTCTTCTTTAAAGTAGTAGTTAGCATTCAAGTGCTGCTTAAGTTTAGCGGCAAATGTCAAACCGGTAGCCTTGGGGAAATTCGATATTTCATCCAATAAAGATATCAGCCCAGTGGATTTCTGTTCAGGCACATCAATGTCACCAAATACTTAATACACAAAATGATGAAGAATCTAAAGCAAAATCCAAACCAAGAAATGTATAAAAAGTTACTGTAGGGTTCATTTAGGAAAAAATGTACCTTCTCGAAAAGATCCAAACACTCTTGGTTGTTTTTAAAATCTATTTTCGTCCCGTCAATTCCATCTAACTCATACTCCTGCAATGAAAGATAATCTATCACTATATGATAACATTCCACTTACAATAGTCTGCGTAAATTTAACTGCCAATTTAGATTGTATGGTACAAAGCTTTTGGATTGATGCCTTTCACAGAAAAATATAAAGCAGGGACTCGACTTTAGTAAAGTAAATGTTGGGATGCAACCAAATCATGAACTGAACCAGTGAGTCAAGACGTTTTTAATTTTTTTAACATGAATGGTCTGAATGGAAAATATATTGAATACCTACCTCTTGCTCAAGCTGGAAGAGATGCCGAACAATATGCTGCTGGAGCCTCTCATTAGTGTAGTTTATACAAAACTGTTCAAGGCTATTTGTCTGGATCCAAAAAGAAGATGATTTAGCGAATGTCGAGAGAAATTTAAATCATAATATGAAGCACTAGGAGAAGACAATTTTTTTACCTTGAATGATTCAAAACCATACATATCTAGTATGCTTATGACCCGAGCGGTATTGTGTTTTTCCATGGTAAGTGATGAGTTGATCTTTTCAGCCAGCCAATCAAACAAGCTCATGTAGATGAACTTCGCCAATGAATCTCTTGTATAAATTGCCTAAATATGGGGAAAGGAGTAAATATGTTTGTGTTTGTGTATGTGCCATAAAATTTATGTGTCAAAGTTTTTGTAGTTTTCGAATAGGGTGTCCGAGAACTAAATAATCTTTGAAAATGTGAACCTGTTGTATGGTCAGTGTTTTGATGATCTCATCCTTTCCAGCTTTTACTTTGCGAGTTGATAAAGCAAGCATTAGGTCCTCTTCACTACAGTCTATCAAGCTAGCAGCATTGGTAACCGCTGTAAAGTAAAAACAATCAAAAAAAAATTATTTAAATCAAAGCAACTAAAGCTATTTGGTATACTGAAACTAAGAGACGAAATGCAATGAAACAACAGCAATTGATTTTTGAATTAAAAAATGACGAAAATGAAAGAAGTTGATAGAGAAAATTATCCATGAGCAAATACGATTCGGCTATTCGCAGTAAAAAAAAAATTGAATATTTTCGTAAACCATTTCTCCTTAATATAATCTCAGATCACAAGAAATGTCATCAACATAATTTTTTTTCATATTTTAAGTCAATGACCATTTAAGTCCATCCCGAAAAAAAAACGACATATAACTAGCTCAGCAGGTAGAAGAGAGACAAACATCTTTAATTATTTTTGAAATAAAATGTAACAATTCATTCACATAACTATGCATAGACCTAATAAATGGATAGTGGGAAATTCATCGATCAAAACTATAAAATTCCTGTAAATAAAAGACCGATTAGAACTTCCAACACATTTTAAATAAGAAATAAGTTTTGATAGAGAATTAAAAATGGGTCAAAAATGTTGAGCTACCTTCGTCAGCTACAACCTCTATGTGGTTGTGCTTGTCAATGACAAGAAAGGATATGTTTCCCAGCCACAGCACTGCTGCAAGCATTTCAAAGATATGCTCCTGGTCTTCTTTGCGAATTTTGACAGTATCTAAGGCTTCCTAGTGAAAGAAAAAGATTGCAGAATTAGTAAAACTTTGTAACAGAGAAGGAACTATACTCTGAACAATAGAAATTCCACAAGCAACTGAGTTATTGAAAATCAGTCAGTCGGAGTCGATAACAAAAAAAAAATGTATAGCACAAATGTGAGTGGTATCAAATTACCATAAGAATATGAAACTTCTGAGCATCATCAATGTTGTGGATCTCCAAGCATTCACTCTGATTGAGATACTTATAGTCAGACGCCCTTTTTAACCTCAGCCTACCTGAAAAGGGAATCACTTACATGAAATTTCCTTATCTTTTTTTCGATTATTATACATGTTGAGGTTATAAACAAAACAACCAATCTTCTCAAAAACACAAAAGAACCTATTGCACAGGAAAGAAACCACACCAAATCGATTTTATTAAGAATCAGATGGAACAAGAAGCAATCGAACAATACAGGAACTAGATAGTTCAACAAACACGAGTAGACACCCTAATCTAGCTTCGATTTAATCCTCACTCCCCTGTAAATCAATTTTCCCCCCCTTTCTAATACATTATCCAAATGCTAAAATTGTCGCACACTCATCAATGAGTTACTTCTTTAGGAAGGAAAAACTATCCCACATTACTTGAGAGAGCAGAGTTATGCAGCACACAACAAAACTGAAGTCCCCAAGGAAAAGTTAATCACAAACCTCGGAGGCCAGAAGGAACCCCAGAACAAAGCTGGTAAAAAATGTGGTAGGATCGCTCGCCTTTGGCCAACTGAACAACTCTTGACTGATACAATATTACATTTTGATTCACAATGTTAGTCCAAAAATGTGAAGCATACATACTAGAGAAGTTAATAGTATTTTGATTCCACACTCACCTTCTCAAGAGGGACTACGCCATAAATTCAGGATTGGGTGTTTGGCATGCAACAAAATTCGTACACAAGTCAGAAAAGTATAAAATATACATAACAGAAATAGACCAAGTTCACAACTTGGCCACTACAAGCATACTTACATATTTGTATTTTAGCACCGCATATTATTCCCGTAGTACTGAAGTGGATGTCTGTTAATTTACCCTGCACAAACAGAGTAATGTCACCGAGACAGATTTTGTTGCTACAGGTTGTTAAAGCATCCCACTTAAATTAAGTCACGAGTGAACTCACAAATCGGCTAGAGTTGTCGTTCTTGGAGGTTTTGGCATTGCCAAACGCCTCCAGTATACAGCTTGCTTGCAAGATTTTGGACTCTATTCCACCACTACCTCCACCAAGTGCTGCCAAATACTGCATAGTAAATTTAGCAGTTTCAGTCTTCCCAGCCCCACTCTCTCCACTAAAACATAAGAAGCAATATAAACAGAAGTGAGCCAACAAATCAGATAACAATGTCGGAACTGGTTGCAGAAACTGTGAAAAGAGGTAATAAGAGAAATGATCATTGATTCAAAAAAGAAAAAAAAAGTGACCTTATAATGATGGACTGGTCTTTTTGATCTGCAAATTCACAAAGTATGAACAAAAAATGAGAAATAGCTCTTCAGACTAACATGACAGGTGTGCAATAGCCAATAGCGAACATATTTTCCGAATATTCTAAGGTATTCTATAGCACCTGCCACCATTTTGTTGTAAGCTGAGTCAGCAACAGCATAAACATGAGGGCTGACCAAAAGTTTCTGTCCGTAAGCTGCAATAAATTCACTCCCATATAGCTGGACATTTTTGAAAGGATTCACTGCCACCAAAACGGGGCCTGCCTTACTCTAGGTACAGAAAAAACAAAAAGGGTTCAAATGATTGTACACAAAGAACTAATTGTATGCACCATTAGTAACTTCCACATCGCCACTTACATATATAATGTCTTTCGAATATCTGTACTGAAGATTGTGGAGGACGGAAGGCTCGTTCAAATAACTTAGCTGAACAAGATCGTCCACTCCCTCTAGAATGTCTGCATTGGCCGGTAGGAGCTCTTGTGTAGAAACTGTCACATTCTATAGTGATATAACAGTGAGTACTGAGTACACTAATACAGTATAAAGCTTCAACAAAAAATAGTTGGGGGAGAAATAACAGAGAACTAACACTTCCATCCGAGAGCAGAACCAAAGCTTTCTCCCCTGAAGATGATTTAACATGCCCAGATTTCCAGACGCCATCACGTGGCTGACACCAAATCCGAAGTTTCTGAACGCAAAAATACTTTCAAATGAGTGGCTCATGAGCAATTCTATACCATCTTTACAACTAAAAACACAAATTTGCAAGCACTTGAAAATTAAAATTAAAAAATGTAATTTTAATCGTGATAAACCATGAATCTCACACTGGCTTGTAAGTATCAAGTATTCAAACGTCGAATTATGCATATATATTATGAGAATGTCTGAAACAAAAAAAAATATCACCTTTTCAATGAAATACTCCACGTTATCATCCCACTGCTGTCTTGAAACATAAGGCGATTCCGATTCCAAAGTTTCAATTTTTTTAACCTTAATAGCCCCAAAACCATTCTTACTCCTTCCTTCGGTTTCTCCCTTCTTCACGGGACAGCTCAGCGAGCTCTGATCCTGCCTGGATTCCTGATTGGCTTCGAAGCTCACCGGCAGCGGACGCTTGACTGATGGAAGCCGGGCTCGAGAAGTCGGTTTGGGCCGGGCCGGGAGAGCCGGCGGCAAGTCCTTCGGCGACCCGTTCTCTTCGCTCCGCTGGAGAGATTCCAGCATTTCTTCTAAGGAACTCCGAGTTCTAGAAGTTAACACTGAACTCATTTTTTCTTTTCAAAAAAAAAAAAGAATCGCCAAACTCCTCTAATTCCCAATTGAAAACCCTGTATAAATCTTCACTTCATTCCAGCTTCGAACAACGTCGATGCGACGCCGTTCAGACCGTGATTTCCCGACGCCTTGACCTACAATTCCCCGCAATCGAAGATTAAATCGAACACCATAAAAGCTAAAAACAGCAATAAATATTTCGGAAGACCAAAGCAAAAGCAAGCTCCGATGCTATCCCACAACCGAAAAGCTTGTCGAGGAAAAGTGAAATTCAGGCGTGAAAACGAAGTATGATGAAAAACAAAAGACGGGGTTTCGTACGAGAATAACGAGGTCGGGGATTTAACGGGGAGGGGCATTAATGGCGAACAGCTGAGACTGATACTCCATTGTTTTTTTTTTCTGGATTAGCTGTGGTTGTCGTGGCTGAGTTTGGGAAAGGAAATTTTCAATTTAGGAAGTAAATAAATTTTAGGGGTCGAAATATAATTAACGATAGGTAAGATCTGAAATTCTGAATATTTGATAGGATGTTCCAGCTTTTTTAAATTTGAAATATGTTAAATAAAATTTAGGTAATTGGTTATCAGTATTTTCTAAGGAATGTGACAACTTTAGTAAAATTAACATATGCATCATGCAATAGTAACACAATATTTTAATTTAAAATATATTACATTACTATAGAATCTCATATATAAAATAAAATGAATGTAATGTAAGAAATATTGAAAATATAAATAAATTATTTTATCATTTTTCTTGTAAGTTATTTAATTAGAAATTGTGTTAATAATTAAAATTGCAAAATCCAAATATACAAAAAGAAAAAAAAAGTAAGATCATTACTCCTATTATTTATATGAAGTTATTTATTGTTACTTATATATTGTCATTTAAAATGAATAATTAAATAAAATTATAGCATAATAAAAAAAAATCAAAACCTAAAAACATGTGATCTTTCAAAATCTAGAGTACATTTGTCAATGATTGAATTGGACTTCAAATGTTGTTGACGTCCACTCCATTGTGTTAAGTATACTCTTTGTACTTTCATTACTAACTCTTTCTTAGATTTAGATTTAATAAGTAGATCTTTTTCAAAAGAAATATGGACATATTTTTGGGTTTTTTTTTTTTTGGATTTGTGAAGTTTGACTTTAACTTTTTTGACTATTAGAACAAATTTAATTATTTTCAATATAAAAATCATTTGTAGCATTATAAATTTTAAATTAAAATTTCAACACATTAGTTAAAAAGACCAATAATTATATTACTAGTACTTTATTTTATTCAATAATATTCGTGAACATTCTCTGAAGAGTCTGTGTCGTGATAGTAACGGTAAACAAAGAGGAGCATACCAATACCATTTATATATATGGGCCACAATCACATGGAATTTTTGAAAATGATGGGCCAGGGCAAGTAACCTAACCCCATCCTGGTGGGCCTGGGCCCAGGACTGGATTATATCTATTTGGGTGAATGTGGTGATCACTAGTCACATTTGACATTATTGTTATTATTATTATTATTATTATTAAACTTTTCAAATATCAAGAACATATTTTTTAAAGTTAACAATACTCTTATAGCTATTTCTCTTTCAAATAGGAGTATGTATTTTACTCTCAATATCTCACTTATCATTTTTAGATGTTTTCAATATCTCACTTGTCATTTTTAGATGTTTTAATTCGGAGTATATTGTACTATTTCTGTATCATAGCAATTTGTAAATTACAAAAGAAACACGACAACTAATATAGAACGAAATGAGTACAAAATACAGCCACACAAACAATTATATCAATAAAATAGCATATTGTATTTTTTACGTTTTCACGAGCAAAAGTGAAAAGGTGATTTTTTTGTGCGTTAATAAGAGCATCTCCAACCGATACCAAAAACTTATTTTGGAGTAGGGAGATGCTCCGATACCAATACATAAACTTATTATAGGTTTTATGGTGGGACCCACATAAAAAATACTTAGATTTACTTTTACTTTAAACTCAAACAAAAAACTATTTATTATTTATAAAATAATCATTTTATTTTACAAATTAATAAAAAAAAATTATTAACCTTTTATTTTAGTTTTTTATTTAATATATTTTGTAATGTAATTTTTTTTTAATAATCATATCATTAATAATTAAAATAAAATTTTATTTTAAAAATAAAACAAATATTTATAATTAAATATTAAATATTTTATGTTTGCGTAATTTTGTCATATTTAATTAATATTTTATTTCTATTTTTTGTGTTTTTTATTTTTATTATTTTTAATTGAAAATAATATTTATTAATTTTTTAAAATTTAATGTCAAAAATTATGGAGTTAAATTATAAATTTGCAAAGATATTGGTTATTTATAAAAATAGTATAAAAAGTTGGGAGTTAAATTATAAATTTGTAAAGATATTGGTTATTTATAAAAATAGTATAAAAAGTTGTATATGAAGAATAATTTGAGAATATTCTTTTAAGTTTGAGTATTGAAATTTCGGTTGGAGCCAAATTACCGTAAATTTAAAATTAAACTTATTTTTGAGTTTAAGTTTTTGTGTTCGATTGGAGATAACTAATTAATAAAAAAGAAAGTGTGTCAATTATTATAAAATTAATATTTATTTTCAGGCAGTGTTTATACAAATAATTATAAATAGAAAATTACATATACACACCCATATTCTTTCCGTTTTCATATTTACGGTCATAGTAGTACAATAAAATCGTGTGTTATACGGAGTAATACTGAAAACAAGGTAAAATAAGGAAAATGAGGGACGCGATTCATCCTCTCCTTTTATCCTTTGCTCTTTCAAGGCCAACCAACATCTTTCGAAATTACTACTCAATCTCTGTTTCTCACAATATACCTCCACTCACGTTTTTCAATCTCTGTTTTTCTTCCAAATCAGCAAAAAAAAAAAAAAAAAAACTGCATTCGTCACACACTATCCATCACTCTGTCTCTCTCCCTAGGGTTTCTCTATTTGGCGATGGCTTCTTCCTCACGGATGTCGTGCTACCAGTGCCACCACTCCAGCTCCGCCGCCGACAATTTCAAAAACGGGTGGCGCCTCCGCAGCGGCCACCACGCTCAGCTCTGCCCTCGATGCTCGTCAGTAAAACCAATCTCTCGCACACTCAATTTTTTTGTTTGTTTCGAATTCGCTATTGTTGTTCGATCAAATCTGCTTTTTTTTTGGCCTCATTTTGAATGGTATTGAATTTGTAAATGTGAAGGTGGATTGTGTTTGTTATTTTAGTGAGATAGAATGTGAGTCAGTGGGCTGTAGGCTTTACTTAGTAATTGGTTACATGATTATTTTCAATATGGTGTAAATTAAGAAGATTAAAAGAAAAAGAGTTGATCAAATAGTTTACATTGCCCCTGAAATTTCCGGTAATTGAATCAATGCCATGCCATGAACAGAGCTGGTGCCTCTCTTGTTGTGTCTGTAATTCTCGGGGTTATTTTTCATTTGTGTTGCTCTTTGTTCTACCGTGATTTTGGGCCGATCAAATCCATAATGCAACTTAAATTGTTCGCGAACAAAGTGGCCTTGGCATGTACCTTGTTTAGGCGTTACAAAATACATGGGATTGTCTCGAGGCTCGATTGGGTAGTTGCTTATATAAATCATCTATAGCTATGTGTCTTCTTTAACGCATAGGATGCTTGTATTTTTTGTACACCAAAAGGGGAAAATTAGCTTATAGCTCAGCAGGAGGGGTAGGTTGAATGGTGTATGATGTATCTGGTTCAAATTCGAAAGAGGTTGAATTTTTTAGGTTACGAGTCATAGCCTTCAGTAAATCGCGATACATTTCCAAATGGTATTCTACTTTGATTATTAATTAATTTAATGTTTGTAGTTCTGTATACGAGGAAGGGAGATTCTGTGAAACTTTCCATCTCGGCCATGATGGTTGGAGAGATTGTGAATCTTGTGGGAAGGTCGGTGCATAAATTTGTTGTTCTTATCAATTTATGTAAAAACGATATTCCAATTATTCTGAAGTATTATATTAGTCTATACCAATGACAATTGTTTAATTTTACTGTTGTAGTTGGTCCATTGTGGATGCATAGTATCTTTCAATAATCATCTGCTCTTGGATTTTGGTGGGATAACCTGCATGGAGTGCTCAAGGTTAAATTTTCTATTGGTAGGAGAAATGAACAGCACTTATTTCCTTACTTCCTTCCTAATATGCTGTTTTTTTTCTGAGTGCTAATTAAATTAAACTTCATTGCGTACTAAAATCTTTAAGCCGGCTACCATGCCTAAATAATCCCATAATATCCCTGAATGTTAATGGTATAGAAATTTTAGGCTTTATATACTTTACTTTTCCACTCTCTAGTTTTCTCCACCAAATGATCACAGGCTGTTAATCATTAAAATCCTAATTATTTTAATAGTTAGTAATCTTAATGCCAATAAGAGCAATTGTAGTCCTTTTTATTTTAATGATTAGATTAAAAAATAAATGAATTGTTTTCGTTTAGATTTTGCCATATTAGCACTTTTTATGTGAATATTTGTAACCGTTCAAGTGTATAATTAATATGTGAAATCTGTAAAGAGAGATGAAATTTTCGAATATCCTCCTTTTCTACTGGAATCATGAAGAGCAAGGATCTTCTTCAGAAGAACTAACATTTTTCACTTGTGAAAACATTTATGCAATGGTTGTGGTTTTATGCCCCCAAGTTAATTGTATTTGACGACGTAATCAGGTTTCAAAAGAACTATTATTGTAACAATTTGTGAGTGCAGGCCCGAAACCGGTGTCTGTCTTTTGATCCTGATGTAAGAGCTCGAGAACTTAATCAAGATTCATCTGGGCAAGCCCAAGTAGAAGCCCAATGCTGGGCTCGAGCGACTGATTTAGAACTTCAACAAGTCTCTAAATAGTATCCTCATTTTTCATATCCACTGTCTCAATATTCTGGGAAAAGAGGCTCTTAAGATTCATTGATTATTGATTGCTAAAATATTGTACTCACAAATTCTGAAGCCGAAATTCGCCGGATTTTGTAAGTTACTTTATCATAATTGCTCATTGCTCATGATATTTTTACTGAAAATGATCCTTGATTATATTTTAAGCCCGAAAACTACTGTGACTCCTTTGTTTGAAAAGATATTGACTGCTAGTGATGCTGATCTCAAACTAGCACGCCTAATTATACCAAGAAGATGCGCAGAGGTAGCAGACTGCAGAATTCCCCATGTTACATGATATTTTAGGATTTCAAAAATTGCATTATTAGCATTTTTTTTCATTTAATTACAGAACCACCCCTGAACTTTATCCTAACTGCCTAAAAACTGACAATTGCAAATATCAACTTTGACAATGGCATAACAAACCCAATCATGGTTTTCATTTACTTGACATTTTTTATAAGGTTGAAAATATATCCTTTTTTTTTGTGTGTGTGTCGGAGTGTAGTTGAGTATCTATACTACTTGTTTCGAGCAGGCATTTTTTCCTGATATTTCTGGCTCGCATGGCTTGCGTGGGTTGCGGATCAAACTGCAAGATACAGAAGGTAATGAATGGGAATTTCACTACCGATATTGGCTAAACGGTGGAAGTAGGATTTATGTTCTGGAGGGGCTTAGAGATTATATGGTCTCAAAGACATGGCAGCCAGGTGACACAGGTAACTGATGTTTATCATCTTCAAGGAGATAATAGGAGTGTCCTTGTCAGCATCCTTTTTTGGATCCACAATTTTACTGGAAATTGTAAATAAAAATTCGCCATGATTATCAGAATAAGCACATTCTTATTAAGTTACAGTTCTGGTTTCCAGAGTGCCTAGTCTTTTAAGTTTGTTGTATTATTTATTTTTCTTATCTAAAGACTACAATTTTTTCCCAGTTACGTTCTATCTAGTGGAACCAGGTGGAAAGGTGGTAATGGAGTTAAGAAAGACTTGTACTGGGTAACATCTTCCAAAGGTACAACAAATCAGCTCAACCGCACAAACTCTTAATTAGTGAGTTTGATATCTGACTTTTCCCTCCTAAGCACTATATTTTCATTTTCACCAGAACACAAAGGAAAAGGCGTGAAAAGCAGAAGGGTCGACGGTTCTGTTGGACTTGAGAAGTTATGTGCATCCCTGATCTTATGTCGACTTCTAGATGGTTTACCATTTTCTCCTGCATCCGTTTTTTTTTGTAAGTTTTCTGTGTAGTTACTTGTAAGCGTGGCCAAGAATTTTGTTCGACTGGTTAGTTTTATCCAAATTGTAACAGTAATCTTTTTAGGCAAAAGGTTACCAGAATTCGGTTGTAAATATCTCTACTGAATCGGAGTTTCTTTCTCCGTCTGTTGTAAATGAAATGTTACTGTTATTGTTTGTATATAATGATATATTACTAGTATTATATAACGATCGAAAATCGACCTAGAAAAGTAGCCAAACGTATTGTCTTGGTCGTGACAAGCCATTAGCCCTGTCGATGAACGAAGCCGAGATGAGATGACCCAACTTCCTCAAGAGATCATCCACGGAACAAATAATCAAGAACTGAACCAAATATAGCTAGTGTATATTCGAGATGAGATGACCCAACTTCCTCAAGAGATCATCCACGGAACAAATAATCAAGAACTGAACCAAATATAGCTAGTGTATATTGTACAAATAGATTACGGAGTTAAAAAAAATCCTTTATTTTTTTCTATTATAAAATGAACAAAATAAAAATAACAATAAAATTTTGAATGTATCCTAATTTGCCACATTAGGCCCGAAGAACCTATCGAGTATAACACGGGGAAATCGACATGAAAATATCTGTGAAGGAAAATCTTCGTCTCCATCTTCATCTTCTACCCTCTCTCTCATTCTCGCCTGCAACTCAACCATAGGTTTGCGAATGAAGTCGCTGTTGATAAACAGCTGCACCGGCAAGTTCAGCAGCTGCTCTCATTTAATCCCCGATTCAAAATTCATACGCACGCCCGTTAAATTCCACGGTAAGTTTTCGTATCCATCCACGCTCCTTGAAAATAATCGCCAATTTTTTTTAATATTGAAATCGTTTATTTAAATAAATAAGTAAATCCTTCTGTAGGAACTCGTGAAAAAGACTACTCAACTTTCCTGAAGCGTGTGCCGGCCGATGGCGAAAGTGCTGATTGTATCTCACTTTCCAAAACTAGCAGAATCGATCTTATAAGTGGAATATTATGTTCTTCTGCAGGTAATTTCTTATACTTTGAGTTATCGATTGAATCGGAGGTGTGTGAGTGTGGTCGAGGGAGACGCAGAGTCATCTTAGATGTTCCATTCTAAAACGAATTGATGATAGAAGGAATAGCTTCGTAGACTTATAAGATGTGGAGCAACTCACCGAGTGAACATCATAAATCGAACTTAACATTATCACTCCTGTTGTTTTTTAATGTTCAGCTGCTGCTTTGTTTGCAACACCAATGGCAAATGCTCTGACTATGGAAACTATAGAGGTGAGAAATAATTGAGCCTGATAAGTAGGTTGTAACAGCACTTATCCCTCCTAGTGGTTTATCTTTATCTTCTGCGTAAAAAAAAAATTAAAACGACATTTCAATGAATTTTACCAGGCGTCTGATTGCTTGTGCGTGTTATTATTTGTGGCCAGCAAATACCGGGTTCTTTGTACACTCTTGCTGATGGCAGCAACGGAGATTGGATAGCAGGCCTCTTATATTCAGCTGGTCAACAAGCTAATGTTGCCGTGCAGGACCAGTTGACAGCCCTCAGTTTTACTAGGTTTTGTATGTTTTTTCAAATGTATTCTTCTTTTGAGTTAGGCTTATGGTTGATATTGTAAAGTGTTGATGTCTAATGTCTCGTGGCTTTTTCATATATGTACAACCCTGTGCAGTTTGGCAGTCATTTTTGGCGCTGGGCTTGTAACTAGCCTTTCACCGTGCACATTGAGTGTTTTGCCCCTTACCCTCGGTTACATAGGTAATAATCGGAGTCAGTAAATTCTCGTCTCTGATACACACATGCCCCATAGTTTGCTTGATGTCTAATTTCTTGGTGTATTTAGGGGCATTTGGCTCTGGGAAGAGCAAAACAGAGGTAAATGATTTATTTTACTTACTCACATTGCCATCTGTTTTACGGATTTTTTTCATGAAAACATGGTCATTTATATAAAATTACCTCAGCAGATTCTTCACAATTAATTGATCACGACTTTAGGTATGGTTATGTTGCTAACTAAGCTCCTTATTACATATTTTCTGAAATTAATGGTCAGGTTATTGGTAACTCAATTTCATTTGCAATGGGATTGGCAACTACACTAGCCCTGCTCGGTGTAGGAGCCTCATTTGCTGGAAAGGCATATGGTCAAATAGGGCAGGGCCTACCTTTGGCTGCTTCCTTTTTAGCTGTGATCATGGGCTTAAATCTCTTGGAGGTAATTGTTACTCGGGTTAATTACCAGTAAACCCTCGAGGTTTGAATTATTTACATAAAAACCCAAAGGGTATTGAAAATTACAAAAATAAAATTGAGCATTGACTACATCATGATTATAAATTATATTTATGTACGTAATTGTTTTTACAAATATACATATATTATGTAGGATGCATGGGTTATACAGTGTGTTGAATATCCTCATTATTGTACTTTTAATTAGATCAAATATAACACAATATTCACCTGTTGGTGGGTGTATGATACAGGTTGTTGAATTACAGCTTCCCTCGTTTTTCAACAACTTTGATCCCCGTGCAGCTGCTGCTAGTTTTCCTTCAAGTAAATAAGCCTTTTAAACCAACATTCGTTTTCTTTTATCAGAAATCACCGTTGGGATATCAACTTTTAACTTGTTTTATGTCTTGTCATCAGGTGTCCAAGCATATTTGGCTGGACTTACATTCGCATTAGCCGCGTCACCTTGCAGTACACCGGTGCTTGCTACCTTGCTTGGATATGTGGCTTCCACCAGGGTACATATCTCCTTCCAGTGATTTTAATTGGTTCCTCATTTTTTAGCTTTCTTTTTTTCTTTTTTGGGATTTAAAAAAAAAAAAAAAAAAAAAAACTACTGTCGCATTTTAAAATAATATTCATGATGTTTGATTCAGCATTAAAATCTAAGGAATATTTTTATAAAAGTGAAATGGGGTTTCAGAATGTTTTGTGCTTATGAAGGGTAAATGTAAGTCAACTAGACCTTAGTATTTTTGTAATCTGAATGCATCAATTGGAGTACGGTTAAGGACGAATGATTTAGAATAATTACATAATCATTTCTAAGAATTTTAACTCTCACCATTTATCTCAAACAATAGTAATTTTGCGGAATCAAAAGGTGTAAAGAAAATAGCGTGTTTGATATTTGATCACAGGATCCATTGGTAGGGGGGAGCCTTCTGTTGACTTACACAACTGGCTATGTTGCTCCTCTTCTTCTTGCTGCTTCCTTTGCTGGAGCACTTCAGGTGATATAATTCCTCCAATTCATCTTAATTTCAAACAACCTCGTTATCTTTCAAAATTACGAATATTCCCTTAATGTGTTACTAACACACCCTTGAGATTTATTCACTGGGGCTGGGGTATTGTATTTCTGAAAGATAACTGGATATATTGTCCGTAATTTTGAGTATACGCAAACCTAAGACATGGCACTTGCAGAGCCTGCTTTCATTCCGCAAGTTCTCAGCTTGGATCAATCCAGCAAGGTATAATTTTCATTTCACACACACACTTGACCTTATTCAACGGTCGCAATATCTATAGGTTCATCATAAGATCCAGACATTCATATTTTTTTCTTTACAAAACTCAAATTGACCCTGTTTTCAGAATCCAGATTCAGTTTTATCAAACATGCCCTTAATCTTTATATTTACTAAAATCTAAAATTAGTTGAATTTTTTTGCTATACTTTCACACTCGGTGTTTGAATCTTTATTTTTTTGTTTGGGTTCTAAGATTGAAAACTTAATTTGACAGTGGTGCTCTCCTTCTGGGTGGGGGTGTATATAGCTTGTTGGATAGGGTTTTCCCTGTTACAATGTCGATGTGAAGACTCCAACCACTATGAAGGAACTACAGTTTACAGAAACCACAAAAACAAGACACTTATGTTGGTCGAGTTTAACGTCTGGAGCATATCTCTGCAACATTGGATATGCAAAGGCAGTTGCTTGCCATGGATTTCAGATTGTAGCTGTCTGATATATAATTTTAAGAGAACGTTGATCCTTCAATTTCTTATGTTGTAATATAAATGTAGGAAAAGAAACATAAAACATACAAAGAACAAAAATAAGATTCAACCTCTCAGAAAAATATACATGGATTTGTCAGCTGATAAATTAAACAATAACAATCTGAGGAAATTAACACTATATGATACGGACCTATAAAAACTGTGGCCGGACAACCAACACCTACAACGATTACAATGAAAAGAATCCCTACAGTATTTCAGGTTTACTCAATTATTAAACAATACACCCACAAACAATGTTTTAAAAAATGCCAAGCCTCCGATAAAAAATGTAGAACCTTTTCCCCTACCATAAATAGTTTACGGCCCAAGTAAAGGAGAATGTAACCTGATTTTTTTTTTTTCACTATGTTTGCTACTCCTGTAGTATGCCATGGCAGATCCCAAAATAAAAACACTATTTTTCCATCAATTCTTTGAGAAAAACCCTTGCGTCAACGAGGAAAAATCAAAATCTTTTCCTGCTTGCGAAGAAGACCCAGATGAAAGTGAGGTTGTAGATTGTTTGTCGGGTACATCGGATACAGAGGATGCATTGCCATTAGTAGAAGCATTATTGGCTCCAAGTGAATAAGTGCTGAATTTATGAAAAATATTAAATAGATTAGAGAAAAATAAAGTAGAATGCACCCATGTTTATTCAATTGACACTCAATTCCACCAGGTGAAATTAACTAACTGATAATCACATACCTAGACAATGGGTGAGCAAAAGAGTTTCCAGCTGGATGAGTAGCTGTTGTTCCCATATTTCCCATCTGTCATCCAAGCAGAAAAAGATGATAGTGAGTACATTTACTAACACTCAATTCTTTTGAGCATTGAAAAAATAATTTTATCCACCTGCATGTATTTCTCCAAATCATTCTTCCCAGCAGTGGCCATCACCATTCCAGGAACCTGATAGCCAACATTTGACCAACTTTGATTGGGCAAGTTGAGGTTGTTAAGTCCCCCTCCTAGTTGTGTGTTTCCAGGAAGTTTTGATGCTCCAGCAGAGGCATTGGCTGCGGCGGCCATTAGAAGAGATTGTTGCTGAGCTAGCATGGCCAGTTGTTGTTGGTGTACAGAATATGGTGAAAGAGTATTGGGCTGCCATTATGACAACAAAATATTTATGGAATTTATTTTTCTCAAGTTTCAAAAAAAAAAAAAAAAAAAAAAGCGCAATCAAACTGGAAATCTACCATGGCCTCAGATTTGTACGAGTATGAACATCCCCTTGAGGTTCAATACAAATACCCTTTTGATTGGTGTACTTCTATAACAAAATCATAGGGCAATGTGTATGTTTAATTTAAAATGATAACTGCATTTTTTGTTAATAGGCTAAACCTAACGGGTAGTTTTTTGTGATTAACCCTTGCATAAAACAAGTATAATATCTATGTTGGTTAATAATACTGTCCCCTTTTCTGGTTCACTAAAAACATACCTTCTCAAAGAGAGACATAATATCAATTTTGGCATCCTTTTGGGGTTTTACGGAAACTTGTCTGGGTTCAGTCGATGGTGGATCGTTTAGTAGATCTTCAATTCTAGATGTCGGCTGTGCTTTGCTTTCATCACTTTTTGCTGGTGTAGTCTTTTCTGTCGATGATGATGTGTCAGCAGCTGCAACAAGACAAGTGTTAATTCCAGAAGAAACGTGCATATCCATATAAAAAAAACAAAAACTTAGGGATAATTACAAGATTTTCCCTTGAGGTTGGGGTATTTACAAAACAATTACAAACTCTACAAACCACCCCTGAGGTTTGATTCCCATCCAAATTTTGCACTTACAAAATCTGTGGATGTCACCAATCGTTTTAGAATTACACCCAATTTTTCAAAATATTACTGTACTAAAATAGCCACACAGTTTGTCATCCAACTATTTGTAATAATTAAAAAATTGAGGGTTATGACTGTAAAATCAATTGTGACCCAAAAGCCGTGTATATTTGTAATATTAAATAAATTTAAGGATTTTTTGTAAAACTACTTGATGACATCAGTAATTTTTGTAAGTTCCACAAACAACGTTCAAAATAAGTAACCTCGCGTCACGGGTGTTTTAATATTTAGCTAGGCAAAACTTTAAATATAGTTTTTGTAACTATCCCAAAATCTTCTTAGTCCTTCAAAGTCATGAAACTCCCTCTGCCATTAAATATGTTCCCCCAGCTCAACCCCAAGAAAATTGTGGTGATGACTATTTAAACTTACACTGAAATCCTGCCCACATGTTATCATCAACAGATGCTCCAGAGGCATTTTCGTTGGAGCCATCATTCATAGAAAGCATACCAAAAAGATCAGTAGCAAAATCAACTTTAGGAGGAGATGCTATGTCTTGAGCCTGCTTCAATGACTCAGCAGTTGCAGCAGCTGTATCCATTTTCTCAGTAACCGGAGTTGGAGCTACCTGTTGCAAGACAACCAAAGGACCCACATTTTTTTAGCAGGCAGAGAAATACAATAAAGATAAATAATAAGCATCTTGTATAAGATATTATAAGGGCGCATAGATACGTAATCACGTGAACTAATAAATTAGAGAATAATGTATGTGTGTGTGCGTGCAATGCAACATACTTGTTCTGGTCCTTTAGGAGGCACGGGCAGACTAATTCTAGCAGCAGAACCAGTTCTTTTCACACTGGATACTGGAACAGTCTTCCTCTCATTAGAAAAGTTAACGGAATTGCTGATGTGTCCATGCCCGCTTCTGTCACTTGGTTTTTGCCACTGAACAGAAGGTGTTTCTTCAACTCTCCTAGCAGGTGACATTGGTTTTCCATCCTTGGCTACCCATCTTTTCTCGTCATACCTTTTATGAGCATAGGCAGCAAGACAAAATTAATAAAATAGTTTCTAGAATCGGACATATTAAATAGAGTTGCATGACCGAAGAAAGAAGCACACACTTTGCACGAATGAAGTTCTCAATCCCAACTCTGTCATAATTTGGTGGAAGCTCTGCCTCCCAGTAACTGTTTGCCTTCACGTTTCCCATGGCTATGATGTTTACAAAGGAATAAATAATTTATAAAATCCTTTTATAATTACAGATTAATAATAAATAAAAGGATTAAGACATATGAACTTCTTACAATGAATAAATGCAACCTGTTCAGGAAGCCATGTGTCAAGTGTAGCAGACCTGACCTATAAAAACAAAATATATAATTTTTATTCATCAATCACAAATAGCAATTCATAATCTACTATCCACTTCTATAAGACAGGAGAGAAAACATATTGACTGAGAATTTAGTGAATTATTTCACACCAAGATTGGGGAAAGACCCAGACACGTTAAAGGTGTGGAATGAAGGCCTAAAAAATTTATTCAAAAGGCGAAAGTTGAATTAAAGAACCTAGCAAATAAACAAAGACCACATTTAGAGAATTGTAGAAAAGAATAAAGTAACAAATTCTTAAAAGTATTTGAAACCCATAGACCAATTCATCTATCAACTATTACTCAAAGCAAGTCCCTAATGACAAATTAAATCCTTGGCTTATAAAGAATATGCAATGTCCTTCGATACTCATCATCACATAAGAATTAACATGTGCCTATGCAATGTTTAATTTCATCCCCTTAACATTAATACAATATGAAGCATACATACGGTAAACATGTCACCTTTGATATGTGCACTCCAAGACTTCTGTGGATCCCAGAGCATTGCATGCATATAAATATGCCCAAATTCACGCTAGCCCACCGAGGACCCCTGTTTCAAAATAAATTAGTAAATAAATAAAAGATGGCACACAGAATGAAGAAGAAAGAAAACAAAAGATGCTATATTACTTATGTACACGAAAGTATGAAAGTCACATTTACTCTAGATTAATCCCTTCATTTCATAATTAGTGTCATTCTAACTTAGATGAGAAAAATGATGAATACGAGTCTTGGCTAATATATTTATATACCCTCAACTGTGTGTGTATATTTATATTTTATTCTCTCATACAATTTGTGGTATGTTGAAAATATTTTTAATAATTAGAAACGGATAAAATTGAGAGAAATTGTGAGATATATGATATATCAAAAACAACACTTAATTTTAAAAGGAAAATAAGGAACAAAATAACTACACTTATTTTTAAAATTGATGGAGTACAAATTACATAATGAGCATTCGCACAGAGTCAGGGCTAATTTCTTTATACCCATATCTAATTCAAAAACAAAAATAAATACATAAACCGGAAATCATCAAAAGTACTTACTTGCATTTGCAATCAGCACATTCCCTATTTTCTGGTAATTTAAGAAGTCCTTCTAAAATCTGACAGACATAGAGATCAGAAAGATCAACTCACAACAGGATAGCTATGAGATAAAGAAACTAAGTGAAGAATCCGATAACGTTTTGGAGGAAAGACGTCAAACACTATGAAAAACTTTCACCATTTTCAATACAAAACTTAGTTTCTCAAGATATTGTAGTGCAAATGGCACTTAGATATAGTCTATAAGCCGGTTGACTCGACCAGAAAAAAGAACTGTTTCCAAACAGTTTTCGCTCTATAATTCCATGAAATGCTTTGTTGAAACCAAAACTAACACAGATTCCAGTAAAAAACACATAGTTACAAAAGGTTGGTTCAAACGCAGCATAGATCTTCAACACCTCCTTAAATCTAGATCAAGTAGTCGAGCATCTAACGCGTAACTATTAAATAATTGAATTAGCTGAACATTGAGCCAGTCGTAATTCACCTGACCAACTGAATCTCACAAAACACGATTGAAACCAATACACGAAACTAATCGCCACTTGCAATTTTTAGAAATCGCAGAATCTGTTAATTCAATCATCTTCTTCAGAATCGCCCCAAACACTTAATTATTAATGTAAGAATATCACAGGAATTCAGACTAAGATAAAGAAAATCGATCGATAATGATACTAGGTCAGCAGAAGAGAATAAGATCAGGATCAATTTTCTGTAAGAATAAAAAATAAAAACCGTATAGTTACCTTTCGATGCTTGGCGTTAAGCTCTTTGGAAACGCTAGCCTTGTCGTTCATGGCGATTTGTTTCCGATTGCCGCGGAGAAACGAGGAGGAGAAAATGAGTACGACGTCGGATTAATGACCTGAGCGGTACCGTGAAATGGAAACAAGATATGAGGACTGAGGAGGACGGAGAGCAATGGCAAATCGGGGTGTGTTAATTGACTTTTATATCCTCCTTCTGTATTTTTCATTTTTATTTTAATTTATCATTTTAATCAGTGATTTGGATTGGATACGTGTGGAGTGGGTGCTGGTAGTCACGTGTGAATGGGGTGGGTTTCAGTGGGCTTACGTGGACTCCAACCTTGTTTAATGATTTATTTTTTTAGTTATTTCTAGTATCAATTTAAAATGATTTAACTGATTTTAAAATGTAAGATTTTAATTTTAGATGGTATGGAATGTGTTTAAGGTATAGATTTATATTGATGAGATATTTGAATTTGTGTGGAAAAAAAAACAATGTAATTAATTGATTTGTACTTGATTTTTTTGCTTGAATATTTAATTTTGCTAAATAAATATGTAAAATTTTATATGTTGGACATATCAACCAAACTATAAAATATAATCCGTATTGAATTTAGACCACCGACCATCAATGACAATAATCATTTGGCAATGTCAAAGTTACAACTTTGAAGCCAAGAAAGTAAGAAAGAGATGGTAAGAAAGTAATTAGATATGTAGTATTTGTTTACTATGATATTTTTATGAAATTGAACGAGTTTGAATGAATGAAACTCTTTTATTTTAATAATAATAATATATATATTTTTTATATTGTTATAATATTATAAAATATATGAACTATATTGTTAACTTAAAATCATTCATAGTAATTATTTGTTTGTTTTTTACTTTTCAATCAAACACAAATTAAATTCAAAATAACAAAATTTGATTCAAATAATCAAACACATATGATAATTTAATTTTAACTTTCAAAAATTAATTTTATTTTTACATTTTAATAATAAAATTATAAAAATATTAGTATTTCATAGTAATCAAATAATTTGGTTAAAAATTTATCATAAAATCATTATAATTTGTATAAAGTCATGAAAGATGTAAAGTCTAAACATTATTCCAATGCATTTCAATGTAATTAGATGTGTATTATTACTATGATATTCTTATGAGATTGAACGAGTTTGAATGAATGAAACTTTTATTTTAATAATAATAATAATAATAATAATAATAATAATAATACTTTTTATATATTGTTATTATATTATTGTTAAAAATTATCAATAATATTATAGTAAAATATATGAAACCACCATATTGTTAACTTAAAATCATTCATAATAATAATTTGTTAGTTTTTAATTTTTTTTTCAATCGAACACAAATTAAATTCAAAATAACAAAAGTTGATTATCAATAATTAAAAACACACATGTGATAATTTAATGTTAACTTTCAAAATTTAATTTTATTTCTATATTTTAATAATGAAATTATAAAAATATTATTTCATAGTAATCAAATAATTTGGTTAAAATTACCATAAATGATTATAATTTATATAAAGTCATGAAAAATGTAAAGTCTAAACATTATTCCAATGCATTTCAATGTTGCTTTGCCCCAAACAATTAAAATTAAAATTAATTTTACTATATATGAAAAAATTAAAATTCAAAAATCCCAATAGAAAAAACATTTTAGCTAATCAGCTTGAGGTATAACTTCTAAATCTTGCCTCCATACCCTATTAAACTCCTTTTCACCTGCCTCGTGGATTTCCCAGCTGAGAGAAAACAGCACTGGTACCTGCATCCTCCACTTCATCATCATCCTCGTCATCATCATCCTCATCCGAATGACGACTCCCTTCGATCATACGCACACTGTTACCAAACGGCTCCAAAGGAGCCATCGGGATATGGTTCGTGCTATTATCATCCGGCTCCATGAAAGCCGAACTCGTCTCCTCAAGCTGAAGCGCATATTCCAAGTTCCACAACACATCACCCATCGAAGGCCTATCCACGCCGTGCTCAGCCAAGCACTTCTCAGCCGTCTCCCCAAATTTCTTCAGCGAAGCCCGATTCACCTTCCCGACCAAATTCTTATCCACAACATTCTCAATCATCCCCTTCCTCTGCCACGTCATCGCCCACTCGGCTACGTTCACCTGATCCCTCGGAAGAACAGGGTTCAAAGCTGGCCTCGCGCACAAAACCTCCACAAGCACCACACCAAACGAATACACGTCCGACTTCTCAGTAAGCTGCTGCCTCCGGAAATACTCAGGGTCGAGATACCCGAAACTACCCTTCACGGCCGTGCTCACGTGCGTCTGGTCTAAAGCGGGCCCGGCTTTCGAAAGCCCGAAATCAGCCACCTTGGCAACGAAGCTCTCGTCCAGAAGAATATTCGTCGTCTTCACGTCTCGATGTATGACGCTCCGCGTGGCCCCCGTGTGGAGGTAGTGAAGCCCGCGGGCCGACCCTATGCAAATCTCGAGGCGCTTTTTCCAAGGGAGGGAAGGGAGGTGGGTCCCGTACAGGTGGCTTCGGAGGGGCCCGTTCGCCATGTACTCGTACACTAAGATCATCTCGGATTTTTCATCGCAGTATCCGATGAGAGAGACGAGGTGGCGGTGGCGGAGTTTGGACAGCATTTCGATTTCTGTCCGAAACTCGGCGAGTCCTTGCTCTGACCGAGGGTTTCCTCTCTTGACTGCGACGTGGGTCCCGCCTTCGAGGGTCCCTTTGTAGACCCTGCCGAACCCACCCACCCCGAGGAGGAGGCTCTCGTCGAACTTGTTGGTCGCGAGGGTTATCTCTTGGAACGAGAAGAACCTTCCGAGGTTGAAGGAGGTTTGCGAGATGAAGCTGGGGGTTCCGGATGAAGCTTTGGAAATCGTCAGAGAGTTTCCGTAGAGTGGCAGAGCTTGTTGGACTTGGGCCTCTTTCGGTTTTCGGGCCTGAATGCAGACGAAGCAAAGCCCGATGAACACGACAGCGAGCGCAGCTCCAACTGCGGATCCGATTACTAGGCCCGTTTTTCTTTCCTTTTTCTCGTGCCGCACGAGGATATTATCCACGGGCAAGTTCCCGATCAAGCTTCTAGCCCCGTTGCTCATCTTTATTATCTCGAGCCCGTTCAAGATTGCGTTCGTGAAATCGGCGTTGGCGTCGGGCCCCACGCTGACGGTTAAAGAACTCAAATTGTCTGATACTGCAACAACAAAGTCTCTGTAATACGGCACGTTCAGGTTGCCGGCTAGGCTCGAGAGGTCGAGGCTGGCGAGGGCGATATCGGTATTTACGTACAGGTTGAAGACGAGGCTGTTCAGAGACTTGCTGACGATATCGCAGAAGTGAAGCCGCAGCAAGTAGGAGAAGTTCGGGTCGACCTCGAAAACCCAAGTGATGTTGAAGTTCATGTCGGCCACGTTCGCATCCCCCATGGCCTCGGCGGTGGCGTAGACGTAATTAGGCGCCACCTCGGGGGCGAGCGAGGGCCCGTATTTTATGCTCAGAGGGTTGACCGAGAAATTGACCGCTGAAGTATTCAGGTTGAGGTACTTGGCGTCGTTCTCCCAAGTCCTCCCCAAGCTGTCGTTCTGGGCCGTGATTAACGGGCCGCCCATGTTGAGACGGTAAACCGTCTCTAAAGCCAGCCCGGAAATACCACTTATTGGGCCGTAAGACTGGAGCCCGGCGGCCCGGTCGGGGAACAGGGTGTCGGGGATAGAGACGACCTCGATTGCGTTGACGAAGGCGACGGAATTGTTTCCGGGGATGAAATTAATCGAGAGGCTATCGGAGGTCACGTTGACTAAGTACTCTTTGTAGAGGTAAGTTCCGTTGTAAGTGGAGAAGCTGAAGTTGTGGAGGAGGACGAAGTCCTCTGTGACGACGGAGATGGAGGCGGAGGTGAGGTTGTGGCCGGGGATGGGGAAGAAGTGGAGGCGGACCCAATGCCGGCCTTGGTGAGCGATTCCGAATCTGTAGGTGGCGGTGGAAGTGAAGATTCGGGCCGACTGGTGGATGGGGAAAGGGGCGGTGGAGTTCGACGTGGCGGGGGTGGAATCGGTCGCTTTCAAGGAGAACGAGGACTTGGTCGAGTCGCCGGTGAAGTTCCGGCCGAGGAATTCGACGGTTCCGGAAGATCCGCAGGCGATTAAGTAAGTATTCGCCGGGGAGAATTCGGCGAGTGAAACGGAGATGCAAAATTGGAGAATCAGAATCGACTGAAACATAGGTGCGCACTTCATCGTGGATTTCGTGGAGGAATTGAAGCCCTAATTTTCGGTCCGCCGCGAATTTAGGGCGAACCAAACAGTACCTACAAATTTCCCAGATCTGTTCAATGCAATGCGAAGAAGAAGGTGAATCGAAGAAGATGGTGATGAAAGGTTTTTTTTACCTGACTCGGCAGAGCTTGCTTGATGAGCTGCGACTTTTTCAACTCCGCCGAGCTTATACTGGTGCACAGTGCACCAGCTCTTTCCAGGTTGTTTGAATCCGGCTGTCAATATAGCAGAAGGGGATTATTTTGATGTATAATTTGATAATGATTGATTACAATAATTATAATTACATTACGTTAATTTTGTAATGTCAATGATTAAATGAAGTGGGTACTGGATATACGATAATTACATGAAAAGATAAAAAATAAAAAATACTCCCATTTTCTTTAAAATTGTATTCTAAACTTAAAAAATTATAATCATAAAATATAGAAAGTAAAATATACTTAATTCAATCTTTCCTACTACATTGTTCCAATAAATCATAAATCTTTTTTTTTAATTTATTAAGAAAATATAAATTATTCATATATTTTTATAACAAAATTATTTTAATTATTTTATTTTTTATTTAAAAATACATTTGTTACTATATTTTTATTTAAAACATAACATTTAATTTAATTTTTGTATCATAGACTATACTTCCTTTGTCTTTTAAAATTTAATTTAATTTTTTTTCTTTTATACATTCATAGTAAAAAAAATTGGACAATCATTTACAATCTTACTATTTCAATATTCATACTCTTTCGATATTTATTTATTTATATTAATACAAAAATATTATAAAAATATTATACATTTTCTTTAAATTTTGGTTTTTCTTAAAGAGGAGATTAATTTACCTTTTTTATTTTATTTTTAATAGAATTAGAAACTTGAAATTTCTGGGATTAAGTTGGTCAATCACGCGCGACGAAATGAATAATTGACTAGGCTTTTAGTTTGACACCGAGTTTTTAACGGAATGTTGACGCCGTTAAAATGACGACCCGTAATTCGCAAATCACTTGTTTAATAACCATCTTAATTCCTACATCTGCACATGCCAATCGTCTCCAACGTCGCTATCTGTCTCTTTGTTTCGGACTTTCGGCCAACAATTTAGATGTATTTTTGTTTTTACATTAATAAATACATTTTTTTTTTTTTTTTTTTATAAGGAGGAGAGACGAGAAACTCCACCCACCCGATCGGAGGTCCCTCGATCGGGTAGGATGTAAATCGAGGAATGTGCCCGAGTAGCAGACACCTGTGCGAGAGAGCCAACAGGCCGAACCCCAGGACAAACCTTCATAATATTTCAATGAAAATTTATCCCACCCGAGATTCGAACCCTGCGTCGCCGGGGAATTACACCCACATCATCACTTTAATAAATACATTAAAGTGTGTAATGGTTAATAAGTGAATATACGCGGCTAATTTAAATTGAGAAGACACATAGTAATATTTTAGTACACAGATAATAATTATTGTATCATTAATTATTATTTTAATATCACGTGAAATTTTAATGGACTGTAAAGTTTCGAAATAAAGATTAAAATCAACTCTGAATTTTAATAATTAAATCATAAACCACAATGTTTTGACTTTATAACAGTGCACGTTAAACTTTTAAACCAAAAACTGAAACCGCAATCCACGGCGTCATTTCGAATTTTGTGTGTGGACTTATTGAAAAATCTAAAATATTATTTGTACTTATTTATTTTCAAATATGACATTAGAAATTTAATCGTGATATTATTAAAAAATATTAAAAGATTGTATGAAGATGAGGTAAATACTATACTCCTTTCGTTCTCACGTATTTAATACTTTTATTTTTATTAAAAAAAATGTGGCAAACGGCCCATATTGTTTTACTTTCATACTCATTGGGCTCAATGGACCCGTATTACTTTTGATAGATTGGGCCTAATCCAAACGGAACGTGACTTGTGTATGAACTAGTAGTATATCAATAAAGAAGTATATACTCCGTAAATAGCAAGCCGACCGGTTATTTTGACTTGGCCATTAATCTACGATATTCAATTTTGACTTAAGACGTATAAATAACACGTGAAGCTAAATTAAATATTAAGTGATTATTTGAATATATTATCACGTAGTATTAATTAATTAACCAAGCATCTGGTAGAAATTGATTGCGTATTAAGATACTTCCTCCTCGTGCTTTACACCGTTTTATGCAGGTAATAATACTAGGGAAACTGAATTTTATTTTATTTTATTTTTCGAATATAAGCATATTGAAATTAATAATTGAATGAAATTTGGCATTAAGCTCATTTTTTTACCTATGTAAGAACATTTTGGAAATCATTCTACTTGTATAATTCCAAACATTATGCTTGTTAATGACTACCATTAAATTGAAAACTATTGTCTACTAGGAGTTAAATTAACTATCTACTAAGAGAAACGTAGGTTAATAATATAAATTATAAGTTACTTTAAAGTGATTCAGACATATTAATAATAAAAACTTTATATTTTATCATATTATATTAAACATTCAACTAATTACCATTTAAATTATTTATAATTATCATAAACCACAATTTTGGAAAATACGTACTCTTTGTCTTGGAGTAGTCATCGCAACTTCATATCATCGAATATAAAATGATGAATACAATACTATGGATTAAATGAATACTAATACACTTCAAAAACTAAATCATAAAAAAAAAGCGAAACTTTTAAAGAATAATTTTAACGTAATATTATAGTAGTACTACATATGTATTGAATTTGTGATTGCATTTTATTTAAAATAATTAATTTATATAGATAAAAAACAATTTTATTGAACTCTTACACTAAAAATTAAGACAATTTTAATGAAAATGAAAGTTATAATTATTTTTTTATTAGTAATAAAAATATTGTTTAGAGATGTAGGTAGTGTAGTCATATGTAGGTGGTGCAAACGTCAAAGCGGGGCTCACCAAATGGCTCGACACTCAGCCTGCTTTACGCCATATCCGCGTTTTCTACCACTGGCACGCATATCCTTTTTTTATTATTATCAATATTATTTTAGAAAAAACACATACAGTAATATAAAAGTTGCACAAAGCCTTTAAAAAATTCATATATTTGTTTTTTCCTTTTTTAACCTTTAATTTATTTTCCTTTTTAGTTTTATATTCCAAAACAGAACAAAACAACTCTTGTCTGTGTTTATTTTTATTATTTTTACTTGTCAGAAATAAAATATGGAGTACAAATTGTGGATAATGGATATAACTATATTTGGTGATCCTCCCACGTTCAAATCTCATTTTTTTTTTCAAAATTGACAAATAAATTAATTTTGTACTTCAACGCCACTAATTATTAATTTCAAATTAATTTGAAAATATAATGATTTGAGTGATGGTACGTAAAATTATTAAATTGCATTGGATAAGTTATATTTTGAAATATAAATGCCAACACTAATAATGTTCAATAATAAATTAAGCTATTAAATGGATTGCTTAATAGCACAGAGAAAAAAAATAAATGAGGTAACAAAAAATAAGAAGCAGCATGCAATCCGTACAATGACTTCCTCGAAGTTGAAGTCGAAGTCGAAGTCGAAGATGTGTTTGCATAACCCAAAATTAAATAATTAATTAATTAATTAATTGATTGATTAAAGTCGGTGATTCCAATTCTGATATTTTTTTCCTTTTTATTCGGCCAATGCTACACTTGACCAAACTTCACCCCGTGATTACCGCTTTACTCAATACCTAAATACTCCTACAATTATTATTAATTAAAGGACATATGTCAACAATTTCGTTTCCAATTCTATGGTTCGTCAATAATAAGATCTAAAAACAACTCACACTTTCATTTTCAATTCACGTTGCTACACATATTAAGAGTGGAAAAGAATGGAAAAAAATTTAAATCATTACGCTCTTTTACAATTTAGTCATCTTACTTTTTAATAGTTTTATACGAAAGTAATTGTAATGCTTCGCCCCTTTCAAGTCGAAACCCTAGTATAATTAATCGTTTCAATTATCAATAATTGTTTTCATGAAAGTCTAAACCCTAGTATATATAATTAGTACTTCCTCTGTACAAGAGTTATAGTGACAGGTGGTCAAACGTTAACTTTTTTTTACCGTCCAATACGTATGATAAACATATACAAAAATTATGAAAAAATAATTAAAATACAATTTAATAGTTAAATTTTATTTTAGTTATTTTTTCACAATTTTTGTATATTGTTTATTATACTTATTGGACGATCAAAAAAAGTCAGCGTTGACCATCTGTGATAACTCTGGGACAGAGGGAATAGTTTTGATTATCAATAATTGTTTTGTACTGCCTATCTCAAAGATAGTTGTCATAATTCTTTTATAATTAAAAAAAATTAAGACAACTGTTTTTGAACGAAAGAGAGTAATTTATTTTAAATTTAGCTAACTAATAAAAATAAGCATGGAATACTTTTAGTACATAAAATATTCTCATTTTTATTATTCAATTATCCAATACCAAACCACTTCGACCTAGATGTAGTCTGAAACCAAATCAAAGCGACCCCCTCTACCCACTACATCGTTCAAACTCTACGAAATCTAAATTAAATATACACATTCACGACCCCTGCTAAAATGCGCTGCTACTACTTCTACCACCTCCACCGGTTGATCCGGTCACCCCCTACTTTTCTACTCACACATAGAGCTGTGACTTGGGCCGGGTCGGGCCGGCCCGACCCAGCCCATCGGGCCACCTCAATATCTTGGGCCCAGCCCAGCCCGGCCCGAAAAAATCGGGCCTGGGATTTATGAGCCCAGCCCAGCCCATGCTGGGCTACCGGGCCACCGGGCCATTTTGGCCCGTTATTTTAAAAATAATAAAATAAATATTTATTATTAAAAATTAATATTTTTTATATTTTAAATTTAAATTCATTATTAAACTTATAAAATAATTGTATAATAAAATTTATATTAATAAATATAAATAAATTTATACAAAAATAATAAAAATAACTATAATAATAGTTAAAATAAGTAATTAAAACAATATAATGTTAAAAAAATATTAAAAATTAAAAATATTAAAAAAATTTAAAAAAAAATTAAAAAAAATCGGGCCGACCCAGCCCATCGAGCCAAACTCGGGTCTAGCCCATTTGGCCCGCCAGCCCATCGGGCCGGGCCATATAGGCCCGGGATCTTTTGGGCTGCTAATTCTTTGGCCCAGCCTGGCCCATTGGTCGGGCTGGCTGGGCCGGCCCATCGGGCCGGGCTGAAATTCCCACCCCTACTCACACACAGACACACTCTCTCTCTCTATATATAAAATGTCACCAGAAATCGCAAAACCCAACAACGCGACTTTTTCTCACAAATCTCATTCTCCAAAACGCCAAGACGTACGAACCACACAGAAAACGCGTGAGAGAATTTCCAGCATTCACATTTTCAGTATCGTTTCTACACTTCCCCTACGGTTCTCTCTCCTACGGTTCTATACCAATTATTGATTTTATTTTGTTTTGGACTGCCCTTCACTCTCACCCAGTGAGTGCCAATAAAACACACCACTGTACTTTTTTCGTAACTGAAAATCTTTCCTTGTTGGGATCCTCATCAAAATTATTCTCTCCGATTTGTGGATCTCACTCTTCATCTTCCTCCTCGGTAAGTCAAACCGCATTTTCTCCAGCTTCAGCTTACTCAATATGTATATCGGTATCATTTATTGATTTGATTTGTGGAAAAAAAAAATTACAGGCGTTGAACATAGATCATCGTCTTCATCGTTCAGCTTCAGATCGATTAGATGGGAAAAAGTGGTTCGAGAGATTGGGCGCAGATCTACGCGATCTACGGCATTGGCGACTGGCAGACGCCGGTGTTCCTCCTCCTCCACGCCGTGGCCTTCGCCGTCCTCTCCGTCGTCTTCCTCCTCTACTTCGAGCCCATCTGCTTCGTCCTGCAGCGGTTTCTCCCGGGCCCTGCGTCGGCCCGATTCGCAGCGGGCTTCACGGGCTCCGTCACGGCCCTCTCCGCCGTGTGCCTGTTCTTCGCCGCCACGAATTTCATCTACTCCGCCGTGTCGCTCCACTGGGACATGTCCCAGCGGATCGTCTCCTCCGTCCCCGACTGGTCCGCCGTCAAGCACGCGCTCGACCTCGGCTGCGGCCGCGGCATCCTCCTCAACGCCGTCGCGATGCAGCTGAAGAAGTCGGGCTCGAGCGGCAGGGTTGTCGGGCTGAGCCCGACCCGAAACGAGAATCGGGCCCTGAGCCCCAACAACACCCTGAAAACCGCGGGCCTCGAAGGCGTCCAGGAATACGTCACTTGCAGGTATCATTTTCTGTCCGTTTCTATAAAAACAATTAATCAAACCGCGTGGCAGATATGAATCTCTCGGCCCGGCCCGGTTTAAATACACAGTGAGATTAATGATCTGTACTTCACTGACTCTGTGTGCATGCAGGCCCGGTGACCCGAGAACGCTGCCGTTCAGCGACAGCTACTTCGACGTGGTGGTGTCGGCGGTGTTCGTACACACGGTGGGGAAGGAGTTCGGGCCGAAGTCGGCGGCGGCGGCGGCGGAGCGGATGAGGGTGTTGGGAGAGGTGGTGAGGGTGCTGAAGCCCGGCGGGGTCGGGGTGGTGTGGGACGTTGTGCACACGGCGGAGTACGTGCAGAGGCTGAACGAGCTGAGGGCGGAGGAGATCAGGGTGTCGGAGAGGGTGACGGCGTTCATGGCGAGCAGCCACATCGTTTCATTCCGGAAGCCACGTCAGCATATCGTGGGCCCAGGCGAAGTGAGATTGGATTGGAGATTCAACAACTTGTGTTGACTCGGAATTTATTTAAATAGAGAAAAGAAAAGAAAATTGTTGCTACTTGCTGCTACTAATACTTTCGTTATTTTTCCTTTCGTTTTGTGATCGGAATTAAATTAATGTTTATGTCTGGTGATACGAAGTGGAACCAGATGATTGTAAATGATCAATCTTCTTAATGAGATTGTTAATGGTGGATCAATTAATTTTTATTTACATGTTGGGTTGTTATTTTGTGCATTTTATTCTTTTTAATCACACTTTCAAAACAAATTACTATCACTATTTGTTTCTATAGTTATTATTGAAACTGGAGTATTCTTTTATTTGTTTGGACACCACAAAATTTAAAAACATTACTACAATTTTATTTATTTTTTACTAACAAATTGACTATGTAAAAATAACGAATAAGCATTTGTTGTTTTTAAACAAATTAAATAAATAAAAATACTAGTATGTACTATGATAATGTATTATCGCTTGCTACCTATATCGTTGAAAATCGAGGCTTATTGACTTGGATCATTTGACAAAATCTCTGTGATTATAGATTTATATGGTGGCGGCAAAACTTGGGTTTATATATGTTTGATTTTTCTTTCACTAATAAATGATTAACTTTTACTTTACATTGATTTTTCTTTCACTAATAAATGATTTCTTTTACTATATTTCATTCTATTAGACTTTAAAATTTACTTATTATTGTATTATTGGTTACAAATTTGTGTTACCTTCATGATTTTATTTTTGTAAATTTTACCGCTATAAATATTTTTATTTTATTTATACATACATATTAATTAAAAACTTAATAAAATAATATTATTTTAATTTCGAAATATAATTGTCCAGTTAATTCGAGACCAAAGAAATTAATTACTCTTAATTTGCACTTTTTTTTTCATGTACTAGTGAGGCTTAACTTAAGGTGGACTGAGAAAGTCAAGAGTGATGTACAGTCATAATTGAGCAGCATCAGCCATCAAGCATGTGTTAGGGGTGGTTGGTGGGCCATCCTTGTACGACACTGAAAATGAAAATAGAGAAAAGGCCACAGATATTTACACCTCCATCTTGGATTTGCACACCCCGTTATAACTGTAAAATGTCTAAATTACCCCTTCTTATAATTTGATTACTCCATACACACCCCTCTTTCTATAATCTTCGATTAATATCATAATACCGAGAATTATTATCATCACCATCAATGGTTCTGCAGCTCACATCACCTTCAATGAAAAGGTTTTGAGGTTTCGGGGCGAAAAGGTTTTGGGATTTCGGGGCGAGGGGCCCGTTTCTAGCCGAAATATATAGAGAGCAATTTCAGCGAGAGCACAAGATCTTGATCCCGAACGCGCCGGCTCTCTCTCTTGCTCAACGGGAACTCACCACTCCCGATTCACAGTTTTGCGTGTTCGTATAGAAGTTGTCGAAGAGTGGGTAATCAAAGCAGTTCGTGAGGAGGTCCAGATTGAATTCGGGAGGTGGTGGCATCGGACGTGGTGGAGGAAGATTTCATTTTTTTTAATCTTATTTTATTTGTGGGTTGGAAAATTTAGGGGATTCAATCAAGAGAAACTGCTAGATCTAATGGTAACGACCATGTGTATTAATACTCAAAAGCTTCAGTAGGTAGCTTTTTATCAATTCACATTAGCTTGTGCGGAAGAAGACGTCGAGCGGGGCAATTTAGCGTGCACAGTAAGAATAAGTTGATACTCTAGGGAGATTGCCGGCGAGACTTTTTTGGGATAGTTTCTCAGACCAGAGAATCAAAAACAAAGAACAAAGTCGTCATATTTTATATTGAGTATATGTAAATTAAATATTATAATAATATTAGGATATTATTGAAAGATTAAAAAGGGGTGTGCGCACTAATCAAATTACAAGTAAAGGTAATTTAGATATTTTACAATTATGAAGGGGTGTGCAAATCTAAAATAGAGGTGTAAATATCCTTAGCCTAGAGAAAATTTGTATATAGTTTGTTAGCGAAATAAAAAGCATTGGCCCAGCCCATCACCTTTTTCTTCCAAACTTTTCTAAACTCACTTTTTTGTGCTGCTAATAATCCCAATCCTTTTTATTCAAAATTACAAAAAAGCACCTCATAATTTATTGAAATTGCGAGTTTTATTATATTCATTTGTTGTGAGCACCGACGCTAAAACAAAAAAGGCCAGGGCAAAATAGGAAATAATTAATTATACTTTTGAGTTCTTAATTGCTTGGTTTGGACAATTTGGTAAAAGTGGAACATCCCGAGTCATTTTCAAAGTGTATAGTAGAGGTAGACAAATCATTTAAAGCGAATTGCAATAAATTGGGTTGGTATTCATTCATAATCTAACAACAATATTTTGAATATTTTGAAGTAATACACAAATAATTTTACATAATTTTTACAAATATTTTTGTTTATTAAAATAAATATTTTGCAATTTTTTTAACCAATAAATTATTTATAATAATATGAGTGAACTAATAAATTATTTACAATTAAATTTCTGAACTATTACTAACAAACTAAAGCATAACACTAATGAAAACCAAAAATAAAAATTTAATCATACACTTATTTATAATTATAATTAACTTCCCAATTAATCCTATCAAACAAAGTAAATATATAACACAAAAATCAAAACAAAGAGTATTTAATTTGATGTGTGTGGAGTATTGTACCAAATTCTATTATCTCTACGAACCTGTATTTCAACAATGTTGGTGATTCTAACGTGTTTGGAGAAATCAATAGTTAATAATTATCCATTTGTTCACTAGTTATTTTTTAGCTATTTATTCACGAATTATGAGATTCTACTCCTGGAGTATTGCTCCAGCTGGTGACATTTTAACCGTAGATTCATACGTCATACACGTACGTCGGGTGTAGGTAATTGTATATGTATTTAATATAATAATATTAAATTTACGGTCAAAATGTACCTTGTACATTTGTACTCCACCCGTAGTAGCATGGATAAAACCATTTCTTCAATTGTTTTAAGGAAAATTATGGGCAAGGATCGGTGTTATCAGTCATTTTCCCATATGGATCGTTATAATTATGGAGTATAACAAACAAATATTTTATTCTATTTTTAACAAATCATGATTTCACAAAGAAGAAACAATGGTATTTTCACTTTAGATTTAACTATGGATTAACTGTACAAAAACCACCACCACACGACATATTGTATCCTCAACAATAAACCGACTACAGCTGCCTGTGAATTCGGGATAGACTACAAAATTTAAGACTCAACAACAAAAATACAAACCTCATTCAATCAATTCAAGCTGGTAAGCAGTAAGAGGAGCTGAGGTCCGGAGGCAAGATGCAGACCAAATGTGGCCCGGGTGGGTTGCAACTTATATTTGTCTTATCCACATTCGGCAAACCTAGCTGAGGTGGTCGTACATATCCAGCAACCAGAGGGAGGCATAATACTGAGATCACTATCCTCGAACCTATTACAGAATGATGAAAATAACTATAAAAATACATTGCTTTTAAGTGGGAAAGCAACAATGGTAAGGATGAGAATCCAGAGATACCTTGTTTTGTGGAGAGTGACGCATATCCTCTTTTTCTTCCCGCGACCATCCAGTTTTCGGGAGTAATGTTGACTTCATACAACACCTCATCCTGTAAAACATAATATTATTTCCGTGCAAATAAGAACTCGGCACTGCATTGTAATTTAGAGTACACTACCCTTATAAGTTATAACCAATATACTGTATATATGTATGACTAAAGTGCGATTTTCTCATCTGTTAGCTGAATAATTATAACAGGATACAACAACTAAAAGGACTTACTAAGATATCAGAATTCACTTCCTCGTCTAAATCCTTCAACCTTTCAACTCGCCAATTCATGGTGACAAGCTGCCCGACTCGGAGGCCACTTGAAGGGAAAGGGAGAAAACCAACTGCAAGGCAAGGATCCAAAACCGGTCTCTGTAAAACAATTTCAATCCTGAAGGTCAAATGCTCTGCCTTATCATTATCGGGTCTCGAAGGTTCTTCAGACACAGGTGTGTGAGCTCCAAGGTTTCTACTACCGGAAATTGTATACTTAAAATTTAGTATACAGACTGGAACCAACTCCGTTCCTTCATCTACATAAAATATATTACGACAGGAATAAAGTATTAAGCACTGCTTGCCTCTCTACGAAAATTCTCATAAAGAAGAAGGGGCGATCATCCATCACATGGCATTTACAGGACCTCACATCATGTGAAGAACTCAAAAAGGAAAAACATTGAAAATAAAATAATAATTAGGTCTACCTTTGGCTGATGAGTCCAAACAGATACTAAAAAAAATTGCGGCTCTTGATTTAGAAGAAACTATTAGAGGAAAGAAGCTAGAGGCTGGTCTCCCGTCACCTTTCCCAGCATGAGCAAAGCCATCTTGAAGATCTAGCCAAGCATCATGGATTTCAAGTAATGCTTTGACCTGTGACTGCAGTATGACCTGAGCAATAGGGAGATGGGAATGGAGCCAAAAATTAGAAGGCTCACGTAGATTGGATAGTCGGGACAATTCTTACAATTATAGGTTGTCTGAACAAAAAGAGAGACTATAAAAAAAAAAGTAAAAAAGTATATAACAAATTGGCTGAATTATCATTTGTTACATTATATAATGGAAAGAAAGACAACAGGAGTGCGGTATTAACCTGCAAAAGCAAAGTACCATCATTACATTTGTCTGCAACGCGCGTACTCACTTGGAAAGGATCTGTAAAATGCACGGCTATTGTCCTGCCAAGTAATCTCGGTCATTTGCATGCTTGATTTCAGAAAAACTTGAAACAACAATGTTTGAATGAAACAAAAGGACAAAAAAATATGTACGTTTCAAAAGTCTGGTTATGAGAAACTCCAAAATCAAGTTTCAGAGCAATTGTCCTCAAACCATCTACAACACTCTGTCTCTGAGGAACAACTGCACCTATAAACACACGAAAAATAATTGACACGTCTTCAAAATAATAGAACAACATTTGTAAATACTACAAAAATAAATCTTACGTACACTAACCTGCAGGTGTTCCCTTAGCTAGTTCCTCACTAACAGCTCGTAGTGGAACCCATAAAACTGAAGTAATATTGTTTGTCCAGTCAGGCAACTTGATCTTCCCATCATCAAGTGCCAATTTCCTGAATTCAGTTGCTATGCGAGAAGAAAATTCTGGGGTGTTATCTAAGTTGTCCATGTTTTGTGACCCAACTTCATGCTTCTCAATTTCAAAGCCAAGACTCTCCTCAATACTCAAGCCAGGGCCGGTGTCTATTTGCAGCACAGCACCCTTAAGAGAGTAGTTGAGCGGTGTAACAATTATTCCAAACCATTGAGATTCATTCATTAACAAAGGAGATGAAACAGCAGCAGCAAGATCAACAAGAGACCTTTGGTTGGTCACCTGCAAATAATGCAATGTAAGAAACTTGTATTTTCCTTGTTTGTATAAAACAGAGAATGACATTCAAAGAAATAACCCATTTACTATTATTATGAGAAAACAGCAAAAATGATCCTATTAATCTATTATTATGGGGTTGTGCAAAATTGGTCTACTATGTATTTATGTGTCTCAATTTTATGAAAACCAAACCTGGATATTTTTTCTGGTGAAAATGACACACACCACACATAGCCAAATCAAGCATGACAACTCAGCATTATTAAGACTGAATTAAGCCATTTGTCATGCACGTGTCATTTACACCAGAAAAACAAATCAGTTGTGATTTATCCTAAAATTGAGAGAAATAAATACCTAAAAAAATAGTGAGGATCAATTTTGCCCCAAAACCATTAGAGTACAATTTTATTTTATTTTGCATATATCCCCTATTTTACACTCCAAAAGAATTGCAAAGTTCCGCATAAAGTTCAATTCAATTTCTGGAATTATACAATCAATACCTTCAAGATAGGCTTCACTGGTTTTTCATAGCTCGTAAAATCATCAGAATCGGCAGGGCCACCTTCGGATAAACTATGAGATCTAAATCTTAATTGACCAATCTGCCCAGTGAGAACCCCCAACACATAAGAGCCTGGTTTCTGTGGAGGCAAAGAAAGGCTGATGATATTTCTCCCAGGCCTTAGTACAATAGCTTCCAGGCTTTTTATTCCCTGAATAAATTAGAATCTCGAGTTACCAAGATATGATAAAGCTAACATGCCATCAAGAAACATGGAAAGAGTACCTTAACACCTTCATCAGTATTGTCAGTGGCTGTCAGTGTCAGATTAAGTGATTCAAGAGTTATATCATCTGGAAATTCACTCAATAGAATAACAGGCAGTGTCCCAGTGTCCCCATCACAAAGCTCTAGAGGAGGCCCCTGGTTCTCAGAAAACGTTATTAATGAGGAAACATCTAAGGGCACAGGATGATCCATGTCACTATGGGCAAGACACACGACTTCCAACTGAAATGCTTGTCTTTCCTTGGTTAAGAACAACCCCTTATCTAATGATAGTAATCTCACACAAGAAGAGAGGTAGCCAGCTTGATCATTCAGTATCTTTTGACACTCTGCCAGATTCGGAAGAACTTCAGCTAGTAGGTTCTCCCATCCTTCGCCCGCGTAGAGGGCACAAACTTTCTCATACAAATTTGAAGCAAAATCATAATTTTCATTCTTAAGGTATACTGCTGCGATTTCACCATCCAGGATGACTCCATGTCTCTTCCACCAAGAACGATGGTAGTTATTTGCAGCACACTTTGACAGATCCAGATATTTTTGCTGGCAAGTAAAAAGGCCAAGTTATGCATATAGCACGGAGATTTAGTGCATATGGCAATTGAGTGTGTGCATAAAACGTAAATTGGGATCTCCTAAATTCTTTATAGAGCACACATCTTGAATTTTTCCAAACTATAAATTAGACACCCATACATAAACAAGTTTTTGAGATGTTCAAAGATTTTGAATCCGGACAACCTCTTAATCAAATATAATAAAATAATTTCTCTTGATCTACATCTCATCTCACCGTCAAGGCATCAAGGTTCACATGAACTAGAAGCAACTGGAAGCCACTAAGTTCACACTTCCAAAGTACACAACATCTTAAAAGGAAATCATGCAAGTAAATACCTCAAATTCCTCAACAGCAGATACCGATTTCCATATTTCGGCATCAGAAATTGTAGTCCGCAAAGCATGCTCAGCAGCAACAAATATTTCTGCGAGTCTCATAGGCCGATCAATTGAACCATTGAAATTTCCAGGTGAAGAGAAGGTTCTTGTCATGGATGTTGAATTCCCTGTAGGCAATGAGGATACTGGTCCTGAACTGCAGTAAAAGTGTAAAACACATTTGAGAAAGACAGAAAGTGAAAAGCAATTAAAACAATTAAAAACATGTGATCAATTTCCATGCTTGAAAGACAGAATAAACCCACAACTTTTCCCTGGCCTCTTAACAAAGAATTAACTATCCCCATTCTTTTCAATGTTGGAGCTTAATGCTATCTAGCAATCATATTACAATGTAGAATATTATTCTTGATGGCATTTTGTATGAAACTTGTCCGAGAATTAACTTTTCAAATCGCATATCATATAATAGTTTACACAAAATGTACTAAAGTCCTCACATTACATTTGGAAGATAAATTACAAAAAGAAGAAATGCATATCCATGTAACGTCTATTAATCTGAACCCATTTCTTCTAGTATAGTTGCAACAAGAAACCTGAGTAATTGATTACTATTAAATAGCCAAAAACCATCAGACATGCAACACTGAAAAAATGTATTTTTCATCTTCTTTTTCTAGAAAAAAAAAATTTCTTCTAAAGACCCAAAATCATATCATCCCAATTCACATGCCCCCAAACAATCCTTCCCTGCTATGTATAACCCCAATGTTTTCTTCTTCTATCTATCCAGGAACTGGGACCACCTGCTCTGGTTCCTTAACAAAGCCACCATCAGCCAGTGAGCAGATAAATCATACCATTTGTAACAGACCATTATGTCCTTTCCAAAACAAGGAAAGAACAGCAATATAAAGTCTCTGGTAAATGAACAGTCATCGAATCCACCTAGGACCAGGACCACCACCACTTACTATTCATTCCTACTTAGAACTGATGATGTAGAATCCAGCCGTGAAACTATATTTCGATTTGCTTTATGAAGCATACAAAACATATATCTACAACAGCTTTTTTATTTCTCACTGAGAATATGATTTGAGACAAGGACCAATAGAATCCAGACACTTCTTTCACTTTTTGTTCTTCATTTCTGTTTTTTTGATGTCTTATAAACTAGTATAATATATAGCATGTTGGTACTTGAGAGGTGAGCACTGGAACATAGTGTTTGGTGGTTTTCAGGTGTCATATAACAGTTATCTTGATGTGGAGCTCTTAAAGCCTAGCATGGGTTGCCTTTGCTATGTCAATAACATTTGTAATCAGTTGATGTAATTTTTAAAATATCATTACCTGTCAGTGGCATTAGGAGGAGGACCATCAAACAGTTCAAGCATGCTTCCAGCTGAGAGAGAAGCCTTACGACGATTTATCTCACGCAATAAAACAGATGGTTCAAGGGGCAGTGGCTTTCTTTGGATGCCAAAGTGCTTAGGCCGTAGAGATTCTTGGAGAATCATCTGCACAACCAATTTAGTTTATGAGCAGTATGCATTACTGGAGGAAAATATTTTTACATGGCTTCAACAATATGATGCATACTCCAGGTTTATGGAGATATAAACATTAACTCCAGTGTAAAACCAAGAGTGCATAGGGAAATTATTAGGGGAAAAAAATGAAAGGAGAAATAAATTGCATGTCCATTGAGCAGGAAATCCAAAAATACAATGCAAAGTGGTTTTTGAATAGATTAAATCTGGAAGGATAAAAAAGGTTCAAAATTATAAAAACAATGAAGCAAACAAAACTATAATAGAATACTTATTATGAGAAACATGTTTGCTTCTTAAAAAATTGTGACATCATATTGTGAATTCTAAATGAGAGAAACCCTAATATTTTAGTGGACTCTATTACCCAAACCGATGCTCAGCTTTCTTGCAGCGTGAAATGAATTCCATGCTATGTAACTATATCCTATACTGCTCATGTTAGATTAATATGTCACGACACAATGTTGCCAACCTTTTGGGAATGTTGAAGCTCTCTATGGCAGCTTCTAAGTTTTAATACACCAGGGAAGAGATGGAGTTAGTGAATTAAGCATAACCACTACGATTCAATTAAGCCATAAGTAACGAATAATTAAGACATATAATTAATATTCTTATTTTTAAAGAAAAAAGTGCAATTTGACGATCCTCTTTTCACATTGCCACTCATCCGCACCTTTTCTTTTGCTAGGATCTCAAATGAGGCATTGGATGGGAGTGATGGCCAAACTGCTGGCTTAGGCCATGGCAGCATGCTGAGTGAAGCGCTGCACGATAAATACAAGCACTTATTCAAAATACTTTCTTCTGATAAAACAATTTCATTTTAATTCCCTTGCCTATTCTCAGCTGTACCAACTGCCACGCTCCATTAAATACAAATCCCATTCCATTATAAATTTCATTTAAAAATTAGAAAGAAACCAAAAACAAACTGGACATTCCATTTTTGGAAGGGGTGAAGTACCAAATTTACAAGAATACAGTTAAAATGTCAGTATACCTGTTGACAGGACTTCTTTCAATATGTGATCCATAGCCAATTAAATACCCCAGTCGCATAAACTGCCACAACCATGACATACTTCATCTCAGGGTTCACTATCAATCTGATTATATGAAACTGGGAAATGGGGGCATGACTAATCTCTCAGGTATCTTAACGAAGGATTATGTTTCACTCAAGTGAGCAAGCTAACAGGATGTTGAAGTGTACGCTGGTTAGTTTTCAAGATTTATTTCCTATACACGAGGAATACTACCTTAGTCCGGCACAAATTATATATATCCCCTTGAACACAGTAAAACTCCTTTTCAACATCAGGTGCTGCTGATCCATCTTTATAATGAGAAGCAGTTGATTCAATCAGTGCCAAACAAGCTGTTACTACCCAGACTTCACGCATGCAGAAGGGCAAAATATTCTGTAAAAACTCCAATATATAGGAACTCAACAGGCAATAACAGAGATGAAGCAATTCGAATACGACTGTAATAAAGAAAGGTTAGAGGTAAAGGCCAGCTACCTCATGTAAAGTCAATGCCTTTGAGAAGCTAATTATGAATGAATAACCCCTCGATGCAACCTCAAATGGGCGTTTTAACTTGAAGAGTAGCTGTGTTTATGAGGTCATGAAAACACTCTTAGAACACTTGTCAAAGAAGTAGGTCATTCAAAGAGGTTAAGAAAGATGTAACTGGAAAATAAAAGTACCCCAGAAAAGCCTTTAAAAACATCCAAAATCCATTTTTTAAATAAAAAAGACTGTTCAAATCATCAGCAAATTAAGAATTGTGAAAAACGACATGTCTTTTGACAGACCAAAAAGGGTCATAAAATATATAACCAACCTAAGCTAATCACAATATCTCACACCTTTGCTTGACAGGCAAATAAATACTGCCTGAACTCAAACTCCCTAAACGAGTCATTGTAAAGAATCTGTGTCAATGGTTTCCTCCCTGGGTCAAGCAACATCGCCTGATCATCTTCCCGCTCCATTCCGCCAAAGTCCCTTTGCTTTCTTATCATATTAACTATGACACCAAGACATGCAAAGACATACTTAAAGGCAGAACAAGTTAATGAATCCGAAAGAGGATTTAATTTCTAACTGTGACTACGAGCAAGCAAAAAAGTAAGAAAAAACAAATCTGATTTGCCAAGAAACCAACAGTTTCATCTCAAGTTGCAAAAAATCTCATTCCGATTCAGCCTTACATTATCTTGAAGTTAAAGGAATGGCTGCTAAAGTACTAAGTTAGTTATTTCGAGGTTTTGATCAAAGAATTCGAAGAGTTGTATTGACCAGATTATACAAATAAAATTTGAATGCATTGTTAAAATCAACAACCAATTTCCACAAAAAAAAATATGTAAAATACGACAAGTGTTGAGCACACCTGTTTCCAAATAACAGAGTTCAAGCTCATCATATTCACGTAACGCATCTTCATGTAGATGAGCAATCTCAAACATAAAGGCCAAGCTTTCCTGTCATAGACATGAATATCCATGAGTGTAAGATATGAATTACCCTAAATTTCATAGGAATCGAAGATATTAATTATATACATCAAAGGACTTACATAAAAAAATTTAAATAGAATATCCACTTTATGTTAAACATTTACAGAATCTAATTAACCATCAGTTGGAATTCTTATCTCTGACCAGAGACGACGGGTGGCAATATTAGGGAAAGTTATTAATAAATTACAATTAAATGAATACATGTCACTTGGGCTTAGATGATTCTACATTCTTCACACAATCTTCACCCTCATTTGCAAAAATATTTATACTTCATTTCAACCTTATTGTTCATACCTTCATGCAACTCTTCCAAAAGATTAGTGATTGGGCTAAGGCATGCAAGCTTCAGCCCATCATTCCCCTAAGTTATTTCTATAACATAGAGTCATGGTTCTCCACACCTACCCCTGTGATTAATTCACATTTCCTTTTAATCTATTAAAAGCATCAGTCTCTCCTAAATATAACCATACCGAGTTATAGCTGGATGTAGAAAAATCACTTAGGCAAACCATATATTTTTACTTCTTCCACTTAGAAAATTATGCAAGATCTAATTTAAACTTACTAAGAACCTGCATGTGTAAAATCTTGATTTCAAGTTGTTTATCAATCGAGCAAGTTAACCGGGATAAGCATCATCAGAGAACTTCAAAGAACTACGGAGTATTAGCTGACTTACGGAAAAAAATAATGGACATCTTGGAGAACAAAAAGTACCTTCAAGATGAAAAAATTGCAGAAGTTCCAAACTGGATTGAATCGTTGTTCGCTTAGTTTACGAATTTCCTCTTCATAAAAATGGATGCGCCTATCAAGTGAATTTCTGAAACACTCCGTAATCTTAGCCTCCAGGTTTTCCCAGAAATTTGACTCAGGTCCATAGATGTCAAAATTGCAGCACCTAATAAAACATATGAGAGAGTCGTGCTAGGATTTCTCGCATCTTATTATAAAATAAATAAAAAAGTTAAACCAGCATGATGCAAGATCAAACTAAGCATTTGCAATTTTCCCCCAACCATAAGAAACACAACTTTGTTTCGTGTTATTAGAACATATAACAGCATAAATATAATCACATATTCAAATGTAAGTCTTACCTTTCCCTCTTCTTAGAACTAAAATCAACGTCGATTTTCGCATAAACTTTTTTGGCCATCTTAGTGGCCTGATCATTGTAAGGTGGCGCTTTAGACACAAAAATAATAAACCATTCTCGTTCATCATTTTGTACGATTAGTTTGAGGCGTGGTTTCAGAATGTTCTTAAACTCATCAAGATCCTACATACAAACAGAAAATGTCAACTGCGTCGCCCTCCACAAAGAGCATAAGTCACAATGACGAGGATGATAAAGAGATAATTTGAAAGATTGTATAAATGTTACCTCGCATGTAACAAGAACTATAGTAGCATATGGCTCTCGGAACCAAAATAATGATTGCTCCTGGTGAAACCGACTACGCAGTCTTGCATCTGTTGTCAGTATGAACTCAGCAGGTAGTTCATCAACAAGTACATTGTTGCGTGTCTTGTTGTTTAGAACAACTCTCTTGAATGGTAACCTCTCTTCAAAACCGTTCTTGATCGTGGGCCACAGATCATTTACATCCTCAACTAAAATAAGACAAGTCCTCGTTCTCAAACTATGTTTTCCGTAAGAAATCAGCTAAAGACTACAGTCCAATTTCATGTTCTATGATATAGTAATGCCTACCAGCATCAGTTTTGCAATGTCGTCATTTTGTGTATAGACAAAACTACATCGAAAAATCTTGATTCAATACTGAAATGCAACAATTCCAAACAACATATAATACAATTTCTCTTTCAACAAAGCAAATGACAGACGTCGCATATGCAGATCAACGCAGCAACGAACAGATATTAAAAAGGGGGAAATATTAAAACTAGGGTTTGCGTAAACGAAATTAAAGCTAACGGCGTTACCAGCAATAACGGCGCGATCGAAGGTCGTCTTGATGCTCTGAAGCTGAGGTAAGAAATTCGCCATTTATTCACCGATCTGTTGCAGCCCTCAAATCCATTGATGGAGAGTGGAGAATGCGATGGCGGGAGAAATGCGGAATTATAATTTATTTGCAGCTCAGGAGATGGACGTTTTTTGCAACTGTTCTGCAGATTTTTGTGTTGCTGGGATTGTTCGGAATCGTGCCCGGAAACTATTTACTCTCCGATGATAATTAAAATCGCACAACCGGTCAATGCGAGCTCGTGCAAAATCGCTTCGTGGAGGTTTGAAAACGGTTAAAGAATATTTTAAAGAATTTGAAAATAATTTTTAAGTAATTTTTTAAAATACGTTTTGAATATTTTAAAGTGTTGACAATAATTTTTAAATGATTTAAAATAAAATTTTAAAATTGTAAGTTATCTAAAAATAATTTTTAAATAACTTTTAAATATTTTTAATTTTCTTAAAATTATTTTTAAGTAATTTAAATATTTTTAAAGTTTATTGAAATATTTTTTAAGTAATAGTAAAAAATAGAGTACATTTTAAACATGTCTTACAATAATTTTTAGATCATTTAAATTTGTTTAAAATATTTTTGAACTGCTTTAAAAATAAAATTTAAATAATAAGAGATGCTTGTTAAACATTTAAAAAATATTTTAAAATAATTTTAAATATTTAAAATTGTTTTAAAATAATTTTTTAGTAATAATGTTTGAAATAAATTTGAAATATTTAAAAGTGTATTAAAATAACTTTATAATAATTTTATTTATTTTTAAACAATATAAAGTATTTAAAATATTTTTTCCGTGATTAGAAAATAAATTTTAAACATTTCAAGTATCTTAAAATTATTTTTAAATAATTTAAAATATGTACTAAATATTGTAAAGTAATAAAAAAAATTATTTGAATTATTTGAATAAATGATGTTCTATGAAATATGAATAAAAGTTTTAAAAAGGATAATTAAATATTAAATATAAATATGCTGACCACTTATTGCTTGGGTCCCACAAGCTAGTACAGTGTACACACAAGCCACTCAATCTCACACACGGATCAACAACCAGTCAGATTAAACCACCAATCCACAAAACAGGGTTGAGACTTGAGCTGTGATCGCCGGTCAACCTCCATGGCCGCCGCCGCCGCCACCGCATCCATCACCGCGCAATCACTCCTCTCTGTCTCCACTCCCAATCCCAAACCCAAACCCCTGTCGTACAAGCCTCTCTCCTCCTTGGCCACCAGCAAGATCTATTCAAAGCCCAATCGCAGAAGGCAGCCTCTGCATCTGGTGAACTCAGTGACCAACGACCTCGACGTCTCCCCCCTCCACAGTGACGTCAGCGCGGACCAGCAGAACGGCGTCGTATTATTAGAGAGAGAAGATGGAGCGGCGGAGGCGGATCAGGCGGTTGGGGCTTTCGGTAGTGAAGCTCCGGGGAGGTTATCGTTCGAGGGAGCTGCCGGGTTCTCGTCCGCTGCTTCAAGTGTAGGTGGACCGCCGGAATCCGGAGATGGGCATAGGCTGATCGATAGGACTATCAACGCAACCATCGTGTTGGCTGCCGGAACCTTCGCCATCACCAAGCTGCTCACCATCGACCACGATTATTGGCATGTGAGTCGACTCGCTGATTTAGGCGTTTTCTGGTGATTAATTTAATTTTCTAAAATTCAATTAAAATTAATATTTGTAAATTGCTCCCGATATTAATTTGAACGTTTGATGCATATGTTTGGATATCATCGATGACTTTGGCGAAATCTATACACAGTTCATTTTCTTGCTCAAATGTTGTTCTTAAATTATTTAGGGATGGACCCTTTTTGAGATAGTGAGATATGCACCCCAACACAACTGGAGTGCTTATGAGGAAGCTCTCAAAACGAATCCAGTATTAGCGAAAATGGTAATTAGTGGAGTCGTGTATTCGGTCGGTGATTGGATCGCACAGGTCAGTGTATTCGTATAAATTGTTTTCTCTTGTGAATTGTAGTGACAAGTAACTTGACTGATAACTTGCAGTGCTATGAGGGGAAGCCGATATTTGAATTTGATCGTTCAAGAATGTTCAGATCGGGTCTAGTCGGTTTTACACTGCACGGGTCTCTTTCTCATTATTACTATCAGTTCTGTGAGGTAATTGATTATTTGCTTGTTTTCTTATCTTCACCTTTTGATTTGTGATCCTTTGTTTGTATTTTTCTGAAGGAGAAGTTGTATTGTTTTGTTCCAGGCTTTATTTCCGTTTCATGATTGGTGGGTGGTTCCTGCTAAAGTAGTATTTGACCAGACGGTGTGGTCTGCCATTTGGAACAGCATCTACTTCACGCTTTTAGGCATCCTACGTCTCGAGTCACCAGTCAGTATCTATAGTGAGTGGAAGGCTACGTTTTTTCCCATGTTAACTGTAAGGAATTTTCTTCTCTTCTTTCGACTGGCTCCTTCTTTTTTATGCGTTGCAGCTGATGCTTGGTATTTGAGTTTTCAAGTTGTAAATTTTCTTCAATGTAATAATAATAGTCAAGGTCAAATCTACTTGAGATTTTTTCAGAAATTATAATTTCGGAGAAATCGCAGACTGTCATGCTATTAAATATGAGAAAAATATTATTATTATCAAAAAATATATAAAAATTGGATCGGATGATTGCATTCTTCCAATATTTCCTCTGGAGAGGTGACTTGTATTTTTGCATGTATATTATGTTTTGCCTTGAGAGTTTTTCCGTACTCTAATAGCTCTTGTGAAAATGTTTTTTCCCAGGCGGGATGGAAGCTTTGGCCTTTTGCCCACCTGATAACCTATGGTGTGATCCCTGTCGAACAAAGGCTTCTTTGGGTTGATTGCGTTGAACTCATTTGGGTCACTATACTCTCAACGTAAGCATTTTATTGGAACCAACCTCAAAAGCGCATAAAATATACTAAATGTCAAATATTTAAGCCTACACAATATTTTGAATGCCTAATTTGACTTTCACTTGGCAGTTACTCAAACGAGAAATCGGAAGCTAGAATATCTGAAGTACCAGCTGAAGCTGATGCCAGTTTGCCACCTTCAAATGGTCCATCTGAGGTACTCAATAATGACTTAACATTTTATACAAGGGATAATTTACAAACATATCCCTGGGGTTCAGTCTAGTTACAGACGCCCCTGGTATTTTTTTCTATTTCATAACTCATAAGCTACACCCCTGCCTGGTATGTGATTCTAACATGTTCGTTCAACTTAAATTAAGCAGTAGGCAACTGGAATACGCCAACACGAACGATTACAAGGACATTGAGACAGAGATTTGTACTAATGCTTGATGGCAATGGGAGAACAAAACCCTCTATAGGGATTGGTGAGATAACTATATAGTATGCCACATAGTTTGATTTGTAAGTTGTAACTAATTAGTAAAAAAAATGTATTGATCTTTTGTGCATATATATTTATGTTTAAATAATTGGATGCATAAAACCAAATAAATGTTATCCTTACATTACCTCTCTCACTCACACACACACATTTTGGTATTTACAATTCTTAGTTATATTATTATAATTATTTTTATAGATAAAACAAATTGTATTAAAAAAACAATTTTTGTATGATACTTTAAATAAGATGCAATTTTCCATAAATCATAATTTTCAGCTCTTTCTTTCTGACAACTCAGATGCAAATTTTCAAATCCGGAAAGAAAATGACTGGCATTAAGCATATTAATTCATGGTAGGAGCCACATTATAACAAATTAAAGCTTAAGACCTTTGCATCAGAATATGAACGTCATTCATAGGTCCGAGATCTACATCTACAGATCAACTTCTTAATTTGTGGTTACATATACGTACACGCAGAGACACCGTAATATACGCATGTTATGTACACGAAATATATACTGATAAGATGAAAAACGATACTGAAATAGAAAACCCGAACGCATGACCACAGAAAATTAATCGAGACGATTCCGTTCATCATTATTCATTATCTACAAAGCTTACATGAAAGCTCCTTTCATTAGGGGCTATAAATATCTAGAGTGCATCTCCATCACCCCCATTATCTCCTTTCCATATTAAGCACTGATGAGACGATATATTGTGTTAAAGTTGTTCTGTACTATTTCCTTAAATGGCAATGAGATTAACGATAATAAATTTGTGAGGCTTAAGATAAAAGATTCTTTTTTTGTTCTTAAATAATGACAGGTAATAAGATGGTCCCTAATCAATTCGTACGAAAAAGAATGGTAGTAAAAAGTATTGATTAATCACACTTTAATTTATATGAATTCCGAATATTGAAAATTATTCATTAATTTGTTGATATTTTAGTTGGAGCATGTAATACAACCCTGTTTAGTGACGGAAAACGACTTCCACACCGGGATTTCTGCATTATTTATTGTTGTTACAAAAAGTTTATAAACTATTTTCGTCTCCCTGCAAATTTCACGTATATTTTTTTAATTTTTGTGCCGCCCCCAAAATAAACGTCAAATTTCTCACGGGATCGGAAGTAGTAAATCGAAGATAAATTTATGAAACTAGCTAGCTGGCATTTTTTTTTTCAAGAGTTGATTTAATTTACTAATTTTGATTAATTGCTTTTTTAGACCAAAAGTTATTTTACCATGTCTAGCTATAACTTAGAAAACGATGGCAACCAATATTTTGCAAATTGGATTGTTTGTGGTGGTTACTTTTTTCAAGAGGGAATGAATTTTTACTACTATTAGTTGATTATTAATTTATTATTATTATTATATTTTATAGGAGTATAATTGTTATTACTTTAGTATGATAAATTTTATAAAAATGCATGTATTGCCTTTATTTAGTTAGAAATGCCAGGATATCGTTGCTGGTCCTGCAAATACAAATCTAAATTTAGGTCAGAACCGTAGCAGAAAATGTCGATCGTCATTGTGCTCGGTTTTACTCGTCTATATTCTTCTTTCGACCACGTGCAGTCCCCACGCTCGTTAATTTGCTCGGTTCTTCGCCTAGATCATTAGGGTTTTCTATGATCCATAATCTCAAATGCCAGGCCAGAAACAATACCGTATATAATAAAAATAAAAACAAGATATAAATGATATTTAATTTAAATAATAATAATATATATATATATATACACACAGTGTATATGCCTCCATTCTATACTGAAAATTACCATTATACCCCATAATTTCGTATAGCTAGCAACAAAAATTAATTAATTAATTATCCTCCATATATCTCAATTCATATTTCTTCTTGCATAGCATCAATCCATCATTAAAAAAAAACATAAATCAATTTAGGTGTACCAATTCGTCATTTGATACGCTTGTTGCTGTTCGAACCCCCCGTCCCCCATGCTCCCCATCATCGCCTCTTCCTCTTCGTGCTCTCGTTGCTGTTGTAGTGACAACGACGGCGTTAACGTTTGGTGCGGGCCCACGAGATGATGACTCATCATATTATTATTATTTGTCTGATCAGTCGACATAAACATCTTCGTACTAGTCGGAATATTATTATTCCTCTGATGATGATCCTCGTTCCAATACATGTTACTCGCTTTCGTCGAGAGCATATTGTGATCCATCAGTCCGAGGTTGTTACTATTAAGCTGATGACCGGAAGACTTCGAACCGGAACTCATCGCGTGGTTCATCATGCTCACATCGTACATGCTTTGCTCGTTTTCCATCTCGATCTTATGTTGCTGATGTTGTTGTTGATGTTGATGTTGATGTTGACCTATGCTGAACGTTAGGCCCGTCGGCATGATCGGCCCGATCGCGTCGTTCAATTCGGAACCTTCTAGATCCACCGGCCTCTGCGCCGTGTTCTTCTTGTATATCCGGCATAAAACCCAATCATCCAGCTGAAAAATTAAAATAAATTAAATAATTAATATTATAAATAGAAAATGAATTTAATTTATTTATTTTTTACCCGGAGTGACTTTTTGTTGGTGTAATCGGATACCGGCGGTTTCGAGGCTGGCTTGTTATCGGCGAGCCGATACTCATGCATGATCCAGCTCGTCTTGATCCCTTTCGGCGGCTTCCCGCCGTAAAAAACGAGCGCTTTCTTCACTCCGACTTTCTGGGTCCCACCGGCCGTCAGAACCGGCTTGTCCGTTCCGGTCGCTTTCCAGTAACCGGAAGTGGCCGCCCGGTTCGGGCGGGCCCCGTTCGGGTACTTCCGGTCCCGCGGGCTGAAGAAGTACCACTCCTGCTCCCCGAATATAGCCTTGGCTGAAAAAAACAATATATTAATTAATTAATTAATTTTATTACATAAATATATATATTAATATTTATACCGGGAAGTTCCCACGGGTCGAATTTGTAGAGATCGACTTCGGCGATGATGGACACCGGGAGAGGGGCGTCGGCCGCCTTCTTGCGGAGGTAGTGGACGACAAGCTCTTCGTCGGTGGGGTGGAAGCGGAAGCCCGGCGGGAGGTGGGGCTGCTGCTGGGACCCACTGGACGAATCGGTGCTCTCCATATGTATTTGTTTTTTTTATTTTTTCTGTAAAACAGATTTATTGGAATTTAGAATTCGGAAGGGAAAAGATCATGGTACAATAATATTTCCAAGAAAAAATAAAGCTGGAAATGATGATATATATTTTTTTGTTTTTTTTGTTTTTTTTGTTTTTTTTTTTTTCGTGTGTGTGTGTAAGTAAGTAGGTAGTTGGGTACAGGTCGTCTTTTTATTGCACCGTATATACGGACCACGGCTGTTACGGTGTGGGAGCGAGGGTATATGTGTCATTTCACGGAGGAGGAGATTAGGGCGCGTAATGTGATCTGATCATGACGCAATTATATTGATTTAATTGGGGGATGTGAAAACTAACCGCGATTGATAAGCCGACACGCGCTTGATATCGGTGCGAATCACGGAATGACACGTGGCTGCAGGTTTCAGTGGGGACCACACATCGAGCTAAGATATTGTTTTGGGAGTGAATCGGATTAATGATAAGATCAGGAGGAGAGATAAGAGCGTGGGTGGAGAAAAGTTTCCGAAGGGGTTAAATTCTTGAATTGACCCGTATACTAGGTTTTACTTATTATTTTATTTTTATTGTTTTTATCTAGACAAAAATTAAAAGTATATTTTTATATTCAAAGATTATATCTTGAATGACAAAATATCTTAGTGATGATGGTCTTGGTCTTGCAACTTGCCATACTATGAACATAATTTTAAAATTTTCAAGCTTAAGTTTTCATTTAGAGGTGACGCGTTGTGATTGGTGAGAAGTTTAATTAGTAAATTCGATTCGATTATACTCTCGATTTAATTTTATGATCAGTGTTTCAATTTATTTAAGTCATTTCACAAAAAAAAAAGCAAGATATATATTATTCTATCACGAGACTAATTATGCAGATGGAATTGTTCAATAGAGTGTTCAAAATTAACCAAGCAAGCTTGTTATGCTTCGGTTGCTATGGATTATTTTGTCGTTGTACAATGCAAAATGATCAAACAAACTTCGACGATTAGAGAATTATAACTACATGAAAGTAGTAAGTTATATTCTTCGACTAGCTAGAGAAGGTAGAACATATGCATGTGGGGTACATCATGAGATCGGAAATTCGGAAGTCAAAGTTCGAGCATACATAATGAAGTAGTTGCGAAAATAGGGTATCAATCGGTATCGGTTTGGAGCCAAACCTAACTTGATTGCCTTTTATGTGTATATAATCATGTGCAGTAGATATGTGTGTACTTGTTCCATGCCCTTCGTGACACTCCTATATGCTCACTCGTATCAAATTCCGATTTCATATTTTGCATCGATTTGACTTTTACATATGTAGCTTCAAAGAAGTGTATGTACACGTTTGAATCGTAATATTAATTTTCGTGATATTGATCGAAATCCTGTCAAAATTTATATCTAAATGTCTTAGTCATGATTGAGAAATATTTGAATCTGAATGTGAATTAATTGAACTTCTAAAATTCAAGTGTTTGTTATATATCTAAATAAAAAGCATCACAATTAAGAAACTGATAATTTGTTAGGAGTAGTCATAATTTGTGTCATAACAAACGTACCCTCCTAACAAATTTAGGCTTTTAATTAAAGCCACAATTGCATGACTACTTAACTGAATCTAATTATGTAATTATACGACCATGTATTTTTCTTCACAAATTATCGGTTCATTAAGAGCAGTTCAATGAAATTTTCATAATCCAAACTATATATTGCTTTCAGTACATGATTGCTAATCAATCTCTACTATTTTTTCTTAATGATCAAAACCAGATATCATTAATACAGTACTTATATATATATAGTATATAGTTACAGAGAAGCAAGAGGTACACCCCGATCAGTTTTTTTTAATATTCGAGTCACATTTCAACACTTAAACGTGTATTCGAGAGGTTCGAGACTCGTGGAGAACTCATTCACATCCTAGGGAGTGTAGTTTTTAACTGTCTAAATTAATCATCATAAACTAACAACAATTAAGCTGTTACTAATCAACTTCAGATGAGTTTCCACTTTTGTACATAAGGACAAAGCCAAAAGCTTCACCCGCCGACGAGGATTTGTCTGAAAAGTGCGCCCAGATTCTATTCAAGACACGTGGTCAAAAGGGTTTAGGTTTTAGTCTATTTGTATCCCATGCATGATGACATTCTTATGTATATTTGAGTATTGTAATTAATTATCGTTTTTTCATTATCAAACTATATAAATTAGTAAATTACTCACAAGTATTATAGTTTTTTAATCTAAAACAACATTTTAAAGCAGTTTTTCATTTTTCTTATAAAAAATCATAAAAATATTACTGAGTACTTATGAAATGGTAAGTGTAGTTTAGAATTTTGCACATTTTTTTTCTTTCACATGGACGATTGGCTCCAAGTGAGTCAAAATACTTTTAGAGGAAACTTAACGGAAACAAAAAGGGTAGTAAAACAAAAACAAAACAAAAAAAACGATTCCAATAACTAAACATTCATAATCAAATTACGCAAACTGCCATATCGGTGCCTGTGGCTTTCTAATAACCAGGCCTAGTTACTCTTTTGGGCTTTGACCCATTAGGGTATTATCTCTATTGGGCTGAAAAATACCACTCCCTCGATATCTCGGATACCCATAGTAGTGATGGACCGATGCTTGCTTTAAAACCCAAAATTTCCGGGCCCAAGGCCCTTTTCTGATTCACAGATAAAGCTAATCTGAATTGTTTGTTCTCAATCTCGATTCGGTTTTTAAAATAAAGGGTGGACCTATTCATCCAAATTCTGGATAGCCAGAATTTGAAATTATAATGTTTATTTACTATATTAACCTTAATTAATAAACTATTTAAAATTTGACAACTACTCACCGTTTTGTGTGCAATTATGTGTCTTATGGGATTCTTCAACTTTTAATTAATTATACATACTTATATCATTTAAAATTAAAAAATTATTAATTTATTACCCCTAATTATTAATGGCACATTAATATGTTTCTTTCTCTTCTATTACTGTTATTATTTCTATTATGCGTAAAAAAAGTATGTATTAAAACTTTAATTAGTAGATTAAAAAATGTAATATCACTATATTTTAATATTTAAAAAATAAATCACATTTTTATAAATCATATTTTAATTGAAAACTAAAATTGAATTCCTACCTTTTTATATAAAAATTACTATAAATATTTTTGTCATAAATAAAAATTATTTTGTATCAAATGTATTTTTCTTTATAGATTATAAAATATAATTATATTATTTATAATACGTACTCTTAATAGTTATATAGACATAAAACATAGTAATAATAAATATAGTTGCATGATAATGTCAGTTTATTCGTTATTGAAAAAAAGAATAAAAATATAAAAAAAATTAAAAAAAATTATAAACACATATAAACAATCAAAGACTACCTATTCGTTATTGAAAAAAAAGCATGAAAATATATAAAAAAAAATTTAAAAAAACTGTAAACATAAATACACAATCCATGACTACGATTTTTTTAGAGAAAACTTATACAAACAAAATACTGTATGAAAGTAAAAAAAAATTATAAAATAAAATTGTTAGTTATAAATGAGTATAAAAATTGAATAATTGATATTCTTTCTCATTATGTAATATAATAAAATAAAATTGTTAGTTATAAATGAGTATAAAAATTGAAAAGTTGATATTCTTTCTCATTATGTAATATAATATTGAGAAACAATTCGATAAAAATAATGTAACTGATGAAATTAATTAATACTAATCACGTATTTTTTTATATAATTTAATTGTTTAATAAATTCATTCAATAAATAAAATCCTGCTCATATATTACACTATACCCTATTAAAACGACTATATCAATATTGCATAAAAAAATTCTGACATTGAAAAAAAATAACTATATTAATTATATAGTAATTCTATTATTGAAAAAAACTTTAATATCATTCATATAGATATTAAAAATATATATAATATACGTATAAATTTTTTTATCAAAATTTTCAATATAATGAAAATTTGATATTTTTATAAGATAAATTAATATTTTGACATCTTGGTATATTTTTTCAATCCTAAAATAAAGATATATCAATCTAAAACATGTACTATTATTTGATTTTATTTTAGTTCATAACGAATTAATTTGTTTATATCTTCTTGATATAATTAATTTTTTCATTATATTTTATATTTTCAATAATAATTTTATTGTTTATCTACCTCAACAATAGGCACATCTAAAACTAAAATCAATAATTTATTAATTATTTATCTACAAAAACGTAGAAGAGAACTATACATAAATAGATGAATAAACCATATATTGTACAAGGTAAATCTCAATGATTCGTAACATGTTACTAATCTCAACAACAAAAAAAGTATGATTGGGTTGTTTTGAATCATGCATGGTTAAGAAATTAAAAACAATTTTCTCTTTGACATTGATATTAAATTCTAACTTTCAATTATTATCTCAACTCATTGATAAAACAATTTATTTTTATGAAGCAACAAAGATTTTGTATTAATAAATTTATATCATTATTCAAAAATTAAAATATCTAAAAAATTATACAATAGCATTTTATAAACAAAACACGAACAAGTCTAATAATTTTAAAATAAAACAACTATTTATTAATATTAATTAAATTAATTAAAAAGATAATTTAACTGCCAATGATAGAATTTTATCCCAAAAACGTTACAATTTTTTTAGCATAATTATCATACGCTAAAAATAAGTATATATAGAATACAAAATATTGTACTGTAAAAAAATAAAAAATAAATTACAATTATCACACGCTAAAAATAAGTATATATAGAATACAAAATATTGTACTGTAAAAAAATAAAAATAAAAATACTGCCTTCAATCAATAAGACAATAAATCCAAATTTCAAGACTTAAAAAAATTACTGTCTTTCAATCAATAAGACAGTAAACCCAAATTTCAAGATTTACCTAAAAAGTAGGACAAGTAAAGAGACGTAGTACTGATTTAATTATTTAAACAAGTAAATATTGATTATATTATGAAGGTTAAAAAAGTAAAATTACATGATAAAAGTCCATTCTGGATAACCAGAATCTGGACAAATATCTTTTCCCTAAAATAAATAAGTTGATCAATGTTTGATCTCAATTTTCAAAATAACGAACACAAATTTAATCAGAATTAATATTTTTATTAATAAATGTGCAGACGAAATAAATGGAATGTTCATCATAATTGGATCCAAACGATAATTACGCCATAGAATAAATGAATAAAACCAACGGATAAAAAAATGTAGGAAGGTGTTAGTTCACGAAAGACACGCGTTACCAAACACATCCTTTAATTATATAATTACTACATCCATGGCATAAACATTAATGTTCACGAGTTTCCACCTCCGATGTTTACTTCTTATCCACCACAGTCAATACCTTATGATTTTATTTTCTCGTGACGTTTGAACTAACATTGAATTCGCTGATTTCCCTAGTAATATTACATGCATATTTTTAGAAAAATAACTGTTTTTATTACTCAAAAATCACTACTCCTATCTCGTAGTCTTGGAAAAAACAATAATCACATTTTTTTTTTTGAATATGTCAGACAGTTCGGTACGATATTTACCATTTTAGTTACAATGACGTGGAGTAAATTAATCTAGCAACAACTAAAACAGAGGAAAAAATGTTCGGACCCATTGACTGTGACTCTGATGAGAGTGACAGCCAAGCGAAGCAACCCTTAAATCTTCACACTCACCACACACAGTCATGAGTGTCACTGACTTTCCATTTTGATCCCTTCTAAAGCAATGCAAAAAAATAAAAAGAAATCCCTGTAAAATTAAATAGGAGTAATTACTTCAAATGAACACCTGTAAAAAATAAATAATTATTTCACATTTTCTTTTTAAATTTTATTTTTAATTTTATTTTTTTACTTACTTTTTAAATTCTGCAACTAATTAATTTATTTTTTAATTTAAAAATATAATATTTTTTACGTAGATTTTAAAATGTACTGTACAACTTTTATGATGATTGATGAACGGAGAATAATAATATACAAAAATTAAAAAACATTGATCTTGAATGATTTGACCCTTCAGCAAACTCACACACAACATTCATTTATTCATTCATTTTTTTTTTTATTGTGTGTATGGTTGTATTACTTGTATACATGGAGTATATATTTACACACACTGAACGTGTGTCGGTCTAAAAAAATTAAAAAACAAATTAAAAGTTGGGCTGGCTCACCCATATTTCTTTTGGTGATCAGTCTGAAAAATCCCCTGCCATTATCAGTTTGCATGTGCCCACCTCACTATTTCTTCACATCTGTAATTCTTCTCATTTTATTCCAGAAAAAAAAGGGGATTTAATTTTGTATTTAATTTATTTTCAAAAAATTAATTTATTTTGTAGTCACTACAAAAAACAGTGTATGTTCTGTCTGCAGCCACAACATGGAATCCAAGACTCTGCTTGATTATGCTCTGTTTCAGTTGACACCAACAAGAACAAGGTAAAAACAAACAAACCATAATTTGCTTTAATTTGGTTTTTATAGTATTCAATATTTATTTAGATTTTCTGACTAAATATATATTTTTTTTATTTAAAAAAAAAGGTGTGATCTTGTGATATTTTCTGGAAAAAATAAGGAGAAAATAGCAACAGGGTTGTTGGAACCTTATGTTTCCCATCTGAAATCAGCCAAAGATCAAATATCCAAAGGTGGATATTCAATCACCCTCAAGCCACCCTCAAATCACTCTTCTGATTGGTTCACTAAAGCTACCCTTCAAAGGTATCCATCCTATATATTCTCTGCATCGACCGAGTGATCGTGTTTGTGTGGTTGTAATTATTCGATGAAAATGATGAAAATTTTAAATATGCAAAATGAAAAAAAAAAAATGACTAATTCAATTGGATGGATATATACTTTGTCCGTACACGCAGTCACACTTTCTTCGTAATTTATATATTATTCTTAATTTGTATTAGAGAAAAATAAACAATATTTTTCAGGTTTGTGAGGTTTGTGAGCACACCAGAAGTGCTGGAGAGGTTTGTGACGACTGAGAGAGAGATGGATCAGATCGAGAGCTCAGTCGAAGACCCCAAAACTCCGGTTGCTGCATCCAAGGTGAATTTTTATTTGTCGATTAATCATCATTCGTTATGTGTACTAATATCGGACTTCATCGTTCTAGTCTAGAGCTCACCAGTCAAATGATATCGAAGCTGAAGAAATTACCCCCAAGTGCGTAAATCTCTACTGCTTCGTTTACATATATGGGAGGTATTTCTTTGAGATTTAAGTAGTTGTTCTGGTGATATTATTTTAGGATTCGTCTCCAACGCGTCCTGGAATCGCGTAAGGCCATGCTCAAGAAAGAGCAAGCAATGGCTTACGCTCGCGCTCTCGTCGCGGGATTCGAGACGGATTGCTTGTACGATCTCGTGTCCTTCAGCGACGCTTTCGGAGCTCATCGTTTAAGGTACGAAAAACAATAAAAAAAATTCGTTTTTTTTTCAATTACAGCACACGAGTTTTGTTACAGGGAAGCGTGTGTGAACTTCATGGAACTGTGTAATAAGAAGCACGAAGACAAGATTTGGATGGATGAAGTCGCGAAAATGCAAGCTTCATACTTTGGAACACCTGAAAATCACGACCCTTCGTCTCAAGTCGTTCCACCCAAGGGTTCTACATCGGACTCGGGCGAAGGTACATAATTAAATTCTCATGTCGTTTGTTTATAAGGAACGACGTGAAGTAAAGATAACCGATTTGATACTCTTTAAGGAACGGAGAATGGTTTTCCAACGGAGGTCAATCCGCAACAGACAGAAGAGACGACAACACATCTTCATTACATGCAACAACATGTTCAAGCTCCCTTGTTTCAACCATATCCCGGTTATAATATGTTTCCGGGATTAATGCAAGTTGGGACATCACATTATCATCCGGGCAGCATGCCATGGCCCGCAAATTTCCAAAATGCGGGCCCGCCTCAAGACGCAGACATCAGAGGTAGCCGGAGGAAGCACAAGTCTCGAAAGAAAAAAGAAAAGCACGCAGGCGAGGAAAATGTCGAAAGCTCGGATAACGAGGAAAACTCCTCTAGAAAAGTTGTTATACGCAACATAAACTACATTGCCTCGAGCAGAGATGAAAAAGGTAGCAACGAAGACTCGGAAAGCTATTCATCTGATGAATCATTGAAAATGCAACATAAGCCGAATTCTGACAAGAGCAAGAAAGCTACTGTTATGTCGAAGGATGCCGAAAATGAAGGGACTTTAGTTACTTCAGAAGAAGAAAAGAAGGCCGATGGGAATTGGGATATCTTCCAGAACCTTCTCATGAGGGAGCCAGACTCAAACGAGGGTTCGAAAAGTATACACATTCAAGAAGAGTACACTGATAATAGTAAGTCTTATACGACTTCGAAATTCCCTACCGACGACTTCCTTCCTGCCGAAAGATCCAACGGAAATGGATACTATCCAAAAAAGGATCATTTTATCACCGAGCACCCGATCGTCAAAACACGAGACAAGGAGGACTGGATTCTAGGCATTAATCCAAAACAGAATAATACCAGTATAGATGATCACCATATTTTTTCTGGGGATCAAGCCTTGGAAAATAGAAAGGTCGACGTTTTTTCTGATGATTCTTTTATGGTTCAGTCACGGGTATCGGACAGCACACAACTAACTCAGCCTCCGCCTGATGACATCTTCATGGTCACAGACGTTATTGGATCCACTCAATCGAAGAATAATGATTCCTACGAGCCTGAAGACCTTAAAATGATGCTCGGGCAAGATCCTGTTACAGAGCAAGCTGTAACTTCTTGGAGTCATGATATGGAGACAACGCTCACAAGTCGTATTAAGCCCGAACCGAGCAATGATAAGGCGAGCAAAAACAGAACTGATAAAGATTCCGGAAGAAAAGTGGGCGGAAAAGAGTCGAAGTCTAAAGCTCCGAGTGGATCTAGTCTTGGGAGGAGCAAATCTGATATTCCGCCGAGGAGCAAGATATTGGCTGCTGGAAGCAAAATGAGCCGAAGCAAATCGGAAACGGTATCGTATATTACTACTGTTTTAACGATTTTATTTTATAATAGTTGTTCTGTTTTGATTTTCGATCGAAACGTAGGAAGAAGATAAACGGAAGAAAATGGAAGAACTGTCGAAACAACGACAAAAGAGAATCGCGGAAAGAAGTAGTGCTGCTAAAGGGGTTGTTACTCCGGAAGCTTCCAGAAGGTCGACGAGAGAGGTCAAGAAAACGACCTCCGTAATTAATCCTTCGAAAGATAAACCCCGGGCCTCGACCGATCAAGAGAACAGGAAATCGAACAAAACAGTAGTGATGAAGAGTTCCACAATCGACCGCTTAGCAACTTCCCGTACGACAAACAAGCCACCACTTTCAACCCAACCGAAAGTCGGTCAAAACAGAAAACCACCTCCCTTAGTAAAGAAGACAAAGGGAACTCAAGAGCAACAAAAGGTCAAGGTGATCAATCCATCGGGTAAGAAAAATGGCGGTGAGAATAATAATAAAACGAAGATAATTACTTCCGAGAAGTCGGAAAAAACTGTTAAGGTGTTGCACACTGATAGTGCTGTAACCGAGAATGTGATCAATGCTGATGATGATCGAGCAGTTGGGATGAATGCGGCGGTTCAGATCATCACGGTGAATCCAACGGATGAGAATGATTCGAATAAGGTTGATGAGAAACCATTCTTTGAGAAGAAAAAGCTAACATTTTCGCCTGAAATCTCCGTGCGGGAGATATCATCGACTCCTGCACCGGAAGATGAAACGAATCTAGATCATTCTAGAAAGAAGTGGAACAATGGGGAAAGCTCTCCGAAAATTCCGAAAGGGTTCAGAAGACTTCTTTTGTTCGGTCGAAGGAATTGAGAGGAACAACGTTTGAATATGAATTTTATGATGTTACAGGACAGATTTTTTGTTTGGTTTTTATGTTTGGTTTTTTTGGATATTTCACTTTTGCACGTGTGATGTAAATGTGTGGCATGATTTATTTTTTTGTAATTAATATTTGTGAGGTTTGTTTTTTATTGAGGAAGATGTAATTTAATTGTGTTGTTTCTGAAATTTTTGGTATAGACACTTTTATTCGATTTAAAATACACTTTATGTGTTTTCTGTTTATACTCTTTCGTGTTATAAAATTTCTCTCTAAACAATAATAATGAATTTAACTTTTACCGTTTTACGTTATACAGTACAGTAATATTTTTTTTATTAGTTATTGTAATTTATTTATTTTTAATTAATTAAAAATATGGCTTCACTCGTACTCCTTTTTATTACAAAAATCAATAATATAAATTCAATAATACTATACTCTGTATAATATTTTGTAATTTTTGTTGACTTTACATCCAACACGTAACCAACACTGTTGCTTTGTATAGTTTATCACGTGATGAGGACGTTAATTTAATCCACCGACACACAAATATTTATCAGGTAGTAAATTTACTAAAATATCCCTTAAAATTAATTTGGTATGGTTAGTTTTAATGTTTTATTACTAATAATTAACTAAAATTAAATAAGCGACGCTTATGTTTATAAATAATTAATGTAAATCCGTAATACCTTGTGTATTTTATGGGGGCATTTATGTCATTGCACACCTGGGAGGCGGAGGTCGGATCGTATTCGTCGGTGGTGTCCGGTACCTGCGTTGAGCTGTCTCTCTCTCTCACTCACTTTCTCTCTCTTCTTTAATTCTTTTAGTAGTTGCTTACTCCCTGCTTAAAGTCTCACCTATCTGTAGAGAGAGACAGAAACTCATAAGTCGGTGACCGAGAATATAAACCGAAAAATCTAGATCTGCTTCTGCTACTCCAATGGCGTCCAAGCTCGTAATCATCATTGTTTTCATTTTCGATCTCATCGCCTTCGGTTTGGCTGTTGCTGCTGAGCAAAGACGAAGCACAGTAAGTTTTTTTTTTTTTTTTCAAAATTTAATTTCCATTTTCGTCTCCTCTTCTCGGAGATCCATGAATGAATCGATGAATTCGTGTGCCTATTTTTCGCGCGTGCGCCTGTAAATTTCGCGCTTCGTGATTTAATTTAGGGTTTGTGAATTGGGGGTGTTTTGATGATTTTAGAAATTCGAGTTCGGATGAATTTCATTGAGCTGGATTGATTGATTGATTGATTGATTTGTTGATTTCCTCTGAAAAAAATATACAGGGCACGACGAAGAAGGATGGCGAGGATAACTACGTGTACTGCGTTTACGACTCCGACATTGCGACTGGGTACGGCGTCGGAGCTTTCCTCTTCCTCATGGCCAGCCAGCTGCTCATAATGGTCGCCAGTCGATGCTTCTGCTGCGGATCTCCGCTCAAACCCGGCGGCTCCAGGGCTTGCGCCGTGCTTCTCTTCATCATGTGCTGGTAAACGAAAATAATTGCAAAACCGCCCCTGGTGTTTGGGGTTTATTTGTAATTATGAGAAATAACCAGCTCTGATTGAAATTAAACATTTCTTATACAATGCAGGGTGGCGTTTTTCATCGCTGAGGTTTGCTTGCTTGCCGGATCAGTTACGAATGCGTATCACACTAAGTACAGAACAAGGTTCTTCGAGAACCCTCCGACTTGTGAGACTGTGAGGAAGGGAGTTTTTGCTGCAGGAGCTGCTTTCGTTTTATTCACCGGAATTATATCGGAGTTTTATTACGTCAGCTATTCCAATGCCAAGGGAGGGTTTGGGCACCGAGGAGAAGCTGGTGTCGGCATGGCAGCATATAAGTGAGTTCGACACTGCTTACTTACGGACATTAGTTTGCCAGTTTATGTAAAATTTACGTCATATTTTGTTCTCGGCTACTTGTCTTGCTATATATGGTTTGAACTTTTTAATTTAGCAGAGCAAAATATATGTAAATCTGTTTTTCTTACCTTAACCCTTGAAAATCCTACAAGCTACAATGATTTAGTTTTTGTTAACTGTATCAATAAATCTACGATTTAGAGTCGGAAAGTTTTTTTAACCGACGACGACCGGAAATCGTCGATGGAATAGGTCCAACCGTCTTTTGTTATTGTCAACAAACTTTCAGATTAGTATCTTTGCCTCCTCGCGGAGAATCTACGCAAAATCTGGAACCTAGATTTTCACTTTGTACTTTTGTTAGATTCCTTCTGCCTAACAAAGTAAATTATAATGATCTCTTATCTTAATATCCATGGGTGTTATGATTAATTTACATACTAAAAATAATGATTAATGTTAGTTGAAAAATATTACTAGCTTTATCTTGACGAATTATGAACTGGACTTTTGTGAATTACAAAGGCTCGAAGAATTATGAATTGAACTTTTGTAAATTACAAATGTCCAGTGGATAATTTTTCCAGTGGAGTAAGTTTTATTGTATTTTCACCTATATACCCTTATATGTGTCAAATTGGCTGTTTTATATGTAGCTAATTGAAACATAGTAATACCAAAGTCACTGATAAATTTAGATATAGTCGCCGGAATATTCTACTCTAGCGGCCTACAGCGTTCTAGTTAGTTTTTCGAAAATCGGGCAATGATAAAGGTAGTCACCAGGAGAAAAAAAAACAGTACTAGAAAACTGTAATTATACAACAATAATCTAAACTATATAGTACATGCATGTACTGTCTTTACAAAGGGTAAACTAAAGTTGATAAGCAGGAAATCTAGCCTGAGATGGCTCAGCCATATCCAGAAACAGATAAGCCATTCCCCCAATACCTTCAAACAGCGAATACGGACGGTCGCCTCCATGCATAAGGCCCTCTGATATGAGAGTTTGGGCCCGATCATGAAGAAAGCTCGCAAAAGCTTTGGCCCGGTATAAGAACTCGGGCTTACCTGTTAACCGGTACAGCGAAAGAAATACATAGGTATTCCCACTGATGCCGTGACAAAGTCCGACTCTCTTGAGAAGTCCCCGACTCCACACCAATTCACTCGCGTCGATCGCCGCTTGCAGAAATTCTTCGCTTTTAAATACCTAATAACACAGAGATCATAATTTTGAATTTTTACATAAAAAAAATTACAAAATAATAATAATTGGGGTTTGATTTCATCTTGTATTTTTCCTTTTAGCCAGAACCAAGCTCCAATGGTAAGTTTTGAAATTTTCACAATTGCACTGGGGTTTTCGTAAATAGGCCAAACCTAAGGGCGGGTTTTTGTAAATATCGCAAAAATACATTTAGGCATAGGGAGATTTATAATCCTCCGATAAGGCAAAATTACCTTGGCTGCCTTCACAAGTGTAAGTGCAACACCCGGAGCACCATGACACCAATGCACAAGCCTGTCTCGTTCACTACCTTCACTCGACGGGTAATTTCCACTCGGGAAACGGTTTCTGATCATGTAAAGTAGTGTGCCCTTTACATATTCCACCTCATCTGGCTTCAGTTCCATATCCATTAATACGTTCATAACCCCGGCCAATCCATGGGCTGCTCCCCAATATTCTTTTCCGTGCCATTGAAACATCAAAGGGCAACTTCCTTTCGCAAGCTTCCGACCAGACCCTATAATATCATCAACAACGACCCTCTGCATTTTATAAAAAAATTGTCATTCAGAAAACCAAAAATATATATTTCAAAACCAAAAAAAAATATTTCAAAACCCTTCACGGTGCTAAAAACTAAATTACTATGCAATTCCCCAAGTTGTAAACTGAATCAAACTTCACTCGTTGTAAATATATACCATTTCAGTTGAAGACATCGTTTCTTCGCCGATATTTTTGTTCAAGAACAAACATGCCCACAAGTACCCAGCTCTCCCGTACAACAGTTCATCGGGAAGATCCTTGGGAAGCTTAATCTGAACTCAATAAACCGGAAAAACAACGCAAAAGCAATGCATCAAACTCAAAAGAATACGAATTCATTGCATAATCGGAGCATTTTGTTTCGTGATGAATAAACCTCTTTGAACTTTGTTATGAACCGAAGACATGATTGATCGTCACCTTTGTGGTGTGAAACTACAGCACCGAGAGCGAATACACCCGCCCGCCCGCATATGAAAGTGACGCGCCTACAATTTATACAACCAAAAACTAAATAACCAAGTAAACAATATGACAATTTACTTCAACCGGAGCACATACCCGGAGCCGGCGGTGGAGGCGGCAGACTCACAGGCCTTAATGATTTCAGAGCAAAGGGAGAGATCATCATCATCACCTGAAACTTGATAAGCTTTAAACAACAAGAAAGCGGTGCCCAGTGCCCCTGTATACAAACTAAAATCGGCCACGCGTTTTCCTTTAGAAACCCACGTCTCCTTCACAACCTACAGGGAAAACCCATGGGAGATTTTGAAAATTGAAATGTCGGAGATGATTATAAATCGGTGAATTGAAAAGTTACCGCGTCTTTGATGTCCGAAGCTGATTTCCTGAGCAGTTCGGAGAGGGACTTGTAGGGTTTGTGGAGAAGCTCAGTGAGCGAATCTGAAGATGAAGAAGATGATGACGATTGTACGGTTGGAGATTCCGGGATGTAATCAGGCATTTCGTTTCGGAAACAACGATCGCCCATTTTTTTTTTTTCGTTCGGAGTTTTTGCAGATAAAAAAACGAAAAAACAATAAATACTACAGTATTAAATGAAATTATTAATACAGTAACTTACTCCCTTCAGAGCGTAAGAGAGCCGAGTAACAGAGAACCGAAACCCTAAAAATCGGCGTGTCCGCCTAATTTCCGCCGGTCACTGCACCACATCTGGTGAGATCCGGTCGACCATTCCTCGTACTTCAATCAATCGCCGCCGCCCGCCGGTCAGTCCCCCTCTCCTCTGCTTCGCCTCTGATGTTTCGTTTTAATTTTGAAACATTTCATTAAATTAAACAGGGTAAAATAAGGTCTTGATAGATCACTACCTTCCACACAAACATGGCTGGTGCTATGAACATATAATTATGTTAATTTTTTTTCTAAGAACTGTATTTTTATTCATCTTAATTTTCTTTGAAGTTTGGTAAAAAAATATAGTACTGTAGTATATAATTACTATATTGCTGGTGCTATGAAACAAACATATAGCTTTATCCAGCTGCTAGTTTTTTGTTTTTTTAATCCGGTTTCGGTTTTGGTTTCCATTTCTTAGCTATTTCACATTTGGACGAGTAAATTGTGCATCCACTGATTCTAGTGATCTTTAAGATGTTTGTTATGTTTGTCTAAACAGAATAAGGAAATTAAATGGTAGAATCAAACAAAGAGGGACGAGAAGAAATTGAATCCGTAGAAGAAGAGTACGTGCTACTTGATTTAGATGGAATTTCAGACCACGTTCATATTCCGCCGAATGCACCATACGTACTCTCTGTACTATTTCAACCTCTATTGCAGCTGTATTTACCGTTTAACACGATATATAGGTGTCCGTCTGTTTACATGTTAGCTTAGGTTTATCTTAATACTCATCTTATCTTAATATCGAGTGGTGGATATACTCATCGTGTTGTTGTTGGAAAAATGTTGCAGGGTCTGGATACGACCAGCCCGATTATGATCATCGATAACAAAATCAAGTTGGTATGTACGAGGACTTATATATATATATCGTATATTGTGGATCTCGTTTACATAGTTTGTCAAGTGAAAGCTGTTTATTTACTGTAAAATGGCTGTCATTTATATTGGTGATATAACTTGATATATTGTTTCATATTGTTTCGGATATTCAGATTGGAGAATATGTAGAAACAATCGGGACCTGCCTTGTTTTCAATGAAACTGGTGAGTGAAAACCTTACTTCTTATTGTATATTCGTTGGATTGATCCATTCCATGAAATATCTTTTTCGTTTCCTTTTGGAGTCATTTACATTACCAAATGACCTGAATTCAGGCTTGCTCCTCTTTTTCAGATGAGGGTCCTACAGTTCACAAAGAGGTAGGGCCATCTGAAGCCAATCTTTTCTCGGGAAGATCCATAATCGACCCGAATCATACCCCAGCCAAGCAAGTTAATCCAGTAGCAAGTCTTCACAAGGTTCTCAAGTTCAAGTTGCTTTTGGAAGCTGATAATGAAGATAAACCAAGTTAGATAAATTAACTCACAGAATTTGAGGGGTCAATAAAATGCTTCCTTTTAAATATGTAGTTAAATTGTTTTTAAAAAATAGCTTTAGTTTCTGAAATATTCAAATGAACTCTCTTCAACTATAAGCATGCAGAGAAGATGTTTATTTTGGAGATTGTTATTTTTTTAATAAGGAGGAGAGACGAGAAACTCCACCCCATGTTTATTTTGGAGATTGTTTTTTTCATAAGGAGGAGAGACGAGAAACTCCACCCCACCCGATCGGAAAATTTTCATAATATTTTAATAAAAATTTGTTCATTTGTTCCACCTGAAGTTCGAACCCTGCGTCGGTGAGGAATTAAACCAACATTATACATGCCTTACCGTTCTGCGTCGGTGAGGAATTAAATCAACATTATCACAGGCTTTACCGTTCGATTATGCTCTGAGGAATTAAACCAACATTATCACAGGCTTTACCGTTCGATTATGCTCTGGGCTCTATTTTGGAGATTGTTCGTGCCAATTTGTGTTAAGAACGCAAAGTACTAATTGGTGTAAAACACCAAAGATATTTTACCCTCCAAACTCTTTTTTGCCTTTTTAATTGAAAAAGTAGTCGGTGTTATTTTGGTTGGACTTTCTTGAGATTTTGTTTACATGTGTATAGATTTTATTTTTAGAGCGAAGACTCGTGTGGCCGTGGGATGGGTGATGAGGTGTTGCTATTGTCATTCTCTACGTAATATATAATATTAATTCATTTGTTTAAACACTTTATTTATATTTTATAAAAAAAAATGTCTTTATTTCTGTTAAACACAGTGTATAGTATAATATACATACCACCTCTCATTGATGGTTCAACTAGTTATGTAAATGAATAGTTTTAACTACTACTACTAATACTAATTATTGATGGTTATTTGTGAATTTTTTATTTGAATTGATTTAATTATGCGTGATTAATTTTTATTGGTATTTTTAATTTTTAATTTTAAAAATATTGATTATTTATACTAATTTTATTAAATTTCAAAATATAGTAGACATCTTTTTTTTTGTGTGTATCAAATGTATTTAATTGGCACGCTTGTTGAAACTGTAATATTATATTCTCAAAGTTTATTTAATTAGCACGATTGTTGAAACTCTAATATTATATTCTCTACATTTTACAAAATTTTCTAAGTTTTTTTTGTTTGTTTATTCATCGTATAGTTTGCTTTTAGAAATGTCCTACAATAGTTAACACACTAAAAAATAAAGTACCTTATCAAGTTACCTTTTAAATTTTACTCACAATTATTTTTATTTTTCAGTTTAAAATAAAGTACAATATTAATAAGTAAAAAATTAATATTTTTCCTAAATTTCCACAAAAGTATATCATCTATTTTGAGACGAAAAATGTATTTATTTTAACTTTTAAATATTTTGGTATTACTTATGTTAACTAAATTTTCTATTTTTAGCTACAGAGATTTTTTATTTTGTCATTTTAAAAAATAAATCTTTTTTTTTTATAAATATAAGTAAAATAATACTCATTCCTTTGCAGTTTCAGTCAACTTCTTGTAAAAAACGTGACTAGGGGTGTGCACCGGTCCAAGACCGGACCGGACCGGACCGGACCGGAACCGAATTCCTTAAATTTTAAGGACCAGAGACCGGACCGGTATTAATCCGGTCCGGACCGGACCGGACCGATAAATTCAGGTCCGGTCCGGGTTTAGACCGGTTAGGACCGGATTTTAAAAAAATATATAATTTATTTTATTTTTAAGAATTATAATATTTAATATTAATTTAAATAAAATTATTAGCTCAATATATTTATAAATATACAAATTAAATAGGAATAAACTTAATTGATAAAGAAAACTAATTTAATTAAAGAAAAAAATTACATTTAAGTAAATTTTTAAAAAATATTTCATTTGAAAATAAAATATTTAATATTTAAGAAAATAAAATATTAAATTTTTATATATTATTTTATATATAAACACAAATTTATATATATATATATATATATATATATATATTATATATATAAAAATAATAATATATATTAAAAATTCGGGTTTCCAGTTCGGACCGGAAAATTCCAGTCTTAGACCGAACCGGACCTGAACCCGGAATCCCAAAAATATTTGGACCGGAGACCGGACCGGATTCAACTGGTCCGGACCGGATTCAACCGGTCCGGACCGGTTCCGATCTTTTTTCCGGTCCGGTCTTATTTTACACACCCCTAAACGTGAGTTAACTTCTGCAAGGAATAAGTTTTTTTTTTTTTTTTTTTTAATTTGTGAAGGTTATTGAAATACTCTTTCCTCGTGTCAATATAATAGTCACACCTTCTATTCTAATTTACAAAAGTGTGACTATTCTTATGAAACACATCAGTAATTTAGTAATATAGTCTTTTCAATCAAGGGTCAAAACTTCATTCAATTCACAAATAATTTGCATTAAAAAATGTTCCTATTATGAAAATTCTTCGTCTTCATTTATTTAATTTGCATAGAAAAACACTATAAATACGAGAGCTTGTAAGGTTGCTGAGTACTTCGTTACAAATCAACCCCTTCTGAAAACATAATATTACAAAATCACCCATGACTCATTTTTCAAAATACTCCTGGCCCTTGTTCGGGCTTTTGATTTTGGCCCGACTAATTACTTCATCCCCAAAACCTGCAGCCACAGCCGAGCACTTCGGGACAATGTTGGCTAACGTCAATCAAGATCACAAAAATGACAACGACGAAGTTATCGATTCTGATAGGTAATACAGTAAGCAAATTAATATTTGTAAAATATATATCCTACTATTATTATTTCAATGTGTATTTATAAATAAATACTCACAAATTTTTGCTTGAAATATTGTAAGTACGGTACCGTAATATTTCATATTTGTGCAGAGTTTTGTCGATGAATAATGCACATTTTATATTGAGTCGCAGGAATTTAAATTCCGGTCCTAGCGACGGGGGACGTGGCCATGATGCACCAAATAATCCATAATTAATTCAACTAGCAGGGATCAGAGTTTTGCGGAATTTTAAATCATTTCCTTTAATTTTTTTTTTATTCTCAGTACTAGCTCGTACGTTGTTCACTCTACCCTCTCGTTTATTGAAATAAATAATTATATGATGCTTTATAGTTTGAAATTTTCAAATGATCTCTCTTCAACTAGCTAGCTTGCGCAAAAGAGATCAATCGAGATGTTTATACGGGATATTATTTGAAAGGTTACGTGTCTCGAAGAAATGAATCCTATCTGCAAAAATGTCACGCAACGATTCAATTGCAAGATCAGAGCTTCTACCTAGCTATAGGGATGAACATTTGGTCTCATAAAAATTCCAATCTCATCTGATCTCGTTCATGATATAAATGGAACGGACGAGACGAGATTGAAATATAAAAAACGTTAATCTGGTAATAAAATAACGAAACTAGATGGAGTTGAAATAAAAAAATGTTAATTCCGTTCCGTCTTGATTCTGTATTAAAATAACGAAACGAGAGTGATATTAACTAAATAAATCCCGTAACATCTCGTCGCACGTCTCGTTATATATTTATATACTGTTAGAAGCCGCTTCATCCAAAAGCTAGAACTTTTAGAGAAGTTGATTAATTTCACATTTATAGTGATGCGAATATATTACCCAATATATACATTTAAACCAAATCAAACGAAAATAGTTTTTATGAAAAAATAATAATATGTTCTATAATTAATTAAATTAAGTATATAAAAAATGTTTTTATAAGTTTATAATATATTTTTTACTTAAATTAGTTAAATAAATCGGGATCTTGTTTCTCATTCCAATTTTATATGGGATCATGAGCTCAAAAATTCATTTTTAAAAAGTGAAACCCCGATTGTCACGTTGAAAAGTTTTTGAAATGAGACCGAATCAAGTAAAATCACGGCCCATGGTAATCCCTAGCTCTACCTAGTTTACCAATTAAGTGAACTATACAATGGAGGGGTGAATTTTGACCTTGATCATACAAAATGGTGCAAGAATGTAAACTACTGTACTAAAATTGAAATTTGTTGACTTGGGAGGAGGCAAGATTATATTTTAGTGTTTTTTTTATAAAACTATTTAATAAATAAATACTTTTAACAAATACATTGGGCCTTTTGACTAATAAATCTGTAACCCAACATAGGCTATCCGGCCATTTAATTTCCGGGCCTCTATCTGTTGGGCTATCCAACCTCATAATGCCCAGGCCCAATATCACTCCCAAATCAAGTTTAGGTTAATTTCCTAATAATTTCTGAATTCACGAGATTAATTACGTACATGTTATAACCTTTCAAATAGTAAAACATGGTTACAGAAACCATGAGAAAGTTGAACATGGATCGAGACACGGATATCTCCCTCCGGCCGGTAAATGCAGGGATCTTCTCGACAATTGACTGTATTACCTAGAGTTATTTTGGAAAAAAGGAACGTTAATAGTATAAAAATTAAATATTAACCGTGTAGTACTATTTTTTAATCTATACATATATAATTCCTGAATCTCTCTCCATGCCACGTGGACCAATCAGAAAGGTTTAATATTGTTGTGTTCACACTATAAATTATAAATAAAAATAATAATATTAACTATAAATTATAAATAAAAATAGTAATATTATTATTAAGTCAAAATTTATACATTAATGGAGTATAATTTTTAAGTAAGTTTTTATTTTCAGTAAATTTCCACATATGTAATTCTAATTAATCATATGTTTTCCCAAGAAAAAATCAGTCGCGTTTCATAGAACATTTCTAGATCAATTTGACGAGGTATTTCACGTTATCATGCTTCAATATTTTTGCGTATATATATTCGTCGAATTTTTTTATCTTTTCCAAAATTTCATGTATGCTTTAATTATTTCATTATGCATTTTTTTTCATTTTTCTTTTATCAGTTCTTTTGGACTGAAACCGGCTGAACTGAACTGAACTTAAACGATATGAACTGAACTGAACTTAAGCGATCTAAACTGAACAAAATCGATTTTTTTTTATAAAAATAATAATAATTTTTATAAATTATTAAATATTTTTTTTAAAAATATTAATAATATTATGAAATTAACTAGATTTTATATTTATAATTATAGATTGAAATTATTTTTTGTTTATTTTATTTTAATTTATTTTGAAACTAACTGAACTGAATCGATATGAACTGAACTGAATCGATCTGAACTGAACTGAACTAAAGCGATCTGAACTGAACTGAACTAAAGCGATCTGAACTGAACTGAACTTGACTGAAATTATGTTCAAAAGAACAAGTCCTAATTTAAATTTGTATTTTTTTTCCATAATCAAATTCAGGTATAATTTATTTGTAGATTTTTTTTTCAATATCTCATAAATTAAATTGGAAATTGTAGCCTACAATCCGTTTGGAATGTGATTCTTTTCAGTAGGTGTAGAATTGATACAAGATTTGATAAACGACAACTATGGAAAGATTTGCATATTTATTTGCTAATTGTAAAGTTAATCGATCGGAAGAGAAAAAAAATTAATTTTCTATTTTACAGCTCTATTTTCGATAAGGTAATTACGTACGGGCCGCAGACGCGGTGGTGCTCGACATTGACCTGCCCCCATCACATCTTAATCATGATTCTCGAATCTTGCTCTCTTTGTTCTATATTTTTTTCACTATAGGCGAGATCAATATGATGGTGTCGAATTTTTAAATATTTAAAATAATCAAATAAATAAAATATCTTCTATAATGAGATTTTATACTTTATTTTTATAATTTTATTATTATTTCGTTGAGAATGAGATATAATATAACCACAAATAATAATAATTATTTATCAATTTAATTTAATAGATCACCTTATATACTTACGAAGTTTAAATAATAAAAAAATAGTTAGCTTATACAAATAGTAATTCAACAATTTAATTTATAAATCACATGAGTTATATAATTTAAAAGATCTATAAACACGTTGAAAAATTGAGTATCGAGATAATATCACAATAAAAAAGGTAATAAAAAGTTTAATTTTATTAGCTAATCTTTTACTCTAAGTATTGACAAAGTTATAGGGAGTATGATTTAAGTGAACTATGAAAATATTGGAAATTATTATTGAAAAATAATTTTAAAACATATTTTTGAATTTTGTATTAGTATTAATATTAATATAACTTAAATAAAAAAATTATATTGTTCAGTTATAATTATTAATAATTGCCCCAAAAAATATGATTCAGTTATTATAATTAACAAATATATATTTGTAAACAATGAAAAAATATATGTAATTAAATTTTAATAATATTTTTTATACGATCATTATACATTATTAATTATTTTTAAATTTTTTATGTTGTAATTAAAATGAAACACTTACCAACAAAGCCCTGGATGTTGTTTATTACTTTAAACATGCATAACCTTTCAATTTAAATAAAACATTTCATATTTGAGAGAACGATTGATAATGAGATTCAATACGAGTTTACAAATTAGTAGGGGTGAACAATTTATCTCGGAATTTCAATCCCGTCACGATCTTATCCCGAAAGTTAGCGAGATAGGACGAGATCAATTTTAAAAATGACAATCGCGTTCTGTCCCAAGCTGATTTATTTTTTCATAATGGGACGGGATGAGATCGGGACGATCCCTTTCTGTCATGTCCCGTCCCGCAAATTTATTAATATACATAAAAAAAATGTTATTTTTCACATAAATTAATAAAAATATCAAAATATTAATCACACATTCAATTAAATTTATTTATTAATTAATACATTTTCCCAAATATCATAATAATTTATTTTTTATATAATTTGTTTTGAATATACTTAAATATTAATATTTTAAAATTTGTAAAATGTCTTTTAAATTGAATAATTGAACTTATTTCTCGAACATTATATTAATATAATTGCGTTTGTGCCATCTCATACCCTTCATGTTCATCAAGTAAATTCAATTTTTTTTTTATATTTTTATTTATTTTCTAGGTTTATAATTTTTATTTTCCATTTATTTTGATTTTCCCCCACCGGTTTTAAGTATTTGTTGGATGAAACTCTGTAGAGACGAGAAACGGAATGCAGAGACAAGAAACTCCTCTCCCACCAGATCAAAGGCTCCTCAATCGGATAGGATGTAAATGAGGGAGGTGCTCCAGTAGCAGACACATGTGGGAGAGAGCCAATATGTCTCATCCCATGACTAACTTCATAATATTTCAATGAAAAATTATCATATTCGAGATATTACACAAACATCACCACATACCTTACCACTCGGCTATGTCCCAAGAAACTTACATACTATAAATTACATCAAACATGCATAATTTTTAAAAATAATAGAAATTTCATAATTGAGATAACGGTTAATAATGAGATTAATACGAGTTTACAAATTTAAGTAAGAGTTCGATTATTAAATAAAATAATTTGTTAGTCCATTAATAAATATATGACAAAATACATTAGAGATTAAATAAAATTTTAGATTATTTCAAACAAATAAATCACGTGCATCGCACGGGAAGTAGTACTAGTTAAAATAAATTATGCAAAATTTTAAGTTAGAAATTTAATTTAATTACTTAATACACATGGATGGTAGTCACTTGGACAATATTACTAAGCGGACGAATTTGCCCTCGGATATAAACACGCAAAAATCCCAACCCTCTTTCACTCTCGGTCTCCAATTGCTCGTCTCATCGGCCCCACTCGTCTCGGACAGTGGCCACGAAGTCAGCGGCGGCGACGCCAAAACATTCCCTACGCCGCCGGCCCTTGCGCCTGTGGTACGCTCACTTTCTTCTCCTCCCCGATTGAATTCTATTTCTTCCCGCAGATCACCCGTCATATATCTCTTGTTATATGTGATGAACTCCATCGTTTTTTCATTTTCGCCCGATTTTTTTTTTTTTGAATTTTCGTTCGGAGAAATTATTGAATTCCAAAATCGACGAATTGAAATTTCTGATTCAGTACTGTATTCCAATTTATTTATATTTTTTTATTGCTTCATGTGTTTAATTGCACAAGCTATGAATTAAAGGTCAGAACCAGAAAAAAAAAGAGATTTGCAGATGATTTTAGGAAAGAGGATATTTATGTGCATAATCAACCCTTGAATTCTGGATAAATTTGGTATCAAGTTACTCACATAGGCATAGGCTTATGGCTTTATTGTAACTGGAAATGGAGGAGATGTATATGTTAGTGTGTTTTTCTTACTCGAAACAATCATTTTTACTTCGTTTGTCTGGTTTTGTTTTCACCGGAGTAAAATTAGCTTCGGAAAATAAATCAGGGCTATACCTTAGTTTAGCTTAGATATCACGTATCGGTGTTTTCGGTGTGCCTTATATATGTATATGTTTGTAAACACTAATTCCTAGTGTGATGTTTTCGTCAAGTCTTACGTGTACTTGTGTGAAACTGCTTGACGTAAATTAGTATATTTAATGGTACTCTTGTGCTTTTATGGATATTTTGGTATACGGGCAGGGCTCGGCCTTTTGACATTCAATTCATGAAATCAGTGTAATCACTTCCATGGAAAACGAGAGTTTCACATAGCAATATATAAATAAAAACCAATCGGCCCATTGTTAACATCAATTATTAGGAAACTATTTGATAGTGAATTCAATTTCATTTTAATGAACATGCTAAATGTCCTCGTTTGTTTAACTGCAGGGATCTTCTCGACAATCGACTCAAATCCAGAGCCTCTTACTGTTGCTAAATTCTTTTGATGGATTATGAGATAGATAGTGATTTAAACGGGGAGGTAGTGGGAAGCTCTTCAAACTTTGAACGAAGAACAGACTGCAATGGTGCTGACATGGAGCTCCAGCAGGGATTAGATGTTAAGGTGGATGATGACGAGGACGACTCTTCAGACAGGGATCTCTTCCGATTGGAGGACTTGCAAGCTGTCAACTGCTCACCACCTCTCGACGAGCCCTATGTGGGCCAGGAGTTTGAGTCTGAGGCTGCAGCCCATGCCTTCTACAACTCGTATGCGACTAGGATTGGTTTTGTCATTCGTGTCAGCAAGCTATCTCGATCAAGGCGAGATGGGTCCGCCATCGGTCGAGCCCTCGTATGCAATAAGGAGGGCTTCAGAATGCCCGACAAGCGCGAGAAGATCGTGAGGCAACGAGCAGAGACACGAGTCGGATGTCGGGCTATGATTTTAGTTAGGAAAGTGAACTCGGGTAAATGGGTTGTCACGAAATTCGTGAAGGAGCATACTCACTCGTTGACTCCCGGAAAGGGGCGGAAGGATTTAATCTACGATCAGTATCCGAATGAGCATGACAAGATACGGGAGCTTTCGCAACAGCTGGCGATCGAGAAGAAGAAAGTCGCGACCTATAAAAGGCATCTGGAGATGATCTTTGAGCATATTGAGGAGCACAATCAGTCTCTCGCGAAGAAGATTCAAAATATTGTTGAGAGTGTGAGAGAGTTGGAATCGAAAGACCAAGTAAGTCATTATTGTTGATGTATACCATGAGCGGTATAATTGCAACGACATTCGATTTCTGGATTTGCTTCTTTTATTCCGATGGTTCATCTTGCTGTTTTATGATGCAAACGATGTGGCTTGCAAGATTTGTGGGTTTTCCGCAAAAATTTAGACGGCCTTTGGTCATTGAACATGTATAAATTGTGTATCTACTCTAATACATGTTTTGTTTTTCTTGTTTTTTGTGTATTTTTTTTTTGTATTTTTGGGGATGGGTATTTATGTAATTTTAAACTCTGTTTTTCTTCTTCTAAATGCCCCAAACTCCAGGGGTTATTTTTGATATTTTCTAATCTTTAATTTCACCATAGTAGATTGATGTTTTGTACCACAATAGTTTTTTGGAGTTGGGATGCCTTTTTATTTAATTTTTGAAACTAGAGGAATTTTGTGAAGTTTGCACAGGAGAATATTTACCCATTATCATATTTGTATCATGTGTAAATTGAAATCGAAAGTGTTTCAAGTGAGGATATCCAGTTGACCAAAATGTTTTTCTTTGGATCTTCTCTTATATTTTAGTAGTAATAAAGGGGGAAGAAAACGATCAAGTAACAAGAAAATGATAGCAGTTTGAATTCAATAAATTGATTTTTTTCCAGTAGAATTAGTGTAATAGAGAATGAAGCAGCCACAAAAGAAAAAAAACTTCAAATTATACACTCATTTTTAGCCTTTAGTATCTCCTCTATTTCATCATCTACACTTATTTTGTCACTTCTCATCCTACCCAAAATCAACCTTGTATCTTCTCCCGACCTTACACTCGATTTAATCAGAGCTCGATACATATGTCTATCCACAGAAACAACTTCCCTAAGCGACCGCACAAAAGCCTCCACTTCTTCAACCTCTCTGTTTTCCCCAAGCCAGTTCAGTAGCTTCTCTACTAAACCAGGTTTTGGTCTCCATGCCACGTTACGGTCTTTAGCATCCAGAGCCTCCTTCACACACTCAAATGCCTTCTCGAAATTTCCCTCATCCAAAAACCCTGCACCAAGAATGGACCAACTGTTTGGACTTGGCCTCTTCCCTTTCTTCACGATATCTCCGAGCATGCTCTCAGCCTTCTCAACCAAACCCTTCTGACAATATCCAATGAGAAGTACGTTTGGCACTCTGAAGTCGTACGTGTGGCAAGACAATTCCCATTCCTTCAGAACTGCTTCGGCTGTCTCAAGCTCCCCAAGCTTCACCAGAGAACCAAGCATGGTGATATAATCCCTATTGATTTGCTTTCTGCACACCTCCTTTTGCAAACTCCACAATCTCATCATCTCACCCTTGTTCCCGATATGTGCGTAGAGCGAGATCAAGTGATTATAACCCAAAGCATCTTTATCGAGACACTCTTCCATTTTCTTCATGTAAGTTAGCGCTTTCTCATTATGACCCGCTTTGATCAAGAAATAGGCGACAATGGAATAAGTGGCCCAGTCAATTATTCCCATTTCATCTAGCAGCTTCTCCATCCCATCGAGATCGGATTTTTCGCCAAGTGAGTTTACGCATATCCGGTAGCTGAAGTTGTTAGGGGCGACACCGTCTTTCTTCATTTCCGAGAAGGTCTCGAGGACTTTGTCGAGCTGGCCGAACTTCTTGTAGAGGGACATGAGATTGTTGTAAGTGAGAGCTGTGGATGCATACCCGAGGCTTTTCATTTCCTTCATGTGGTGAAGGGTTTTCGTCAAGTTCCCTTCTCTTACGTAAACATTCAAGAGAGCCCCAAACGTCTTTTCGTTTTTGTCTCTATGGTTTAGGTTAGTGAAGAAGACCTCGGCAGCTTTCCTTCCACGGACGATGTAGATCAGATCTAAATGCACAGCACAATCACCGGCTGAGAATGCGAAGGCACCGTTTGAACTGATCCACTCGGAAACCTGTTAAACCCCAAACTTTTAAGAAGAATAAAAAATGCAGAGATTGATTCATGAAATAAAAAAACAATTAACAACGAAATCAAACCTGGAGCGCCTGAGAAAAACGTCGCCGGCTCCGGAGATCATGAATGATGCGTCGGAGCTCGACGGGGTGGACATGTCTGCCCTCGGACACCCACTGATCGAGCACCTGAACGACGTCGTGATCGTGTCGGACGGGGCTAATTCTGGAAAACAAGTTTCGATTCCCCGACGCCGCCGAGTACTGGAGCGCGTTTGCGGCGGGAGCAACGATTGATTTGGCGGCTACGGCGCAGGAGAAAGAATTTCTTCTGAAAGCGAAGAGATTTCTTGAACGTGAATACAACCGGACGAAATCCGATCTGTTTACGGCCGCAAACTTCGACAGATTGCTGGGGGCAATTGATTCCGCAAACATCGACGGATTGGTGGGGGCAATTGATTGAGACATTCTGATTAAATTTCAAAGCTAGGGCTTTAGGGGTTTAGAACGACGACGAAATGATTTTCCTTTTTTTCACTTTCTGGAAAATAAAACATGTTTCGAGTCCTGAGCGGTTGAGGTTAATTTTGTCATTTCAATTTGCCCATAAACATTGAAGATCGAAATATGAAACATACAGAATGGAAAAAAAGGAAAATAAAATAAATAAATAAATAAATAAATTCCTTATTTATTTATATCAAATGCAAGTTGATTTTCATACCATCAAAATCTATACACACAACAGTACAAGTATAGGATAACAAAAAAACAGTAAAGAATTAAAACAGTACAAGGCACAAAGCAATGCAGCAGAAGAGAAAGATGGATACTCTGTTCAGAGACTTATCCAACTGAATCTCTTGCCTTCTCAACCTCGGACTTCCATTCCCCAGAAACGGGTACGAATTCGCATGCGGGTAAGCGAACAAGTTTGTGTCCTGGCTCCCAAACATACCCGCAAACACAATTTCCCCAACCATGTTAATAGTCGGGCTGAACGAGCTATTAGTAGCCGACGGGCCCCCGATCGTGTAGTTTCTCAACTGCTGATGAAACGCCTCGTTTTCCGACTGCATCGGGTTCGGATCCACAGTCAGGGCGCTTGTCCCGAGGGCGGGAGGTCTCGGGGGCAAATTGGTCATTTCCAGATGGGGTTTCTTGGATTCGGGCTCGGAGGGTGACCTGCCTCGACCGTAGAGGGGCACGAGGGAGGAGTTGGAGATCTCGGCTTTGCAGACGGGGCATTTGGGTCGATCTTCGGAATCAGATGAGGTGGTTTGGATTTGGAGCCATTTGTAAATGCACGGCCAGCAGTAGAGGTGACCGCAGAGGGTGACAACGGGCTCGTGGCAAGAGTCTAGACAGATGTTACAGTCGAAGCAGCCGTTTACATTCTCAGAGGATGAAGATGATGTTGATGTCGAGCTATTCCGTTTGTTGGAGGCATTATTCCCTTGGCATAAATCCATGGTGTATTAGGTTATCGAAACGTCACTCTACAAACAAGACATGAACAAATCAACTTATCAAGCCGATACAATATTACCACAAGCTTCCCCTTTCATTCAAAAATCATTTGCTTTCATTATTCATCAAGAACGAGAGGATTGATTAAACAGAACATGGTTTTCCAGATATTTACATGAATCAATTACTGTACATCAAACACATGAACAATTATTAACAAACGAGAAAAATCACGAGATTGATTCCAGAAAACTCAACATGATTCAGAGGCAATTAATTAAACTACAGAGAAGTCGATTCAACGAAATCGAACAGCGAGTATTTCAACCATAATCGAGATCGAAAATAAATAAATAAGGGAGATCTAAATCACGGAAAGGAAGAACATCAAAATTAACAGACAGACAAAATCTATATATTAACAACGATAAATTTACCTCAGTAAAAATTGAGCAAGAGCAGAAATCAAGAGAGAGGGAGATGGGATTTGGGGATTGAATTAATGAGAACGTGAAAATGAATTGGGGGCGATTTCGGAGTTTAGGGAACCAGTTGAATTGAGCCTGGGAAAATAAGTCTGGGTTTAGGTGGACCGCGTAGCAGGCTAGCCCGCCCGCTGATAGGAAAGTGGGACTCGTCCGCCAATCAATCCACCCCATTAAGTATATTATATATATATATATATATATATATATATATATAATATATATATAAATATTGATTATTTATTTGATAATTGATGAGGTATTTCGTTCGTTTTAGTTTATAATTACAAGGCGTCGACGACTAGACGAGCGAGTTGAATGTTAGTATTAATTTTGATTTTGAATTTGATATAAAAATATTAAAAGCATACCTTGTCTATAAAAAAAATTAAACTGTTTTAAACTTTACAAATAATTAATTTACTTTTATTCTTTATTTTTTAATACAAAGTAACATTTTTTTTATAATTCTCATGTTCAATTTTAAAAAATTTCATTTAGAATATAATATTGATTAATTAAAATAGGGTAGCGCTATTCGCACCCCCATTTACTCTAAGTACACCACCATTTATTTATAATTGTAATTATTTATTAACTTTTATTAATACACCACTTAATTTTCCTATCTTACCCTTTCTAATTAACTATTAATGTTTTATTAAAATAAATAAGATTATATACAGAAGGTGAAGAAAGGGGATCTAATCTCAGAGGACGACGGTCATTGAAGGCGGAGGAGGTGATGGCGGTGGAGGAGTTTCGATTTGCTGGGGGCGTATGGAGTCGACAACGGTGTCAGCGAAGTTGTATCTGTGGTGGGAGAATCTCAAAAAATTAACGGCAGGGTTGAAATTGGGGCAGTCGATTAGAATGGTGGGGAGTCGCGCCTCCGCGACTATAGCTACCGGCGGCGGTGAGATGTGCACACTAAGTGTGGGACTGTAAAATTGAACTAATTGATGAGTTTTAACCTTTGAAAATCAAACACATTTCGAGGATTTCGACAACAAGCTCGTGAACCACTTTGCGTCCGAGTTCCGGAAGAACAAGAAGGGCATCTCCGTACAGAAGGTGTTGTTGCTCGACGTCACCCCTCTGTCGCTCGATCTCTAGACGGCCGGCGGAGTCATGACGAGGAAGACGACCGGTACAACCATACAACCAAGGATGTTTCTGTGGAAAAAAATAAAGATGTACTATTGTTTACTGAAAAGGGTAAATTAGGAAAATTAGGGGTGTATCAAAGTAAAAATAATAATTAATTAAAATTATAAATGAGTGGTGGTGTACTTAGAGTAAATGGGGGTGCGAATAGCGCTACCCATTAAAATATTCATATTAAACTATTTTTTAAATATAATACATTTATTAATTAAATGATAAGACTCCATCTAAAAACCAAGTTAACCAAGACATGTACCATGCAACCAAGTAATTGTATTTTGATAGTATAAGTTTGTAAGGTCAACATCTATAACATCTGAATTCATTACTACTTCATTGATGCATTGAGTAATTTATAACATCTGAATTCATTACTACTTCATTGATGCATTGAGCATTTTATAGTACTGTATTAGATTATAATGATGAAATCTAATCAAATAAAAAATACCAAAAAAGCTTAATTGAAAAGGCAAAATGCAATAAACAAAACCAGTGAAAAACTATCTTTCTTGTTTCTTCTATGATCCATAACAAAATTTTGGAAGAAAACCTATTGCCAAAAACATCAGCATCAAGGTGGGGCTCATAAAAGTCATTCTCCTCCATCTTTCAATTATCATCTTAGGGCAACCCCAATGGTTGTGAAATGGCAAGGGCCATTTGTTGGGTTTGGTGTAGCCAAACCAAACCGACGAAGCCACGACGAAAACGAGCGCGAATGGAGAGTTTCTCAAAACTCAGGAACTGGCACGTTCGTGCCAGAATGTGCCATTCTTCCAAAACTTCAGAGGCAGTAGCATGTTCGTGCCAAAACTGGCACGTTCGTGCCACTTCCTGGAAGGTTTTGGGCCAACTCGTTTTTTGGGCTTTTTTGGGCCTTTTTTTGGGGCTTTGACTAGGTCTTGACCCTAGTACTATATATACTACCTCCCCCCTCACATGTATCTTATCCAAAACCATTTGTAGCCACCATTATAGAGAGAGAAATATAGGAAGAGGGTTAGAGTTAGATTTTTGGGAGAAAAATCTTGTAAGCTCTTGGAAGCTCTCGTTTATATTTCGGTGTATCTCGTTGGGTGGGCTAGAGTGTGAGGGTCCTAGAGAGAGTCGAGAGAGTTAGGATTCAAGAGAGAATTCTTGTAAAGCTCGGTGTATCGATTCGGTGTATCTAGTGAAAAGATCGTGGCGGCAAAGTGGATGTAGCCTATTTAAAGGTGAACCACTATAATTCTCGGTATCGTGTTTGTTTGCTTTCTCGTTTCGTATTGTGTTGATTGCTTCGATTGTGAGATATCTCCTATATTGCTTGAATATGTATATTGTGTATGCTTGTGGTGCATCGAGGATATATATGTATTGCTTGTGATTGGTTGTCGTTGTTGGTTGGTCGGGAATTCGGAACACTCGGGTTGAGTGGATTCCCGACAACGGTTGGAAGTCATTGTTCTTGGGGGATTGGTAGTAGAGTACGGGGTGGATTCGTTTGGAGATCGATAAGAGTTTCCGTCACGCATTGGGCGTGTCCGGTCGATCGGGTATCGACGAGTCAAGGAAAAATTCCTCGTGCTGGGATTCGATGTCCCGGGTTATCAAAAAATGCGGAACCGATAACCCGACCGAAAACCCGTCGCCGGAGTTCGCACGAACACCAACTCATCCGCAGGAGTCCGACCTTTGGAGACTACGCGCCCGAAGACACGCAGCCCGCCCCCAGCCGATTTTCTCCCACGAGTCGGATCCACGAACGCGAACACCACGCGAAGAGCCGGGCTCGACGAGAGCATCGCCGCGGGATGAACCCGCGGCTAAACCCTAGCCGAACCCCATCGCGAGGTTCGCGATCGCCGTGCATGGCGATCGCCGGGGCTGTTCGGAACAGCCCCTTGGCGGTGAGTCCGGCGACTCACCGCCGCCATCCGACGGGAGGGGGACCACCAGTCGCGGCGCGAAGCCGCGACGGTCCCCGGCGATCGAACTAGGGTTCGATCGCCCCAGCCGCGGCGTCCAGCCGCGGCCTTCTCCCTTTGCGCGCACCACCGGCGGAGGGAGGCCGGGGGGTTCGATCCGCCGTGGCACCAGCCCACGGCCGAACCCCCAGCGATCGACTTCACGTCGATCGCTCGCCCCGGCGTCCAGCCGGGGCTCCCCTCACGCCCGCGCGCCGGCGGTCGAACCCTAGGGTTCGGCCGCCCCTTCTTCGATCCCGACGGGGATCGCGAGATCCCCGTATCCCGGTCTCGATGTTCCCGGATCGTCTTGTTCATGTACACATCACGATTAAAACAATCACAAATCATAAAAGGGGGTTTATGATTATTACCTCGAATCGTTGTACGGAGAAACGAATTCGGTTGATGACCTTGTGACCTTCCCGCGTATTCCTTGCACCTCGTCCGAACGTCGTGTGGGCGACGATCTATCGAACTCTATGGATCCTCCTCACTCTCAAGATTTTATGATTGGCGTAGGTCAATTAATTCTCTCTTGAAAGTGAAGACCATGTAGTGCTTATATAGGCTACGTAGGGGATCATAAGGAGAATAAATATTGGGCTTCAATATTGAAAATTAAATTGGGTCCAACCCAAATCCATTAATTCTTATCAATATTAATTTTATTTATTTTCCACTATATAAATAAAATTGCACTCCCAATATTATTCCATATTATATCAAATAATATTTCTCCAAGTAGTATTATTTATTCCGTGTATTTAAGATTTAAATATCCATGAATAAATTTATTTATTGCTCAATAAATAATATTCATATCTTATATCCGAGACTAGTACCGTTCAACCTTTATTATTGTGCGGAACGAATCCACTCATGAGGTTTACACAATAATTCCTTATGAACTCATCTCGGGGATATTATCAACCCTTCCGGGATACACTTTCCCGTCAAGTATTCACGGCATGTCATATATAAAATATAGCGACCCAACTTTACCGGTAATTAACCCAATAATTAAATCGGTTAATTCCTTTGGAAAATCAAAGCCTCTAGTATTAAATATACACACCCGCAATAATATCGGGGATTAAGAATAAAATACTCCGAGATTTAAATTGATTATCCAAGGCAATCCTAATCAATAAATCTCAAGCTGATCCGCCCAATACACCAAGTGTACAAGTGTGATAAAATAATTAAGATAAATTATTTTCTCTCTCACACAACGACTATACCGATGGATTGGTCCGTGTCCATCTAGGTCGTGAGCAACTGTTCGATTAAATAAGAGTAACCGATAGTATGATCTTCTGTGTGCCCATGCCCCACCATACTAACTACAACGTATAAAATCCAGGACTATATTTTGCATAAATAATTAACAATAATTAATTGCAAATAATTGTTTATTTATTTAATAGGTTAAATGCTATGACTGGGAGTTTTACCGGTACTTAAATCTAGACATTAAGTACACAACTCCAACAATCTCCCACTTGTACTAAGGTCTAGTCATTTCCTCCAAACTCCCGACTCCCATACTCATCACATGCTTAAGTTATACTTTCCAGAAGTATTATGTGAATGAGCAATCTAGGTTGCCGCTCTGAAGTTATCTTGGTGACTACAGCGTCGTCCCTCTGACGATGACTCGTATCAGGTGGTACTGGCTCTATGTGTTATCATCACTTTTCGAACTTATGACTTCTTCCAGTTCTCCACGCACCGCTATGTACATAGCCTTTTGGTGAACCAAGAATCATATCCAAGTTCAGAGGTCATTCCGGAACCTAACCAAAACTTCCGCTGCCTCTGAGGCTGCTATTCGGTTTATGATAGAGTCCGAGAAGCATCATGCTTATCACTCTTTCATCCTTAGGTTCCACCTCTTCTAAAAGTGAACACATAGCCTGATATCGACTTACACTGGTCTTTCTCCGATTTTTGATCTGAGAAACTGTAATCTAAGAGGATTTCGTTTTGCCGGTAATCCAGTACTTCCAAGTACTTTTACAGCATTCGAATATCTCTTATCCAGATTACTTTGATATCCTCCCACTACGCTAACCGCATAGTTGATATCAGGTCCTTGTTTTTCAACATTGCATCTACAAAGCTCTCTACACTCAAAGTGTAGGAACCTGCTTTGTCTATATCTATCTCCTTTATGCGTTCGAAACACATACCTTAGATAGATGCATTCTGTTCCCGAAAGGCAATAACCTTTCTCAGAATTGTGCATGTTTAAAACAAACCACAATCGTACAAGATATCTTAAGAGAAGTACAAATGTTCTTATCCAGAGATCGAAAGATTTCTAAGAACATGATCCAACTTCATCTTAATCTTATATCTCGATTTATTTAGACAACCTCTATTTTATGTCTGACAACACTTTTACATTGTTGCCAATGATAAAGTGTTATCTACACAAAATTCCGAGAAACACCACCTTTGTTTCCATTACGTCTCTAACACACCTTTCTCGCAAATCTATGCAGATCTAGGGATCGATTTCATGTCTACTAGATCCAGAGTTCAAAACTCCTCCAGTCTTATGAACATCTCCGGTTGCTTAACAACCTCCCACTGCAATGGCGTTCCAGTGTATAACAGTAATAACATTAGGTGCAGTTAGTGGTGTGCCGCTACTCGGTCAGGGTGGTTCTCAGTCTTTCCTTTCCTCATTTTAAAGTACTTTGTCAGTTAGGGCATTGTAGTTCATCTAATAGTCTTCCTCTAAGAACCGGGTGAGGATACCCATCTGGTTCGTAGTACTATTGAACTTACAATTACTTGTTCTTCTAGGATTATTCTACAACCACATAGAATGTGCCGTTGTATCCAGAAATATCCATAGAACATAGGTAATTCCGAACAAACTTGTTCTTTTACTATTAGAATACCATTTCTCGTTTTTGACACACCATGTCTACACAACAGTGTATGGTGTAGTCGCTTGAGACTTAATCTCAATCTTTGATTTATGCTATGTGTTATTCGGATAGGTGATAGCCTCCGCGAACAAGTCGCAGGCTTTCAATGGATATACTTTGAAGGTTCCCCATAATGGCTTTGTGTTAAAACACTCCGCTTTTATGGCACAACAAGTAGTCTAATCCATCTTCGAGTATTCTTGGAAGAACGACTCGTACCTTCTCTAATTACACATACCGCATCAATCATTAATCTTTTTCTATACTTGTCCGAATTCCATCCTTTATCCAGAAAGGTTAACTCAGTTGTATCATCTATCAAGATCGATTCTTAGGTCGGGAGGTCCATTCCTCCAACTATAATTGATCAAATCAATTTCGACCCTTTGAATCCCTTTTGAATAGATACTACTAAGTTCAAGAATTCACAAGTATAATGATTAACAAGAGAAATACATCTAATAAGTAAAACAAGTTATACATAACGGTTTGTTGCATCGTGGTAGACTAAGGATTCATCATTCACATATTGCTATCTAATGTACCATAATAGATATCACCATTATTTCTTATCCAAACCATCAAATGATTAAAGAAATAAAATATCCATTAATAAAGAAAAACAGAACGAAGTTCCTTTTCAAAATAAAGGGGTACATAAGCAATAACTGAAATGAAAACTTAAAACAGATAAACGTCTTCCACTGCAACCGCTGCTACCCCAACAGCTTCGCCCATGTAGACTCGAATTCTTCTTCTCTAAGTCGCCGGGTTTTCTGGAACCCCTGCATTTAAAGAAATGCACATACCGTCAGTGGTTCCATATCTACACACCAGAATTCTGGTAGATAATACCGCTGACTATGTTTTTACGACTAAAGAAAAATTCGTACCTCTGAGAGGACATTCAGACTTCCAGTGTCCAGACTTCTTGCATCGGAAGCATAAGCCCTTTGGCTTACTAGCCCCCACTTGTGGTCCATTCCTCTTGGCACCACTGGGTTTCATGGCTTGCTTCCTTTTCTTGCCCCTACCTCCAATAGCTTTCAAGCTTTTGGGCCTGGTAGTTACAAGCGCTTGAGACTTGCCCTTCTTGTAGATCCCCTCTGCCGCCTTCAGTTCAGTCAGGAGTTGCGCAAGAGTATAAGATAGTTTACCCATATTATAACTCATACGAAACTGCTCAAACTTAGGGGTCAGAGACTGGAGTATGATGTCGACTTGCGTCTCATCATCAATGGATGCTCCTAGGACCTCAAGTTCATTCAACAAACTCATCATCTTAAGAACGTGCTCCCCAACGGGCGTTCCTTCAGACTGAGTAGTCGACATAAGGACTCTCATGGCTTCTTGCCTTGCCGCACGATCCTGCTCCCCAAACATCTCCTTGAGGTTAGTCATAATATCCGGGCAGTGTCCATCGGCTCATGTTGGGTTTGGAGTACATTTGACATAGAAGCCAAAATATAGCACCTAGCCATTTCATCAGCCTTTTTCCACTTCCGATATGTTGCCTTTTCCTCATCAGTTGAGGCAGCCGTGGGCTCAGCAGGGCATTTATCAGAGAGTACAAACTTGTACTCTTCAGCAGTCAGGACAATGTCCAAATTTCTCTTCCAATCAATATAATTGGGACCAGTGAGTTTATGTTCCTTGAGTATCACAGAAAGTGGATTCATAGCTATTCTCTAAACCTATAAGCACATGTAAACAAACAATTAATTTAATGTCCGATGTTATCTCCCTCAAATAACATCATTAAATTACTAATTGCGTCTAAAATCCCATCAGGTAAAGCAAGCCACGTGGTGTGGACGTTTACCCACCCAAATGATTTAGCAATTAGTTTTTCTTCGGTCATACATCAATCATAGCGTAACTTCGTGGGGAAGAATACTATGACGCGTATCTAAGTGTAAACCATCACTCAGTACTAAAGTACATCGCTTGGAATTGCTACGTCACCGCAAGCCACGTGGTGTGGACGTTTACGACAATTTCACAACTCTTCACAATTACTTATAACTGTCTACATCAATTAATCCAAAATCCGTCGGCATAGCAAGCCACGTGGGGTGGACGTTTACTACACCAAGAGATCTTTATAATTGACTCCCAATTACAAGAACCATTCGATTTCGTAAATCAAGACTTGGAGAATCATAAGTGAAACTCGAAGTTTCTAACCAGTGATTCACCATGCGAGCGACCCTATCTCTCATAAATGAGGGAGCCGAGCAGACAAACGACCCACCTATCAAAGAATGGCACGAAAGTCTCTAATTTGTGTCATCCACATGACCAAGTGGCTCTGGCTCCATTCCACTCCCCGGGGTGAGAATGAGTCGACTTGAAGTCAGTTTCAGAAAGACAAATTAGGCATTGTTTGATAAACTCGATCAATATTTCTTGTAAGAGGAATTACAAGAATTCTCCTCCAATGACTTGTCTATATGAACTTCAAAAGTTCATAAAAGTCACCAAGAGAACAGTGATGGAGACCATGGGAATGTTTCCATCCCCTCTCCCACTTAGCTTTTTACGATAAAGGGATACGCTATCTAGTGCATAAAAATAAACACATATAGCATGCATGAAAGCAATAAAGCACATAGGTCACATAGTCAAAATAATACTAGAGAATTATTTTCCCGACTATCATGGCTTTATCTTCATATGCATCCTCTAGTCTTCAGTCTTCGTTTCTTGAATGCTCCATGTGACGAGAATATTAATTTCCAATATTTAAATCTATTTATTTTCAATTAATCCAAAAGTTACTTAATTCGAAAATTAAGTCAATTGAATATATCAAAAATAAAATTAAATATTATTAATATTTTTACCTATTTATTTTCCTATCTAGTTCTTATTAAATCTTTAGAATAATCTATCCAAATAAAATTTGGAATATTCTAGAAAACATCTATAATAGAACAAGGAAATAAAATAAATTAGGACTCACTACTTTCCAAATTTATTTTTATTCTTAATCCATGAATATTCCCATGAGTAGGAATAATCAAATAGGAAAAATAAATTTAGTACTAAATTAATTAAATTTCTAATCTATGATTAATTCCATGAAGGAAATAAATCAATAGAAATAAAATTAATTTAAATTAATTCTTTTCCTAATCCATGAGTATTTTTCCTAAAAGGAAAGTACTCAAATAGGAAACCCGAATTAATTGGGAAAGTAGATCTTGGTAGGAATAGCATGAGATTGGGAGATCCCATGCCATCCCCACCATCGACCTCCACCGCCCGGGACCACCACCGCCGCCGCCCCCAGCCCACGCGCCACCACCACCGGTGGCCGGCGTGGCCGGAAGCCCTAGCGGGCAGCCCCTTCGATGGGGTCGATCAATCCTCATGGGGATCGATCATGGGGATGATCGATTCCCCGGATTTTTCGTCCTCTTCGTCTTCGTCACACGTCTTCGTCTTCCGGCGATCGTCTCATCATCGAACCAACGTAATAAAAATTACAATAATTTAAATTACAATTCCGGTATCGATTCTATACATGAAATCGACCCTATACATTTTCCGGAAAATAAAGTACGTAACAATAAATCCTAAATTCGGTCAACCCCCGAATTTTTACTATTACAACATTCAACCACACAAAAACGAATCTCGACATGTCCGAGAGTTTAATAATCATGATAATTAATTAAAAAACAATTAATTAAATCCAACCATGATAGCCGGAAATCCTGCAAGGTAGAACGATAATCGAATATGTACATGAACACGAAACCAAACGCTCTGATACCAATTGCTGGGATTCGATGTCCCGGGTTATCAAAAAATGCGGAACCGATAACCCGACCGAAAACCCGTCGCCGGAGTTCGCACGAACACCAACTCATCCGCAGGAGTCCGACCTTTGGAGACTACGCGCCCGAAGACACGCAGCCCGCCCCCAGCCGATTTTCTCCCACGAGTCGGATCCACGAACGCGAACACCACGCGAAGAGCCGGGCTCGACGAGAGCATCGCCGCGGGATGAACCCGCGGCTAAACCCTAGCCGAACCCCATCGCGGGGTTCGCGATCGCCGTGCATGGCGATCGCCGGGGCTGTTCGGAACAGCCCCTTGGCGGTGAGTCCGGCGACTCACCGCCGCCATCCGACGGGAGGGGGACCACCAGTCGCGGCGCGAAGCCGCGACGGTCCCCGGCGATCGAACTAGGGTTCGATCGCCCCAGCCGCGGCGTCCAGCCGCGGCCTTCTCCCTTTGCGCGCACCACCGGCGGAGGGAGGCCGGGGGGTTCGATCCGCCGTGGCACCAGCCCACGGCCGAACCCCCAGCGATCGACTTCACGTCGATCGCTCGCCCCGGCGTCCAGCCGGGGCTCCCCTCACGCCCGCGCGCCGGCGGTCGAACCCTAGGGTTCGGCCGCCCCTTCTTCGATCCCGACGGGGATCGCGAGATCCCCGTATCCCGGTCTCGATGTTCCCGGATCGTCTTGTTCATGTACACATCACGATTAAAACAATCACAAATCATAAAAGGGGGTTTATGATTATTACCTCGAATCGTTGTACGGAGAAACGAATTCGGTTGATGACCTTGTGACCTTCCCGCGTATTCCTTGCACCTCGTCCGAACGTCGTGTGGGCGACGATCTATCGAACTCTATGGATCCTCCTCACTCTCAAGATTTTATGATTGGCGTAGGTCAATTAATTCTCTCTTGAAAGTGAAGACCATGTAGTGCTTATATAGGCTACGTAGGGGATCATAAGGAGAATAAATATTGGGCTTCAATATTGAAAATTAAATTGGGTCCAACCCAAATCCATTAATTCTTATCAATATTAATTTTATTTATTTTCCACTATATAAATAAAATTGCACTCCCAATATTATTCCATATTATATCAAATAATATTTCTCCAAGTAGTATTATTTATTCCGTGTATTTAAGATTTAAATATCCATGAATAAATTTATTTATTGCTCAATAAATAATATTCATATCTTATATCCGAGACTAGTACCGTTCAACCTTTATTATTGTGCGGAACGAATCCACTCATGAGGTTTACACAATAATTCCTTATGAACTCATCTCGGGGATATTATCAACCCTTCCGGGATACACTTTCCCGTCAAGTATTCACGGCATGTCATATATAAAATATAGCGACCCAACTTTACCGGTAATTAACCCAATAATTAAATCGGTTAATTCCTTTGGAAAATCAAAGCCTCTAGTATTAAATATACACACCCGCAATAATATCGGGGATTAAGAATAAAATACTCCGAGATTTAAATTGATTATCCAAGGCAATCCTAATCAATAAATCTCAAGCTGATCCGCCCAATACACCAAGTGTACAAGTGTGATAAAATAATTAAGATAAATTATTTTCTCTCTCACACAACGACTATACCGATGGATTGGTCCGTGTCCATCTAGGTCGTGAGCAACTGTTCGATTAAATACGAGTAACCGATAGTATGATCTTCTGTGTGCCCATGCCCCACCATACTAACTACAACGTATAAAATCCAGGACTATATTTTGCATAAATAATTAACAATAATTAATTGCAAATAATTGTTTATTTATTTAATAAGTTAAATGCTATGACTGGGAGTTTTACCGGTACTTAAATCTAGACATTAAGTACACAACTCCAACACCTCGTGCTCTCTAGGAGCGGGTCCCGGTGGTCCGACGTGTAGTCGGTGGTCTCGTTGACGTAAAGCACCGCCCGCCTTCCTCGGTAGTACATCGATCCCAACAATTGGTATCAGAGCCAAGTTGAGAAGCTTGGTATCGGTGCTTCGGTTGAAGCTGTCGGAGGACAATGACGGGCAACGACATGGTATGGAGTGCAATCGAAAGGTTCAACGGGTCGGATTTTGCACATTGGAAGGTGCAAGTGACGAACTTCTTGTTCGGGAAGAATCTTCATCTTCCGTTAGTAGGCGAGAAGCCGGAGGGTATGAGCGAGGCGGAATGGGCTCTCCTAGACCGACGAGTACTCGGGTTAGTCCGTTTGACGTTGTCGGAGAACATCGCTAGAAAGGTGATGATGGAGAAGTCGACCTCGGGGATGATGAAGGTGTTATCCGACATGTTCGAGAAGCCAATCGAGAAGCCGTCGGCGAGAAGTAAAAGATCCTTGTTGGAGCGGTTCTTTCATTTGAAGATGGAAGAAGGTGGAGTTGTTGCGACTCACGTGAACGAGTTCGAAACGATCGTCAACGAGTTGTCTTCGGTTGAGATCGGGTTCGATGATGAGGTTCGGGCCCTTAGTCTATTGGCGTCTCTACCGAGTAGTTGGGAGCCGATAAGAGTGGCGTTGAATAACTCCGTTGGAAGTGATAGGTTGAAGTATGCCGATGTGAGGGATCGTGTTCTTGCCGAGGAGGTTAGAAGGAGGGATTCCGGAGAGACATCGACTTCAACGACTAAGGCCTTGAGTTTGAGCCGATGTAGAATTCATTACGGATGTTATAACCGCGGGAAAAGGGTGGAGTCGAGCAACGAGAAGAAAAAGCGATTCTTATGTTGGAATTGCGGTAAATCCGGTCACATGAAGCGGCATTGTAGTGAGCTTCCGGGGAATGGAGGTGATGCCAAGGTTGTGACGGGTGACGAGAGGGAAGATGACTTGTTAGTATCTTCGGAGCCTCGTGAAGACTCTTGGGTGGTTGACTCGGGAGCCTCGTTTCACACCACGGGTAGTCGTGTTGGCATGGTGAACTTCGTTCTCGAGACACACGAGAAGATATATCTAGCGGATGATAGGCCGTTGGATATCGTGGGTGTTGGAGACGTGAAAGTGAAGACGTCCGGTGGGACGTTGATATTGTCGAAGGTGAGGTATGCACCCGAGCTAAGGAGTAGCTTGATCTCGGTGAGCCAACTTGAGAGAGAGGGGCATACGGTTACCTTTAACGATGGGTCTTGGAAAGTGTCGAAGGGTGCGATTATTGTTGCTCGTGGTCCAAGGACGGTCACCCTTTACACTACGACGGGAGGTCGTGAGATTGGTGTACCCGACAACACCAATGGGCTAATGCATTGTGGGCTAGGTAGTATGAGCGATAGGTGGTTGCAACCAAAAGCGAGTTCGGGTGTTCCTCATACGGATCGGAGTCCGGTTCTCGAAAGGAGACGAGTTCGATTCTCGGTGATTGAGAAATCGAATATCGGAAAGCGGAGACATGATGATGGAGGTGTTCCGGTAGAAGACCGACCGGTGGAAACCTTGGAGATCAATCATGTGCTTTCGGGTCGAGATGGTAGAGCAATGCGGGGCGGTAAATCGAGCAAGCGGGAGTTGAAAATTGGAAGCGAGCCGAGCTCGTTATTTTCACTCGGAGACTCGTCGGTGAGAGACGAGGTATCGAAGCCCGACATTTCCCATTCGGTGGGAGTTGCTAGACGATTCGGGTGCTACTCGGGTAATCGTTTCGGAGAGAGTCTCGTGGAGAGGATTCGGAAAACGAGGAGTGGTCAAAGGAGTCGTAGAGCTAGCAACGGTAAGAATGTTGAGGCTATCGGTTGAAATCGTTGGTTAGAGACGATGTGATGAAGCCCGACATTTCCCATGCGGTGGGAGTTGTTAGACGATTTGGGTGCTACTCGGGTGATCGTTTCGGAGAGAGTTCCGTGGCGAGGATTCGGAAAACGAGGAGTAGGCAAAGGAGTCGTAGAGCTAGCAACGGTGACAATGTTGGAGGTTATCGGTCGAGATCGTCGGTGATAGACGATGGGCATGTGAATGCCGACGTTGCTCATTCGGTGGGAGTTAGCCGGTTCACGAGCAATCCGGGGAGGCGACATGTGGGAGCATTGAGAAGCTCGGGTTCCATGTTGCGGTTTCGGAGGTCCGAAAGGAGATTGCGTGGTGACGGAGAGGTTGACGGAATGGGCGATGTTGAGAAGAGGAGAGCGTCGAGGGTTTTGATGAGAAACCCGGAGATCGATGTTCGGTCTAAGCACGAGATGCTTGAGACGTTCCGGGGAAGTCGGATGCCGACCGATGTGTCGAGGAAGAAGGTGGTGAAGCCTTTGAAGCCGAGGTCGAGAGAGACTTCGGTTGGACTTCTCGGATGATGAATGTGGCCGCCGCCACGGATGATGGGGAGTGTAGTTTGGTTGTGTCTCCAGGTGGGAGATTGTTGGGTTTGGTGTAGCCAAACCAAACCGACGAAGCCACGACGAAAACGAGCGCGAATGGAGAGTTTCTCAAAACTCAGGAACTGGCACGTTCGTGCCAGAATGTGCCATTCTTCCAAAACTTCAGAGGCAGTAGCACGTTCGTGCCAAAACTGGCACGTTCGTGCCACTTCCTGGAAGGTTTTGGGCCAACTCGTTTTTTGGGCTTTTTTGGGCCTTTTTTTGGGGCTTTGACTAGGTCTTGACCCTAGTATTATATATACTACCTCCCCCCTCACATGTATCTTATCCAAAACCATTTGTAGCCACCATTATAGAGAGAGAAATATAGGAAGAGGGTTAGAGTTAGATTTTTGGGAGAAAAATCTTGTAAGCTCTCGTTTATATTTCGGTGTATCTCGTTGGGTGGGCTAGAGTGTGAGGGTCCTAGAGAGAGTCGAGAGAGTTAGGATTCAAGAGAGAATTCTTGTAAAGCTCGGAGTATCGATTCGGTGTATCTAGTGAAAAGATCGTGGCGGCAAAGTGGATGTAGCCTATTTAAAGGTGAACCACTATAATTCTCGGTGTCGTGTTTGTTTGCTTTCTCGTTTCGTATTGTGTTGATTGCTTCGATTGTGAGATATCTCCTATATTGCTTGAATATGTATATTGTGTATGCTTGTGGTGCATCGAGGATATATATGTATTGCTTGTGATTGGTTGTCGTTGTTGGTTGGTCGGGAATTCGGAACACTCGGGTTGAGTGGATTCCCGACAACGGTTGGAAGTCATTGTTCTCGGGGGATTGGTAGTAGAGTACGGGGTGGATTCGTTTGGAGATCGATAGGAGTTTCCGTCACGCATTGGGCGTGTTCGGTCGATCGGGTATCGACGAGTCAAGGAAAAATTCCTCGTGCTCTCTAGGAGCGGGTCCCGGTGGTCCGACGTGTAGTCGGTGGTCTCGTTGACGTAAAGTGTTTCGCACGTTTTTGTGCGACTTTTCTATTGTTTTGTGTGACCTTTTTGTGATGTTTTTGTGCTTATATTCGTCCTATTCATGTGAGTTTGTGTATATTTTGTTATGGTTGTGGTTTTGTAGGATTTGGACGAGAATTGAGTAAAAACGAGAAGGATATGTTCGAATCGACTCATACCGGTGTCCAGCCTTTCGCATCGTTGGGAGAATCCTCATCCCGATCAATTCCACCGTTGGATCGTCTCCAAATTTTTCAGGACTGTAGAAGACTTCTAGAGCTACAATATGAACGGTGGGTTTGTCGAAATAGCAGTCCAAGACAAAGATATAGCGCACAGACGGAAGCAGCAAAAACCAGAATTTTGGCGCGTTTGCGCCATCCTGGCGCATTTGCGCCAAACTGCTGAGAGCGTGGCGCATTTGCGTCAAGCGGCTGAGAGCGTGGCGCATTTGCGTCAAGCGGCTGGGAGCGTGGCGCATTTGCGCCACATGGCGTTGACCCAAGTTTGACCAGCCTTTTGGAGCTCTTTTGGAGGGGCATTTTCGTCTATTCAAGGCCAAGATAGAGAGCACTATATAAGGATTTTGTGGGCACTAAAAGCATCTTATCCATTCCATCTTCACCAACACCCACCTTTCCCCCATTTTCTCTCTCTAAAATATTTTCATATTCTTAGATCTAGTTTTAGTTTCAATTTTATCTCCATCATCCATTGAGATTTTGTATTCAAGCATTTGAAGAAGGTTGTTTAGATTGCTTCAAGGAACACATTGATGTAAACAATATTCGATTTGAAGCTCTTTGGTAATATCTCCCTTTTTATTGCTTGTTTATGATTTTGATGATGAATGTTTGTGTGCTTTTTATGAATATGGTTAGCTAGATTGCATGTTGGGGATTGGGTGATGAGTAATTAGGTTTGAGTGATTTGTAATTATATGAATTTGTGAATAATTGATATTTTGACTTGTTGAGGAGATGGACCAAATCCCTCATTCTTGGTATGCTTCTAGTATTAAATATATTCATGTTAGACCTTAATCAATTATCCTTGGCCTAATCGTGGTTACGTATGGCCGGCCTAATCGTGGTATCGTATGGCCTAACTCAATTAATTGTGATTTCCGATTATGAGAGTTTTTACATGTGAAGTGAACCTATATAACCTCGTTTTGATGCTTAGACTTGAATCTCGATTTTGGGTATGGTTGACGTTGATCACGAGTGAGTGTAGTTCCACTTAGCATTGTTATTCGTGTATTGCATTGAACTCATTCCAATTACTACGATCTCATTCCCTAACGTTCCACATACTTGATCATTTGAATTTTAAATAGTTTAGTATTTATTAGTCTTTGCATGCTACATTTTGTTTTAATTCACTCCTTAGCTTTCACTCTTACAAAACACCCCCTTTCGTTGCTTGTTTTCTTTTTCTTATTTTCTTTTGCACTCGAGCAAGACAAATTCTCTTGAGACGACACACAAGGCCGATAGTATTGCTCCTCAAGAGAACGACATTTGGGTTTACAAATCGAGACAACACATTTTAGCGAAACAAATTTTGGCGCCGTTGCCGGGGAGCAATTTAGGCGTTTGTGTTAGTTGATTGATTGTTTGTCTTGCACTTTTTATTTCTTGTTTACTTTTTTTTCGTTTGCTTGTGTTATCGTTTGCTTTCCACTCGGTGCGTGTGATCTTGTGCTTTAGTGTTGTGTATGCAAGGTTGAAGACGCGTTCATCCTTCCATCTCTTGTACAACGACCGAGGTGACATCATGGCTAGACGCAACGGTAACCGAGCGTATGACGATGATTATTCCGATTTTCCATCGGAGAGGGATTTTTCTCCACGTCATTGTTCTAGCCGCCAAGCTCATGATTTATATCGCCGACCTCGGCATGCCGGTGTTTCTTATTATGACGATCGAGATTACTCACCTCCACGCCACCGAAAGCATCATAGATACCGCGACCGAGATCTTGATTACTCAACCACCGAGAGGGATTCGATGTTACCACCACCTTGCCAAACTCAAAGACCAAGGAAGCCTTCTCGACCTACGATTGCCGATTTCTCAAGGCCACGACTTCACCATGTGTTACCTCCACGACGAGACATCGAGGATTCCAATCGATCAAGGTACAATTACGAATCTTCTTGCAAAAGTCGTGTTCCGGGGGTCCAAGACGACAAGCTATTGCCGCATCATCTAGCTCGACTACCGTCATTCTTCGGGTTGCCTAATGAGGACGCTACTTTGTTTCTTAAAGATTTTATCATTGAAGTTGAGACACTTCCATTGGACGGCTTTGAGAAGGATGAATTGAGAGTATGGTGCTTCAAATATTGCATGCGAGATGGAGCTCGAGATTGGGTTATGTCTTTGCCTTCTAGATTCGTGAGCAATTGGAAAAATCTCCTCGACATATTTATCGCCCGTTTCTTTCGGCCACCACGGTCTCCTATGTCACCTCCTCCTTCTATAGACATATTGATGGATGTTATCGAGGTCGAGATTGATCACTTGCTCGTTGAAGGTCTATTACACTACATTGAGGAGCACTCCGTCGTGGACGAGTGGGAGTTGGAGCCCGTCATGTGCATCGAGGAAGAGAAGCCCCCTTTTGGGGATGATGATGTTATAGCCGACCAAGAAGACGATCCATTGATGATTGATACCGGTGTTAAGCCCGAGAGTTCTCCTCTATATGACACGAGTAATGGGGAAGACGAGTTTGAGGATATTTCTCTCTCATTGGGTCATTTGTTCGAGCCTCCTCTCTTATCTTCCGTTGACTTAATTTGTGAGAAGCCGATTGTGAGTTGGATTTCTCAAGCTCCTAGGTCGCTTGAGTCCGGTGTAGACAAGATGAGATTCGGTTGGAGCTTTGGTAAGAAAATATCGGGATTGGTTGATTTTGGAGTTGATATTGGACTTTCCCGAGGTGTTGAGGACGTGATGGGTATTGATGATGATAAAAGAGATGATCTCGGTTGCGATTCTAACAAGGTTGAATGGACTTTGGAGGAGATGGTGTTTATCCAAAAGTTGAGTTCGATATTTTTAGAGATTCGGGTGGAGGAGAGGAGTAGGAATGGCTTATTGGACTTATTTTGTTTCCTCGATCGATCATTCACTCATTCTTATTTGGAGGATCGAGTCCCTTTGGCCGAAACGCTCTATCTCCGGAAGTATAGCTCGATCTTTTTAGCGTCCGAGTTGGAAGATATTTACTATCTACCTTTTGACGCAAGTGTGGGGGAGACGTCCTTATCAAAGCTTATTGTTCGTTGTCTCACTTTGCGTGCTCTCGATGGACCTTCTCTTGAGAACCGAGCGCCCTTAGCCGAGATGATTTTCTTGAGAATGTGGAGTTCTATATTTTTAGTGTCGAGGTGGTAGATCGTGGATGGTGTTTGCTCGGGACGTGAAACGAGTGCCTCGTGGGGGCGAGCCCACGGACGTCAAGCTAATGACGTAAAATAAGCGCTTCTTGGGAGGCAACCCAAGGTTTCTTTTATGTTTTTGTTTTCTTTTTGTAGGAGAGAGTACGTGGATCTCTATGCCCGATGCCCAAGCCCTCGATGCGATGATTGTCTCTTCTCGACTAAGTCTACCATTCCACGACCACAAACCATGAAGGATTGATGTTTTTCGTTTGAGGTTGGATGTCCATTGCCGCCCCGTTGATTAGTCTTCGACTTGCCATGTCCGGTTCTCTCCATTCTAGGGAAGTTTCGTTATCCTCTTCGTCTCTTTTCCCTTTATTTTTCGCATGAGGACATGCTTGTATTTTAAGTGTGGGGGAGGTTTATTGGAATTCACCTTGTGTTTTTGTGTTTCGGATTTTATGGTTGTGTCTTGTGTTGTTCATTGGATGCCTAAATGTTTTACCTCTATTGCTTGAGTTTTGGTGAAATTTTTTGTGAATGATCCTAGTTTCGTGTCCATGAGCATTGGGTGAAATATGATTCTCTTGTTTGTTGTGGCTAATTCACTTTCCATTGAACCTTGCGAGATTTTGAGCCGTTTAAGCTTTCTTCTTGAGCGATATTCTTTTTGATTGACTCGTTGTGCTAGCATGAACCTCATGTTTCTTTGTTTCAACAACTTGTGTGTCACTATGAACTAGAGAGAACTAGAACTTGCTCAAGTTGATTTTCAAAACTTTTTTTCATAACCTACTTGATTTCGAATATGATTGGAAGGATCGTTTAGGATTAGCCACTTAGCCAAATATTTTCCGACCTCGAGCCCGTCGAGGGACACCCTAGTAGCCCCTTTGTGCCTACACTCAAGCCATTTTATTCATCACCTTAAATTCTTTCTATCTTTGAGGATTTTGTTTTGAAGATCATATGAGTTGTAATCCTTGTGAAGTGATGAATGTGAAAGAAAAGGGTGTGCTAGTAGCTTCAATGTGTAATGTAATGTCAATATGCTCAAAAAAAAAAAAATGAAAAAAAAAAAACAAAAACAAAAAAAATGAAAAAAAAAGAAGAAGAATAAAGAGCACAAAAATGTATATGATTCATTGTTTGGTGTCAAGTATTTTTCGTTTGAGTGAGTTGATTGTGTTTCTAAGAATGAAGAAAGGGTTCAACATGTAAAAATCCGACCCGGGGCAAGGAGTGATAAGGAAGGACAATGAAATGCCGTATTTTAAGTCCACTTATCCCAAAAAAAATCCCGAATACCTTGAGCCTAGCCCCATTACACCCTTTGAACGACCTTCCATGATTCTTAAGATGGTTAAATTTGATTGGTGGAGTCTATCACTTGAGTAAGCTTATGGTTATTGTTCTATGATGCTCATTGTTGTTACTTGAGGTTTTCATTTCCATACATTCATTTTATTCGTTTATTTCTTGGCATATGCAAGTTCTTCATTGCTTATAATCTTTCACTTGCATATAATTTTGAGTGAATACCATGCTTCGAGTGAAAAAAAAAAAAAAGAGTGAACCTTAGTGAGGGAATGTGGTTTGGCCCGACACTCATTTGCATTTGTATGATCCTAAGTGTTGCATGTTCATGGAGCTCGTGTTTGTTCTTTTACTTATTCATTTCTATACACCAAAATCTCATTCTTGTATGCATAAGAGTGTATTCATGATTTCATCCATTGTTTTTGTGTTTCGGTTAGTGTTGGATTTGCTTGAGGACAAGCAAAAGTTTAAGTGTGGGAGAGTACATCGATCCCAACACCATTGCCATTTTTTGGCAAAAAGACAAAAAAATCAACCCCAATGGTTGAAATAGCCCTTGCCAAAAAATGGCTCTTGCCAAATATCCATGTATATTTGAGCAAATATACATGGAAAAATGGCCCTTGCCATTTGTGCCATGTCATCACTACCTCTCATCTCAACCACTCAAAATTTAACAACATTTTTTTAATTATAGAGTTGATATTATCACATACCAAAAAACAATATATTATTATTTAATTTTTAACTCATTCATTCTAACAAAAAAAAAAAGATGTTGAAGATGAATATGATGGACAATTTAATGTGATTGTTATAGAGTTGATTGAGTTGTTGAATTTAATATCAAGATATAGGTAGGTTGTTAGTTGGTAAATGATCAATTCAATAAATTATTTTAGATTTTAATATTGTATATATAATTTATAGAAAAAAAATTATATTAAAAAAATATCAAAAAGTCAAAAATATATATTTTTAATAAAAATGGCTCTAGTCATTTTTATACCATTGGGGTACATTTTACAAATGGCAAATGGCAAGAGCTATTTTTTGGCCAAAATGGTAAATGGCAAGAGCCATTTTGGCCAAACCATTTGGGTTGCTCTTAGCAAACCCAACTAGAGGAGGACGACTAAAGACAACATACAACACAGGCACAACCACCACAACATTACGAGCATGAATAATTCATTAAAATCGTCTTGAGAAGTTTTACTGAGTATAAAAATATAACAGCATTATCTATACAGAACTTAAAGCAAGGCTTAGTGAAGCAAATTTCACGATCAGAAGGCTCAAGTCGATCCCAAAGAACACGTGTATAGAGACTTACCACCATGACACCATCCCTACAAGAATTTTTCTATGCAGCTCGTTAATGTAGTTTCTGGTACTGCACCAATGACAGCGTCTTTCTTCTCCCCATCCTTAAAGATTATGACGGTTGGAATACTCCGGATCCCGTATTGGGTTGCGATTGTCGGGCTCTCATCAGTGTTAACCTTGTAGCAGTTGAGCTTCCCGGTGTACTGCTTAGCCAGTTTATCGAAGACAGGGTGGATCATACGACATGGCCCACACCACGGAGCCCAAAACTCGACCAGAACGGGTAAATCAGATTCGAGTACGAGAGATTGCCAGGATGCATCACCGACTCCAGGAACTGCAAGTTTTTTTTACAGACCAACTGTTATACATGTAAATCAGCATTCAACAAGTAACTTTTCACTGTTCACAGCTCTCCAATTATTGAATACAAAATCATTGGGCTAATTGAACTCAATTGTTAGTCAGATTCCATTAATACGAACCACAACGATTTTATCCTAATCCGAGAAATGTACAGTAAAGCAATTTCAGTTTCATGGAAATTGGAATTCGAGCTACTTCATACCGAACAAAAAAAAAAGGAGAAATGGAAAAATTCAAACCTCCGAGAGCTGTGTCCTGCGCCTCGCATACGATTCTACCACCGCCGCGCGAAAGCTTCGATGTCGATTTCAGCTTTTCCGACGAGCGAATCGGTTGGATCCTGAGTCCCCTGAACTCGGAGAAACGGACGGATTTGGAGACGGTGACCGGAGACGATGAGTGTGAGGCGGACGTATGCGCGGCGGCGCGAGGGATCGTTAGGGTTTCGAGCAGTCCAGTAGCCATGGCGAAGCGATAGATAGTGTTCACACTGACTGTGTGTAGTGCGTGGATAAAAGAAAAGGAAAATGGTGGGCGAGAGATTTGTTTTAGATGATAAATAAATGGATATGAGGAATATTTTCACGTGGATATCACGTGCGGCGTGGGCCACCGGATCCGGATCCTGACTCGGCATTTCATTTCGGATAAAAAAAAGTACAATAATACAATAAAATACTCCATATATAAAATATCAGAGTAAATAACTGTTTTTTCTCATTACAACATCTCAACATCTACTCTCACTCAGTAATCACCACAGTAGGCACCTTCTCATACAGCTCCAATTCCCTCAACCTCCGAGGAAGGATCCAACGGCCACCGTTCATCTGCTGCAAAAACACAACCACACAAAACCCGATAATCCCGAGAGGAATCAACACGTCCCAAGCCGTTGAGTAGAAATCCGCACTCGGATTCGCGTAGTAATAAGTCCCGTTCACATCAGACGACGGATAAAAACGGGCCCTGTACTGATCATACGCGTGGGGGACCAATCGGGCCCCGCTCGTCCCCACATAAAACGAGCGGGCCAAGGCCTTCTCGCCCGACCCGCAAAAGACATTGAGCACGATTTGCGGGAAGAGAAAACCGTCTAGAATCAAGCCGGCATAAGACCTCAAATCTCCCCAGAGTGAATACTCTAGATAAGACCCCTTTGCCTTTCTGGTAAAACTTAACAGCAAGGAAATCAAGCCTCCGAAAATGTACAGCGGAAGCGAGACGAAAACGGACTTACTCTCGTTAGGCTCGTCCCGTTTCGCCACCCAAACTAATTGGAGCAAACGTAACTGAAACAAGAACGCTACCATAGTGATCAACCTAACGGCAACCTCATTAGCCTCGAGCCATCCGTTAGAGCTATTTAACAACGTCTGCTTATCACGGCTTCCCGTAAACACGGCTTCAAAGTTCAAGACGAGTGGGACCATATTCCCTAGAGAAAGTAACACGAGCATCAAGAGTGAAATTTTAGGAAGTACCTCTGGATTGCGTTTCACGTGAAGGATCTGTAGACCTATGAAGACGCACGAGAGGGTGTTGGATATAAAGACCATGATGATCTCCAAATCCATTCTCCATATCGACCTCTCAGCCACCGCGCTATAATACGCGAAGGACTGCAAGCTTAAGTCGTTGAAGAAAAGCGGATCCTCCTTTTTCCGCACGCTTCCGATTGTTCCTTTAACACGACCATCTCTTGTGTCGTTCAAGGAGGCGAATTGGAATTTCACGAGAATCTCACAGTCCGTTGAAGTGTGAGTCAAATTATTCACGTACGCTGTAAATTTTCCGCACCCCACCATGCAGAGATACCCGGTTTTAGCATTATACACTCCCTCGGCTGTGATCTCCAAACTCGATGGAACTTTCAGAGAAGGATTCAGATTCGGAAACAACTTGGCAAACTTGATGTTGTTAGAAGAGACGGTTAATTTGTAGCTGATGTTTGTAGGGGCACTGTTGGAACTTCTCTCGGGTTCAGAAATTATTACAGATGCAGCTTCGACGACTTCCGATGATATGGTGTTCTGATCGTATAAATCACTTCCGACGGAAATAGGATTCACGTAACCCCACCCGATTTCCTCGCCTTTTGAGTTTGTAACGGACATGTCGAATCTCATGTTGTAAGAATGCCCGTCTGGGTATACATTCCTTTTCTTCGCGGGCTTTTTCACAGGGCATAACTCTTTCGCCCGGCCCAATTCACTGTACTCGTATCTCGTGTCTGGGAAAGTCAGGGTATGGAAACTCGAGAGATTAAGCTTCCGGAAATACCCGGCTTCCTCGGCTTTCTTGGTGCTCCAAATTTGGCCAAAGGCTTTCGGTTCGTTTCTGAGAGTCCAGATTGAGTTGAACTTCAGGCTTAGCTTCGTTGTACAATCCCCAACCGAAGGCACCGAATTGCCAACCCTGCTCAAGAGCCGACAAACGACGCCTGACATCTCGTTTTTCTCATCGTCCCATGATGCCTCCCCGATCAAAGTAAACTCAAGGTCAAATTCTTGGTCTGAATAACTCGTATTTTGAAATTTCGCCATGAACCTTAGTTTTTTCTCAGGCAGGGCTGAACACTGAATCGGGTTCATAGCGAGAAAAGGTGTCGACAACCCAAGTGGAAACTCTTTTCCATAGTCAAACGCCAAAACAAACGAAAACATCGAGCATGAAAAGAGCGGCTGCGAGCCGGGAATTTCAGTTGTAACAGATTTGGATTCAACGGGATGGTGGACATCCCCTGAAACCAGCGAGAAGCTATAGTTGTAAAGCTCAGGAAAATGAAATATCGAAATCGGGTCGAAGTAACCTGGATCATTTTCGGAACTCATACTCTCCAAAGTCCCACTTACAACACCGGAGTAAATATCAGGGTTCTCGCCTGCGAATTTCACCTTGAGAACAGCGTCAAGATCGACAGTCCTGACTCCATCGACCTCCCTTGAAGCATGTCCGACCATGCATAGTTTCCTCGAGACCTCTGACCAGAAACCGGTCAACACGAACCCGATTGACCTCAGACCTGATCTGGATCTCCTGTGGTAATAAGACCCTGCGTAGCTGCTCGAACGAGTGTCGTTGCCGTTGATGTACTCCTGCTGGGGAGCATAGGGAGTCCGTATAGACAAGTGGCCTTCGACCTTGTAGATGCCTGAGGCGATGGTTTTTTGGTAATTAGGCGTGATTCGAAGCCGGATGAATTTTCCAGAGTAGTAATAAGAGTCATTCTGATTTTTGTGGCCCAGGAGTTTTTCGCCCCCGGTGAAATACGGTGTGAGGAGATTAGGAACTGAGGTCTGGAAAATAGGAGTGGTGGGGCTGGATTCAGGGACGAAGGAAGAGCAATGCTCTGTGTAGGAAGGAGTAGTTGGAGAAGAGCTCGATGGGGTGATGGTGAGAAGAAAGAAGAAGCAGAAGGTGTGTAGCCATGAGCAAGTCATTCTAGCAAAAGGGTTCAAAGCCATGGAAATGGAGATCAAGAACTCTGTTTTTTTTCTTTGGGGCATTTTGACATACACCTTGTAGGCACTCTCTTTCCTGGAATTTCCGAGAAAGGACGCAAGTGGGATTGACTGACTCGAGAGTCGAGAGTGGAGACTGAGCTCGTGGCAATAATTTACTCCATTAACCAGTAGGGCCAACAGAGACGACGAAGACTTTTTGTCTGGGGTTCACTTCAGACAAGTTGCAGCAAGAATCTTCTTCCATTTACTGTAAATATACACACACAAAATATTTCCAAACTTTGAAAAATATCCATATATATATATATATATATTACACACACATTATTATCGAGTGTGATTGAAGTATTGGACCGTTCTTGAAATCATAATATTACTAAAAAGCTCTATACTCGTCGAAACAGTCGAGGCAGATCAGTCACGACCGGAATTTGAATTCTTCGAAGTTAAGTTAGGTGAAGAAGTTGATGTTGGCATGAACAACTGGCGGAGCAGCTTGATCGGATTTAGTTAAATAAAGGAACTCGTCACAGTCCTTTGCTCCGATCTGTAAGAGTTGGTTTATCAAAGTGGTCATGAAAACTCCCAAGCTCGATTTGAACTCCTGCGAGCAGCTCTTATCCCCCTCGTCCACATCTTGAACAGAGTGAACAATGCCGCCCACTTGAGCTCCGTTCAAATAGGCTTTGCATGAAATAATTATGCTACGACCATGCTTGCAAAAGTAACCGATCGCAAAATCCTCAAAATGCTTCAATGCAGCAAAACCAACAGTCAATATCAAGAGAAAGAAATAAATAAAAGTTTCACGTTACCTTTGGGGGTCTTCTCATGTTGTACACCATTGTCTGCAGGTTATATATAAAAGTTTTCTCGTTGTATTCTGAAGATCTCATCTCTCCCATTGCAGTGCCGCCCATATCCGCATACCCGGGCTCGTTAAAGTAGGGCTTGGTGTTTAAAATCAGCCCTTGTATAGAGACTAAAACCTGCAACATGGTAGAAACACCCGGGATCCACTTCTCCTTCTGGCTACCGCTCCAAGTATTCAGAAGACTCAGACATACTTTCCCACAACCGTACAAATTCGGATTGATTCTAAGGCCACGTGAATGGTAATGGACATGCTGCAGATAAAATACGCAAGTAATGAAAACTTCAAAAATCAACCAACAGATATTTTCTGACTTCAGAAATCAGAAACTTACCGGTGGGACGTTAGGGTAAGTGCTGGGAAAGAAAACGTCAAAGAAAAAGAGACCGTCATGGTAAGGAGTTCCCTCGGCACCTATTATGACAGCCCTCAGAAGGTCCATCCTTGACTCGTAAACCCTCACAAATACTTCATCTGTCCGATCAACAAATAAATAATAATTGTGATCCAACAATTTCAACATATATATCCCATGTGTGAAGAGAACTTTTTCTTAAAAATATCAGTATCAAATAAGTTTATCGAAAAATAAAATTTTACGAAAAAATATTTGAAACTTACCAGGCAAATCTTTTTCCAGAATCTTCCATTCTTCTTGTATTCTCTTTGCCCAATTTTTTGGTGGCTTTGTGTCATCACATATAAGATGATACCACAAAAAAACCAAAGTTGAGAATCTAAAATACAGGATAAGAGATGATAAAAGCATGTTCTAGTTATGATTAACCTGTTTCGCAGACGAACCATTCCTTGAGTAGTGGTGATCGGAATAATCCTCCACAATGTTGAATTTCTTAAAATTTTCAAAGTTATGCAGTACCTCGACCAAATTCCTCTGCTCAACCACGGCAGCATCGACCGTGGTAGGCGGCGAGATCTCTACCGGAGGTTTAGGAATCAAATTATTCAAATCTGGTCCCAGACTGGAAAATGGATCGTTATCATACATAAATTCTGAAGCATACAAAGAGGGGTCAAACACATTCATGTGCATATCCTGCCACACAGGCATATAGCTTTTCATTCCAACTCCAAGACCCTTTGGTGGCATGTATGGAGAAGGGAAGCTACCACCACCATTGAAAGTACTCGGGTGGTAGAATGGAGAAGAAGAAAGTTTATTACAGTAACTCGAGTAGAAAGCATGGGATGCCAAAGGCTTTTTTTTAGCCTTTCCAGAATAGTGCAAAGGTTCCTTGCCAATTTGATGAAACAAAGGACTTAGAGAGGATTTTGAACTTGTATTTGCTGTACTACTTGAGGTGGCCGATTTCTTCAAACATAGATCAGTTTTTCCCCATAAAGAAGAAATGTAAAGTTCATTAATTGCATTCATCTCCACATCTGCCGCCAGATTATCCCAGGAAGGGTCCGATGAGTTTGAGCCAGGAGAGGGATTGATGTTATCAGACTCGGGTTTTGTGATTTCAGTTTTTGAAGTGCTGGATGATGGCACCATTGTATCATTTTTTGGAGAACTAGTCAACCAGGGGAATGACGCCTCTACTCCAGGTGGAATATCCATGTGATCAAAATGTGATTCCAAATTGGAATAGTCCTCCTCGGCCTCGTACAGTATGTCATCATAATATGTATCTATCCACCCATCCTCTCCATAAAATTGATTAGAGCTTAAATCATCTACGTTTGTTGAATCGTGTGAGGCACCACCATATTTTGATGTCAGTGTGTCACTCCCAGATTCATCATTATTGAGACCACCAGAAGAATTTGATATAACTTCCTAATGGTAAGAAATAGAGGGCCAAAATTACTAAAAAATGATCAACTAAGACACCGTGAATACACAAAATTAAAAAGAATGGCAAAGGTCAACTACCCATCCTAAAAATCAATCTAGAAGTAAAGATATATAAGATGGGTGAGAAGTCTGAAGTACCTTGCCTTTGGCACTTGGGTCAACTTCTGGATCTGTCAACATTACTTCGTCACCCTCTTCATCCATGTCAACATCTATTATTTCCTGACAAACCTTCAAGAAATTTTGATATACAGGTTACAATGAATCTAAATATGTAAACTAAAAAGAAAAAAAAAAGAAAACGAGAATATTTTTACAAAAACTACAAGATCCAAAATAATATATTGGTAGCATTCACAATGTAGTAGTTCATTCAGTTCCAAAGAAGACATAAAATTAAAACACATGCTTAAAATTCGAGTCTACAAAGGGACATGTGTCATGCAATCAGAAAGTTTAAAAGACCGTTTGTGGTGTTGTGGGTGGAGATCGCCAATATTAACTAACATCCAACATACTACCAACTACAAGCATCTGGAGGGACATCATCATATATCACATGTTAAAGTGAAGACTGAAGAGCACTAAAGAACTGGAAGTTCTGGGAAACATTTATAAAATCCAAAACCAGAAACAAATCTAACGGCTGTGTCATGTTATTTTCCCTTTAATCACTTGTAAATGATTGTCATATGTGAAAAAATAAATAGCATTAGCACTTCGTTCTTCAGAGATCTGAGTTTGGCTGTTTGCAGAAGAAAACAGAAAAAGAACGAAGTCTGTATTATAGGTTTCTTGATTGTTGGTTATAAATGGAACATGTCATCCTATTCCTACCCAATCCCGTGGCAGAAATTAGCCGTCCAGCCTATTGAGACCACTTTTTTTTTCTACACTACTCAAAAGCTCGCTTCTCCATTTACCAATATAGAAGATATTTCGGCACAGGCTATGCAATTAGGATTACTAAAATCTAACGAGTAACAAAATTACTCGAAAAATCATACGAAACTTTGGCTCATAAACGCAAAACTTAAATGTCAAATGAAAACAATTTCAGCAGTCCATTTAATCCCATAGCTTTCAATTCTGCTGAAATCAATCGCAGAAGGTCAGAGCAACATACACACACACCGAAAATATCCAATTAGATGGAAAAAGAAAAAAAGCATCAATAAATAAGTCAGCAACCCGAAGACGACGGAAAAAAATTAGAACTTGGAAAAAATCATCTCAAGCTCACCAGATCCCACTCAAATACTGATGAACAAGATCACTATACAGTAAAAGAATCGATTTATTCACCTCTTTTTGTTCGGAGGACTTGTGTTTTGAAGCGCTACGATTAATCACCGGCGATAATTCCAACACTTCCACTTCTGTACACCCGGACGATGAACTTCCGGCCATAAACATCCTTTTCCTGATCGATCACACATCAATCATACACTCTGAAACGTGAACGTCGCAAATTCACAGAAATTAAAGAGAGGTAGAATAAAAGGGGGGAAATTTAATACTTGGAATTCTGAGGTACGTATCGAGAAACCGGCGCGGGGGATTCCATGGGATCGGGCTGAATCAAAATTAGGGTTTCAACTTTAGGATCGACGGCGGTTAATTTCCTTCTCCGGCGCTGCTGCAGCTCAATTATCCATTTAGAGTGAGTTTAGTTTCTCGTTAACTTGGCGCCCAGATTGAGTAATAAAACTTCGGATCGTCGTTCGTGTACTCGTTGCTTGCACCGCTGTTTTTAGAATTAAGCCCTTGAATTTTGAGAATATTACGTGTCTGCCATTGGGGCAGCACGGGAATTGATGATTATCATATCAAACAACATTTGGGACGTGTTAGTTAGGCTTTTGTTACAAATTTACTATCAACTCTTTAAATTTTTTGTTATCAACTTAAAAAATTATTTTTATACATTATAATATTTTTTAAATCTCAATGCTCATATGAATCGTTTAACCACTTCCACAACAATTTTTTTTTTTGTTTTTTCGTTTTAAAATTTAATTTATTTTGTTTAGTATTTTATGTGTAGTTGGGTCGGTTGGAGAGCTAGTCTGATTTATGTAATATCCTAAGTATGAAAATATTTAAAAATATCACTTGGAAAAATTATTTTGAACAATTTATTTACATGCAAAATTATATGCGTATTTTGAAAGACCTTAAATTACTTGTCAAATTTGAATGTGAGAGCCAAAAAAAATTAGATCAATTTGTATTTTTCTAACCTAGCATCTATAATAAAAACAGGCAATAAATCAAGAGCACAAGTAATATTCTTGCAGAGAAGATAAAATCGCATATTCAAAACCCGAGTATCGTAATTATCCACCACTGGTTAAAACGGTAAAAAGTGAAAACAACATCAAATGTTAACTTACGAGCGAAGCAAAACAATACATAAATCAAGAGGGAAGAAAAAAAAAAGTTTTTCCAAGTACGCAACCGCAACTAATTAGATTTGAACTCTGTTTATCGGAGTAGCAAAAAATGGCAGGGCGTTCGCCGGCGATGATCGTGACCAACACTCCGGCGAAAGATCTCGCTTACACGAATTTTGCCTACTGCTCGCCCGCCGATCTACGAAACTTCCTTGTGTCTGGATCCAGATTAGCTTACGGTTTGATCGGCGATGTTTTCGTTCTCACTATTGCATATCCTTTTATCGACCTCGAATTTCTAACGCGACTCCTTTTTTTTTTTCTGTTCATTTCTCTTTTTAATGGTGGGTGCTTAGTGTGTGCATTTTTTTAAGCTGTGATTTAATTTGCTGTTAGTTTTACTGTATTTAGGTTTGAACATTGGGAAATTGGTTGGGGTTTCTGATTTAGATAAAACGGTGTCGTCTGAGTTGTTGATTTTTGTGATTAGCTTATTCTTCTCACTTTGAGCTGATGCTTCTTCTTCACTGAAGTACTATTGCGGGGTTGATGATTAGCTGGAAACGGACTACGACCTCGTAGATTAATTTTTATCAGGAACAAACAAATCAATCCGTTTCATAGAGTTACCTTGTGGTGATTGGTGAATGTTACCTAGATATTTTTTTCGTTCTCCAACTGGTATTCCAATAATGTTTTTATAGGAACCACCACACTACATATGGTGCTTCTGATTCTACTGCTATCACTGTTGCTCCTACCTCACTGTTATTCTTTTAGATCATTAAGTATTGTTTTTATGTAATCGTTGGATGTTAGATTCTTCCAGAATGTGAAATGTGACCTTAACTTTGATACACTGGACATGATGCTATTCCAAATGGACATATTGCACTTAATGCCATTCAACGTCGGCATGCTAAAGTATCCACTGGGGACTCGATATCTGTTAGTAGGTATAATTGGTTTAGGTTTACGTCGTTCATTTTTTCCCAAGCTGCATACCTTTTATATTTTACTGACGATTATGGAAATTTAGATTTACTCCTCCTGAAGATTTCAACCTTGCATTGCTAACCCTCGAATTGGAGTTTATAAAGAAAGGGGCAAAAGAAGAACATGTATGTATTTCCTTATTGCTACTCTTTACGTTTATTTTTATTACCTGGTTGTCTTTGCCGCTCCAAATCACGTCTATGAGATAGTCTTTCATGCTGTTTGAGTTTCTTTGTAAGATTCCCTCTTGTTTATTGGAAAACGCTTGTTCCCAATCATTTTCTCTTATTTGGCTTATCCGATTGACAAACTGTCATGTGGACATGTGGTGCAGGTGGATGCTGTTCTTTTGTCCCAGCAGATCCGCAAGAGATTTATGAACCAAGTAAGAGCTACATGTCTTTTATTTAATTATCATTATTATTACTTCAAAATGTTCTCTGTTTTTGGTTGTTTTTGTGTTAATTTCTGGTTTTGGCATCTTTATACTTTTTGGTGCATACAAAAAGGCAGTGCCTTTACTTGTTTTAAGTTTCAATTCTGATTTTATATCTACTATCTTGGTCCAAAATACATTTTCTTACCTTTTTTTTCTTTAATTTGAACTTGAAGTATTATAGAGCAAATGATTTAGTTGTTTATGCAAAATATGGTTCTGGAAATAACTTAATCTTTATCTTATAATAGATTTTTACTCATTCTCATTTTACTCTTAAGGGGTCAATTATTTTTAGAAAATGATATTATTAGAGAAAGTATGCAGGATCACTGCTTTTATTGTTATTATTATTATTATGATTTTGATTTTGTTAAACCAGGTCCAGCTTATAGCATTCATCATTTAAAGTAATGATAAAATCAAATGGACGATTTTGAGTAATATATATTCGTATATGCAGATTATGACAACCGGACAAAGGGTGACATTTGAATATCATGGCAATGGATTTATCTTCACTGTTAATCAAGCTTCAGTAGAGGGGCAGGAAAAGTCCAATAGCATTGACAGAGGGATGCTATCATCTGACACATACATTGTTTATGAAGCACCAAAGTCAAGTGGAATTAAGGTTTTCGTTTAGACCTTCTGAGAAATATTTGGTTATACCTTGTACAATATTTTATGATGTTGTATGCAACTGTCTCGACATTGTTTAATTATAAAATTATTGATGTTTTTGTTTGACATCATGCAGATTGTCAACCAGCGGGAAGCTGCTAGCAGCAACATCTTTAGGCACAAAGAGTTCAATCTCCAATCATTTGGTATAGGTGGTTTGAGTGAGGAGTTTGCTGATATATTCCGAAGAGCTTTTGCGTCAAGGGTTTTCCCTGCTCATGTGACCTCTAAGTAATACTCCTATTTTACATCCTTTTAATGTTTTGTCTCTATTGCTATTCTCTTATGTTTATTATATTTTGCAGTTAAATTTTGAATGATGATGAAAATTTGTTAGCTTGTGCTTTCGCTTACTGTCTTATGTGACTTTTAAATTCTAATAAGCAATTCATTATAGACTTGGCATCAAGCATGTTAAAGGAATGCTTCTTTATGGACCTCCTGGTACTGGGAAGACCTTGATGGCTCGCCAGATTGGAAAAATGTTAAATGGGAAGGAACCAAAGGTAATGCATAATAGAGTTTCTTTATAATGGATATGATGTGCTATTTGTTGATTCCTGCTAAGGTTCTCATGCAGATAAAAGATTAGACTTCCAATCAAATTTAGATTTTTGTTTTGATAAGAAACATACTGTTATAACAAATAGGGACCATAATCCCTAAAATTAGACTTCCAATCTAATTTGGAAGTTATCGGAGATAAAAGGCTGTTGATTTAGGTCACACATAAAATTGTATTTAGAGATATAAATTACCTGAACGAAAAAAAAAGTGTAATTAGATATTCCATTATCTGTTCTCATACTCATCTTTTTAATATGATTAATGATCTGGAATTTTAGATTGTGAATGGACCTGAAGTGTTGAGCAAATTTGTTGGTGAAACTGAAAAAAATGTTCGGGATTTATTTGCTGATGCTGAGAATGATCAAAGAACCCAAGGTCGGTGTTAAGATAAAAAGCCCATACTTCACATCACATGTGCATTTGACTCATTGTTTCTCTTCATCTTTCAGGCGATCAAAGCGAGCTGCATATCATTATTTTTGATGAAATTGATGCAATTTGTAAGGTGGGGGATTCAAAAACTATATAAATACTACATATCCTATTTCTTTATGTGTATGTTAATTTTTTATCCTTCACATCCTTTTTATGCAGTATCTAACTTTTTTTGTTTGATTAACTCAGTCTAGAGGTTCAACCAGAGATGGGACTGGAGTACATGATAGTATTGTAAACCAACTTCTGACTAAGGTTGTTATGGTTTTAGTTGTTTTTGGCTGAGGGGATTCTACTACTACATCTTAATAGTACTTCTTGCTTAAATATGCTACGGATTTTTATGACTTGTTATATAGATAGATGGTGTGGAATCTCTAAATAATGTCCTGCTCATTGGAATGACAAACAGAAAGGATCTACTTGATGAAGCCCTTTTAAGGTTCTTTTTTTTTTTTTTTTTTTTTTTTTTTTTAAACTTACAGTGTTAGTAGTTTGAATCCTCATTAGAATATTCAGGTGTTTAAATAAATGATTTGTAATGAACTAATAACAGTTTCTAATGTTTAAATTTGACGATATACTTTTCAGACCTGGACGGCTGGAAGTCCAGGTGGAGATCAGCCTTCCTGATGAAAATGGCCGTTTGCAAATTCTTCAGATTCATACAAACAAGATGAAAGAAAGTTCTTTTCTGGCTCCAGATGTAAACTTGGAAGAGCTTGGTATTTGATTATGTTTGCTAGTTCCTACTACTATTTGACTCTTACATGAACTTTTTCCGCACTTGGATATTCTAGAAGCTCCCTAAGTACTATCTGGTGTTAAGTAATTTTCCTGCTTATGCTGTGGCAAAAAGTAGACGGGTCAAATTATATGTTGTTGAAAATCACATCTCATATCCTGTTTAGTAAACTGTCTGTTGTAGTAAATTGATTACTCTCCTTTCCCCCGACTGTAGTCTAATGAAGATGAGAACATGCGAAACTACTTTTTTAAAACTTCAGGGAGAAGTATTTTATTTTTCATTATGTAAGATTTTTTATTTGTTTCTCAAGTATTATTTGTCTTAATGGATGCAGCTGCTCGGACAAAAAACTTTAGTGGAGCTGAGCTTGAAGGTGTCGTAAAAAGTGCAGTATCTTATGCACTTAATAGACAACTAAGTATGGATGATCTTACCAAACAAGTGGATGAGGAGAGTATAAAAGTTACTATGGAGGATTTTTTGAATGCCCTTCATGAAGTAATTCCAGCATTTGGAGCTTCCACAGACGACCTTGAACGCTGCAGGTATGAGTAGTTACCTGGTATATTAAGGGAAATTCAAGTATCAGGCATTAAACCATTCCTGTTCTTCTTTTCCCTTCTTCCATCCTAACTAATGTGCACAAAATCTTTATTCTTTCTTGTTCTCTCTCTCTCTCTCTCTTGCCATGTGAAATGTGTTTGTGAGTTGAACGCGTCCCAAAATATTAAAAAAGGGATAATAAATTACATAAAATGTAGTAATTTAGGATAAAATAATTATTTTCTGAGTTTGTGTCAGGTCAATTTGATCTGTTTTTCTATTTCATTAAACTCTTTCATGAGGGGCGAGAGCATATGTGTGCCTATTTCTATGCAGGTCTATTACTTTGTGATCCCTTTATCTGGCTTTTGGTCTTTCTATACATGCATGTATCACAATTATGATAAGTAAGTTTCTTGAGTGGAAAACTGAATGCTTCTTGCAGGCTTAATGGCATCATGGAGTGTGGTACACGACATGATCACATTTATCGAAGGGCTATGTTGTTAGCAGAACAAGTGAAAATTAGCAAGGGCAGTCCACTTGTCACTTGCCTCCTTGAAGGCCCAAGTGGCAGGTAATTATGGTGCTCCCCTTCATTATGTGTGTAATTTTTTTCTTTATTAAATCTGTGTTTATTCCTGGACAGTGGTAAGACCGCCATGGCAGCAACAGTCGGTATTGAAAGCGATTTCCCCTATGTCAAGATAGTAAGTAACTTTAACGTTTCTCATTGGCGATATCTAACATTTGTGAGCAGTGATTTCTGACCCTCAACTTTTAACTATTTCCCTTTTTTGATTAATTGTTAGATATCTGCTGAAACAATGATTGGACTCAGTGAACCGACAAAATGTGCTCAGATTGTTAAGGTATCTCATATCTGTTCAGCGACTTACTTAGTTTAGTTGTATGTGAAATAAGCTATTTGGGTTGCGAGTGGATGCCATTTATTTTGAAAATGTGAGAGAATAGCAATTTATTTGAAATAAAAAATATTTTTGAGGTTGTGAATCTATATAATATGAGGTGAAAACGTAATGATTAAAATTGATTTAATGGAAAAATAGAATAAAATATGATCGGTAATTAATAGTTATGAGTGAGAGAATAGTGAGATTTAATAATGATTTTTTTTTATTTAATTCTTTTATTTAATGAGTTGAAGTTATTGGTGGGAAAAAGGGTGAATATGAATGGAAGTGTTTTTTTCAATAGAAAAAATCTAAAATTGAGTTAGTATTTTTGAGGAGCATACAAGCTTTGTGCTTGCTTTTGAAAATACTAATTTTCTTTTATGATGCACATGAGTATTTTTGTAATTTTTTTTTGAGGTGTGTTATGCTGTATGTGTCTCCTGATAGGTATTCGAAGATGCTTACAGATCACCTCTAAGTATAATTGTCCTTGATGATATTGAAAGGTAACACTTTGATTCTAGATGAATGATACTTGATCATGTGACGGCACTTCTCATGGATCAATCTGTAATCTGTATTTGCTTTTTGTAGACTATTGGAGTATGTTGCAATTGGGCCTCGTTTTTCAAATTTAATTTCACAGACATTGTTGGTGCTCCTGAAACGACTTCCTCCAAAGGTATATTTCTGAATTATTGCCAAAAATATCAAGCTCTTAATATATACTATAAATATATTATGTATATGGAATGAATCTATAAGGTCCACATTCCCCGAAATAATAATGCTAAATAAATCTAAACTTATGTAACCTGAAAACCCCCACCAGACACCAACTCTAGCCTCATTTTGTGACCACTGCTAGCAGAGAATTTCGGAGATTACTTCTTATTTTACTTGTGTTCTCAGGGGAAAAAAGTTCTTGTTATTGGGACTACAAGTGAAGGCAGTTTCCTGGATTTAGTTGGCATTCGAGATGCATTCTCAGTCACCTACCATGTTCCAACACTAAAGACGGAAGATGCCAAAAAGGTAGTCCGCACTCAGCAGTTTCCTCTCTTTTTTATATCCCCTAGTAAAATTATCCTGAATTTTTGTTCAGGGAGATATTAAAGCTTGAAAATTATTTGTGTGGCATCTTTATATATTTGGACTTCCTCTGCAGGTTTTACAGCAGCTTAATGTTTTCTCGAGTGATGACATTGACTCTGCTGCAGAGGCATTGAATGATGTAAGTCTAGATCCAGCAAACACTTTTCACATATCTTACTGAAAAGTGAAAACTCTATGAAATGGGAATGTTTGAACATCATAGTAGCTCATCAAAATCCTAAACCTTAGCTCTGCTAATTATATAACTCAAGAAGTGAGCTATAACTGACATCAATGTCTCGATTTTATTGTGTACTCCAGATGCCCCTCAAGAAGCTCTACATGGTTGTTGAGATGGCTGCTCAGGGTGAACATGGTGGAAGCGCTGAGGCCGTCTATTCCGGGAAAGAGAAGATTAAAGTTGCACACTTCTACGACTGCCTTCAGGATATGGTGCGGTATTAGGGCAACATCATCGACAACAATTTACAATATTGCATTTTTTTCTAAGATTTCTCGAGGGACGTTTGATTTGTAGACACCTGATCACAGTTTTAGTGATGCAATTAAAACTATTGAAGTGTATTGTAAGTTTTTGTTCTTTGTTATACTTATTTGTGTATGGAGTTGCCAAATTTTGATACTGTAATATTTCATCTTATATGAATTGAGAAACAGTAAAATTAAAAATTATTCAATTTCGAGTGAGATTTTGATAATATTTTTGTATTATGAAGCGAATAATGGGAGATTCTTATTATTTTTTGTATTACCCCAAGTAAATAACATTAGAAATGAATGAAGATGAGATTAAAAAAGTAAATTAAGTGCAACATAAGGGTGAGATGATTTTTTTTTAATAAATAATTTACCCCATTTTATTTAATAAAATAAAAATGGGTGGATCTAAAAGTACGCAGTAAATTTTACAGTATTTGAGCCGCCTCCGATAGCGAATCATTGAAAGACACGTGTGCATTCCACTGGATTTATTAAGTATCGGCCGCAGTGGATAATAACCCCTATTCCTCGTCCCACAAGTACAAAACATAAAAATTATACGTATATGTTGTACGTATATGCGAGTCAATGTGTGATGTGTGTTGTGAAGCACAGCCTGATTCGAGTGAATTGAGAAGTTGAAATTCGCACATTTAGGGGTCACCCTCATCTCGAATTTCTCTCAGAAGGATACTGCACCGCTTGTGCATATAAATTACTTTTCTAGGGTTTTGCTTTATCGGTAATTTTATTTCTTTCCCGAAACTCAATTCGGAATGGCCGGCAATAATGTGATCTCCGACGACGAAGGTACAATCTTCAGCGATGATAATTAATCGCAATCCGAGAAACCTTTTGAATGTCGCTGTTGCGCTAAAAATCTGGGCTTTTTTTTGGCAGATGAGATTGGGGTTGAAGAAGAAGAGAGAGACGAAGAGCCGTACGGAAACCAAGCTGATGATCGCGAAGAAGATGAAGAGGAAGACGGTACAATTAGCTTTTCTGACATATTTACATAATTAAATTCCTATTTTTTTTTTTGGGAATTCGCTCTCTCTCTCTCTCTCTCTCTCTCTCTCTCTCTCTCTCTCTCCATGTTTAAATTGATCATAGGGTTTCAAAGCTTTTGCATCATGATTCAGCACTTGGTCTAGGGTGCGGTTGGGAACGTAATTGTATTTTGCGATTCTAATTTAAAAAGTCGATTTTGCTGAATCATGATGCGATGATCAAGTGTATGCAATTGATGTGCGTATGGATTGTGCTGTAATTTGTACCTTAAGAAATAAAGTTTGATTTTTTATTTACATTCTGGAAATGGGTTGTGGGTTAATTTTGATTGTCGTTGTATTTGAGCAGAAGAAGGACAAGACGAGTATGAGAAAGATGGATTCATAGTAGATGATGTCGAGGAGGAAGAGGAGGAAGAAGACCGAGTTGATAGCGGTGATGAGAAGCAGAAGAAAAAGAAAAGGAAGAAAAGGTTTTTACTAATATTATTTCGTGTTTGATTTGTTTATTCAAACCTCGCATTAGTTAGTTCCTCGGTCAATGAGGAATCTGTAGTATTTTTCCTCATAATGATATATACGATGAATTATAGGGAGTCAGAGAGGAATTATGTCCTTGACGAAGATGATTACGAGCTCCTCCAAGAAAGCAACATCTCCGTATCTCGTCCAAAACTCGTAAGTTCCTATTTGTTTGCCCTTTGGTGGTGTTTATTTTGACATTTACTCTTTGAACATCATCGAGTATTGCCATTAATTGACGTTTTTGGCTTGTTCTTCAATCATTAGGAAAGCCAGAAGTTTAAAAGACTTAAAAAGGCTCGTAGGGATGCCGATGAAGAGTCCTCGGGGCTCTATGATGAAGAGGAGTTTGATGGCAGCGGAAAGGGTGGGCGTACTGCTGAAGAGAAGCTCAAACGCAGCTTGTTTGGTGATGACGACGGTAAATCTTATTGCACTTATTTTCTCCATAAGAATTAAAGCAGTTGTTTTCTTGCTGAAGGTTTGTGTTTCTATAAACTATTTTAGGACAACCTCTTGAGGATATTGCTGAGGAAGATGAACAGTTCGAAGAAGAGGATGCAGACCTCGTCGAGGACGACGAAATGGCAGATTTTATTGTTGATGAAGAAGAAGTTGATGAGAACGGAGATCCATTGAGGTATATATTCTGCATCCCATGCGTGTAAAATGTGTCTTTGATTAGTAAACATACATACATTAACAATCTGTTTGCAGGAGGAAGAAAGTTAAGAAGAGTAGGCAACGCCCGGGAATTTCTTCATCTGCCCTCCAGGAAGCACATGATATATTTGGCGATGTTGAAGATCTCTTGAGAATGCGCAAGTTGGATAATGGTGACAGGTATGATGAAAATAATGAAAGGAGCCTTGAAGATCAGTTTGATCCAAGTATACTCTCTGAGAAGTACATGACATCGAAGGATGACCAGATTCGAGAAATCGATATTCCTGAAAGAATGCAGGTTTGCTGCGCATCTTGTTGAATGTTTGTCAAATTCCATTATGATGTTTTATGTGTTATGTTCAAGTCTACATTTTATTCTTTTGTAGATATGTGAGGATAGTACTGGACATCCTCCAACTGCTGATATCAGTATTAAAATGGAAACGGAGTGGGTATACAATCATCTTGTCAGTGGAATGGTACCTTTGTTTAACAGGAGCGGCACAGAAGATGTGGACGACGAATTGAAGCGCCACATAGCAAGATTCCTAGAGTTAATGCACGTTCAGAAGTTGGATGTATGTCTGTCTCGTGTGATGAATTTTATGATCTCGAGTTTAGATGAGCTTCCAGATATCGTTACTAATCTGTTCATCTGTGTTATAGGTTCCATTTATTGCTATGTACAGAAAGGAGGAGATTTTGAGCCTATTAAAAGATCCAAATGAGCCTGAAATTGATATTGAAAATGATCCTAACCACAAGCCTGCGTTGAAGTGGCACAAGGTTGATATTCGGCAGTCATTACATAATTTATTTCACATGTGCTATCCTATCACTGTCTGGTGACTTTTTTCATATGTTCAACTATTGCTAATTTATATTTAAAATCTTTGTAGGTGATAAAGCTTTTCATATACACAGTTAATTGCCGTTTAGAATTAAGATAGTGAAATTAAAAAAAATGTGTAAAATCTTGGAGTGTTGGGGCACCCAACATAGTTTTTCCGTTTTAATTGTTTTTGTGCTGCAGGTACTCTGGACAATTCAGGAGTTGGATCAGAAATGGCTTCTTCTGCAGAAAAGGAAAAGTGCACTCCAATCATACTACAGTAAACGTTTTGAAGAAGAGACTAGGAGAGTATATGATGAGACTCGACTCCATTTGAATCAACAGCTTTTTGAATCAATTTTGAGATCGCTTAAAGCTGCTGATTCAGAAAGAGAAGTTGATGATGTAGACTTGAAATTTAACTTGCACTTTCCTCCGGGGGAAGTTGTCTTAGATGAAGGACAGTTTAAGAGGCCAAAGAGGAAATCACATTACAGCATCTGCAGTAAAGCTGGTCTATATGAGGTTGCAAGCAAATTTGGTTATAGCTCTGAACAATTTGGCTTGCAGATTTCTCTGGAAAAAATGGTAGGTTTGGTTTCATTTCTGATTGTCCTAGACTCCTTTAACCTTATCTGAAGCTTGTTGTTTTCTGTAGAGGATGGATGAATTGGAGGATGCAAAGGAAACACCCGAGGAAATGGCCTCTAACTTCACCTGTGCGATGTTCGAGTTACCTCAAGATGTGTTGAAAGGCGCGAGGCACATGGCATGTGAAAGTTCAATTTGATTGTTTCAATATGGCCCGTCAACTGTTCTGCTCTTATTTAATTCTTTTTTGTTGATAAAATACAGGCATCTGTAGAGATTAGTTGTGAGCCATGTGTACGGAAGCATGTCCGTAGTATCTATATGGATAATGCTGTAGTATCAACTAGCCCTACGCCTGATGGGAACACTGCTATTGATGCATTCCATCAATTTGCTGGAATCAAGTGGTTGCGGGACAAGCCACTTACCAGATTTGACGATGCTCAGTGGCTTCTAATTCAGAAAGCTGAAGAGGAGAAGCTCTTGCAAGTAACTATCAAGCTGCCGGAGGTGGTCCTTCATAAGTTAATCAGTGATTCAAATGATTATTACCTGAGTGACGGTGTTAGTAAATCTGCTCAATTGTGGAATGAGCAGAGGAAACTAATTCTTCATGATGCATTTTACAATTTTCTTCTGAATTCAATGGAAAAGGAAGCAAGATTGTTGTTGTCTAGTAGAGCTAAAACCTGGTTACTCGCGGAGTATGGAAAGCTATTGTGGGATAAGGTTTCTGTTTCACCATATCAACGGAAAGAAAGTGATATCAATTCAGATGAAGAAACTGCACCCAGGGTCATGGCTTGCTGTTGGGGTCCTGGGAAGCCAGCTACAACTTTCGTAATGCTGGATTCATCTGGAGAAATATTAGATGTATTGCATGCTGGTTCTCTTAGTGTTCGTGGCCAAAGCATTAATGAACAGCAGAGGAAGAAAAATGATCAGCAGCGAGTGCAAAAATTTATGATGGACCACCAACCACACGTGGTCGCTTTAGGAGCTGCTAATTTGTCTTGTACGAGGCTGAAAGAGGATATTTATGAGGTATTCAAAGTTAAAGTATCTTGGTCCTTTTTATGGGTGATATATTATTGATCATATTGCATTTCAGAATCATTTCTTGCATGGAAAATTATGTGTTATTCGAATTGATTTCTGATATTTTACCTCTATAATCAGATCATCTTTAAAATGGTGGAAGATAATCCTAGAGATGTTGGCCACGAGATGGATAATCTGAATATTCTCTATGGTGATGAATCTCTTGCACATCTGTATGAAAACTCCCGCATATCGATTGATCAGCTTCCTTCACAGGAAGGTATGCCATGAGTTATTTTAGATAATTTTGGAGAAGCTCCTGTTTCCTTTTTATTTTTGTCACAATTTTTCTGAGAGTTTCTTAAAATATATTACTTGGTCATTTTCTTAATTTAGGTATTATTAGGCGTGCTACGGCTCTTGGACGATACTTCCAGAATCCATTAGCCATGGTTGCCACATTATGCGGACCAGGTAGAGAGGTATTATCTTGGAAGTTAAATCCCTTGGAGAGCTTTCTTACTCCTGATGAGAAGTATGGAATGGTGGAACAAGTTATGGTGGATGTAACGAACCAAGTTGGTCTCGATCTTAATTTGGCTTCCAGTCATGAATGGTTGTTCGCCCCTCTGCAATTTATTTCTGGGCTGGGACCTAGGAAAGCGGCTTCCTTGCAAAGGTCTCTAGTTAGAGCAGGTGCCATTTTTACTCGGAAAGACCTGTTGACATCTCACCTTCTTGGGAAAAAGGTTTTTATTAACGCTGTTGGATTTCTGAGAGTTCGGCGTAGTGGGTTGACTTCGAGCAGTAGTCAATTCATTGATCTGTTAGACGACACAAGAATACATCCAGAATCTTACACCCTTGCACAAGATTTGGCCAAGGATATTTACCGGGAGGATGGGAACGATGATGCAAATGACGATGATGATGTGCTGGAAATGGCGATTGAGCATGTAAGGGAGAAGCCTCGTTTGTTGAGAGCTGTGGATGTTCATGAATATGCTGAACAGAAAAACCGCCTCAACAAAAAAGAAACCCTTAATGATATAAGACTGGAGTTGATCGAAGGCTTTCAGGATAGGCGCAGACCATTTGTAGAACCAAGCCCAGATGACGAGTTTTACATGATAACGGGAGAGACTGACGAGGCACTGTCTGAAGGAAGAATTATACAAGCAACAGTGCGCAGGGTGCAACCTCAGAGAGCAATTTGCGTCCTTGAATCTGGATTGACTGGTATGATTAATAAGGAGGACTCATGTGATGATTGGAGGGATCTCAATGAGTTATCAGATAAGTTGCACGAAGGTGATATCTTAACTTGCCGAATCAAATCAATTCAGAAGAATCGCTATCAGGTGTTTTTGACTTGTAAAGAAAGTGATCTAAGGAATAACCGGTCCCAAAACAATCGCTCTTTGGATCCTTACTATCACGAAGAACAGAACACCTTACGTACCGCACAAGAAAAATCTCGCAAAGACAAGGAGCTCTCGAGGAAGCATTTTAAACCAAGGATGATTGTTCATCCTCGTTTCCAGAATATAACAGCCGATGAGGCAATTGAGGTGTGTAGTCTTTTTCAACAGTCTGTTGTGATTCATTTGTTGGTGAAACTAAAATATAGATTTTTGCATGTCACTTGCTCATCTTGATTTATGTAAAAAAAACTTATGTTCTTTATATGTAATGCTCTTTTGATTCTTGTTTTGCAGTTTTTGTCAGACAAAGATTCTGGTGAAAGTGTTGTCCGCCCTAGTTCTCGTGGACCTTCATTCTTGACGTTAACGATAAAAATTCATGAGGGGATATATGCTCACAAGGATATAGTTGAAGGTGGAAAGGAACACAAGGATATCACAAGCTTGCTTCGAATAGGGAAAACGCTTAAAATTGGAGATGATGCATTTGAAGATCTTGATGAGGTAATTGTTATCACTCTTCTTCAAGTCTTGATCTTAATGGAATTTATCTAATTGACCCCATGCTCTTCATGCAGGTAATGGATCGTTATGTGGATCCGTTGGTAGCTCATCTGAAGAATATGCTCAACTACCGTAAGTTCAGGAGGGGTAATAAAAGTGAAGTGGACGAACTCCTCAGGATCGAAAAAGCCGAGAATCCGTTGAGAATCGTATATGGCTTTGGGATATCTCACGAACACCCTGGAACATTTATACTGACTTACATACGCAGTTCCAATCCACACCACGAGTACATAGGCCTGTATCCGAAAGGATTCAAGTTCCGTAAAAGAATGTTTGAAGACATAGACCGTCTGGTTGTGTATTTTCAAAGACACCTCGATGATCCGCTCGACTCTGCACAGTCGATTCGTTCAGTTGCTGCTATGGTGCCGATGAGGAGTCCTGCACCCGGAGCTGGTGGCTGGGGTGGTGGCGATAGAGATAGGAATTCAGGTTCAAGATCAGGTGGTAAAGATTGAAATGTTTCTATTAATGTTTATATTGATTGATAAACTAATTTCTAATTTGGTTTTTCTGTTTTTGCAGGGAGGGGTGAATACAGAAACGGAAATGGGCATTCTGGCGGAGGACGTGGCCGAGATCGAGATTCTTATGGTGGTGGGAGGAGCAGTGACAGGCACAGCACGGATCGAGGCTCACAGAGATGGGATTCTTCTTCTAATAATGGTGGTGGAGGTGATGGTGGTGGTGGTGGTGGCTGGGATAAATGGGAAGATGGTGGAGGTGGTGGCTCCGGCAATGGTGGTGGTGGTGGGTGGGGGTAGTCTCACTCAGCTGGGGGTTGGTGGTATCAATCTTTTAACTTGTGTCTGGAAATACAATGCAATATGGATATCAACTTTTTTTTTTTTTTTTGGGTTGCAGTGATGTATTATTGACTTTTTAGCTGTTTTCTTTGTTGCAAGTGATAATACTTAATTTTATTTAGACTAATAATGTCACTCTTGTACTATATACTAGTACTAAGTTGTCTTAATAGTAGTTTGCTAAATAAAATATATGGAGTATATTATAAATATGCTTTAATGGAGTGATGTTTCAACAAATAAGTAAATGAATAAATAGAAAAAATGAATAAATAGAAATAAATGCGTTGTAAAATTACAATTAATTTCGTGGCAAATTCATAGGTACAACGCACTCTAATAAGTCGTGCTTGGCCCCAAAGAGATAAGTTCCAAATCTCAATCACATCAATGATTATGATTTATGATGATCAATTTCATATATCATCCTCACCACAAATGATATTAATACCACAAATGATATTAATTTTTTTTTTTAGTATAATTTATGAAGAAAATGATTATGATGATCAATTTCATATATCATCCTCACCACAAATGATATTAATTCTTTTTTTTTTTTTTGTATAATTTATGAAGAAAATGATTATGATGGTAATTTGAGTAATTAAAAACTTTAATATACTTTTAACAACTTTATTACACACAATTATGAACAATACACAGTAATTACAATCCAGCTCCACACGTACTCCCTGACACCCTAACCAACCAATTAATCACAATTTATAAAAACCATGGTTAGTTTATAAATTCCGTACATCTCAGTCCTCCGCGTGTCATCCACGCACGCGGTTCCTCTATTTTCATTTCCACCACCGCCCTATATATTCACCCCCTCGCTCTTCGCAAATCACACCACTCCCAATTTTCGACCTCAATTCATCGGGAAAAATGGCGTCCTCCGATAATTCGATCCCGATGGACACACCGTGGGCTTTCCGACCTTCATTCTCCGACGCTTGGATTTCCGATATCTACACCGGCGGCGAGGCGGGCACCCTCGCAGAGGCTCTGCATATGTCTTTCGCCGCCGAACCATCCTCCGACGGCGGCGGCGCTCTCTCTCCGGCCGGGGATTCGCCCTTCTTCAATCCGGACAAAGCACCGACGGCCTCCGACAGCTCCAACAACGAGGTCTCCGCCGCCGTCTCGAAGCCTCGCCGGAGCGTGGCGCCGATCGGCGGCAGGGTGACGAAGCGGAAGCCGCGGCCGTCGAAGCGCGTGAACACGACGTTTATCGCGGCGGACGTCGCTAACTTCCGGCGGATGGTGCAGCAGGTGACCGGAGTGAGATTCGGCGGCGTGCCGGCGCTGAAGCCGGAGCCACATAGGGCGATGATCGGGGCTGGTGGGTTTCCGACGTTCGATGCGTCGGCTTTCTTCATGGACGGCTCCGCCTCGACCGCGGCGGCGCAGGCGCCGGCGGCCGGTGAGGGGATCGAGTTCGAGTCGTACTACAGCTTTCCTACTCTCGAATCTTATGCAATTAATTAACAGTTATGGAGCCGTTTGTAATTTTCTGTTTTTGTGAGAGAAACAGCATAGGGGTAAAATTGGATGTTTGTTTATATCAGTGGGACAGTAGGTGGTGATGCCGTGTAAGGAAAAAACTCTTTTACTACTCCGTATTAATTTTCTTGTTTTACTCTACTCCCCATACTCTGCTACTTCCTATTTTGCCCCTGTATTGTTACAAAACAATTTTCTGTTTTTCAATTTTTGGATAACTTTGTGTCCCAAAAATTGCTTAAAAAATTAAATAAATTATGTGAAAAATATGAATATTAAAAAAAGTTGGATTTATTTATTTATTTATAAGTGTTGGATCTTTAAAAAAATACTACTCCTATAAGTAAAAAATATTTATTGGCATAAAAATAAAATTATAATGCATGAGTCAAATTAAGGACGCTGTACTTGATTGTACTGCCTTTGTCCTCTTCCAACTGACTTGACCACAGCCATTTGTTTATACTACGGGGGAATTATGTTTATAGGTCCCCTCACTTTTCACAAAATGCACATTGCAACTTTAAAGGGAGTAGAATGGTATATTTTCGAAAGTTGAAGGACTAGCAAGTAAAATTCTGCTTTTGAAATTGACCACAAATCTTGAAGCCCATTGGATCTTCCACGTGTCGGATCTGATGACGCGCGTATTTACTCGCTCATGTACCCCTTAAATCGGACGGCTGCTGTCCGATCTTGACTTGACTCGAGACGAGAGTTGTTTCTTGTTTGTATGCGTGGGGGATGACCGTTGACCAACTTGGTGTTGGACAGTTGGGTCTTTGATTACGTAATCTGTGATGTGCGCTGTGAGTTGAGTTTGTGTAATTAATATTTAATGTAAAATGAAATAATTAAAAATTAAAAATGCATCTTTTAAAAGACCTTGACAAAGTCAATGGCACCTCAATGCTTACTAACAAATGGGCCCAAGAAGAAATATCCTCTTAATGGATCAATTGGGCCCGAGAAGAAATATCCTCTTAATAGATCAATTGGGCCCAGGAAGAAATATCCTCTTACTGGAGCAAATGGGCCTACAACCAACCCAACATATATTTTACTGCGATTAGCCGATTACTCTCTTGTCCGGTAGAACCTCAATGACCGGGAGCTTTTTTTCCGGCCATCTACACAGAATCATTAAGCATTCAACCACTGACTACGACTCTTTGGATCAATTTCCCAACAAAGAAATCAAAGTTTTTTCTCGAGATTCCGACAAGATTGTTCAAGAAACACTTTCTCGTGTTTTTTCAGAACAAAACCAATGCAAACAAAGCACACCATTCATAGCCCCGACTAACTAACTCTCCAAAAACGGGATTACAAAATCCCCATCCTTATTTTCACCATTTCCACCTCGACAAATTTCTTCCCCCTCCTCCTTCAACTCTCTCGTATTACGGCAACCCAACAATATAAGCCCCAACATCTCCCTCCGAACCTCGTAAACCGAGCTCGTTTCAACCAAACAACCTCTGCTATACGCCTCCCTCAGAAAAACCACTTGAGCATTGTGATTCCCTCTAGTCGACACATAGAAAATCCCAGGGTGCTTCAGAAGAAGCTCCCGAAGATTAACCTCTATCCCCAAATCCTTCCTAAAATGAGCCAATCTCTCTACCTCCACAGTTTTCTCCACCGTCAAGCAAAGAAGCTCGTGGATAATCCCCACCGCCCGTTTCTCGTATCTTTCGACACCTGCAGATTTCCGGGATCGAACCCTCTCGTAAGGTTTCGTGTACGGAAGCCTCTGCCAGTTCCTTAGTTTCTCCTTAAACCCTTTAACTATCTTAAACCCTGTCGGAAAATTTATGGGAAATGCGTATTTCACCTCGAATTCACTGAGCCATTTCTCGGTGTACTCTCTCTCCCTCCACTCTTCGATCTTAGCAGAGAAACTAGTGTTTTCGTTTTCGTTTCCGTTTTCGCCCGTATCGATTAGCTCCACAATCTCCCAATCAACCATTCTGAATATCTCGGTGTGCTTTCTGATTATCGAATCCCTAAAATTTTCTGGAAACCCTAATTCCCTTCTCATCAGGCGAATCGCGTGCAGGTGGATTCTGCCATTCACGGACATGGATAGTATCTTCCTCAGCTTGATCACGTGAGCTCCGTCCATTCCGCCCACGATTTCATCTTCCAGATCGAGCAATTTCAAGAAATTGGGCGTAAATCTACAGCACGAATTTTTTCGGGTCGGGTGAGTGAATACCTCGAAGACGTGCGGGTACCTGCGGAGGAACTCGCCGGCGGTGAGGGTGTCGATGCCGGCGTGCGGGGCCCACCGGGAGAGGAGCTGCACGGAGACGAAGGGACCGCGCTTCCTGTCGGACACGAGGCCGTGGAGGCTGAGGGCGAGGGAGAGGCGGCGTCGGCGGAAGGCGAGGAGATCGAGCTTCGGGTCGAGGGCGCGGGTCTCGAGTCGGGTCTGGGCCGTGTCGGCGGGCTTTCTGAAGCGGGTCTGAATAGCGGCGGTGAATGGGCCGCCGGTAAACTGGGAACGGGACGTGGGGTTGAATCTGCAGAGGACTCTCATATCCCGGAGGCGAGAAATTCGTTTTTTCCCTAGTCCTTGTTTGTAGAAATATGATCATTTTTGGGGCTGAACGGTAATATAAAATAGTTGGAGGGGGTTTACGTAATATTTAAAAAATAAGGCCAAATACAAATAAAAGGTTATCTATCTTAATCCATAGCTCAAAAAAAATGGCTATCGTCTTCACCGCACCTATCTCCTCTCTGTCTTCACCTTCATCATCCACTGTAAGTATGTACATAAAAAAAAAACCTGTTATTTGATTCAATTTTACAGTTACATTTATTTACAGATTTACCTTTTCATTGCTTTTAACTTCTACCCCTGTTTTTTTTATTGAGTGGCATTTCCTTAATTATTACTAATTTACTACAAGAAAACCCCTGTTTTTGGATGGTTTTTAGCATTGCAATAATCAATTATGTATCAGCATTCGATATCGATGACAGGGAAATTGTATTTAATCTAATTGAATTTTGGGAGCAAGAAAAATTGAATCTTTTTTGTGGTGGCACTACCTATATACAATCTCTCTGTTTTCTGGGTTGTTTCATTTGATATTAAGTTTCATTAATCGGATCATATATCTTTCTTGAATGCAATGCAGCAGCATTAGGAGTAGTTTTGTAATTAGTTCTGTTTGCCATTAGTCGTCAGGTTATGCCACAGGCTGATTTATCTGCATCTGAAGACAAAAGCCAATGTTGGAGGCGAACTCCATGCGCCTTTTACTCCAAGTAATAGAGGCGCATCGATAATTGTTAAGGCATCTCCAGATGCTAATGGAGCGAGCATGTCCGGCCTGGAGACTCCATTCGCCCCTCCCTCAGACAGCAAGGAAAAAAGTGTACCAATCGAGAACCTTCCCTTGGAATCCAAGATTCAGACGGTGCTCGACCAGAGGATGAAAATGAAACTGGCTAAGAAGATTAGGGTGAGGAGAAAGAGGCTCGTTAGGAAGCAGCATTTGAGGAAGAAGGGAAGGTGGCCATCTTCTAAGTTAAACAAGAACAAGAATGTTTGAATTTCATTAATGAAATCTGAATTTTCTAATGTTGTTTATTGTATTTTTTTTTTTTTTGAGTTACATGAGAGTTGAGACCTAATGCAATCATTTTCATCATAATTATAATCACTAATTATAATCGTTTTGAGTTATAATTACTAATTATAATTAATTGTTACAAAAACATCCCAAATACATCATAATTAACCTACACACAAACTCAATTTTACTACCTCCCTACATTTTTTTTTACATCAGTCTAGAAAATAAGGCCCACATGTGGTTACAGAGATCAGACCAGGGCATCGCCTCGCAGAATGTTGAATTTGCAAAGGGGACAGGTGGCATTGATCCGAAGCCATTTAGTAATGCATCCATAATGGAAATGGTGGTTGCATCGAAGCGAACACAGCTCGGTTCCGTCTGTGTACTTGTTAAGGCATATGCAGCAATCCTGCATGGTAAAAACGAATAGGTCTTATGTTGGGATTCAAGTCTGTGAAAAAGTAGTTGTTAAGTTACTTACGGAATCATCCGGACTAAGAAAAAGCTCGGATGTGGAAATGCTTTCGTGTGCAGGAAGTGCAGTTAGATTCACTTGTTTCACGCCGTCCTCGAGTGTATTCCTCTGCCGATATATGTACTTGGGAAGAGACCTGATATCATTTTCGGAGGCCCTGTCTCTAATAGCCATTGCATAGGCAACGACAGCTAAGATCGGAAAACAACAAAAGAGCAGAAAGAAAACAATGCTAGCCATTACTAAGCAGAAGACAATGAAAAACACATCAAAGGCTAAGAAGACCATCGATAACCTGAAAAAATAAAATCAGGGTCAATATAATTAGAAGCAAAAAATAAATAAATTAAAAAATCAATAAGCTTCTTGAACATTATCCAAATGTATATAAGCAATTGAACATAGTATGTTCAACATACCAACAAAGACGAGGCGAGTCTTGAAGAAGGGGTTGGCCTCCTGTTACTATCCAATAAAACCCAAAAACCCACCATACGGATGAAACAAAAGTGTTAACAGACTCCAGCTTCTTGATAGTGCTGAAATTTATAACCAGAAGAAAAATAAAATAAATTATAAGTTGCACTCTGTAGTCATTCAAACATACTACAGACTAAAGCAATATGCGCCAATATGTCACTATGGAAAAAGGTAGACGAGTTGGTTCTACTTAATATGTTTGCACAGTCCTAATTCACTATTTCACAAAGGTAAATGCACAAAGTGAGTGAGTTGATTGGATCACCGTGAAGTAAACGCAAGAACAATAAACAAATAGTACAATACTTCAAATCCTAAGAGGGAAAAAATATGGTTCTAAATACTTCATTCTAAGAAGAAAAAAAGGAATTTATCCAGCAAATACGCAATTTCAATCCCTCACACAAACAACGACTCCCCATTAATAACATAATCAGACTACATTAAATCGAGGTGAATATATACTCCCTTCGTCCCAAAGAAATAGTCACACTTTCCTAAATGGGACGGAGCTGAGTATGATTTTACCCCATCAATCATTTTCTGCCTGATAACATATTAACATGTAAAAAACACAAATCAGAAAACACACTAAACAGAACGAAATATCTATCACCAATTTTACATCCCTAATTTTATTTTTCTAAAATTTTAATACTAAAAAAACAATACCTTTTTTGACTGAAAGCAGAGAGAGAAAAACCCCATTTCCGATCACTAATGTCATCGGCATCGTCTTCATCGTCATCAAGATTCCGCCTTTGATACTCATCCCACAAAAAACCCACGTGCAGAAGGCACTGCAAAGCGTACCCAGAAATCCAGAGCCTCAAAGGGGCCGAAGGCCTCTCCTTAACCGTCACTAAGAGCACACAAACAGACACCAAAACAAACGCTATGTTCCATACCATGTCGAGGAACAAGAAGGGTCTCGAGTAGCCGAAGTAACCGGTCGGCGGAGTCTCCGCCGCCGCCGTCTCCGAGATTTCATCCTCTTCGCCGTGATTTAAAGCTGCTTGCCGGTCTTCGGAGTCCGTGCGCGCACTTCTTGTGAAAGGGTGAGGGAGAGAAGCGTCCATGGAGTTTGTGGTGGGGCCCGCGTCGCCGTTCGCTGAGCGACGGCCGGATATAATCTTCTGAGTTGGTACAAACGAACAAGACAAAAAATATAGCGAAAGGAAGAGGAAAACAGCTGTTTTTAATGGTGCGGGGCGAAAGAGCAGAATTGGAACTTGGAGTGGGTAGTGTAACCAAGATGACCAAAATACCCTTCAAAATTAATGAATTTATATTATGAAATTTTTGATGTTTAATAATGTAGTAATTAGTAAAGCTATTTGATTTAATAGAAGAGTTTATAAGTATAGGTTGATATGTTTGTTCAAAAATTCAAAAAATGCTTAAATCATTATTTATTTAAATATTCAAAATTTAATTTATTAAGTAACAAAGATCTCATAAATATTAATCTTTGTATTTTTGACCGTTGAAAAGTATTTTTATTATTCCACAATAAGGTCATCAAAAAGTAATTATATATTACTAAAAATTGAAAGATTATTGGCCTAATCTAGTTTAGGCATTTAATTTATTCTCTTTTGAAATAGTCAATTTTTTTTTGACATTAATAAATATAATATTTTATTAGTTTAATAATTTTTTGTGATTGGCTATTGGGCTTAATTGTAATTTTTTTATTTTGCACCGAGTTGGTCAATTAGTTGACCGAGTCAATTAGTTGTACTAATATAGATAATTTTATAAAAAAGCATAGATTAAAATTTCTGAACATACATGTTTTCTTAGTAGGAAGATTTATCGACAGAATCAGACCCTACAAGTCTAATAATGTTCGAGTTTATTAGCAAGTCAACTGATGTCAAAGAATGGGGGGAGAGAATGACGTCCATCTCCTCGCCCACGTCATCGACCTGAGCTTTCACCGGCACGACCTGCGCATAAACAAAACAATCGGAACTGAAAACAGTCGAGTATCCACATGTATAGAACGTAAAAAAAACGAGGTGTTTGTAATTTTCAAAAAATTACTGGGCTTCATTATAAATAAACTAAACCTCAAGGGTAGTTTCTTGTAATTAACCTAAACATTTCCCTTACTCGACTTCTTTTGGGATAATTTACAAAAACTACCCGTGAGTGTTTCCTTTTTTCGAATAAACTACTGAAGTTAATTTAGGCTAAACCGAATCAGAAAAGATGGTTCGATCTCTAGAGTACCTTATTGGGCACTTGGAACGAATTCTCATCCATCACATAGCTAGAAGTCAACACGGTCTTTGTTGACCCTGTCGGCTGCAACGAGTTCACGTCCAAACCCGCGATGGATAGTTGAAGAGTCACATTGTTGCTTCCAAAATTCACCACCTGTGTGAATGTTTCAAACTTTTTGCAATTATGCTAAAGCTCAATGACAGTTTTTGCAATTAGGATAACTAAAGGGACCTAATTACAAAAACAATACAAATGTTTTGGTTCAGTGTAAAATAATTAAGGGGCTAATTTGCAATATTTTGTAAATGCAACAGTGGTAATTACGGGTCTAATTTGGAATATTTTTATAAGTTTGTTGTAAACCATGAAAATCAACACACCTTTACTCTCAGGTGAACCTTGCCATTTGTATCCTTCCAAGTGAGGGCAGAAGCAATGAGCGAATCCGAAAGGTTCGATTGGAGGACTGAGTTAAGGAGAGTGGCCCCATTCGATTCCCTGAAAAAGTGCTGCATCCAGTAACTCGGAGTCCCATACATCCGAGACGAATCGAACACAATCGCATCCGGATCCCAACTAAAAGCAAAGACCAGATGATCAATCACCTTAAGAGAAACTGAAAAAACAGTCGGAAGAAGAAAAAACGAAAAAAAGATGAAATCTTTATACAGACGTTCGATCGTTGGTGTTCACAAACAAAGGCGCGTAACTTGCCATTTCAACTGCATCACTGTCCAGAAAAAAAAAAGAATCACAACATGAAGTAATAAAAAAGAATCATAATTCTCGGCTACGTACCAGTTTTTCTCTAGCCCGATAAGAAACCCAGCTTCAGCCAGAGCCGCTAAGAGACTACCCTTGCCAGCATCATTTCCGGTGACGGCATATTCACTCACAAAAGCCTGCACCATTTTTTTAACGTCATCTAGAGTATTACTTTCACTCACCTCGGCAAAAATTTGAAGTGAAAATGGCAAACCTTTGGGCCATTTCGCGACACTTGGTCAAATTTCCGGGCAGATGCGAATACATTATCCGCATTGCTATAAATCTGATGGCAATGAAAAAACAGGATGAATGAAAAGAAGCTACATTATATAGGAAAGACAGAGTAAATTGTTTTTACATGATAATCGTAATAGTCAGCTGGATGGTCCAATGGCTCGGAAGAACCATCGCAATTCGATATAATTTTGATGTCTGGGTATGCTCGTTTTATCGCGTCGTAGAACTTGAGGTAATTCCCTACATCATCAGATAAATATTATTCCCTACATTCGATATACAAGAGCAGTTGTATATTTTACTTTACCCCGGTAATTTTTCTTCCCACAGTCCTCATTCCCCACAGCAACATATCTCAGATCGAAAGGTTCCGGGTGGCCCAATGCCGCTCGAATGGAACCCCATTTCGACTTAGAGTCCCCTTTGGCAAACTCAAGGCCATCCAAAATTTCCTACAAAAGTCCACGTTAAACCAACAAAAAAATTACGTCTATTTTATTGAGAGAGAAAGAGAGACCAAATTGAATTCATTACTTGAAGAAACGGTGCGATGCTGGAAGTGTCGACTTGATCGTTGTGGCTGACACCTGAAAAACATTATAGCAATTGTAAGGATCAATGAGCAATTATCGGAAAATGATAAAGACGTAGTAAAAAATAAAGTACTGTACCATTATTGAATACCCATATAGGTGCTGCACCCAAATCCTCAGCAAGCTGCAGAAGTGATTACAAAGGGATAAAAACGATGATTTATGAGATTAAGCCAAATTATCTCCGACGAAAATTTTACCTGAAGAAACTCTAAATGGCCCATGCCATCATCAGTCCAGTAATTCCAGACATCACCGAAATGGCCCGGCCTCTCCTCCCACGGCCCGATAGTTTCTTTCCAGCGGACCGCATTCCTTAACCACTCGCCTTCTACAAAACAGCCACCTGGCACACAACAACGACAGCTGTTCATACCAACACTACTACACGGTCTAATTTTGTAGTAGGCGATAATACCTGGAAATCTAATGAATCCTGGTTTTAGATTTTTCAGCATCTCGAAAAGATCTCGGCGAAAACCATGCCCCTGTATCATTCAAGTCAAATATATAAACCAAACAAAAACAGAAATCGAATTTCAAGATTGTGAGTTACCTTGTACGTGTCTGTGGGCATTAGCGATACTTGATCGAACCATACAGCACCTTTACTGGTGGTTCTTAGTCGAAGACTTGATTTTGCATCGCTTCCTTTTGCTTTAAAAGTAACCTCAAACTTAGTCCAGTTCGGAACACCGGAAATTCTGAAAAGGCACGTGTCACTCATAAATGTTTAATCAAAAAGAACACAGATTATATTATGAGGTCGATCAGTATTCGGTTCATACAAAATGTTAGCTGTAGCTAGGTTAAATCCACTTGATCCGGTCAATGAAACTGACAGATCGATTGTCTCCATCGATCGAGCATAGAAGACTAATTCATATGTCTTCCCTTGTACGATATTCTGCAGCACGGATTTCAGTTCAATATAGCTGAAAAAAACCAAAGGCCTCGAGAGATGCGAAATAGAGTAAACTTTTATTTACCATTCCCCAGAAGCCAGGGTTATAAATACCGACTCCTCCAGAAGGGCACGTGTTGGTGTCACAAAGCACCTCCATTTTTAGTGCGATTATATTCCGTTCAAAGCATGACGAAAGTTCAGTTGACACAATCAGAGACGACTCATTTCCAATGACGGACCAAGGATCGATATTCGAAGGTGTGTTGGGTCCCCCAGCTTCAAAACCTGAAACTTTGAGTTATATCTTTAGCATCTGATTCAAAAGGCCAATAATTTCTTATTATTATGAGAATTAAAATAAATAAATAAATAAATCACAACCTCTGTTGCTGACAAGCTCTGCCCATAGTCCTCCAGCTCCAGCATGATTGATCTCCTGAAGAAAATCGACGAGTCTTAAGATGAAAAGTAAATATAAGACAAAAACGGAAAGAGTTAACCTCACCTCGAAAAATATACCAAACAAGGTTTCGGGTATCTTTTTTCCGGAGGCTTGAGAAGCATTTACGAAAAGCGCGGCTGCCGGGTTTGTTTCGATCTCGATAGCAAAAGGTTTATAGAAACCACTCATCCCAATAAAGAAGAAAAGCAACCGAGTAAACGTGCCCATTTCTTCCCCGTTTTATCCGTGTTCGCGCAGCAGCCTATTTAACAACAGATTGAGATGCTAATTTACGAAACTATCGCACGAGCCGGGGTATTATTTAACATGGACGGATCGAAAACTTTGCTATTTGGGATATGTATAAACCATCCAAAAAACATAACTAATTGAGATACTTACAATTGTTTGATCAGGTTTAGAGATTCATGTATACATGAGGAGACGGCAATAATGCAAATGATTTAAATAATAATAACAATAATTAAAAAAAATACAGTACTAGAAGTCAATGGTAAGAACAAATTGAAACCTCACAGAATCAGATGGGATTAAATTCAATCAAGAATATGAATTCTCCTAGGAAATTTTCACAGCAGAGAACCCAGTGATAAATAATCAAGAACCGTAAACAAACATAGAAAATTATCTGTAAATATGAAAACATTATTCAATTGAGAGAGTAATTTTTTTACCTGAACGAAAAAAAGGAGGGATTTTGGAGGAGACGGTGAAATTCGTTTGGTGGGCAAACGCAAACACACTCAGTGCGTGCGCCGCTGCTTGTTTTTTTCTTTCTCCTTCCGGAAATACTGAGAAGCAAGAAAAGGGTCGATCCAGATTTTGATGTTTGCCTCTGCCTAACGTAAGCTGATTTTGGCTTTTTTCTGTGCATGACTTACATTAGTCATACACTATATAGTGCTCCATGTAGCAAACCGATTATTATTAGAGTGACTAAAATGTGATCTTTTCAATTTTCATAGTGAGTGTGGTTTATTTTAAAGGAATTGGGACTAATTCTTTCTAATTATTTAGGAAAGGGATACAGTATTACTCGATTTAAAAGAAACCTTACTGAAGGCCCTTTTTACCGATTTCTCACTGTCCCGGGAATAACACACTCACACTCACTCGATCAAAAACAAAATCGCTCTTCATCGAAAATGCAGGTATTTTTCTCCAGATTCATTTTTTTTCATGCGTTTCATCTGAGATTCTGACATACATTTATTGTCCCGATTCATGTTTTTTTTGTTGTTGTTGTAAAAATCATGTCTTTTGAATTCTAGGTATCTGAGAGTGTGATTGAATCGGAAAAAAGGGGAAATATATTTTTGGGAGCTTTTCTTGTTTAATTAATTTGATGGGTTTTGAAGGATTAACTGAATCTGTCTTTTCAAAAGTTTTGATTTTTACTTGATATTCGGTGCAATTGATATTTGCTGTGTTTTATTTGTTATCAGGAGATTTGTTTTTCTGGTTAAAATGGATCAAGGTTTAGGTTCTCAGTCAGCCAAAAAAGTCTAGGGTTTTAGATGTGAAGCCATTGTCCCGGTTTTCCCCAACTCACCCCGGACCGGGAGTTTCATCTGCGAGTCTCGTTTTTTTTTACGAAGTAATAGCGCGAGTCTTATCTCCATGTGGCCTTCTTTGTTGTCCAGCATATTCCTCCCATAGCATCATTATATCTACCATATCCTTATGTTTTCCTTGTCAGTTTTTATTCGTCTACTTCATTATTTTTCCTTCTCTCAGGTCGTGGAAAGGAGGTCGCCTCACTCTTCCGTGCTAGAGTTTGCTAGTAACATAGCCGAATGCTCCGATAAAGGTACATAACAATAGCACTTGTATGTTAGTTTCTGTATTTTGTACTCTGCGGTGATGTTATACACTTGTGGTGATCGGGGGGAGGGGAGTCTCTTTAACTACTTATCTGCCACATCGGATTAGTTGGCTAAAATTCGACTGCAATGTGCTTGTGTGTGTTTCTTAAACACCTCTCTTGACTTCATTGATTTGGAGAGTAAATTGTAGTTTCACTCCTTAGACTGTAAAGCAATGAATTTTTTTGTGGAGAAAAATTCGGTTGGAAAAATACTTTGTAAATTGTTATTTTCAATTTATATGCATTGGGGGCATTTGGGTCATTTTCCCTACTTTTTAAATAAATCAAGAAATGAAACAAATATCAACCCTATATTTAACAATTTTAAAGAATTGCAATCCTACTAAGAATCCATCTAATCATATCCCTACAAAAAAGGAAAATCAAGAAAACTGTTTCAACTTCCTAGGATAGTAAAAAAAATAAAAAGTTTTTTCTTTACATTTTCTTCCTCTCCATGCCTGGGACCGCTGGGCCCTCTGAGAAAATTTTCTGATCTTTCCTCACCCATTTATGGGAAATACATATATAAAAAATAGAGAAATAAATAATAATAATAATCACATAGAAAAATAAAATAAAAATAAAAATCATTACAATTTAAAATGTTATATTCCCGCTGTGATGGGTGGGCCTAAAGATCAAGATTTTGCCCTCCCATCCAAACGCATGGATCCTCCAAAGAGAAGGCTGTATCAGGTTTGGAGGGGTCGCAATGTAAGTTTTTTTGGTTATATTTATTTAATTAATTACTATCATTATTGTGAGTTTTTATCAAGATTCTCATTGTAGAAGGCAATCTATCAATGTAAAAATTGATGAGACTTGCATGCAATATTGTTACAGAAATTTGGGTGCGGCGGTCGATTGGTCTTTGGTCCCGACGCATCATCGCTTTTTCTGACTACATTCCTAATAGGGGGGCCCGCTATAACATTCTGCATCAAGATTCTCCTGAAAACCCCGCAAGTCGACTCCTTGTACGGACGCATCGTGTTGACGATCGGGCTAGTCCTCTTGTTCTTGGTGGGCAAAGACTCATCTTTTATTTGCATTTATGACATTCGAATATATTATAAAGAATCGATTTTTAAGTGATTTTTGGCATTTTGACAGGATTTGACATTCCTCTACATGACGGCCTCGAGCAATCCCGGATTAATTCCGAGGAACTCCCGGCCTCTGGAGTCGGACTGCGCTTCGATTTCCATGGCCTCGTTGGGATGGATAAGTGTCGACACAGTCGACTTGAAGCTTCCAAGAACGAAGGACGTATGCGTAAATGGACACATGGTCAGCGTGAAGTACTGCGACACTTGCTTGCTCTACCGGCCCCCACGCGCATCCCATTGCTCCATCTGCAACAACTGTGTCCAGAGATTCGATCACCACTGTCCGTGGGTGGGCCAGTGTATAGGAGTCGTAAGATAACAAATCTTTCGTTCTGATTTTTTAGGCCATATATGTAATGTATGATAAAAGATTTGATTTTGATGCAGAGAAACTACCGGACCTTCATCTTGTTTGTGACGACGTCGACGGTTTTGTGCATTTACGTCTTCACGTTTTCTTTGGTGAACCTCATTAACGAGCCGGAGTCATTTTCGAAGAGCATGTCGAGCGATATCTTGTCGGTTATCTTGATTGTTTACTGCTTCATTTCGGTGTGGTTTGTCGGTGGCCTCAGCATCTTGCATTTCTATCTCATGTGCACCAACCAGGTAAAATTGAGGCACGAAGCTTTCTTCGATCTGTCTTTTTTTCTTATTAAAATTATTACAAAAAACACCCCCCGAGTTTGAACTAATTACAAAAATACCCCTGAGGTTTGATTCATTGTTAGTTTATGTAATCCTGATCATCTTTCAAAACAATGTAGTTTATGTAATTCTTTATAAGATGAGGGGTCTTATTGTAATTAAGTTAGACCTCCAGTTTTCCTTTTGGTTTGAATTGTTACGAAAAATACCCCTCGGGTTTGAACTAATTACGAAATAAATGGCAACTGACTATTTAATTTACAAAAATACCCCTGAGGTTTGATTCATTGTTAGTTCATGTAATCCTGATCATCTTTCAAAACATTATAGTTTATGTAATTCTGTAAAAGATGAGGGGTCTTTTCGTAATTAAGTTAAACCTCCAGTTTTCCTTTTGGTTTGAATTGTTACGAAAAATACCCCTCGGGTTTGAAATAACTACGAAATAAGTGGCGACTGACTTTAAAAAATACAAAAATACCCCTGAGGTTTGATTCATTGTTAGGATTAAGGGGTTGTTCTGTAATTTTGAACAATATTTTACCCCCTTAAGGGCTTGTGTTTCTACTTTCTTGTATATATATTCGTTAATTATTTAAAAGATGAGGGGTCTTTTTGTAATTAAATCAAACAGACGACGTACGAAAACTTCCGGTACCGTTACGACAAGAAGGAAAACCCGTACAACAAAGGCGCGATAAGCAACCTCAAGGAAATACTCCTCTCCAAGAACGAACCTTCTCTAGTCGATTTCCGAGAATGGGTGATTGACGAAGAAGATTATTCTGTTCTGGGGTCGGCGAACGGGAGGTACTTAGGCAATAACAACGAAAATATGAAGCAGCCAAATGGGATGGTGGATATAGAAGCCGGAGTTCTTGGCAAGGAGGGGAAACAGATTCCGGCCATGCTTCACGGTTTGGATTATCGTGGGATGGAAGAAGACACGAAGAAGAAGGGGAAATGGGAGAGCGTGGATTATTTGTTTCCGGACGATCAAGGGGAGAAATATTATGGTGCAGATGATGACGACAATTGGACTGACCATAGCTCTGAGAGAACATCATCTGCTGTGCTTAAGAGATGAAGTGACTGAAAGTTTTTTTTTTTTAAGAAAAACATTTGTGTATATATTTGTTGTTGTATATAGCACATGGAGAAGTTTTTTTTTTTGTTTGTTGTTGATGTTAATATGTTGTTAGAATTCAGATGTTGATCTTTTTCAGATTCAGAAAGGGTTATTAGTGATTTAGTTGGTTTAATTAATACCAAGACAGATAATTGTAGCTTTTTCAAATTACAATTTCTACATCAATTTTTTACAATTTGTATGTAAAAAAGTAATACTACTATGAATCAAAGTGATGTTTTACAATATGAATAAAAAATGTTTAGAAACATAGATTTTTCTGAAATAATTATGCTACAATCCATCAATTTATTATATACTGGTCCTGAGAATTTGGACACATTTTTTTAAAATTACAAATAAAGTGTGTTAACTTCTTTAGAACTGAAGAAAATTATAATATTAGGATAAATTCATTCTTATTTTTTAATTTTTAATTTTTAACCATTCAATTTTACTACATCAATTTAAAATATATTTTTATTCTTATTTTTTTAATAAAATAAATAAATCAATAAAAATAAAATTGTTTGGCTTTGTAAGATTAACCAATAAGCTTAATGTATGATTTGTAATGGTTTGGAATACATAAAAAAATAAAATGAAACAAATTAGAACAAGATTTAAAAGGAGAAACAGAAATTCCTCCGTCTTTGGGAGGGGCAAGCAGCAGCTGATTCTCGATCATCCCCAATTCCATTTTCTTCCCTCCTTCCTCTCCCTCCGCCCAAAACCCATCACCCGATTTCGTGAAATTCGAGATTTTTATGCATGTTTTTTTTGCATGCGAATTGTCATTCAAAGTCGCGACCTTTTGGATTCTTGATCTCTTTTCGCACGTGCCCTTTTATCTGAGGAGCAAAGGGTGGAAAGACGGAATCTTTTCGGTCTGACCGTCTGATCGAAAATCAGCAATATAATCGAAATTGGGTTTTGGGTTTTCGTTATAATTCTTTTAATTTTTTCGGTTCATTTTTTTTCTCTGTTTTTTGTTCGACAGTGAAGAACACATGGACCGAGAAAAAACCAAGCCCGTGAGGCTTTATCAAGCTTGGAGAGGAAGTAATGTAAGCCCTTTTCATTTTTATTTGATGTTTGTTTGTTGTGTGTTTTTCTTGATTTTTCATATGCAACTTTAAGAGACTAGTGTTGATTTTTCGACAAATTAAAAAGACTAATTGAGGAATTGGCATATGTTACATGACGTTTTGTGACACTATCTCGTTTGTGATGTGTTATCATGTTTATTACGATGGGCGTTAAGCTTTTTTTTTTAATGATTGAACCGATTATTTATTTCGAATGGAATCATATTTCAATGTCACAGAGATTCTTATTCGGAGGGAGATTGATCTTCGGCCCAGACATGCCTTCCTTGTTTCTATCCACGTGCCTAATTGCTGGCCCGGTCGCTGTTTTTTGTATAAACATCTTATTTATAATCAGACGACGTCTCAGAGAGAATAAAAACGTTTTCCCGTGGTATCAAGTTCTCGTTGTGGCCATCGTGCTAACCATTTTGGTGAGTAAAACCAACCAACTCATAAATGCTAATTAAGTCTATTTTTACTCATGTAACTTTTTTTGGCAGGATATATTCCTTCTCTTCCTTACAGCAAGCCGAGACCCTGGGATCGTCCCTAGGAACACTAAACCTCCCGAGTCCAACGAAACCTCGGACTTAGACACTCCTTCAATGGAGTGGGCCAATAGTCGAACCCCTCACTTAAAGATTCCAAGAACCAAAGACGTGATAGTCAATGGGCAGACAGTGAAGGTGAAATTTTGCGACACATGTTTACTCTACCGCCCCCCTCGTGTTTCTCATTGTTCCGTATGCAACAACTGTATTCACAAATTCGATCATCACTGTCCTTGGGTGGGCCAATGCATCGGTATCGTAAGTATTAATCATTTACATGTCTTGCAATAGTTTTAGTCGCACTCAATTTTTTAATTTTTTATTTTTTGCAGAGGAATTATAGGTTCTTCTACATGTTCATATTGACTTCGGCGATCTTGTGTGTATACGTATTTGTCGTCTCGTTGTGCATTATTTTTCAACGGGCGGGCAGTGTATGGAAGGCCTTGTCGTGTGATGTTTTGTCGGATGTTCTTGTTGTGTACTGCTTCGTTTACTTATGGTTCGTGGGAGGCCTAACGATTTTCCATTCCTACTTGATCAGCACAAACCAGGTCAGCTTTTCTGATTATTTATTTATTTATTTATGCTTATTCGCGTCGAGATGAATAATGGACATTTTTTTTCTCGTACGATGGCAGACCACATACGAGAACTTTCGATACAAGTATGATAAAAAGCAGAATCCTTACAACAAAGGAGTGGTCAATAACATCAAGGAAGTGTTCTTCTCCCGAATCCCACCTTCCATGCACGATTTCCGCGCACTTGTCGAGGAAGTTGAAGCCACTATGACCCCCGATTGTGGCAATAATAATAATAATAATCTTACGGGAGATAATATTGAAGAAACAGCTGACATTGAGATGGGTAGCATATTTGTCGACAGCGAAAATAACGGAATCGTGCTTCCCGATCTTTTGCGTAATCTCGAATTTGATGATATTGAGGAGAATATGAAATTTGACTCCGGACAGTTTGAGGGTCGTGCGGAACAAGAGATCAAAGAGTCTACGAGTGGTTTAACGATTGACGAAGATGAGAAAAATGTTACTCTTACTATAATAACCGAAGAAGCTACATCATCAGATTATCGAACATGAGATGCAGGTAATTAAAATTCTCATTTTGCGCCTTTATTGTAATATTTTGTTTTTTGTTTTCCGACTGAGACATATAAATGCAGAGCAATGAACTCTCAAGGCAGCTTGAAACGCGTTGCACGCGAATAATAATACTACACACGAGATCTTCTCTCTTGCAACAGGATCGAGGAGGGAAGAAATCGTGTGATCGTGAAGAACTCTGTACATGGGTCGAGTGATTTTGTTTTTTTTGCTTTCCTTTTGTTCTGTTTACTCTCTCTCTCTCTCTCTCTCTCTCCTTTTATTATGTCCCTGGTTCTACTAGTCTTTCTCTGTGTCTTCTTCTTGTGTTAGAAAATGTGTGCGTGTGTAAACATACTATTGCCGTTCATCGTGAAATCAATCGAGTCGACTCGGTGGAGTTTGACTACTAAGAACCACCATGGACCATTGTTATGCAGAGTGCATAGCTTATATCATTAGCAATTTAGCATGTAAAAATTAAATCCACATTAAGGCTAAGGCACATATGAAATATAAAAATGAGAGGTTTGATTTCCTTGAGATGGAGAGAATAATAATTAATTAAAGAGTACTAAGTATAATTCCACTCATAACAATTAAATACTATGAAAATAATACATAATTAAATACTATAATTTCACTCATAAGAGCATCCCAATGATAGGTACAAATTCAATGTGGCAACAATTTGTACCTAAGTACACCATTGGGGATGGTACAAATTAGGAGAGATAAAATTGAGTATCAAATATTTGATACTAGGTACAAATTGGTTTGTGTCTTATATTGTGGGTCCCACATGGAAAAAGAAGAAGAATTGTACCTCAAACCATTAGAATGTTTAAGTACAAATTGATAGGTACAAATAATTTTATGATGTGGCAACTAAATTGTACCTATATTGAGGTATACAAATGGAGATGCTCTAAGCATATTTGGAGAGAATAATACATAAATAATCATAAAAAATAATAATAAATAATCATCAAAAATAATAATTAAATAATAATTTTAAAATGTGTGAAAATTTTAAAATATCAATTAAAAAAATAAGAGGGTAGTTTCGACAAATTATTTTATTATTTGTATTATTTATTTATTTATTTGCTATTTATATATGTGGGGTTACTCCATTTTCTGATTTTATCGAAACGCTGAACTCTAACTGGGCATTTCTATCGGAAGAATTTTAGGGTAAAGTCTCTCTCTCGGAACGCACACACAAACACACACACATACAGCTCGAAAAGCTCCTAAAACGAATTTCGATTTTTCAATCCTGTGCAGGTACAACGGATCGAAAGTGGTCGAGGCCGAATTTTCATTTTCTGGTACGAGTTTCCGTTTCCTTTCAGATTTGTTTTATTCATGATTATTTGGCTCATGGGAGCTCGTAAACTGTGAATCGATACATGGGATCTTAGATTTTTTTCCCACACACGTGTATGTATATGTGTTCCGATTTCGTAGGCAAAATGTTGATGGTGAAATATCTATTGACTGTTGTATGTTGAAATTTGTGTTGATGCACTGATGAATAAATTCGGGCGAGGTTTCGATTCCGAATATTCGGTCGCCAATTTCATTTACCCATCGTTGTCGGAATTAACAGGCACGGGGGCGTATTCTTTTTTTCGGTCTTAGCCTTTATTTGCAATTAGCATCATCCCCTACTGTTAACCCAATAGATCATCTCAAAAAATTCTGTCATTCGCGTATCATTCTTTGGATATCATGGTTTTGTCGAATGCTACAGTTATGGATTTCAGAATATTGAATTAGAAAGGTTTATAGTAGTTTCCGGTTCTGTAATCCAAGCAAAGCTCTTATGTGCATTCATTTCTGAAGTAAAAGTTTGAGAGGTCATAGATTAGTGGTTTATGGGCATTCTTACCCTTAATATTAGACATTCCAAAATGTGAATATGTAGGTAAAAAGCTTGAAAGATTTTCCGATATTATGTACTATGCTTGTTGCTTTATTTTGTTTACCGGAATTTTCGAAGTCCTGATTATTCCCTTTTCAAACTGATTATCTTGTAGCATGACTCTTTATAATTGTAGAAATCTTTCATTAGCAACGACACTTTATTGCACTGCACATATCTTTCAGTATATTGGATTGGGAAGCTTATGATGTTAATTGACTAATGGTGAAATTGTCATACTAGTGAAGCGTTTTTTTCATCTCAACATCGTGGAAGTGTGATAGCCTGATAGGATTAGAGTTTTGTGAACTCACTGTGTTAGCGTCATAACGAAAGTGCATCGAAACAAACACTCTCATCATTTGGAGTTTTGTTTCTGTTTTTTACATTTCTGTAAATGCGTCTCTTACTTTAAAGGCGTGTCACTAATTTTGCAGGAACTGTAAGCTTTTTCTCAAGAAGTAAAAAATGTCTGGTCCTAGGATTGCTCATGCCACTTTGAAAGGACCGAGTGTGGTGAAGGAGATAGTCATTGGTATTTCACTCGGCACTGTTGCTGGTGGCTTTTGGAAGATGCACCATTGGAATGAGCAGCGCAGGGTTAGGGCTTTCTATGACATGTTGGACAAAGGTGAAATCTCCGTGGTTGCTGCTGAGGAATGAATAAAAACAAATTATTGCAAGTTTCTTCTAGATGATTAATGTCCCTTAAATTGGGTGCTTTTGTGATTTTTATTACACCCGCATTTGTTGTTGGCTCGTTAAAAGAACATGGGCTCGTTCAGTTTGAATTTCTCGATTGAATAATTTGGCTTGTTATAGACCTCTCTCACCTCTCCGAACAAGTTTGAGATGTTTCTGAAGATGTTAAATTGGAGTTGCACTTCTTAGATCTTTTATTTTCTGTTTGTATTATTTCATTACTTTTCTTTACATTACATTCTTTGAGCAATTTTTTGCTTGGTTGAAAACTAACACATCAACCTCTAGTTTTAGGCCTAATAAAGGGAAACTAGTGAAGATTTTTATTTTTAATTCAAAAATAAACAAAAACTGTAAATTTATAAATATTTTAATTTGTTCAAATTTATCACAACCTGAGTAGACTATTTGGATTAGTCTGATTGAAAGTATAATTTAAATTTTAATATTAAAGTATTTTATAATTAATAACATAAAACTTAATTTAAAACTAATTAATTTGTATGTTTCTGAAAGTAATTTTATTTTAAAAAACTTATTTAAAATTTTCACCAAATTTATTTCTATCTAATTTTAATTAGTAATTTTGGACTAATTAATTTGTATATTTCTGAAACTAATTTTATTTAAAAAAAGTTATTTAAAAATTTCAACAATTTTTTTTCTATCTAATTTTAATTAGTAATTTTGGTTTTCCCCTTTGTCTTGTCAACAAAGAAAACTCGCTCTTCGCGGAATACAAAATCCCTAAATATAATCGAAGAGCAAAAAACAGTGAAAGGTAAAAATGAGCAGCATAGGCACAGGCTACGATCTATCGGTGACGACATTCTCGCCGGACGGTCGCGTTTTTCAGATCGAGTACGCCGCCAAAGCCGTCGACAACAGCGGCACTGTGGTTGCTATCAGATGCAAGGATGGCGTTGTTATGGTACGGAGGCACAAATTTGTCGTATTGTTTTGAAATTAGGGTTTCAATTAGGACTTCTGACTTGATTGTTTTGATTTTGCAGGGAGTGGAGAAACTGATCGCTTCGAAGATGATGTTGCCCGGCTCCAACCGAAGAATCCACTCCGTTCATCGACACTCCGGCATGGTACCGTTTTACTCTCCATTGCTTTCTTTGTGAGGGTGAAAAAAAGTTACGTGTGTTTATTGTGTTAAGCAGTATCTATTAAGACTAGCTACCGAGTCTTCGGTTATTGATTTGCCTTTTCTTTCTGCATTGTCGTCAATCGGGTAGCTGGGTACTATAGTTTTACTGTGCTGTGATTCTCTTAAGCTCAAATTATGCTGTAAAGATTGTCCTTTATGATGCTCAAGTTATTATTTTTTGTTGAGTGGTTCTTGGATTTGATAGGATTTGATTTCAAGGTTATCACTGATCCAGATTTGATAGTTTTTCTTGTTTGTATATTGATATGAATTTCGGTAATTTGTACCCAATTCAATGTCTTATAAGTTCAATGATATGGTTTTTATTTGGATTTTTCTATGTGTTTGACAAAATAAGAGGTAGTATAAACCATGAAGAAATATTGTTCGAATTATTTAATTAACTGTTGAATATTGTGGCAATGTTAGTCTTATATCTTCATTGAGGAAATATACAGTTTGATAAAGGAATCAAAGGTTTTATTTCTGTCTCATGGCTGATTTTCGTAATTTTGCAGGCTGTAGCTGGACTGGCTGCAGATGGTAGGCAAATTGTGGCAAGAGCAAAATCTGAAGCAACTAATTATGAGAGGTGTTTCATTTATGTAGTTTTCGTTTGTCCCCCTTCCCCGTGTCATACTCATACCCACTTTTTTTTCTTGCTTTTTTCTTTTTAAAAATGATTATGTGCTGTGTTGAGGACATGAGGTGATTAATTTGACATTTGTTTTCTTCTGCTGTTTTTTTCATTTTGGTTTGCAGTGTGTACGGTGATCAAATTCCCGTACAAGAACTTGCCCAACGTGTAGCTAGTTACGTGCATTTGTGCACACTCTATTGGTGGCTGAGGTTTGTTAGCACATATTTTGGTCTTTTAGTGTTTTTAAAAATCTCTATGTAACTAAATTTAAATATTACAGGCCCTTTGGCTCAGGAGTGATTTTGGGAGGTTATGATAGAGATGAGCCTCAGTTGTACATGGTTGAACCATCTGGAATTTCCCATGTAAATTGTTCTTTTTTCTTTTTTCCTTTTTACAAATGGCGGAATTAGATATCAATCTCTAATAGAATATAATACTTCATATTTTTATACTTTCAATAACATTTCCTATTTCTTGGTATTCCTTTTTTTTTGGTACTTTTTTTTAACAAATTAACCTTCTTTTCTTTTTGTGCCATCATTGCTGCAGAGGTACTTTGGTGCTGCCATTGGGAAGGGAAAGCAGGCTGCTAAAACGTACGTAATATGTTTGCTTTTGTACACGTTCTAAAACTACATATAAATAATACTCTAGTGTGGAAGATGTGTAGTTTTCTATAATCCTTTTTAATTTTCTTCTGTAAGTTCTCTGGTTAATTTATAGTAGAGTTGGCAAAATGGACCGGACTCGTCAATTATGAATTTACTTACTTTTAACTCTACAAGAAAGAATCTGCTTTGTTAGTCATCTTATATTTTCCTTTCTTCCACCTACAATTTTATATTTTCCTTTCTTCCACCTGCAATCACTTGTTTCATACTTTCATTTAAAACATTTTTACGTCACTTTGTATATAGCCAGTAATGTTAACAAAATTTTTTGTTGCCAGGGAGATTGAGAAATTAAAGCTTTCTGAAATGACATGCCGACAAGGGGTTATTGAGGTGGCGAAGATGTGAGTTATATCTTCTAAATGATGTTTGATATATACATTTCTTATGAATTCCAATGTACCATGGCTAGTAACCTCTTTTTTAGTTCTTGCCTAACTGTTGCCAATTCGATTAATTATTCAAAAACTATTTGTCATACTTTGTAGCATAATTAGTTAACTCGGTTTCTGGAAGTTTACGAAACAAAAGCTGGACACTTAAAAATGTGAACGTGCATTATTAATACCTGATGAGCTTGCTATTTAGATCTAGACTAATAGTAGTACTTTTTTTTTCCTTGCAATATGTTCCTTATTTTCTTACCATTTTGTTCACTATAATCTGTTGGTGATTGACTTTCTGCCTTGGTCCATTGCCTGCTATAAACAGTATCTATGGAGTACACGATGAGGCCAAGGACAAGGCATTTGAACTGGAGATGAGTTGGGTTTGTGACGAGTCCAACCGTCAACATCAAAAGGTAATTTAACGAGTTCCCGAGTATATATATGTATACATAAATCTGATCAAACATTGTTTTCTGATGTACCAGGTCCCAGATGGTCTTTTAGAGGAAGCCAAGTCAGCAGCTATAGCTGCACTTGAAGAAATGGATGCAGATTAGTTGTGATACTCTACTCATATTTCGTGTCGTTATTATTTCCCTCCAGTGTAACGTTTTTAAAACTAGTCGTGTCAATTCACAGTCTGCTATCCGGGTATATCCCGGTTCGAATGCATTATGACTAATTCAGATTTTGTTCCTACAATGTATGGACTTAATCCTGGTTTGACTCTGGGATTGAACTAGCTTGAAAATTAATCTTGAGTCGTAAAATGTTTTTTCATTTATAATTCAAAATATTTCATAGACAATAATAAAATGTGCCACAGGTTGCAGAGTCCTCCTCTAAAACAGCATAGCCCCACACTATACGACTGACCTAAACCTGATTCGACTTCGATAATAATTCTCTTGCTCATAAAGAAATTTATATTTACAGCATATATACGTATATCGTTTTTGGTGAACATAATAGTATAATGAAGAGTAGCAAACAATACAATCTCCAAATACGAAAACAAAATCTTAAAAATACTAATTTGAAGTATATCGTTTTTGGTGAACATAATAGTATAATGAAGAGTAGCAAACAATACAATCTCCAAATACGAATACAAAATCTTAAAAATACTAATTTGAAATTGAAAGGTTGTTGATGTATTGTAACGGTACAATGCGAAGAGTGGCCCTAGTATAAATGGGAGTGCCGATATCAAAAAACCATTTCTCTCTAATCTGTATCTGCGTGTGTGTATAAAATCTATAGATACACACACTCCCTCTCTCCTCTGTGGGTGCATGCTGCGAAATTCATCGATCATTTACAAGGGAGGGAGATCGCTATCTGAAAGACCACGATCCATTTCCTTCATCGTATTTGAAGGTGATTTTTTTAATTTTAATTTTTTATTCATTTATTTTAATGGCTGAATTTCACGAGCGTTTGAAGTTTTGATTTTTAGGTCTTACCCGTCCGATTTTTTGGATTTCTTAAATTTTATCTGAAGTGGAGATTTTGATTCACTTTTTCGTTTATTTTCTATTAACTTTTATTGTAATATTTAGACTGAAATTTAGGCGGCTTCGTGACTGGTTCAATGTTAGGGTTTATGGTTTTCCTCATCCGATTCCGATCCGAAATTGTAAAATTTTCAATTTTTAGGGTTCAATTTTAGTTTTTTTTTTTTATTTCATTGACTTTTTTAAGATGACGAATTATGTTGTTTTAGGATGTTGGAGAGTTTGGATGTGAAATCAGAAGTGATTTTCCCAGTTCATGAAAATCTTCTCATTCAATATTAGGAGATGTTGTGTGTAGCTTTGGTTTAGGGAAAAAGCAAATGCCGAAAAATCGTTCAATTCCTATATATAGTCACGTGGATTTATGTGTTTTACGATTGATGTAACATATGCTGTAATATCACCGATAAATATAATTGCATAACAATGTATTATTCCCTTTCTGAAAGATTAGATTATCAAGCCTAATTCTTTAACTACTATGCAGGATCCTTTCGGGGGCTGCAAACTAGTAAAGCAGTCATTTTTGTGAAGCACCTGTTCGGAGTAGTCTTATATTCTTTCAAAGAACGGTCGAATTAAAGTTGCTTGCTTCAGTTGTTCTGTTCCAAGTGCTATGGTAATTTTACATACTATCTTTGTTCTACCCTTGCTGTACGGTTAGATAATGCTTTGTTCAATGGCATTCTTACGCCTTTCATTTGTCCTTATGGTTATAGACTACAAACGAGAATTTTCCTCCAAATGTCATAAAACTGCTGGCTAAGGAGCTAAAGAATCTTGATGAAACCCCTCCGGAAGGCATCAAAGTCGGCGTGAATGATGATAACTTTTCAGTTATATATGCTGACATTGAAGGCCCAGGTATTGTTTTTTCAAGGTAGCACGGGGACGGATACGTAAAACGGATACGGTACGGTACGGATACGGGAAAACGGCGATTTCAAAATAATTAAGATACGGATACGTCAAAAATACGTTTTATTTTTTTAATATTTTTTAATATATATATATTATATATATAATGCACTAATTACGTTTATTTATGAGTTTATTTATGAGTAAGTTATATTTTGGTACAATATTACCAAAATATTGATAATTATATATGTCCTATTCAATTAGTCATAAATTCATAATTGAGCAATTAAATTAAATTAAAAAAATTCAAAATCATACACGGTAATTCTTAAAAATATTATTAAATTAAATAAAAACTTTGATAAATAACAAAAAAAGATAAATAATAAATTGATAAATCAAATTCTCAATCTTAAATTGGAAAAACAAAAATAATATTTAAACATCCATCGCATGACTATAGTCAACACCGTTCATATCTTCATTTCCTTCATCAGTGAACACAACTCGCTCTAATTCCGGCTCATCGAGGGAGAGTTGTGCAACTTCTAGATCTCCAACGTCTTGAAACGTATCGAACTTGTCGCCTGCAATGTCCCATAACTTTTGATCACCTTTCAAATACTCTGGTGTATTTCTTGATAACAAACGCAGGTTGCTATGAATAAACACCAAATCTTCCGCACGCTTTGTTGTCATTTTATTTCTCCTAATCGAGTGAATAAATGAATAAGTGCTCCAATTCCTCTCAGCGCACGACGAAGAAGAAGGTTGCACGAGTAACTTGCACGCTAGTGTTTGAAGCATAGGTGCGCTTGCTCCGTAATTGCACCACCAACTCTTTGGATCCATTTTTGCTCGATCACGAATGGAATCAGACTCTCCAAAATCTCCGGACATGCTAGAAAAATTAGCATATTCCATTGTCGCTTTTGATCTGTCCTCGTCGTTAGGAAAATATTTTTTCAAACATTTGATTCTCTCTTTAGAAACTTCATTATCTTTATGTGGAGGACATCGAGAAGAATCTTCAGTAAGCCACTCGTCACTATAATATCTAGAAAAAGAATACAAAAATATAATAAATAAATTAATTAAAAAGATAAATATATTTAATACTTCAAAACTTGTGAATGATTTATATATTAAATTATAATACCTTGGATTTAATGAATGGGCCATGCAATGAAGAGGAGTATTGTTCTTGTTCCAACGACTAACTAAAATCTTGTGCACCACGTCATAAAACAACGACGACTCAGATAGTTGTTTTCCTTCATGCCGATATATTGCAAGCATCACCTTTTCAATCATGGAATCCCACATGTCGTATACTAAGTGAAGACATGGTTTGTCAGTGTCACAATTTCGAATCATATCATAAATCGGAGCTGTAAATGCGAGTATATACTCAATCTTATCCCACCAGCAGTCGTCTAACACAAAGTCTTTCACTAATTTAGCTTTCTGAACGTCATCATCTCGATAAGTAGCCCATTCTTCACTGACCACCATCTTTAGGAGATCTCTTTTAATAAGCTTGAATCGCTTCAACATTACAATGAGCGACGCAAATCTTGTGGGAGCAATTGCTAGCAATTTCAACGGCACAAATTTATTGAAAATAGCCAATCGCATCCCGTGGTTCATGATGAAGTTCTTAATCATAGTGACGTCAACTGAAACACAACTGATCCAAGAACACTCATCATAAACATCTTGATTGTTCTCCACATTTTTAGCCGCACAAATATTTTGCAAAGCCAGATTAAGTGTGTGCACCACACACGGCGTCCAAACGATGTGAGGGTACACGCCTTCGATCAATAACCCTGCACTTTGACAATTTTTTGCGTTGTCGGTGATTACTTGAACCACATTTTCAGGACCAACTTCTTCAATCACTTCTTTCATCAAGTTAAAGATAAAAAATTTATCTTTAGTTTCACCAGAGCAATCTACTGCCTTAAGAAACATAGGCCCACTTTCCGTAACCGCCATAAAATTGATCAAAGGTCGCCTTTGCGAGTCACTCCATCCATCGCTTACAATACTTACTCCTTTTTCTCTCCAAGTACTTTTGATTGGTCGCAGTAATCTCTCCACATTGGCCTTTTCTTGTTGCAGCAATGACGTTCTCAACATATTATATCCAGGGGGCACATAACCAGATAAATTATGTTTGGCAGCAAACGAGAAGCAACTCGCATAATACGGACTCCTTGCCAAGTGAAATGGAAGACCGGATGCATAAAAAAATCTAGCAATCAATGCATGCAGTTGGTTGCGGGTTTCGACGTTGAAAGCCTTCTCAATTGAATTTCCCGAAAGATCTTTTCTTTTTTTGTTCTCGTAACCGGATGAATACAATTCTCCGGAACCCATAGGCGGTGGCAGTGGGACTTTTTTGGTAGTGCTTTCTTTTTCTCTTTGCTCGAATTCGTTCTCTAACTTCTGCATGTCGGAGATATCTTTTGTTGTCACTTTTGGACAACACGCAATTCCTTTATTTTTTAATCTCATCAAATGTGCTCTCACTCGGGTGTATGACGTCGTTTTTGTGAGGTGACAAAAATTGCATTCCCACACAACACCATTGGCAGTTTTTCCGGTTCGTTTGACATATCGCCATAACGGCATGCCAAAATCATCGTTGACTTTACTCGTAGCCGAAGGAGATGCATCAGAAGTTACTTTACTCGACGTACTCATATTAAAATAACGATTTGTAAAATAAGAAAACCTGAAAATAATATTTAATTAAAATAATTAAAATAACAACTATTTATTTAATTAAAATAAAATATTGTTAAACATTAAAAAAAGGTAAGGGATTATAAAAAGTTCTAATCATGGGAATATAAAATAAAAATTCTGACGAAATATGCAGCGGGAAAATAAAATATAGGCGGCATTTATCGAAAAAACAGGCTCAATAATCACAGTAATTAAAATTTTAATATGCAGCGAATACAGTAATAAAAATTTTAATATGCGGGAATACAAAACATACAGGGCGGCATTTATGAAAAAACAGGCGCAGAATTTTTAATATGCAAAGATTGAATTAAATAAATATTTATACTATTTAAACACAGTATCAGTTTAACAAAAGGATTCCAACCCGTAACCCTAAAGAACGATTACAGAGCAGCAGCGATGAAGCACATATATACTACCCGTAAACCTAAAGAACAATTACAGAGCAGCGATGAAGCACAGAGATACTAACCCGTAACCCTAAAGAACACAGCGACGAAGCACGGAGGCGGGATGATGCGAAGCAGAGACGGCCGGCGCCGGCAGGACGACGCGAAGCGGAGACGGCCGGCGGCAGCAGGACGACGCGAAGCAGAGACGACCGGCGGCAGCAGGACGACGCGGAGCAGATAGGGCCAGCGGCGGTACTAGATCTGGTATGTGAAATTGGTGCCTTTCTCTTCGATCTTGCTCTAATCTTAAATAGACGTACGATTCCAACGTTTTTGGAACAGATCTCAACGGATCTCGTATCGTCTTATGTATAGAACAGATCTCAACGGATCGTATCTTACGTATTTTAGGCGTATTTTAACTGAATGGCTTTTTAAAAAAAATTAATTAAAAAAAACGTATTAAAAACGTTTTCTCCCGTTTTTATTGCGTCCCCGTACTCAAAACGTCCCCGGAACGGGGACGGCGCCTATTTTGGCGTACTGGTGCTTCCTAGGTTTTTTTGTCTTTTAGCTTTTTATATCAGACATCATGTTTGTTTCGTGATTGGTTTATGTATCTTGCAGCTGGGACACCATATGAAAATGGGGTTTTCCGTATGAAGTTGATATTATCTCATGATTTTCCACAATCGCCTCCAAAAGGTCTCGTCTTGTACTCTTATATAATCATGCATATGAAGTATATTTTTCCTTCCTAACTTGCGAGTTTTTTTTTTACTCAGGTTTTTTTCTGACTAAGATTTTCCATCCCAATATTGCAAACAATGGGGAGATCTGCGTGAATGCGCTGAAGAAAGATTGGAACCCGAGTCTTGGCCTGCGTCATGTTTTAGTTGTATATCTCTGTCATTTTGGTGTTTGTTACAGGCAATCTATTTAACACACTTGTTTTGCTTATGCGTTTTCTTGTTTGTATTTTTTTATGGACAGGTAATCAGATGCTTATTGATTGAACCATTTCCAGAGTCTGCTTTGAATGAGCAGGCTGGAAAAATGCTGCTTGAAAATTATGATGAGTATGCCAGACATGCTCGGTGAGTCCCCATGCATAAAGAGTAGTTTCAACAATTTGTTCGTTCGTGTGAGTTTTGTAATATTGAAAATAAGTTCCTTTTGTGATTTTTAAACAATTTTCTCTGTAATCATCATCACGTATCTCCAGGCTTTACACTGGAATACACGCCTTGAAACCTAAGCCAAAGCTCAAAACTGGAGCAGCAATATCCGAGCCGACCACCACCAACATGAACCAGACAAACACGATTCAGAAGAGCAATCCCATCTCAGGTGGACCCCAACTGTTGCCCTCTCCGTTGGCCCCAAAACCGGAAAACGGGCAAGACTACCCGGCTGCCATGCCTTGTTCAGGCGAGGCAGGAGTCAGCGGGTCAACCACCTTACTTAAAAAGGAAAGTGGGCTGATGAGTAAGGTGCCGGCCGACAAGAAGAAGATGGATGCTAGAAAGAAAAGCTTGAAGAGATTGTGATTAACCAACACAACATTCGAGTATTTTTATCACTATGGTGTACTAATAGACAGCAGCATGAGCTTTGGATAATCACAATGAAAAATACTCTGTTTGATTAAAATAGCTATTCTTTCTGTTTCTGGAATATTTTCATACATTTGTTATTTACAGAGAAAAAAAAGTTAATTTTGAATTTCTAAAATATACATTGCAATTGAGGGAGAAGGACTGGGCTATGAACTCTCTTCTTCTCCCACCCCACAGCCCGGTCGGCCCGCGACCGGCTCAAATGCAAAACATTAACCGCTGACTATTGACATATGAAAGAATGCTGTATATATCCAGTTTCATTAATCACTATGAAAGTTACATATTTGTAGTTAATTAATGATCAATACTACTAGTAAAACTGGATGCAGGCTTCTCCACCATATAAGTAGAATAATGTTATTACAAAAATGGGTACTCTAAGGTGTAGAGCAACCCCATATCTAGACACCCTACTTCATACTTATATATAGTCAAATAGACAACAGTACTAATTACAGGCTTACAGCACAAGTAAACACCCAAATCCCAACTTCAATTAATTGATCAAACCTGGCAGTAAGATCATTCATTACCAGTGGAAGAGAAGACAAGTTGCAGCAGGGAAACAAAAATTATTTATAAATTGGAGTAGTTTTTCTTGCATTTCAACATAACTACAATCCCAAGCATTTTCCTATGAACACTTCAACCTAATATCCCTCTTTTATATACTATAATCAAAAAATGGCAAATTGTAATACTCTTGCCCCAGCTGCTCTTTCCCTCATTCTACTCCTCTTTGTGGCCTCCGTCCATGGCCAGATTTCCCTATCCCCTCCTATCGTCGGCATCCCTCCTGTAGTCGGTGTCCCTCCTATCGTCGGCATCCCTCCTGTAGTCGGTGTCCCTCCTATCGTCGGCATACCTCCTATCGTCGGTGTCCCTCCTGTCGTTGGTGTCCCTCCTGTAGGCATCCCTCCAGTAGGCATTCCTCCAGTCGGCATTCCTCCAGTAGGCATCCCTCCAGTAGGCATCCCTCCAGTCGGCATTCCTCCTGTTGGCATTCCTCCAGTTGGCATTCCTCCAGTGGGCATCCCTCCAGTTGGCATCCCTCCAGTCGGCATTCCTCCAGTCGGCATCCCTCCTGTTGGCATCCCTCCTGTAGTTGGTGTCCCTCCAGTCGGCATCCCTCCAGTTGGCATCCCTCCTGTAGTTGGCATCCCTCCTGTAGTTGGTGTCCCTCCAGTCGGCATCCCTCCAGTCGGTATACCTCCAGTTGTTATCCCTCCAGTAGGTGTCCCTCCAGTTGTTATCCCTCCAGTCGGCATACCTCCAGTTATTATCCCTCCAGTCGGTGTCCCTCCAGTTGTTATCCCTCCAGTCGGTGTCCCTCCTATCATCCGCGTCCCTCCAGTTGGCATCCCTCCAATTGTTGTTATCCCTCCGGTCGGTATACCTCCTGTCGTCGTCGGTGTCCCTCCTATCGTCCGCGTCCCTCCTCCAATCGGCATCCCTCCGTTCGGTGTCATCCCTATCACCATCATTGTAACAGGCCGACTATGCTGCACTGCCAACGGAAACTGCCCTGGGCAGGGTCTCGTTGGGGTCAACGTTACCCTCACTTGCCCCAATCTTTTGGGTCCTCTTAGCTCGAGAACCGTGACCACTCAATCCCGAACCGACGCCAACGGAACGTTTACTCTAACCCTTCAGATCCCGAGTTTCTTCGGAATAGTCCCACTGAGGCTCTGCAGAGTCACCACTCCCCTACCAGTCCCAGGCTCATGCCCAGTGCTTAGTACCACCAATGGCCGCCAACTTAGGTCTAGAATTCAATCTACTATCCCTTCAATCACAAACGGGGGCAGCCGGGTTGTGAATGCCGTCACAACCGGATTCTTCCGTCTTCCCTAAAATACTACTTCAACCAACTGATTTTCAGTTTTTCATTTTGCAAGAATAAACACATAGCTGAACTTGTTGCCTCCTGCTTTTCTACATGTGTAATATTTATCAAAGTATGTTTGATTTCAATGGAATTGGAAGGAAAAAAAACGAGGTAGATAAAACTAGAATCGCTTCAAATAAGGAGTCGCAAAATACATAACATCAAAGGATCCAAGTACGCAAACCATAAACATCACAAGGATAAAAACGACTATTCGGTTTTTTCGAGATTTAGCAAGATGGGGCTAGGGCACATCATTTGGCCATCATAACCTTAACAAACTCCTCGTAGTTAATCTGGCCATCTCCGTCAACATCGGCCTCCCTGATCATCTCGTCGACTTCCTCATCAGTCAACTTCTCGCCGAGGTTGGTCATCACGTGTCGGAGCTCAGCAGCCGAGATGAAACCATTCTGGTCCTTGTCGAAAACACGAAAGGCCTCCTTCAGTTCCTCCTCCGAGTCTGTGTCTTTCATCTTCCTAGCCATGAGGTTCAAGAACTCGGGGAAGTCAATGGTCCCGTTGCCATCAGCATCAACCTCGTTGATCATGTCCTGGAGCTCAGCCTCCGTGGGGTTCTGCCCGAGGGATCTCATGACAGTCCCAAGCTCCTTGGTGGTGATGCAACCTGGAAATGATAATTAACACCAGTTAGTTATGTTGCTAAAAATCCCCCCAAGGCAAATTTGATAACCATTAATAAAAAAGGTATTGACATAGGAGATTCTTTTTTAGGAATCAGAATGATCGTCCCGTTTTGTTAGTTAGAGGTGTTTTTTGGTAAAATAGAATTGATGTGAGAATGAGATTTTTAACATTACAAACTATAATCAAGAAACTAGACTATATTTAAAGTACGGCATATAGATTCTGAGATACGTATCATCGTAAATAGATTCTGAGATACGTATCATCGTAAAATGCAATTAAAGAGCGCAGTATTTTTTGACAAAGAGACTTGTTGTCATCATCATGTAAAATCAGAAGCAATCCACAGTTGAAACGAAAAATACAAAATCTAATTAGATCTTGTAAGCAAACCTTCCAATTTCCAACTTATTTAACACACTTAGCATTTATACATACAGCTACAGTTATAAATCATTGTTCGATGCTCCTTATCACAAAAAAAAGACGAGCAACCAAATACTCAGTTTTTTTTATGTATAACTGGACCAAGACAAGAACATGAACTCCAGATTTAACTCTACACACATCAAACAAAGTAACTTTTTGAAAATTTCAAATCAATATATAATCCTTGGTGAGAAACCTACAATCCAAAATCAAACCGAACATATTCAAATAATAATAATACCGATGAAGAAAAACCAGATCTGAAAAAAAAAAACACAATAATCCACATCCAAAATACATGTAATCAGACGCGACGACAGCATAACCAAAAATGAAAAACAAAAACACGAAACACCAAAAATAAAAAATAAAAAACGAGAAAAAAATATCTAACCATCGCCGTCCTTGTCGAATAGGCTGAAAGCTTCCTTGAACTCGGAGATCTGGTCGTCAGTCAACTGGTCCGACATTTCTCTGGATAAATTTCTTCGATCTGTGTTCGGTTTGAGCTTTGAAACGAAAGAGGGATCGGCAGCGTTATTTATCAGCAGCTAATAGATTTATTATAAATATATATATATATAGTACCAATTTATTCCGCTAATTTCTCTTCTCTTTCCTAATTATATAATTATCTTTAAAAAAACAATTTAAATTGAAAATTACGCGGCTCTTACGCGGTATCTCCACATTGACTTTTGAGGAGAGGAGCCACGTCGGCCATTGGAGGAGTCTCAGTTGTGGGCCGGTCCAATATAATATTATGGCCCAGGAGTTTTATCCACCCGGCCCAATATATATATTTATAAAAAAAAAAAGAAAAAATCACGATTTTATCAACAAACAACAAGGAAAGGGATCTTTATTATTCCATCAACATCACAAAATCCACAACACACATGAAACATCATAGACGAAACAAACAGGAAAACGGAGCAAGGATTCCGTCAACATCATCACAACACACCATAAAACATTGTTTATTAAAAGCATCATAAAACAAACAAACGGAAAATGGATCCATAGTTTATTGAAAGATCGAACTACGAACGAGCGTACGAGTCCGAATATCGATCCATTTCACCCGATGTTTTTCACTTGGACATCATAACCTTGACAAACTCCTCATAGTTGATCTGCCCATCACCATCCACGTCAGCCTCCTTAATCATGTCATCGACTTCCTCATCAGTCAGCTTCTCGCCGAGGTTGGTCATGACGTGGCGGAGCTCAGCAGCAGAGATGAAGCCATTCTGGTCCTTGTCAAATACACGGAATGCCTCCTTCAGTTCCTCCTCGGAATCTGAGTCCTTCATCTTCCTAGACATGAGGCTCAGAAATTCAGGGAAGTCAATGGTCCCGTTTCCATTAGAGTCAACCTCGTTGATCATGTCCTGAAGCTCAGCCTCGGTGGGGTTCTGCCCGACAGACCTCATCACAGTTCCGAGCTCCTTGGTGGTGATGCAACCTGTAACAATTGCAAATTAAATCAATAAATTCAAATTATTGAAATTGACAATTTGGTGGTACGTGTTGTTAATTGGGTAGACTTTTGTTTCTTAGTTAAAATCTTTGGTTAAATGTTTTTAGAGTAAAAACTTTTGTTGAAATGGTGTATTTATGAAAATAAAATTCAACTTTGCAAAAGTATAAAAAGAAACAATTAGATCTGATATAATAAACATAAATTCATTCATATAAGAAAACTCTAACCATCTCCATCCTTGTCGAATAGGCTAAAAGCCTCTTTGAACTCACACATCTGGTCTTCAGTTAGTTCAATCGAAGTCGTCATCTCTTTCGTCTGGTGTATTTTTGTTTGATCTGTGTGGGTGGGCGAAGAATGACATTGTTGATAACGCCATTTATTTCACTTTTTTCTGATTTTTTAATTATACGTACATGCTTATCTGAATAGCTGTCATCTAACACATCACACACATCATACTTAACTCAGCGGTGATTTGTCTCGTAAATTGAGTCCGGTCATGATAAGCGGTAAGAGGTGATTTTTCTTGTAAATTGAGTCCGCGTGATTTTTTTAATAATTAAGTGGATAATAATTTTTAATAATTTTGATAGTTATCACCATTTGACGCATTGTATTAATAAAATTAATAGTTATCTAATAGCACAATAGTAAATTTAATCAAGGATTTATTATTTATATACTAAAATTCTTTAACAAATTAAATAAGTTATTAAACTTTTACTATAGAGCATAAGAGCATCTCCAATGGAGAGGTAGATATGTACAAGTCTACGTGTACTTTTACCTCTCACCCAAAAACAAGGTAGAAGCCATGGGAAGTGTCCTGATTTGTAAAAGTAAGGACTTCTTAAAAATTTTGGGTAGAAAAACTTCTATCAGGTAGATATAAAAAATAATATTATTTTATTACTATTATTTATTAATAAAATCAATATTTTTGTTGTAATTTTTGAAATAGTTAAAATTTTAATGTTAAAAATTATTTTATATTTTAACGCTATTTTGTTTTTTATATAAAAAATAAAAAATTTGAACTATTAAATTTTCTTTTTATATAAAAAATAAGAATTTTTAACTATTTAAATTTGTAACGTTTATTGATTATTTGTATTTTATTTTATATAAAAATTAATTAAAATTAAAATTTTTAAAATAGTTAAAATTTTAACGTTAGCGAATTTATTTTATATAAAAATTAATTAAAATTAAAAATTTTTGAAATATACGGATTATTTTTATTTTTATTTATATAAAAATTAATTAAAATTAAAATTTTCAAAATAGTTAAAATTTTAATATTTTATATAAAAAGTAATTAAAATTAAAAAATTTGAAATAGTTAAAATTTTAACATTACCGGTAGTTAAAATTTTAACGTTACCGAATTTATTTTATATTTATATAAAAATTAATTAAAAATAAGAATTTTGAAATAGTTAAATTTTAAAAGTTAATATATCTGTTGTGATTATTTTTATAAATTACAGGGCAATTATTATTCGCAATTAATTTACTTTATTTCATCTAAAAATCATTTTTTTTTAATTATTATTATTTAAATATAATAAAAAATAAAAAATATAAAACAAGTAAGTGGTGGGGGACCTATAAAATTTATTTTTAGGGTAGAACTGCTGGATGTGTTAGAATATAAAAAAATAAGAAATTTAATTTTAGATCATGAAATAATAATTTAAATTTATTTTTTCAAATTTTTATTTACAATTAATTTATTTACTTTGATTTTAAAATACATTCAGATCTTCTAGTTTAGTGAAAAAGTTAAAAAATTAATTACCAATTTACCATATCTCCTGCACACACAGTGAAAAAGTTAAAAATTAATTACTAATTTGCCATCTCTCCTGCAGATTCACATTTTTTCCCCAAATTAATTTACAGGTCAAAAACAGGAAAAATCGAAGCTGGCTAAATCCAAAATACCTGAACATATTCCAGCGATTTCCTAAGGATGTTTTTCACTTGGCCATCATAACCTTGACATACTCCGCGTAGTTGATCTGTCCATCACCATCCACATCAGCCTCCTTAACCATGTCGTCAACTTCCTCATCAGTCAGCTTCTCGCCGATGTTGGTCATGACGTGGCGGAGCTCAGCAGCGGAGATGAAGCCATTCTGGTCCTTGTCAAATACACGAAATGCCTCCTTCAGTTCCTCCTCAGAATCTGAGTCCTTCATCTTCCTAGACATGAGGTTCAGAAACTCAGGGAAGTCAATGGTCCCGTTTCCATTAGAGTCAACCTCGTTGATCATGTCCTGAAGCTCAGCCTCGGTGGGGTTCTGCCCGACGGACCTCATCACAGTTCCGAGCTCCTTGGTCTAACAATTGCAAATTAAATCAAGAAATTCAAATTATTGAAATTGGGAATTTGATGATGTGTTGTTAATTGGGGAGAGACTCTTGTTTCTTAGGTGAAAGTGAAGATTAAATGTTTTTAGAGAAAAAACTTTTTTTGAAATTGTGTAATTATCTTCTTAAATTAAAATTGAACTTTGCAAAATACTATAAAAAGAAACCATTAGATCTGATATAACAACTTATTCATATAAGAAAACTCTAACCATCTCCATCCTTGTCAAATAGGCTGAAAGCCTCTTTGAACTCACACATCTGGTTAGTTCAATCGAAGTCGTCATCTCTTTCGTCTCGTGTATTTTTTGTTTGATCTATGTGGATGGAGAATGACATTGTTGATAACGCCTTTTATTTCAGTTTTTTCTGTTTTTTTTTTAATTTTTTATTTTAAATATGAATAGCTGTCATTTATACTTAACTGAGCGGTGATTTTACTCTAAATTGAGTATCATACTTATCGTCTCGTGTATTTTTTGTTTGATCTATGTGGATGGAGAATGACATTGTTTTTGTTTGATTTATGTGGATGGAGAATGACATTGTTGATAACGCCTTTTATTTCAGTTTTTTTTTTTTTTTTAATTTTTTATTTTAAGCTGAATAGCTATCATTTATACTTAATTGAGCGGTGATTTTAGTCGTAAATTGAGTACGGTGATAATTTTTAATAATTTTAATAGTTATCACCATACAGCTTTGTATTAATAAAATTGATAGTTATCTATTAGCACAATATAAATTTAATCAAGTAATTATTATTTATATATTAAAATTCTTTAACAAATTAAATAAGCTATTAATTAAGCTATTACTCTAGAGCATAATATTACACAAAATTCGGTAAATAACGTTAAAAAATTATGAATTATATTTCATTTACTTTATTTACTTCCAATCTCAAATTAACAAATCAATCTTCTATTTAATTTTAATTATATCTAATATTCAATATAATTAGAATATTTAATTATTCTCAAATCACAATTGTTATTTTTTTTTTTAATTTGTATCATCTCAGTAATTAATCAATGCAATATGTGTAGCATTAAAAAACAAGAAAAGAAGATTAATTAATATGTGGAGCATCTGCAAAAAATAAGAAAGTCTTAAATTAATTATTTCATGATTAATTAATCATTGAAACAAGAAATAAAAATTAATTAATCAATTAAATATGTGGAGCATCATTTCATAATTAATTAATTTTTAATAATTTTGATAGTTATTACCATACAGCCTTGTATTAATAAAATTGATAGTTATCTATTAGCATAATATAAATTTAATCAAGTAATTATTATTTATATATTAAAATTCTTTAACAAATTAAATAAGCTATTAATCTAGAGCATAATATTACACAAAATTCGGTAAATAACATTAAAATTATGAATTATATTTCATTTACTTTATTTACTTCCAATCTCAAATTAACAAATTAATCTTCTATTTAATTTTAATTATATCTAATATTCAATATAATTAGAATATTTAATTATTGCAGAACTTTTAATAACATTAATATTTTTATTCAATTAAATTATATTTTTACATTTTAAAATAAAAATAAAATCAAAAAAAATATAAGAAATTAAATTTTATATTTAATTTTAACTATATCTAAATATTCAATATAATTAGAATATTTAATTATTGTAGAACTTCTAATAACATTAATATTTTTATTCAATTAAATTATATTTTTACATTTTTAAAATAAAAATAAAATCAAAAAAAATATAAGAATTAAATTTTAGTTGATGGTGTTTTTGGGGAGAGGGCTTTTTTTGCTTAGTTGAAATCTTTGGTTAAATGTGAGGGTTAAAGGTTTAAAAGAGTAAAAACAAACTTAAAAATCGTGTGTTTATCTTCCTAAAATTAAACTTAATTTTGCAAAATATAAAAAGTAATAATTAGATCTGATGATGACAAACATGAATTAATTCATATAAGAAAAAATATTTTACAAACACAAATTCAGTCAGAACATTCTAACCATCTCCATTTTCATCTAATGGCTCATTTGAACTCAGAACTCGCACATTTCAGTTAGTTCAATCGAAATCGTCATTTCTTTCGTTTGGTGGTATGTTTTTGTTTGATCGGTGTGGAATGACATTGTGTAAACGCCTTTTATTTCATTTAATTATGATTTTTTTTCATACACTATCTGAATATCTGTCATCTAACTGAATATCTGTCATCTAACTAAATCACACACTATCTTCCAATCTACACTGACTTAACTAAATTGAAGTTAGGTGATTTTTCTCGTAAATTGAGTTCGATCACGTATCTTCCACCGAACATGCTTAACTCAATCGAATTTACGGCGAATATTTTTCTTGTTAACTGACTCTGGTAATAATTTATCACCTTATTATCATTACATTAATAAAATTTATAATTATCCATTGGTATGCCTATATTAATAAAATTGATAGTTGTCTAGTACAATAGTAAATCAATAGTAAATTTAATCAAGTAAGTATTATTTATATACTAAAATTCAAATTTCTTTAACAAATTAAATATTAAACAACTATTACTCTATAATAATATTAATTATTTATATATATTTTTTTAAATGATTTCAAATTAAGAAAAAAATAATAGAAATATCAAAATTAGTGCACTAAATATTAGGTAAATAATAGAAATATCAAAATAAGTTACCATTGAAGTTGAATATTTAAACTTATTTCAGCATTTTTTTTAAATGTTACAATTACAATATTATCATACCAATAATTTTCTCAGAATCTTGCACGGATTTTAGGTGTTTGAAAATAAGCCGCACAAGGACGTTGCACGGACGCGTCCTTTTTTAGTATTCTTTATCCATAAACATATGTGTTGGGTACAATATATATATATATATATATATATATATATATATATATATATATATATATAAGAAAAATACAATGTCTCATAATAATATCATTTCTCTAAATGTATCCCATAATAATATGACTTTGAAAAATATACCCTTATTTTTTTTATTATAAAATCCAAATTCATTTAAAATTTTAATTTATTTTTTCAATTTTACATACAATTTAATTAATTTATTTTTATTTAAAAATAAATTTATATTTCTTACTTTAATTTTTATTTTTTCAATTAAAATTATTTAATATTTTTATCTACAAAATTGATCTTATTATTTCTAGATCTGAGAAAGTAGTTTATTTTTTATTTTTATTAAAAAATTAGGAAGAAATATATTTTGAAATTAATAAAATAAAAATTGTGAATAATTAAAAAGATATAATAATTAAAAACATTTTTACGTCACTTTGTATATAGCCAGTAATGTTAACAAAATTTTTTGTTGCCAGGGAGATTGAGAAATTAAAGCTTTCTGAAATTTGATGGTGTTTTTGGGGAGAGGGCTTTTTTTGCTTAGTTGAAATCTTTGGTTAAATGTGAGGGTTAAAGGTTTAAAAGAGTAAAAACAAACTTAAAAATCGTGTGTTTATCTTCCTAAAATTAAACTTAATTTTGCAAAATATAAAAAGTAATAATTAGATCTGATGATGACAAACATGAATTAATTCATATAAGAAAAAATATTTTACAAACACAAATTCAGTCAGAACATTCTAACCATCTCCATTTTCATCTAATGGCTCATTTGAACTCAGAACTCGCACATTTCAGTTAGTTCAATCGAAATCGTCATTTCTTTCGTTTGGTGGTATGTTTTTGTTTGATCGGTGTGGAATGACATTGTGTAAACGCCTTTTATTTCATTTAATTATGATTTTTTTTCATACACTATCTGAATATCTGTCATCTAACTGAATATCTGTCATCTAACTAAATCACACACTATCTTCCAATCTACACTGACTTAACTAAATTGAAGTTAGGTGATTTTTCTCGTAAATTGAGTTCGATCATATCTTCCACCGAACATGCTTAACTCAATCGAATTTACGGCGAATATTTTTCTTGTTAACTGACTCTGGTAATAATTTATCACCTTATTATCATTACATTAATAAAATTTATAATTATCCATTGGTATGCCTATATTAATAAAATTGATAGTTGTCTAGTACAATAGTAAATCAATAGTAAATTTAATCAAGTAAGTATTATTTATATACTAAAATTCAAATTTCTTTAACAAATTAAATATTAAACAACTATTACTCTATAATAATATTAATTATTTATATATATTTTTTTAAATGATTTCAAATTAAGAAAAAAATAATAGAAATATCAAAATTAGTGCACTAAATATTAGGTAAATAATAGAAATATCAAAATAAGTTACCATTGAAGTTGAATATTTAAACTTATTTCAGCATTTTTTTTAAATGTTACAATTACAATATTATCATACCAATAATTTTCTCAGAATCTTGCACGGATTTTAGGTGTTTGAAAATAAGCCGCACAAGGACGTTGCACGGACGCGTCCTTTTTTAGTATTCTTTATCCATAAACATATGTGTTGGGTACAATATATATATATATATATATATATATATATATATATATATATATATATATATATATATATATATATATATATATATATATATATATATATATATATATATATAAGAAAAATACAATGTCTCATAATAATATCATTTCTCTAAATGTATCCCATAATAATATGACTTTGAAAAATATACCCTTATTTTTTTTATTATAAAATCCAAATTCATTTAAAATTTTAATTTATTTTTTCAATTTTACATACAATTTAATTAATTTATTTTTATTTAAAAATAAATTTATATTTCTTACTTTAATTTTTATTTTTTCAATTAAAATTATTTAATATTTTTATCTACAAAATTGATCTTATTATTTCTAGATCTGAGAAAGTAGTTTATTTTTTATTTTTATTAAAAAATTAGGAAGAAATATATTTTGAAATTAATAAAATAAAAATTGTGAATAATTAAAAAGATATAATAATTTTTTTTTTTTAATATTAAAAAAAAAACTCTTATTTTCATTTATGTAGTGTGGCGTTTGTGAATTTTGAAATCAAATTACTAATATACAGACCATTCTACCTAAATTCGCATACAAATTTAAAGCGATAATAAATTAATATATATGATGTATGCCATCTGATCTATCCTCTCATTATTCATGTGAAAGGATTTTTAAAAGTAAAACGGCCCCAACACACACACACTCTCTCTCTCTCTCTACAATTTCTGCTCTAGCTCGCCGGGCATCGTCACTATGCTGACGAGGCAAGAGAGTTCCCTCTCGGCCTCTCGCCGCCAAGCCGCCGCCGCCGCCACTCCGCCACCGTCGAAAACTCACCATGCAAAAGCCGTCGGTTGCATGTCCGGCATTTTCAAACTCTTCTCCCGATATCAGAATCCCAACAAACGCCTCACATTCGGTTAGCGAGATTCAATTAATTACCAATTTGCCATCCCTCCCTCACCACGCGATTCACATTTTCCCCCCAAATTAATTTCCTGCAATTTTCCCCGTGAAATTATCCAGGTCGAAAACAGGATAAATCGAAGGCGGCTAAATCCAAAACAACTCACCCGCAAGCGGCGAAAGAGGACAAAACCGATGATCAAGCTTCTGACGACACAGTCGCATTGACGCGCGGGATTAGCGCGGAGATCGAGCCGGAAAACTCGCGAACTCCGCCTCCTTCGTCGTTGGTGGCGCGGCTCATGGGATTGGAGGATCTCGGCGCCGCCGCCGTGAAAAAGGCGGCGCTGGCGGATGAGGAGGAAGGACGGCTCACGGAGAAGAGGCGGCGGCTGTTGGACGCTCTGGAGAAATGCAACGAAGACCTGGAGGCGCTGAAGAGGATCATCAAAGCGGTTGAAGAGAAGAAGGAGGCTCGAATTCCGATCAACAACTTCCCCTCATTGCAGAATTCTACTCCAGGTCAGTTTCCGTTTTTGTTCACTGATTACAATTTTACTGTGTTTGGTTCAGTAAAAATTAGTATTCCCTCTGTTCTATATCTAGTCACTTTCTAGTTCTACTCTTCTAAAATTATTTAATTTTTAAAAATGAAAATTTATTTTTATTTAATTTCGAGAGTGTGTCTTGTTAATTACCTTGTGTTTTGAGTCACTTTTGACATATTATGAAATTTAATTTAGTGAAACTATATGCCATGGAATAAGTATACGCTCACAATTGCAGTCAAAGAAGATCAAAAGTGAGAAAAAAACGGTAAAAAAAAGAAGGGGAAAAAAAGAAAGTTGAAACAGAATGAGTATTTGTGGGCTGCAGCTACACCAGTAAAGGAAAGAAGCTGATCATTGTTTACAAGAGAGCTTTTGCTTTTACAATGACACACCACATTCTTTGGTTTTGTTTCTGGGTCCACCCCTCTACTTTCACCAATTTATCATTTTGTCCTTTCTTGACTTTGGTTTAAAGTAATACATCCAACGGTTACTAATTACCCACAATCATTAGATCACGTTCTTAATGGAAAATTAGACACTAATCATCATTAGTGGAGTAATTATTTGGTCAAAACGAGGTATATATGTACTCTTTCTGTCCCGAAGTATGACTACACGTATATTATACAGGTGTTGCACGTGTACAACAACGCAAGCCCGGAGAAGACGACGATCCATTAATTACCAAACTACCCTACAAATCGACGATCTCTGAGTCATCACTGCGCATGAGACGGCAGGCGGTGGCCCCCACGTTGTGCAGTGAGGCGATGGTGAAGAGTGTGGAGGAAGTGTGTGGTGACATAGCTTGGGGTGAGAAGAGGGAGACAGGGAGAATAGGGTTAGCTTTGCAAGACCATTTGTGTGGAGAATTGATAGAAGAGCTTGTCGAAGAGTTGAAACCTTGTTCCATCCGATCGTTGCCGTTTGATGCATGCAAGAGGAGGCTTTGTTTCTAGCTAGTTGTGAATAGCAAAGTGTTTATGTTTATAATTACTTCGTGTTTTGTGTGTAGGAAGAAAGATTGTTTATTTTTAATAAGGTGTAATGGTTTTGTAGCAACAAGAACGATTTGTGTGGGTAAAGTCAACTTAAATTGTAGTTGTATTTTTTTTATTAGATTGGTTTGGATAATTACATTTTACTACTTCGTTAACTCAGATACTTTTTAAAATAGATGTCATACTTTTCTGGACACAAATTTAAGAAACATGTTAATTTATGAAAAAGAAAATACAGCAACTATGTTGATATATTGTAGAACACCATGACATAGAACACCATGAGTATTTCGTTTGACAAATGAATTATTGCAACATGAAATATTGCAACTTCTGAGAAACAGAGAAAAGGAATATTTAAAATGTTTGAATGGACTAAAAACATCACTTGACTTGTAACATGATTTTCTAAATATGGTCACCACTGACGTTGCAACGCTGCGGTATCATTTTTTTTAGTTGACAAAATGAATTTAGTCTTCCTAACAAACACATTATTTACATCAAATCCACCCCAATAACTACTCCACATAGTGTTATCATTGCATGATTGCATCTAATCACATTGATCAAACCCCTAATCTAGTTTTACTGTTTGTTAATTAAGTGTGATTTGATTATACTTTGAATAATTTTATTCTAAAAAAATAGAGTAATTTATAAAATTATTAGTGTAGTTGTGGTATTTCATATTTGTTTAATTTCTCTGCTGCCTCTTGCAATTCCCAAAATCGATTCTTTCTTTATCTCTATTCGATCAAATCACTCTGCAAAATAAATTCTCATTCTGAATATTAAGGCAGCCGAAAGAGGAAAAAAATCGAAAGACGAAGCTTAAGCTGAGAAATCAGTTATGGCGGATAGATCCTTACTGGTATTGATTGCCGCGACTATTCTTCTGTCCTCGTCAACTGTTGTTCCGAAAGTGCGTGCGAACTCGGAGGGAGACGCGCTCTACGCTCTTCGCCGGAGCTTGAACGATCCGGATAACGTGCTCCAGAGCTGGGATCTGAACCTCGTGAACCCGTGCACCTGGTTCCACGTCACCTGCAACCAAGACAACCAAGTCACCCGCGTGTATGCATATTATTAACATATTTGAAGTATTTTTTTGTTTACTCACGTTTTTTAGGGTTTATGGTGTTCTGAATTTTTGGGCGAGCTTCACTTTGTTTGAATCAATTTTTGGGGAAAACTCGCCTGAGAAACAGTGATTTAATTCATCATTTATTTTTGTTTGGTTGGTTGCTGTATTTGCAATTATGTTTTCAGCCCCTAAATTTGTTTTCGTGAATATTCCCTAAATATTTATTACTCTGTTTGCTCTGCTTGATGGAGATTTGTCTATAGGGTTAATTTAGTGTGGTTTATGTCCGAAAACGCTGCAGGGGTCGGGAAGTACTGATACTTTGGTCAAATTGGCCTGTGGGTCGAAGAAAAATAATAACTTCTGCGATTTTATTATCTTTTTTATCGGCGGGCATGGACCTCTCATTAGGTTGCCTTCAGATTGATGGATCTCCACCTGAGGAAAGATTAGATAGAGCTTTAACTGACCATAAACTTGATGGATTTCTAAGTCATAGTCATAGTTGCATGAAAAATTAGTCATATACCCCACGCTAAACGATTTTGAATCCATGGGACTTGAAAAATGCAAACAGATAGTGCATTTGCCAAAGCAAGTATCTATGTACTCACACACACACATGCGTATTTATGTTCAATCTGTTTTCTCTGTATTTCGAGCTTTCTTTCGTATGCTTTGTGTGATGATTGTTGACCTGAAAACTATCACTTTCTTATCTCGCTTTTGATAGGGACCTTGGGAACTCAAATTTATCTGGTCATCTAGTGCCTGAGCTTGGGAAACTTGAACACCTCCAGTATTTGTAAGTACTATGCTACACTTCCCCTATATTTGTAATATTCTTTGCATGCGATTATGTGCATGGCTGTAGCTGCATCTGTGATTATTTCATGTAGTCTTTGTTCATTTTAATTATATTTATGATATTATTTTTGGTTTAGATTTTTTTTTTATGTATACATATTGTTCACTGTTTTTGTAGCATAGTGAAATTGATTTCTTGATCTTGCAGGGAACTTTACAAAAATAACATTCAAGGGTCGATTCCTGCTGAGATTGGTAACTTGAAGAGCTTAATAAGTTTGGACCTATATAACAACAATATCTCTGGAAAAATACCCCCGTCATTGGGAAATTTGAAATCTCTCGTCTTTTTGTAAGTTTGTACTTTTACTGACATATTTTCTCATTTTCTTAAATGTGCGCCTACTTCGTACGCTCATCATTGATTTTAGAGTTACTTGAGTTATTTCTTCATAACCCTTAATTTATTTCACAGACGTATTAATAATAATCAGCTCAATGGACCAATCCCAAGGCAACTAGCTGGTATATCCAGCTTGAAAGTTGTGTAAGTGCTTCTGATTGACTAGTGCTTATAACCTTATGTGACGAGTTATCTGGTGCAAGAAATCTAATAATACATTGATACATTTTTTTTGCAGAGATGTCTCAAGTAACAACCTGTGCGGTACAATTCCTTCTACTGGTCCATTTGAGCACATCCCCTTAAACAAGTAAGTTGTTTGAGTTGTAGCTCCTCTTTAAATATCCATTATATATTTGAGTTCTCAAGTTCTTGATATCTTTCATCAACTCTTGTGACTGTCTCCTTGAACTTGTTAACATAACTTTGTTTAGTTTGCAATTTTATAAAGAGACCTATAATTATGGAACTGCATGTCACGTGAATCTGGAAACCAATTAACCGATTGAAAAAGTAGGTCAATCAAAATAACTTTATTAGTTGAATTTGCTAATTCATATGTTTCCCACGAGAATATTTCACATGCTTGAATGTAATAAAAATATGAAAGCTATTTGGTGATGTGTCAATGACTAGATTTTGACTGATTGGTTATATGTCTTTTGTTTTTTTGAAGCTTTGAAAACAACCCCCGAATGGATGGTCCTGAGCTGCAGGGGCTAGCAAGTTATGATACAAACTGCTCGTAATTAAACACTTGGAATAGCAGGAGATGCTGAACTTTATGCGTTAAACTTATCTCGTGCTTTTTCCTTGTTAAGCATGTTAAAGTTGGTATGCGTGTATTTGTGTGTGGTCTGTAAGATGGCAAAGATTTGTAAAACTCGTTGTAGTTACTAGTGTGTGAGTGATTGTAGTCGACCACGAACAAGAACGAATGATAATCTTATTTCGTAATGCATTGTTTATGTATTGGAGTATATTTTTTCCTTTTGGCACTTCAATCATCATTTGAGGATTAATTACAAAAACTACCCTCGTGTTTAGATTAATTGTATACCTCTATCAAATTTGCACCAAAATTCTGTAAAAAAAAATTAAAAAAATCACACCAATTATCATTGTATATTCCAAAAGATGCAAAGTATTGCACCAAAATTCTGTAAAAAAGTTCACACCAATTGTCATTGTATATTCCAAAAGATGCAAAGTATACCAGGTATAAATTCTATATAAGTTCTGATTTAAGTTCTGTATAAATCTTATAGCACACACAATATGACACCTCATACTCACATGGACTCAAAAATCAAAATTGACCCGCATTCTTATTCTTTATCCGAATCGCTGGAACTTGAGTCTGAGCTAGAACTTGAACTCGAGCTTGATCCTGAGTCTTTCCCTTTAACATATGTAATGGAACCTGAGTCTTTAGACACTTCAACTTCATTACCCGGCTTTTCAGCTGCCACACTGTTTTCTTGTACCATAGACTCCAGCACAGATGGACTCGCCTCATCTGCATTGACTTCCACTGACTCATTTGAAGACAGAGTAGCCTCCTCCGAAGGAATACTTTTTCCGGATGAAATACCTTGTGTTCCTTCAGTCCCAATCACATGCATTGCTCGATCAACCGAATCAGGAAGTGATTGTGTGGAACCCAAAGAAGCATTTTCTTCAATCACCTCGAGAGTAGACACTGTCACACTTGAGCTTTCTTTCTTAGAATGCTCGACTAGGTTCCCTTCAACTACCGTCTCCTTAGCAGTGATATCTTTAAATGCCAGATCAATATCTTCAATCTTACTAGCTTCAAGCTCAGACATCTGATAGTCGGATTTTGTATATGAGATTTCATTTTCCACCAATGCCTCCGATTTAACCTCAACGGAAAAATAATTATTTTTTTCATCTGATTGCATTTCAATTTTTTCAGATGTTTTACTATCAGGAGAATCCAGGTTGTCCCTCTCACCAAACTCCGTTTTTAATACTTCAATGTGTTCAGATCCACTTACTTTGGATATTTGTGGCTCGGAAACACATTCCACACCCTCTTCGTGAATATCAATATCCTGCCTCCATTTCTCCGAACGCAGCACATCTGCTTCAATTTCATTCTCTTCAACAGAATCGAAGTGTTGTTCGAATCCAGTCGAGCCCGTTCCCCATTGTTGGACACTAAAGTCCCCGACACTATCTATCTCGGCCAATATATCTTCGTCGATTTCCTTAATCTCATCTATTTGTTCCACTGCTTGCTGCACATTGAGATCAGATTCAGTTGTCTCGGTGGCAATGGGCAGATCATGCTCTTGGACCTCGGGCGTGTTCGAATTCTGTGTAATTTGAGCATACTCGAACGAGTCAAGTTCGACTGAGGCACCTGATGCCTGCAATGTACGACGCAAGAGACCATAACTTAATATACGAGAAAGGGTTACAATATATGCATTTTTACTTAACAGACACCTCTACTGAGAACACAATTTCGTAAAACAAACTCAAATATTTAAACAGAAACCGGTGTATAAATCATTTAAATTACTCGCAAGAAAACCGTTTTCAATATTACTAGCGAAAAATCTCCACATATAAGCAGTTAGAAGAAATAAACCAAATGAGGCAGAAGTTGAGTAGTTTAACTTACCCGAACTTCATCAAAATGTTGAAAATTCGGTTCACGCATTTCACCAGCGTCATGAAACGGATATGCATTTCCCTCAACAGAAGACGTAGAAATCAACTTCTCATCAGCTCTTCGGTAAGCATCAACATCAGCACCCACTGGATGAGTAGTTGATGTTTCGGGCACGATGCTGTTCTCATCCAGTCGCGGGCTCGAATCATAAACAGGGGCCCGTTGAGGGATGTCAATCGCCAATGGACCTGAGTCACTCAGATTAATATTTTCCGTGAAAGTTTGGGATAAAATGCCAACATTTCTTCTTCCTTCCAACACTGACAACCCTTCACTTACTATTTCGGTGAAAACCCTTTCGCTAACTTCTGAAAGTGACGATGAGCTTGAGCCATGTCTGTAAACATGTTCATCGCCTTCATTGTTTGGATGACACTCAGAAGCTTGGGCTTCCACCGACCCAGTTAACATTTCTTGTTGATCCGCAACACTTATGTCCTCTTCATTTTCGTCTTCTTGATGAGAAATCAGCTGTGGGTCTCCCAATCGATCCCCAAAGATTTCTGTCGCCAGGGGGATCGCCTCTAAACCAGTTGATTCAGTTTCAGGAACATAACTCACTTTTGACTCACTAAACTCGCTTGATTGTAACGGAAAAGAAGAAGAAGAATAGCTCGACTCTTCTGAAATCATACTCTCCGGAACAAAGTACGGCCTCATCCTCGCACCTTTCCCATCGGGTGCAAAAACCGAGGGCCCCACGCTAAAACTCTCGTGCCTCCGGAAAACCGCCCCCCTCGACTGAGACGTCGTAAACTCTTCTTTAAACTCATCCCCCATGAGATCAGGCTTCTCTTCACTCAAGTCATATGGGATATCGAAAGGGTTTCCCCTCTGCAACATAACCGAAGGAGCTGAACCAGGAATTAGAGGCAAGCCCATAATATCGTCATAGGAATCATGATAAAGATCATCAAAAGGATTCCGTCTTCTAGTCGAGATGGGAGGAAGGCCTAATGGATAGTCGTTACTCTCCAAGTCTATCAAGTTCCTTTCATGAATCATGCTCGTATCCTTCCTAGACCTCCTCTTAAGAATCAAATTCTCCAACCGCTGATTCCTTTCGATCTCGGAACTCCCTAGATTCATGAGATTCTTCTGGTCCTCTTCAGTCCATGTAATAACAGATTTTGCCAGCTCTTCCTTGTCTCCTTGTGCATCACCCTCCCCTTCTTCATTGTCATCGTCTTCATCTTGATCATCTTCCAAGTTGTCGTGATTTTCTTCGATGCTTGAATCTGAAGAACTCTCCGATGCCACATCAGAGCTACATTGGGATCCACGAACGGGCTGAAGACGAATCGTCTCTTCATCCAATAGCGGGTGAAGCTCATCCAGCATCGGCATTATATCAACCATGGATGCATCTGGGGATGAGCTCTCGGCTTGATCGGACCCAAATTCCTCTTCTTCACCCTGTTTGTCTTCTTCTCTTCCAGCCCATTCGTCTTCCTCTACAATTTCTGTCCAAGGAGAACGTGGAGGAGAATCAAGTGAAGCCACATTCACCTTCTCAGAATCGAAAGAATCAGTCTCCGATCCCTCCCCATCCGATTCAAGAACTTCATCATTCAACTTCTCATCAACCCCTTTGGTCTCTCCATTTTCTCCTTCTTCCCGGATTTCACCATCGGACTTGATCTCTCTTTCCTCGATCAATGGTACTGCAGTATCATCCAAATATTCCTCTCCCTTCCCATTAGTCTCAAACTTTGTTTTTCTCTCTTCGATCTCGATTTCGGGTAAGCTTTGTTCCCCGTAACTCAAAAGCAATCCGAGCAAAATCGCGGTGCATACAAGTATAGGGGAAGCGGATACCAATAGCGAGAAAACGAAAGGGGATGATCTGTGCAGTAATATCAAGAAACAGAGAAAGCCCACAAGGAACGGATGATTGTAAACTGATCTAAAGCAACATCTGATTGTAAAGGTCAGACCTTTACTGATTTTTTCAGCTAGAACCCCCAAAAATTCACTGCCCATTTCCTTAAAATCTGAACACAAACAAAAACCCCAGAAACACCTTGTCAATTTCTCATCATCAATTCGGAGTCCATAACTGTAAATAAATACTGTATGAACTAAGAACTGAGCAAATAATTACTATAATAAAAGCACCTGAAAAAAATCTCAGAAATTAAACTCCAAAGCAACTTGAGAATCAGAGATGAAAATCTTGTTTACAGCTACTGAACAAATTGCATCGAATTGTACAGAGAAAAAAATAAGGGTTTAACCAGAAATGCAGAATGTGAAACCGGGTTGATTGAAAAATAGTTACTTTCAAAAAAATTCTTTTTATTTTTTGAGTAAGATGATGAGATTGTGTTATTTCTTGGATTTTCAAAACGTGATCACAAATTTTCACAAAAATAAAATTACAGGGCTGACTTACTGTGTAATTTATTAAAGGGCTTTAAATATGATTTTCTTCACTTTGACAATGCAAAGCACGAGAAAGGACCGCATCATTAATCATTAATTCATTATAGATTAATTAATTATTCCTGATTTTGTTTATATAAACTAGAGTGAATAATAATGTGAATAAAATATCTAATTAATTTGCAAATTGATAATTGAGTTTATCTAAATTATGTAAAGTAGATATAGTAATTATTTTTTATCGTGTGTATCATTATCATGTGATTTTTTAATATTTAATTAAATAAATATAATATTTTTAATTTTTAAGTAAATAAAGGAAATTGTAAATTTATAATTTAATTTTAGATGATAAATTTTCAAACTTCAATTTTAAGTTGAATTTTTTGTTAGGTGGAGATAGTTTTGTTGACTGCTTGTTCTAAAATTTCACACCTAAATACCTAATCAATAAATACGAAACTCCTTTAATTATTGTAAATTATATATCGGCACGCAAAAGTAGAATTTCCTACTTATTATATTAACGGGACCGTCCCTGAAATTGTTAAAAATTCCGCCAGCGACCACAAAACTCACACTCTCTCACCTTCACCGACTAAAAACAATCCATGGCGTTGTGGGGGGCGCTGACGGAATCGATCGACCACTACACGGGGATGTCGCCGGCGGCGTTCTTCACCGTACTGGCGCTGATGTTCGTCACTTACAAGGTGGTCTGCGGCATGTTTGTCGCCGCCGACGATTACGCCGCCGTCAAGCGAACCAACGAATACGTTCTCCGGGAGCCGGTTCAGCTGGGCGAGGTCACGGAGGAAGATCTGAGGGCTTACGACGGCTCCGATCCGGATAAGCCGTTGCTCATGGCGATCAAAGGGCAGATCTACGACGTCTCTCGTTCCAGGTAAATAGTATAATTCAAAAAAACAGGAAAATTAAATAAAATTAGATTAATAATTACTACTCACTACTCTGAGGTTTGGGGTGATTTCAAAAAGACCTAAATTATATTCAAAATCACAAAAGGTTAACTTTTGCCCTAATTGATTTTTTTTTTTTTTTTTGTGCTGTTTTTGTAAATTTCGAAAAGTATAGGGTTAAATTTGCAATAAGACTGAAATCTGGGTGGTTTTTGTAAATATTTTGCACGGCAGGATGTTCTATGGACCTGGAGGACCATATGCTCTGTTTGCCGGTAGGGATGCAAGCCGAGCCCTTGCTCTCATGTCGTTCGACTCTAAAGATCTTACCGGGAACACGGAAGGCCTGAGTGAATCGGAAATGGAGGTTCTTCAAGACTGGGAATACAAGTTCATGGAAAAGTATGTTAAGGTCGGAGAATTAGTTTCCAAAAGTACCCCTGGGTCGGAAAGTGCTGAAAATGAAGCCAAGGCAATCAAGCTCGATGATAACGAGGAAAACGTAATAACAGAAGGAAACGAAGGGCAGTAGCAAGATATCTGTGTGAAAACTTCTTCATGCTTGTACTGATTGATGATATTTTTCTCGAAAAAAAAAAATGATGTTTCTCGGAACTATTGTGTTTGTATTTACTACTACTGCTGATGTGAAATGGGGTATAAATTTTCCTCTATTTAGAAAGATTTGAAATGAATTCCACATTGTTACACAATAAACATCTATAGGAAATGTACAAATATAATTACAACCCCTGCTGCAAAAAAATAGCAAAATCGGCTGTTTATGTATCTCTGAGTAAAACAGCCCTAATTCAATCCGATAATAATGGTAGACGAGAGAAATTCAATCCTATGCAAAAGGATTCCCGCCGATCGATGCGACATGCCCTTGAGCATTATTGATACTCCTACAAGAATGACAAAAACCCTTTATCAAGAACCATTCATTACATATGCACAGGTAATGAAAATCGAGCATATTCTGCACGAGGTGCTTTTGAAATCTGATTAAATGAATCAGAAACCGAAGTAGAAACTAGTATTCGCAAACACTAAAATTACATTTTTTAATCAAAACTAAAAGTCTAAAATCACTTTAGTTAGTGTAAATTCAAAAGAAACCAAAGCAGAAAAGTAAGGAAGACATACGGTACTTGGTTGCTTGGTGCTTGCTCCGCCATAAAACCCAAAGAGCCTACTCAAGCAAATGCATGATTCAGATTATAAGTGGAAGGAAAGTAACAAACTTTAACAACAGGAATTAAAGACAAAAAAACTACCAATAGTCGGATCAAATGGAACTCCACCAGGGACATAGGATGGAACTGAGTTTTGGAAAGCCCAAGTTTGGTTTACGGTGTAGGAAGGTGGCGCCTGAGTATTTGGCAAAGCATCATGCAAAGAGCTCATGTTCCAGAACTAAGACCAAGTATAGTACAAAGCATCGTATCATTAAACCAATTTTATTTGCCAAATGAAATCATTGTGCTAACATGTAAAGTCATACCGTGTTGCTAGTTTCCATGTCAGAGTCGTAAGGAAGATCAAAAGGATTGGCAGGCTTATGATCTGTTGCAAACGAATGTACAACAGCCTACATCACAGAAATCAAACATTGAATATGCCGGAATATAGTAGTTCATCTAAATCATTATGTTCAGGTAAGTATGTACCGCTTTTGTACTCGTCTGTGGTAATAAACTGGATGATGGAGGTTCACTCTTATTTGTACTTCTTACATTGGCATCGTTATTCAAAGCCTTCAAGAGAAAAAAAAAACCGAATTCGTCTAATAAACCCAAGAGAAATACATTTTTACAAGGGAGTTAGCAAGCCTCGAATATACCAACCTCAATAGATTTATCAGCATCGGAAGAATATTTAAAAGCTACGTTTTCACTCTTTATCACATTGTGCATGGGCTGTGCTCCAGCAGAATCATCAAAGGCGTTCCACGACTGCAAGATAGATAAATTACATCACCAAAAGTTTATTAAATCATCCAAATTTAAAAGTTTGTCCATGCCAAAAACGAGTGAATTTTATGTGCTAATTTAAAAAGGATAATGCTTACTTGAGTATGATTTACGGCGACATTGGCATTTTGTATACTTCCATGCCCAAAGTCAAGTGTCGATAATGCAGAAGGCTCATGAACAGAAGAGGCCACACAGGAAGAACCCTCATCAACTGAAAATGGGTTAAAGCTTCCTACAACATTTCCATCAGAAGACGGCACCAAACTAGGACCCTCTTTTTCAGAACCTGTTGGCATTGCCACCTCTTGAGGCATCATATCGAATGTAGCCCATCCTCCATTGGAAAATGCGTCTGGTTGTTGCTGTGAAATCCCGGGAAAAAAATCCAACGGTGTAGCTTGTGTACTATTTGATGGTTGATGGACCACAGTATTAGTACTGGGTAGAGGTATATGAGTGGCATTTTGTGGTGTAAAAGGTGCACCGAAGAGGTCGAAATTATCTTGGACTACATTAGGAGGAGACAAATATGAATCTGGTAATTGGGTATTAGTAGCGGGTTGAGGTGGATAAATACTGTTCTGTGGAGCAAAAGGGGAACTAAATAGATCAACTTCAGGCTTGTCCAGAGAATTAACCGACTTGAGAGCCATGGAACCGTTATCAAAAGGCCGAAAGCTTCCGGAACCAGGAGCTGTCTGTATAGAAGATATAGCAGAATTGGGAAAGATATTGTGAGTACATTAGACATGAAAGATGTTCACAATTTTTGGCTTCACTCATAGGTGAACATATTCTAAAAAGATGTAATCCAACTGTTACATATACTTACATGTGTATATAATGCAATAATGCATATACCAAATATTAGTCTATTACGCATTGCAATATTTGTGTTTTAATCATTTAAATAACTAGAGCAATAATACAAGATAATGAAAACATTAATAATACCTAAACCACAAGTGATCTTGCAAGCCCAAAAATCTACAGACTTTTTTTATTTCTTCGTAGATTTTCAAATTCAACCCTCACAAATTATTTTTTTATATCGATTTGGACATGTCCCAAACCTAAAAAAGACTCGAATTCCAACAATAAAAATGTGGAAAACAATAAAGAACTTGCAACTTTTCTTCAGAAAAGTCGCACCTAATCATGAACTTTAAAGTTAGGTGCTATAAACAAACAAGAACCCAGCTTGTTTCTTTCCTTTTATCTTGTATTTAATTATTTATCTTTTACCTGTTGATGCAATGTATTTCCTCCATTGTTGGTGTTATTCGGATCTGAAACTGTTTTCTGAAGCTGCGGAGCTTCGTTCGAGATCTCTCTTGAAGTCTCACTGAAAGGGCTTCCTGTGTCTCTCTGAGAGTTCGGTGATAAACCATCTGATCCGAAAGGATCACCTCCACCTGAAACAGAAAAATCCGAGAATCTCGGATGAGATCCCTCATTCGCAAACCCTTCATTATTCGCATGATCGCTGAAACGAGTGGGACTCAAGAAACTAGCAAGCTTTCCCTCATAAAGGCCTTTGTCCGAACCATGCTTTCTTGTGAGAGAGGGACCCTGTTTTCCATACCGCCTTTCTTCATATTGAAAATCATATGGCGGGCTTTGAGAGTAAGAATGATATGAGCTTGCGCGTCTTGTCTGATCTTCGTGGCTACTTAAGCTCTGTTCAATTAGTGCAAAGTCGTGTTAGTCTATATTTAAATTTATCGTTCCCTCAAATCCATAGAAAATGATCTAGTTAAAAGGTATCACCTGCGGACCTCTTGGAGGCCTATCAGTTGATTTCTCCTGGAAATATAATTTATCCACATACACTTTCTTTATGAATTCACGGACTTTATCAATGTTGCTGCAACACAGATACGAGAAAGAAAAAATCAGCCTTTATAAAAAAATCGATTTTTTGTCCAACTAGATGGCATGATTTTCACCTATTATTTGGAAGTCTGCTCGTTTGCGGGTCCCAGGCCTTCAAATATAACTCCCTCGCACGCTGAAAAAGTAATATTTTGTGGATGAATCACCGAAAAATATTGAATATAAACAAAAATTTCTGGATCCAGAAACACGTTTATTACCTGATTGCCACCACTCTGAAGAGCATCCACTTCTTGAGAAGTGAATTTAGACATGGAGACTGACTTAACACGATGTGTAAACTCACGGCTGCAAGACACACACAGGAAAAAAGGATTCATAACCTGATATCTAGAAATAACGGCAGAACTATAAGTTTCGTGGACGAACAAAAAGATGAATGCCGATAGGTAATGCCTAATTTCCTTGAGAATTGTAATTAGCTGAGAAACACAAACTCAGAAAAAGCTCCAGTCGAAAAAGAGAGGAACACATACTGTATTCCGCTGCAAGCGATACAAACAAACGTCCAAAAGTTTGTGCACACGTATTGAGGACCCTGCACCCAAAAGAGCAAAAGATTCAAGCTTTTGTTCCATGACCCACTATGGCATCAAAATCGCAAAAAGCATAAGATTCAAACCCGGAATTACACAGAAAAAATAGGTGCAGTACATTTCCTAATTACACAGAAAATGAAAACTTCATCAAATTGTTTTACCAAGCTGTTGCAGTTGATGCATCGCCGATTGGGAGGGAGCTTCATAAGTCCCCGGATAATCTTCTCGTTCCTCTCTTCTTCTCTTTTGCTGCTCATTTTTTTTACTCACGCAGTAAAAAAGTAAAATCCAATCTCCAAACCCAAATCAAGAAAAATGGAGCCGACAAGGAAACAGATTCAAAGAACAAAAAAAATTAAAAATTAAAACCCTTTTCGGAAATTTGAGCGAGGTGCGATAGGGTTTAAGGGTTTCTGATTTATTTTTTTTCGGATGAAAGAGACGATAGAGACGGAGATTTGAAAATGAATCAGCTCAATCAACTGTTTCTGCTGTGGGTTTCAAATTTGATAATGATGCTATTATAGTGTGATCCAGTGATTGTGCAATTACTGACGTTGAAAAATCGCTAACGCCAGATAAGATTTTGGCGTGCTCCCCTGTTCAGAGTTGTACAGCGTGATTTAGGGATTGTGCGTTAAATTGGGATGTAGCGAAATTGTCCTGGCGGTAGTTAAGATTCAGCTTCAAATTACGGTAATACCCCTCGACTCTGTTTTTGTTCCTCTCACCATTTATCCTCTCCGGCTCTCTCCATTGGCCACCACTGTGATAAAAACGCCGCCCGCCTTGAGCGCACCGGCGGCGTGCATAACCGGAACCTCCGCATCCAAATCCCAAATCTTCACTCGCGTCTCCTTCGTTTCGAATAGGCTCCCGGTGAATCCAGATTACAGGAGGAGGAGTTTCAAATCGTCCAGCTGCTCGTTTCAAAAGTTCCTAACTTTTTCTACCGATGGAGAGGCTGCGAACCGAGACCCGAGAGAAAGACCCGCTTCAAGGACCCGAACCCGAAATTCGAGGTAGTTTCTTCTTCTTCTACCGTGTAAGTTACTACTTGTACGAATGTGAATGTAATATGAATTGAATTTCTGAATGGCTTTGGATTTGGAGTGCTGTTGCTTCCCTAATTTAGAATAAGTAGTGGATTGTTGATTGATGTTGAGAGTGGTGATGTAGTGAGAGTGAAGATATAGTTTCCGAAGAAGATACTTCTTTGATTCGAAAATAACCGAAGTCGAATCGATTCTTAAGACCATCGAAAATGAGAAAATTAGCCTCGAGAGGAAGGTGGCCACGTTATCCGAAGAACTGTCGTACGAGAGGGATCGGGTTCTCAGAATTATTGCCGACATTGACAATTTCCGCAAGAGAATGGAACTCGCTGGTGTCGAACGCACAAGGAGAAGTCGTGGAGAGACTGTTGGGAATTTTGGATAGTTTTGAGAGAGATAAAGCTCAGATCAAAATAGAAACTGAAGGAGAGGAAAAAGTAAACAACATCTATCAGAGGATTTACGAGCAGTTTGTGGAGATTTTGGGATCCTTCGGCGTTGTTCCTGTGGGCTCGGTGGGGAAACCGTTTGATCCCATGGTGAGTTTTAATATATACTTTTACGATTTTGTTTAGGTGGCTTTATATTTACAATTACTCTCTGGTGATTGACTCAATGCAGGTAAGTTTCCGAGTTGGCTCACAATTCAGTCGAGTAATAGATGGACTCTTTGAAAAGCTGTATAAAGCTTAGTCAGGTTTTACGAAAACCTGTATACGCTTTTAATCAAATGAGTTCTCGAGCCAACTCGGTGAGTTTATTGGGCAAAGATAGATAGTATGAATTCTCCACTCATTATGAAGAGTGATATATTTTTATGGTCTTACTTTTGGGTTATATTGTAGGTCATTTCGCCAACAGTTAAAAAACGAACTTCTAACTGGAATTCTGTATAAAGATGCCTTACATTGCATATAATAATTTTCGTTTGAGAAGTGAAAGACAAATCATTAAGTGTTACAAAATGACTGATTTATCCTATTTTAATGTATTTTTTCTCCAAAAGCTCATCTTGAAGACATTGAAACATTGAGTTTAGAAACTATGAAGAAGGTTAATTTTGGAAGTTTTAGGCCAAAATGCCTTGAATTCTTTTAACAATAACTATTTTGGGATGAAAGAATAGGGGCCAAAATGACTTTTTTGGGACCATTATTTGATTCTCAACCGTATTTTGCTTCTGAGAAAATAGATCACTTCCTTTAATAGGAGAAGCTTTTACAAACACTCCATGATTTTCTTGTTTTAGTTCCCCCGTTAGAATCTAGGTGTAATTGGTTCTTGCTCTTCGCTTTTTTCTATATAATCTCGTGTGCAACAGATTTTCTGACATTAATCCTCCTCCTTTCTCCTGTCAAAAGCTGCGTGAAGCTACAATGCGTGAAGACTCTACTGAATATGAAGATGGTGCTGTTATCGAAGAATACAGGAAAGGGTTTGAGCTTGGTGACAGACTCTTGCGTCCATCAATGGTGAAGGTGTCGGCTGGGCCCGGGCCCACAAAACCCGAAACCGAGGCCCAAACACAAGACCAAGAGGAAGACGATGAAGAAAGTCAAGAGGGTAGCTCAGAAAGCACATCCGCTAGTGAATAATTGCTTGGAAATAGTTTTTGTGGGATTCTTGGATAATCGCTTAGAATCTAAAGAAGAGAGAACTTGAAAGCATGAGCTGCGACCACTTTAAGAGGTACGACAAAGTATAATCAAAGTAATTACATTGTTTAGCGAGAGTAATCAAAGTATAACCATTTTTGCAATTTCATACTACTATTTCTGAAAATTGCTGTTGACCGTGACTTGAGTTTCGAATCATTTACATTTATATCTATGTACCGAAAGTTGAAACAAAATTATTTCAAAAAATATTTCATATTTGTATAATTCTTAGTCCGACGAGATGTCGGCCGGGCCATAATCAACAACCCCATCCCGAGCCCACATCCCAAACACACCTTAGCAGCTCAATAATCCAGTATTTGAACTGAGTTGATTAGGTACTGAGTCAATCCGTCGAACCGGGCTGAGTTTCCATGCAACTTGCATGCTCACAATATAACATACTTAGTACTATAATTAATTTTTTTATTTGAAGGAAATAAAGTTAAAAGAATTGTCCTGTATGTGTTTTTTTATTGGTATTAGGTGTAATACTTTTCTAAAAAAGAAGCCAAAGGTAAATTTGATTGCGTATATATGTTTAATAACATTTCCACTTACTCCACTAAAATTACTAAAATTACAAGAAAGCCCTTTTTGTAACAAGCAATATATATAGAGTGGATTATGGGATATATGCCCATATGGCCGGACAGGACAACGAAATTTAACTATCGAGAATATTGTCGCATAACGTTGAGTGTCATAATCCTTGTATTCTTGCTACACAGAAAGGGCCCCACGTCTGATTTGTAATCTCACGCCAGTCCAATTTTTGAATAAAAAAGATGAGATTTGTATGTGTTTTTCTATCTTGATTCTTGATTATTATTTCAGTACTATTATTATTCAAGAAAAAGCAGCAGCAGCCCAAAAGGTGAAAAAAAAACATGGAGGGGGATGATTGTGTTAACGAGAAGCTGCTTCCGAAGAGGGATGAGTATGGGCCCGACGAAGAGGAGAATCCGAAAGCCAAAATATGGGCCGAGACCAAGAAGATGTGGGTCGTAGCTGGCCCAGCTATTTTCACTCGTTTCTCCACCTTCGGAATCAATGTTATCAGCCAAGCATTTGTGGGCCACATCGGCGCCACTGAGCTCGCTGCGTATGCTCTGGTTTTCACCCTCCTCACAAGATTCGCCAATGGCTTACTCGTAATTTCTAACCCCTGTTTAACTGTGTTTTTTTACCTTTGTGATTCTTGTATGTTAAATTATCTTGTTTTTACAGTAAAGTTCCTTTTTTTACTGATGATCTGTCTACATGTTGAAGTGTGTGTTGCAAATTGAGTGTCTCGTAGATAGCTTCGTTTTGATATCTCATTAGCTCAAAACCGAGTTGTAACGAATGAAAATTTATAAATTAAAGTAGTAGCTAAATTCGTTGGAAATGGAAGAGAATTCCGAAGGGTTAAAAGTATCCCACATAGGATGACGAACTTGTTTTAAGAAAATCGGAAATCGAAAAGAAACTGTACATGTGACTTGAAAAACCCATGTTGAATTCCTAAAGTTTCTGATATTATTTTTTTTTCGAAATGTCGAAAAATGTAGCTAGGAGTGGCCAGTGGATTGGAGACTCTATGTGGTCAAGCCTACGGCGCGAGGCAGTATCACATGCTCGGGATATACCTTCAAAGGTCATGGATTTGTCTGTTCGTGACCTCAACCTTACTGTTGCCGGTTTACGTTTTCGCGGCCCCCATCCTAAAAGCTTTGGGGCAGGACGAAGAGATTGCTGACTTGGCAGGGGAAATCGCTCTGTGGTTCATCCCCGTCATTTACGCCTTTGGCGTGTCGTTTAGCTGCCAGATGTACTTGCAAGCTCAGAGCAAGAACATGATAATCACTTACTTGGCAGCTTTCTCGTTGACCATCCATGCTCTCCTCTCGTGGCTTTTGACCGTGAAGTATAAGTTCGGTATAAGGGGTGCGATGGTCTCGACTATCTTGGCGTACTGGATTCCGAACGTGGGCCAGTTGGCATTCGTCATCTCAGGAGGATGTAAGGAGACGTGGAGAGGCTTTTCGATGTTTGCTTTTAAGGATCTTTGGCCGGTTGTTAAGCTTTCTATGTCGTCGGGTGCTATGTTATGGTAAGAAATTCTATGCCTTTGAGAATGAGAAAGTTCGTTTCAACTTTCAACTCTGAAGAATTTGTAATTTTTTTTTATTCGTCGACAGTCTTGAGCTCTGGTACAATGCCATACTGATTCTTTTGACGGGAAATTTGAAAAACGCGAGGGTCGAAATCGACGCCCTTTCGATCTGGTATTATTTCTATCCCATGTTCTTATTTTAATTTCCTTATTGAAATTCACATTGCAAATTTGTTCTATGTTTCAGTCTTAACATTAATGGTTGGGAAATGATGATATCTCTCGGTTTCATGGGTGCAGCAAGGTATATTAATCTTGTTTCTCTTAAGCCACGAGTGTGAATAAACTCGATTTTAGTTGATGACTCTCCGAACTCTATGTTGTAGTGTTCGGGTCTCGAACGAGCTTGGAAAGGGGGACCCTAAAGCTGCGAAATTCTCAGTCATGAATATAGTTGTGACTTCTTTCTCGTTTGGATTCGTGCTGTTCGTATTTTTCCTATTCTTTCGCGAACATCTAGCTTATATATTCACGAGCGATCGCGATGTAGCTGCTGAAGTTGCTCACTTGTCACCTCTGCTCGCATTTTCCATACTAATGAATAGTGTCCAGCCGGTTCTTTCTGGTGAGTCTGCAAACACCATAGAAGTAAAAAAACAAGAAAAATCATATTTTTTGTAGTGTTTTTTGATTTGACTATTCTGGTTCATTACATATCGGAATATTTTCCTGAACAGGCGTTGCTATCGGGGCCGGGTGGCAGAGTGTTGTGGTGTATGTTAACCTAGGATGCTATTACTTGATAGGAATCCCTTTCGGGGTTCTTCTTGGCTATGTCATCAAACTACAAGTAGAGGCATGTTTTTTTTATTTTTGCTCGTTTTAATTCGAATGTTGAATATATTTGTTATCGGATAGCTTAATCGAGCATCACACTTTACAGGGTGTCTGGATTGGGATGTTGGTCGGCACGCTCATTCAGACGATCGTCTTACTGATAATAACCCAAAGAACAGATTGGGGGAAACAGGTACATACACCAGATCATGCATTATGTAGTCACCCTATTATTCTCTGTTAACAACCTGACCTTGTTTTCGGTTTGACTTGTCTTAATAGGTTACCGTTGCTCGACAAAGAGTCAACGAATGGTTTGTGGAGGACGAGGTTAGAGGTAGCTCGGGAGCCACCTGATGAGCAATGTTTCCGTATTCTTGTGAGACCTGCTTGATATTTGCAGGTCGTCTTGGAACGATTCGATTAGTGAAATTGTGTTTTGAGGATATTTGGGGATGATTATTTTGGGATCTTGTAATGATTTATTTTGAGGAAATATAATTTCTTCAATAATTTATTGTTTAATTTACAGATACAAAAGCAAACATAAACATAGTACTGTATGTTGTTCTACTCAAATAACAAAAATTCTCTTGTCACGACAACATCTGAAATTCGAGCTAGAACGTCTATCGTCTTTGCTTCTTCTGTAGTGGCACTGAATCAATGTTCGATCATAAAGTCGTCAATGTATGATTCTGGTTTACCAGAAGTTACAAACCGAATCAAGATGAAAAGTTATGAATTTCGCCACAAACTTACAGATCCCGATAGCTGTTGATGGATGTAGGCCATTGATCTCAATACCGCGTCGAGTGTATCTCTAGTCAGTTGAAACTTTACTTCATTTTGGTTCAAAGGAGACTTGGTATAATCTTGTAACTATTATTAATGAGTTAGAAATACGTAGATGTTAGTGTAAGTAATTTTCTAAGAAAAAGGTACAAAAAGGAAAAGATGAGGAATATGTGGAAAAGGTCAACCAAGCAGAAACTGGTGACCCTGAAATTGCATAAATTGTTAAAGCTTGTTCGATTAGGATACCTTGAGAGTAATTATAGCCACTCGCCTATTATTGTCCACGGTCCAAGTCATAGATTCCAGCCTCGGTACAACTCCCTACATCAATCAAGCATGTTATACGCAGTACCAGCTAATACGAAGACAAACTAACATGAGTATGCATTGCTGCTTTTAAAGATAATTGGTGACACAAAAGGATCAAAATATTATCTTCTAGAAAAATTGCGTCAAAATAAATTTTGATGTGCATTGCTGCTTTTAAGTTTTGACGTAAGGTGGATGTGGAAAATACATAACATTATCTTCACGTACCAGAATTTGATGTGATACGACATTATTTTGAAGTGTTGGTTGTGGAAAAGATGTCACTTTGTTTTCACTTCAGTAGTGATTGGTGTTTGACGTCCGAGATTATGCTTGTTGACTATAGGAACTGGGTTGACTTGCATTGGCAAAAACGACCCCCTGGAAATATCTGAAGAGGTTAAAGGTAGAAATCGTGTTGTGAGGTCACCATTAGTCTGATTTGAGTATTTGCTCCACACTAGTAATACATTCTGAAAAAAGGTACAAATAGAAAAAATATCTTTACAAATCAAAACAATTAAAAGATAAAAATAAAAAAAAACAGAAATTGAAAGCAAAGGTAAAAGCTGACTATCTCTTTGTTTTTTCCTTCTTAAACTATTGATGACTTTACCACTCAAGTAAATCAAGCCAAACGGAAAACACACATGCAAACGGATATTTACCTGTTCTTTGGACAGCTCATCCTTCCAACGCCGCTCATGTTTCTGCAATAATACGAGAAACATGTTTCGCAATTCCAAGGGAAGATCACCAGGAAGAAACTTCAAATTATCACCACCATTGTGTACACAATTTCTAATGAGTGAACGAAGGGATGCCAAAACCTATACGCTGATGCCTTTTTGGTCAACAAGAACCCGTAGAAAACATAAAGGTGTGATATTTACATAAAGCAAAACAAGGAGGTAAAGTAGAAAAGAAGCTGTTATTATATAACTATGGAGGGAATTTGACCGACCAAAAGCAAGATACCATTTGTAAATCAACTTTATCCATAATAATTTATGAAAGAATCTAGACTAGTAGTCACACATTCGTTCGTCGTTATCATTTGGAACCATCTTGATCCCTTTTCTAATCAGCTTATAAAAAATGCTCTGTATCCCTTGCCCGGGTCGGTTTCATGTGCCCTACCCGCCCGGCCATTGGCTCGATCATGAAGATGAAGATGCCTAGACCGATACAATGATTCGTCCCGATGATCATTTTGGCTATACATTCATAATACCACTTCATGTAACCTCAGACACTCAGACTGACTATCAACACCACACACACAAAAAAAAAATACCACTTCAAAATTAGGGTCCCAAATGCAAACATAATTCCAATTCACATCAAACCCACCGTTTTTTTTTTCTTTTCCACGATATACAATAGCTACTACAAGAATAGGAAATAGCTAGAAAATTAAAATTTTAAAATTAAAATAATTGAAAAGGGACATAGAATAACTAACCGGGTCAAGTTCAGCAGGAGAAGGGAGGTTGAGAAGGGACTGAAAAGAAGATTTTTGCGGGGCGGATAACCCGGATTTCCGGGTCCTCCATAGCAGCTGGAGCAAGTTCTCGAGCTCTTGCTCTGATTCACACTGACCAGACTGTGAAGATGCTCTGAAAACGCTGTCCCCCGCAAACTTCATCTTTCTCAAGCCCAGCTCAGCCCGACCCGTCAAGCAATTGAGGGAGAATATGCATTATTTTAATTTTTAATTTTTAATTTTTTTTAATTTTAGGTATTTATCCACCTGTGACGTCACTCTTCTCACCTTTCCTGAATCCAGTGGGTCGATAAAGCCCAACATATGGGCCCAACGTTTAGTAGGCCCATTTAAAAGCCCGTGTAACTATGATTGGCACATATTTCTCACGCGCGTGTCACAGGCATATTTGATTTTCTTTTATGACGTCGTTTCGGACGTTGATCTTTTTTGTCACCAAAAATCATGATACTTTTTTTCCTTAACAAATTATTACAAGACGAGAAGAGTAAAAAAACTTATATATTTTGTGAATAATAGTTGATCATTATCATTATCCAATTCTTATGTTTTTAGTTCAATTTGAATGAATTTCGTTACTGTTCAAAAATATCATATTAACGAACTCTTCTTCTCCGGTATTTATACACTAAAATAAAATAAAATAAAATAATTATTAATGGTAACAAAAAATAAAATATTATTCTTATTTTTATTTTTATTCAACATAAATTTCTATATCCATGAATATTTCATTTAAATATTAAAAATAAAAACAATAACCACATGATGTGAATCTCCCTCTACATAAATAAGTTGGTGACTAAGGTAAGAAGCAGCTGGAAGATGAAGACAAAAAAGCTGTCAAGGGTTCATACTTTCATTGGGGCCAAGACTTATTTTGTATGGACTCGCTTTTATTTTTTCTGGACAAAATTAAATTAAATTATTGATTTATCAGAAAAATATAAACAACAAAAAAAAAAAATTGCAGCTGACATTTGACAATATGGGAGAGAAACCAATTCTGCAATCTGGGTCCCACACATTTTGTAATGTGAGGGTCCCACAAAGAGCACAATGATCCAAAATGTAGAAACTAGAATTCTGCACAAATAATTCATCTCAGGACAAAACTTTTGCCAATATTCATAGCAGTACTAATTTTCAAGCAAACATAAGACACTAATTGTAGCAAAACTTCTTCATAGCTTACATTAAGAACAAAGATAATAGGTTCTCAAGTTTTGTTAACATTACATGTAAGAGAGGTCGCCATGGCACGAGACGAGCTAAAAGTCGAAACAAAACACGATTAACTCCCAACACAGATAAATTAATCTACAAGATCCTAGCTAGCTAGCTGCTTCTTATATGGGGGACGAACTTGTTCTGCGCAGTTGGTACTTGGGCTCGGGTGGTGGTATGCTTGGAAACATATTCTCCAATTCCTGAATGACAAAAATCACCGACAAAATAATGTCATCCGTAAACAAGACTGATCGAAGAGGGTGTCCACAGATGTACAATCCAATAAAAGCTCCTGTTTTAAACTCAATTTCACTTTTTTCCATCTCATATAGTATTCCCTCTATTTCATAACAACATGAACACTTAAATGGATGTTTCACAATAATACACCTATTTTACATTTTAACTTAAAAATACATTTATACCCTTCTTTTTTAGTATCACATTTGGAACCAGGCGAAATTCCAATAATCGACCACCTTAATACAAGCCCGTTTATTTCAACATGTGTTAAGCACTTTCTTACTAACATTTCATGTTGTGATGTTACTAACCTTTTGTCTCTTGAGCCGTTCGTTCTCCTCCTCGAGACGTGCAACCTTGTTCTCCAGCTCTTGCGTGTAAGCCTAAAAAACCAAAACCATACAAACAATTACGAATACTTAATACAACCAACAACAACAAAAAACGGAGACAGTTACCTGATTCCTTGCTCGAGATCTAGCAGCAGACTCCCGATTCTTGATCATCCTCTTCTGCCTCCTTTCCGAACTCTTCTCAGCTACATCGTCAGACGCACCCCTTTTCCTTCCCGTTGCTTGCGAGCCCGACAAAGTACCCATCAGAGGCGAAGAAGAAGCTAAAGCCATTTGAGTTTCCTGGTAATTAGCACCATCCATAACAGGAACCGGGTGATGACCTGGCACGAACATAGCCGAAGGAGCTTGATGATAGTTCATCCACTGAGCTTGCTGCTGGGGCAATCCCGTCATTTGAGCACCCGGGCCCACCTCCTTCCTCTGCTCCGTCACCACCCCAGCCTTGACGAGAAAGTCCTCCAACGTCATGTCCCCAAGCGTCGCCTTCCGATCCAGGAAATTCCTTTTATGCCCCTGCTGAATGTCCAGCCACACCTCGTCCACTGTCTTCTTGCTCAGATCGCTCGAGAGCGTGACGAGGTTCGACGGGCCTGATACGGGCTGGCCCATACGAGGCCCGTTGTTTTCGGGGCCTTGATTACAAGACTCGGCTGTCAAGAGAGTCTTCAGAAGCTCGTCGAGATTCATACTGCTGAGAGGCTTCCCCAGGTCACCTAACTGGTTCTGGACCTCGTCGAAAGTGAGGCCGTAGAACGACCCTTGCCGGGTCAGCGGGTTTGGTGACGGGTCATGGGTCCGGGTCGACCCGTTTCTATCACTACTACAACCTTCTTGAGATCCCATCATAATCTGGGCAACCATTCAAAGGGGGCTTTCTTTCACACTAATATCTCTCAAAACCCCAAAAATCAAAATTGACCCAAACGGGCCCTTAATTAATTGCAGGAAAAACAAGGCCTGGAAGCCCGAAAGCTTTGTGTGAAATAATAATGCGACTTTTCATTCTACCGAAAAGGGGGAAAAACAGAGCTCATCGTCGAATTCAAAGAAGTACCAATTGGGGAAAAACAAGAAAAGCGATAATAAAGATCCAATTTTTATTACATGTGTCCTTCAGATATAAACCAGATCAGGTAAAAAATTGAAATTTAATTGCGAAATCGACAGTAAAAAATGAGACTTACCAGGGGATTTTACAGAAGAAGCCCAAAAAACAAGAAATTGATTTGAGTGAGATTTGAGCACCCATGCAGCTAAAGAAGAGAACCAAGAACAGTGAACCCAACTTATAGATTCTGCTGACAAGGAATATATTTGCTCGTATGTATCCACTGCCAAATTTCAAAATAAAAATAAATTAATTTTATTTATTTATATGCATATAGGAAATATATAAAACTTTTTTAAGAGAAAAAACGAAATACTAATTCTTATAGAAATGTATTTTTGTTACGGGTACTTGTGCATCGAAAATTGGGTCTTGAAAAAAAATTGTTTCAATGTGTGGTATTTGAAACTGTGTACACACACTCTCTTGCTTTCCCTTTTGGTTTGAGACAATGTTCACTTTTATTTCTTTGGTAAAATGAGGAATGAGTACCGAAAAAATGGAAGCTAAAAATAACAAATTTAAGGTAGGATGATCAGTTTGTATGTTTTGACAGTTAAACTGTTTAGAATTAATTTGTTTATTTCAATTTATCTCACAATAATAAGAATATTTTAAAATAAATATTTCAATTTCAATGATGTTTGTACATTTTGATTTATTTATTTATCTCATAATTATTTGGACAATAAAAAAAAATGGTAATACTGTACTTCATATTTCTCATTGAAAATTGTCTCAATTTTATGTTTTATTTTTATTTATCTGTTTAATAATTTAAGGTGATAGTACCAAACAAAGGCGTGCTATTATTGTACTTTCTTGTATTGATAATCGTCCTTGGTGCCCAAAACCCAATTTCTCATCTCACTTTCCTATTAGTAAAATTTAGGAATGTCACAAAAACTATAGAAAATTCAACTAGAAAATTCAACTAATAGTGAGGGTAATTGGGTAAATATAAAATTACTTGGACATAATTGAAATAAATTCAAATTTTGTTACAATAGTAACCCAAAGCCTTACTTTATGTATTCAACATTTAATTTTTTTTGTGACAAACAAGTATAGTACTCGGTCAAGTTCTAAATACACCTGTATTACACGAGCTAGAATGCCAAGTTCTAAATACACCTGTATTACACGAGCTAGAATGCCGAATCTAACATCATTTTAGATCCACAAAAAATAAAATCAAGGATATCATCAAACTAGACAACGAGAAGCCTCCATTTGAAAAACATTCTTGCATTAACAAATAACAGAAACAAGTATCCAATTTAACTCGAGCATAAGCTGAGAAGTTTGATTAAAATAAAAACGGTGAATAAAAAACAAAACATATCCATCAACAAAGACAAAATCGAAACAGTAATCTAATTATAAAAGCACCTAACACCACAGTTTTGTGCTCACTTATGCGGCAGCCTCTTGCTCCTCCACCACATGAACAACCTTGGTAGTGGGGTGTGCCAAGAGATCGGTGAATTCTTGGAACGGGGATTTTGTGAAACGAGTCTCTGTCCAGAAGTCGGGAGTAAGGAACCCATAAGTCTTCAACAGACATTCAAATGTAGCCTGTAAAACAAATACACAGATTACAATGTCAAACATGAATAGACAAAGGCTTTCAATTTAAACAAAAAACAAATCCCAAACTAATCGATATTGAATAGAAACCAGAGACACGAAAGGCGATTCAAACCATCAAATGAAAAGGTGCACTAGTCAACATAGAAGGAGTCTAAGAGAAACATCAACCCAAAATCGGCATAGGAATTCAAGTGAATTTCAAAGGAAAATGTCATAATTCAAAAACATTTTGGTAATGCAGTAAGCACAGTATACAAATAGAGTTCTACAAATAGTTGAATTGTATTTATCATATTCATATAATCATTATACTGAGATAAGAACATATATTCATCTAACCAAAACATAAAAAAACACATTCGAATCAAATTCACCCAAATTAGAACCAAGTATAACAATCATAAACACAGAGGATATTAGAACAAAAAACAAGCAATTAAAATTAATTGTATACTGAAAAACTACCTTAACAAAGTTTCCAAGGGTCTTGGTAGATCCACGGGAAGAGGTGAACACATCGTCGATACCGGCGAACTGTAGCACCTTCTTGGGCACACGCGCCGCCACAATCCCGGCACCTCTGGGAGCAGGGACCATCCGCACGGTGACGGAACCGCATTTTCCGGTGACCTTGCAGGGAACGGTGTGCGGCTTCCCGATCTTGTTACCCCAGTATCCCCTCCTGACCGGAATCACAGAAAGCTTGGCCAAAATGATGGCGCCGCGAATTGCGGTGGCCACCTCCTTCGAGCACTTCACTCCCAGCCCGACGTGGCCGTTGCTGTCGCCGACGACGACGAAGGCCTTGAACCGGGTCCTCTGACCGGCGCGAGTCTGCTTCTGGACCGGCATGATCTTCATCACCTCGTCCTTGAGCGAGGGCCCCACCAGGAGATCGATGATCTGGAACTCCTTGATCGGGAGGGAATGGAGGTAGATCTGCTCAATGGACTTGATCTTCCCGTCCCTCACGAGCCGGCCGAGCTTGGTAACCGGCACCCACTTCTCCTCCTCGGATTCACGGCGAGGGCGACGGGGGCCACGGCCGCGACCGCCGCGAGCTCTGTCGCCTCGACCGCCGCGGGCACCGCCGAATCCGCCACCGAATCCTCCCCTCTCTCCGCCTCTGTCGGCCATGTGGTTAGGTAATCAGAGAGATGCTGCGCTAGTGTGTGTTTGATGTGTGTGTGTGCGGGCACAGACTGTGAAACCCTAGCTTTTATATAAATACTCGGAGGAGAATGGGCTTAGGGTTTATAAAATTAGCTCAGCCCATTAGTTAGATGAATGGGCTTGGACTTACATTAAAAGCCCAATTGGTGAGAGAACTTATTACTATCTACTAATACATGTTTTTATGAACTGAATTGATTTGAACTTAAGTAAAATAAATTGATATTTTTATAAAAATAATAATAAATTTTATAAATTGTCAAATATTTTTTTAAAAATATTAATAATATTTTATTACTAACTAGATTGTATAACTAAAATTATTTATTCAAATTATTTATTTATTTATTTTAATTTATTTTGAAATGAATTTTATCGAGTTGAACTAAACTGAAACGATCTATCTGAACTGAACTGAAATGAACTTCAATTAAGAGGATATATTTGTTTAAGACTCTATATTATTTGTTTGGACTTTTAAAGTCTAGATTTATTCCATTCGGATTTTTAAAAGTCTATTAAAATTCGGATGTATTCAATCCACATTTTAAAAAAGTCTATTAAAATCTACATGTATTCAAAATTCAATAGATTTAAAAAAAAATCAATGAATTTCTATTTATTTCATTCTAAAAATATAAAGGAAATCCATTATTTGAAAGCTCTCGTAAATAGATAAAATTTCTAAATATTCCTATTTTAATTATTGAAAAATTAATTATTAAAATAATAATAAAATTTGAAAAATATATAAATAAACATAATAAAGTTTAAAAACATCAAATGGATAAAAAAAAATGACTAATTAATTACTAAAAAATAATAAATTTAAAAATTATATAAATAAATATAATAAAATTAAAAAATATTAAATATATAAAAAATAAAAAAATAATATGTATATTATATATATATATATATTATGTTTAAATTAAAATTTACTATAACAAAAAACAGAAGCTAATTCATGGAGAATTATTGTTAATGTTATCGTTAATACTATGTAGAAAATGAGGTCGGTGATATAAATGAAGATAAGAATAATAATGATAAATAGTTATATATATATATATATATATATATATATATATATATATATATATATATATATATATATATATATATATATATATATATATTGAACTAATACATTTTTGTATTTTATTTTCTACACAATTTGGATTTTTTTAAAACAATTTGAATTTTTTTATATATCAAAATTTATGAGAATTCATTTAAATCAATAAAAATGTATTTTATGAAAATCTATTAAAATCAATATAAAAAGTCAATCAAACTCGACTCCGTGGATTTCGAAAAAACTACAAAAATCCATAGACTTTCAAAAATAAAAAAATAATCATCAAAATTTCAATTGAATACATCCTCTCGGTCCAAAAGAACAAATCCTAATAAATTACGTTTATATTTTAAAAAATTCACAAAAATCCATAAACTTTTAAAAGTAAAAAAAAAAATTTATCAAAATTTCAATTGAATACACCCTATAAGTCCAAAAGAAACAAGCCCTAATAAATTATGTTTACCGAGCACACAAGAATCAGTTATTTTTAGGTAAAATGTGATTGGTTAGTAGATGGTAAAATTTGTTTTTCTTTTCATATTATTAAAATTAAAAGAAAACTACTGATCATTTTTTTTAAAATGATTTTTCCCTATAATGTATTTACATCTGAACCCTAATCTGAATATTCCTCGTTTGCTATGGGGAGTGGTGGTGAGATTTGGTTACCGGAACCTGCGATCGAACGTATACAGTATTTCCTCAACCCGAAAAAAGCTGCACAAACTACAATCATCTCCAAATCATGGTACAACGTCTGGTCGATTCGCCCGAACCTCGATTTCGATCACAAGCATCACTTGGCTTGCTATTCTCACGATCCAATATATCCGGAAAGAATGGAGCGATTCTTGGCGTTTGCGGATAACACTCTTAACAGGTACGAGGAATCGAACCTTAAGATCGACAGTTTCAAGCTACGTACGCTTTATGATCATGATGAAAAAATTGAACACCCTAAACTGATTGTAAGAGCATTGAAAATTGGCGCCACGCCTTTCACTCTCCGTTTAAAATATTGTTCGGGTTTTGATTTGCCGGATGAGGTGTTTGAATCCGCCGAAAACCTAACCCTGATAAGGTGCGATATCAATCGAAAGCCGATTGTAACACGTAGTTCCAGGCTTCAATCCCTTAGTTTATACGGCCTTGTGTTCAAAAATCCGGATATGATTTCTCATATACTCTTGAGTTGTCCTTTGATACAAAACTTGTCATTATACGGTGTCTCTACGGTAAAACCAGTTGATTATTATAATGATTATAGTGGTGGATATTATGATAAATATCAGACCCATGATAATGGTTATATCACCAAGCCTCTTATGTGGCTCACGACTCTCGTGCTCAAGTATGTGCATTTCGACATGTTGTTTCTCGGTGACCTATCCTCTAAATTTCCTTTGCTCAAAGATTTGACCATTTTCATGGGCCTTAAAAAACACCAAGAAGAGATACTAATTTCAAGCACTTCCCTCGAGCGTCTCTATTTTAGGCTCAAAAATAATAATGCGTGCATATGGTGGCGAAAGCGTCCCTACAAGAGACAGAGGGTCACGTTAGATTTACCAAATATACGTAAGTTTACCTATGTGGGCTCTGTCATTCCATTGCTCTCGCTCGAATCCAATTCAATGGGATGGGATTCTCACGTCTCCATAAGTCGTCGTCACAAATTTCTCACTGCTTCATGGTTTCGTAGACTGAGTGATTTCTTAACAAAGTTGAGGCCTTCAAGAATCTCTCTCTTGCTTCATTTTCGATTCCCGACGAGCTTTGATTATGAGCCGGGAGACATTCAAGGCTTGCCCACAAACGAAATTGAGAATCTGATTATCGACCATAAGGAATTGTCATCGCTAAGTTGCTATGCGTTGTTGGATGTTTTGTTTCAGATGTGTCACCCGAAGTGGATCACTCAATGTGTGTCGACATGTTTTCGTGTGAAGAAAAAACTTATTGAGCAGCTCGGGCAGATACTTTTAAATGGACTAGTACTGAATCATGAGAAAACCATGTTGACCCGAAGCCACTTCATGTATGGTTTGATCGATCTCAAAGAAGCAAGGGCACATATTATTGACAAGTCAGCTGTTTCTACTCGAAGGGATGTTCCATTGGATGTATTATTAGAACACTTAAAAAGTGCAAAAGGTAAGCAAGAGGTTCGCTTTCATCTAAACTGGCAAACGACAACCACCCTCGAGAAATTCTACATGAAGATGTCTAATCATCAGGTACACGATATGTTTTCTTATTTATGTATGTTTTTTTAAAGAAATAATTTATTTTTGAATTTGTAGAAAATTGAAGAATTTGATAATGAGCTCGTGCTAAATCCAAATAATGAGAGACGTTTCTCCGTCATTAAATACGCAATAGAGGTACAATCTCGATAGTCTTTTTTTTTCATTATAACTAACTATACACTATTACAATTTAACTTATATAGTATATTATATATATATAATGTAGCATTACGTGGTCACAATGAGCAAAAAAATTTTAGAAAATTCTGGTTCGGGCGAGTTAGTCCTAAGGAAGGTCAAACACCTTCTGAAGTTGCTTCAGGATGGGTTTCCGAAATCCGGTAACATTGATGATACAAACAAGTTTTCTTGTATGTTATATGATGTTTTTCGAGAGCCATGCTTTGTCAATGCTGTTCGTGCGGCAATAGAGGAGGTATATATATATATATATATATATATATATATATAGTACTGTTGCATAACATTATTTATGAATTTGGTTCTCCAAACCAAACCCATTCTTCTTTCATGTTCAGAGTGGTATCAATCTACATGTTGTGAACCATTCAAGAAATTATCCACATACGGAACGAGTGGCTCGCATGAAGGCAGATTGGTGTTTTGAGCATACTTTGATAATCTCACGTTTTCATACCACAAACTTTAATACTATAAGGTTTTTTTTTTTTTTTCCTTTTAAAATACATATACATTATTACGTATGGTGGCATCAGATGGAGTCTTTTTTAACGAGTTGCAATATTTCATTTTTGAAGTGTACTATTAAGCATTATATTCGGCCATTGGTCGGATGAAGCTGAGCTTAGGGAGCTGGATAAGAGAATATTGGGAGAAACTTTCGGATCTGTTTTTGACATTAAGGCTACTCATGCTCGTCTTTGTAGGGAAAAAAAAGGACACTTACCGAAACAGATTTAGAAGATCAGACACTGATGAAAATCTGTGAAAGAATGTTATGTAATCATTTTTATTTTGTGTACTTAAATACAAATTGTTGCGACAAAATCTGTACCTACTATTGGATGCTCAGGCTTCACAGTAATTTAATGTTTAATGTTATTACAATACTTCTTGCTATTTTAAACCAAACTCAAAATTTAAATTAAAATTTTATTTATTTGAGTTAAAATTTGAGTTTAATTATTGAAATTGTTTCTCATTCGATGCCTTAGGAAAAGAAAACAAAGTAATGATTAGAGATGGCCTTAGGAAAAGAAAATGAAGTAATGACGAGAGCAATTGCCCCTTTGTTTGTAATGATAAGCCTCACAATCCAACAATTAATAAATTATTTTTTCACTTTAAAACAGAATTTTATTATTATTTAATTTTTAATTTTTATTTACAATTATTTTAATTTTTAATTTAAAAATAAATTTATATATATATATATATATTTAAAAAGTCACATTTTTTACTTTTAATTTAAGAGTAATCAATCATCTTCAACCGAGCACGCGTATTGTGATTGGTTAGTAGATAAAATTTGGAATCACTTTTCATATATTTAAATTAAAAAATAATACTATCCAAACTTATTGAACGAGGCATCCCTATTCCCTAGCAAATATATTATCAGTTTTCTCTTTACATCTAAACCCTAATCTCAACATTTCTCCTATGCTATGCTATGGGTAGTGGCGGTGAGTTATGGTTGCCGGAACCTGCAATCGAACGTATACAGTATTTCCTCAACTCGAAAAAAGCTGCACAAACTACAATCCTCTCCAAATCATGGTACAACGTCTGGTCGATTCGCCCGAACCTCGTCTTCGATCACAAGCATCACTTGGCTTGCTATTCTCACGATCCAATATATCCGAAGAGAATGGAGCGATTCTTGGAGTTTGCGGATAACACTCTTAACAGGTACGAGGAATCGAACCTTAAGATCGAAAGTTTCAAGCTACGTACGCTCTATTTCTTTGATGAAAAAATTGAACACCCTAAACTGATTGTAAGAGCATTGAAAGTTGGCGCCTCGCCTTTCACTCTCAAATATTGTAGGGATTTCGATTTGCCGGATGAGGTGTTTGAATCCGCCGAAAACCTAACCTTGATAAGTTGCATTATCAATCGAAAGCCGATTGTAACACGTAGTTCCAGGCTTCAATCCCTTAGTTTATACGGCCTTGTGTTCAAAAATCCGGATATGATTTCTCATATACTCTTGAGTTGTCCTTTGATACAAAACTTGTCATTGTACAGTGTCTCTACGGTAAAGCCAGTTGATTATTATAATGATTATACTAATTTCAAGCACTTCCCTCGAGTGTCTCTATTTTAGGCTAAAAAATAATAGAGCGTTCCTATGGTGGCCAAATCGTCCCTACAAGAGACAGAGGGTCACGTTAAATTTACCAAATATTCGTAAGTTTACCTATGTGGGCTCTGTCATTCCGTTACTCTCGATTGAATCCGATTCAAGCGGATGGGAGTCTCACTTCTCCATAAGTCGTCGTCACAATTTTCTCACTGCTTCATGGTTTCGTAGACTGAGTGATTTATTAACAAAGTTGAGGCCTTCAAGAGTCTCTCTCTCGCTTCATTTTCGATTCGTGACAAGCTTTGTTTATGAGGCGGGAGACATTCAAGGCTTGCCCACAAACGAAATTGAGAATCTGATTATCGACCATAAGGAATTGTCATCGCTAAGTTGCTATGCGTTGTTGGATGTTTTGTTTCAGATGTGTCACCCGAAGTGGATCACTCAATGTGTGTCGACATGTTTTCGTGTGAAGAAAAAACTTATTGAGCAGCTCGGGCAGATACTTTTAAATGGACTAGTACTGAATCATGAGAAAACCATGTTGACCCGAAGCCACTTCATGTATGGTTTGATCGATCTCAAAGAAGCAAGGGCACATATTATTGACAAGTCAGCTGTTTCTACTCGAAGGGATGTTCCATTGGATGTATTATTAGAACACTTAAAAAGTGCAAAAGGTAAGCAAGAGGTTCGCTTTCATCTGAATTGGCGAACGACAGCCACCCACGAGAAATATCACATGAAGATGTCTAAGCTTCAGGTAAACGATATATATGTTTTGTGTTTTATATGTTTTTTAAAGAAATAAATTATTTTTGAATTTGTAGAAAATCGAAGAATTTGATAATAATCCAGTGATGAATCAACACAATGAGAAACGTCTCTCCAAAATTGAACAAGCTATAGAGGTACAATCCAGATTGTCTTTTTTTCATTGTAACTAACTTACACTATTAAAATTGAACAATCAATTTTATTATTTTAATATTAACCTTAACGAAAGATTAGAGAAGTTTAAGAGTTTTATATAAAAAAATGTCTTAAAAAAGTTATTTAACATTAATTTATATACTTTGAGTGAAGTATAGATATTAATAAATAAATCATAATTTTGTTTTCTTAATAGATTAGAGAAGTTTAAGAGTTTTATATAAAAAAATGTCTTAAAAAGTTATTTAACATTAATTTATAGCTTTGAGTGAAGTATAGATATTAATAAATAAGTCATAATTTTGTTTTCTTAATTTGTGTGTAAAAAGCTAAAACGCCTTATATAAAAAATAGGAGGGAGTATATAAATGTAGTACGTGGAGATACTGAGCGAACAAAATTTAGAAAATTCTGGTTCGGGCGAGTTAGTTCTAAGGAAGGTCAAACACTTTCTGAAGTTGATTCGGGATGGATTTCCGGAATCCGATAACGTTGATGATGCAAACAAGTTTTCTTGTATGTTATATGAAGTTTTTCGAGAGCCATGCTTTGTCAATGCTCTTCGTGCAGCAATAAAGGAGGTATATATATATATATATATATATATATATATATATATATATATAATGTTGCATAATGTATTATTTATGAAGTGGTTTATCAAACCAAACCCATTTTATTTTTTTTCTGTTCAGAGTATTATTCTAAATGTTGTGTTCCGCCATTCAAGAAATTATTCGCCTACGGAACGAGTCGCTCGCATGAAGGCAGATTGGCATTTTGAGCATACTTTGATGAGCTCACGTTTTTATACCACAAACTTTAATACTATAAGGTAATTTGTTCTTTTCCTTTTAAAATACAAACTTTATTTACGGTGGCACCGTATCGAGTCTGTTTTAACGAGTTGCAATATTTCATTTTTGAAGTGTACTCTTTAGCATTTTATTCGGCCATTGGTTTGATGAAGCTGAGCTTAGGGAGCTGGATAAGAGAATATTGGGAGAAACTTTTGGATCTTATTTTGACAGTAAGACTACTAATGCTCGTCTTTATAGGGAAAAAAATGGCCTGACCGAAATAGATTTAGAAGTTCAAACACTATGATTGACAATTTTATTTTTTGTTATTTTTTTATAGTGTGAAAAAAATGCTATGTAATCATTTTTGAAATTTAAATGCTCAAAAGTGTCTCGAGTCTGATTCTTAAACCTTACTCAATTCAACCCTGACTATACATTCGGGATCCCTGACTATATATTCGGGATGCTCTGGCTTCACAATAATTTAATGTTATTATACAAAACTTCTTGCTATTTTCCCATCTTAAACATTTACATAAAAGATCTAAAAAAAATTTGAACACTTACAGAGTTACATATAACGTATATTCTATTATAGGTGTTCCATTATACACTTTGCGACGGCAATACGGGATTACAAACTAATTGATTGAAATAATATTTTATTTTTTAATAAATAGAACAAAATAGAATTTAATTACTTTTGTTTCACGTGTCTATTTACAGAATAACACGTTTATTTATTAAGATAAACCAATAAAGCAATATATTTAATTAGTATGAAAGGTACGTGTATTTGGACTGAATAACCCGTTTATTTATTAAGATACACCAAGAGTAATTTAGAAAAAAAATTAAAATAGGTTTATGATTTATAGAATAGTATCCTAGTTTACCTTTTTAATAAAAAAGGTAATCAATTTATTGTATATATATAATTAAATACCATGATATTTAATCTAATCACATTTTAGGTAGACTTTTCAAATTTAAATTGTCCTTTTTAACATTTCTATTATATCAATTTTACATTCTTTTTGCTTGAACCGTAGTGTCTCTATCTATTCGATTAATCAACCCAAAAACCTTTGTGAAATTGATCTTTTTACACTGCATATGAAATTTCGATCAGTCAGAACTCATTTATCCATGAAATTGAATTTCACTTAAGCGGCTTTGAAAATTCATGTCAAATCTTGAAAATCTTGTTTTAGTTTCTTCAACACACTGCTATGTAATTATCCATTTGGTCGTTAGTTGATTAGTTGCTGAGACACAATGCATATTGGTTTTTTTAATTCTGATGGTGGTTATTTATTGGCTTCAGTTATTTGGTTTTATTTGGTCTGTAGATTAAATTCTTGTTGGGAACACATTTGTTTATCACAGTGTATATATTTGTTTTAGCTTATAACCATCAATTCAATTTCGGTTTAGTGTATCATGTTCAAATGGAAGCCGTATTTCAGTAGTTTTTGTTTGGGCAGTTGAACTTCGTTTCTTTCAACCGATGTTGAATATGAACTTTTGTGATAACACCGAGAACTTCTGTTTCTTATTTCTCGATCGTATTTTTCTTGTTGTCGCAGTTGAAATTCTTTTTTTTCAACCGACATTGAATATGAACATTTGTTGTATCATTTACATGGTTTTCGTGATGAAAGTGCAACATAGGTTTACTATTTGAGCAGTTATTGTAAGATACTTCTTCTACTTACACTGGGAACTTCTGTTTCTTATTTCTGGATCTTAAAAAAATAGGCATCAGGAAATTGGGACCTTGATCTTACATACAGTATGTGATTCCCACAAAGGAACTCATGTTTTCATGGCCGATGGATAGAATAACTACTGTTATATTACTCAGAAATTCAGGAAAATAAGATACGAAGTTCCAGCTATTGACATTTTGTCGATCATTAGGTTGTCAAACTACTTTTCATACGCAATGAACAAGACCTAAATAGTAAATACAACACAGCAGTCTGAGTTTTGATCTTCTGAATGAAGAAGACAAACCAAAATAATCATATGCACAGTCGTCGTAAATCGTGATCACAGTAAATAAGTTTTAAGAGGCAGCGTGAGTTGATTCAGACAACGTCTCCTCCTCTGTTGCATCGCAAGCATGCAGTATAGCGCATAAGTCGTTCGTTTCCAGGAACTGTTCGGCGTTCACGAGTATTATCGACGCATACTCGAACACTAATCTCTTAGTTCGGCGTTCACGAGTATTATCGGCGCATACTCGAACACTAATCTCTTGCACTGCATTACAAAAATCGCATTAAACGCACTTCAAAATATATTACTGATTACGATTTACGACGACTATGTAGAGTTCGGTAAAAGTATTAGTCGTGTTTACCTTCTTGACAAATTTTCCAGCCGAGTCGCATGCCTTGAGAAGCAGCTGGATTATTTCTAAAACGAACGAACATATATCCATTAAACGATAACTTACAATACATGGATATTAAAGTTACCTCAGTATCAGGATCTTTCAACTTCAGTAAAGCCTCGGTGACAATATTTTGGCAGATATCACATTTATCAGGAGATACGGAAAGGACGACTTGTTCTTCTTCGCAATGGTCAACTTTCCGACAGAATTCACCAGCTTCTATTGACGAAGCCTCCAAGAAAAATAGAGTAGCATAGTAATCCACCAAAACGATGCACTGGAACAAGGCAAACAAAATTACCCAAAGCGAGTGAGGAATAATATTATCGATCCAACATAAGAAACGATAAAATAAGTACCTGTTGCTTGAATGAAGGTATTTTAGAGCATGATTTGTGAAGGGTATCGATGATCTCCGTTTGGGTCTTGTTCTTAGAGAGGTAATCCAGAGCCTGCCCAGCAAAATCTTCACACAACACGCAGATTCTAGCACAAGACGATCGAGCAGGATATATTTCATTTTCAAATAGATTCTCTCTCTCTCTCTTGATCGGAAGTGTTTGTTAGATAGTTACCTGTAACGATTTCACTCTTCCCGATAACAAGATTAGTCGCCAGGTCTCTAGCATTACAGCACCACCAGCTGCTGACTACGAATAGAAATAGAAGAACCCTTGTGGTATCCATGCTGCAAATATACGTACGATTTTTTTTTCTAGAATCGATTGCCAAAATAATACGAACACAATTACGAACACGCGAACCGAATATAGAATCAGCCTCCTGATCCTCATCAACAACACCAGCAAAGTAACAATCCTAAATTGCTCGTCTCGAATCGTAAAATAGATACATGATTTGAGATTGAATCAACTCGATTGAAAGGATCAAACCTTTTTAGTCATATACAACTACAAAATACACAGCGCAAAATGTACAGTGTTTGTTATAGATTCTGAAATTTATCTATTAAGCTACTAAAATACTTATTCTATTACTAATATCAGAATTGCGTTGAGTTTGAAATACCAACCACTCAATCCAAAAAAAGTGCAGTGTATGTAGTAGAGTATGAAATGAAGCTAATAAATTATTCATCACTAGCCAAGCCAACCATGTAATCAAGCAAATAGATTATTTGTCCAAAAAAAAGTGTAGTGTATGTAGTAGAGTATGGCATGAAGCTAATAAATTATTCATCACTAACCAAGTCAATCATGTAATCAAACAAATAGATTATTCATCACTAGTAAGTGTCACATACATGAACAAGTATTTGTAAACATCTGGTGCGTTACCGATTAAACCACTTGATACATATCTAACTACTCAATACACTGTCTCATACACTACAGAGTTTATATTATAAACTATTACAATACATGGATTAGAAACTAGTGTGGACATCAGAATGAAATCAAGGTTAAACGGTAAGTAGTGTATCTTTATTTGGAGCAAACTATTTGCGTGTAAACGATCAAACTATTTAAGTCATATATAACTACAAAATACACATCGCAAAATGTACAATGTTTGTTATAGATTCTGTAATTTACATATTAAGCTACTAAAATACTTATTCGTACACTAATATCCAAATTGTGTTGCGTTTGAAATACCTACCACTCTGTCCAAAAGATTTGCAGTGTATGTAGTAGAGTTTGACCTTAAGCTAACATATTATTCATAAATAACCAAGTCAATTCCATGTAATCAAGCTAATAGATTATTCATCACTAGTAGGTGTTATGTACATGTCCAAGTTTTAGTAAACAATTTGTGCGTTACCGATTAGACCACTTAATACATATATAACTACTCAATACACTGCCCAAAAACACTACAGAGGTTGTACTATAATCTAAAGTTAATCTATTTACACTACTTCAATACATGTAGTATGAACGAGTAGTCCAGTTTACACTACTAGGAACTTCAATGTACAAGCCGGTGCAGTGTATTGCACCATGTACTAGCCGGGGCAGTGTAGTTAGTAGTTCAGACATTCAGACACAAATATTTGGAGCAAACCCAAGCCATCACCCAGTATAATGGTTAAACTATTTCAACAAGATATACTAATACAATAAATGACTTCTTATTATACACTAGGTCTCAAAATTGAACTAACATTTAAGAAAATATTAATACCTCTAAAGATTGCTCAGTGTTAAGATGTAAAACAAACTGATTAATGAAAATCAAATAATTGTATTTACGTAGCAGTAGAACTACAGTTTACAATCTAGAATGCCAAAGAGAAAATCAAGTGGTGTTTTGAATAGACAAAGTGGTCTAATCTGTTAGCAGCACAATATATTGGAAGGGATGAAAAAATATTTTCCAATAATGCTTGAATGTGAAAAATAGTTACAAGAAGAATCTACCAACCCACAGTCCCACTGATTTTTGTGATCGCGTTACTGAGTCATTATGTAGATGAAATTTATGAAAAAAACGACATTGATTTATTTCAACTTGTACACAGTTCCAATCCATAACTAAAAAATCCTAAATTGGGTGGAATTAAACAACAAAATCAAGACCCCTAAATCCGACATGCAATTATATCAATTGGTACACAATTTAAATTCCAACTCAAAAACTACTAATTTAACTACAAATCGAGTTAATTTCAAACGGTTGATTGTTTCCCGAATAAGTCATCGCTCAATTGGGTTAAAAATTTGGGAACCCTATATCATGAATGTAATCTATGAAAGACGCGATTTTGGTGCGGCCTTTAACACGGAGAACAGACGGAAATCACAATAGGGCGAACTCGGAAATATAAACCTTACCGGATTTGGAGAAGATCAGAGAGCGTTCCAATTTCGCAACCTTTTAAGAACACTGTCGCCGGAGTTTCTTTTGAGAGATGAGCGTATGATGTGAGGTTTTTGGTAATATGATATGTGAGATCATTGTTTATTTTGGTAGTGTATTTGACCAAAGTGTATTATTGTCCCATTAATTAAGTAGTATATATTTAAAATATTAGATAGTATAATATCATTAAAAGGGTTGATTTGGTATATCATACTTTTTTAAAATTTAGACAAAGTACATGATTATGTTATAAAATGGAGTAAGATATTTACCCTTTTTGAAAATCCCCCATACACCAATAAAGCGATATATTTAAGGGTTATTTTTTAATAAGGGTAAATTTATATAATTGATTATAATTTAATGAATTCGTTTTTTTAATTATAAATATGAGCAAACTTCCAAAAGTACCTTTTTTATTTAAATATAAGAGCATCTCCCGTGGTGAGTGCAAGTTTTGGGTGATGAGTAGGCCACGTGTGCGCCAACTCATATTTTTTCTCCTTCTACCCAAAAAAACTTCTACCCCATACCCAAAACATAATTTTATAGGTTCCACCACTTACTTACTTTATACTTTTTATTTATTATTTATATTTAAATAATAATAATAATAATAATAATAATAATAATAATAATAATAATAATAATAAACGTTAAAAAAATGATTTTTATATGAAATAAAATAAATATTTTATATTTTATATAATTCATGATTAAAATAAAAATATTACAAAACATAAATTTAAAATAAAAATAAATACTATACTTAATACTATACTTAATATTTTCTAAATTATTTTTTTTTCAAGATGAATTGATTTTGAAAGAATAATTGTCCCGTAATTTATAGAAATAATCACAATTGATATATTGGCTTTTAAAATTCAACTATTTCAAAAATTTTATTTTTAATTAATTTTTATATAAAATAAATCCGCTAACAATTAAATTTTAATTATTTTAAAAAAATTAATTTTAATTAATTTTTATATAAAATAAAAACTATTTTTAATTAATTTTTATATAAAATAAAAATATAAATAATTAAAATTTTAACTATTTAAAAAAAATTAATTTTTATTAATTTTTATATAAAATAAAAATATAAATAATTTAAGTTAAAAATTTAATTAGTTTAAAATTCTTATTTTTTATTAATTTTTATTTAAAATATAACTTTAAAATATAAAATAATTTTTAATGCTGAATTAATAATAATAATAATAATAATAAAATAATATTATTTTTCATTTCTACCCGGTAGAAGTTCTTCTACCCCAAAAGTTTTAGGGACTTCTAATCATCGCAGCTCCAATGATTTCTACCTCGTTTTTGGGTGAGAGGTAGAAGTACACATAGACTTCTACCTCACCATTGGAGATGCTCTAAGTGAGTGATTATTTATTAACCGTCAAAAGGTATTATAATAATTATTTTACTCTTTTTTATAATTATAAAATTAATATTACTCTAAATATTAAAAAAATCAAAAACTAACTATCCTTAATTTGAAAGTATAATTTATGAGTTTTGAAATATAAATTAATAAATCAAACTACACTCATTTTCTTAAATATTTCTATATTTAATTAGTACGAAAGGTACGTGTATTTGGACTGTATTAAAATATAGCGGTGCACATTATATTATTTATGGTAGTACTACAATATATTTATTGCGATACTATTTTTACAGAAACTATTTATTCCAACACCATCTCCGTCTCCCTAAGTCTGAATAAACAGTAGCCAATATAGTTCTATTGCTATGGGTACAAGTGGCGAGTTATGGTTACCCGAACCCGCAATCGAATTTATTCAAGATTTCTTCGACCCAAAAGAAGCTGCACAAACTATGATTCTCTCCAAATCATGGTACAATGTCTGGTTGAATCGACTCAACCTCAACTTCGATCACGACCATAACTATGATACATACGATAAAGGAATGAAACTATTCTTGGAGTTCGTGGACAAGACTCTTAGCAGGTACGAGGAATCCAACCTTAAGATTGAGAGTTTTAGCATATGTCTTCATGATTGTGAAAGTAGTGAATTTATTCTAAGAGCATTGAAAATTGGCGCCTCGCATTTCACTCTCTATTTAAGAGGTAGTTCGAGTTTTTTTTTGCCCGACGAGGTCTTTGAATCCGCCGAAGACCTAACAGTGATAGGCTGCGATTTCAATCCAAGGCCGCTCGTAACATGTTCCAGGCTACAATCCTTTTGTCTAACCCACTATGAGTTCAAAAATCCCGACGCCATTTCTAATATACTCTCGAGCTGTCCTTTGACTCAAGAAATGACATTGTACTATATCGCTATGGTAAAACCGCCGGATTTTATTCCATCGCCTGATGGTGCTGGTTATTATGATAACTATCCGACCAATGATATTGGTTATATCACCAAACCACTTATGCACCTCACCACTCTCGTGCTGAAATACGTGTATTTCGACATGTTGTTTCTCGGTGACCTATCCTCTAAATTTCCTTTGCTAGAAGATTTAACCTTGATTATGACCCTTAAAAAATACCAAGAGGAGATACGAATTTCGAGCAATTCCCTTGAGCGTCTCTATTTTAAACTAGAAAACAGTCGTACGTGGACCAGGTATAAGAATCCCTATAAGAGACAAAGGGTCACGTTAGATTTCCCAAGTATCCGTAAGTTCACCTATAAGATCTCTGTTGTTCCATTGTTGTCGCTCGAATCCAATTCAATGGGATATTGGGAGTCTCATCTCTCCATAAATCGCCGTAATAAATGTCTCACTATACTTCATGGTTCTGTAGATTGAGTGATTTCTTAACAAAGTTGAGGCGTTCAAGAGTCTCTCTCTCGCTACGTGTTCAATCCTTGGCGAGCTTTAATTATGATGCGGGAGATATTCGAGGCTTTCCCACAACCGAAATCGAGAATCTGATCATCGATCATCAGGAATTGTCGTCACTAACTTGTTATGCGTTATTGGACGGTTTATTTCGGATGTGTCACCCGAAATTAATCACTCAATGTGTGTCGAAATGTTTTCGTGTGAGGAAAGAACATATTGAGTTGCTCGGGCATATACTTTTAAATGGAGTATTGCTATGTCATGAGAAAACCACGTTGACCCGAATCCACTTGATCATGTATGGTTTGAACGATCTCAAAGAAGTAAGCGCACAAATTATTGATGAGGCAACGGTAACTTCTACTTGCAGGGACGATGTTCCATTGGATGCATTATTGGAACACTTAAAAAGTATAAAAGGCAAGCAAGAGGTTCGTTTCCAGCTGAGCTGGCAACCGACAACGACTCGCAGAAAATCCTACCTTAAGACGTCTAATCGGGTACACGAAAATTCATATGTTCTTTGTTGATTTAATTCATATGTATTTTATTTTATAGATATAATCTACTAGTATTTTTGATTTGTAGAAAATCGAAGAATTTTATAATGGTGAAGTGAGGAATCCAGATACGGAGAAAGGGCTCTCCACAATTGAATACGCTAAAGATGTACAATCTCAATCAATATTTTTTTGTTTGTTTCATTGTAATTAACTAATTCCACAATATTACATTTTAACTTGCATAAATGTATTATGTAGTATTCTGACATGAAGACAGTGAGCAAAACAATTGTAGAGAAATTCGGTTCGGGTGAATTGGTCGTTAAGATCAAACACCTTCTGAAGTTGCTTCAGGATGACGTTGATAGTGCAAACAAGTTTTCTTGTATGTTATATGAAGTTTTTCGAGAGCCATGCTTTGTCATTGCTCTTCGTGCAGCAATTAAAGAGAAGGTATATATAGTGACATTCCTTATAATGAAGGTTGGAGAGCTAGACTGTTAGCTCGTTGATGCGGTGGGGGTTTCATTCTCTATGCGATGTACTGTATCATACACTTTTTTCTTTTTTTATGTGATTGACCTTTACCAAAAAAAAAATAATGAAGGTCGATCGATCTAAATTAATAGTACCATTAGCTAGTACGTATACTCTAATTCCCTAAAACATTCATCTCTTCTGTTCAGCATTGTTATCTGATCGACTACTGTGCTGAGTTACTTTCAAATAATTATTCGCCTACGGAACGAGTGGCTGGCATGAAGGCAGACTGGCGTTTTAAGCATACACTGATGAGCTTACGTTTTGATACCACAAACTTTAATACTATAAGGTTTGTTCTTTAATTATTTCCTTATAAAACATTTGATTTTTGAAGGGTATTCTTAAACATTTTATTGTCTAGTCGAACCACGGACGGTTGCATCTGATCGAGAGTATGTTTTTAATGAGTTGAAATATTTGATTTTTGAAGGGTATTCTTAAACATTTTAATGGGCCACTGGTCTGACGAATGCGAGCTTAGGGAGCTGGATAAGAGACTGGGAAAAAATTACTTCGGAAGAAAATTTGATGATATGGTGAAGAGAGTTAAATCTTCTCCTCTGGATCGTCGTAGAGCCATAAGATATTGAAATTTTTAATACTAGTAGTATATTTTAGTATTTTATTATACATTATATCTATTTAATTAATTTATATTATTTTAATAGTGTGGGGAATTTTTTTTTGAGAAATTTGATTGGTCAGATTGTGCATTTATTTGTTGATAACAATAATTGATTTTCAATTATTTGTCAAAGCGTGATTGATTTTAATCATCGACCTTCACACAACTCTTAAATAGACACACATACTGTACATATATAATGAAAAATTAATGCACCATTTCACTAATAATACCTTAGATTATTAAAGTGTATATGATTAATTGAAATAAAAAATTAAAAAAAATCATTTTTTAAACTTTTTTTCATTTTATTTTTTAAATATTTATTAAATAAATATAAAAAATGTATAAAAATCTCATTTATACTATATCTTTTCTTATTTTTTTTACTAAAAAAAATTATATAAACTAGTAACAATTGAAAGCGTGGGTGCACGAAATAAATTCTGTATTTTTTCCATAAAAAAAATCTCATTTTTTAAACATTTTTCATTTTATTTTTTTAATATTTATTAAATATATATAAAAAATGTATAACAATCTTATAATATTATATATATAATTTATAATCGTTTTTTCAACTTATTTTCAATTTAATATATGTTAAAACAATTTATAATTTAATTTTAAAAATTAAATAATTCATCACATAAAAAATATATTCATTTGAAAACATTTTAAAATAAATTAAAATATTATTTTTCATAAATAAACATATTTTAAAGTATCATTAATAATTTTTCAAATTATTTAAAATACATTTTTAAATATTTTTATAGTTTTTTAAAATAAATTTTAAATATTTTTTAAATATTTTAATGTGTCATTTGAAAAGTTGGAATAGCTAGTAGTAGTACTATGATTTAATATAAATAATTTAAATGTGTTTAATTGATATGGTTAGTTGAGAAACAAATAATTTTAAGATTACAATTACTCGAATTATTACATTAAGTAGATATAATAATCATATAATTTTACTACATTCATAAACTATTATAATTATAAAATAATATGTTCGAAACAAATAATTTACTAAAAAAATGTTCCAATTAATACTATAAAAAGCTAATTATGTACTAATTGATTTAAATATTTTTCTTGAATAATAATGAAATTGAACAAAATAGAATTTACTTTTGCTTCACGTAATCACGTGTCTATTATATTACAAATTATAACCCGTTTATTTATTAATATAAAACTACACATTAAAGTGATATATTTAGTATGTAGGTGTATTTATGGAAACTATTTATTCCAATATCGTCCCCCTACCCTAAGTCTGTATAAACAGGTAGATACCTATATATAGGGGTTTCCAAATTTTTTTAAGGAGAGTAAAACATATTATTCTATTACTATATGACAATGGGTACTAATGGCGAGTTATGGTTACCGGAACCCGCAATCGAACGGATACAAGATTTCCTCGACTCGAAAGAAGCTGCACAAACTATGATTCTCTCCAAATCGTGGTACAACGTCTGGTTATTTCGACCCAACCTCGACTTCAATCACAGCCATAATTACTATGGCTATGAATCATATGATCAAGAAGTGAAACGATTCTATGAGTTTGTGGATAAGTCTCTCAGCAGGTACGAGGAATCCAACCTTAAGATTGATAGTTTTAGGCTATCTATTGGTAATTGTGAAAGTAGTGAATTTATCGTAAGAGCATTGAAAATTGGTGCCTCGCATTTCACTCTCTTTTTAAGAGATAGTTCGGATTTTGTTTTGCCCGACGAGGTCTTTGAATCCGCCCAAGACCTTACACTGATAAGGTGTTGTATCAATCCAAGGCCGCTCGTAACATGTAATTCGAGGCTACAATCCCTTCGTCTAAGTCAAATTGAGTTTGAAAATCCCGACGCCATTTCTATTATTCTCTCGAGCTGTCCTTTGATTCAAAAAATTACATTGTACTATATCTCTATGGTAAAACCGTTGGATTTTATTCCATCGTCTGATGGTGCTGGTTATTACGATAACTATCCGACCGATGATACTGGTTATATCACCAAACCTCTTATGTGGCTAACGACTCTGAAGCTCGAACATGTGTATTTCGACATGTTGTTTCTCGGTGATCTTTCCTCTAAATTTCCTATGCTCAAACATTTAACCCTGATTATGACCCTTAAAAAATACCAAGAGGAGATACGAATTTCGAGCAATTCCCTTGAGCGTCTCAAATTTACGCTAAAAAACAGTTTTACGCACACGAGGTATAACCATCCCTATAAGAGGCAGAGGGTCACGTTAGATTTCCCGAGTATCCGTAAGTTCACCTATAAGAGCTCTGTCATTCCATTGTTGTCGCTCGAATCCAATTCAAGGGGATGGGAGTCTCGTCTCTACGTAAGACGTCGTGTCAAACCTCTCACTACTTCATGGTTTCGTAGAATGGGTGATTTCTTAACAAAGTTGAAGCGTTCAAGAGTCTCTCTCTCGCTACGCGTTCGATCCGTGAAGAGCTTTAATTATGAGGCAGGAGACATTCAAGGCTTTCTCACAACCGAAATCGAGAATCTGATCATCGACTATCAGGAATTGACGTCGTCGCTAACTTGTTATGCGCTATTGGACGGTTTGTTTCGGATTTGTCACCCGAAGTTGATCACTCCATGTGTGTCGTATTGTTTTTGTTGTGTGAAGAAAACACATATTGAGCTGCTTGGGCAGATACTTTTAAACAGAGTACAGATGGATCATCATGAGAAAAACACGCTAACCCGAAGCAAATTCATGTATGGTTTGAACGATCTCAAAGAAGCAAGGGCACAGATTATTGATGACGATGAGGCAGATGTAACTTTTAGTTGCAGGGATGTTTCGTTGGAAGCATTATTAGAACACTTAAAAAGTGCAAAAGGCAAGCAAGAGGTTCGTTTTCAGCTGAGCTGGCAACCGACGACAACCACCCGCAAAAAATTCTACATGAAGATGTGTAATCAGGTACACGAAAATGCATATGTTCTTTAATTTAATTAATTCATATGTATTTTACTTTTTTACAGAGATAATCTGTTTTTGATTTGTAGAAAATCAAAGAATTTGATAACAATCGAGTGGTGAATCCGGATTCGCAGAAAGGGCTCTCCACAATTGAATTCGCTAAATCGGTAATAGTTTTTTGTTTGTTTCATTGTAATTAACTAACTAACTACAGAATATTAGAATTTAACTTGCAAATATATATATTATGTAGTGTAACGTGGTGACAGTGTGCCAAACAATTTTAAAGAATTCCAATTCTGGTGAACTGGTCATTAAGATCAAACAACTTCTGAAGTTGCTCCATGGTGGATTTCCAGAATCCGACAACGTCCATGATGCAAACGAGTTTTCTTATATGTTATATGAAGTTTTTCGAGAGCCATGCTTTGTAAATGCTTTTCGTGCAGCAATAGAGGAGGTATATATATACATGTGTGAATTAATTAATTCGATCGATCTAAATTCATGTCACCATTTTATATTATATTCAACCTATTCTTCTATTCTGTGCAGCGTTATTATTCGTCGATTGACTTCTGTGCTGAGTTACTTTCAAATGAATATTCGCCTACGGAACGAGTGGCTCACATGACGGCAGATTGGCGTTTTAAGCATACTCTGATGAGCTTACGTTATGATAACACTTGCTTTAAAACTATAAGGTTTGTATATTCCTTATAAAATACACATTTTGTCTAGTCGAACCACGTACGTACTTATATGATCTATATCGTACGGTGACATCTAACCGAGAGTATGTTTTTAATGAGTTGCAATATTTGATTTTTGAAGGGTGTTCTTAAACATTTTATTCGGCCACTGGTCTGACGAAGACGAGCTTAGGGAGCTGGATAAGAGACTCGGAAAATATCATTTCGGAAGAAAATTTGATGATATGAAGGCTAGAGTTAAATTTTCTCCTCTGGAACGTCGTAATGCCATGAGATATTGAAAATTGTAACACTAAGTATATATTTTACTATTTTATTATATATTATGTTTATTTAATTAATTAATTATATTGTTTTCAATAATGTGAAAAAAATAAAATTGAGAAATTAGATTGGTCAGATTGCACATTTATATGTTGATAGCAATAATTTATGGGGAAAATTTTAAAATACACATTTTAAAATAGAAAAACTCTTTTATACCTCCATATACTAAATCGTCTTTCATATCATAATATACTAAATTACCCTCCCTGCTTTACAATTTATCTATTGTCATCTCTAAATGCGTTCATTTTTTCCTACTTTTCCTTAATAATAGTAAAAAACCCACACAAACTATTAAGATAACTACGAATATTATATTTATTAAATAATTTTGTAATTCGATTGTCTGAATGAGTTATTTACAAAAACTCTGATTAATTTATTATCTAAAAAGATCTGATTAAAAATATTTTGTTATCCTGATTATTTTTTTCTCCTTTTAAAAATAAATAAAAATTATTTTAAAAGTAAATTGTATTTTACTGTAACTATGGAATTTTAAAAACTAAATTTCGAAGGTAGTTAATTCCAAAAAACCAATTTATTTATTTTATGAAGGGCTTCATCTCTCCGACGTGTCGATGATTGGCGGCGTATTTTATTTTTTGCTTATCGTGGGCCGAATACAAAAGTGTGCGACCCGGCCCAACAACCACTCATTGACCATCAAAAACCTAATTTTCAATCGGTTTTTTTTATCATTACTAATTATATATTCAAAATCTAATTACTAATTATACGAAAATTCATATGCTCATTCATTTAATTTATTTTTAACTTGATAGTATATAATTATTTATGATTTTCGATATTATAAATATTATTATAAATATTTGAATTGCATCATTAAATCTTTCCAATACATTATTAATCAATATAATGGTTACACCGTTAAGGGGTACGAAGGAATCCAACTCTAGGGTCAAAAGTTTTAGGCTGTGCATGGACACGTCATGCGCATGTTTTTCTCGTCTCACCACCGAATTGATTGCAACGACTACGAAATTGTTCATAAGAGCGTCTAACATCGGTGCTACTCATCTAAGCATTCAATTCAACAGCTCGGATATATACCGTATTTCGGAACGAGGTGTTTGCATCCGAAAACCTCAAACTTGCCGTCAAACGGTGCCAAAGCAAGAATCTAGACCCGAACCAGAAGGTGATGTGTTCGAGGCTTCGATCCCTTAGATTAGATGACGTAGATATAGAAGATCCTTCTATGATTTGTCATATCATTTCGAGCTGCCCTTTGATCGAAAATATCGAATTGTCCCATTTGTTAAACAAATATTATGATGGTTCGCTTGATTGTGGATTTGTGGTTGTGTATTCTAATTGTTTATTAACATGCAAAAGTATAGTACAGTATCATATATGCAATAATGCAATATAGTCACGTAATTTAAGACAAAATTTAATTAATCTTCCACCTTTCTTTTGAAAATACGAATTTATAAATATGTTCAATAATGCGTAGGTGGGTTCGAACTCATTATAATCAATGAACTTTCGATGTGTGTTTTTAAAATGTTTATTCAAATAATTCAAGTGAAAATTAATCATTTTTCGACGAGGCTAAAGACTGTTAATCATTTTTATATTGTTTTTAATACAATTTGATCAATTCGGTCACCAACCAAATTAGTTTGGCTTTTTAATCGGTTAAGATAATTAGATTTGGTCGGTGACTGTTCACCCCTAATTTTTTTAAATAGTTATGAATTATGAGTGTTTATTTTTTTAATATTAAGTAAATATATAAAAAAGATATAAAACACTATTTCAAAAAATGTATTTAAATATATTATCACTAAAAAATTATATATATATATATATTTATATTGAGAATCTGAAGTAAGTGAGAGCTAGCACAAGAACCGCGCGTAGAGCTTATTGTATCAGCTTAATAATGAGTATATATACAGGAACAGTACATATATATGTTTCCATGCAGCTGAATTAGCTAATGATCATCATTTTGATACTCATTTTTTTATATGAACGAACTCTTCATTTGATTGAAATAAAAATATTTATTGAATATTTCTAGAGTAAATTAATCTCATTGTAATATAATAACTAATTGATTTATTTATTCTTATTCAATTCCAAAAACATTGGAACAATCAGTTGTCCAAGACCGATCGAACGTGCGAGGTTACCTTTTCTGCTTTTCACTTTCAAATTGGTGTGGCCCACACTCTTCCAGAAAATAATATCAAAATATAATATAATTATATTGCCAAAAATGGAGATACCAATCACGTGCTAAAATGGGTACCCAGTTATTGAGCTTCTTCAGGTGAATGATCGGGCTGGTTTGTTCTCGCGCTGTAATGATCACAACCAGAAACAATTGAATCTTATGAACGAAAAAAAAAACATTTATTATTATTAAAAAAAAAAATCCTTTTTTTACAAAACTCTGAAATCAGCTCAAATAAAAACCCTTTAAATCCGAAATTGAAATCAGGAAAACATAGAGTCGATGAATTGAAATATTAAGACTACCTTCGGGGTTGGGCTTGAATTTGGATTGAGGGGGCCCGTAGGAACTGGACGAAGGAGAATCCTGATAACCTCGCTTCATGTGTTATTTGTATACGACGTCGTATGTGCGGAATGTGACCTGGGGAATTAAGCGGCCTGTGAATCGGCCACCGGTTTTTGTTTTTTCAGAATTTGATGGATTTTTGGGGGCGAGTTTGTGGGCCAGTTTTCTTAATTACAAATAGACCCGGTGTGAAATGTTTTTATTCTTTTTCACCCCAATAATTTGTAATTTATTCTAATTCACCCCATAAATATGTTAATTGAAGAAATAACCTATTAATACAAATATCAATTATTTTATTTTATTTTTTATTAATTATTTTAAATATATAAATATTAAACTAATAAATTAGGTATTTTTGTAATATTTAATTAGATATTTTTGAAGTTTAGATTTAATTTAATAATGCTAACTCAATAAAACATACAAAATCATTTCAATGAATTTCAAATAAGTTTTGGATTTCAAATGGTAACAAAGGTTAGTATAATCATAATACTAAGTAATTTATCGAATCGATGCCCTAAGGATCGGAATTCGGATTGATAAGAGTTTTCTATTATTAGTATATTTTAATAACTAAGGGGGCGTATTCAATTGGGATTTTGATGGATTTTTTTAGACTTTTAAAAGTCCGTGGATTTTTATAGATTTTTTAAATCCACGGAGTCTACGTAGAATTTGACGGACTTTTTTCCATTGATTTTGATGGATTTTCATAAACTTCAAATATAATTTTTTAAATTGTTTTACTTGAATTTTTATAAACTTTTATATATAAAAAACCTTAATTATTTAAAAAAATTCAAATTGTTCAAAAATAAATAAATATTATTATTTCTCAAAAAATACATTTGTTCAAAAATAAATAAATATTATTATTTATCAAAAAATACATTTGTTCAAAAATAAATAAATATTATTATTCTGTTATAAACTCAAGAGAAATCGAGAGAGAATAATAGAGTATAAAGAGAGACAATATGAGGAGAATCGAATTCTTGTGAATTGTTGTGTTCATTCATATGGGGAGACCCCTCTAGGGTTTCTGACTTAGCCAACAAGTCATTCACTATAATATAATAATATTCATAACATATTCATCATTATTATTTTATCTTTATTTATATTATTGTAATACATGAGCCTCATTTCCCACATAGCATTAGCAATACTCGATTTTCAATCTCCATGAATGTGTATTCGATTAGGATTTTATAAAAAAAAATTATTTTGAGAATTTATAGATTTTTATGGAGACTTTGACCGATTTTATTATTGATTTTATATTGATTTTCATAAATTTTAAAGAATTGTAAAATATGTATGATTTACGTAAACATTTATAAATATCGACTATATCCAAATGTATATGAACATACTTTTATATAAAATAAATTTTAAAAAACAAAAAATAATTTATTATTCTAATTATTCTAATTTTTATTTTCATCCCAAAGTAATTTATTATTAATATCATGTATAAATATTATTTTTAATAAAAATATGATAAGATCAATTTTCTCAAATAAAAATTTGAATAGAGTGATTTGTGTAACTATTGTCAAATGACTAACAATTGTTTTATTTTTATTTTTTGTATTTAAGTTTTCTTGTCGTAAAGAAGTCCATTGAAATCTCTCATAATTATGAGAGATTTCGAAAAGTCAAATTTAGTTATATTTTGTAAAGAGAATCTATCAAATTCCATAAAATTTTAAAATCCATTATAATCCATGGACTTTTGAATACCTACAGATTTTTAAAGACTTTTTAAAATCCTAATTGAATACCTTCGGATTTTAATGGACTTTTAAAAATCCGGATTGAATACACCTAGACTTTAAAAGTTCATTAAAATCCTATAGACTCTTAATTGAATACATCCCCCTAAATTTTGATTTTTTAAATATCAATATCAATAAATTCATCAATCATTTTAGCTTTTTTTTAAATAAAATAATATTAAATAATTCTGGTTTTAGGATTAAGCTTTCATCGGGAGGCGAGAAAACCGTGGCAGGCGGCTGCCGTGCCACGGTTGCCGGAGGCGGCCGGCTTACCAAGAAACCGACGCTGAAAGTCGTCGGAAAGAGGAAACCACCGAGGCGTAAGGGTTGTGTTGTTGCCATAAATCAAGTCGAGCATCCTGCATCCTCAGGCTCCGGGACAAATTGGTCATTTTTCTACGTGACTAGGCTTCGTGGGCAAGCCCTCAGAGGGCTATGTGTGTTGAGTGTGGAGGCCGATTCACGCCGAGAAGACAAGAAAACGAAGAATGGAAGAAACGGCGGTCGCCGGAGGAGTTCCGGCGATCGCGGGCCAGCGTCGGCGGGCGCCAAATGGGTTTCGGCGGGCGCCGAAACCGGGAGAAACGGGTCAGAACATCTGCCAGGATTTGGGCCCTTTCGGCGGGCGCCAAACCAGCTCCGGCGGTCGCCGAAAGCAAAACGGCGGTCGCCGTTTTGAGATTTCTGGCAGCGCGGAATTTCTTGTCCCCCAAGTTTTATTCCCCTATTTAAACCTTATGTGCGTGAATTTTAGAGTTAACACCTTCAGCTCTAGAATTGAGATTATAACTATTACAAGATTTGTAATTACGTTCTATAATTGTTCTAGTAACTATTGCAGCGGCATCAAAGTGGACGTAGCCCTCGTTAACGGGTGAACCACTATAATTCTCTCTTGTCATTTATTTCCGTATTTTTCGTTCTTTGTTTGTTCGTGTACTTTTTCAGGAAGGGAATTCGGACGCGAATTTCCAAACAATGTGCCGCTGCTGCTGCAGCTTAGGCTGATGAGCAAAGGGCTGTCTAGACTAGACCTATCAATTTGGACACGACCCCATAACATGACTCGAAATTCGCACGAAATAAAGCGAGTTGATCTCGCACGATTAAAAAGCGGGTTAACGACGGGTCAACCCGCCATGACCCATTTATTAAATGGGTCAACCGCGAGTCACATGCGAACTCAAAATTAACTCGTTAAATTAATTTTAATTATTATATTATAATAATACATTATTTATTAAATAAATAATATTAATATATATTATTTGTTTAGAAAGATCGATTAATTCTCTTTTTCTTACCATTAAGTTTAGAATAACATTCACATTCTCTTACCATTAGAGTTATCATAACATTCTAATTTTTTTAATTTATGTGATTTGTGATAATGCGGAGTTTATTGTATTTAACGAGTAACTATTTAAATAACTATCACTATATAATACGTTAAACACAAGCCTATAAAATTTTATTACGCGGTGATAAGGTAATTGCTTGTCGTCGACGCAGAGTTCGAACCTCGGACTCGGATGTAAGTGGTAAAATTTTATTGTAATATTATAAAGTTTTGTCACGGATTGAGACATGTTGACTTTCTCAAAAAAGTGTGCTACTTGGGTACTCAGAAGAGCTTCCGAGAGAGAAGTTTCTCATCTCTCCTATTTATAATAAAAAAATGGCAAATGAATGGACTACTTGTTTTTTGATTCAGTAGACCAAAATAGCATATGTGAAATTAAAGCAACTGAGTACTACTATTTATTTGGATGTGGGAAAAAAACATACACACGGAGTATATATATGCTAAGAAAATAGAAACGATTAAAACTAATTAAGTTGGTAGTTGTGTGCTGGCTAAAATCGGTTAGAATTAATTAAACGTAATGTGGATTGGCAAATCGAAATTAATTAATACCTCCCTATAGAAATTCAATCTTTATCAAAATATTAAAACCATTTTTAAAATCTTTTTTCCGACCGAGACATGTTTGAATGCTTTCAATTTAAAATAAGGAGTAAATTTTAATTCTATTTTATTTATTTACATTTAATTTTTTGGTCAAAAATATTGTACTAATAAAGCAACTTTTTTTTTCTTCTTGTAAATGGACAAAAAAATGCATAAAATATGCGCGCAGAATTTTCATTTTCTGTATTAGTGCAAGTTACCTACAGATGAAATAAAGTACTAACACACACACACATAATTAAGATGGTGGAGTACAACTGTACAAGTGTGCAGTATTAATATTCGACTAAATAAATTTAATTTTAATTTTATTCAAATTTTAAAGTGAGGTAAAAAACCAAAAGCACTAAATTTATTTTTACAAATTTGATTGTGATAAAAGCGTTTGCTTTTAAGCTTAAAATAGAATGTTTTTGGTCTGCATGGATAGAGGAACGTTGTATTATTTATTGGTCTGCATGGAAATGAATCACACCAAATCAATCTCAGCACATGCATGTAGTATCGGATTGAGGGGGCGTCCAGTGCACTTTTGCACCGGACAATAGCAAGTGCAATCTTGCACTATACACGTATACAATAAATAATCTAACGGTAAATAAATGATATGTTTTGTTGTTTTAATTTGTTAATTATGGTTTTTAATTTCTTAAAATTTGTGCAAATTAATTAAATAATAAATATGAAAGTTAATATAGAGACGTTAATATTTGTGTGTGGAGAATTATTATTTTTATAGTGATTAAATTAAACATTTATTTTTTAAGATGGAAATATGACCTGTTTTGTTCTGTGGAGAGTTGGGTAAGTAATACTCTGCAGGGAGAGATATGATATCAATAAAATCTCAGCAACAGACGTTTCCATCCCCGTCCTTATTAAAGTTCTTTCTATGTACTAGTGCAAGCACCCCAGTAGTAAAAGTTATTATAAATATATATATATATATATACACTTAAGCTACTAGATTAATAATTAACCGATTTCGATCGTCCGTCGGATCCAAATGCCTCCGAAGAAGAACGAGCGGGGCGAAGCTTCCGGTGGCGGCGGACGAGCTCCGGTTGTTGGAGGCCAGTGACGTAGACACTTGGTCACGAAGGGGTGCGTCGCACCCCTCAACTTTTTTTAAAAAACTATTTTTATATTTTGATTTTTATATATTAAGATAATTAATTATAACTTGTTTAAAAATAATTGGAATTGAATTGAGATATTGTTGAAATATTGATATGTCTTATTAAAAAATAAGATAATTAACTATTTGTTAAAAATATTACTTTTTTAAATAATCAATCCAAGATTTAGAAAAAAAAAGAATATCAATGTTGATTAGTTATTAGTACTCTTAATTTATCAATTAAAATTCAATCAATAAAATTATAATTAAAAGTGTACTTCTTTTAAAAGTGTACTTCTTTCATAATTATATTTAATATGTGAAGTATAAAAAAAACAAGTAAAATGAAGATTAATTAATCACTGAAATATGTGGAGCTAAATATGTGGAGCATCATCTTTTTTTTTATAATTAATTAATTAAGGAAACAAAAAACCACAAAAGTGAAATAAAAATTAATTAATAAACATGTGTAAAATTATGAAAAAATAAAAAAACTCTTACATTAATTATTTTGAAACATGTGGAGCATCATTATATAATAATAAATCCTTAAATTAATTATTTCATGATTAATTAATTACTTAACATGAGTATCATGGAAAAACAACAAACCACACAAGTGAAATGAAAAGAAGATTAACTTAGCTGAAATGGAGCTTCGCAAACAATTTTAAAAAAAAAAAATTGCACCCTCTCACTAATATTTCTGCTTACGTCACTGTTACAGGCCACATTGAACGACCCGGCGGTACGTGTTCGATTTTAGTTTTAAGTACAATTGGTTATTTTTTTTATTCTAGTTAGCTAGGGCTTCTCTTCGTGTGATACTTTAGAATAGAGATTGAGTTTTTCGAGAAGTTATTTTAGCTCATGAAAAGAAATGATGAAAAACTTGATTTGTTGTGGTTGATTATTTTTTATTCTAGTTAGGGCTTCTCATGTGATACTTTAGAAGAGATTGTTGTGATTTTTTTATTTATGTCGAGAAGTTGTTTTAGCTCATGAAAAGAAAATGAAAAACTTGTAAATTATGGGTTTTGAGAGGGTATCTCAATTTTGAAAAACTTGTAAATTATGAGTAGGGTAGCGCTATTTACATAGGCGTATATAAGTATTTGTATTATATATTTTACAATTATACATTCAAAATATTGTTGTACTTTACACAATTGTTCTTTGATAGTAATTGTTTTGTTTTTTTTATATATTGATATCAATTCACAACACATCTACCAAAATAATGCATTGAACATAAATTTAATTTTATCAAGAAAATGGCAAATGAATGGAAAATGCTTTTTTGGTTTCAGTCCATAAAAATAGCATATGTGAAATTAAAGCATCTGAGTTGATTCTTATTTTTGTATTTATTAATTTGGATGTGGGAAAAACAGACAAATATGTATGCTAAATAATAGAAATGATGAAACTAATTAAATATAGGTAGTATGCAGGCTAAAATCGGCTAGAATTAAAACTCCAAGTACGTACGGTGGATTGACAAATCAAAATTAATTAATTTACGTAATTAATTCGCTCTCTATAGAAATTCAATTCAATCTTTTATCAAATATTATAAACATTTTTTAAATCATTTTCGACCGAGACATGTTTAAATGCTTTCAATAAATATCTAATATCAGATATGCTCCTTAATTGTAGATCAGAAAAAAATCATGCATGTATTGTGATATAGTACTTCCTAAAACATGAGAAGGTAAATAACACCAGCGGGTTCAGATCATACCGTCAATACTTCTTCAGATCCGATTACTTCACCACCACATAAGCAAAGAGTTGACCACTCTGACCTTTATTGGGAGACCAGTGAAGAACAATGGCAGGAAGCCTCCTATCACCCGATGACAGCTGTACCTTGACGACATCATTATTGCTGATTTGGAATTCTCGGGCTTCTGATGTTGTCAGAAACCGATAGGTTCCAGAGCAAAATATCTCCGTCAACATATCCAACGGCTAATACTGATCCTTCGGGAGATACCCAACAGAGAGAACATATTTCCTTTTCTGCTTCCTTACGTACTGTCTGAAGAATCATTTTGGTAGGCATGGCTCTGGTTATTTGAGAAGTTAACTACTGTACCCCCTTTCAGTTGTAGATCCTTAGAGCTTTTAACGTGCACAGCTTTATCTACGCTGGCGTCCCAAAGGAGAAACAAGTCACAGTTGAGTTTCCTTGTTATTATTAAGGGTTAAGAACAATAGGTACCCCTGGGATTGACATATTGTTACCAAGAATCTGTCTTACATTTATCCATTAAATCTAATTTGAAGAAACTTTGGATTATTAGATTGTCAATATTTTTAAAGGTTCTCATCATCCATGATCTTAGCTGGCCTTTGCTACAAATCAAGTCAACTCAAAGAAAGAATCTGTCTTACATTTATCCATTAAATCTAATTTGAAGAAACTTTGGATTATTAGATTGTCAATATTTTTAAAGGTTCTCATCATCCATGATCTTAGCTGGCCTTTGCTACAAATCAAGTCAACTCAATGAGATATGAAAAAGAAAGACTCTCATCAATATCTCTTAATCAAGAGAAAATATAAGAGTGAATAACAAGGTCAGATATATATATATCGGATTGAAATTATACTACTCCATATTTAGGGTGGAATCAGGTATTCCAAAAAGGCAATTAATCGAATAACTGGCATACAGTGCAAACTACCTGTCCCTACACGAACAAGGCTGACAGAGAACTCCAACGATGGACGGATGTTCAGGCAGTGACACCCCAGCTCCTGCATGATCATTGAATTATAATATTAATAATAAAGGTGAGAAAATATAGTCAAAATATCAATTAAAGCGGAATAATTGAAAATAAGAATTATACAATCCTTGCAATTTTTAAATGACTACTGAATTACATGTAATGAATTAAATCATCGATCACTAGAGCCTTATTCGAAAAAAAATAATTAAAATCTTATAGGATATTAAGACATTACCAGCAATAAGGTTTGAAGAAATATGGTATGGTAGATTAAGAATAATCCCTTCTTCAGCACAGACAGAAAACCATACTCGTCTTCAATGAGGCAGGAAGTCCTAGATGCATGTAAATGTAAGATCCTAAGCCTCTTACATGTAATTAATTGGGACTTCGCCTTGATAGGATGAACAAATGGATAGGATGTCAGGCATAAAATGTAAATGAACATTTACTCAAAAATAAAACAAAAATTAATTAAAAAATAAATAAATACCTGGGATTGACTCTGGCAACCACAAATGAAATCTAAGTTCCGAATGAAATCGAGGCTTTCAAGTATGAACTATTCACACTCTTTTTCTTCTCTCTTCACTGTTATTTATTTGACTTTTAAAAGAGGGATGTTTTCATACTGTTTTCATATTGGATAATACGGAAACTATTATTTTTATTTATTTTTGTTAGTTTAAAATATATTTTTAAATTAATAAAATAATCAGTTTTTTTTTAACTTACAATAATAGTGAAATAAACATACATGAGTATGTCATAAAATAAAATAAAAATTAATTATTTTTTTAAATATGATCATTGTTTTGATATAAATTATTCTTTTTTTTTTATCGTAAAAATATAGTAATGTCATAAGATGATTTTGGTCTTTCTTGTATAAGGCCATCTCCAACCGAGAAACCAAAACTTAAACTCAAAATAAGTTTAAGTTTATGTTTACAGTAATTTGACTCCAACCGAAAAACCAATATTCAAACTTAAAAGAATATTCTTTAAATATTCTTTTTATACAATTATTTATATTATTTTTATAAATAACCAACATCTTTATAAATTTACTATTTAACCACATAACTTTTTGACATCAAAAAAATTTAATAAATATTATTTTCAATTTACCTGCTTATCGATCAATTTTGTTGTTGAATATTATTTTATTTATTTTTGTAATTCGTAGCATTTTATTTTAAGTATCTTATTTTATTTTATTTTTTTTAATCAATTAAATATTTAATATTTAATTATATTTCATATTGTATTTATTTTTTTATAAAATAATTTGTTTTAATTATTAATGATATGATTATTTAAAAACATTACGTTACAAAAAAATATTAAATAAGAAACAAAAAATATTAATGAGTCATTTTTATTAATTTATATAAAAAAAGGATCATTTTATAAATAATTAATAGTTTTTGGTTTGTGTTTACAGTAGACGTAAATTTAAGTATTTTTTTGGTGGGTCCCACCATAAAACCTATAATAGGTTTATGTTTTAGTATCGGTTGGAGCATCTATCGTACTCTAAAATAGGTTTTTGGTATCGGTTGGAGATGCTCTAAGCACACACATTAAACTCAAAACTCAAAAGCCCAACCCAATACAAAACAAACAAGTCCAGTATTTAAATGTCATACTACTACATTTATTTACATCTCTCTCTATAGTCTGCCTAATCCTAAAAATATACTTTTATTGGTATGCGATGGCTGGCCATGAGTTATGGTTACCGGAACCTGCGATCGAACGCATACAAGATTTCCTCGACACAAAAAGAGCTGCAAAAACTATGATTCTCTCCAAATCATGGCACAACGTCTGGTTACTTCGACCGAACCTCGTCTTCGATCACATCGATCACATACCTCTTAAGAAGTACCCTCATGATGACTTATCAAAGGAAGCTAAGCGTGAATTATACGCTCAACAAATGAAACAGTTCCTGGAGTTTGCCGACAACACTCTTAACAGGTATGAGAAATCGAACCTTAAGATTAAGCGTTTCAGGCTATCTTTTTACCAAAAATATTTCCCTTATGGTGGTACATGGGATTATGGTCTTCAACATACGGATTTGATTCTCAGAGCATTGAAACTCGGCGCCACGCATATCACTCTCCATTTAAATTATTATTATAGTTCGGGTACTTATGTTTTGCCGGATGAGGTGTTTGAATTCGCCGAAACCCTAACCGTGATAAAGTGCGGTATCAATCCAAATCTGCAGTTAACATGTTCCAGACTTCGTTCCCTTAGCCTAGATGAATTTGAGTTCCCAAATGACCTCGATTCGATTTCCAATATACTCTTGAGCTGTCCTTTGCTGCAAAAAATGTCATTGTACTATCTCTCTCTGCATAAACCACGTAACTATTATTACGATAACTATCCGACCAATGATACTGGTTATATCACCAAACCTCTTATGCACCTAACCACTCTCGTGCTGAAGGATGTGTATTTCGACATGTTGTTTCTCGGGGACCTATCCTCTAAATTCCCTCTCCTCAAAGATTTAACCCTTCTCACGAGGCTTAAAAAACACCAAGAGGATATACGAATTTCAAGCACTTCTCTTGAACGTCTCTACTTTAAGATAAAAAACAGTCCTACGCGCATTAGGTTAAATCATCCCTACAAGAGACAGAGGGTCACGTTAGATTTCCCAAGTATCCGTAAGTTTACTTACATGGGCTCTGTCATTCCTTTACTCTCGCTCGAATCCAATTCAAAGGGATGGGAGTCTCATGTCTCCATAAGGCGCCGTAACAAACATCTCACTGCTTCCTGGTTCCGTAGACTGAGTGATTTATTAACAAAGTTGAGGCCTTCAAAAGTCTCTCTCTCGCTACGTGTTCGACCCGTGAAGAGCTTTGATTACGAGGTGGGAGTCGACATTCAAGGCTTGCCCATAAGCGAAATCGAGAACCTGACCATCGACCATAAGAAATTGCCATCTCTAGCTTGTTATGCGTTGTTGGATGTTTTGTTTCACATGTGTCACCCGAAGTTGATCACTCAATGTGTGTCGAAGTGTTTTCGTGTGAAGAAAAAACATATTGAGCTGCTTGGGCATATACTTTTAAATGGCCTACTGTTGAATCATGAAAAAACAATGTTGACACGTAGCCAATTCATGTATGGTTTGAACGATCTCAAAGAAGCAAGAGCACAAATTATTGACAAGGCAGCTTTAATTTCTACTCGGAGGGATGTTTATCTTCCGTTGGATGCATTATTAGATCACTTGAAAAGTGCAAAAGGCAAGCAAGAGGTTCGCTTCCATCTGAACTGGGAACCGATGACAACCAGTACACGTGGCAATCAACCATATAGCAGCAGCTGAATTAGTTAGCTAGTACGTTGTATGCACGTTTCCATGTTTTTTTATAAGTATTTCAATAGATTTCATTTTTCATTTTGTTCAATTTTTTTCTTCTTCAAATGTGTTTTCTTATACAGAACAAAATTTACATAAATTTACATCACAGTAACATTATTAATTTAATTGCATAACTCTCATTGTTGTCCTTACTTTGCTTAACTTAAATACAACACGATCAATGACGACTCACATACTCCCTGTTACACACTTACATTTCGGAGATAATATCACAAATGGTCCGGTAAGTAAAGCGAAATCCACATTTGGTCCTTTAAGTCTTTAAAAAATCAAATTTAATCCTTTCCAGCCAAAATTGACCAGAAAATGCCACATGACGGCTTATTTGACGATCAACATGACACGTCATCTAATTGTGGTCACATGCCACATGACGGCTTATTTGACGATCAACATGACACGTCATCTAATTGTGGTCACATCACTGCCACGTGTGAATTCATGTTTAATAACTTAAATCGGTTCATATAAGATTCGAACTCAAGATCAAGTGGAAATAGGATTCGAACTCAAGATCAAGTGGAAAAAATAAATACTATAAACTAGTCACAACTAGACTACAATCGAATTTTGAAAATCAAACAATATTGATCATATATAACCTCTTTGTATGCTTATATTAATAAATAAAAATAAATACAAATTATTTTAGAGATTTATACAAGTTAATTATATAAAATATTTAAGTATTATAATTTGTTTCAATATAAATTAAACTAAAACATTTAAAATTAATATAATTATATTTTTTATAGTATATGAAAAAAATAATAAATTGTATTTTAAAATTAAAAAATAAAATTAAAAAAAAAAAAATATATATATATATATATATATATGGTTGAAAAATGCCTGTATAAATTTATGAAACAAAATTAGTATAATAGTTTTGTATACACACTTATTTAAAATCTAATTGTATTTTAAAATTAATTATATTATATTTACTCAAATTAGTACAAATTTAATAAAAATAAATAAAAATAAAATTTTAGATTTTAAATAATTATATTATATTTACTAAAATTAATTCAAATTCAATTAAAACAATTAACACGCATTCTTATAAATATAATATAATCAATTTGAAATATATAGTTATTAAACAATTATATATAATTAAAACCAAATAATTATATTATTATTAAAAAAATCTTATAAAAAGAAAATTTTAACAAATTAAATTTAATAAATAATATACTTTAAACCAAATAATTATATTAGTATTAATTTTAATTTGTTAAAAAATTATAATGTTAAATATTTTAAATTTTATGTATATCAAAATAAATTATAATACAATATATCTTATATAAATAATTTGCATAAATATATAAAATAATTAATATTTATTACCATTATTTACTAATATATGCTTCCAAAGAGTATAAATATGATTCCAAATGACTACGTATATTTTATTTTTGGTGTATAGTCTAATGGTAAGTAATGGTAAGTAAATATCTTAAGTTTTTCTTTTGATCTTGAGTTCGAATCCTATATGAACCTATTTTAGTTATTAAACATGAATTCACACGTGGCAGTGGTGAGACACAAATTAGCTGACGTGGCATGTTGACCGTCAAATAAGCCGCCATGTGGCATTTTCCGGTCAATTTTGGCCGGAAAGTACTACATTTGATTTTTTAAAAACTTAAAAGATCAAATGTGGATTCCGCTTTACTTACAGAACCGTTTGTGAAATTATCTCTACATTTCGCATGCCAAATAGCAAAGGGCATGCCTTTGTTCTTATTTTTTTATCGTTATTTTTCAAATTTTATTCTTCGTGATTTTTTTGGATACTACCATAATAGAGTATACACTACAAAAAACAAACATTCCCTAAGGCCCCCCTTCATGGGCAGTAGGGAATTCATGTTCTTTAAAAAATGTATACGGCTCGATTATTAGCCCGACCATTGATCTAAGGCCCGCCCAATTTGATCCTCAATTTGAGGCCTAAAATAAGCTCAGCCCTCAATCGAAAGCTAAGGAGAAATATTAATTAATGTGTAACCTTATGAGTGAAGAAAAGGAAGATATCGACTATATTACTTGATTTATATGTATATATAATTTTCTTCTTATGCGAACTAATTCGTACACACTTTATAAGTTTTTATTATTATATTAATTAATTTTAATTCCATACTCTCTCTCTTATCTTAAATTTATTGCTAATATATTATATATATTTATATCATAAATTAAAATTAATATTCCGTGTAATACTAATTAGATTACTTTATATAATTATATTTTGTTATGTTATTTGACTATTTGTTGTTGGTGATTTAAGTGAAATCGCTGTCCATTTAATGTAATTGGAATCATTCAAGGCTTCGGATTAAATCTAGTCAATATAATATAACTTTGAAGAAGTGTGGAGTACACGGTTATATAAAATTGATACGATTTAAGTATGTGGATAAGCATAATAATGCATGTCGAGTGTGATCTCGTGGTTACATGGTTGCATGGCTAGATGATGATATTACATCATTAATATGATGCAAATTCGAAATTGCATGGCTTGCCATGCAAGACAACATGAATAGGTGCCAAAGTGAAAGGGTGTCTTCACTAAAAGGTACCTATACATGAATAAGTGCAAAATGAAAAGGTACCTTTTCCAAAAGGTATCTATTCGACCAAGGGGTGCTTAAGTCCAAATGAAAGGGTGTCTACAACCTATATAAGGAAGTGAATATTCATTTGATGAATACACACTTGAAAATACCTACAAATATAAGAAGCTTTGAAGCAACAAATAAAGCGGAATATTCCATAAGTTGCTCGTGTTCTAAGCCTAAGACTCGAGTGTCGATATTGTCTTATCCTGCGAGGGATTTCGTGATACCCAGGCTTATAGGGTCGAAATACTCTTTAAGGAAAACGTGTTCAACGTGATTCAATTATCTATCCAAGTCTCCAATCCAGATTCAAGACCGAAGAACCCAACATTTGTTATATTATATATATTTATATCATATATTAAAATTAATATTCCGTTTAATACTAATTAGATTGCTTATACTACATAGGTTTTATTATTTTTATTAATAATTTAATAGAAAACAAATCTTAAAAACTTCTCTTAATTATTAGAGATTTTGAAGTGAAAGTAATTCACATTTTGTAGATATAAATATTAAAATATATACTAGTCTATACTTGTATAGTTTTAAAATTTTGTAAAATTTGTATCAATACCTCAGAATTTGTGTAGACTCTTCCAAATTGAATAATCAGTATTTATTATTTTAAAAAATTCGAAAACATACTATGGATTCTCAATTGATCATTTATATCATATAAATAGGGGTGGACACTTCGATCCAAAATCCCGATCCCAGTCCCGAAAATTAACGGGATGGGACGAGATCACTTTTGAAAATGGCAATCTCGTCTCATCTCGTTCCGTTTTAAAATTTTCATAACGGGACGGGATCGGGACGATTCCGGTTGTATCTTGTCTGGTCCCGATAATTTATTTAATAACAATATAATTTTTATTTTTTAATAAAATATCAAAATATTAATCACACTCCCAATTAAATTTATTATTTAATTAAGTATATTTTTAAAATCTCATAATATTTTAAAATAATTTAATATTTGTTATATAATTTGTCTTTAAAAATATTAATATTTCTTTGTTGAAATATTAAATAAAGTTAATATATTATTTAAATTGAATATAAATAAGTTCAATATTATTTTACTTATTTAATAATGTATGTTTAAAATTAAAATTTAAAATCAATTCAATATATATGTGTGTGTGTTGTGTATGTATATATTTATCTATATTTGTCATAAAAATTATCAATCGTATTTTATTTGAATTTTTATTGTTTTATAAATCAATAATATTATTATTTTATTAAATTTTTTATTTAATTAGTTATTTTTATTTTTTATTTAATATTTTGAGACGTACAGATCCCATTTCTAATCCATTTCTAATCCAAATGAGATTGAGACGTACAGAAAAGATTTTTAAAATGCAAATTCCGTCTCCTCTCATCCCATCCCACAATCACCCCTATATATAAATGCGGTAAGTGAATTCAATAGATTTATAGTAGTACAGTATCATATAACTGTGGTAAGTTGAAGTAACTTTCAAACATCTGGGCTGAGACTTGGGCCGAGCAACAAAAGTATGCGGCCCATCATAGCTCCACTGTCCACATACATAGATATGGAAGTTAAATTATTAATGACTTTACGAACATCCAAAAGCCCTAATTTCAAATTGGAGATTGCCGGAAAATTCGATCAAGAGGAAGATGTATCAGGTAATATTATTGTTTTTTTTTTAATTCTTAAATTTATTGATTTTGAATAAATATTTATTTATTAATTTTCAGCAAAACCGTGATTTTGGTATTTATGGTCCATCTCTCATTGTTAACGCGAAACACGTACGATCTCGATCGATATTTCTCCCTTTTTTTTTCAGTTCAATTGTTTTCGTCAATTAATATGTATATACATTTTATTTGGATTCTGGGGAGTAATAATTTTCATTTATATAGAATCCATTCACGGCGAGGGTGACTAAACAAATTATAGAAAGTCCCTGTTCAGGAGATTTTTTTATGAAGGTCAAACAGCTTTTGAAATCCCTTATGGATGATGATGTTGATGATGCTAATGAGTTTTCTGACAAGTTATATCAATGTTTTCGAGACCCGTCCTTTGTCGGTGGACTTGGTTCAATAGCTGAGAGGGTACGACGCACAACATAATAACAATTAAGTTGTCGTCGATCGATCAATCAGCTCTAAACCAATTTAATTAGCCATTCTAATTAGTTTTCTTTTCAGCCTTTCTGGCGTTCAGATAATTTTTCACCTACCGAACGTATGTCTCGTATGAAGGAAGATCCTTATTTTAGGGATTGTTTGATGAGCTTAAAATCGGATACTACTCTTTACCATACTTTAAGGTTTGTATTCCTTTCCTGATAGATACCATTTGTCTATCTCGATTTCTTATATATAATAATTGTGTTTTCGATGATATATGAAGGATATTCTTAAGCATTTTAATCGGCCACTGGTTTGATAGACATGAGCTTATGGAACTGGATAAGAGAATCATAATGGGACTCGGAGAAAAGCAATTGGTAGACTACCGTATTGAATTTGCGTCTTTTGTAAAGAGGATAAAAAAATTGCAGAAGAATTTGCAATCTTAGTAATTTTATGTATTTTTTAAATCGCTCATTTTATCAAAAAATGTCGCCATTTTTTAAACCATTTCTTTGAAACATTCTAAAAAATTGACTTTTTCATATCAATATACAATTTGACTTTTCCTCTATATATACTTATTTTTAAAATTTTATTCACAATTATTATATTGAAAAATACATTTATAAATTTGTTCAACTATTTCATTTTTCAATTTAAAAATACAAGCGTTTTTTCATCAAAAGTTTCAAAACACTACTTTATCCTATTATTTTGATAGGATGTCTAAAAAAGTCATTTTGTAGGGTCATCAATTGCTATTTAAATTTTAAATTAAACATAAAATTAACTCATATTAAAATAATTTTAATTAATATTAAGAATAATTTTATTTAAATTTTAAATTAAACATAAAATTAATTCATATTAAAATAATTTTAATTAATATTAAGAATAATTTTTGAAAAAAAAATAAACACCTTTAATTTATATCGAAAATCTTAAAACAAAATTTAAATTGAAAATAATTCGAAATCACAATAACTAATAAAAAGAGTCGGAGGGAGCTACTAAAGACCTATGAACTTAAGCGATCTGAACTAAATTGATTTTTTATAAAAATAATAATAATTTATATAAAATTTTAAATAATTTTTAAAAAATATTAATATTATTATAACAATAATTAGATTGTATATTTAAAATTATAGATTGAAATTATTTTTTATTTATTTTATTTTAATTTATTTTGAAGCGATCTGAACTGAACTTAAGCGATCTGAACTGAACTGAACTTAAGCGATCTGATCTGAACTGAACTGAACTGAACTGAAATTAAGTTCAAAAAAACAGGTCCTAACAATACCAACGACTCATGGCCTTACATGGCCTTACGACGATCCAAAGGAGAAAGTTTAACTCTAGCCACCATAACATCAAAATGATCTCCAAAATGATTTCTTTTTCCCAATATTCTCTTATCTAGACCCCTAAGCTCATCCTCATCGGACCAATGACCGAATAAAACGCTTAAGAAAAACCTTCAAAAATCAAATATTTCAACTCATTACGATAGACTCTCGATCTGATGCCACCAAACATAGTAATATATATACAATAGTTTGACTAGGACAATACTCTCTCTGTTCACGAGCAATCGACACACTATTTGTATTTATACAAAAATGTGTGTATATTTCTCGTGGACCGATGTAATATACTGTATGTTTTTTTTAAAGAAAATAACAAACCTTATAATAGTGTTCGAGTTTGTGGTATGATAGCGTAATAATCGTGTTTCGACTAGACAATATCTGTGTTTTTATGTAACGCCCCGATTTCAGTTTTGTAAAATAAAGCGGAAGCCTTTAAAATAAAATAATTTATTTAAAAATAACATTTAATAAAATACGGGATTGATTTTTCAAAATCTGAGTAACATTTTCCAAAATAAATTAGTCTTTCAAAACATAATACTTAAAAATAAAAGACGAGCATTTAAGTCTAAATAAGCATAGTCATAAAAGTAAAAGAAACAATATCATAAACACGTGTCACTGCGCCGCGTCCTCGTCACGCCCCTCGAAGTCTCTGTTCGTACCTAAAAAAATGTCGTTGATTGGGGTGAGCTCAACGTGCTCAGCAAGGAGAAACAATAATCATCTAAACATAACAATCATTATTATCGTATGACATACATTCCTCAAAACATGAATCATAAATAAACACGTGGCATGTAACATTTAGGTTCACATAAATATATATATAAAACAAGCGGGTCGTAAGCCCGATGATCAACTTATACGGATCACTGGCCCTTTTCCTAGCCACAAGTTTTATATAAACATATAGCTCGACGGGTCGTAAGCCCGATGGTCAACTTATATGGACCACTGACCCTTTTCCTAGTCATCGGCCAAACATTTCATTCATAGCTCGACGGGTCGTAAGCCCGATGGTCAACTTATATGGACCACTGACCCTTTTCCTAGTCATCGGCCAAACATTTCATTCATAATTCGACGGGTCGTAAGCCCGATGGTCAACTTATATGGACCACTGACCCTTTTCCCAGTCACCGAGTTTAACATATCAAACATAGCTCGACGGGTCGTAAGCCCGATGGTCAACTTATATGGACCACTGACCCTTTTCGTAGTCACCGAGTTTAACATTTCAAACATTCACAATTGCACATTTCAATTCACGTACACACATACTTTGAACATAAATGTTATAAAGAGATGAGAAAAGTGTCCCCTTACCTCTCTTAAGGTGTGCGTTCCTAGTCCGTCGATCCCTAAAGCAAAGTCCCTTAAATTCGAAAGTCAAATTCTTAAAGTCTCAGATGTCCGTTTCCTACACATTAAATTTATTTGGTACACACTCAAGTTATTTAAGTTACTGTTATTATAATTATTTTTCCCAGAATAAACTAACATAAGTTTTGATGCATTATTTTCATTCGGTTCTTAACAACCATTAAATATTATAAGTGGGGCTTTATGAGATCAAATGTTGTTGGGCGAAATTGTGAAATGAATGTGGGCCAAGCACAAAATAACCAAGCCCAACCCAATAATTTGTTAGCAAAACAAAATTGAAAGGGGATCGGGAATCTTCATTCCTATACTTACAGTGGTGAGAGGCCAAGAGAGAGAGAGAGAGCGGAGGAAATTTCAGCGGCGGCGACTCCCGACAGAAGCTTGGTGAGGTGGTGGTTTCTTCAACGAACGTCGATGCAATTTCCGGTAGTAAGTTCGTCCTCGGCTCACGATATTGGAGTGGGGCGGTTGTGGTCGACGTGTGGTGGTCCTCGGCGTGGCTCCGGCGAAGAGATGATGGATCGACTTCCCGGCTAAGGGGCACCGTCCGGTCAGATGGTGGAGATACAGTGGCTTCGGCTAAGGATTGAGGTTTAGGCGATTTGATGCTTGGAATTTAGAACTCGTGATTTGTGCAGGTGGCTCTAGGGCGGTCTGCGGCGGATCCTTAGTTGCGGAAGAACTTGGGTAGTATTTTAGTGTAGGGAGAAAGGGTAAGGTGTCGAGGGTTTATGATGAATATAGACGTGATATAGCGATTATATTTTTGTGGAGGTTGAGATAATTTAGGATTGACTAAGTTTTGATAGTGATTTGATTGCTTTAAAATATTTATATTAAATCAGAATTTATTTTGTTTAAATTTATTATTATTATTATTATTATTATTATTTTATATAAATTTTTAGTAACGTTAAATAAATTAAAATTTAATATTTATAGTGAACATTAATAAGAATATTATTAATAAATATTTTATTGTAAGAATAAAAATTCTTAATTTCATATTTTAATTTTTTTTTTTTTTTAAATTTTATTAGAGCTTAGTCGTCTAAGCACTTGAATGTATCTTATAAACTTAAGAGTGAAAATTGGGTGTTACATTTTATAAGGGAAAGAACAAACCTTATAGTATTAAAGTTTGTGGTATCAGATCGTAAGCTCATCAGAGAACGCTTAAAACGGCTATCTGCCTTCATGTGAGCCACTCGTTCCGTAGGCGAATAATCATTTGAAAGGAACACAACACTACTGACAAGCTCAATACTATAATCCTGAGCAAAAAAAGAATGGGTTAGGTTTAGAGAATTACAGTATACCTACTCAATGTGGTACACTATAAATACATACCTTCTTCTCTAATGATGAACGAACGGCATTCACAAAACATGGTTCTCGAAAAACTTCATATAACAAACAAGAAAACTTGTTTGCATTATCAACACTGTTAACGGATTCCAGAAATCCATCCTGAAGCAATTTCAGAAGGTGTTTGATCTTACCAACCAATTCACCCGAACCGGAATTTTCTAAAATTGTTTTGCTCACCGTCTCCAACTTATCTATCTACATAATATATTTGCAAGTTAATTTATAATATTGTGTGGTTAGTTAATTACAATAAAACAATTCTAATATCGAGATTGTACATTTTTAGCGTATTTAATTGTGGAGAAGCCTCTCTCCAGTGCTGGATTGCTCACTCGATCAATTTCAAGTTCTTCGATTTTCTACAAATTAAAAATACATTATTTCTATAAAAAAAACATATGAATCAAAGAACATAATGAATTTTCGCATACCTGATTAGACATCTTCAGGTGAAACTTGTTGCGGTTGGTTGTCGGTTGCCAGTTCAGATGGAAGCGAACCGCTTGCTTGCCTTTTAAACTTTTTAAGTGTTGTGATAAACATAAACATCCAACGGAACATAAACATTCCCCCCTGTGTCGAAACAGTTGCCTTGTGATCAATAATTTGTGCCGTTGCATCTTTGAGATCGTTCAAACCATACATGAAGTGGCTTGGAGTCAACAAGATTTTGTCATGGTCCATAAGTACTCCATTTAAAAGTATTTGTCCAAGCAACTCAATATGTTTTCTTTTCACACGAAAACATGTCGACAACTCAATTGCTCGAGGTGAATGATCAGTTTCTCAATTTTGCATGTGGGCAAGCCTTGCATGTCTGCCGCCTCATAATCAAAGCTCTTCACGGATCGAACACGTAGCGATAGAGAGATTCTTGAACGCCTCGATCAACTTTTTTAATAAATCGTGCAGTCTACGGAATGAAGTGGTGAGAAATTTCTCACGGCGCGTTATGGAGAGATGAGACTCCCAATATCCCCTTGAATTGGATTCGAGCGACAGTAATGGAATGACAGAGCCTGCGTAGGAGAACTTACGGATACTCGGGAAATTAAACGTGACTTTCTGTCTCTTATAGGGATGATCATTCCTTGTGTAGGGACGATTGTTATTGAGCTTAAAATTGAGCCGCTCGAGGGAAGTGCTTGAAATTCGTATCTACTCTTGGTATTTTTTAAGTCTCATGGAAAGGGTTAAATCTTTGAGCAAAGGAAATTTAGAGGAAAGGTCACCGAGAAACAACATGTCGATATACACGTATTTGAGCACGAGAGTGGTGAGCCGCATATGAGGCTTGGAGAAATAACCATAATCATCGGTCGGATAATTATCATAATAACCACCGAAATCACCGTCGCGAAAATCAGATGGTTTTACCAGAGAGATTTCATGCAATGACAAGTATTGAATCATAGGACAGCTCAAAAGTATATGAGAAATGGTATCGGGTTTTTTGAACTCAATGTCATCTAAACTAAGGGATTGGAGCCTGGAATTACATGTTACGAGCGGCTTTCGATTGATACCGCACCTTATCAGGGTTAGGTTTTCGGCGGATTCAAACAACTCATCCGGCAAATCATAATCCGAACCATATCTTAAATGGAGAGTGAAATGCGTAACACCGATTTCCAATGCTTTTAGAATCAATTCAGTATTTTCAGAAGCATAATACATTCCACTATGCATACACAGCCTGAAAGTCTGAATCTTAAGGTTGGATTCGCGGTACCTGTCGAGAGTCTTATCAGCAAACTCCAAGAATCGTTCCATTCCTTCATTATATATTCGATCGTTTTCGTCTTGAGATAAGTGATGGTTGTGAACATAGTGATGGACGTGATCGAAGTCGAGGTTCGGTCGAAGTAACCAGGCGTTGTACCATGATTTGGAGAGAATCGTAGATTGTGCAGGTCATCTATTCGGAAATATGATCCAAAGATACATGGAAGGAAATACAGTAATTAAAAAACCAAATATAGTATTTAATAAATCTTTGACTAAAATAAAATTGAGAGTTACCGTATGATTGGAAATTTTATTTTATTTTATTTTTCTTAAATCAAAATATAACAAAATATATTTTTTATTATTCACTTCTTTTATTTCAAATTAAAATTTTGAAGTATTTATATTTTTTCATATTCATTTTATTTAAAATTTGGGCTTGTACTTGGACGGAGTAACGAAAAGTATGCGGCCCATCAAAGTTTCACTAACCAAAGGATTTTACGCACACCCAAATATCCAATAGCCTTTATCAGGTAGTATTATTGGTTTTTTTTTTCAGGTAAGATTTGTGTAATTCTAGTACATGTGTAATGTGTGCTAAGACAATTATTTCTGCAGTTTATATTAAGAATAGTCTTCCTCCCTTGTGGTCTTTTTCATTTCAATATACAATTCTACTGTATTAACTAGGAATACTTTTAAAAGTTTACTAAAAACTTAACAAATAGTATAATTTTTCTTATGGAGTGTATAAACCAAGAAATAGGAATGGAAAAAATCTTAAACCAAGAAACAAAAATGGTCAAATGTTGTAACAATAAGCAAACAAGAACCAAAAAGCATACAATTTTGCGTGCCCTAAAAAGAATTCAATAAACCCCAACATTGAAAAAGACCCTCCATAAGCCATGAACCTGTTAAACAAAAACTAGGTCAAGAAACCATCTCAATTAAGAACCAACATTGGTTGAAAGTTGAAACTTTCGGCTAAGTACTTCAAATACTTTTTACAAGTGTTAAGTTGTTTAAAACTTTCAATCAAAGATGACCAAGATTTGTGCTAATTCTATTTTGTAGTATTTGGCACAAGATTTGTGCTAAATCAGGTTGTTACGTTCAATAAAGAGTTTTGATCTCGTTAGTAGACAAAAAACGAGACCTTTTTTCTTTTCTGCATACCATGGCATTTCAAATTTAGCAAAGCAAACTTTAAAGAAACCATACAAACCCATTTCAAAAGTTGGTGCATTACTTAAGAAGTACAAAATCTCAACATTAAAACACAGAAATATTATGCTTCCATGGTGAAATATAAAGAGAAGATCAGTACATACCTCTTAACTTAGCGGCCAAAATACGATGAAAACGAGTTCTGATTCTGAGCTGACACACTATTCGTGCGACCCCTCGTGCTTGTCCCAGCCGCCCCTACCGGAGATTGCCCTGCTTGAACATTCTGAAATGCTCCTAACCCGTGCAAAGCTGCTTGAGACCCATAATTTCCCAGCAAGCCATAATCACCCAATCCGGTGGGACCTCTCGTGCTTGTCCCCACCGGAGATTGACCTGCCTGCACATTCTGAAAGGCTCCCAACCCTTGCAAAGCTGCTTGAGACCCATAATTTCCCAGCATACCATAACTCCCAAACATCGGAGCTCCCAACCCTTGCAAAGCTGCTAAAGTTGCAGGATTATATGCTGACATCATCGCGGGCCCGGCCAATTGGATTCCGGGGTTTTGTGCCATCAGAAGACCGCCGGCAGCATTCAGATTAGCTCCCAAATCACCGTAATTGAAGTAATTCACATCGGCAGAAGCAGAGACATTGTTCTTGTCCACAAACTTCTTGCAGTGGAGCTGACAATTATCAAACACCTTGAAGGGCTCTTCCATGGCTTTGTTAAACCCTTCCGACGACCTGAAGGTTATGATCGCAAAACCTCTGAACTTATTCGTAGCATGGTCCATCCCCAGCGGGCCTTCCTCGATATCCCCAAACCTTTCGAAGAACGATTTGAGCTTCTCTGGGCTCACTTGGGGCCCCACGTTGCCGACGTAGAGCTTGCGGCTCCCATCGGAGGAGATCTCCGAGGCAGGAACAGTTCCAGAGGTAGGTCCGAGGGATGCCAGCTGGCAGGAGACCATCCGGCTGCCGATTTGCTTCTGTGGGGCGCGCAGGGCCTTGTTGGCGGCGGAGCGGGACCTGAAGAGGACGAAGGCGTAGCCCTTGGCGCGACCAGTGTTTTTGTCGGTGACCAGCTTGCTTTCCTCGATCTCGCCGAATGGGGCGAAGGAGTCGATGAGCTGATCGGAGGTGGCGTCCCAGCCGAGGCCGTGGACGAAAATTTTGCGGTGGGTCGGGTCGGAATCAGCCAATTGGGCGATTTCGGGTAGAATCTTCGGGTCGGTTGCGGCGGCCTGTTTCAGAAGGTCTATGAGTTGGGATTTCGAAAAGGGGGCCAGTAGTTCGCGCAAGCCTTCTGTTTTCGATGCGTCGTCGTTTGGTTCAGATTCTTCTTTTTCTTCGTCTTCATCGATGGCCTCTTCTTCTTCGTCTTCTTCAATTTCTTCTACTTCTTCGATTTCTTCTTCCTCCCCTTCTGATGAAGATTTTTCTACGGGTTCTTCTTCTTCATCTGATGAAGATACTTCGACTGGTTCTTCTTCTTCTTCTTTGACTTGTACTACTTCTTCTCGAATTGATTTGGATCTGTGTTCGTAGGTTTGTTGAGAAGAAGGGGCTTTTCGTTTCCTCGCCATTGAAGCAATTCTCCAAGTTTTTTGGGGCAGAGGTCTGATTTAGAATTAGGGTTTTAGTTTTATCCCAAATTCAGCTCCTACCACGATTTTAAAAGCGCGTTTTATCTACGGTTCTTATGTCCAAATCTTCACTGATAAAAGGAACGAGCTTTTAGTTAAAAAAGGGGAATGCTATTTGCACAAATTTTATCAGTGCACCACTTTTTATTATAGTTGGGAATATGACTTTTCATTCACATTATAATATAATAATTACATGAGCCATGTGGAGAAATGGTCACATTTATAAGTAATTATTATTTTACATAAGAAGGTAATATAGATATTTTACCAATGTTTATAAAATTAAAATTTTAAAAAGGAGTAATTTCGATTATTAGAAAGGGAAGAAAATGTATTTAATAATATTATTTTATTAAAAAAGGTAATATAGATATTTTACCAATGTTATATTTATAAAATAAAAATTTAATTAAAAAGAGTAATTTCGATTCCCTTCTAAAAATTGAAGCAACCCCTAAATCTCGAAAAGCATCAAATCCGCTCCCGAAATACTTACGTATGAGCCCGTTTATTAATTTACTCAGATAAATTTACGCCTCATAATTTTTTGGACAGTTGTATATATACACCGATTTTATCATATATTCCGAAATCAAATCTTTTGGAATCAACCGGTTATGGGTAGTAGTGGTGGTGAGTTATGGTTGCCGGAACCTGCGATCGAACGTATACAAGCTTTCCTCAACACAAAAGAAGCTGCACGAACTACTATCCTCTCCAAATCATGGTACAACGTCTGGTTACTTCGACCGAACCTCGACTTCGTTCACTCCCATCACATATCGGTTTACTACAACTATCGCTTATCTGCGGAAGAAAACGATCAAATATATCGTCAAGGAATGGAACGATTCTTGGAGTTTGCATACAAGACACTTAACAGGTACGAAGAATCGAACATTAAGATCAACAGTTTCAGGCTATGCATGGATTGTAGAGGGCATTATTATGTTGGTGAGTGGGGTTATGGTCTTGATCACACTCAATTGATTCTGAGAGCATTGGAAATCAGTACCCCACATCTCACTCTACATTTTAAGTATTGTTTGCCGGTTGAGGTCTTTTTTACATCTGCCGAAAACCTATCTGATCTTAGGATAGATAAGATTGAGTTCGAAGATCCCGGTACCGTTTCTGATATACTTTTGAGTTGTCCTTTGATTCAAAAACTGTCGTTGCACCACCTCTCTCTGGAAAAACCAGACGATTTTATGCAATCGATTGATGGTGCTGGTTATCATGATAACTATCCGACCGATGATACTGGTTATATCACCAAACCTCTTATGCGACTCACCACTCTCGTGCTCGAAGATGTGTATTTCGACATGTTGTTTCTCGGTGACCTTTCTTCTAAATTTCCTATGCTCAAAGATTTAACCCTTTTCATGACCCTTAAAAAACACCAAGAGGCGATACGAATTTCAAGCACTTCCCTTGAGCGTCTCACTTTTACGCTAAAAAACAATGATACGTACACTAGGCATTATCATCCCTATAAGAGACAGAGGGTCACGTTAGATTTCCCAAGTATCCGTAAGTTCACCTTTGCGAGCTCGGTCATTCCATTGTTGTCGCTCGAATCCAATTCAAGGGGATGGGAGTCTTATCTCTCCATAACGCGGCGTCAGAAATTTCTCACTGCTTCATGGTTCCGTAGATTGAGTGATTTTTTAACAAAGTTGAGGCGTTCAAGAATCTCTCTCTTGCTACGTGTTCGATCTTTGACGAGCTTTAATTATGAGGTGGGAGACATTCAAGGCTCTCCCACAACCGAAATTGAGAATCTGATCATCGATCATAAGGAATTGTCGTCACTAACTTGTTATGCGCTATTGGACGGTTTGTTTCGCATCAGTCACCCGAAGTTGATCACTCAATGTGTGTCGACATGTTTTCGCGTGAAGAAAAAACATATTGAGCTACTGGGACGTATACTTTTAAATGGAATAGTACTTGATCATGAGAAGAACGTTGACATGTTGACACGAAGCCACTTCATGTATGGTTTGAACAATCTCAAAGAAGCTAGCGCACAGATTATTAACAAGGCAGTTGTTTCTACTTGGAGGGATGTTCATGTTCCATTGGATGCATTATTAGAACACTTAAAAAGTGAAAAAGGCAAGCAAGAGGTTCGGTTCCGGTTGATCTGGCAACAGACGACAACCACCCGTAAAAAATTCTACCTGAAGATGTCAAATCAGGTACACGAAAATTATATGTTTCTTTGATTTAATTAATTCATATGTATTTTCTATAGAGGTAATATATTTTTAATTTGTAGAAAATCCAAGAACTTGATGACTATCCCTGGAGGAAATACTCTGCAATTGAAGGCGTTAAAGATGTAAAATCTCTAGTCTTTTTGTTGTTGTTGTTGTTGTTGTTGTTGTTGTTGTTGTTGTTGTTGTACTATTACAATTTAACTGTATATATATTATGTAGGAATGTTTCATGGATAAAATGGTCAAAACAATTTTAGAAAATTCCTGTTCTGGCGAATTGGTCAGTAAGATCAAACACCTTCTAAAGTTGCTTCAGGATGGATTTCCGGAATCTGATAACGATGATGATGCAAACAAGTTTTCCTGCAAGTTATATGAAATATTTCGAGAGCCATGCTTTGTCAATGCTCTTCGTCCAGAAATAGAGGTACATATAGCTAGTAGTATAACATTTCTAATTATGAAGTCGATCTAATTCTCTAAACCATTTCTGTTAGGAATATGCACGTTATATAATGGACTATTGTGGCTCGCCTACGGAACGAGTGTCTCGCATGAAGGCAGATTTGCGTTTTAAGCATACTTTGACGAGCTTACGTTCTGATACCACAAACTCTAGTACTATAAGGTTTGTTGTTTAACTTTTCCTTATATACATATCAGACCGAGTATGTTTTAATGAATTGAAATATTTGATTTCTGAATTGTAGGGTATTATTAAGCATTTTATTGGGTCACTGGTCCGTTGAAGGTGAGTTTAGGGAGCTGGATAAGAGACTCGGAGAAAATCATTTTGGAAAACATTTTGATCATATCGCTAAAGTTAAAGCTAAATCTAAAGCTTCTCGTCGTAATAAGACAAAATAAATTTTGGTTGGTGAGTATATGTTAATTTGACAATGAGTTACTGTTGACTAAAATTTGAGAGACCATGAGTTAAAATCAAATTTTACAACTTTTAGACTCAGAGTTTCGGGCTGTGTATGCATAGTGGAATGTATTAAGCTTTCGAAATACTGAATTGATTCTTAGAGCATTTGAAATCGGTGTCACGCATTTCACTCTCCTTTAAGATATGGTTCGCGTTTTGTTTTGCCGGATGAGGTGTTTGAATCCGCCGAAAACCTTACCCTGATAAGGTTCACTATTAATCCAAGGCCGCTCGTTAACATGTAATTCCAGGCTCCAATCCCTTAGTTTATTAAATTTAGCTTTGAGTTAAAAAAAAAAAAAAAAAACAATACCATTTCTAATTTACTTTTGTGCTGTCATGTGATTCAATACTTATCATTGCACCATATCTATCTGGAAAAACCATCTGCTTTTCATGATGGTGATTATGGTCCGGTTTCCGGTCCGGGCCATTATGAACACTCCTAGACGTGGCATATATATGACTGGGCAGTTTGGGCCCACCCAACTTGTACACGTTAGCTCAAACGGCCGGAAAACCTACAATGTCAGCAGTCTCGCAGGAAAACCCTCGCCACGTCAGCATTTAAGGACATTTTGTGATAATTTTTTGGCCGAAAAGGACTACTCCGTACACCTTATAATTTGAATAATTACAGGACTAAATGCGAGATTTTGATATTTTCAATTCGCTAAACTTACCCCATATTTTCAATTTACAGTGAAAGCAATAATAAAATAATAAAACAACCCCAAAAGTGAAAGCAAGGTGAAGAAAATGTATTTAATAATAATATTATATTAATATAGATATTTTACCAATGTTTATAAAATTAAAAATTTAAAAAGAGTAATTTCGATTATTAGCCCAAATTAAAATCACCACCCTTCTAACAATTGAAGCAAACCCTAAATCTTTTGGAATCAATGGCTTATGTCAATACCTATATCATGCACTTACTTCAAATCTTCATTATAAATATACAAAAATATCATCGAAGATAAATAAATCATCATTAAAAACATTTCAAAAAAATATTTCCGAGTTGTATTTGTATCTTCATTAATCAAAAAAAACTTTTTTCAAAAATAAAAATAAAGTTTAATTAACACCAGAATTAAAGTAGCTTGAGCTAGAGGAATGTCAGTACTGTATATATTTCAAACATATTGACAGATTGTACATTTGTCAATTTATACCGTGCTACTACGTGTACGGAGTATTGTACACATAGTAATCGTAGTGTATTTTTAATGAAGATTATTTTGATATATAATGAATATTTTAGTATATGATAATTTATATTTTATGCAATGACGATTTTAAGAATGATGATTTGTTATTGTTCAATAATTATTTATTTTTATAATGAATATCTTTTATATTTTAACTGAATTTTGGTGTACAATGTATCATACACGCATGGATCCAAGTTATGCCTTCGAATGGAAGACAATTCCGAATCTGCTTTGTCTACGAACAAGGAAGCTATAAGTAATGCAACTATGAATCTCATGGAGAGTTCGATCCTGGTTCAGGATGAACGCTGGCGGCATGCTTAACAAATGCAAGTCGAACGAAAAGTGGTGTTTCCAGTGGCGGACGGGTGAGTAACGCGTAAGAACCTGGTACGATAGACGAATTGCATTTGTCAATTTTTACCGTGCTAATAACAATAATTTATAGGCTGATAACAATAATTTATTAAGATAATTACGTGTATAATATTTATTAAATAAAATAATTTTGTACTTCGATTGTCTGAATGAGTTACTAAACAAATCTGATTAATTAATTATGCGTAGTAATTTGTTATCTGATTTTTGTTTTCCTTTTAAAAATATTTTAAAAACTAAATTCTATTTTAATGTAACTATAGAATCTTAAAAACTAAATTTTGGATTCATTCAAAAAAACTAAAATCTCTATAAATTAATACTCGATAAATTAAAATAATACAATTCTCCGGTCCCGACTTGGGCCTTTGTAAAAAATGAGTGATTTAGATAAGATAATATAATAATAATTTTTTAACAAAATCCTTTATAAGTATGAGGTCCCATCAAAATTGTAAATTAATAATTTGTAAATATTACCATTATAAATATTAATTTTCATCAATACTCTCAAAGTTGAGTAGTCACGTGATCTATTTAGAGTATTTGATAATGTATCTTGACTAACATTTAAAGAATATTTTTCATCAATTGATTTTTGTAGTATTTTTAATTGTCCTTTTTATATTCACATAATATTTTATGCATTTGATGATAATTTTGTCATGCATTTTAGATGATGAGAACACATAATTTTGATATTATAAATTAGTTTATTTTTATAAATATAATAGTTAACATTGTACATTGAATCTATAATAATATACATGAATATATTAATTAGTTGCAATAAAGTTGATACATAAATCTAATCCAATTATTTTAAGTAAATATATTTAAATTTATTGAATTTGAAAATTCTCTTTTTAATTAATAAAATATTAATTTATCGATATATTAATACTTTTTTAAATTGATAAAATTTTACGGTTAAAAAAGTATTAATTTATAGAGGTTTTACTGTAGATTTTTTTATTAAGTACTGCATCGACACCGGCCACGACCTAATTTTCAATTGTTTTTTTTATCATTACTAATTATATATTCAAAATGTCATCCCAATTAATGTTTTTAGTTATTTATTTTGGCGGCGTTCGATCAAGAAGATGTCTAATCAGATACACGAAAATTCATATGCTCTTTCATTTAATTTCTTTTTGACTTGATACTATATAACTAATTTTTCGATATCATAAATATTACGGAGTATTATAAATATTTGAATTGCATCATTAAATCTTTTCAATACATTAATCAATATAGTGCGGTTCGTAGTCGATAGCCATGTGGAAGAGAAATTCGGCAGTTGTCTTTCGAATGAAGAGGTTGTCTACTTCAACTCTTGGACTACCCTCTCTAAATGTTTGATTGTGGCTGATCGCAGTCCCGGAAGAATCCCGGAAGAATTCCTTTGGTGAATAGGTTCTAGGTCTTAAAAATGGCTCATGACTAAGGAGCCGGCGAACACTGTTGAAGACATGCAATTGATCATGCGGGTTCTTTTGTACAAGAGTAAGTAGTATTTTCTCTACCATTTAGATTTTTAAATTTTAATTACTTGAATTTTTTTTGGGAGTACAGTAGTTTTTGTTTAGTAATTTTTTGTTGTTTGTGTGGCAGCTTACGAAGAACCTCTTGGAGTTAGAGCATCTCCAACCGATACCAAAAACCTTATTTTGGAGTAGGATAGATTTTGGAGTAGGATATATGCTCCAACCGATACCAAAACATAAACCTATTATAGGTTTTATGGTGGGACCCACCAAAAAAATACTTAAATTTACGTCTACCGTAAACACAAATAAAAAACTATTCATTATTTATAAAATGATCCTTTTTTTATAAATTAATAAAAATGACTCATTAATCTTTTTTGTTTCTTATTTAATATTTTTTGTAATGTAATGTTTTTAAATAATCATATCATTAATAATTAAAACAAATTATTTTATAAAAAAATAAATATCAAAATATGAAATATAATTAAATATTAAATATTTAATTGATAATAAAAATAAAATAAAATAAAATACTTAAAATAAAATGCTACGAATTACAAAAATAAATAAACTATGAATCACAACAACAAAATTGATCGATAAGCAGGTAAATTGAAAATAATATTTATTAAATTTTTTTGATATCAAAACTTATGTGCTTAAATAGTAAATTTATAAAGATGTTGGTTATTTATAAAAATAGTATAAATAATTGTATAAAAAAATATTTAAAGAATATTCTTTTAAGTTTGAATATTGGTTTTTGGGTTGGAGTCAAATTACTGTAAACTTAAACTTAAACATAAACTTATTTTGTGTTTAAGTTTTAGTTTTTCGGTTGGAGATGGTCTTAGTTATTGCTGAGAACTGATTGAGAGCTGTGTGAAATTAAATCTATGAGACGTTGGTTGCGGTGATTTGAAGTTGTTGTTAAGTAGTTTACTTTTTATTGAATTTGAAATCGGTGATTTGAAGTTGTTGTTAAGTAGTTTACTTTTTATTGAATTTGAAATATGTAACGTACTTGCGTCTCTACTGACTCTGTTTATTATCTTGAATTTGGAGAACTATCTATCTATCTATCAAACTTCTATTTATAATTGGTTTGTTATATTTCTATGAAATAATTAGAATGAAAATCTATAGACTATAGTAAGATAATTATACGAAACATACAATTAAATTAAAAGGATAAATATATACAATTTTGATTTTTACATATAAATAAAAAAACACATTCACAACTTATATAATTGCACTTTTGTGGAGCGGATCGACGTGTGGAGCGTGTGAAATCAAAGTCGGCCAAAACATAAATTATTTTTAAGGTTACAGAATATATGCCAACGATGATCAATTAGGGTTCCGGCGGTGCCATTTTATAATGTCAATAATAAACAAAATTAATGAAGCAGAGAAATCAAGAAAGTGAAGTAGCTGATACTAATAGAGTGAACAATTACCCGCATAAAACTAGAATTTTCAAAAATCGACAGCAAGGGATGAAGAGAGCGGCCCCGGTGACGGGCTAATGAGAACGGCGGCGAAGGCGGCGCTGGCCGCTCATTAGGAAACGAACGGTGGTGGCGAGAGGGTGGGGGTCACGGGGCAACGAACGATGGTGGATGAGATCATGAGAATGGACCTCACGGGCAAAGCCGCAATTTTTGGGAGTTTATGTGATACTGATGTTTATAGAATTTATTTGAAGTATGGGATATTAGTGTAAATGACTGAAGTATCCTTAAAATAAGCAATAAATTAATTCATCTTTAATGTCTTAATTACTTAGATACTTTAATAAATCATATTTAAATGAATTAAAATAGTAAATCATTTATCCGGTTCGCTTCCCATCCTTGAGTCCCGAGCAAACTTTCCGGTTCGACTCGACTTAAGCTACAATAAACTCACCCAATTCCCGCCGAAACTGAAAGTGTTTGGCTCAATCGCTTTTCGTAAATTTGGTATTGGGAAGTGGTGTACTAATCCGATTAACATAATTAATACTACAAGAATTCACCCTAATTATTTTTCTACGAAATAAATAGAGAAAATAAAAATAAGATGATTTTGGTCTTTCCTCTCCAAGTGCACACATTAAACTCATAAGCCCCAGCCCAATCCCAAACAAGTCCAGTATTTAAATGTCTTGAGCCCATCTTACTCGGTTACTCCGTATAAGTTATGTACAGTATATATCATATATATGATCGGAATTTAATTTTTTTGACATTTATTTATACAAATTGATATTTGATTATATCATTTACTGCATTTATTTTTTGGTGGTGGAAACTGATTGAGGCTGTTTGAAGTTGTTTGTAAAGTAGTCTACTTTTCATTGAATTTGAAATATGTACTGTATGTCTCTACTCTACTCGACTCGGTTATTTATCTTGATTTTGGAGAACTATCAATCTTTTATTTATAATTGGTTTATTATATTTCTACTATGAAATTAATAGAATGACAATAAGTAAGATGATTTTGATGGGGCCGCTCTTTCTTCTACAAGCCCACATTTTAATTAAAACATACACGCCCAGCCCAATCCCAGAGCAAACAAACTTAAGTCCACTGTATAAAAATATTTCGCTCGACCCCATCTTTATACCACTCCGATATTACATTTAATTAAACCCTCTGCTACGCGGAGTGGTGTTGAGTTATGGTTACCGGAACCTGTGATCGAACGTATACAGTATTTCCTCAACACAAAAGAAGCTGCGCAAACTACTATCATCTCCAAATCATGGTACAACGTCTGGTTACTTCGACCAAACATCGACTTTGATCACTCCGATCACATAACTACTAAGTACTCTCATGATTTATCCCCGGAAGAAAACGATCAAATATATCATGAAGAAATGGAACAATTCTTGGAGTTTGCTGACACGACTCTTAACAAGTTTGAAGAATCCAACCTTAGGATTCGCAGTTTCAAGCTGTGTATGAATTGGGGAGATAGTGCTTACGTCGTTTCTCATACTGAATTGATTCTGAGAGCTTTGAAAATTGGTGCCACGCATCTCTCTTTCCATTTAAGTTATGGTTTTGGTTTTGTTTTGCCGGATGAGGTGTTTGAATCGGCCGAAATCTTAACCGTGATTAGGTGCAATATCAATCCCAAGCCCAAGCTGCTAACATGTTCCAAGCTTCTATCCCTTAGTCTAGAGAGCTTTGACTTAAAAACTCCAGATACGATTTCTCATATACTTTTGAGTTGTCCTTTGATTCAAAACATGTCCTTGTACCACATCTCTCTGGATAAACCAAAAGATTATCGTTATGATCCTGATTTTGATGGTTTTTATGATAACTATCCGACCGATGATACTGCTTATATCACCAAACCACTTATGCACCTCACCACTCTCGTGCTCAAATGTGTCTATTTCGACATGTTGTTTCTCGGTGACCTATCCTCTAAATTTCCTTTGCTCAAAGATTTAACCCTGATTATGACCCTTAAAAAACACCAAGAGGAGATACGAATTTCAAGCACTTCACTTGAGCGTCTCTTTTTTAGGCTAAAAAATAATAATGCGTACCTATGGTGGCCAAATCCTCCCTATAAGAGACAGAGGGTAACATTAGATTTCCCGAGTATCCGTAAGTTCACCTATGTGGGCTCTGTCATTCCATTGTTGTCACTCGAATCCAATTCGATTGGATGGGAGTCCCATCTCTCCATAAGGCGCCGTCACAAATGTCGTCGACGTCTCACCACATCATGGTTCCGTAGACTGAGTGATTTCTTAACAAAGTTGAGGCGTTCAAGAGTCTCTCTATTGCTTCATGTTCGATCCGTGACGAGCTTTGATTATGAGGTGGGAGACATTCAAGGCTTGCCCACAACCGAAATCGAGAATCTGATCATCGACCATAAGGAATTGTCATCTCTAACTTGCTATGCACTATTGGATGGTTTGTTTCGGATATGTCACCCGAAGTTCATCACTCAATGTGTGTCGAAACGTTTTCGTGTGAAGAAAAAACATATTGAGCTGCTTGGACGTGTGCTTTTAAATGAGAAAACCACGTTGACCCGAAGCCACTTCATGTATGGTTTGAACCATCTTAAAGAAGCAAGAGCACAAATTATAGGCAAGGCATCTGTTTCTAGTTGGAGAGATGTTTCCTTGGATGTATTATTAGAACACTTAAAAGGTGTGAAAGGCAAGCAAGAAGTTCGCTTCCAGTTGAACTGGCTACCGACAACTACCCGAGAAAATTTTAACATGAAGATGTGTTATCAGGTACACCTCAATACCTCATTTGTCCTTTGATTTATATGTTTTTTTATAGTAATAATTTGTTTTAAATTTGTAGAAAATCCAAGAAGTTGATAATGATGAAGTGTACAATCCAGATAGAGAGAAAGGCTTCTCCACAATTGAACACGCTAAAGATGTACAATTTCGATAGTCTTTTTTTTTTCATTGTGACATTAAACTAGTAACTTTAGTATTACAATTTAACTTATATATATATATATATATATATATATATATATATATATATATATATATATATATATTGTGTAAGTAGTATTGCGGGGAGAGAGTGAGCAGAACTATTTTAGAAGAGTCTGGTTCCTGTGAATTGGTCAGTAAGGTCAAACACCTTCTGAAATTGTTTCACAATGGGATTCCGGAATCTGCTGTCGTTGATGATGCAAACATGTTTTCTTGTATGTTATATGAAGTTTTTCGAGAACCATGCTTTGTCCATACTCTTCGTGTTGCAATAAAGGAGGTATATGGTACCCGTACTCCAACATTACTTAATACTACTACTTATTTTGACCATTCTGCAGTATACTCTAATTCTCTAACACTAACCGTTTCTTCTTTTCTGTTTAGGATTATAATTACATTATCGACTGCGCTGAGCTCCTTTCAAATAATTATTCGCCTACGAAACGAGTGGCTCACATGATTGCAGATTGGCGTTTTAAGCCTACTTTGATGAGCTTAAGTTCTGATACCACTAATGTTAATACTTTAAGGTTTGTTTTTTTCTTTATAAGAAACATATATTGTGTTTCGCTTATATTAAGTACAATGGCATCAGATCCGAGTATGTATTAATGAGTTGCAATATTTGATTTTTGAAGGGTATTCTTAAGCATTTTGTTCGGCCATTGGTCTGATGAAGGTGAGCTTAGGGAGCTGGATAAAAGAATTGGAAAATATTGTTTTGGACGCAAATTTGATTTTATGGTTAGATGTAGATATTCTCCTCTGGAGCGTCGCAATACTTATCGATAATGAAGCGTGACAAGTTCTCTGGAGCATGTATTATAGCATTTGATAAGCAAGGCCATGTTTGAAATCGAATGAACCAGGAAGGCTGTGTAACTATTTTACTACTATTATATCATATGACCATCTGATGCTGTACTACTATTATCTTATGACCATTCGATGCCGTGAAACTATTTTATTGCTATTATACTCTGTGTATCTATCTTAATTACTACTATTATATTATGATATATATTATGACCATTTGGCGCATTGTGTTATGTGGGCTCTCGTGCTAACCATTAGCGGCCACGTATTAGCGACCATGCGTGGTCGCAAATACCACTTTTGCGACCACATTCCATTTTTTGCGACCACATTGTGTGGTCGGAAAAACCCCTTTTTTTGTAGTGAAGGTTTGTTCTTCTCCTTATATGTTTTCTTATAGTATTACATATACGTGGTGCAATCTTCAGATCGATCGAGTGTGTTTAATACGTCTATTTCGATTTGTTGTTTCTCGGCGACCTTTCCTCTAAATTTCCTTTGCTCAAAGATTTAACCCTTTTCATGAAACTCAAAAAGTACCAAGAGGAGATACGAATTTCGAGCACTTCACTCGAGTGTCTTAATTTTAAGCTCAAAAACATTTATATTTCCACCAGGAATGATCATCCCTATAAGAGACAGATGGTCACAACGCCGTCACAAATTTCTCACTGCTTCATGGTTTCGCAGACTGAGTGATTTTTTAACAAAGTTGAGGTGTTCAAGAGTCTTTCTCTCGCTTCACGTTCGATCCGCGACGAGCAATATTAATTTTGAGGCAGGAGACATTCAAGGCTTGCCCACAACCGAAATCGAGAATCTGACCATCGACCATACGGAACTGCCGTCGCTAGCTTGTTACGCGTTGTTGGATGTTTTGTTTCGGATGTCTCACCCAAGTTCGATCACTCAATGTGTGTCGAAATGTTTTCGTGTGAAGAAAAAACATATCGAGTTGCTCGGGGGTACACTTTTAGGTGGAGTAGTTGATCATGAGAAAACCGTGTTGACCTGAAGCCATTTCATGTATGGTTTGAACGATCTCAAAGAAGCAAGGGCGCAAATTATTGATCACAAGATGGCTGTTTCTACTCTGATGCAGCCCAAGAGTCGTCGATGATACAAGACCCAGTACGAGTTCCAGCTGGACCAGTTACGCGCTCGAGAGCCAAGAAGTTCAAGGCAAGCTTGATGTCGATGATCCAAGAAGTATGGGCGCAAGAGCTGTTGAAGAAACCTATTGGTGAAGTGGAGAAGCCGAGCATTATCAATATGATATCGTACAAGGAGGCCAATCCAACTGAAGGTGGTGAGTTTCAGGCTGAGACGACAAAGAATGTGCCGGAACGAATGTCAGAAGTGAGCCGAGGACGCGCCGAAGAGTTCAGCCATGAAAGTGACGTGATGTCGGACGACAAGGAAGTGTTGTCGGCCGACAAGCAGGCTGTCGGACGACACCTATGAGCTGTCGGACGACAGGTGTTGAAAATCAAGTTCGGGTCAGCGATTTTGATGTCGTAGCGCAGGTTATTCCTTCGAGCGAAGATCATCTTGTCGGACGACACCATTTCCTGTCGTCCGACATGAGTCCAGATTTGGAAATCGCGGACGTGAATTTGAATTCAGCGTTTTTATTCCTTTTTCCTCATATTTTTAGGTCAGCCTATATAAGGCCTTGAACCCTATTGTTTTAGACACAAACTTTTATGATATTGAATTATTTTGCGAGAATTATTCTCTTTCTTTTTTTCGTTCTCTTTTCGATTGTGCCAAAAGAGATCAACCCGACGAATCAACGAAGCATACATACTTCGTTTGTGTGTCATACATCGATTTCTGAGTTGCTGCATCGATCGCGTGTTGGGGGTTAGGGTTCCGTCCTTAATTTATTTCACGAATCAGATTCAGAGGTTTGGGATCATCCGCCAGGTATCCAAATTATTCGTTTTCTTCTTCTTCCGTTCAATCCATCATCGAGGTACATATCATACTCGGAGGGATGTTCCGTTGGATGAATTATTACAACACTTAAAGAGTGCAAAAGGGAAGCAAGAAGTTCGCTTCCGGCTGAACTGGCAACCGACGAAAACCCGCAAAAATTTCTACATGAAGATGTCTATTAATCAGGTACACGAAATTAAATTTATATGTTTATATATGTATATGTGCCTATTTCCCCTCCTTTTTATAGAAATAATTTATTTTTAATTTGTAGAAAATCCAAGAACTTGATAACAATCGAATGACGTATGGATCTATCGAATGTGCCAAAAAATATGTACGTACAATCTCGATCGATAAATAATTATTTTTTGTTTTGTTTTCCAGTTCATTGTAACTAACTATACACATTGCCTATATATGTTATGTAGATTAATCATGATTACATGATGGAGAGAATGAACGAAACAATTATAGAGCATTCCGGTTCGGGTGAATTGGTCATTAAGGTCAAACACCTTCTAAGATTGCTTCTGGATGGATTAATTCCGGAATCCGGTAACAACGAAGTTGATGATGCAAACAAGTTTTGTTGTTTGTTATATGAAGTTTTTCGAGAGCCGTGCTTTCTCAATGCTCTTCATGCAGAATTAGAGGTACGCGCGTATTATAACTTTTTATGAATTAGTCGATCTAAATAATGTCAAGCAGTACTCTAATACTTTGCACCACGCGTTTCTGTTCAGAAAGCTGATTGCAATATTGTCCGATGTGCTGGTAACCTTTCTTCAAAAAACAATGGTTCGCCTATGGAACGAGTGGCTCGCATGAAGGCAGACTTGGGTCTTAAGCCTAATAGTTCTGATACCACAAATTTTAATACTATAAGGTTTGTTCTTTAATTTTAATTCCTTATTTTGTCCAGTCGAACCACACGGTGGCACATGAGAGAGATCGATTGAGCCTGTTTTAATGACATATATGCAATCTTTGATTTTTGCAGGGTATTCTTAGGCATTTTGTTGGCTCACTGGTCTGATGAAGGTGAGCTTAGGGAGGTGGATAAGAGAACTATGGTAAAAAACAAATTCGGAAGACAATTTGATATTATATATAATTTGAAAACAAAGCGAAAAAATAGAATTCCAGTGAGTAAGTTTTGAGAGATGAGTATCAGAATACTTGACAAGAGGGGTGTAAATGAAAATGCACATGCTCATACAATCATCTTGATCAGTTGAAGATTTCATGAGCTTGTCATCTCTATAATTTATGTTTCTAGGCCAAAAGTGAATTGATTGGTAACTTATATGTTTGGGTAAATAGGTAAATTTACTCCAATTAATTACGAACTGTTACGTAATTAGTTGAGACGAAAATAGTAACAAATATATAAAGTTGAAAATCCATTTTTTCGTAAAATACAAATAAATGTATATAGAATTGTAATTAAGTTCAATACTTTTCATAAAAAATAATGTTTTTTGTTTTTGGAATTTTTGATATATTGAAAAGTTGAAAACGTAGCACAAATGGATAGTGTTGAGTACTTGAGTTTGCTTCCAAGGAATTAAGATGTCATTGATCCCAATTAATATTAACAAGAATCCTTGACACTTAAAAAAAAGAATTGCTTTATATATGTGAAATAAAACGCATTAATAAAAAAAAGTACTTACTCTTAAATTAATTAATAATTACTCCATTTAAAAGTAATTATATCTATCAAAACGTACTTATACGTTTTTTTTAATTAATTAAATGTAATAATTAATAATGTATCTTTAGATCATAGGATAATGGTTTTATTAGTATCTCCGAAATCTTAATTTTGGAATCAAGAGCAGCTATATTCATACATCTAAACCCTAGAATCAATATTCCTCTTTTGCTATGGGAAGTGCCGAGCTATGGTTACCGGAACCTGCAATCGAACGCATACAGTATTTCCTCGACGCAAAAGAAGCTGCACGAACTATGATTCTCTCCAAATCATGGTACAACGTCTGGTTGAATCGACTCAACCTCAACTTCGATCACTATGAATTATATGATCAAAGGGTGAAACGATTCTTGGAGTTTGTGGATAAGACTCTCAGCAGGTACGAGGAATCCAACCTTAAGATTCAGAGTTTTAGGATATGTCTTCGTAATTGTGGAAGTGGTGAATTTATTGTAAGAGCATTGAAAATTTGTGCCTCGCATTTCACTCTCTATTTAAGAGGTGGTTCGAGTTTTGTTTTGCCCGACGAGGTCTTTGAATCCGCCGAAGACCTAACACTCATAGGCTGCGATTTCAATCCAAATCCGCTCGTAACATGTAATTCCAGGCTACAATCCCTTTGTCTAACCCACTATGAGTTCAAAAATCCAGACCCCATTTCTAATATACTCTCGAGCTGTCCTTTGATTCAATACTTGTCATTATACAATATATCTTTCGTAAAAACTGTGGATTACAATCGATCAGATGATTATGACGGCTATTATGATAATTATTCGACCAATGATATTGGTTATATCACCAAGCCTCTTATGTGGCTCACGACTCTGGAGCTCAAATACGTGTATTTCGACATGTTGTTTCTCGGTGACCTATCCTATAAATTTCCTATGCTCAAAGATTTAACCCTGATTATGACACTTAAAAAATACCAAGAGGAGATACGAATTTCAAGCAATTCCCTTGAGCGCCTCACCTTTACCCTAAAAAACAGTCGTACGTGCACCAGGTGTGATCATCCCTATAAGAGACAGATGTTCACGTTTGATTTCCCGAGTATCCGCAAGTTCACCTATAAGAGCTCTGTCATTCCATTGTTGTCGCTCGAATCCAATTCAAGGGGATGGGAGTCTCATCTCTCCATAAGACGTCGTCACAAACCTCTCACTGCTTCATGGTTTCGTAGACTGAGTGATTTCTTAACAAAGTTGAGGCGTTCAAGCGTCTTTCTCTCGCTACGTGTTCGATCTGTGACGAGCTTTGATTATGAGGCGGGAGACATTCAAGGTGTGCCCACAAGCGAAATAGAGGATCTGACCATTGACCATCAAGAATTGTCACGACTAACTTGCTATGCGCTATTTGACGGTTTGTTTCGGATTTGTCACCCGAAGTTGATCACACAATGTGAGACGTCGACATGTTTTCGTGTGAAGAAAAAACATATTGAGCAGCTGGGGCAGATACTTTTAAATGGAGTACAACTGGATAATGAGAAAACCATGTTGACACGAAGCCACTTCATGTATGGTTTGAACGATCTCAAAGAAGCTAGCGCACAGATTATTAATGAGGCAGCTGTAACTTCTACTTGCAGGGATGTTCAATTGGATGCATTATTAGAACACTTAAAAACTGCAAAAGGCAAGCAAGAGGTTCGCTTCCATTTGAATTGGCAACCGACAACCACACCCAAAAAGTTATACCTGAAGATGTCTATTCATCAGGTACACGAAAAATTCACTAATTGTTCTTTGAGTTATATGTTTTTTTTAATTAATATAAATAATTTATTTTCAATTTGTAGAAAATCGAAGAACTTGATAACAACCAAGCGATGAATCCAGATAAGGGGAATCGGCTCTCTCCAATTGAACAGACTAAATATGTACAATCTCGATAGTCTTTTTTTCATCGTAATTAACTAACTTCACAATACATTACAATTTAACTTTGCATATGTAATATATTCTGTAGTATTCAGACGTTGAGATGGTGTGCTATAGAATTTTAAAAAATTCCGGTTCGGGTGAATTGGTCAGACGTAAAATGAAACCCCTTCTGAAATTGCTTCAGGATGGATTTCCGGAATGTGATAACGTTGATGATGCAAACAAGATTTGCTGTATGTTATATGATGTTTTACGAGAGCCATGCTTTGTCAATGCTCTTCGTGAATCAAAGGTATATATAGTGACATTTCTTATGAATAAGGTCGATCGATCTAAATTCATGTCACCATTTTGTAGTATACATATATAGTCAGCTCATTCTTCTTTTCCGTTCAGGCTAATTATTCGATGGACCACTGTGCTGCTTACCTTTCAAAAAAAAACCGTTCGCCTATGGAACGAGTGGCTCACATGAAGGCAGATTGGCGTTTTAAGCCGACTCTGATGAGCTTACAATCTGATACCACTTATGATAATACTATGAGGTTTTTGTTCTTCTCCTTAGTTATAAGAAAACATATTATATATATATATATATAATACGGTGGCAGTACGTATATTACATACGTACGGTTGCATCAGATCAATCGAGCTTGTGTTTAATGACGTCCAATCTTTGATTTTTGCAGGGTATTCTTAATCATTTTGTTGGCTCACTGGTCTGATAAAGGTGAGCTTAGCGAGCTGGACAAGAGAATGGGAAAAAAATATTTTGGAAAATATTTGGATTGTAAGATCTGATCATAATGTTTGGATATATAGATTAATATTTTGCAGGGTATTCTTAAGCATTTCAATAGTTGCAAAATATTGAAATTTTTAATATTTTAGAAAACAATTTACAAGGCTAGCTGTAACATCTGATCTTCAATTTACTAATATTCAATTTTTTATAGAATTGTTTTTGCATATCTTTCATGAATGTTCATTTACATTAACAGAAGTATTTATCATTAAACTCATCATGAGTTAATTCCTACATTAAATCATTTAGCTGAATTTTTTACGTTAAAAACGCTTCGAATTATGTAAATCTGAATAAAAACACTCTAAATAAATTAATAAAAATTATATAAAAAGTAAAATACATGAAATATAATAATAAATTGATAAAAAATATATGCTTAAATTAATAATATACAATAATGTATATAAAATTTGAACGTTTAAAATATTATGTAAAGAAACTAGAAGATCTGATTATTAATTTGTTTCCTAATAAGATCTGATTCTATAACCAAATATATATAAATACAAAATTGAATATTTTTATTAATTATTAATTCTAAAACCCTAATCGAAAATCCTTATAAATTAATATTTGAATAATTCATCATCGAACTTTTCCAGTACCTAAATCGATGGAGGGTGAGTTTGATCGGCAGTTACCCGTACGCGCAATCCAACGAATTCAATCCTTCCTCGCCACAGACGAAGCGGCTCAAACAACCATTCTCTCCAAGCCATGGCGCGCCGCCTGGCTCACTCGCCCGAGCCTCGACTTCGATCAGAGCCGCTTCGGTCTCCGCGGCCATTACCTAATCGACAAGATGGTTGACTTTGCCGACAAAACCCTCAAGAGGTACGAGGATTCCAACTCTAAGATCGAGAGCTTTAGGCTTTGCATGGACACTTCTCGCGTATGTTTTTCTAAACTCACCACTGAATTGATTTCAACGGCTACGAAATTGATCGTGAGAGCGTTGAACATAGGCGCTACTCATCTCACCGTTCAATTCAACAGCTCGGATACCGTTTTTCCGAACGAGGTGTTTGCATCCGAAACCCTAGTTTCGCTTTCCTTGAAGCGATGCCAGATGGCTAACCTAGAGCCGGACCAGAAGGTGACTTGTTCGAGCCTTCGATCCCTTAGATTAGAAGACGTGGATATAGAAGACCCTTCTATGATTTGTCGTGTCATTTCGAGTTGCCCTTTGATCGAAAAAATCGAATTGTCTTACTTTTATCCCACGCAACGTTTGGGTGATGATGCTGCGGTTGCTATTATGACCGATCTCCGATTACATAGGCTTAGGTCTTTGTCGCTAGTGTATTTGGATTTCGACACATTGTTTTTGGGAGACTTTTCGTCGTATTTCCCTTCACTCAAGGATTTGACCTTATACATGTGCTTTAAGGAAGCTAAAGAAGGCAAAGAAGTGACTGAAATACTAATTTCGAGCGCTTCACTCGAGGTTATAGACTTTAAGTACGACTCCAGTGCCAGTTCGATAGATATTTTCGATAAGAGTCTGAGCATCAAGTTTGATGTCCCGAGTATTCGTAAGTTCAGCTTTACCGGATCAGTCTTTCCTTCAATGAGTTTTATATCGGATTCTAAGGGATGGGAGTCGAATGTCACCGTAACGCGTTTCAAAGGCCTCACTCCTCTATGGTTTCGTAAACTGAGCAAGTTTTTAACAAAGTTGAAGCGTTCGAGAATCCATCTCTTCCTTCATATTCACACAGAGATGATCTTTGATTACAGGGTTGGAGATATTGAGGGCTTACCCAAACGTAAAATTGAGAATCTGACCATCGACCATGAGTCTCTTCCATCTCTGAGTTGTTACGCTCTTTTTGATGGTTTGTTCCGGATTTGTCGACCGAAGGTGATTACTCAGTCGTTGCCCATGTGCAGCCGTGGGAAAGCAAACAATTTCGGTTTCCTTGGGCAGAGGCTATTACAAGGACTGAATTGTAAAATCTCGACCCCAAGCCAGTTCATGTATGGTTTGAATGATCTCAAGGAAGTGAGAGCGAAGGTGTTTAAGGTGGATGTTTCTACGTGGTGTGATGTGCCGTTGGAGTCATTGCTCAATGACACAGACGACACGCAAATGAAGCGCTTCCACCTGAAGTGGAAACCGAAATTAAAGCTGGTATAAGCTTAATTAGATGATGATTTTGATTACTTTGATATTTTTGCATGACTTTTTCATCTTATCAGCTGGTTCGTTTTATAGCTACTCTTTAAGTTTTTATCTGGTTTTTGGATTATTTTCTATTTTGTTATCTCATTTTTTTATTCATGGCGTTGGTGATATTGCAATAGTAAAAAAAAAAAACATTTCTCCACACACATATTTTCAATTTCTAGTGGAAATGAACAAAGAAAGAAAATAAATTTGTATTGTAACTAATACTCCTAAAGATAGGGGTGGGCGTTTGAGCACGAAACTCTCAAAAAAAGCCAAATTTAACTGAAAACTCGGAACGAAATTTAAAAATCGGTCCGAGCCTGGGCCTAAAATTTTTTTGGATCGAAAGTTCGAATCGACCCGACTTTTTAATTATTTTAATTATTTTTAATTTATATTTTAATAAATATTAGTATTTTTTATGTGATTTTTGCATTTTAATTTATAATTTTAAATTTAAAACTTAAATTATATATTTTTCTATTAATAATATTTAAATTTGTATATTTTATAATATTTTTTAATTCAAATAAAATATGTTTTTTTATATATAAATTGGACTAAAAAAAGCCCAAAAACATGGATCTGATCCCAAGCTAAGCCTTAACTTCAAAAAAATCCGGCTAAACTCGGACCGCGAGAACGGATTTTGGACCGATCCTTGAAAATTTTGGGCCCGGCTCGTGCTCAATGCCCACCCTAGTAAAAGACATCTACTCCCTCCGGCCATTAATAGATGTCATACTTTGCTGGACACGGAGTTTAAGAAAATTGTTATTTTTTAATATTTTAATTAAAAAGTAAAGAGTAAAAATATATTTTAAAAGTGAAAAGTAAAGTAGTTGTGAGTAAAGTTTAAAAGTAGGTGGGGTAAAGTTATTTTAAAATTGTATATTAAAATGAAAAAGTTAGAATAATTATTTCCTTTTTTGGGGTGTGTCAACTATTGTTGGACACCCCAAAAAAGAAAGTATGACAACTGTCTTTGGACCGAGGGAGTAAAACATAAGAACAAACAACCCCAAAAGTCAAAGAAGGGAATAAAATGTATTTAATATTATTATTTTACAAGAAGGTAATATAGATATTTTACCAATGTTTATAAATTAAAATTTTAAAATGAGTAGTTTCGATTATTAGAATGGGAAGAAAATGTATTTAATAATATTATATTAATATAGATATTAATTTGAATAATTACACCTGATAATTTGAATAATTACAGAACTAAATGCGGGATTCGCTAAACTCAGGAGATCGACTTGATAGTTTCAATTCGCTAAACATACCCCATATTTTCAATTTATAGTGAAAGCAATAATAAAAATAATAAAACAACCCCAAAAGTGAAAGCAAGGGGAAGAAAATGTATTTAATAATATTATATTAATATAGATATTTTACCAATGTTAATAAAATTAAAAATTCAAAAAGAGTAATTTCGATTATTATCCCAAATTAAAATCACCACCCTTCTAAAATAAAAGCAAACCCTAAATCTTTTGGAATCAACCGGTTATGGGTAGTGAGTTATGGTTACCGGCTACAAGATTTCCTCATCCCAAAAGAAGCTGCACGAACTACTACTCTCTCCAAATCATGGTACAACGTCTGTCTAATTCGACCGAACCTCGACTTCAATCACTCCAATCACATGTCAGCTTACAACTCTCACTCATCCCAAGAAGAAAACGATCAAATATATCTTCAAGGAATGGAACGATTCTTGGAGCTTGCGTTTAAGACTCTTACAGGTACGAATAATTGAACATTAAGATCGACAGTTTCAGGCTATGCATGGATTGTAGAGGGTATTATGCTGGTGAGTGGGGTTATGGCCTTGATCACACTAAATTGATTCTTAGAGCATTGGAAATCGGTGCCGAGCATCTCACTCTACATTTAAAGTATTGTAGGGGTTTTGTTTTCCCGGATGAGATCTTTGAATTCGCTCAAAACCTAACCGTGATAAAAAGCAATAATATCGATCCCGAGCAGCTGGTAACGAGTTAACGTTCCAGGCTCCAATCTCTTAGTATAGATACGATTGAGTTCGAAGATCCCGATACCATTTCTCATATACTCTTGTTTTTTTTAACACCGGTCAATGCCCGGTGTCTATGAAACAATTTCCCATAGTGGTTCCAGGCTCCAATCTCTTAGTATAGATACGATAGTTCGAAGATCCCGATACCATTTCTCATATACTCTTGGGATATCCTTTGATTCAAAAATGGTCGATCCTACCATTTTAAAGCTTAAATTGTGCCTTGTCGGTTCTACAATACATCTAGAAATTTTCAGTTCAATGACTACATGAGTTATTCGGCATAAACCGCTATGGGTAGTTACAATGATTTGAAGGAGAGATCGAATTTGGAAATGCACAAGGTAAACGTAAGAAACACGGCTTTAAGAAATACAATAGATCGATAAGTGTTTTTACCTCAAAAAAGACGTGGATGATGATAAAAATGCCGATTTCTTAGCTTTAAGAAATACAATAGATCGATAAGCATTCTTACCTAAAAAAGACGTGGATCATGATAAAAATGCCGATTTTTTTCTCGGTCATTTACATGTTATCCAAGGCGGCCAGGTTTGATAATATAGTTTTTCTCGGTCATTTACATGTTCTCCAAGGCGGCCAGGTTTGATAATATAGTGCGATTCATAGTCGAAAGGCATGTGGAATGGAAATTCAAGGGTTTTCTTAATTTTGAATGCACACGTTTCCTACCTCAATTCAATTAATGCACACGTTTCCTACCTCAATTCAATTATTGGGGAAATGATTGATTGTCCAAAAATAATTCCCAAATAATCTAAATCTACTTTCCACACATTTATTTAACAATCTTTCTATTATTCTTGTGCTCCACAACATATTTATTCGATTTTATTAATTCAAAATGAATAATTATTTTTTAATGTATTATCTTAAAATTTTCATATTATCTTAAAATGATAGTTATCTTTTTTTTTATACTCCACACACATTTATTAATTTTATTACCTTAATAAAATAATTTTATCTTTTTATTATTTTTGTGTTCTCACACTTTTATATTTTTGTGCTCCACTCAAATTTATTCGATTTTATTATATTAAAAAACCAAATTTGAATGTTTTATCATAAAATTTTCATATTATCTTGAAATAATAGTTAAACTATCATTTATACTCCACCCAAATTTATTCGATTTATAGTTTTGATTTATTTATTGTCATTAATCAACCACTCCACCCGTCACCACGCCCCACAATTCAATAGAGAAGTAATAAATTGAAAAAAAAAATTAGAGGAAAATTTGGGTAGATGGAGAGGTTTTAATTTATTAAATAAATGAATTTTTTATTGGTTAGCAAATGTTTTCCATTCTCAACATTTTTGTATTTGCATCTTCATTAATTAAAAGAAACTTTTTCAAAAATAATAATAAACTTTAATTAGCAACAAAATTAAAGTAGAGCTAGAGAAAATCTAAGAACTCAAGGTAATTACTAATTGAGTTTACAGTAGAATTAAATTAGAATTAAATTACAAGAGATAAACATGATGCATGTATGGTTTGTAATTTGTAGTTTGTAGTAGAAATGGAATATTGGATTGGTCCACTAAAACAAACAAAATGGAAACAAACGATAGATGAAGTAACTCAATAATTATTTAAGATCAACGAAATCCCAATAAAAAAGACGCACACACTACAAGAGTGATATTAATTTCTTGAAACTTATAGTAAATCGGGCCGTACAGGCAGACACGCACAAAAGTTATAGTAATTCTCTAAAACTTATAGTAAATCGCTGCAAACTATTAATAACTTACATAGTATTAGGTATTTTACAAAAGGTACTTACATGCTTCATTCAAATATATATATTAGTACAAATATTCTTGATCACATTTGTGGGTTGCTTGTCAAATGCAACAATTAATAGTGTACTCTCAAGTACGGTAAATATACACTCTACTACACACTCTACGTACTTTGATACTTTCACTAAAAGTATATTAAAAAATCAAAAAAAATAATTCTACATACTTTGATACTTTCACTAAAAGTATATTAAAAAATCAAAAAAACAACACTCTACTACACACTCTACGTACTTTGATACTTTCACTAAAAGTATATTAAAAAATCAAAAAAAATAATTCTACATACTTTGATACTTTCACTAAAAGTATATTAAAAAATCAAAAAAACAACTTTGATACTTTCACTAAAAGTATATTAAAAAATCAAAAAAAATAATTCTACATACTTTGATACTTTCACTAAAAGTATATTAAAAAATCAAAAAAACAACTTTTTAGTACCAACTACCAACAATGAAAACATAATTCAAAAAATAATGATTTTTTTTATATATATAAATATATATTAAAAAATAAAAAAAAACTTTTTAGTACCAACTACTAACAATGAAAACATAATTCAAAAAAAATAATGGCATTTTTTATATATATAACTACGAAACAACTATAATACACACATTAACAATGAAAACATAATTAAAAAAAACAATGGGATTTTTTATATATATAACTAAACTATAATACACACACATTCTCTCGCTGCAAACAACAATATTTATCAAAACAATGACTCCACGACTGCCTGCAGTTCCAAGAGAAGGACAATGGAGCCGTGACAAAATGGCAATAGAGCTGGAAGGGGTGGCGACATTCGACCTCCGGCCATAACCTATGTGGCGAGAGACAAAGGCCCTAATGTCAAGGAGACTTCAAACTGAAAATATTGAACTTTTGGACATACCTAACCTAACGATAACAGAACTACATCAACTTGTTTTGTGTTTATAGAAATTACCGTATCTAAACATTATTAGGTTAAGTATTATTTTTTACTTATACAATGGGTACTAATTAATTTTTAGGTAATTGCAACGGAAATTGCATTTTTTTTTATTACAAAATTAATTTTAATTATTAATTATATTTAAAATCAAAGCCCCAGTTTTTTTTATGGTAAGATGGTATCCGATTTTTCTAAGAATTCCGAAGAGAGTGAAGAAGAATTGCATACATTAGTTATTATAAATAAATTGCATACATTATTTATTTAAAATAAATATTCGATTTTATTAACTTAAAATAAATAAATTTCAATTTATTATATTAAAATTTTCATATTATTTTAAAATTATTTATATATCGTTGTGTGCTCCAAACAAATTTATTTTAATAATAATAAATTTATTTTATTATATTAAATTTAATACGATTTTTATGCTCCACACTTATATATTTTTGTGTGTTCCACATAAATTTATTCGATTTTATTACATTAAATAGCCAAATTTTGTATTATTTTAAATTTTTGTGCTTCATATATATATATATATATATTTGATTTTATTATCTTAAAATATATTATATTAAAAAAATCTAATTTTCGTATTATCTCTCAACTTGCTATGCACTATTAAATTTTTTTTTAAATAAGCATAAAAAAAAATTAGTTTAGTTTAGTTTGTTTATTTTAAAAAAATTGCACACTTTTTACAATTTTAGTTCCCAAACAATTCTTTATTGTATTTAGTTTAGTTGTTTATTTTTTAAAAAAATTGCACACTTTTTAAGAATTTATAACATAAAATATTGTACTATGTGTATATATATATTTTTATCGTATTGAAGTAGGATATTATCCGGTCTTCTTTCAAGTGGTGTTCTTTCAAGTTCTTCTGAAGAAGATGACGAGATCGACTTACGAATAACAAATGGATAACAAATGGAGCACTTGCTACCGAGAGGTGATTGAAAAGTTGAGGCAAATTTGAGAACTCCATACATGAGCGGACATTTGATGATTATGCCAGGAAAAAATTCGTCCGAAGATGAAGGCAAACCGACCTCTTTGGTGGTTTACACCTTCTGTGGGAGTTGGGTGCAGATAGCCTTTAAGCGGGAGGACTTCTACTTTGTGGCCTTCCGAAATCAACACGGTGCAAATCACACGAATGATTTCGAGCCTAAGGACGCAACCGGATGGAGTCTCGTGAATTTCAAGAGTGACTATAAAGACTTCGAAAATGAGTCGGAAATATCAATAGAGAAAGATATGTCACTGGATAAGTATCGATTGGAAGAAATGGTCAATGCTAGGTCATCCGATAAGAAGTTGGCAGCTGGAGCAATGCTTGTGCGCACAATCATGTTTGCTGAATCGGCTAGGTTCGAGTGTATTACGAGTTTTTTTGTGGAGAATCGGCTAGGTTCGAGTGTATTACGAGTTTTTTTGTGGAGAATTCTAAAACCAGTCCTAAGTTCCCGATCGAGAAACTAAGCTACTTGAAGGACCGATCCAAAATGTCCAATTTGTAATGCGACTTTAACTAATTCATAAGTAGTAGTAGTAATTTATTAACTGGATTTTTAATGGGTATCGCTATTCGGACCCATAAAATTTAAAAGTACACTACTTTACTAAATAAACTAAGGAAGATGTATTCAATCAAGACTCATAGGATTTTTATGGACTTTTAAAGTCTACGGGTATTCAATTCGGATTTTTAAAAGTCCATTAAGATCTTGAGGTATTCAATACAGATTTTAAAAAGTATGAACTTTTAAAGTCTACGGTATTCAATACGGATTTTTAAAAATTTATTAAAATCTTGAGGTATTCAATACAGATTTTAAAAAGTCTTTAAAAATCTACATGTATTCAAAAGTTAATGAATTTTAAAAGGCAATTGATTTTAATTGATTTCATTTCCAAAATACAACAACATTCCATCATTTGAAATCTCTCCTAAATACGTGAGATTTCTATGGACTTCTATTTTAATTGATTAATTTATTATTAAAAATAATAAAAAAATAAAAATAAATATAAAAACATTGTAAAATTAATAATAAAATTAAAAAATATTAAAAAGATAAAAATAAAAAATAAAATAAATTTTTTAAAAAATAATACTATAATAAAATTAATATTAAAAATATTTTTAAAAATCTTTTTTCAATTTTGGTCTTGATTAGTTCACAAGATTAAATGGTTCGATTGATTGCTTTCCAAAAATGTTGAGCTGGTAGGGTCAACATTGTATTCGGTTGGTAGGAGAGTTAGTCTGTTAGCTTCTGTGTGCCGGCAGGGTCTTCCCTACGCGCATATTGTTACATCTTTTATTAATATATATGAAATTGACTTAAAAAAAAAAGAATGTCGGGTATATAAGCCATATATTTGGGAGAAACTTAAAAAAAAAAAACTTTCGGTTTTTTCACTCTTGCAGCTATTTCAAAAAAAATCCGATTCGTGCGGATTCAAATTAATAAATATTTATTTAGTAAAAAATTATATTTGTATAAAAATTATAAAAATAATTAAATTTATTTATCAAGTTATTTTAAGAAATATAACTATTTTTTAATTATATATTTTACTAGTTTAAAAATTGTAAAAATCCATTTAAATCAATAAAAAAAATATTTGAAAAATTATTTACAAAATTAAAATTTACATAAATATATAAAAGAAAGTCTATATAAATCCATATATAAATTTAGTCAAACTTTGTATACACTTCATTAATTTTCCAAATCAACCAAATTCTTTGGACTTTTTAAAGTCCAAAAAAATCTAATAAAATCCTAAATGAATACACCTCTCTAATACAAATAAATTTTACAATTAATTTTTAACTTAATACACTCCTAATTATTCCTATTATGCCCCTTCTAAAAAAATTAAATACGTCACTTTCAATTATTTGTAAATTAAATTTATCGTTACCAGCAAAATTGGTTTCTTATTTTCTTTCTTCTCCATGAACCGGAAGTTTCAAATAGCAAAAATATATAAATTTTAGTTTACTAATTTTCTTATTTTGGTTTTCGATGTTTTTTATACAAGGCTAATTTATTGGTACTAAATTTATTTTTTTTGAATTGTTGCAGAACTTGGGCCAAAGTCATTTCAGATCCTTGAATTTATCCATGGCCTTGATTTAGCACAAAGGTGTGAAACCTAGTTTTCTGGATTTGACTTCTTAAAGGAGCGTCCCCAACAAAGAATATTACATAGATAATCTCAATAACAAAAAAATTGAAATTCCCGGATTAATTGTTTTCGAGTGAATTATGGCTAGATTAATAATTCTTACTTCCAACTTTCAATACTCTTAATTGTTTTTTGTCTTTATTAGAATGAATCTGCAACAATCGTCATTATATTTCACTATTAAAAATTTAAATATTTTTGAAAGATTAAAAGTTGAAATGGAGATAGAAATTACATATGAAAAATAATTAGCAGAGAGGTGTATTTAAATATTTGTTAATTATATTAATTTTTTTAATAAGAACAATATAGATTTTTGAATAATGTAATTAGAGGGAATGTGACTTTTTGTAATTATACGTAATATTAAATACAATTTCTTTCTTTCTTCTTATGTAAATTATAATATTAAAAACATTTTTTTCCCTTGCTTTCACTTTTGGGGTTGTTTGTATTTTTTGTTCTTCTCTTTTAGATCTCAAGGGTGGCACCAGGCCCGAGTCGAGTCCAAAACTTTCAAGGTGGGCACTAGGCACGAGTCGAGTCCATTTTTCAAGGCTCGGCCCAAAATCCGTTTTTGCGGTTCGAGCCGAGTCGGGCTTTTTTGAAGTAATTAGGGCTCAACTTGAGAACGAGTTGGAGATCCCATTCGGATTTTCGGGCTTTTTTTGGCCCCAATTTTTTTTTAGAAAAATATATTTTTACTTGAATTAAAAAATATTATAAAATATACAAATTTAAATATTATTAATATAAATTTTAAGTTTTAAATTCAAAATTATAAATTAAAATACATAAATCATATAAAAAATATACTATTTATTAAAAAAATTAAAAAGTCGGCCAGTTTGAACTTTTAAATTTCGGTCCGAGTTTTTGGCGGGTCGATCCAAAAATAAAAAATTAGCTTGGCTCGTGACGAGCTTTTTTTTCGAATTTTCGATACGATTTCGAGTTTTCGGGCTCAAACGTACTCCCCTATCTTATACTATTAGTTACAATACAATTTTATTTTCTTTCTTTGTTCATTTCGACTCCCACCCCTATCTTTTACTATTAGTTACAGTACAAAATTATTTTCTTTCTTTGTTCATTTCCACTAGAAATTGAAAATATGTGTGTGGAGAAATGTTTTTTTTTTTTTTACTATTGCAATATCACCAACGCCATGAATAAAAAAAATGAGATAACAAAATAGAAAATAATCCAAAAACCAGATAAAAACTTAAAGAGTAGCTATAAAACGAACCAGCTGATAAGATGAAAAAGTCATGCAAAAATATCAAAGTAATCAAAATCATCATCTAATTAAGCTTATACCAGCTTTAATTTCGGTTTCCACTTCAGGTGGAAGCGCTTCATTTGCGTGTCGTCTGTGTCATTGAGCAATGACTCCAACGGCACATCACACCACGTAGAAACATCCACCTTAAACACCTTCGCTCTCACTTCCTTGAGATCATTCAAACCATACATGAACTGGCTTGGGGTCGAGATTTTACAATTCAGTCCTTGTAATAGCCTCTGCCCAAGGAAACCGAAATTGTTTGCTTTCCCACGGCTGCACATGGGCAACGACTGAGTAATCACCTTCGGTCGACAAATCCGGAACAAACCATCAAAAAGAGCGTAACAACTCAGAGATGGAAGAGACTCATGGTCGATGGTCAGATTCTCAATTTTACGTTTGGGTAAGCCCTCAATATCTCCAACCCTGTAATCAAAGATCATCTCTGTGTGAATATGAAGGAAGAGATGGATTCTCGAACGCTTCAACTTTGTTAAAAACTTGCTCAGTTTACGAAACCATAGAGGAGTGAGGCCTTTGAAACGCGTTACGGTGACATTCGACTCCCATCCCTTAGAATCCGATATAAAACTCATTGAAGGAAAGACTGATCCGGTAAAGCTGAACTTACGAATACTCGGGACATCAAACTTGATGCTCAGACTCTTATCGAAAATATCTATCGAACTGGCACTGGAGTCGTACTTAAAGTCTATAACCTCGAGTGAAGCGCTCGAAATTAGTATTTCAGTCACTTCTTTGCCTTCTTTAGCTTCCTTAAAGCACATGTATAAGGTCAAATCCTTGAGTGAAGGGAAATACGACGAAAAGTCTCCCAAAAACAATGTGTCGAAATCCAAATACACTAGCGACAAAGACCTAAGCCTATGTAATCGGAGATCGGTCATAATAGCAACCGCAGCATCATCACCCAAACGTTGCGTGGGATAAAAGTAAGACAATTCGATTTTTTCGATCAAAGGGCAACTCGAAATGACACGACAAATCATAGAAGGGTCTTCTATATCCACGTCTTCTAATCTAAGGGATCGAAGGCTCGAACAAGTCACCTTCTGGTCCGGCTCTAGGTTAGCCATCTGGCATCGCTTCAAGGAAAGCGAAACTAGGGTTTCGGATGCAAACACCTCGTTCGGAAAAACGGTATCCGAGCTGTTGAATTGAACGGTGAGATGAGTAGCGCCTATGTTCAACGCTCTCACGATCAATTTCGTAGCCGTTGAAATCAATTCAGTGGTGAGTTTAGAAAAACATACGCGAGAAGTGTCCATGCAAAGCCTAAAGCTCTCGATCTTAGAGTTGGAATCCTCGTACCTCTTGAGGGTTTTGTCGGCAAAGTCAACCATCTTGTCGATTAGGTAATGGCCGCGGAGACCGAAGCGGCTCTGATCGAAGTCGAGGCTCGGGCGAGTGAGCCAGGCGGCGCGCCATGGCTTGGAGAGAATGGTTGTTTGAGCCGCTTCGTCTGTGGCGAGGAAGGATTGAATTCGTTGGATTGCGCGTACGGGTAACTGCCGATCAAACTCACCCTCCATCGATTTAGGTACTGGAAAAGTTCGATGATGAATTATTCAAATATTAATTTATAAGGATTTTCGATTAGGGTTTTAGAATTAATAATTAATAAAAATATTCAATTTTGTATTTATATATATTTGGTTATAGAATCAGATCTTATTAGGAAACAAATTAATAATCAGATCTTCTAGTTTCTTTACATAATATTTTAAACGTTCAAATTTTATATACATTATTGTATATTATTAATTTAAGCATATATTTTTTATCAATTTATTATTATATTTCATGTATTTTACTTTTTATATAATTTTTATTAATTTATTTAGAGTGTTTTTATTCAGATTTACATAATTCGAAGCGTTTTTAACGTAAAAAATTCAGCTAAATGATTTAATGTAGGAATTAACTCATGATGAGTTTAATGATAAATACTTCTGTTAATGTAAATGAACATTCATGAAAGATATGCAAAAACAATTCTATAAAAAATTGAATATTAGTAAATTGAAGATCAGATGTTACAGCTAGCCTTGTAAATTGTTTTCTAAAATATTAAAAATTTCAATATTTTGCAACTATTGAAATGCTTAAGAATACCCTGCAAAATATTAATCTATATATCCAAACATTATGATCAGATCTTACAATCCAAATATTTTCCAAAATATTTTTTTCCCATTCTCTTGTCCAGCTCGCTAAGCTCACCTTTATCAGACCAGTGAGCCAACAAAATGATTAAGAATACCCTGCAAAAATCAAAGATTGGACGTCATTAAACACAAGCTCGATTGATCTGATGCAACCGTACGTATGTAATATACGTACTGCCACCGTATTATATATATATATATATAATATGTTTTCTTATAACTAAGGAGAAGAACAAAAACCTCATAGTATTATCATAAGTGGTATCAGATTGTAAGCTCATCAGAGTCGGCTTAAAACGCCAATCTGCCTTCATGTGAGCCACTCGTTCCATAGGCGAACGGTTTTTTTTTTGAAAGGTAAGCAGCACAGTGGTCCATCGAATAATTAGCCTGAACGGAAAAGAAGAATGAGCTGACTATATATGTATACTACAAAATGGTGACATGAATTTAGATCGATCGACCTTATTCATAAGAAATGTCACTATATATACCTTTGATTCACGAAGAGCATTGACAAAGCATGGCTCTCGTAAAACATCATATAACATACAGCAAATCTTGTTTGCATCATCAACGTTATCACATTCCGGAAATCCATCCTGAAGCAATTTCAGAAGGGGTTTCATTTTACGTCTGACCAATTCACCCGAACCGGAATTTTTTAAAATTCTATAGCACACCATCTCAACGTCTGAATACTACAGAATATATTACATATGCAAAGTTAAATTGTAATGTATTGTGAAGTTAGTTAATTACGATGAAAAAAAGACTATCGAGATTGTACATATTTAGTCTGTTCAATTGGAGAGAGCCGATTCCCCTTATCTGGATTCATCGCTTGGTTGTTATCAAGTTCTTCGATTTTCTACAAATTGAAAATAAATTATTTATATTAATTAAAAAAAACATATAACTCAAAGAACAATTAGTGAATTTTTCGTGTACCTGATGAATAGACATCTTCAGGTATAACTTTTTGGGTGTGGTTGTCGGTTGCCAATTCAAATGGAAGCGAACCTCTTGCTTGCCTTTTGCAGTTTTTAAGTGTTCTAATAATGCATCCAATTGAACATCCCTGCAAGTAGAAGTTACAGCTGCCTCATTAATAATCTGTGCGCTAGCTTCTTTGAGATCGTTCAAACCATACATGAAGTGGCTTCGTGTCAACATGGTTTTCTCATTATCCAGTTGTACTCCATTTAAAAGTATCTGCCCCAGCTGCTCAATATGTTTTTTCTTCACACGAAAACATGTCGACGTCTCACATTGTGTGATCAACTTCGGGTGACAAATCCGAAACAAACCGTCAAATAGCGCATAGCAAGTTAGTCGTCGTGACAATTCTTGATGGTCAATGGTCAGATCCTCTATTTCGCTTGTGGGCACACCTTGAATGTCTCCCGCCTCATAATCAAAGCTCGTCACAGATCGAACACGTAGCGAGAGAAAGACTCTTGAACGCCTCAACTTTGTTAAGAAATCACTCAATCTACGAAACCATGAAGCAGTGAGACATTTATTACGGCGCCTTATGGAGAGATGAGACTCCCATCCCCTTGAATTGGATTTGAGCGACAACAATGGAATGACAGAGCTCTTATAGGTGAACTTACGGATACTCGGGAAATCAAACGTGAACATCTGTCTCTTATAGGGATGATCACACCTTGTGCACGTACGACTGTTTTTTAGGGTAAAGGTGAGGCGCTCAAGGGAATTGCTTGAAATTCGTATCTCCTCTTGGTATTTTTTAAGGGTCATAATCAGGGTTAAATCTTTGAGCATAGGAAATTTATAGGATAGGTCACCGAGAAACAACATGTCGAAGTACACGTATTCGAGCTCTAGAGTCGTGAGCCATATAAGAGGCTTCGAGATATAACCATAATCATTGGTCGGATAGTTATCAAAATAGCCATCATAATCATCTAATCGATTGTAATCCACCGTTTTTACGAAAGAGATACAGTATAATGACAAGTATTGAATCAAAGGACAGCTCGAAAGTATATTAGAAATGGGATCCGAATTTTCAAACTCAAAGTAATACATACTAAGGGATTGTAGCCTAGAACATGTTACGTGCGGCTTTGAATTGATATTGCAGTCATTCAGTGTTAGGTCTTCGGCGGATTCAAAGACCTCGTCGGGCAAAACAAAACCCGAACAATTTCTCAAATAGAGAGTGAAATGCGTGGCACCAATTTTCAATGCTCTTACAATAAATTCACTACTTTCAATAGGATGAAACCTTCTACTATCATGAATACGTAGGCTAAAACTCTGAATCTTAAGGTTGGATTCCTCGTACCTGCTAAGAGTCTTATCCACGAACTCATAGAATCGTTTCATTCCTTGATCATATGTATCATAGTCATAGTTATGGCTGTGATTGAAGTCGAGGTTGAGCTGATTCAACCAGACTTTGTACCATGATTTGGAGAGAATCATAGTTTGTGCAGCTTCTTTTGGGTTGAGGAAATACTGTATACGTTCGATTGCAGGTTCCGGTAACCATAGCTCGGCACTTCCCATAGCAAAAGAGGAAGATTAATTCTACGGTAAAAAATAATATTGGATATTAAACCTGTAATTATTCAGACATATGTATATATACTTATATGGACTATGGTAATTTATATAGGATTAGGGTTTACTGTTTAGATGTATAAATATAGCTGGTCTTGATTCCAAAGATTTCAGAGATACTAATATTATGATATAAAGATACATTATTAATTATTACATTTAATTAATTAAAAAAATATCAGTTTTCATAGATATAATTACTTTTAAATAATTATTAATAAGTACTTTTTTTTATTAATGCGTTTTATTTCATATAAAGGGAAAAAATATAGTAGTATATTTTTTTTATTAATGCGTTTGATTTCATATAAAGCGAGAAATATTAATGCTTTTTTTTTTTTTATTAATGCGTTTTATTTCATATAAATCGATTTTTTTTAAGTGTCAAGGATTCTTGTTATTAATTGGGATCAATGACATCATAATTCCTTGGAGCAAACTCAACACTATGCCTTTGTGCTATAAAACTTGGTTCATATTAGATTTTTCTCAATGAAACAAACACTATCAGAACATTATCCTTCAACGTTTTCAACATTTCAATATATCAAAAATTCAAAAAAAAAAACATTTTTTATGAGAAGTATTGAACTTAATTACAATTATATATTTATTTGTTGCTATTTTAGTCTCAACTAATTATGTATATATATTTTTTTTAATTTACAAAGAAACAGTTCATAATTAATTGGAGTAAATTTACCTATTTACCCAAACATATATATGTACCAATTAATTCACTTTTGGCCTAGAAACAGAAACATAGAGATCACAAGCTCATGAAATCTTCAACTGATCAAGATGACTGTATGAGCATGTGCATGTTCATTTACATCCCTCTCATCAAGTATACTGATATTATCTCATCTCTCAAAACTTACTCACCGGAATTCTATTTTTTCGCTTTGTTTTCGAATTATATATAATATCTAATTGTCTTCCGAATTTACTTTTTACCAAAGTTCTCTTATCCAGATCCCTAAGCTCACCTTCATCAGACCAGTGAGCCAACAAAATGCTTAAGAATACCCTGCAAAAATCAAAGATTGCATGTCATTAAACACAGTCTCGATCGATCTCATGCCACCGTACGTACGTGTGGTTCGATCGGACAATAAGGAAAAGTTAAAGAACAAACCTTATAGTATTAAAGTTTGTGGTATCAGAACGTAAGGTCATCAAATTAGGCTTAAGACCCAAGTCTGCCTTCATGCGAGCCACTCGTTCAGTAGGCGAACCATTGTTCTCTGAAGAAAAGTTACCAGCAACTCGGACAATGCTACCTACAGCTTCCTGAACATAAATGCATATATGGTGCAAAAAATTAAAGTACTGATCGACTTCATAAAATTTTATACGACATGACGTACATACCTCTAATTCTGCACGAAGAGCATTGACAAAGCATGGCTCTCGAAAAACTTCATATAACAAACAACAAAACATGTTTGCATCATCAACGTTGTTACCGGATTCCGTAAATCCATATTCCAGAAGCAATCTCAGAAGGTGTTTGACCTTATTGACCAATTCACCCGAACCGGAATGCTCTACAATTGTTTCGATCATTTTCTCCATCATTAATATATTCTACATAATATACATAGGCAATGTGTATAGTTAATTAGTTACGATGAATTGAAAAAGAAAAAAAAGGACTATGGAGATTGTACGTACATATTTGACCCATTCAATTGCAGATATATCCCTCACTCGATTGTTATCAAGTTCTTGGATTTTCTACAAATTAAAAATAAATTATTTCTATGAAAAAAAATGGAGGGAAAATAGTCACATATACATATTTAAACATATGAATTTAATTTCGTGTACCTGATTAATAGACATCTTTAGGTAGAATTTTTTGCCGGTTTCCGTAGGTTGCCAGTTCAGCTGAAAGCGAACCTCTTGCTTGCCTTTTGAACTTTTTAAGTGTTGTAATAATGCATCCAACGGAAGATGAACATCCCTCCGCGTCGAGGCCGTTGACTTGTCGATAATCTGTGCCGTTGCTTCTTTGAGATCGTTCAAACCATACATGAAGTGGGTTGGGGTCAACACGATTTTTTCACGATCCACCACTCCACTTAGAAGTGTACCCCCGAGCAACTCGATATGTTTTTTCTTGACACGAAAACATTTCGACACACATTGGGTGATCGACTTCGGGTGACACATCCGAAACAAAACATCCAACAACGCGTAACAAGCTAGCGACGGGAGTTCCATATGGTCGATGGTGAGGTTCTCGATTTCGGTTGTGGGCAAGCCTTGAATTTCTCCCGCCTCGTAATTAATATTGCTCGTCGCGGATCGAACGTGAAGCAAGAGAGAGACTCTCGAACGCCTCAACTTTGTTAAGAAATCACTCAGTCTGCGAAACCATGAAGCAGTGAGAAGTTTGTGCCGGCGTTTTATGGATAGATGAGACTCCCAATATCCCCTTGAATTGGATTCGAGCGAGAGTAATGGAATGACAGAGCCTACGTAGGTGAACTTACGGATACTTGGGAAATCTAATGTGACCATCTGTCTCTTATAGGGATGCTTATTCCTGCAGGTGAGCGTACTATTGTTTTTAAGCTTAAAATAGAGACGCTCGAGTGAAGTGCTTGAAATTCGTATCTCCTCTTGGTGTTTTTTAAGGGTCATGCAAAGGGTTAAATCTTTGAGCAAAGGAAATTTAGAGGATAGGTCACCGAGAAACAACATGTCGAAATCCACGTGTTTGAGCACGAGAGTGGTGAGGTGCATAAGAGGTTTGGTGATATAACCAGTATCATCGGTCAGATAGTTATCATCATCATCGTCGTCATCATCATCTTCCAGATAGATATCTTTCAATGATAAGTATTGAATCAAAGGACAGCTCAAAAGTATATGAGAAATGATATCGGGATCTTTGAACTTAATCTTAGCTATACTAAGAGATTGGAGCCTGGAACTCGTTACAAGCGGCTCGGGATCGATATTGCTTTTTATCACGGTTAGGTTTTCGGCGGATTCAAAGACCTCATCCGGCAAAACGAAACGCGGACAATACGTTAAATTTAGGGTGAGATGCGGTGAACCGATTTTCAATGCTCTCAGAATCAATTCAGTATGATCAAGACCATAACCCCACTCACCAACGAAATAGCGATTACTATTCGTGCATAGCCTGAAATTGTCGATCTTAATGTTCGATTCTTCGTACCTTTTAAGAGTCTTGGACGCAATCTCCAAGAATCGTTCCATTCCTTGACGATATATTTGATCGTTTTTTTCCCAGGATAAGAGAGAGTTGTGGTAAGCTGGTATGTGATGATCGTGATCGAAGTCGAGGTTCGGTCGAATTAACCAGACGTTGTACCATGATTTGGAGAGAATCATAGTTTTTGCAGCTTCTTTTGTGTTGAGGAAAGCTTGTATACGTTCCATCGCAGGTTCCGGCAACCATAACTCATCACCACTACCCATATTTGATTCTACGGTAAAAAAATATTGGAAATTAAATCCTGTAATTATTCAGACTTCAAATCACTATTTAGATTAGGGTTTAGATATAAATATGTAATACGGAGTAACCAAGTATATAAAGGATCCGTTTAGTGGCCCAGTTATATGTAGGATAGTTAGGTTAAGTAAACAATTTTGTGTTTGGTTTCATTTTATTTGGCCCGCTTTAGATAACAGGCCTCCTATTAATTACTGTTTACTTTTGAAGGAGTTATCGGTCCAAAATGGGGAATTTGCGTGACCTTATTTAACAGTAACTAAGTTAATATGTGAAATTCCTGAATTACCCTCCATGTATATAAGGCCTGAAATCACATCTGCTTTTCATTTTTCTAATTCACTTTCACCCTCGTCTTCCGTAGATTCAAAAGCTTAGGTTCCTACTGTTCATCTCTTCAACTTTTCACATAAATATAATACGGAATTTCACTATAATTATTTTTAAAATAGGTGTAGAGAAGACGAGGGATTTTCGGTAATTTTTGTCTGCTTGTGCTCAACGTAGGATTATACGGACTTCTCGGCCCACCAATGATTATTGATTTTAGCCATGGATTGGGGTAGTAAGGTGAAGTTTTATTGAGGGAGTATCTATGTGTTTATTTATTAACTTTTTTGTTTTGTTTTTTTATTTAATTTTTGTTTCTAAAAAAGCAAAAATAAAATAGGATTTAAAAGCGAAGATCATACTCATGTGATTAAGGGATCGGGAATGAGCTTCTCAATTTTCTTTCTTGAGAAAAAATTGCAGTGAAGAAAAAAATAAAATTAAAAATACAATTAGAGAGCACTTTTGTCATTTTAATTTTGAAGAAGGTTAAACCTACCGCAATAGTGAAAATATATAGATGTGCACCAAACACCAATTTATTGATAGCACGTGTAAGTTAAAGATTCTTATTTCTTTACATAACTTATTCCATGTTTATTAGTTTGGGCTACCAAACAAGTCCAAAGTATTCAAAAAGATTTCGGAAATGAGTGAATTTATTTACATCTTCATTAGTACTAATTACACCACCATGATAAATATACATACACTAAATCAACTAATTGATAATTACACCCCCGATAAATTGTCAACATTATCCTCCCTTAAGAAACAATTTTTTCTTCAATTCTCAGAACAATAGAATCTTGAAATCCACTGTTCTATAAGGCTCTCCCTTTCTTCTTCTTCATCGAGGAGGAGGGTGAGCGACAGTGGCCGGCATGCGGTCAGAAATCTTCGAAGGAAGGCAGTGGTCGAATAACTTTCCCTGGAACCGGGGCGCCGGTGTTCCGTGAAGCAGGCCGGAATTAGGGATCTCTGGTGACTGGTAGCGGCGTGGCTAAGGCGGTTGAGCGGCATAACACAGATTCCTGCTAGAAGACGCTCAGAGCTGCAAAGGGTCGGAGAATGTAATCAAACAGAGAGCTCCAACAAATGGGGCGTCTGGTCAGAGGGTTCACGCGACAATTGCTTCGGGTATAGATTGCGCCGTTGTTTCTGTTCACGCGCAGAGATTAGATAAACGACACTGAAATTCGATTTCTCAAAATCAAACGCGCCGCCCAAATTCGAAGAACTAATAATGAAAAAGAATGAAATGATAATTAAATAATTTGTAACAAATTCCAATGTGTTTGTAGAATTAAGTTTGCTGTTGAGATTGGAGAAGGTGAGGGACTACAATGAGATCAATTTTGGTTCGTCGTCTTCTTCATCCAATTTCACGGTTTGTAATTTAATTAATATTAATAATAAAAGGGTAATTTAGGTAGTTTATAAGCATTTATAAAATTGAATTAATTATAGGGGTGAACTTAGTAATTTTAGAGGCGTAAATAAATTGTGCCTTCGGAGATATGATGCTCTATAACTGTCCTAATATGTTAACAAACGGGCTTGTTCTGTAATACCTCTAATGAGCCCACTCATGAAATTGGGCCTGTAATGTAAATCCAAGCCCATTTGTTCTATAAACTGTAAGCCCATTCATCTCCAAGTAATAATCTATTTATTTAAAGCCTAGGGTTTCACCGTCCGAGTAATCTATTTATTTAGAGCATAGGGTTTCACCGCCATGAGGCGGAAAGAGAAATTTTAAAGAAAAACAGTCAGCATAAAATAACGAGTAAAAACATGAAATATAATGTTATTTTGATACGTGAAATGATCTCATGCAAGCCAATAGTTGCATACTCTAGTATTATCTATTTAAGTTTAACAAAATATTATTATTGAAAAAAATCATGCATAGTTGTATTACGCCTTATGTATATTGAGATTTTCAATTTATCAAATATTTATTATATTTTTTTTTGAATAAATTTTATATTTCATCATTTTGATATATTTCTTCCACCTAGTAGTGTTCGAAAAATGACAAATACGACACAACCCAAATCATATCCCTACATTAATTAATTAATTTAAATAAAGTTTGTAATAATTGTGCCCATATACATACATACCTATTTCATGTTGGGACCCAAAACACCAAGCTACTTCACATTCAGTTCCCCCTACTTTGAAACATGCATGCATGGTTACATGCAAAATATAGATAAGCCCACGTGGAATAATATTGTACTTTGGGTTATCATGTTTCAAATCATTTTTCTTTTTGAATTAATTTTATTACGCACATATATATGTTGTCTAATAAACATATATACTACAATTTTTTATTCTTAATATATATATATATATATATATATATATATATATATATATATATATATATAATATTGAACGTACACAATCAATTATATTTATTTAATTATTTTAAAATATATTTTCATTTTTACATTTTAATCTATATTTCCAACTTTAATTACAATCAGTTAAACTTTTTCAATTTAAAATATATATTTTTTAATTTTTTGTTTAAAAAATAAAAAAATAATAGTAAGTAAACTTATTTTTCTTTCGTATAGAGATGTGTGTCTATGTCTACAAAACCAATGGAGTAATATTTTTATTTAAAAAAAAAAAATAGTCCTAAGAGATTCCAGCAAATCATAGCTATAAGACAATGTTAATGTGCAGTATTCAGTAGATAAAAAAGCCACATTCACATGTTCATACATCAAACTCTTACAAAATTGATATGATTCTCTCAAGTACTATTTATATATAATTAACATAAATATATGTATGTATAATTGCTTTAAGAAAAATACAAATTAATTTATATATACTGCAGCTATATATTATTAAAATTCTTAAATTCAGAGATCAAATTAAACAAGTGATGTTACAATGAATCACACCACACATGGTTGGTAAATTAATTAATTAACCTATGTACGAATTGGTGGCATGGCTTAATTTTGACCACTCAATTTCGCATTTTTAAAAAATGAGTCTTTTGTTTTAGAGTGACTGTTTTCTACGACCAATTAATTAATTAATTAATTAATCTCAAATTAAATACAGCATACCACATTATCACTTTGATTTGTGTATTCCGTATATTAAATTTAAAACACAAAATCAGGAAAAAGTATATGTAACTTTGACTCATGTTATTAAGGTTATAATATATGGTCTCCTTATCAAATATCAATGCATGCCTACCTGGCATTCGCCCAATATTCAAAATTCGTGTGCTTGCATTTAATTGAATATTCATTCAATTAAATGAATGAATATTCTATTATAACTAATAGTTAAACCATGCGATTGTTTTGCACAATTATTGGACATTTAATTGTACGAGATATCTCATTCATAACTAAAATTTCAATGCACGTCTCACAATCAAATCTATGTTAATCACTAAGATGTAGTACTAATATGTACTCGTCTAAAAAATACTTGTCTCTCGAACATATATGCACGGATATAATAGTATGAATGTCACATGCTACTTCTAAAAATGCATATACCAACCATAGTCCATATATGAGGTTTGTAATTTCGCGTGTATTTATATAAATAATAATATTAAATTTAAGATAATTATATGTATGATAGGAGTATATTTTATCTGTTGTAGCATAAATAAAAACGAGCACAAAAAAAAAATCGACTTACACTGACAAGGTGCTCGTGGACGTTATACTAATCATATAGAGGTGAAATCGCAAACTCAACATGTGACTCCATATATTACTAATACTACAGTATTAACATTTCCTATTTAAAAGCCACATACCAAGAGTTTGATAGAACATTTCTCACATTACTATCCTTTTAGTAAAAAAGGTACAACCCCACATTGCGTGAGATGGATCCACCGGCCAAACCAAATACTTCGAGGTACAACCAGCCACAGCAGCAACAAATTCAAATTCGCCCTGTTCTCAAACCGGCCGCCACTTTCGAAGACATATCTTTCTCATCCTTCCTCAAGCCCAAAGATACAAACGACTCTGCCGCCGCCGCCGCCGCCGCCGCCGCCGCCGCCGAGATCAGCATTTTCGACGCCCACAAATACTTTAGCGAGATCAAGAAAGAATCCCACTCGCCGCCGCGCCCGTCCCTGACGAGGCTGTCCTCTGTTTCCTCCGACGGTTACGGCCGGAATTCCAGGTCGAGATCCTTCCGCGCCACCCCGACGGCCTCGTCGGAAGCCAGCTGGAACAGCCAAACCGGCCTCCTCGTCAACCCACCGGGATCCGGCGGGGTCTCCCTCAAGAACAACAACGAAATCAAGAAAATCTCCGGTAAAAACGGAATCTTCAGGCGAAAGTCGTCCTGCTGCTGCGCCGGCGGCAAGTCCGTCGGCGTCAAGGAAGCCATCGCCGTCGATCGGAACGCCCCGAAAATCGCCGGCGGCGGCGACCCACACAGATCGAAGCCGCTCTCCATCGCCCAGATCCACCCGCACAAGAAAATCATCTCGCCGGAAAATCTCAATTTTCCGGCGCCGGCGCCGATCGACCCGCCTCGCCAGCGGCGAATCTCCGCGTCGGGGAGGCCGTTCGTCGACGTGGCAGGGGGTTTCTCGTTCCCCGTCCTGAAGCATCCTCCTCCCACCGGAAAGCCCGACCCGAAAGGGGAAGAGGAAGACCCGCCCCGCGACTCGCTGGAGGTTTTCCAGCCGAACGAGGACGACTCGGTCAACTCGGCCAACCCGGCCCGGCCGAACCGGTTCAACCCGGAGACGACGGACGACGACCTGGGGAGCGACGCGAGCTCGGACCTGTTCGAGCTCGAGAGCTTCTCGACCAACACGACGGTTTACCCGACCTACCGGAGACGGGACTCGCTCGACGAGGCCCTGACTTTCAACGCGAGGAGGTTCGCCTCCGCCAACGGGCTCAACCCGAAAAACCGCGCCGGGCGGCGGAGCCCGCCGGACGCCGACGAGACGCCGAGCGTCGCCGGGACAGAGTGCTGCTACGCGCCCAGCGAGGTCAGCATTGACTGGAGCGTGACAACCGCCGAGGGGGGCCTCGACAGGGCCAGCGTCTCGAATTTCTCCGCCTCCGCGTCGGAGATCGGCGGCGCCGCCCTCCTCCGGCAGCAGCGGATGCAGGAGGAGGAAGGGGGCGGGAAGAGGAAGGGGGGGCTGTTGCTCATGAGCTGTCGGGACGGGAAGGCGGTGAGCGTGGGGCCGCAGCCGGTGAAGTGTCCGGCGGCGGAAGGGGATGGGACGCCGGCGAACGTGGGCGGCAGGCCGCCGCGCGCGACAAAGACGACGACATTGGGAAACGATCAGTCGCGGCGAATGTCGCTGTCGCTGGCCTTTGCCACGTAATCTGTTGGTTATTAATTTCTTTTCTTTTTTTTTTTAATTTTTTTTATCATGAGAAATTTGGGATTTTTATGATTTTTTTTTTAATTGGCTTTCACAATAAAGTTCAATTTTTTTTCAATCTCAATAAAGTGGTAAAAGAAAACATTTGAAAGTAGCAGCTGAAATTTGTCTAAGAAACAAAACTGAAGCTTGCCCTATATCTACAACAGGGCATAGCCACAAGTGCAGAGACGAAAAATACGAGTTAAACGAGAAAAAAACAAACTAAATTAATTGAGGCAGAGGAAGAAAAATAAAATGAAATAACTGCAAATATCTGAAGTGACACAGCTCTTGCAGCTCCAGCATCCGTTAGTGATCCAATCTACTAGCAAAGAAAAAACAGAATGTTAAGGTTAGTTTGGACTTTGGAGGGCTTTGTTAGAATCCGAACGAGTGTTTAAAACTTAAAAAGATAATACAAGGAAAATCGGAGTAGAACGAGAACTGATATGTAGATTATTACCTTGGATGCTGCTTCAGTCGTGGTATCGATTAGATCAATTCAGGATACATACTTCTCAACTTCACTTCTCGAGTGACACCGATAGTAAAAATACTGAAAAAGTATCTGAACATCTAATTAAGGATACTCAATTACATATATGGATTATGATTGAAGTATTTTATAACCACACTGATGTATGTATTAGTTAAAAAGGATACGATTATATCGAGTAGCACACATCCCCCCGACTCTATCAGCCACGGAAGATTTGGACGGAGGTTCAGCCACTTTAAACTTTTAACAAGGATGCTGCGAGGGGAATTTATAAAGAATTTAGTATTTCTTATTTAGAAAAAGGAAAAAAAAAGGGTCGACAGATCAATCACCTTGCCACATATGTAATATTGCCAACAAGAGCAAATACAAACATCAGTGGGTTAAGACCCTGCACAATACAATGTGCATTAGTGGTTAACTGTGCCTAAAAGATCTCGTCTTTGATAAAAAAAAACGGAGAAATATAAGACTTACCTTTGCATTGCCTCTTCTAAACTGCAAATAATTAATAATAAAATGAAAAAAAAGTTAATTTGTTTTCCAGAGTTGTTATTAATTTAGTCACACACACACAAAAAACAAAACAAAACCAGATTAGTTGATTACATTTAGGAAAATTTGCGGAAGGCGTCCGCCCATGTAAATAGCTGCCATTCCCCAACCAAGACGCGTACCTATCCCGTTTCTCTCTGAAGCCTGTGATTTCAATTATTATAGAAATTCATTCATATGTAGCTCGAGTTCATAAAAAAATCACACATGAGCTAAATGCACAGATATTACTTCCTTCGCCTCAAGAAGTCGTCTTCCGACTCGCAACACAATGCCACTTTTAAAATTTGGGCTGTTTTTAAGGCTGTCTGCAAGTTGCAGGTTGCAACTGCCGAGGAAGAATGCCATCAAGGAAACCTGAAGCACGAGGATGATGTTGGAAATAACGAATTGGATTGTTTATAAAATCTTATACGGGCTTTGCAAGAATCCTCACCACGCAAAGCATAGTTTTGACTTTTGGAGGTGTAGCGGATTGTGTTGACCTGGATTCTTCAAGCAGTGGTTCTTTGTCCGAATCTTGTTCAACATCCGAAGTGGGAGTTCTTGATATGGGATAAGATCCCATGGGAGGTGTATAACCAACCGAAAGATATCTTGCTGACCTGAAAATAAAAATAAAAGATCAAATTGGCAGAAGTTTGTTTAAACGAATAGATTCTAAAAAGTGGTTATATTATAGAGAGGGGTTTGCTGACATAAAGAAGAGCCCGTCGGATCCATCGGGTGATATAGACGCAATGGGAATAGCTGAGCTTGGGATATTGTTTTTTTCGGCATCAGGACCATAACTTTTCTCTCTTCTTCTTTCCACAGCCCCAGTATGAACACCCTTCAAATGCATTGTACAACCAGTCATAATTCATAATTTAACAGGTAATAGTACGAAAACGCACACACACACACAAATGGTGCTTGATATATATGTACAAATTTAAGTAACATGTCTCGTAAATTTCAAACCTCCGGCCGCCTGTTGGATTTCAGACGAGGGTAAATGTGTCCGTAGTATACAGCTTGTGAGAAAAGAAGGACGGTAGTAATTAAAAATAACTGCGAGCAACCAAAACATATCAATGGTCAGTGATATATAGGCTTCGATTGAGTTACAACTGATAGAAGGAGAGAATTCAAAAAAACAAAAAAACTTACCACTGCCATGAAATATTGTGTCGGAAGCTGTAAAACAGAAAAGCACAAGTTAAACATACTATAATCGGTAAAATATTTTAGCATTCAGAGAGAAACCATCTTTAGCTAAAGCAGACATTTGGAGGCGTACATGCAATTCAAATGAAAGGTGGCAAAAACGTAAGGAACCCAGTTAAATAATACAGTAACTAAGTCTATGTTGGCTTACAGTTGCTGGTTCTAACATGCAGCCGAATAGGTTCAGAAGATCTCTGCATAAAAAATTATCAAGAAAGTAACGAATTAGAAAATATTACAAAACAAAAAAACTATACAGAAATCAGCATATTCTTCTGCGCAAATTTATAAATGCTCGTAATATGGAGATTTTTAGTAGTACTTTCTTAACATAAAGTACCCAAATTAACTTGACTGAAAAACATGCGAACAACTATTCACGGCTGACAAATGACGACATATATGCAGTATTAGGCCTTAAATCTTTGAGTAATAATTTTAAAGAGCAACCGACTACTTCAGATACTGGGACTATCCATGAAGAACTAACAGCATCAATACCGTGCGATACTTTTTCTGGCCTGATCAATCAAAGCAACAAGAAAGATTCTGAATTCGCTACATTTACACTCCCTAATTATTTTAATGTAACTACAATACCCCACAACCTCATCATAAAGTTCAAGAATTCAACTTTAAACAATTCTGAACCCAAAACGCTTTCACGGCCTATTGATCCAACATACATTACACGGACAGCATAAACAAATGCATTTACCCAATAATCCACGTCCCGAGAAACAAAATCGAAAGCCCCTCAGCAGACTTGCTCCTGTAATTGGTGATGATTTGGGGCACTTCAGCCACACCCCAGCTCACCACACTGATCATACCCAAAACCAACGAACACCAATCTTTCGGGCGGCAGAGGCAGTAGCCCATGTGCTTTCTGGCCCATTCGGAGCAACCCTGATCAACAGGGCACACCACTGATCTACTTTTAAGCAGCCCCATTAGAAGAAGAAATCCTCAATCTCTGGAAATTCAAGAACCAGAAAAACCAGGGATTAACATGCATTAGAAATCGTCAATTAAAAAAAAAAGCAAATGCTGTAAAATCTTGTGAAGAGAAACAGAGAAAAATGCACATATCAGTGCACAGCGATTGAAATTTAGAAACCCGATGGAATAAAAAATGAATCTTTATTGAATTTCTGAATCATGCGACCAAAAATAAAATCACAACGGCGATTGCAAACAAAACAGGGTAATGCAATAAAAAACAGAAAAGGGAAAATGCCAAGAACAAAAACTTACAATGATACATACACACACGTATATGTATATGTATATATATATTGATTATTAGGGTTATGGGCAACGGGCAGTGCAGAGAAATCTTGGTTGGAGGTTTGTCTTAAATGGGGTTCGTCCTCACTCAGGTGTGGCATAACTACAGTAAGACTTTACTGACATTTTTCATTTTTGACCCTATAATTATTTCAATTATCAATCAAGTCCCTACCTTTTGAATTGCACAAAATTTGTTTCCGACCCCTATAAACATTTTACTTATCAATCAAGTACCCTATTTTTCGAATTGCACGAAAAAAGGGCCACTCTTTGAGTTTTTTTTCATTGTAAGGACAGGAAAATATACTGAAAACACGTGTGTTTTAGGCTATTTCGTGCACTTGTGTGTGCGTGTGAAAAAACTAAAAACTAAAAATCGTTTCTTTTTCAGACTTCAATTTTAAAATCACTTTCCGACTGTAAAAAAGTTCCGCAATTTATCGACAATTTCTCTGCTGTTACTTGACAGGTCTGTGTAAATTCTCAAGTTCTAATTTTTTTCTAAATGGGGTTTGATTCGGTAATTTCTTGAATAGGGATTTAGGGTTATGTAATTTGTTCTTTTGGAAGTTCAATCAATTATTTCTCTTTTCTATCTTTTCCCCCTCTTTTGGATTTAGGGTTATGTTATATTAATTGATTCTACATTGTTGTTTTTCCTTATTTAGTTATTGACCATATTTTCTTGCAATTTTCCAGTGCCTTATCAATAATGCTTATATAGAATAATGTCAGAGTACTCTATCTAAATAAATTATCTAAGTATGTTTTTTTTATCAAAGTTTTATTTTTGGATCATGGATATAAAAAAGGGTTTGAATCTCAATGTCGAAAAATTAAGTTTTTGGGATAGTAGAGTTTGCCAACCTGAAAAATGTGAAACTCCTTTTGATGATTGTTGCTTGATCATTCCAACAGAGGGTGTATTTGCAATTTGAGTTGTTCTTTCCAAGAACTTAATGGTGGACCGAAAGACGTACACCCCGCCAGCTTATGTCCCAATCGGACAATCAGATGTGGAAGCAGATGTAGTACCCCCTGCATTAGATGTTGTACCTGCACCGCGAGTTGGCACAGTGCGGTGGTCTTCCGGAATATGTGCTTGTTTTGATGATATGCAAAGCTGTATGTCTCGTCAGTCGTCATCTCGTTTTATATATTTTTTCTCGGGCAAGCAAATGTAAATAACACAAATTTTCTGCTCAGGCTGTGTTGGGCTTTTCTGCCCCTGCTATCTCTTTGCGAAGAATGCAGAGGTTTTAGGGTCCAGAACTCTAATGGGGTCGTGCATAACACATTTTATTCTATGCGGCCTCGTCAACTCTTTTTGCTGCTTGTTGACTCAAGGCTGTATGTTGGGTTTACCGGGATGCTTTGTTGCTAGCTATACTTGTGGCTACCGGAAGACATTAAGGTCAACCTACAATCTCGAGGTATATTCTCACTCAGGTTTTACTCGTGAGTCTTGGTAGCGTTTCTAATCTATTTTTTGCCCCATCAGCTTTCTGTCAGTTATCCTCATTTCCAATTTTGTGTGTATAGTGAAAGTTAGCTGCTTTGTGCTAGCTTCTAATTTAGAATAAGAAGTTCATTAATGTTGACTGTCAAATAATGTGTATGTTTCGTTTTCTTAAATTAAGAGAGGAAGAGTTGTTGGTGGATTCTCGTTTGTGTAAAAAAAATGTTTGTAGATTTTGGATTTCTTGAACACACCCTTCTAGGATTTGATTATTGTTGGAGTAAATGCTTTTCTTCACCGTATTTTTGTACGGATTTTTTATACGCAGGAAGCACCGTGTGGAGATTTCATTACTCATTTCTTCTGCCACATGTGCGCATTATGTCAAGAATACAGAGAGATCCGCGAAAGGTCTCAAGACTCGAATTCCCCTGTCCTGGATTCGGCCCAAGTGAAGGCCCCACCTGTGCAGACAATGGAATTGGCTTCTCTGAATTAACATTCATAATCGCGCGTCGGCCCAATTGAAGGTCCCTGATTTGTTCGTCCCGAGCAATGATATTGATCTGTAAATATTAAAGATGAAACCTTGTACCAGAGTGTAATTGTCTGTTTCAGTTCTAGTTGTTCTTGAGTGCAAACATTACTCAAATAGAGTCTTTTGTAAATAGGCCAAACTTTAGGGGCCAGTTATTTATTATATATAATGAATTGTCAGCATATAAAACCAATCACTCTTCAAATTCAAACAATCAATCAATTAAATCCTTGTTCCTGCTTTTGTCCTAGGATTAAAAACCCTGCAGTTCTTCCTGATCTCTCCCTTCTTCCCCACAAGAACCTCGATCCTGCTCATCTTGATCATCGCATTCGCGAAGCTCAGTCGAAAAGCAGTCTCGTTTCTCGCGAAACCCTCGACGATCCCCCTGGTCGAACGATCCAGGGCCAACTCCTGATCAATCTTCATAACCCCCCTCTTGAAAATCGTCTGATTATAAAACTGATTGTCCACAGCGAAAGGCGTCCCCTGGTCCAGGAACACCGTCGGATCTCGATCCAAGGGCCCGCAAGCCCTCCTCAGCCCGGCGGCCAGCGTGGGGTCCATTGTTGGGTCGGGCTTCGAAAGCCTGTCCCGGAAAAATCCGCAGTGGGCCACCCCGACCGTGTGGGCCCCGAGGAGAGTGACCATGTCGGTCAAAGTCAGCTTCTTGGCCCGGAAGAAGGCGAATGAGCTCGGAATGGATTCGGACGGGCCCGGGAGGTTGACCTCGCTCGAATCGGAGACGGGCCCGTCTCGCCGGCCCGTGGGGACTTCGTACCTGGGCCCGCCGGATAGGGTCACAGAGTCCCGTGTGGCGAGCGTGATGATGTCAGCGCATGAGACGGTGGAGGGGCATGAGGATTCGAGGGCTTTCTTGGCGGAGTCGATTAGGTCGAAGCCTCGGACGGTTAGGTTGGGGCCCGCGTCTTTCTCGGAGGAAGTGGAGGGGGTGGAGTCGATGAGGATGGATGCATCGCAGCCCTGTTTGATTTCGTTCGATCAAATTCAGTTACATGCATATGGTTTATAGAATAGTTTCAAACGAAAAAACTATATATACCCGAATGAAGCAATCGTGGAAATGCATTCTGAGCAATGCCGCTGTGATCGAGCGATCTCTGTTGAACCGTTGCTGCACGAATCCTTGAATGATCGACTCGGCTCGAGGACAAGACGAGGCGTAGAACCCTGGTTTGAGTTGAGCAGAAGCAGAGGAAAGAAGGGAACATATTAGAACCAGAATTAGTACTGTTTTATTCATTCTTGATATGTGAGTAAATGCAGAACAATATTTTCAGATATATATAGAAACTGATGTTTTCTTGTTTTTTTTAATATTTATTGTAGTATTATTTTCGGTGGCACAAAGTTGGCAAAGTGAAAGGTCAAAGGAGTTGTTGCCTGCACATTTTTTTTTTGAACGTGTTGCTGTATTTTATTTGCAATTGGATCATCTTTTACTAACCGACTAACAATAAAACCTTGGAAATTGAGGTTTTTATATAATAATTAATCAATCATATTAATTAACTAATACTACTATACTATTATCATAAAGGTGATTAATGAAATTCATGAAAACCAGCAGGAAGTTACTCAGTATCTTTGTTACCTGGAAATTATCAAGAACGCGTGGGGGTTTGGTCTCCGAAGACTCTATATTCTAGTTCGATCATAGGGTGGTCGATTAACAATATGTTATACATTCAATTTAATTTGCCAAACATCGAGTAAAGTAACTAAAGTAACGCTACACAAGAAATATGAACATCAATACCAAAGGCGGAATGCCACATTCATTCAAATTCATCAAATGATACAACAAAGATGTATGATTAAAAGCACTTCAATTTTTCGTACAAACTGTTTTTCACATCCTAGGATGCAACTAGTAAAACGAGAAGAAAACCTCGTATATGAAGCCAGGTCACATGTGACCCCGTCCACCACATTCGGAGCACATAGTATTCCCAGTTCCTCCACAACCTGCATAGTAAGAAGGGAGATAGTCAAAAACTAAAAATCCATGCCCTGATACCAAAGAAACTTCTTATGGTTGAAAAGGGTATTTTGGGTATCCTGACGTCCAAGGGTAATTTTTGTGAACAAATGAAATACTGAACACACCAATTCGGGACCAAAATTACACAAACTCACTATACATGGGACCGAAACCACAATTTTCAAAACTTACGGGGCAGAAATATCAAAATATCAATATAAATTTCTTGCGGTGCCATAATTGCAAGTTTGCAACCTAAAATATTTACATGAGCAAAATTTCGAGGACCAACTTTGCAAGCAAGTCTGCATTTTTTAGCAGCTCTCCATTTTATTTTATGCGGAAACAAACAAATGTGGGAAACAGTGTGGCTGTTATGGTAGTGTCAGCATGTATAATTGTATACTGCGAGTCGAGACTATCTTGAAACAAGAACTTCACACAATCAGACAATGTTCAGCACACACTAAAAAACCTCGTAAGCACACCTAAGACGAGTAAAAATCGATCTTGTTTCGACATCCCATCAAAAACAGAAATAATTCAACCCAGAATCATTTTCTTAAAAATTATGCATATGTACTTAGTCAGAGCTTGAATCATTAATCGGAAGCTAAAAAAGCAAAATTATGAACAACTTTTCTAGGAATTCCAGTTAGAAGATCACCTAAACACCGAACTTTGACGATAATTCCTTGACTCTCCATGATTGAGTCCACATATAAACCCGATCCAGAACAAGTGGCACAAAGGATCACTCCTTTAATCTGGCACGTGGAACACGGCGAATTACCCCCGATATTTTTCTCAGCTAAAGATAACCCAACAGGCTTTTCGATTATTTGCTCGGGTATAGGCTTATCGTAACAAAAAAGTGATTCGAGACTATTTATCCGCGGCACACCCCCAACAGCACACGCCACACCCTGCAATTACATGCTATATTCTCTAAATAAAATTGAAATGAATGAAAAACAAAGCACGAGGATATAAATGATATACTAAAACAAAACAAAAATCAAGAGTAATAGAATTAATTCCTTAAAAATCACATTTTTAAATTTATAAAATTCCGATTTGATTTCACGCACAATCACCGCCGCCGTTCAAACTAGATCGGAAATTAACTATCTTTAATGAACCTAACGAATTAGAAGCTGCTTACCCGAGAGGTAGAAGAACAAGAAGAAGACGTCAAAACGGCGTCGTTCCACTGATTTCCATAACCTGATCGGCGAGGAAACTTCGAACCCTTGTGCAGATGATGATGGGGAGCTGGTATCTTCGGCAGTGAACAACAGGTTGAAGAAACCGCCATTTCCTTCAGCGCAAATCCCATTTTCGAATCAGGAAAAATACTGTAATTTTGATTTTGGGGATAGTAGACACTAGACAGTAGTGATGATGTTCGATATCTTCGAGGATCAGTTTTATGTTTTCTGTTTTTCGAGAAACAAGAAAATAAATTGAAAGCCCAATATCTCACCAATATTAAAAAAAGCCCAATACCTTATTAGGTCTGTGTGTCCAGCCCACTTCGCTGGAGAAAAATTCAATGGAAAGAAAATAAAGAAAGAGGGTGGAACACCGTAACTGATACAGAAAAGAGAGTGGATAAGCCTGCAATTTTTACACACACTTCCCACACAGTGCGGGTGAAAGGGGGAAGGAGGAGGAGAAGCCGCAGACATCATGCTGACCGCAAACCCTAACTCCGGCTTCCACATTCCTCTGTCGCAAGTCAAAACCTCAAGCTCCAAGAAGCTCAAAATATTTTCTCACGTGCCGCACGTTAATTCCTCTCTCCCGCTGAAAAGTTTTCATTTTTCATCTATTTTATTGTCGCCGAATACTTCCCTTCGGACCGAGATAGGTAGGAAACGGAGAAACAGAAGCTGCGGAGGTAATAATCAGTTTGCTGTCGGAGCTTGTTTAGTTGCGCAGCCTGAAATTCAGAATGACGAGGCGCACCCGCAGCCGTTCGCCCCTTTCTCCGTCAAAATCCCCGTCGGCGATCGCCATGTAAGTATATGTTTTGTTTCGTAGTTTTTTCGATGTATTTGGGAGTTGGATAATTAAGCAGTAAATTTGGTAGTTGGGGGATAATTAGTTTTTTAAAGTGGAATTAAATATTGAAATGTTATTTATGCGGGGAATGCGTCTAATTTAATGATCACATAACAATCGGTGGCGAATTGCGGTTGTTAAATAATCACAGATCTTGGTTGAGACGGGGCACATGGGGAGACAAGCTAGTGGCGCTGTTACTGTTACCGATGGAGAAACTGTAAGTTACGGGCTTAAAGAATTCATGTTTTGTTAGTGAAAGATGCTGCATGCTTTCGATTTTAATAAGATTGGCATTTTCGTGTAGATTGTCTACACGACTGTTTGTTTGGCCGATGTTCCTAGCGAGCCCTCGGATTTCTTTCCCCTTTTCGTGAACTATCAAGAGCGATTCTCGGCAGCTGGTAGAACGAGGTAAATGTATCCGTTTTTAGCCATTCTCTTCTCAGTATCTCATATCTTGATAAAGAAACTTACCTTTCTGAAATCCTTCCACTGTGTAGTGGTGGTTTTTTCAAGCGAGAGGGAAGGGCAAAGGATCACGAGGTATGTCCCTTGCTGCTTAATGTTGTTTACTTTCTGTTTTTGTGTAAGTGCAGAATTTCACAGTCTACTAATTAACATTAAGCAGTTTCCTTTTACAGGTTCTCATTTGTAGACTAATAGATAGACCTCTGCGCCCAACTATGCTTAAGGGGTTTTATCACGAAACACAAGTACTGTCTTGGGTATGTATTTTTACTAGATCTATGAAAGTATAGTTTTTTCTTGATTGTTACCGCCATTCATATAGCATCCTTCAACTACTTGTTCTTGATTCTGTTCCTTGCTATTTTTACTAATTCATGAAAGTTTGGTAGGTTGTTCTTGATTCTCTTCCTTGCTATTTTTACTAGATCATGAAAGTTTGGTAGGGCGATTTTCATTTTTTATTTTGTTGGTTCATTAATCATACCGCTGATATGTGAAGTAAAGAACTTTGGAGATAGATTGTAAAGTAAATATTTTTTTTTCAAGTCAGGCCTCAGGTGTAAACAGAGTCGTGTATTAGATAGGTTTATAAACACTTTGGGATAGATTGATTCGGTTGGAATTTTTTTGAATTTTTTCGATTGGGGATGCAGATCTTGCAAATGTATTGTCCTTAGATCATACTTTGAGATGAATTTTAGCCAAATAAAAGCACGTGAATTTTAGCCAAAAACAAAATGTGAAGAAGCTTGTTTAATACCCAATTTTTAAGGAAGTTCTGCCTTTTGTATCTAACTCATTGGCTCGATTTAATCAATCCAAGTCATTCCCCTTAAAGTTAAAAAATCCTTCTCCACAACTCAGGTACTAAGTTATGATGGCGTACATCCTCCAGATTCTTTAGCGGTGACAGCAGCTGGGATTGCAGTGTATGTTTATCGATTTAATTCTTCTTGTACCGGTTAACACATGGCACATAAATTAGTTATTTAAAGAACTAATGTATTGTTGTAAATCATTGCATTACTTCAGAGCTCTTTCAGAGGTGCCAAATTCTAAATCTATTGCGGGTGTTCGAATTGGACTTATTGGTGATAAGTTTGTCGTTAACCCAACTACAAAAGAGATGGAAGACTCTAAGCTAGACTTGTTGATGGCAGGGACTGACAGCGCAATATTGATGATTGAGGTAAAGACTAAATTCTTATTCTGTCTCTGTTCTTCGTGCGTGTATCAGGATAACCAAGAAAATAAAAAGCGATAATAGTTTCTATGAGATGTACACAAACAATTTTTACAAATACTTTAATATTCTACGAATGTTATCTTTCCTTATTGAAGCTAGTTGTATGATATATCAGCTATGGAATTTTTAGAGTTTTTTTTTCCTAATATTGCATTTTTCGAATTTTTTAACTCAAAATATGCTCTTTTGTGTTTAAAATGAATTGTCATAGGGATATTGTGATTTCCTTCCTGAAGAGAAGTTATTGGAAGCAGTCGAAGTTGGGCAGGTACCTACATATCTTGCATGTCATACCTTATAGATTCTTTCCTCCTGAAGATGTAATTTTCATTTTAAGGCTCTTAAGATCACAAAGAAAATTTAATAATGTGTATTACCAATGAAATCAATCATGTATTACAGTATAATTTATCATTGCCACTGGGGTCTAGGAGTTTAGATTCTCCCTGGGTTGAGTTGTCCCTGTTCGACTATTAAATGACATGAGTGGGTCTAGAGAATAGTCAGATAAGTTTTACTGCAGTTGTAAGTATTTCTTATTTTTCAAACTTTGTACAAGTTATACTATAATTGTAAATTTTATTCCCTGGGGATGCTGGGCCATGCTATCATGTTTCGGTTAGTAAACTAAAATAGAAGTTAATGAAAACTTTTGAAAATCTGTCTATCATAATATCATTCCAAATAATGTGTTGAAAAGAAAGCCGCTTTCAATTGCCGTAGTTTTTTTAAGCAAATGATGAGTCATTACACTGTTGCTTTTCTATTTAGTACTATTTAATTTTGTGTTTGCAATATCAGAATGCTGTGAGAGTTATATGTAAAGAGATTGAATCCTTGGTGAAGAAGTGTGGAAAACCAAAAATGCTCGACGCAATTACATTGCCTCCTCCGGAGCTCTATAAGCACGTCGAAGTATGTTATGCTGTTCTCGCTTCTCATCTGTGAAAGATTCATATTTTATCAATTTTCTTTTTTTCATTGCTCTATTGATTACTTTTTCCTTTAAATGTTCTTGTTTTGTATCTTTATTTTATTAGTGGAACTTGTCCTTTGAGCGGAAACTATTAGGACCATCTGTTTTTCTCGGGGATGAGTTTCTTAATGCCAAAATAACCTCTTATAATGAACTTTTCTTTTCCTTTTTTACTACGTACTTCCAGTTTATACTTTTGTGAATATTTTTTATTCTCTTGTCTCTTCTCTGACTCTAAGCAGCATAAATTTGTGTTGGCAGTGTAAAAATTCAGAGCAACGTAATAAAAAAAAAAAATTGGACTCATTGATGTTTAAGCATTTTATTATGTCATGATGGTGACTTTTGATATTATTCAGGAAATTGCAGGCGATGAATTAGTTGAAGCACTACAAATAAAGAACAAAATCCCAAGAAGAAAGGCGTTGTCTTCTTTGGAAGTGAAAGTCTTGAACATACTTACAGAAGAGGGGTTTGTTAGTAAGAGTGAAGCTGCTGTCACTACTGAAACATTGCCCGAATTACTTGAGGATGAAGAAGAAGACGATGAGGTTGTAGTTGATGGTGAAGTTGATGAAGGTGATGTTCATATCAAACCAGTCTCAAAGAAGACCACTCCTTTGGTAATCCTTGTTTCTTCAAGAGAGTCTTCATGTTTTTCTTCTTTTTGGGTGACTGTTGTATGTGTCATAAAAACCAATTTTATTATGTGCCTCCAACCAATACTAAATGGATACTCCACTGCATCGTTTGAATTTTGAGCTCTTTCTCTGTGTACGTCACACGTTTTCAGTTTTCACCTTATATTGTCAATACAAATGGCTTGCATGAGTGTAAATTTCAGTGAGTTCGCAATATTGTTTGGTGAAAGTCAAAGGTACAGACAGTTCTGCTTGACTTTTAGACTCGCAGCTGGTGCTCGTATAATTGTATGTAAATTCTAGGTCTGCCGAGAACTAGATTAATACATTAGACTGATTGAATTTCGACCTTCTTGAGATTTAGCTTTTGGTAGTTGTTTGATTGGTTTAAATTAATCTATTGATGTGCTTTTGATGTAGCTGTTCTCTGAGGTTGATGTGAAGATTGTTTTCAAGGAAGTTTCATCCAAATTCTTGCGTAGACGAATTGTGGAGGTATTATTTATAAATTAACATCTGACATTAATTCCTATGCTCAGCTTGTAGTTTAATATTATTGCCTATGTCAATTCAAGAGGTAAAGAAAAGAGCTATATAAAGGACAAAATTGTACTTGTTCTTTTATGTGTGGTGTGTTATCTATGCCCCCATGTACTTTCCTAGAGGCTAGAGGTAGCCATTTTTATAAATGTGATCTTTGTCTTGTCATAATATTAATAATAGTTTTATATTTGTTTGCTAGGGAGGAAAACGAAGTGATGGCAGAACTCCTGTGGAGTTACGATCTATTAACTCACGATGTGGATTACTTCCCCGAGCACATGGAAGTGCACTTTTTACACGTGGTGAAACCCAGGTCTGGTGCATGGTGTAGGAACTTAAATTAGATATTTGCACCTCCAGTTTCATTTTTCGCATTATTTTTTAAAATCAGCTGTGCCAACATATGTTGCCACACCTTAAATGTCCTAACTTCTCAACGAATCTATTTTTTTGCAGGGATTATCATAGTTTTGTTTGCTTATTTGTGGTTGACATGCCTTCTCAATTATAATTATTATCTTGCATCTATGTGTGACATAATATGTGCAGCTATTTTGTGCATCTGTTCTAAATAAAATAATGTGAAATTCAATTCTCAGCACTCTAAAGTTGGTCCCACTAGTGTTTAAAATTCTCGTATCTTTTTTTTTGTAGTCACTAGCAGTGGTTACCCTTGGTGATAAATACATGGCACAGAAAATAGACAACCTTGTGGATGAAGATGACTTCAAACGATTCTATCTTCAGGTGACATTGCTGAAAGTCTCATATTTCTAGTTGAGATCTTTATTTTCTCTTCTTTGCAGATTAATTATATAAGGCATTTAATAATCAACATGGTTCTCAAATTTTGGATGTAATGCCCAGTAAAATGGGCAATTTAAAAAAAAAATGTAGAGATTATATTATTATCTGTAGCTGGGTCAAAACTCAAAACCATGCAATAATCATCAAGGTCTAATAAACGGGAATGTGCATCGAAAGGAATTCTCTTGTACTAAGACTTTGAGCAATGTCATTCGGCAATAGATATCCTAAAAGTTCACTTTAATCTTATTCCTTAGTCATTGAATCTAATAGAACTTTCTGGAAAAAAGGGTTTTGTTTCAGGCATTATAGTGAAGTCCTTTCTTTTGTTGTTTGTTTGTGTAGTACTCGTTTCCTCCGTCTTGTGTTGGAGAAGTCGGCCGTGCAGGAGCTCCTTCTAGAAGAGAAGTTGGTCATGGAATGCTTGCGGAGAGAGCCCTTGAACCAATATTACCTTCTGAAGATGACTTCCCTTATACTGTACGGGTTGAGAGTACAATCACAGAAAGCAATGGCTCATCTAGGTAAATAAATCATTTTTAGTACTCAACTCATTAGCAATAAGTGCGAGATCCATACTTTTTCCATCTGCTATGCACTTTTAGTCTTTAACAAAGGACGTAGAATCGAGTTTAGCACTTTCTTGCGTATTCTGTTTCATTTCTACTTTTATCCATAGTTTCGATGAGACATTTTATCAATGGAGTGCTTATATCTGTTACTTGCTTTTGACAGTATGGCTTCAGTTTGTGGAGGTTGCTTAGCATTACAAGACGCTGGTGTTCCTTTGAAGTCTTCTATTGCTGGAATAGCAATGGGCATGGTTTTGGACACTAAGGAGTTTGGAGGAGATGGCACTCCACTTATTCTCTCAGATATAACCGGGGGTGAAGATGCATCAGGCGATATGGATTTCAAGGTCTAAACCTTCTATGTCAAGGCCATTTATTTTATTGCACTACATGAGTTTCAGTGTTTTCCTTCTTATTTCTGGTCAGGTGGAAAGAAAAATATCAATTCAGTTTCACTCGTGCATAAATTGCATTAGTTGAAAAAGATTAGGGATCATGTTGTTGAATGAGCTACTTTATTTATGCTTCAGGTGGCTGGAAATGATGATGGTGTGACTGCATTTCAGATGGACATAAAGGTTGTTTACCATTGTTTTCTTAGCAATCGTTCTACTCAATTATTACAATACCTTGATGTGATTAGTTTTGCAATTTTTTGCACTGGGGTCTGAAATATCTTGATGTCAGGTTGGTGGAATTACTTTACCCGTGATGGAACAAGCTCTGTTGCAAGCAAGAGAGGGTCGAAAGCATATTCTTGGTAACTTATTTTTAGCCTCATCATCAACTATAGATAATTAGCCGACACAAGGGATTTGGTTACCTTTTCCAACATAAGCATGCAGATCAAGAGCTCACTCTGTTTTGTTTTTCTTTTAAGCTGAGATGTCAAAATGCTATCCTCCTCCGTCAAAGCAACTCTCGAAATATGCTCCAATTATTCATATTATGAAGGTTTGTCAGTTTTGGATACTTAATTGTTGATCGTACGAAGACTGGTAAATGAGGTTTTCAACAATCACAATTCTGTTTACGAAGGTCAAAGCAGATAAAGTTAACCTTATAATAGGCTCGGGTGGGAAAAAAGTGAAGAGCATCATTGAAGAATCCGGTGTTGAATCTATTGAGGCACGAGATAATGGCATTGTAAGCGAAGACATTAAGGCTTAAATCGTTAATTCCAATCTTTTAATGATGCTGTGTGACATGTCGCCGTTACAGGTCAAAATAACAGCGAAAGATTTGGCTAGCTTGGAGAGGTCTAAAGTCATCATCAGAAATCTGACGGTTGTTCCGTCTATTGGCGACATTTACAGGTTATCTTCTTTTTTACTCACTTCTGCTGCACCAGCTCACTGATAAACCAAATCCTCTATTAAAAAAAACATTCACCCCCTAAATACTGGTAAAAAAGAAAAAGAAAATTTAAAAGCTTAAAAAATTGATAAATTGCAAAGTAGTTTAATCTTCCAATCCCCTATTTAACTTTGATTTCTCGATCAGGAACTGCGAGATCAAATCAATTGCTCCGTATGGTGCCTTTGTTGAAATTTCACCGGGACGAGAGGTAGTTCTGAAAATTCACAATAGCATTTGTGCTGCTTCTGTTAGAATATTAATTTATATTTAATTTCTTCTGAGTATAATTATCGATTGTTCTGGTCTATGCTTCAGGGACTATGCCATATTAGCGAGCTGAGTGCAAGTTGGTTGGCCAAGGCCGAAGATGTAAGTATTCTTTATTGATATGCTTTGCGAAGTTCAAAACAATTGTGATGTTGGTAACATTTTACGGGTATGATAAAACAGGCATTCAAGGTTGGAGAGCGCATTGATGTCAAGCTCATTGAGGTTCGTATCATCCCCTACTTTTCTTGGTGTTCCTAATCGTAGATCAACTTTATTGTACAGCTTCTTTATAGAAATTTTACAGTTTCGTTTACTGCTTGTATTCAACTGTCACAAATTACAGTACTGATGTTAACGTAGAATTTTTTATAGGTTAATGAGAAAGGGCAACTTCGTTTGAGCCGTCGTGCCTTACTCCCTGAGGCTAATCAAGAGAAACCGAGCACAAAGCCACGCAGTGGGACCCCCACCAACAAAAGTGCAAGTTCCCAGGTAGTCAATAAAGCTGTGGAGGATAAGTTTGTTAAAAGTCCTGTGAGCCCAAGAAAGGATTTGTCCGAAACCGACATATATAGGCCCAAGAAAAACAGCAGTAAACCTGCCATCAACAGCTCCAGAAATAATGAAAACGCAACTGTTAACGGAGAGGCCAAAGTTGGGTAACAATTATATATAACGACTCGTGTTATTATATACGAGATTGACGGTTGGGGCTACTCGCTTTGGGGGAACGAAAGGTACGAGACAGACGAGTTGTGTGTTTGTTTACTAGTTAACCTGTGTGTTTGTTTACTAGTTAACCTTTCAACAACTATTTTTGTTGGATAAACATTGATTTTCCTGACCAGGTGAAGTCATTTCTGAGTTTTTATCTCAAGATGGGAATATTCATCTGGCTGAAGACTCTACCGAACTGGCTGAACCCGTCATCATAATGCGAAAGACGGAACATTTTTGTAAGCAGATAGAATGAATGTTTGAATAGATTTATTGCTTCATTCCAGTTAAGTCGAGGCTGAATCGCTTAATATTATAGATTCGAAAGCGGGAACCACCTATGTTTTCTCAGTTCTTTATCGGTTGATGTGAGAATCGAGCACGAAAACCATGAACTTGTAAGATTGCCTCAACTGACAGCACACAAGATCTAGGTGCAATTTTACCAGCAGCACTTATAATGTGCTCAAAACCTAGGATCATGATTTGTGTGCCTTCCCCAACTAACAGCAGCAGCAGCAAACACACACACACATCCATACATGATCATGATTGGTGTCACGTGTGGGTCCCACACAAAACAAGAGTAATTACAATTTACAACACTAATTAAATCAAAAAAATTAAATCTTTTTTCACTAAAACAAACACTCCCTTTGCAACTCACACACCCAACCCCTTCACGTGAGTTACGTGCCCTTCTTCTTCCTCAACTATAAACTCAATTCATTTCAACTTCACACTCTCTCTATCAACTGAGCTATCTATCCACTCTGCATGGATGTGCCAAGAGGCAAGCAAGCCGCCCAGCCCGAACGGGCCCCTTGCGGAGCCTGCAAGTTCCTGAGGAGGAAGTGCAATAGCGGCTGCATATTCGCTCCTCATTTCGGGCCCGACCAAGGCTCGGCCCGATTCGCGGCCGTGCACAAGGTGTTTGGTGCGAGCAATGTGTCAAAGCTCTTGTCGCACATTCCGGCTAACCGGAGGCACGATGCCGCCGTCACCATATCGTACGAGGCTCAGGCGAGGCTCTCCGACCCCGTCTACGGCTGCGTATCGACCATCATTGCTTTGCAGCATCAGGTAAAAGTTGCTATACTTTCCTTTTCCAAGTGTTTCATAATAGTTCATACACTCCAAAAAACGAAAAAAATATTCATATTTTTTCATTTTAAAATACAATTTATTTCACAATACTGTTTTCTACTTTTGGTCAAAAAGTTAAAAAATAACATTTTTCTTAATCAATGTACAAAACATTAGGTGGCATCACTTCAGGCGGAGCTATCGGTGGTACAAACTCAGCTACTGAACAATAGGTTTGTGATGGCGAGCGCGCTTCAAAGCTCGCCGCCACCTCAGCACCACCATGTCGCATCGTTGCTGCAGCCGACGTATTCCGGCGGGGCTTCGTCAGCTTCGATCAACCACGTTAGCATGCACAGTTTCGGGCCGAGCTTAGGAGAAAACGGGCCATCCAACGGCTATGAGCCGGCCTTGCTTCATATTTCGGGCCGGGCCCTGCAAGATGAAGGGGATGAAGAGGAAGAGAGCCATGATGATACTGTTGCATTTGCTAATCACGTTTTCCACTGAATTCATATATACTAAATATTCTAAGCAATAAATCAAGTTATTGAATTATATATATAGATATAGCTTAGGCCATTAATTTTTATAGGAAGTGTGTTAAATATATTACAATATTAAAATATAATATACATCCTTAAATTAAAATAAAATTATCCCTTATTTTATTTTATGTCGGGAGAGAATTTCGTTAATTGTCCCATATTATTTGGATTTTCCAACGAACTAAGAAATTGAAAAAACTAAATAGATGCGTCCGTCGTTAACAAAAACTAAATTCAATATTTTTTTTTTTTAGTTTTTAAAATTAATTAATTTATAGGAATATTATTTAATTTGAATTTTGGAAGTTGCCATTAAAAAAAATCATTAGATTTATTAAGCAAATCGGGCCCGACGGGCCGTGTAATCCAACACTGAGAAATCGCGATTTTGACGGTGAAAGTCGTGGCGCGACTTTTAACTTAAGTGAGCAGAGCACGTTTTAACCTTGACCTACTCGTTTCCCGCCACTCGACATCTTCTTCTTCAGCCTAATTAGACCACCGCAAATATCACGTTTCAGCTCTGTGCGTAGTTTCAAGATCAGGAAGGAGAAGAAGAAGAAGAGATGTTGTGGGTGGATAAGTATCGACCCAAAACCCTAGACAAGCTTCTCGTACACCAAGATATCGCCCTAAATCTCAAGAAACTGGTAATTAATTGCTGCGATAATAACATCAATTTTATTTTAATGGTGATTTGAAATACATTTATTTCGATTTTCGTTGCAGGTGACGGAGCAAGATTGCCCTCATTTGCTGTTCTATGGGCCGTCTGGGTCGGGGAAGAAAACCCTAATCATGGCCCTTCTCAGGCAAATATTTGGTCCCGGAGCTGACAAGGTGAAAATTTATGCATTCATTTTCGATTTGGTGAATTCGATTTAGCTTGATTTTTTAAAAGAAAACGTAATTGATCCTTAGAAATCTGAATTTCGATGTGAAATTTATTGAATGCAAGTTCCCTAGTGTTTGAGGTTACCCTAATTTGACTGCTTGAATATTGGCTTGCAGGTGAAAGTGGAAACCAAGAACTGGAAAGTTGACGTGAGTTTATGCCTCGTGATTTATAGTCGTAATTTTTGCTTAATGCTTTATCTTCGACGTACATTGTGTGTCTACTGGCTAGTTTGTTTGCAGGTTCTAGTTTGAGTACGTAAGTTCTTTTCTTTTTTCTTTTCAGGCTGGGAGCAGAAAAATTGATCTAGAACTGACAATGTTGTCGAGCAGTCACCATGTTGAGCTGAGTCCTAGTGATGCGGGATTTCAGGACCGGTATGTGGTTCAAGAGATCATCAAAGAAATGGCGAAGAACCGACCGATTGACACCAAGGGGAAGAAGGGTTTCAAAGGTAACTTTTGCTCTCTATATATTCCCTGATAGAAAGAATTAGTTATAGAAATAATCTGTTACATTTTGACGGTTTGTCAATATCAGTTCTAGTGCTGAATGAGGTTGACAAACTCTCGAGGGAAGCCCAATACTCCCTCAGAAGAACAATGGAGAAATATAGTTCCTCTTGCCGACTCATTCTATGCTGCAACAGTTCCTCCAAGGTTACTGAAGCCATCCGTTCTCGTTGTCTGAATATGCGAATAAACGCACCCACAGAAGGAGAGGTCAGTATGTATTTGTTTTTTTTTTTGCCGGTTTTGGTAGCACTGATATAAGATGTATGGGATTGGAAAGTACAAAATCTAGTAATCATGTAGGGTTATCACAATTTACATGTGCATTATTGTGTTATGTGTTGTCCTTTTTATTTTTTTCATATCTTGTTACATGCAAAATTGTTTTTCATTTGCTACCTTGATATTATTGAGGCAGTTACTAGTTTTCACCATCATTGAATTTTCTACTTCCCACTATCAAATGATGGCTCTGCAGAAATTATGTTACACCGTAGTTTATTTTTCATCCAGTTAATGAGCATGTTTGCATCATTTTGTATGACCTCATACCGAGTCATTGTAGATATTCTTGTATATATCAGTATTATTTTCTCAGGTACTTAATAGGAAATTGACGTCCTTTTCCGCATTTAATTTAGATATTCTTGTGGGCACACATGAATCTTTGAGATATTTTGCCTTTCACTAGTTTGACTGGAAATGATATGCCCTTTTATGCCTAGTCTTCTTTATATTTCAAGAACGTCCTCGTTCTTAATGTTCTTTGCATGTACTAATGGCTTTTTTTAATATCAGATCCTGGATGTTTTGGAATTTATCGGCAAGAAAGAAGGATTGCAACTTCCACCCGGATTCACTGATCGAATAGCTAAGCAATCTAATAGGAGCCTGAGGAGGGCAATATTATCATTTGAAACTTGCCGTGTCCAGCAGTTGAGTTTTGTTTTACCTTTTTCTTTTTAAAATTAGGAAACCTGACATTAATTATTTCTCCTTTATGCATTGTCTATTTATCTTTGCTTGCATAAAGCATATTTAAGGAGGAATATGATTTACGTAAAGCATATTTAACACTGACTTTGCTTGCGTAAAGATTATTTAACACTAAAATTATGTTCTAATGATTTGGTTATTTCACTTTAGGTACCCTTTCACAACTAATCAAATTATACCCCCAATGGATTGGGAGGAATATGTTTCTGAAATAGCATCAAGCATATTCAAGGAGCAGACTCCTAAACGGTATGATATTAATTTCCTTACATTTCCATTTATGGGTAGTTTCATAACTGCATATCTGAAGCATAGAAATTTCAAGAACACAAAACAAAAGAAATGTTGACTGCTAGCTAAAGGTTGAGTGTGTTTTAGACTGTTAGTCAACTTAAACTTCTATTCCCATTGTGGGAATCTTCTTCTGATTTTGGTAAATTGATAATAAAAAATATAAATAAAAGAAATATGAAATTGTAAAAATGGTTTTCCAAGTGAAACATTACTGTGTCACCTCCTAGCAAACCTTATCTTTTATAAATAGCTGAGATATTTGCTTTTAACTTTTCCCTTATAACTTATACGTGACCCATGCTGTTGGAATATACTTTATTCATTATAAATGATGTTTTGATCATTGTCATCGCATTATTCTTCCAGGTTGTTTGAGGTCAGGGGAAAGCTATATGAGCTACTTGTCAATTGCATTCCTCCAGAAGTTATTCTAAAGGTTAACACTGTGCTTTCGTTCCATGTGTTTCCTCTTTTCAAAGGAAGCATTAATTTACCCTTCTGAAATTTCATATATTTTTCTTTTACAGAGGCTGTTGTATGAACTGTTAAAGAAATTGGACTCTGAACTCAAGCATGAGGTCACTCGTTGGGCTGCATATTATGTAAGTTTATTTATGCTAATAAATTCACAATTGTACTTTTTAGGTACGCTCGTCATTCTGCATTTTTTAAATATCTACACAAGCAAATGTAAATTCACTGTAAAGGGAAAGTATTCTATGGTTCCAATTTCTAATTCTAACACTACTTATTTGCTTCATTTCATTATGTGTCCTTTGTAATAAAGCAATTACATTTTTTCCTCAGGAACATAGGCTACGTCTTGGACAAAAAGCAATATTTCACCTTGAAGGTAAATTATACTAATAGTACATTAAATTCTGCGAGATTTTTTTATTGAATAATGTTCTAACTTCTATCTGATTTTTCTGCCTACTGATTGATTAACTAACTATTAGCTTAAGATCATACTTACCACATGTTATGTGATGATCTGTTAACATCTATGTAGCATTTATTTTGCTTTTCTTATACCACTTTACACTATTGTTCAGAACTTGTCTTCTGATTGTTTTTGACACAATGAAACTTTGCAGCTTTCGTGGCCAAGTTTATGAGCGTCTACAAAGGTTTCCTCATCGAGACATTTGGTTGAGTACGGACACATTTTGTTTAGCTTAGTTTCTTTCTTTAGACGTGTGTCGAACTTGAACAACCAAACATGTTTCTGCAATTACTTTGATGATCTTCCTCTTTCGTGGCATCTGTATGTGCATTGTACTCCTATATTTGCTTCTAAGAATATTCATGGTGCTTGTTGAGGTATCTAAATTAATCTTCTAATTCATGACTTTCATAAGCTTAGGTTCTTTAGATGTTAAAATTGAATAATAAAAATTAAAATCTTTAGATCTGTTGGTAATCAGTTTTTATATAGCAGTAAAAAAAGGGTAATTTATAATATTAAACGAAGTATTATGATATATTGATAGAATACTTAAAACATAATCTATATTTAATAAGGTTTAATAATTTTAAATAGATTTATACAACCTTAAAAAAGGATTATTAATTTTAACTAGATTTGGTGGGGTGCGCCAGGCCTTTGCAGTAGTGCAACGCATAAGCGACGCTCAACAACCCAGATAGCAAGCTACCTTAATGGGCCGTTCCCCTGAAAAAATAAATTTAATATCGTGTGGGCCTTGGCCCACATATCAGATATTAAACTGATAAGAACAGATACTACACTTGATCTTAGCCAAAAGGCCGAGAAAGGTATGAGCTACAATGATGTTGGGCGGCCTGATTTTATATTGAACTTCCCAAGGGTGTATGCCTCTAAACCTCGATGTGGGACAAAGAATGCTGATATGAAAACTACTCTTTTTGTACTCCCGTATTTGATTTGTAACTGATACCTTGATCAGTAGTGCTTAATTCAAAACAACTTGCTCAAAATTGAAAATTCTAGTTCTGATTAGAAACCAATATTTCCAAACATCACCGGAGTTATAGTCGAATCACCATAGTCGAATCTCCAGAACAAAAAAATAAGTAAAACCTGTGAAATGTCACAAACAACAGGTTTCTTTCAACCTTGGAACACCATAGGCACATATCACCCGGCCCTTTCGGGTCCTCTTAATAACTAGAACCTTCCTAAACACTGACTGCAGACAGTTCATCTGCACATCGTCATTACAGGTACATAGTACTCCGACAACTTCTTTTAGCCTTGTCCACATTTGCATCCACTCCCCACCAATGAAATTCTAATACACGATGGGCTAGCAATTGCCTCAAAGAGGCTGTTGGATGAAAGTGTTTCCGACTACGTTGAGGCTGGGAAACGGGGCAAATACGCAATCGCTTGCACGCTTCCCGTAAAAAGAAGTCTTCTCTTGCCTGATTATTCCAACCTTGGAATGGGAAGGTTTGTAGTTAGATACGAATCATTGTTTACAAGAATTTCTTGCAAATTGTAAAAAATGAAACCTGAAATTCTGCATATAGTAATATTAAAATAAACAGATATGAAAAGAGTAGGCCCGTAACAAAGTTAGAACTCAAATTGGTGGGGTGCGCCAGGCCCGTGCTGTAGTGCAACGCATGGGCGACGCTCGACAGCCCAGGCAGCAAGCTACCTTAATGGGCCGTCCCCTAAAAAAATAAATTTAATATCGTGTGGGCCTTGGCCCACATATCAGATATTAAACTGATAAGAACAGATACTACACTTGATCTTAGCCAAAAGGCCGAGAAAGGTATGAGCTTCAACGATGCAGGGCGGCAAGATTTTATAACTCACATTCCAAGGGAACATGCATCTACAAATCGATGTGGGACGAGGGGAATGCTGATAATGGAAACTGTCTTTTAATTCACACTTTTTTCTTTCTTTTCCAAAATAAAGATATAGCATCTCAGAACTCAATATTGGTTTGTAATCAATTTTGAAACTCAGCATACAAGTTACAACTATATCATGAAACTATGTCTTTCTTCTTCTTTGCGATCAATATACCCGGCCCCACCCTCCTCGTTATAACAGAATACAGTTATTTATTTTACAATTGTCCAACTAAACATACAAAAATAATTAAATTGAAACTGGGAACTTTTATAACAAATTTCACAATATTTACAGGAGTTGTACAGTACAAGTCCCGAAAGCGAATACTCGATTACTCGTACAAAGTGTCTGTATAGCTGAATCTGGACCGAGATATATGTACAAATTCATCTCGACAAGAAACTAAATATAACACAACATACAGCTCTGGCGATGTGTTTCTGAGAATCGAAACACACGGAACAATGCAACTCTTCATCGAGGCTAATCTGAGAGCCCAGATACGCCTTCTGCCAAAAAACGAGACGAACCCCCACTTTCAATGGTGTGTGTTTTTGAATTATAGGAAAGTGTCGTGACTGTCGTAGATTTCATCGAGATGGGCAGCTGGGACGTAAACTACATCCTGCAATGAGCTGTGCTTCCGGCCATAGAAAACGTAAACGAGCACTCCTACTGCCAACCATACCGAAACTCGGATCCAAGTAGCAGCACTGCAGAATAAAATAATTAGAAAATTATTTTTAAAAAACTTCGACTCGGGAGGTAGAGTTTGAAAACTCACCCAAGGTTTACTAACAAGTACACGTTGATCAAAATGCAGGCAACGGGAAGCAGGGGAACACATGGGCAAATGAACCCTGAGAAGAAAAACGAAAAACTCGTAATAAGAGTCTTAGAAAAACTCGCATTTATAAGAGATCTATGCTAACATACCTCCCGTGTGCCCGAATTTGTGTCGTGCGTCGTCTTGGTCGATCCAGGTCAGCAATCCCAATCCAGACAGAAGGAGAGAACCGCCGATCACACAAAGTGTGTACCGAAGAGGTCTGATAAGAATCGAGTTATTCGGGTTGGAAAATTTGTTCTGTGAACCATAATAACAGTCGACACTCGACGTAATAATAATTTACACCGAGCTGAGAAATGATGATAGTAAATAAAATGTCCACAAACCTGTAAAGTTTCAAGCTTGAAGCGAAGGAAGTTAGAATAAGCACACCAACACATATAATCGTGATTGCCCATCCAGCAATCTTCCTTCTGGTCTCTTCATTCATGGAATCTGAAATACACACGAGAAAAAAAATGCGATTATTTTCACAAGGGTTGCATGATTTTCACCCAACGATAATTATTCACCAGATGAACTTACTTTTTAACTGTATAGCTGCTTTCTCGATAAGCGGATCTTCAGCGCTTGCAACGTTTTTGCTGGCTACATCTGAAAGATGCTCCACGTCAGCATCTTCAGGACTGTTGCTGATAATATGCCTCATGGAGACATAATCTATTGCTTCCTGAAAAGACGGTGGAAGTGGGACCTCGTCTGGTGGGACGTATCTCAGTATAAGCACCGATATTGCCACCATCGTGAATGCAAGAAGTGTGCCGACGCTAACCTGCAAGTGGGATTCCAATTTTCAGATGTCAAGACCTCGATAAATGTTCCAGAAAAAAACGAGGAAATCTGTTTGAGACCGAAATGCTGACGGGGATTTAAAAAGGGAGAAGAATAGAAGCGTACCATTCCTGACAACTGTTCTACATCCATAAAGAACGCCAGGGTTGCTGCAAGTATACCCGACACTATAGTGCTCTTCATTGGGACTTGAGTTTTTTTGTTTACATCCGAGAAGAATGATGGCAACAATCCATCTCTAGCCATTGCCATTAGTATACGAGGCTAAGACAAAAAAAAAGGGCTTTCGACTTTAGAATAATCAGATATTAAACATTACGGTCAAATTTATGGAATGGTGATTTTGCAGGAAACATAGTACCTGAGGAAGGATTGAGCCCAACAATGTTGAACAAAGAGCAAAACAAGCTCCAATAGTTATAACATAACTACACCAAAGTGAAACACAAAAATTCAACAAAAAAAATATGAAATAAAATGCTTTCCATTAAACATCTTAAAATGGTTATAATTCAAAAGACGGAAATCAACTTACGCTGCCCAGTGAATTCCATGACTAGCAAAGGCAGAGGAAATGGGAGTGTCCGGATCCAAAGCATAATAAGGAACTAAACCGACAATAACTGCAGAAACCAGCATGTATAGGATGCAACATATCGAAAGGGCGAAACCAATACCCATGGGCAGATCTCTTTGAGGATTTTTTACCTGCAATGGCAAAAAGGGCCATCATATTTGAGCTTCGCTCAGCTTTATTATGTATTTTGGAAGATGAGAAATCGAGCAGATGCATACCTCTTCAGCTGTACTAGCAACTGAGTCAAACCCTATAAATGCGAAGAACACAGTCGAAGCACCAGCAAGCATGCCATCAGCCCCAAACGGAAAATATCTGGGAAAAATAATTACAAGAGTTAAGAGAATAATACATCAATGTTAAGAGTTTCTATGCAAGATGAGAAATAAAATACCCTGCGGAATTTTCATAACCAGGCCACCCAGTCTTGAAGCCCAAATATCCACCAGCTATAATGACGAAGATCATGACGCAAATATTTGCTGTGGTGACAAACCCTTGGACAACCGTACTCTGCGTAAGTGTCGTGTTAATAAGTAAAGACTGGAGATGTAAAAACGAATTGAAAAGCGTGCGCGTATAAGAATGAGACCGACCGACCGACCTCCTTGATTCCCACACAGAGAAGTCCAGTGACCACGAAAACTAATATGGCTGCACAAGGGTCAACCACTACTTCGATTCCAGGGATAGTCTGCCGAGTTAAAAACGAAGGCAAACTACCTAGATCTCCAAATAGCAAAGCCTACAAAACCAGGCCACTAACAAATATTCATCATTTCATACAAATAAATGAAAAAATGTGTTGAATCAGGCACAAAATATGCTTTAAGGACTTCAGTATCAACAGATAACTCGAACAGACGATTAAGAGGTACAACATAAATCATGAACAGTCAACAACAAGACTTGGCGCAACGGAAAAAGAAAATAGCACAGAAAAAAGTAGTGCACCAGATTAGGGGATATGCCGCGGGCAACAGCAGAACCTCCAATTGTATATTCCAATATCAATGCCCAACCGATCAACCAAGCAACACTGCATTTAAAAATATACAACGGTATTGAACATTTATAATTTATTTTTTTATTTCCTCTTAATCAGAATGAGACTTGCTGGTAGTTCTTGTGAAATATTGAATTTCAAAAACCAAGATTACCCTTCGCCAACACATATGTAAGAATAATGGTAGGCACTTCCAGCAGAAGGGCAACGACTGGCCAGCTCTGCATAGCAGAAAGCAGAAAGGGCAGCTGCTATTCCAGCTATTAAGAAGGAAAATGTCAGGGCTGGACCTGAATGCTCTCTAGCAACCGTACCAACGAGAATGTAAACTCCAGCTCCGATTGTCGACCCAACTCCTACATGTCCAAACAAAGTCCACGAAAAAGGAGTACTGATTTAGTCCAATTACTCGATGCAAGGAATCACTACATCCATGTAATGCATTTCTAATAATAATCCCACATAGCTACACTTCTTATTAAAATCGAGTTTTCATAAGAGGGTACACAAATCTCTTAATAATCAAATGATATAAAACTGCTGGATGAATTTATAACAACACAAAATAGATCCACAGTCAGATATACTAATTAATACCAAAAACACAGAAAAAAAACTCAATAAAAGGCTCTTACCGATGGCTATGAGATGAGGTACAGTCAAAGCCTTAGCCAAATTATGATGACCAATCTCAGCTGAAGAAGATGAGCTTTTACGAGCAGAGTCAACCTGTTTTCTCCGCACCAAACTCCTCAAAGCCCCAACACCACCGCCGCCGCCGTTGTTCTTGGCGTCACTAGCAAATCCCATCAGAAACCCACAATTCCGGTACCTCAAAGATCAATTTTTTCTTCTTGGCAACGATGGAAAAATCAAATTAAAAATTAAAAATTACAGAAAAATGCTGGTGCACTTGTGTATTTCAGTGGTTATAATTAAGTCAGAATTTCCAGGAGGATATCTTAATAATAAAAAAAATGCCCGAAAAAGGATAGAGGAAAAAAAGCGCCTTTGGGAAATTGGGTATTGGTTTATTTGGATTTGCTGATTGCAGGTTTTTTTGCAGAAATTTTGATTCAGCTAATAAAGGAGAGATATAAATGAGGCAACTATAAATAGAAAATATATAATTAAATGGAATTAATTTAATTAAAGTAAATTAAATTTTAAATTTTAAATTTTAAATGATATTATTATTAATATTGAGAGATTTATATCCATTGATTTGGTCTCTGCACTACAGCATAAATCACGATGCTCTCCCAATATTAATAATAATATACTGTATCATTTTTATTATTTTTTTATTTAGTGATGGCCCTTCAATCGATGATGATCCTTGCAATGCTTATTTAAGTTTTTGATAGCTCAATCACTTCACTCCCCCATATTATCACAACACCACATGTCCCCCAGTCATATTATAATTTAATAATAATAATAATAATTTTTTTATTAATATAAAATTAAATTTTATGTGGATCACATCCTACTCAGCCAATAAATTGGGCTGATGAGTATTGTAATTATTTGGGCCTGGCCCGATAGAAAATATTATATAGATCAGTTCAACCCACAAATTATAAACAATAAAAAAAATTATCAAAATTAATTGTGAATAATTTTTTATAATAATAAGTACAATGGTAATTAATTATGAAAAGTACGGTCAAATATGCACATAATTGAAGTCCATGTGTTACATATTGATCACTCGCAAGTCGCAACTGATATCTTATTATACTAGTACTATTTAAATTTACAGACGAGCCCCTACCTTAGCCACCAAGTTTACTTCTACTTTACTATTCAAAATTAAATGTATTTAATATCACATACAATTAATTAATTAAATCAAGTCGTGGTATATGAAAATGTAGACTTTCCACAATAAACCATTAGTGTATGGACACATTAATTTTCTTGTAATTTACGTGAGTATAGAGAGTTGCTTCAATCGAACATTATATTCAAGTTCAAAGTTTAACATCGATAATAAAAGTAACATTAAATAAATCTATGAGTAAATTTATCTATTTTATTTGAATTAAAGATTATGGATTTATGGTGGATTGGATCATCTTAATATACATATCATATTACTTCACTAGAACATGGATGCATGAGTATTAGTACTCTCCTCCAGCAACCACTCCTCAAGAAATGATAACATTGGAGGATTCATAATATTATTCACAAAATTGACTTTCTCTTGATCAACCAAACTCGAACCGCCCTCCGACGAAATCCTAAAACTCGCGCCATCAACATTATAACTAGCCAATGGCGATGGGCTCTCATGCTTGCCGCTAATGATAATATTGGTTGGCGATGGTGCAGTTGATTTGTCGTGAATTGTCTTGAGCCTCTTTTTCAAATGCGTGTTCCAGTAGTTCTTGATGTCGTTGTCTGTTCTTTGAGGCAGGTATGTAGCTATAGAAGCCCATCTGTTGAAGAAACAGATCGAATAAAATTAAACGACACGATCAAGAAATCATGATGGTGATCATATATATATATATATATATATATATATATATATATATATATATATATATATATATATATATATATATATATATATATACATACTTGTTGCCTAGTAAAGCTTGGAGATGGATGATCATCCCTTGTTCATGTGGGGTGAAGTTGCCCCTCTTGATTCCCGGCCTCAGATAGTTAGTCCATCTCAACCTGCAGCTCTTGCTGCATCTCAACAACCCTAATCGACAAACAACAACAACCTTAACGTACATAAAAAGGTCGAACAATGAAATGTGATATGGTTTATAATCACTACTTACCAGTGTTTGTAGGAACAGTCTTCCAATTTCCGGGGCCGTGTTCTTGAATATACGAGACGAGGATTTTGTCTTCCTCCGGAGTCCAAGGGCCTTTCTTGATCCGAACGTTGTCGGAGCAAGGAGGTCTTCCCATTGAATGTGAAGTCTTGAAACAAAAGAAAAGGTGCTACTATATATGTACATATATATACATGATTAGAAAAGGAAAACAGGGAGGGGAAACTCTTGCAAATGTTCACATGGCCATTAAATGGTGCAATAAATTATAAATTAAAAATTAAATTAAATAAAAGGCTAAAAAAAAAATCATTTTGTTAATTAGAACATACTAATTGATTAGGGGCAATTTTTTTTAAATATTTGAAAGAATCAAAGAAGGCCCCTGGCAAACCTAGCCTTACAATATTTGTTCCTACCGAGTCTGCCTACGTTTGACTGTAACAGTATGTTCTGGCAGTTAATGGCGGTTGGTGAAGTGAGGCCCATATGTCCAGTACTGTTTTGGGCCGGCCCAAATACAAAACCAATAATTTGGGGAAAACCCAAATTAGAAATTGCTCAATTTCCTAAACCCTAAATCAGCAAATAAATTGAGTACTGTACTAACATAATTTCTCAATGGCTGAAGCAAAGGAGGATTCAAAAGTCAACCAACCCCTACCAGTAAGTTTTTCTCGCGCACATTCAATTTCCTTCGTTGAATTTACCGTTGATTATAACTGTTCATGGATTATTACTGTTCAATTGAGTTTAAGAATCTCTGTTTTCTAAAAAAAAAAAAAAAAAACAGTTTCTTGAGGTGGTGTGCAAGAGTTCCGGCAAAATTAGGCGTTTCTCGGTCGGAACCGAGGCGGGGTTTGCTGTTAATTTGATAAACAAGAAGTTGCTAAATGATAGTGGTGGTGGTGAGAGTGTTTTGATGGCTTCCCACATTGAGGCAGTTAAAGAGGACGACGAAGAACCTGTTAGCTTTGGCCACAGTTCTTTTCTGGTTGATTACGGACCTGGTTGGAAGTTGCAAACCGTACCCCGGTCGCACGGTGAACCACATTTTGTGTTTCTCAAGTTTCATGATATTTGGGGGACTTTTATTTATATCTCTGATTTTTGTGTCGTATTGTGATTCATATAGATTACAGGATGATCTTTTCTAAGAGTGTCCTTGTTTTCAAATGTCATCGTCTAATTATAAAGTTTCATTATTTTTGTTTGCCTAAAATTGAAATTTGACAACTTTTAGTTTTGTATTTTAAAACACTATTCGAGTTTTCATTTCTGGTGCTGCATCTGCATCAGTTCTTCTAAATAATTCATGGTGGAATTGATTCTTTCCGGATTTCAAGTTGTTAGTAAATAACGGATATTGAGTATTACAAGTATCTCATGTTTTTTCCCTTGTGATAGGTGATAAAGGAGTAGTTCACATTGGCCCAACAAGAGTGCGGAGAACTTCTACTATGGTATGCCGTTTGATCAGTGATTTTCTCCTTATTTTGTTTTATTTGTGTAAGGGAATGAGTATTTTTTGAATGTACAACTAATTTATGGATGAAAATGGCTGAATACGATTTTTATTGCCAGATGTGATCCTTTGTTCCTGGTTAAAAAATAATAATTGTAACCGTACACTAGTTTTTCCAGATACTGATATCCAACAGTAGGTATTTACTCATCGTTATCATGTATGTATATGTACACTGATTTTTGACAAGTATACCTTTGCAGGGAATGGATGATCCACATTCTTCAATGGGAAAACAAACGCCCTTCACCCTTGTGTACATCGGAAAGATACTATTCGCTTTTCTTCTGTTATTTGTAGTTGGTGCGGTTTTCACTTTGGCTCTGGAAAACCTTCCCCGGCTCATCTTGTACATCAACTCGTCGGTGTAAATAACTGTGTGTGTAACAATTGTCGTATTATATTATACGTGTATTGCTTAATTTCTTCGATTGTTTTGTGTCGTATTTCCCTTCAATCTAGATGTGATGGACCAATGAACATACAATTTTCTCTAATTCAAGTTGCTGAGATTTTTGCATTTGGTTGTGAGATTTTTTTTTGAAAAAAGAAGAATAAATACTCGGAATTATTAGTTGAAATTGTTGAATAATTGGAAAATAAATTTCCAGGGAAGAATGCATCAATATTTATTTAATTATTTCATTAATACAGATAAATATTGATAAATTTATATTAGTATTTAATAAAAAGAATTAGGAAAAAAAAAACACTAAATATTGGACTTATATATAAGCACCGAAATTGAATCAATTGTTATCACTTCTCAGCCTAAAACCCTTCCGGCAATGTCGTCGTTCGCCGCCCCGTCCCAACTCCTCCATCTCCCGTCCACGCGCAGCCGAAACGCCGTCGTTTCACCCACGAATTTCTCTGTTCAATGTAATCACCCGTCTCGCGCCACCGCTTTCTCCTCCTCCTCCCAAAACCATAAACCCGCAAAATCTCCGCGACTGATCAGCTCCGTGTTTCCTCCCAAATTCATCGCCGCCTCGGCCACCTCCATCCTATTCCAAATCGCCAAACCCGCCTTTCCCGTCGGAAACCCTATCTTCAACTTCGGCGGCGGTGGGGGCGGAGGAAGCGGCGGAGGCGGCGGTGGAAACGGCGGCGGCGGCGGCGGCGGTGGCTTCTGGAGTTTTCTCTCTCCCATGGCTATCGCCAAGGACGACGATCCCCAACGAGATTGGGATTCCCACGGATTGCCGGCCAACATCGTCGTCCAGCTCAGCAAACTCAGCGGCTTCAAAAAGTACAGAGTATCCGAAATCGTCTTCTTCGACCGCCGCCGCGGCTCGGCCCTGGACGCCGACGAATCGTTCTTCGACATGCTCTCGATCCAGCCCGGGAGCACCTTCACCAAGGCCCAGCTCCAGAGGGAGCTCGAAACCCTAGCCACGTGCGGAATGTTCGAGAAAGTCGACATGGAGACGAAGACGAATCCCGACGGCACCCTCAAATTAACCATCCCGTTCGTGGAGTCTGTGTGGAAACCGGCCGAGAGAATCAGGTGCATAAACGTGGGGCACTTGCCTCAGGCCAAGCCTGTCGAGATGGATCCGGATATGACGGAGAAGGAGAAGCTGGACTTAATTAGAAGTCAGGAGAGAGATTACAAGAGGAGGATCGAGATGTCGAGGCCGTGTTTGCTTCCGGAGTCTGTTCAATCGGAGGTGTTGCAGATGGTGAGGGACCACGGTAAGGTCACCCCGAGGCTGTTGCAGAGGATCAAGAATAAGATTCAACGGTGGTATCAGGGGAATGGATACAGTTTCGCTCTCGTCGTGAATTTCGGTAATTTGAATACGAAAGAGTTGGTTTGTGAAGTGGCTGAAGGCGATATTACGCGACTGGTAGTTCAGTTTCATGATAAGCTTGGAAATGAATGTGAGGGGAATACTCAGTTGCCTGTGATAAAGAGGGAGTTGCCAAATCAGGTTAGGCGAACTTGAATGTGATTCGATTTTTCATCTTTTAAGTGATTGCGTAAGAGTTTTTTTTTTTTTTTTACCGATTACAGTTTCAACAAGGGCAAGTTTTTAATTCTAAGGCTGCGAAGCAAGCATTGGATAATATAAATTCTTTAGGCCTCTTTGCCAACATGGAGATAAATCCACGTCCGGATGAGATCAATGAAGGAGGTATTGTTATTGAAGTCAAGCTCAAAGAACTGGAACCGAGGTCTGCTGAAGTTACTTCAGAGTGGGGTATCGTTCCAGGTCGTGGGGGCCGTCCGACACTGGTGAATAAACATGACCAGCAAGCAACATTCTTTACTTTAATTAAGTTCTTTAATTCGGTTACTAAGCGTTTTTAACTCGTCAAAATGCTGCGCAGGCTTCTATCCAACCAGGCGGGACTGTTTCTTTCGAGCATCGTAATATTTATGGTTTGAATAGGTCACTTCATGGTTCAGTGACCACTAGCAACTTCATCAATCCTCAGGTTGAATATATTTTTGAACTTTTTTTTTTAAGAACAAAGTAACATTTGCCTGTGAATTTGTGTATAGGATGATCTTGGTTTCAAGATGGAGTATGTCCATCCATATGTAGATGGAGTGCACAATCCTGAAAACCGCGTCTTTCGTGTTAGCGGCTTCAATAGTAAAAAGTTGAGTCCAGTCTTCACTGGCGGACCTGGAATAGATGAAGTTCCCCCTATATGGGTTGACAGAGCCGGAGTCAAAGCCAATATTACCGAGGTTAATTTGTCTTACGAACTAATATTATTTGGTGGGTAAGTGAGGGAGGGAGAGAGAAACTAAGCGATGTTTTTTTTACCTTTCAGAGTTTCACACGTCAAAGCAAATTTACGTACGGGCTTGTGATGGAGGAGATAACAACTCGTGATGAGAACAATCTCGTTTCTTCAAATGGTCAAAGGGTGTTGCCAAGCGGGGGAGTGAGTGCAGATGGACCACCGTCAACGCTTAGTGGGACTGGAGTTGACCGCATGGCATTTGTGCAGACAAATATCACTCGTGACAACACCAAATATATAAACGGGGCTATAGTTGGTGAGAGAGACGTATTCCAGGTGAGAAACATAATGTTTTTTTTTTTTACACTTTCACAATTTGTTCGTTTATTATATGGGCTAACCTTTTATGATTTGATTTCAGCTTGACCAAGGACTTGGAATCGGGAGCAAGTTTCCGTTCTTCAATCGCCACCAATTAACATTAACTCGATTTCTCCCATTGAAGCAAGTAGAAGAAGGTGCTGGAAAGTCACCACCTCCCGTTTTAGTACTCCACGGACATTATGGTGGATGTGTTGGAGATCTTCCCAGCTACGACGCGTTTACTCTCGGGGGACCTTATTCCGTCCGAGGTTATAACATGGGAGAGTTGGGAGCTGCAAGAAATATACTCGAGGTAATTATGAATTTATAATTGAACCCATTTTTCGCGCTACATAATATATACTAATGATTGTGTATGTTTACAGATGGCGGCTGAGTTGAGGATACCGGTGAAAGGTAATCATGCATACGTGTTTGCAGAACACGGGAATGATCTCGGGAGTTCAAAGGACGTAAAAGGAAATCCAACGGAGGTGTACAGGAGGATGGGCAGTGGATCTTCATATGGTGTTGGTATGCAGTTTGGATTATTGCGAGTAGAGTACGCTGTCGATCACAACTCTCGATCCGGGTCTGTATTTTTCAGGTGCGGGGAGAGATTCTAAAAGAGTACAGGCCGAGTTTATTAGTAATAGTAGTAGTAGTCATTGTTTTATTTTTTAGGTTATTTTTTCACGCAGCTTCGTTTTATTCAAGTGCAACTTCCTTCTGTTCTGTGTGTGCTTGTTTATACATATAACCTTGTGTTTTTTTTTTCCGTGTGCCGATATGACCATGATTATTACGTTATGAATCATTTCTCAATTGTGACATTAAATTGTTGTTGGCATGGTCGAGTGAGGTGTGATGAAAACTCATCACTTGCAACGTGAAGATTACCCAAAGTTCACATCAAAATCATGAATTACCTATAGCGTTCACTGCATCTTTCTCATGCTCCCAGTGTAGAACACAGTATATAATAGTATTACTAGTTAAAATTAGGGAGATAATATTACTAATATTTTCCTTCTCCTTTGATCTCAAATTTCAAACATGTCTCAAAAGAATTGTTCAATGCTCTCTCTTTTAATCTTGTTTATGAATCTGTATGGCGGCGCTTTTAGCCAAAATACTACAGTCGACCCCCCTCAAATCTTAGTAACCAAACTCATCCACTACCAAGCCTTTGACTCCCCATTCTACGACCCCACGAAAACCATCCAAGATCTAGCTGACATGGCCATCACGAGTTCGATTTCTCGTGCTCTGTACCTGTCAGCCAGAGCCAATGATTCGCTTGAACATCCGACCGACATTGAATCACAACTCATTCCAGGACAACAATATGGTTTTCTCGCACATATGAGAGTAGGGTCAGAAGAAGTCGAGCAGTGGCTGTTCATGGACACTGGGAGCAATTTACTTTGGCTCAACTGTGAGCCGAATGATTCCAACGCGCCAGCACCTTTATTCAATCCCAAACAGTCCACCAGCTACGAGCCCGAAGATTGCGATTTCGGATTTACCTGTGATGGTGCAGGCAATGTTAAAATCAGGTGTGACGAAGGCTCTGACGTGGATGGTTGCGTGTATTCGGTGAGTTATATGGATGGATATAAGACCAGCGGGTATCTCGGTAGAGAAACATTTAAATTTGGAAAGATAAAAACCGAGACGCTCATAAACATCGTCTTTGGCTGCGCATCAAGCACAAAAAGGTTCTATATCAATGGAGTTCTCGGGTTAGGTAATCTAAAAATTTCCTTAATATCGCAATATAGTGCTAGTAAATTCTCGTATTGTATAGGAGACATTACGGATAGATCGTATGCCTATAACGAATTGGTGATAGGGGAAAAAGTCGAGCTTTGGGGTTATGAGACTCCGCTGATTATCGACTCCTATTACTATATTTCTTTGGAAGGTATTACGATCGGTAATACCCCATTGGCTTTTGATCCCAATCTTTTCAAAAAAACTAAGTATGGTGGTGGGATGTTGATCGACAGTGGTGCGAGTTACACATTTATTCCTCAAGTAGTATTGAGTGATTTGCAGACCACAATTATCAGGACCATGAGATATAGGCTAACTAGAAGAGAAGGCGTCTTTTACAAAGGCAAGGTCCCGAGGTTATGCTACGATGGGCGTGTGGGTCGAGATTTAAATTGGTTTCCGGAGGTGAAGCTTCAGTTCCAAGATGGCGCGATTATGCTACTAACCCCAGATAACATATTTGAGCGATATAATGCTACCCTTTTTTGCTTATCCATCTTACCATCCGAGTATTGGGGGATTTCCATCAGCATCCTTGGAAATATGTTGCAGCAGAACTTCTACGTGGCTTATGATCTGTCGAGGAAGAAGCTTTCATTCAAGAGGATGGATTGTAAGTCCGTCGAGGAATACTATGCTCATGATGAATTATAGAGCAAGAGCATTGTTGTAGGAATGTAGTTAAACTGTAGTAGTATTAGTTTATGTTTCAGTGTCTTGCTCTGACATGCTGCATTTCTCACTTTTGTGAATTTATTAAGAAAAAAAATGAATTTTAATTAGAAAAAAGTATCAAAACTTTGACATAAACATTATTAGTATATATTTTTTCTTCATACAACACAGGTTGATGGAAACACAAAATCAGACAGTAAGATCAACTATATTAAGAAAATAATTGAAGTAAAAAATTTAATATTTCATAAATTTTATTTGACCACACCTACAACTCATCCTTTGAGTCCTCTTCCACCTGAAGATCACCGCCATCTGTGATCGCGTTCGTCATGTCGAATGCCTCTAGTTTATTTCTTTCCTTGATTTTCTCCTTCACATCTCGATCCTCCACTGCAAACACCACTGCCTCCCTTATCTTACGGATATCATGATCGAATGCATGCCAGAGCGACTTCTGGGGAAAGGTTATGGATATCGACTTATTGGTTGCCTTGTCTTGTGCCGTCACGTGAAGCATGTAGTTCAGGTCCATGTGGAAGGTGACTTCTATTTGAGGAACTCCTCTGCAAGAAAACTCAACAATAAATATTACTCCTACTAAAATTAAAATGTTTTTTGATAAAATCAAATCAATAACTTAAAACCATAAATCACAAACGTCAATAAAGTTTAGCCTAAAGTTTAACCAAATTATCTATCCATAATTACAAAATGTACCTTAACATTAGGCAAAAAAATAAGACTTGAAATGAGTGATCAGTGTAGTGTACCTTGGAGCAGGTGGAATGCCAGAGAGTTCAAAGCTCCCGAACTCTAGACAATCTCGAGTTAAAGCCCTTTCGCCTTCGTAAACCTAAACACAATCAAACTCAATTTACCAATCCTTTAACTTGGATAATACTGATTTCAGAATCAAGTTTTCAAAAAAACCTCTTTTTTACGTACGTACCTTGATTAACACTGTGGTCTGATTATCTCTATAAGTAGAGAAAACCTGGGATCGCTTTGTTGGTAACCAAGTGTGTTTTGGGATCAACTTTCTCATGACCCCGCCGGCAGTCTCTATACCAAGACTCAAACCAGACTGTTGAAGGTACGAACCAAGATGAAGTACTGCAAGAAAATACAAACAATAACTATAATTAAGAGAATACACCATAACATTAATATTGTAATAACAAAGCCAATTCATGTAATACCGTTATTACTAATTGACCAGCCCACGATCGCCGCCTCATGAGCCCCGGCCTCGTCGTAAGAATTGGGTGAAGGTGTGGGATCGTTGATTATGCAGGCCATGTCGAAGCCCGCAATGGCTCCTGCAATCTTGGTTGCTAGTCTTTGAGACTCGTTAAAATAAGCTGCACATTATATTGAATAAATCAATCAGTGATAAAATCCTCCTCCGAATTTTCACTCATTTACAATAACCTAAAATCAAAAGCTCATCATATATATACCAGGTACAGTTATTACTGCACTTTGAATGTCCCTTCCCAAGTAAGACTCTGCAATGATCTTCATTTTTTGAAGTATCATCCCGCTAATTTCCTCGGGACTAAAAGCCTTTGTCTCGCCATCTCTAATCTTCACCTCTATGTACGGCTTCCCGTCTTTATTCACGACTTTGTAAGGCAGAATCTTTATGTCTTGTTGGACTTGTGGATCATCAAACCTATACAAACACGTCATTACATTCTCATACATGTGATATTTTTCATTTAAAACTGATCAGAGTGAAGAGAAAGATTGAACCTACTTTCTTCCAATTAGCCTTTGGACATTGAAAATAGTGCGTTCAGGGTTAGAGTCCGATTGATTCTTGGCGGCCTCTCCGATGAGAGTGCCGTTGTCGGTGAATGCGACCCACGAGGGGATGGCTCGATTCCCTTTGTCGTCGGCTATGATCTCGACTTCACCTCTTTCAGCGTCACTTTCACTTTGGTAAATTCCGACACGTGAATATGATGTCCCTAAATCGATCCCGATCACTGGCCTTTTTAACCAGTAATCCATCATGCACTTTGTCTCCAAGTACTCGTCGTCGTCGTCGTCTGCATCGGATATGCCTGCATCAAACAATCGTGTTACATAGCACTACAAATAACAGTAGTAGTACGATGTGCTACTAGAGTTGTACCTACCCGACGCAAATAAAACAACTGCAAAAAGAATAACAATGCAGAAAGTAAGCTTGAAAGCCATGGCCGTAATTCGGAAGGTTAATCGAGAGATTTGAGACTTGGTTGTATTTATAGGTTACGGAGCAATCGTGTTTCGGCGAATATATGAGCGCCACGTCAACATGGTTTTCTACGAGTTTGAGTGTGATTAGGAATTGAGAATTTTCATATAGATAATTTTATAAAATTAATAAAAAGGAACTGGTAATTTATTTGATTAAATTAATTGCCGTAATTATAATTAATTAAAAAAAACGATAAAAAGAATCCTACCGAGAAATCACAAGCCGCCGTCTATTTCCTCCGCCGATCGGCCACGACCACATTCTGTCCCACCCGCCGGAGATAAGGAAGAGCTGGATCATGCCCTAATTTCAGATTTTGGGGATGAAGAGCACGTGACTCGTGAGAATGGAATATTTGAAGGATTTAGCCAGAGCACCCTGAAAGGTTGATTCATAAATGCCACTTAAGTCCATAAAGTTTCGGAAATTATAGATTCACTCCTAAAGTTATAATCATGATTCGCCTTGTTGGCATGATCGAGTGATGTGTGACGAAAAATTACCCAAAGTTCACATCAAAATCATGAATTACCTATCACGTTCACTGCTATCTCATGCTCCCAGTGTAGAATACAGTACATAATATGTACTGTAGTAGTTAAGATTAGGGAGATAATATTAATATTTTCCTTCTCTTTTGATCTCAAATTTCAAACATGTCTCAAAAATAATTTTCAATGCTCTCTCTCTCTTAGTCTTGTTGATGAATCTGTATGGTGGCGAAATCGTTGTCACCAAACTCATCCATTACCAAACCTTTGACTTTCCCTTCTACGACCCCACCAAAACCATGGAAGATCTCTCTGACCTTGCCATCACGAGTTCGATTTCGATTTCTCGTGCTCTGTACTTGAAAGCCAATGGTTCGCTTCAACATCCGACAGACAAGCGAACGATTGGCTGTCAAGTATATAGGCCACGGGAAATCGAACTCGTTATGTCAATGTCAGCGAGATCTTCGATGCTTTTCGTGGGGTCATAGAAAGGGAGAGGCTTGGTGATGGATTAGTTTGGTGACAACAATTTAAGGGGAGTCAGCGGTAGTATCTATGAAAAGATAAAAAAACCAGACGCAAAGAAACATCATCTTTGGCAGCGCATCAAGCACTAGTCACTAGTTTTTATCTCAATCTCGGGTTAGGTAATCTAAAAATTTCCCTAGTGCTAGTAAATTAAGATCAACTGTAATAAGAAAAATTTCATAAATTTTATTTTGTACTGACAGATAGCATACTCTACAACTCATCCTTTGAGTCCTCTTCAATCTGAAGATCACTAGACTCGGCCCGATCCTTCTCCTGCACCTTCTTAGCAATCGGACTACAAACATTTTCCAAGTCTTTCATTTTCCCCTCATCCATGTCTGCATTCTGGTTACAATCCAACCATTCATTACCTTCCCTCGACGTGTCCTCAATCCTTTTATTGTCATCAGACTCGATCACGTCATCAAATTCACCGCCATCTGTGATAGCGTTCGTTATGTCGAATGCCTCTAGTTTATATCTTTCCTTGATTTTCTCCTTCACCTCTCGATCCTCCACCGCAAACACCACTGCTTCCCTTATCTTGTCAAGGAAGTCGTAGTCTAATGTCAGCCAGGTCGCCTCATTGGGTAAGGTTATGGATATCGACTTATTGGTTGTCTTGTCTTGTGCCGTTGCTTGGATAAAGTAGTACGGGTCGATCCCGATGCCGACTTCGATTTGAGGAACTCCCCTGCAAGAAAACTCAACAATAAATATTACTACTACAGTAAAATCAGAAACCATTTTCAAGATATTACAAAATGAACCCAATTATCTATCAATAATTAAAAAATGTAACTTAACATTAAACAAAAAAAAGAGACAGAGAGTGTAATGTACCTTGGAGCAGGTGGAATGCCAGAGAGTTCAAAGCTCCCCAGTTCTATACAGTCTCGAGTTAAAGCCCTTTCGCCTGCGTAAACCTAAAGACAATCAAACTTAGGTTACGAATACTTAAAGATATACACTGCGTCAAGTTTTCAGAAAACCTCATTCGTAAGTACATATATACCTTGATTAACACTGTGGTTTGATTATCTCGATAAGTAGAGAAAACATGTGATCTCCATGTTGGTATGAAAGTGTTTGTTTGGATCAACTTCTTCATGATCCCGCCACCAGTCTCAATACCAATGCTCAAACCAGACAAAGAAAACGTACTACTAAAACCAAGGCCTGCAAGAAAATAGTATCAATAGCAAAAATTAAGAGAAAGACATAACAATAATATTATACTAATAAAAAAGCCAATTCAAGTAACAATACTCGAATATATACCAGTAGTATCACAGATTGACCAGCCCCATACCGCCGCCTCATAAGCCGCGGCCTCGTCTGGGTTCACTGGATTATCAATTAGTAAATGTGTGGGCCGTTTGATTACGCAGGCCACATTGAAGCCCGCGATTGCGCCTGCAATCTTGGTTGCTAGTCGTTGAGACTCGTTAAAATAATCTGCACATATATATTAAATAAATCAATTGGTCACACATTTGCAATAACCTAAAATCAAAAGCTAGCTAATCATATTTACCGGGTACAATTATTGCTGCATTTTGTATTCCCTCCCCCAAGTAAGACTCTGCCATCTCCTTCAATTTTCGAAGTATCATCGCGCTAATTTCCTCGGGACTAAAAGCCTTTGTCTCGCCATCTCTAATCTTGACCTCTATGTAAGGCCTCCCGTCTTTGTTCACGACTTTGTAAGGCAAAGTCTTCACGTCTTCTTGGACTTGTGGATCATCAAACCTATAAAAATGTGACATTACATTCTCATACACATGTGACATTCGTTTAAAATTGATTGAACATACTTTCTTCCAATTAGCCTTTGGACATTGAAAATAGTGCGTTCGGGATTAGAGTCCGATTGATTCTTGGCGGCCTCTCCGATGAGAGTGCCGTTGTCGGTGAATGCGACCCACGAGGGGATGGCCCGATTCCCTTGGTCATCGGCTATGATCTCGACATGGCATTCTTTTTCATACACACTTGTACTTTGGCAAAGTCCAACACGTGAATATGATGTCCCTAAATCGATCCCGAGCACTGGCCTACCTATCCAGAGAGGTATCTTGCAGTCTGTCCGCAAGTAAACGTCGTCGTCGTCTGCATCAAACAACCGAAATAGAGTTGTACCTGTCTGCAAGTACTCTTCATCGTACTCTGAAGATGCAGCCGAAAATTGAGTAGAGTTGTACGCAAATAAAACAACAATAATAATAATAATAATAATAATAATAATGATGCAGAAAGTAGGCTTGAAAGCCATGGTCGTATAATGTCCAGACTCAGGTCAGGTTCTGCTTGTATTACTATTTATATGCTTACGTAGCAAGCGTGTTTTGGCGAATAGATGAGCGCCACGTCAACGTGGTGCGTTGGTTTGATTTTCTACCAATTTTTACTTGATTAAAGATAGAAACAAAGTCAACATTTTCATAGAGTTTAATTTCAGAATATAAAATAGGTAATTTATTTGATTAAATTAATGGCATTCATTAATGTAAACAAAATCCTACCGGAGAACACAGAAACATCACCGATGTGGCCAACGATACCCGTCGCCGGTAAAATCCAGAACGACGCGCAGCCGGAGCATACTTCCGCTGCCTGGACTGAAAACGGTTTGTGGACGCCGAGGAATCAAAGCCGACGTCTCTTTGCTCCGAAGATCGACCATGCTATTGATCGCATTCTGTCGCCAGCTGTAGATGAGGGAGAGATGGAGCATGCCCTAATTACAGATTTTGGGGATGAAGAACACGTGACTGAATCGCGAGATTGGAATATTGAGGAATGTTTGAAGGATTTAGCCAGAGCACCCTGAAGGTTGATTTATTACGGATTAATCCCATCAATACTTCACAAAATGCCACTTTAGTCCAAAAGTATGGGAAATCTTATATTCGATCCTTCAAGTAAAATAAATTATACTTGTAACTCAAATAAATTAAATTTGAATATATAATAGTAATATAATCCTCTATTAATATAATTGAATGTGAGAAATTAATACTTTCACATGTCTACAGAAATATTTTGTCACCATATTATCTTCACACACCAAAAAATAAATATTTTACTCATTTTTTACTTTAAATTGCAATTGTACTTTTAATTTTTTATTTACTTTTACACACAATTATTATTATTTGTTTTACTTCAAATAAAAAAAATTATTTTACCGAAATAATATATATATATATATATATATATATATATTTTTTTTTTTAATTTTACATGTTTTGAAAATTATGAAAATATTTATGTGACATTCTGACAGAGAGGGGTGATATATTATGGAGTACATTAAATAGGTGGATAGGTGGAATAGAGAATACTTAAGCTCTATTCTTTTTTGAGTTTAATTTTAGTTCAATTAATTTTAAACTTAGATAAAGTTTACTAGATTCAGTTCAGTTCAAAATAAATTTATAGATAAAAAAATTCTAGTACTTTCAAGCATAGTTAATGTAAAAATATTATTGAACAAGAAAAGCAAGATAAGAATAGTTAACAAATATTCCACATTCCCACTCGAAGTTGGTTAACAGTACACATCAAAATATTCCAAAATTAAGCTTTTAGAATCTCATAAATATATGCATATTAACTATTAAGACAATAACTTGTTGGAGTGTATACATTATTCCATTGATGAGAGCAGAGTATGCATATTAAGGCATAACTTGTTTGGGGTGAAAATGCTTTCTTCAGAGAGTATACAAATTTCGTACTAGGGTAATAATTTAATTTTTCATTACATATAAGTGTTGATGCAATTATCAATTATGTGTATCAATATTCCAAAGTTGGTCTCTCTCAAAATGATGCTCTCGATCTTGATCTTTGTCTTGTTGATGAATGTGTATGGCATTGTTTCCGGCCAAAACACCACAGCTGACTCCCCTGAAATTGTTGTCACGAAACTCATCCATTACCAATCCACGAAAACCATCGAAGATCTCGCTGACATCGCCATAAGCAGTTCGATCTCTCGTGCCCTCTACTTGACCTCCAATGCCACCTCGCTCGAGCATCCAACGGACGACATCGACTCTCGACTCATTCCAGGTCAGCACTACGGCTTTCTCGCACATTTAAGTATAGGGTCGGAAGGAGTCGAGCAGTGGGTACTCATGGAATGTGTGATGCATCATTATGTAATAAGCGCCTTATTGCGCATAGAATGTCTTCAGTTTATGTTTCAGTGTTTTGATGAACTTAATTAATGAACTTTAGTTCTTGTTTCAATTTATTTGAAAGTTCTCTGTTTTGATTTATGGTTTCTGAAAAAAAAATAGCAGAAGAAGCCTCTTTATCCATATTTCATCAAATAATAAATTAATAGCAACATTGTATAATCTTGAATTGTTATAAAGATCATGAGTTTGTTGCATATAACGCAAGACTACTCTTCGTCCTCGCAATCACTAGACTCGACCCCACAGTGTTCTCCTGCACCCTCTTAACAATCGGACGACTCGCGTTTTCCATCTCTTTCATTTTCCCCTCATCCGTGTCCTCAATCCTTTTCTTGTCACCAAATTCACCGCCATCTGTGATCGAGTTCATCATGTCGAATGCCTCTAGTTTATTTCGTTCCTTGATTTTCTCCTTCACATCTCGATCCTCCACCGCAAACAACACTGCCTCCCTTCTCTTGTCAAGGGCCTCGAAGCCTATTGTCAGCCAGATCGTCTCCTTGGGTAAGGTTATGGATATCGACTTATTGGTTGCCTTGTCTTGTGCCGTCGCTTGGATCATGTAGTACGGGTCGATCTCGATGCTGACTTCGATTTGAGGAACTCCCCTGCAAGAAAACTCAACAATAAATATTACTACTAAAATCAGAAACCATTTTCAAGATATTACAAAATGAACCCAATTATCTATCAATAATTAAAAAATGTAACTTCAACATTAAACAAAAAAAAAAGATTGTAATGTACCTTGGAGCAGGTGGAATGCCAGAGAGTTCAAAGCTCCCCAGTTCTATACAGTCTCGAGTTAAAGCCCTTTCGCCTGCGTAAACCTAAAGACAATCAAACTTAGGTTACGAATCCTTAAAGATATACACTGCATCAAGTTTTCAGAAAACCTCATTCGTAAGTACATACCTTGATTAACACTGTGGTTTGATTATCTCGATAAGTAGAGAAAACATGTGATCTCCTTGTGGGTAAGGAAGTGTGTGTTTGGATCAACTTCTTCATGATCCCGCCACCAGTCTCAATACCAATGCTCGAACCAGACAAAGTAAGCGTACTAGGACCAAGTCCTGCAAGAAAATAGTATCAATAGCGCAATAATTAAGAGAAAGACATAACAATAATATTGTAATAACAAAGGCAATTCAAGTAACAATGCTCGAATAGATACCGTGCTCACAGATTGACCAGCCCACGATCGCTGCCTCAGAAGCCGCAGCCTCGTCCGGGTTCACTAAATCGTCGTATAGGTCGTAGGAATCGAGTGAAGCTGTGGACGACTCATTGGTTACGCAGACCGTGTTGAAGCCCGCGATTGTGCCTGCAATCTTGGTTGCTAGTCTTTGAGAGTCGTTAAAATAAGCTGCACATTTATTGAATAAATCAATCAGTAAAAAATTCCACGCATTTGCAATAACATAAAATCAAAAGCTAATCATATTTACCGGGTACAGTTATTACTGCATTTTGTATGTCCCTTTCCAAGTAAGATTCTGCAATGAACTTCATTTTTTGAAGTATCATCGCGCTGATTTCCTCGGGACTAAAAACTTTTGTCTCGCCATCTCTAATCTTCACCTCTATGTACGGCCTCCCGTCTTTGTTCACGACTTTGTACGGCAATGTCTTCATGTCTTCTTGGACTTGTGGATCATCAAACCTATACAAACACATCATTACATTCTCAAAGAAGAAATAAAAAAAGAAAGATAAAATTTCTATTCATTGACATTATCTCATACATCTGACATGCGTTTAAAATTGATCAGGGTGAAGAGAAAGATTGAACCTACTTTCTTCCGATTAGCCTTTTGACATTGAAAATAGTGCGTTCAGGATTAGAGGCCGATTGATTTTTGGCGGCCTCTCCGATGAGAGTGCCGGTGCCGGTGAATGCAACCCATGAGGGGGTGGCCCGATTCCCTTGGTTGTCGGCTATGATCTCCACGTGGCCATTATCATAAACACTTGCACGGTTGAAAATTCCGACACGTGAATATGATGTCCCTAAATCGATCCCGAGCACTGGCCTACCTACCCAGAAAAGTCTCGAGCAATCTGTCCGCAAGTACTCGTCGTCGTCTGCATCGGATATGCCTGCATCAAACAATCGCGTTACATATATCACTATATTGGTAATACCAATAGTAGTAGTAGTACGATGTGCTACTAGAGTTGTACCTGCCGCAAATAAAAAAACAACAAGAATAATAATGCAGAAAGTAGGCTTGAAAGCCATGGCCGTATAATTCTGAAGGTTAATCGAGATTTGAGACTTGGGTGTATTTATAGGTTACTGAGCAAGCGTGTTTTGGCGAATAGATGAGCGCCACGTAAACATGATTTTCTACCGAATTTGTGATTGGATTAAATACATATAGTAATATTAAAAAAGTACTCCGTATTAATTTATTCGATTAAATTAATCACCGATGTTGCCATCGATATCCGTCGCCGGTAAATCCCCGAACGATGTTGCCACGTAAACATGATTTCGGGTTGATCCCATAAATATTTCACAAAATACAACTTTAAGTCCATAAAGTTTCTGAAATTATAGATTCAATCCTAAAGTTTATGCAGTTGGCAATATACCCTTTCAATCTTTACCTGTATATATTTATCTATTTAAAACAAAAACAGTTAAACCTGAATCAATCAGAATGCTTAAATTTTGAAGTCAATAGAAGCTCAAAATCCAGCAGTAATGTATTCCTGATGAAATATATTAACTGTCAAGACATCTCAGCTATCTAACAAATTCATCAACAGCCTAATCAAGCACAATGCTCTCCAAACTTAGTCCCGGCGACTCGTCTCTACTCACAAGCATCTTCAGTCCATCTTTCAACTCTGCTACCCCTTCCTCCAACACAGCACAAACCGGATATATAGGGACCCCAGAAACCCTTCTCCTCAACTCTTCGTACACCTCTTCTGCACCCGTCTCGTCAATCTTATTCGCCACCACCAACGCCGGCCTCCCTGAAAGCCCTTCACGATAAAACTCGAGCTCCATCATTAAATCGCTGAGCTGTTCCCATGGGGGCACACCTTTTCTCCCATCCAACCCAGCACCTAAATCCAACACATAAGCCAAGACCTTTGTACGTTCGATATGACGTAAAAAAGCATGCCCAAGACCTCGATTGTCGTGTGCTCCTCGAATGAGCCCTGGAATATCCGCAACCTTGATCGATATATCATCGTAATTTAAGCTTCCCAAATTAGGCCTCAAGGTAGTGAAAGCATAATGGCCGACTACAGGTCTAGCCCTCGATAAAGCTCCGAGAAGAGTGCTTTTGCCTGCATTTGGCATACCCACTAGTCCCACATCGGCAATACTCTTCAGCTCTAACAAAAGAAGAGCCTCCGAACCTGGTGCACCAATATTAGGTGATGGATGGGCGAGGTCATCAGAAGCTTCATCGTTCGAGTCATTATCGTCTCTATGCATCTTAGAGCCTTTTGAGGAATGTATGTTGCCCAAGCCACCTTCCCCTCCTTGTGCGATGGTTATTCGTTGTCCGGGCTCTGTTAGTTCGGCAACATTGTATTGTATTTCTTCCGTCTCTTCCTCGAGTTCTTCAGACTCAGGGTCAGATATATTTGTTTCGCTATCCGAGTCTTCCCACTCACTGTAGCCATGTGTCTTAGGAAACCAATGATCATCAGGCTTGTTTTGGGATCTATGTCTAGGAGGCGAATTTTGAGGAAGAGGCGGTTCTTTTAAATTGCCCTTGTTGGAATTGTCTTTCTTCTCTATTTTTGTGCTTTTGTCAGTAAGAGGTTGTTCAGGGGATTCGGAAGGATCAAAATCAAGAGTGCCAGGGATGTCCCAAGGATCCAAGGGTCCAGAAGTCTTCTTCTCAATTGCAGTGGGAAGTTCGCCTGCTACAAGATGAATCACTGTGCCAACAGGAACTAGAACGACCTGAATTTTTTTTTTTTGCAGTAAATTAAATAACTTCTGAATTGTAGAAAAAGGAGAAATTTAAAGTCGAAATAAGACAAGGTGAGCTTATCAATTGAAATGCAACCTTGTCAGCTCCTCGGCTTCCTATCATATTTTTGGGAGCCCCGTGTCCTCCTCTCTTTGCATTCTGTGAAAGTGCCAGAGCTATTAATCCAAGGGTGATAGTAATAAAGCACGCGTGAAATACACATTCACATATGATAACAAGTAGGGTATGAAGATGAGATGAATAAAAAAAATGCGGCATTGTAAAAAAGGGAAGCTCACGATATGGTGTTGCAGACCTCTGAAGTCCCAAGCTGATGGAGAACATTCTAGGATCACGTCACCACCTCTTCCTCCATTCCCACCTGCATTATGTCATTGGCCGTATTTAAATAAGGGGTACGGTTGAAGATCAAAGTTAGAATAAATTTGGTACTTGACAACAAGAAAATGACGCTAATTATGAATAGATGGCAGCACTTGATTTTTCATGAACTAATTCACGCAGACTGGATACAAAGCCAGAAGAAAGAAAATATTTTCATCACCCAAATATTTTCATCACCCATGTTTCTTTTTCAGTTTGCAAATAAGAACAAAAACAATAAACCTACCATCAGGTCTACCACGACGATCATGACGGCTGCGTCGAAAGCTGGAACAACCGTTTCCTCCATCACCTCCCTTAGCCCAAAGCCTGTATCGATCGATCATTCTGCGTTCCTACATCAAAAATCGGAAACGAAAAAAAAAACTAAAAAGTTTGAAGTGCACATGGGGTGGCTCAAATAAATATGAAGCACAATGTTGTCCGTGTATATGAAATGATACGGAAAGAGAAAGGACAGTTAACCTGTAGTGGGGCCATCTTTCCTCCCGTGGAAGAAATGTCTGAATAAGAGCGTGATAGAAAAAACCATTGTGGTCTCGAGAATTTAGTAACAGCCTCCAAATATATAACAGTATTTCTGCTCCGAGGCCACATCCCTTTTTATTGTATCCTCAGTCAAAAATTCCCAATTTTGAACCTGCTAAAAGTTTATCTAATGACTTGTAAAATCAATCACAGACAAAAGAAACGTCATTTTGAATTATGTGTATAAAATGGAGACGAAGGAGGTCAATCAATAACTGTATTGATGATTCCAATTTCACTGATAGAGTATCGATTAAACTCATTACATGACAAGGTCGGGCAACAAATTCCTGACCTGCCAAGGCTTATCTTTTCATAACTTTCCAATTCAATGAAACATAGCCATTTTACTTACAAGCATATCAATAAATAACATGAAACCCACATGAGAGAATACGATCATGCTCGGAAATGAATGTTCCGTCTCAAATATAAAAAAAATCAAGTAATCAACTCACTTTAGAATTCACTATGCATGTTCAAATGTATGATTTCACAAAGCTCTACCACATTGAAAGAATTCTATAATCAAATGCAAAATACGCGTGAATATTACACTCACGAGTCACGAGTACTCATTATCAAACTGATTGAGAGAAGTACTTAATTTAGTTCAGGCATTTCGTCAAACAGCATAAGGGCATTCAACGCTCTGGTTATGAAACCACAAAACAGAACACCGCGAGTCATTGCAGGAAATATTATCATCAATAATCAAGAAAGTGACTAACAAACGAGAAACGGAATCGAACAGTTATCGACCTTACTTGATTGATTGCTTGAGATGATGGAAACAGCTGCCGAAATTGTGGGTGTCAGACAAACACACTGACGATAGCTTGCGTCATAATAAAGACAGTGGTGATTGATAACGGCACGTGGTCAAAACGACGACTCGACGATTCGGAGGTGGGAAACAGTAATCGTAAATCGGAATGTTGAACCGAGACGTTCCTTAGCAGAAGAGGCTTTCTGTCTTGAGTTCTCTGAGATCCTCTGTTGACTGTTGGGCTGGATAATGGACTTTCCTTGATGGGCTTTAGTAAGAAATGGCCTTTTTTTTTAAAGGTAAAATATAAAATAATTACTATAAATAAAACATCTATTTTTAATATTAAAAAAATTGTTAAAATAAAAAGAATTAACAAGTTAGTACTAATTTTTGGTAATTTCAACCAATTATAGTTCATTCACAATAGATTTTTTGTAATACCATTGCATTCCATAAAATTACTTATTTTCGTGCTAACCCTAAATTTTTCACAACAATTACACTTTCCGATGGCCGATGAGCGAAAGAGAGAGAGCAGACAAAAATGAACAGAAGTCATTAAGTATAAAATTTAAACCATCAAATGTAATTAAGTATGTCACACATTTTGGTTAACATTGTTACAACCAATTTCAAACAAAAAATCATCCAAATCAAAAAAAAAAAAAAAATCAACGAGAAGCACAAAACAACTTAATGCAAAAACACTCTTCCCTACTCTCCCAATACACGGCAACTCCGTCGTTTGCCTTGGCTCCCCTCACCCTCATCAAGTTATCGCAGCTAAGCACACAATGCCCGCTCGGAGTCATCTGGAAATAAGTCTCGACTCCTTGGTACTTCCTCGGCCTTTTCTCGTTCGTCAAATCCCAAACAACGACAACAACCTTACTCCCCCACATTGAGAGATGCTGGGCCATGCAAACCCTCCAGTACCTTATGATGTGTTCGAACGTATCCTCGAACGAAATCATGATCTTGCCCGAGACAGCCTCGGTGTGAGTCATGCTCTTCCGGATCCTCCACGGCTGTCGAGGGTCGAAATGGGGCCGAGGGTGCACGTCTCTTATCTCCACCAGCGAGCGGAGGATCCGGTCCGGGTTCGACTCGTCGGCCTTGACCGGGAAAAAGTCGTAGAGGTACGACTTTTTCAGAGTAAGGTAAGTTTTCATTGAGGTCATTGTGTGTGGTTTTTATTGTCCTTCGGAGGTTTTTGGGGGTACTTATATATAGAGAGAGAGAGGCGAGAATGAGAATAGAAGCTCAATTGGGAATTTGATTTGAAAGGAAATTTTTAAAATTAAAATTAGGAATTTCACAAGTTGGTGTTTTGTTTTGGGAAAATTGTCACAACCTTTTTATTGCCTTGCAAATGTTCATTTGAGGATCATTGTAACAGATTTCATCACCTGGATTTTATGCAAATGTGGCCTGGAATTTATTGATTTAAATTCCTTTTAGGGGGGGTTTCGCGGGTAGATGATCGCGGAATATCTTTAATGTGGGACGGAAAATTACAACGAGTCGTATCCTGATTGTGAATAATTTAATTTTTTTCTAATTCTTCGTTCTAAACCTTTGGTAACTCGCGGTGTATGTAAACATATACGTACCCCTCACAAATTTTCTTCCTAATCGGGTCATTAATTACCGATTTTTTTAACATAAACAAATTAAAAATGTAAAAGTCTCTGGTAAATCGCATAATTAGTTCGTATTTTATAATATACTAACTAATGAAACATACATATAATACTTCCAAAGTATTTTGTGAGAGTACAATTGGGAAGTTATACAGTTTTACTTTGTATTCCAATTGATATAAGTTGTTACTATGAAACATTCCATACTTGCTTAGAATGTTTGGAACATATTCCTTGTTAACAAATAATAGTAATAGTAGTATCAATTCATTCAATATTTTCTTACTCCAGGTAGTAGTTTTTCGGTTTAACCGATATTTTTAAAAGTCGGTTTATCTGATAACCAAGAATTCGGTTATGGTTTGGTGTTCGTTCGGTCGAATTGTTTTTTAAATTAATAGGCCCAATATTTACAGCCCACCGAACATTCAAATTTATTTGAGGCCCAATTTTTTTATTCATTAATCCTTTCATCTTCTCACCCCGATCCAGCTCCTCGCCGGCCCCGCACCCTCATCGGAAATTCTGGACTGAACTCCCGTTCCGTACACCTCGCCGGGAATCACCTCCTCGGCAGTCTCCTCCAGTCCACCTCCCCTAGCAACAGCCGACGCGGCACTCATCCACATACACACTAACAGGTGATGATTTTTAATTTTAGGTTTAGAATTTTTAACTATTCAATGTACATTCCTTTTCACTAAACCCTAACCTCATCTCCTCAATTTTGAATCTAAAAAAAAAAAAACTGAATGGTTGTGTTTAAGTATTTATTGTTTGATTATGTTTGATGTGTGAAGTATTTATTGCACGCAGACAAAGTGTTTGATGAAATGCTCCTGTGATTTAGTAGTAATTATTTTTGTACCATGGCTTTTGCAGTTAAAATGCTGCCACAGGCTCTGAAGAAGGCCGACCCTAAGAAAGTTGCGGAGCTGATTGACCTCGTGAACCTGCCCACCATACTCAGAGACTTCATGGGTCAGTCGCAGAGTTCTCAACTGAGTTGCTTTAGGCAGGTTTGGTCTTACATCAAGGACAACAATCTTAGAGACCCTATCAACAAAAATCTCGTCAATTGTGACCAGAAGCTTAAGAGCATTCTCCTGGGAAAGTCGAAGGTTGATCTCGCTGAACTTCCCATGCTGGTCAAGTTGCATTTCCCTAAGAAAGCCAAGTAAAAAAATCGAGCTTTTTATCTATTTTACTTAAATTGTATGCTTCTTGTTTGAAGACGGTTTATACGTATAATCATTTTGCAACTGAATCTTCGATATTGTGATTATTGTGGAATTAATTACCCCATCACCTTCATTCTCCATTTTCCCACTCTCGTTCAAGTTTCAAGCATATCTTTAGTATGTAATATTTGATTTTTGCTAGGTGCGTTGTGAATGTATGTATATTATCAGCATCATAACACCTAAATATATTGGATTAGGGTTGTAATTGATATCATAAAGAATGTAATATGGATGTCCAGAAAGATCCTGGTTGATGAGTTTCTCAAGTCTCAACTAGTCCATCAATCTTTTGATTGAAATCCATGGCCAGATGGTTGTACTTATCGGCTATTCGCTGCCTTTCCCTGTAATTCTATGTTCTTTTTTTATTGAATCCGTTTGAACTGAACGTTATGAAACTATTTAAAAATTAGCCTAGTAATAAAGAGAAAACTGAAAGTGTATGGTATAATGATAAAAATAATCGAGAGATTACATTATAATTACTAACAAACAAATGACAACAGTTAACTTAATCAGTCTTCAAATTTTTAATTTTTTTCAACTCTTTGTCTGTAAATCATTACGAAACTATACAGTATGATAGTATATTTCTCAAATCAATTCCATTCACTTTTTTCTCTCCTACAAACCAAACCCTATCTATGGTTATTCAAGCCGTTTTTAGCTGATCATTATGTTTAATTAATTAATTAGGAGTGATAATAATATGGAGCACCATAGCCGCTTCCTATTGTTTCTCCCGCCCTGCCGCAGCCGCCTTGTGATTATGATACAAAAACTGTGGCCCGGCTGCCGGCGGTGGATTTTCCATCTTCATCAGCGATCGGAGTTCCAACAGCTCTTTCTTCAACCTCCAATTCTCCTCGCTCAATCTCTCGCAGTTCTTCCTCAGGAATTCGCAGTCCACCTCAGTTTGCTTCAGTTTCGTCCTTTAAATTAAAAAAAAATTAAAAAATAATAATCCAAAAATAATTTTAAAATCATTTAATTTTAGGAAATAAAAAAAAAAAATCATACCTTGCTCTTCTGTTTTGAAACCAAACCTCCACTTGCCTTGGTTTTAGATTCAATTTTTCTGCCAGTGCCTGTTTTTGAGCCTGTCAAATATGAAATATATATCATCAAACATGAAATATATACTATATGTATAATATAATATACATAATAGAGAGAGAGAGAGAGAGAAATTAAACCGTGTTAAGAGTTGTCTGAAGTTTGAAACTGTCCTCAAGCAAGGTGGTCTGATCTCTGGTGAGCCTCAGTTTCTTCCTGCAGCTAGAATCCATCGATAATTTGCACTCATCGTCTTCGTCTTTCAAGTTCGAGCTTGAATCATCCGCCAAGTCATCGTCCCTTCCATGATCGCTCGAGTCGAGTGGGATCGAAAGACCAAGAAACACCTTCCGCTTATTACTATTATTTCCCGTGTCGACTTCCCTTTTCTTGGGATTGTAATCATCGTTCGAGCCAAGACCCAACCCGAGCCCGAGACGAAGACGATCGTTTTTCTCTGAATCCATCGGCTGGGGAATGTTTGACAATGAGTTAGGGGAGAGCCTAGTTAGGAGAGTTATATATGGATCAGTACAGAGAAACTATATTTGGGCACAGAACATGTATTATTAAAGTGAAAATTAAATCACATTTTTAATTATGTATTTAATTTGAAGTATGCGTTAGGATCATGACTCCTAGGAGGAAACCAAAAGAAGTGTAGTAACATCGATCTTTGACTTTTTATTTATTTTTAGATTGTATGAAAAAGGGGCTTTTTTGTAAATGTGTGTTCAACTTGTGTGATCCATAAATTTTTGGGAGTTATAATTAGTTTGTGTATAAATAAATGAGTCAATATGTTTTAATTATTGTCATGTAAATTTGTAACCCCCTCTCCGACCATTGTTGTTTCACAATAATATCAATTTAATTTTTTCACAACAAATAAATCATAATTATAATTATATATTCGAAGGCAATCGTGAGGCTAAGGGCATAAGCGACACTATGGCTAGTACAGTACAGTGCTGCGTACCTAATTTACTAGATGATGCTAATTAAATTACTACTCCTATTATTGATTTTAGTTAATGGACTTTGGTCTAATTGCAGTACACTATAATTCATTTCATTCTATGATCGTTTATCAATTAAACCTGCATGTAGGTTAATTTACTCAATTGGTACTATTTATTCAAATTGGATTAATGAAAATGGACTATGGTTTCCAATTTAGATTTTTGTATTAATAAAATTTATTTTATTTTATGGTAATTTTTTTTATTTAAAGATTTAACGTTAAATTAAAATTAAAATTTTAATTTTTATTATTAAATGGCCTGCATGTAAAGATGTATTGTTCATCTAAATTTTGAGTTCGAACGGGATATTGAATTCGGAGGAATTCATTCTATTTTTTAATAAAATTTTGTTGATCTCAAGAATGGTAAGCATAAATACCAATTAGTACAAGTTAATATAGCATTGCAAAAAATATTGATTACATAAAAAATATTTAATTCACAAAAATCTAGTAGTTTTGTTTGGTTCTTCCTGTCATTATTTATAGTGTCTAGTTTATCACTTTACAATCAAATCTATTTTAGAAAAAACTTTATTTCTTTCCTATATATATATATTTTTGAAAAACATAATTTTCAAATACCTAAAAATCCAAATTAAAAATGAAAAACGCGATAATAATGAAAGTTCTTGTCATCTTTATGTTGGTGTGTTTGATCTTGTCTCCAAATATTACGACTACTGCCGCACCAAAAAAAATGAAAAAACCAAAATCTGGAAGCATTTTTAAAATGAGTAAATGTGTTCTACAATGCTTGAAGAATCATGGTATTTTTTTAAGAGCGTGTAAAAATTTGTGTAAACCATTCCATACAAATAATAATTGATTGTGAGGAGTGATCAATAAAAATGATGTCTCATATCATTTTATTTTACACCTCTGTTTTAATTATATGTTTTGCAATTGATGTAAGAGAATGTGAAATATGATTTTCTTCATAATTTCATACAAATGTGCAAATTAATTAATAACAATATTTTAACGTGTTGTCATTGAAGATAAAAAAAAAAATGAACACTCGAAATTATTTAAATATTCAAAATAATTTAATACAAATAAATGTACTATGTAGAAAATATATATTAAAACCAAGTTGAAATAATTCAACTCACTCAAAACTTGAGGAACCAAGTTTATCTTTTCAAATGAAATAATTGGTCTATTTATTCAAATTCGATTAATGAAAATCGACTTAAAAAATGATGGTGTTGTGATTTTGGAGCTAAGATTGTGTTTTGATCTTGAAATCTCAACCGGATATTCAATTTATGGTTACACTCCATTTACTTTTTAATTTAACTTTCCAATATTACTCTCAATTACTTATTTTATTAATTTAAAATCACAATTTTATCTTTAATTTTTTAATAAAAAATCACTAATACAAAATTATTTACTTAAAATTACATTTTAATAAAAATATTTCGTGGATCCACATATATCGTGTGTCACTGTGTCAGTTGACTAACATAATTTAATTTATTTTTTCAAAATAAATAAACTAAAAACACAATTTGACCGTTACATTGACAAAAACTTACTTTAAAAATACATTATTTTCCTTTGTCCCCTCCATCTTACTATAAATACATAGCCCACACTACCCATCCCATTCCTCAGTCCACAATATATTAAATTTAATTTCCAATTCGACCCCTCTTCTTCTCTTTTCATCCTTTCTCAAAATTAAAAAAAAGAAAAAAAAAATGATCACCGGAAAAGACATCTACGACGTCCTCGCCGCCATCGTCCCTCTGTACGTGGCGATGTTCCTCGCCTACGGCTCCGTAAAATGGTGGAACATCTTCACCCCTACCCAATGCTCCGGCATCAACCGCTTCGTGGCCGTCTTCGCCGTCCCCCTCCTCTCCTTCCACTTCATCTCCTCCTGCGACATCTACGCCATGAACTTCCGCTTCATCGCCGCCGACTCCCTCCAGAAGCTCCTCATCCTCTCCGCCCTCCTCCTCTGGCAATCCCTCTCCCGCCGCCGCGCCGCCGCCGCCTCCGGCCACCGCCTCGACTGGATGATCACCCTCTTCTCCCTCTCCACCCTCCCCAACACCCTCGTGATGGGCATCCCCCTCCTCCGGGCAATGTACGGCGACTTCTCCGGCGACCTCATGGTCCAGATCGTCGTCATGCAGTCCGTCGTCTGGTACACCCTCATGCTCTTCATGTTCGAGTACCGCGGGGCCCGCCTCCTCATCTCCGACCAGTTTCCGGCCAACGCCGCCTCCATCGCCTCCTTCCGAGTCGACTCCGACGTCGTCTCCCTCAACGGCCGTGAACCCCTCCAGGCCGACGCCGAGCTTGGAGACGACGGCAAGCTCCACGTCGTCGTCCGACGCTCCACGTCAGCGTCCCTCGTCTCCTACAACAAGCAATCGACCGCCGCCATCACTCCTAGGGCTTCGAACTTGACCGGAGTCGAGATCTACTCGGTTCAATCGTCGAGGGAGCCGACTCCCAGGGCTTCGAGCTTCAACCAAACGGACTTCTACGCGATGTTTAATAGTAAAGCGGCTAGCCCTAAGCACGGATACACGAGTAGCTTCGGAGGGGAAGGGCTCTCGTTGCAGTCGTCGAAAGGGGTCACTCCAAGGACTTCCAACTTCGACGAGCAAGGGAATAAGAGGCCGCGGGCCCACGCGGGGGTAGGGAGGAGTATGAGTGGGGAGCTTTTTCAACCCTACCCGCCGCCGAACCCGATGTTTTCGGGTACGAGGAGGAAGGATAGTAGTGTTGGAAACAGTAATACGAATACGAATACGAATACGAATACGAATACGAATAAGGAGTTGCATATGTTTGTTTGGAGCTCGAGTGCTTCGCCAGTGTCGGAAGCTAACATGAGGAACGCCGTGAATAAGGATATTCCGAACGTCGATCCTCTGAAAGATGTTACCACATCAAGAGGTACATTTTCCAAAAATCTCGGCTTTATCGTATTAAAAACTGTCAGATATCCCACGTCGATTGGATAAAAAACCTTTGGTTGATCACATATAAGTTGAATTACCTTATCACCTTAATAAAGTCTTTTAAGGTGTTATTGACTCAACTTTGACAAAAAACTGTATGTCTGTATGTTAATCTGGATTGTATAAGTGTAGAAAACGGAAGTCCGGTTGTCAAGGAGATCGAGATTGCGGACGTGGAGAAGTTCCCGGCGAACGTTTCGCCGTACTCGTGCCGGAAGAGGATGGACGACGAGGAACATCAAGGCGGCGACGGGGAGAATAAGACGCAAATGCCCCCGGCGAGTGTGATGACGAGGCTTATTTTGATCATGGTTTGGAGGAAGCTTATTAGGAATCCGAATACTTACTCGAGTCTCATAGGACTTATATGGTCTCTCGTCTCGTTCAGGTTCGGCTTTTCGTTGATTGTATATATTCATAATATTCTCGATTGATTACATGATTGATTGGTTAATTTGTGTTTTGTTTTGATTTGCAGGTGGAACATTCAAATGCCTGTTATAGTGAAGGGGTCGATTTCGATATTGTCGGACGCGGGGCTCGGGATGGCTATGTTCAGTCTAGGGTTGTTCATGGCTTTGCAGCCGAAGATCATAGCTTGCGGAAAGTCGGTTGCGACTTTTTC